>OY856411.1:653974890-656374890 GCA_963693085.1 Alisma plantago-aquatica
GAGGCTCCGGGAGGAAAACGATAGCAGTTAGTTCCTGATCGAAGGGCAGAAATCGAAAACCGGGAGACATGGCGAGTAAAAACCGGAGCAGGAGCAGCAAGGAGCGAGCTGTGAACTAATAAAGTGAGCCGGCAGCTACAATGGAAGCAGCGGGTAACTAAGGGGAAAGGTGTCTATCAAGGAAAAGGTAACATCGATCAGAAGCAAGCAGGTAGGGGACTGGAGGATCGGAATAAGACGAGGACGACGCATTAGATAATTCAGAAGCAGTCAGGCGGTCATTGGAGAGCTACTCAAGGTACACTCGTTAGAAGAAATCGAGTACTACGCTCAAGGCGCGGAGGGAAAACGAAGATCAATCTTCCGGAGGCTCCGGTATCGGAAAAGGCAGGCGTCTGTACTATTGAGGAGGCAAAGGACATTGATGGGCAGTAAGCAGGTAGTGAACTGGAGATGGAAGAACAACACGCATTGGGGGAATCAGCGGCGATCAGGCGATCAGTGAAGAAGAAGAACTGAACTAGAGTAGAAAAATCTCCTCCGCTATCGAGCTAGTAGTAGACCGAGTGGCACGAGCAATGAGATTGAGAACGGAGGTCGTACCTCTTCCAGCAACCGGCAGTACTAGTGAGATCGAACTAGACGACCGAGCAGCTCCAGGAAATGCACAACCGGCTCTACTTCTTACGCCTACTTGTTCTCCTTGTTATTCTCCTCGTCGCTGAATTCACGGTCTCCGCTGAAGTCTGAACTCCCCCTCACTTCTACCAACTTGGACCAATGATCGTGCTTCTGGTCTCCACTATGCAGTACTCCTTTTCAATCTCCCTCCCACCACTTATCACATTCCCGTAAAAATAGGGGCGAAACGAAACGAACACAAAGAGGAGGGCCAATAGTGGCGGAAGTTTCCCAGAACGCCCTCGAAGCTACTGGGTTTACTTGGGCATTTCGGCCACACCGCATGAGATGTTTTCCAACGTGAGGGTAAATTTTAAAATTCAAGTTTCGTCCTCTCTTCGGTTGTGAGAGGGGGTAAAATTTAAAATTCGAGTTTCTTTATTATCCCTCCCAGCCAACCCCTCTGTCTGGGTTTTATTTTTCGTATTTTCAGTGTGCGTGGTGGGCCCTCTGCGGTTTCCCGCCTCGCAAAGATCCTCTGCTCTAGTTTGGGTTCCTCAGCCTCTCCCCTCAACTTTCATTGGGCATTGGATCCTTTCTCCTGCCTGCGGTGGAACCGGCAGCCCTCCCTCGGTACCTGCGATCCACCGACCTGCCCGCCACGTGGCGGGACGGATGTGCTTTGGCATCGCTGGAGGGTTTATCCCCTCCCTTTTAGGAGAGAGATCAGAGACGTGCCGGTGTGGAACTGGAGGATGTGCACGCAAGCGGGAAATATAGCCGTTGGGAGAAACCGCGGCCGGGGAAGAAAATCTGGAATTCGCCCGTCCGGTTCGTGTGTGGGGTCCACGCTGGCGTGCGGAGTACGTGGAAATGGTGTCGTCTCGCGTGGACTCAAGGGGTTGGCTGGTTGACGCCTACTGTTAGCGGGGCTTGGTCGGTCAAGGTCGGTTGGCGGCTGGCCGGCCGAGAGGTTTGCTTGAAGCGGAAGTAACTTGTTGGCGTGCGTTTGATCGGATTTCGGCGAAGGGCAGCTGCTGGCCTGGGCCGATTGTGGGCCCTCTGTAGCAACGTGGAGAGGGGGCGTGGGCTTGTTTCCGAAGCTGGTATGAAAGACTCGAAGAAGACCACCACCACCACCGTCATCCGATGGCCTAGACTCGAACCCACTTTGACTGTGGGCGTTTGACTCCTTCCTTATTGCACCGCTGTGTGAGCTCCATAAATTGTCTCCTGCGTACTAGCTCCGATTAATTCCGTTCATACAGCAAAAGGGTAGACCAAGAGACATGTTCAGCAAAACAAATAATTGTCCTCCGCTTGTACCCACCGTACTAGGCATAAGATTTAGTAGATGAGATGTATAATATATTACGTATTGCACGAGTCTGAAAAACATTAGATTGTCTCGAGAAAACTGTACATGCGGTACACATTCTCTTTGTAGATCTGTTGTGGTCCTTTATTTGGACAGACAACATGTTTGTCTTAGAAGAGAACGATGAAAATGTTGAAGAATGTTGTACGGGACGCATGTAAAGAAATTTAGTGAAAAACCCTTGGATCGCATATGCATTTCAATGAGATTTTTGTCATGACAGAGAGATGTGCACCTTTTATGGACAGGTAGTGTCCCATATAGCTTTGTAACTTCCTCCTAAAGAGAAAAATCTATACGATCGCGTAGCGCGCCCATCTCCGTGACACTCAGATTGAGGCAAGGATATCATGGTAACAATCTTAACCTACCCAGTTCAGCAAATAGCTTTTGAAGAAATTATTGTCTAAGTGGTCTTAAATTTTTCTAGAGCCTTGCTGATGTTGTAAGAGGAGATTGAGGTCGGGACCACAACAGATGAGATTTGGGAATTTATATGTGGTGAGGAGGCGTATATATGTCGTGTATGCCATAATGTATAAATTATCTGGAAAATGCCTGACGCATGGGTAGATGCGGTGCGTGGAGCTTTCAAGGACCATGGATTTTCGACTTTGTACTACTTATTTATTCATATATTTGTATATCATATTCTCACATTCACAATGGTCTTTTTCAATCTTTCTTCACATATATGCTAGCATTACGATTTGACGCATTATTCCTTTTCGGCCACAAACATGCAATATTAGACGCATGTCATTTGATTCAACTGTCCGTTATGCCCAACTGTACGTTCATGGTAGCAATAAGTTTTAATCACACTCCTTCATTTTTTCTAAATTATGAGCTAAATAGGGTTATAACATCAGTACAAACCCAGATTCGGACCAACTGTACCACACCAAATTGAAATCTTAATAAAGAAAAGTTACAGTTAGGACAAAAGATATGAATCGGATCGAGACCAGATTGTCTCACAAAGATCCATGACAATTAATAAATAGGAAGAATTATGTTTTTATTTGATTAGCCATCCGAACTATTGATCCACTCCCTACTCAGTTCAAGGAATAAATCCATCTAATTCAAACACACTAACAAGCATGTTGGAATAAGTGTTAGAACTTTTATTTCTTAAACAATTGAATTGAATATATAAAGACCGAAGTGTAACAGTAGAATAAAAAATAATTACTATATTCAACTTCTAGAAGATTATAAAATATTCTCCTAATTTGATTTTTTTTTAAGAAACAACATCATGATCTAAGCAAAGGAATATCTAAATTTGTTCAAGTCATTCTCCCAGAGTTAGCTCCATAACCCAGGTCCAAGTCCGCATGTCAAGTCATCTATGTCCTTCATCAAGGGGTTGGAAACATACCCCAAAGAGAAAAAAAATAGATATTGTCAGCATGAAAGTCAGCATGAGCATGTTAATTGGGATTAAGCAACATTAGGAAAAAGGATGTCAAACATAACAAGGCTTCCCAAAGAAGAGAAAAGTATTATCCAAGTAGATATCAAAAAAATATAAATTTCCTAAACATGATAATCAAGAATTTCACTTGCCATTAATAAAATAAAAAAAGTTCCACAAAAGCACATTTTAAGAATTTAGCGCACATTATCCATTAACATTAATAGTCAACCTACATGCTTGTGAGATAAACATAGCACTAGTGAGATACAAAGTCAGTGATAGTTATAACCTGATAGAGAATGACATATTGCCAAACTCTTAGAATAAAATATCGAGGGAAATACACATTCTGGGCAAAAAGGCATGTTTATAAATATATGGTACAAGTGTAAAGGCACACTCTACAAAAAATTAAATCCAAAAAAACCAAAGCATTACATTACTCTAGGACTATTGAATCACAAAGCATGCATAATGTAGAGGCAAGTGAAAGTCCAATCATATGAATAAAATTAATAAGATTTCCATCACATAAATGGACAATATGAAACATACACCACGCAAATGGGCAAAAAAGTTCATATCAACAATTAGGGTGATTACATGAAATAGGATAAACAAGATAGAAATTGGGATCCAACAATCATATTCAACAAAATAAGAAGATAACAAGATCTACATCAGAACATTACTACTCAAATCAGTCAATCTCTCAAAGGAGAGAGATAATGTGTAAAGGGTAGTATGTTCTAAAGGATTGAGAGGGAGAGATAAATATGGGTGATTTGCTTAATATGATAAATAGAGAATGCAACATACCTCATACCAAGTCTACATATGTCCAAGTTCAACCCTAAGTCCAAGTCAAGGTCTTCAAAACACCTATTAAACATATATGTAGAATTAGGATTAATTTCATATTAATTACACAAATCCTAAAATTTCATGTATTTTATTAATGAATTACGCCATGAAAACCATACATATTTTAGATTATATATTTTCTGTGTCCATAGCATATTTATTTATGTTAGGACTTATAGATTATTATAATGAATCTTAAGATTTCTAACCAATCAGGAAAACCTATTAAAGTTAATATTGATTAGATTGGAATTAGGTAATGAGACATATATCATTGGATGGAGAGAACTCACTCAATTATAAATCATTCTTTGTTTTAATTTCCTGACCTAATGTTGATTTACAGTTTATCTCACGAGAACCAACCAATCAGAAACTCAAAAAAACCACGTTAATCAATAAATTGAAATCTTGGATGTGCTAAGATGCCTTCAACCAATAGGATTTGGCTAGTTGACTCTTTGGCCCACGCTATCTCAGTGTATAGGTTAATTCAAATGCAAGAAATGAAAAGATGATACTAACCCTGTTACAAAAATAGAGTAGTAAGGAAAAGGAAGGGGCAAACCAGAGAAAGAAAACACCCAAATACATCACTCTTGGTTGTCATGGCTTCCTAACTCAAAACTCAAAGACTCGAACACAAAGGTTGAAGCTCCAAAGGTGAAGATCAAAGCATGATCTCCATGTCATACCACTATTGAGTGAGTAAGCCATCTTCTTCCCCTACCGATCCTAAGGACTCATGGAGGAAGCCATGAGGAGCTCAGGAAATCAACAGAATGCCAAACCATGACCAAAGGAAAAATCAAACATGTTTGCCAGTCATTGACAGAGTCATCCATGCAATGGGCAGAGGCAACTGGTTCTTGCCTCTAGATTGCAACTTCCACTCAAACCAAAAATAGGTTAAGTTGTAAGGGGGGAAATGGCTTACACTTGGTTTTGGAGAAAATTGAATGTTCTCATGTTGTCTTTGCAAATCATAGTTCATGGAGCACATCATTAGGTACTTGACATCAATGACATCTTTAGTACGCTTCTTGTAAGCATCCTTGTCAGCCTTTGGTGCAATGGGAAGAGGTTCATCTGGCTTTAGTGTCTCCAGGATATAGATATTGCACTCCTATGTGAGAACAATTCTAGCGTCCTAAACCAATCTAAAAGTTATTCCCATTTAAATTGTCCTTCTCAAGGACTTGATTTCAGAGAAAATGTATTTTCGTGTGTTGCCATTCGATTCTACAAGAGAAATTTGCAAGTTTGTAAAAAACCCATTTTTAATTTGATTTGATTTGTATAATATTTGATGATGTTTATTAGGCCTTTAATTAACTATCGCTCTCATTATTTTGTTCAAATTGATAAGCCTCAATTATCAATTTGGAAGATTTCATCAAACAAATTTCAAGTGAGCCAAGATCCAAGCGAACAAATTTCTAGTGAACCGAGATCCAAAATAATTCAATTATTACATGGACAATGCCATCGTCCATAATCTATCATTAAGGTAGGCAATGTTTTCCAATTGCATCTTATGTAATTCTTAGATAGATGTTATGCGCAACTCCTTACCATAATCATCTACATGCCTTTGGTGCTTAATCTCATTAAGGATACTCAATTAAGCCCGACCCAAATCCAACATGATAGAAATGTACCCCGCTTGGCAGGCCCACATAACTGTAACATCCCTGACCTGGGTTATGCCCTAATCTAGAATTTTTGCTTAAGTAAGATAAATACAAACTTTCTCTAATATTTTTAAAAATAATTAAGATTCTTTTTGAAGTTTATTTTCAAGTTTGAGCTTATTTGCAAACTATTTGTGCATTATATGATAGTCTGAGTGTAAAGTGCAATTTACCCAAGATGAGGGGTTATATTGCAAAATGTTACATGATGAATGTACTTTAAGTATTCTAACATCATAAGAGATAGAATGATTCTAAGTGGTGGCTTGTAGAAAGCCTAAATTCTAAAGTGAAAACTTATTTGAATAATGTTAAGTGCTTTGTGCACCAATTTTGGTATAATTTGTGAATTACCCAAAATGTAGGGATAATTTGCAAATTACTCTTTCTAGAGTGTTCGTACTCCTTCCTAGTATCATCTGGAGGAGAGAGAAAGAAGGAGACACTATGTTTGAATCATTTTGGACGTGGTAGCATTCTTGGTGACGGAAAGACCAAGGAAGATGTATAGTTGGAACCTTTGCATGAGTTATATCGAGTTGAAGACTTGATATAGGAGCCCCTATCAGCCAAGGAGCCATAAAGGGATTTTCCTATCAGTTTTTTTATTCTAGGCAAAAGTCATGATGGGCTAGGCACCTTAATAAAGCAATAGGTATCGGTTTGCAACTTTTCTTTGGAAAAGGTTGTATTGCATTATGAATTGAATATAATAATGTGAGTGGTAATAGCTTGCCCTAGAAGATAACCAAAGGGGGGCGACCCTTATCCCTTGTATCATCCACAAGTTTTTATTTTTGCATGGCAAGATAAATATATGATGCATGCAAATACATGTGTCAATCTATGCATGGCCATGTGGCACTTAGTAGATTAAGGAGATGACACCTCTTACACTCTTTTTCATAAACCACAACTATAAATACCATTCCCTTCACCTATTAGTAAAATTTTCAGATCTTACTATCATCCTTCCCTTAGATATCATGCATAACATCTTGGTATCGTGCATAAGTGAAGGAGTGTCGAGTTTAGAACCTTGGTATCAGCCATAGAGAAGGGATATCGACCAAGCAAGGTGATATCAACCTAGCAAGGTGATATCAACCTAGAAAGGTGACATCGGCCACAAGTGGTGAAGATATCGTGCATAGTGCTAAGGAGTTCAAGTCTTGTATATTTGATAAGCTCATCTTCAACCTTGGGAACATGAAGACTTGGAGCTTGGAAATTGTTCTAGAGGTGGGTTATATAACTTGAACCCAACTATGTTATTATTCACCTTCAATATTGTTGCACTTGTTGATCTACTTTCAATTTCGAATTCCTTTGATTAAATTGATGTTCCTATGAGTCCCCATAGTTGTTAGGATTGTTATCCATGAACTAGAACAGTAAGAACAATAGTCTAGAGGTTGATGATGATGACATCATCATGGTACAACCAGATATAGGGTTGAAGTACCTTAGACCCAATATGGAACCCAAGATGATGGGTAACTTGATATAGTGATGAGTGATACCACATGAATGATATGGGTGATATTTCATGAATGATATGGGAGGTACCTACTTACACCTGATACACGATACAAGGTTAAGATCATACCTCATGCATGATATAGTGTTAATTGAACACTCTAACCGATATAGAGTTGAAACCCTAGATGATAGAATGGAACCCGACACACCTTTATTGTTTTATGTAAAGGGCTATTTTGAAGAACTCAACTAGATATCCAGGTTGTCATTCAAATTTATGATGGGACTGATCCTTTGAAGGAATAAAAAGATATGAGCATAATGGTCTTCCCAGTATGCTAACCCGATAGGTCAACCAACATGGTAACCCGATATGATAATCCAACATAGAAACGTGATATGGTATCGTGTATATACTTCTAAAAATGATACCATGATGAGGTATATATCCCATGCACGACATGGTGCACACCTTGTACATGATATGGTATCATGTATACTCCTTATACCTGATATGGAACCCAATATGATGGGTAACTTGATATAGTGATGAGTGATACCACATGAACGATATGGGTGATATTTCATGAACGATATGGGATGTACCTACTTACACCTCATACACGATACAAGGTTAATATCATACCTCATGTGTGATATAGTGTTAATTGAACACTCTAACCGATATAGAGTTGAAACCCTAGATGATAGAATGGAACCTGAAATGCCTTTATTGTTTTATGTAAAGGGCTATTTTGAAGAACTCAACTAGATATCCAGGTTGTCATTCAAATTTATGATGGGACTGATCCTTTGAAGGAATAAAAATATATGAGCATAATGGTCTTCCCAGTATACTAACCCGAAAGGTCAACCAACATGGTAACCCGATATGATAATCCAACATAGAAACTCGATATGGTATTGTGTATATACTTCTAAAAATAATACCATGATGAGGTATATATCCCATGCACGACATGGTGCACACCTTGTATAGGATATGGTATCATGTATACTCCTTATACCCGATATAAGGTCAAGCATTCATTTCATTCACGATATGAAGCTAAGTAACTCCAACTTGAGATGATAAATTCTAAGTGATAGCCAACCCGATATGGGTACATGTTATAGTAATGGGGGTTACACCCTAAAAAATTATATGATCATGAGGCTACACCATATGCCTAATATGGATACATGATATGATGTTAAGGTTGCATCTTAAGCATAATATGATAGCATACATACATACTAATACCCAACATGGTGGGAATACTTCAATCATATGTACTTGCTTGAGTGACATATGTTGTGTGTTGTGTTTAATGCAACATTAAAAGATAATGAGTTTAGTGCAATTTGATAATGGTGAGCTAATGTACTTTAAGAGGAGAATTAATCCAACTTAGTAAAAGTATGGTGCAATTAACATCCTAGTAAAGATGAGAGAGAAACTAATACTTGAATGTTAACCATGTAATGAGTATATGTTGGTACTCCTAGTATGGATAGAGTATTAATTAGTATCTTGAAACCCTAAGTGGTTAATAAAGATAAAATCTTAAATGATGAGTGATGAGATGATTTGAAACCCTAATCGGTTGATGAAGTGAAACCCTAACCCTAGATAATGGGAGGGATATAACTCTTTTGCATTGCATGGTAATGACATGTATTTGATATTTTTGTTATCATAAAATACTAACCATGCAGGTGTCATACGGTGATGAGCATAGCTAAGTAAGATTTATGATGTTTATATGATACATATTTGATGAGCTTTGTGAACTATGTGAATTAATACCTTGTTCTGATGACCTAAAGGTAATAGTTACCTGATAAGTGGTAACAATACTCAGTGATGGACTAAGGGTTTGAATACCCAAGCATGATGATGATAAGAGATTAATATCCTAAGTGATATATGTGTTCTAAAGATCATGAAAGTACTTGATAAACATATTATACCTTTCTTTATAGCATCTGATATAGTTCTTGCTTGCAATTTGATTGATGCTAAAAGATACTATAATATACTTAATTAATCGAGCTAAATGTTATCATGTAGTTGCCCAGACCATAGATCCATTCAGTGTTAGGATTTGCTGAATGGTGAAATGAGTTTAACTTGGTATACATATTATTGAATATGTAAATTATACCGGGGTTGCTCAGTGGACTCCCCAATTATACCAAGGGTTGCTCAGTGGACTTCCCCAAAATACACCTGGTTGCTCAGTGGACTTCCTGATGAAACTAAACCAGGATTGCTCAGTGGACTTCCTGATGAAAAATAATCTGGGAAAGCTCAGTGGTCTTCTCCCAAAGAGAGTAAATGATGCGGTCGTAACTCTATAGCAAAGATACCAATATACCCTAGTAAGCTAATTACAGTTGACACAAAATGTCCTACCAGTTATCTTGTACTGACCAAGACAGGTGAGGTCTTGACAGTCGGCTCTGCCACTGACCTTATATGGTACCGATTTCGACTTAGTAGTGGTCATTTGGAGCATGAGTGGTATACCACATCTCCTCTGGGCATAAGTGTGAATGTGAACATGTAATCAGTCGTATAGCGTATTTGCTTAAGGATTAAATATGAAAAACATTGGTTGATGTTTTATTACTTTTATAAATCTTAGTTGATAGATGTTATACATGTTCTTCGTATTTCTTATAAAGCAATTAGATGATTTATAATTCTTCTATGAATAGTTGAGCCATCTTATCAAAGTTATTGATTTGCACTATAAATAAACCTGCTTACTTGCATAAAGTATCCTCTGCTTAGTTTTATACTATTTCCTGTGATAATAATATTATTGGTAGAGAGTTATATCTCTCACTGGGATAATAGTCTCACCCCGTGGGATCCACAATTTTTAGGTAAACGTGGATGAGGAAGTAGAAACCGGACTATAGATGAAGGACCATATCAGTAGGGACAGTAGTAATAGCTCAGGTCGAGTGTACTGTCTGTCATGTCTTGTAGATAGAAGTCTTATGTGTCACCTCTATACTCTCAGGTCCTTGGGAGATAGTACTCAGTGGTTTTTATGAACGACTTGAGATTTTGGTTTGAATACCTCGAGGTTTTATATTGTTGTTTTATTTGTTGAGTAAAGCACATGGTACTTGTTATCCTTGAGATGAGATGGTACAATGTATGTATTATATGAACCATGATGTATATAAGGTTTTGGTTCTTTCTGTAAGAGTTCCCTGGAAGAGGATCTATGTGCAAAATGGTTTTAAAATTTTAGTGATTTAGTTAATTATGTTGCTTATGGCTATTCCGCAATTATTACTGGAGATGGCTTGATTTGTTATCGGGTCGTCACAATAACTATCACCACACTTCTATGAGATAGACAGTGCACCATTCTTGGGATGCTCATGCTTAGTATATCATGTTTTTCATGTGTGTCTCTATTGGAAAGTATCTTAAACTTAATATGTTTGATTAAGGGATTTTATACATACATATACATTATCCAATCACCACATATATATAGTACATATCATATACATACTATATCCCACAATGTAAACATGCAATATAAAACATTAACGATGCTTATGGACATACTACTGTAATTCCTTGGATCCATACGAAATTACTACCACTTAGGTATACATCTCATGTAAGAAAGTGTTGTTGGTGTAGATTTGTGCTTACCAATCTGGGTTGATCGATTCAACCCTTGAGTAGGTCCTTTGGTAGTCTGAAATGACATTTGGCCTCCTATCCAACCGATGTCTAGGCACCTCCAAACAATTAATTGGTCCACTAATGGGTTGGTTCGCTCCTCCTACAATTTTCCCTCCTCGGTCCTCCAATCGGTCGACCCTCCTAACGTTAATTGTCTTCATTGTCATTGCAAGAAAAGAAACTATCTTGTTGCTATTAAACTTATTACATGGTAAGGAGAAACCTCGAGTTACATTCAAGGTGGGTAAAGGTAGGAAAGAATAATACTTTTACATTGGGAAGAAGAAGGTAGAGGCTCGGTATGCAAACTGATATATAATAAGAACAAACAAATTATTCAACCACACACATATATTTGGGTTATTAGCCATAATCATGTTACACATCCACCATCAAAAGTCTCTTTTAGGTCAACGCATGTAAATTACATATATATATATATATATAAGTTTGGGATCGTATGTGGTGTTTAATCAGATATATACATTAATCAGTTTGAGTATTCACATCGTATGCAATAAATAAATGATGAAAATAAAAAAATACGATCATATGTATTATCCCAAAATATAGTAAATTGGTGTGGCTCTGATACCACTGTAGGGAAATATGGTGACAGAACAGACAGCAGAAACAAAAAAAATTATCATATTCCCCTTGAACCACTGGATTGTGTCAACAACTATGTAATGGGAAAGGATGATTTACGAGGCCATACCTAGTCCTGGAGCAAGTCCAGTGACTATCCCCTCATTGTATTTATGCAACTTTCTTCCAGTTGCACTTGAACAATGTCTACATTAGCCTCCTAGTTGATCACCACAGACAGTGGGTTGACAATGTCCTCCTAGCGGGAAATGTATTCACACCTCCAGAGTAGTCCACACAGACCACTAGGAACTCTTGTCATTCTAGAAGAACGGATAAGAAGGAGTTGTCCCCTCACGTTGGTGTACTAGTCACCAACTTGTTCTCCCATAATTCTGTTGGGAAATACGAGCACAAAATAAGTCAGTGGAAAATAAAAAATTTATCTATTTGTATTCCCATAATAGCAAGATTGTGCCAACTACTATGAAATAGGAAGGATGGTTTAACGAGTTTATACCTAGTCCTGGAGCAAGTCCAGTAACTACAACTCGTTGAAATGCAACTATATTCTAGTTTCTCTTGTATGATGTTTGTACAACTCCTGGTCTTCACCACAAACAACAAACTCAAACGGCATTTGTAGCATCTCCTGGTATTACCACAGGATGTAGGCTGACGTTGCCCTCCTAGCAACAGCCAAAGGACTCCTGCCTCTAGAGTGGTCCATGTGTACCAACTAGAACTCTTATTGTTCTTATAAAACAGATAGGAAGGAGTTGTCTCTCACATTGGTGTACTAGTCACCAACTTGCTCTCCCACAACAATGATCCTCAATCGTTCTCTCCCTTTCTATTCCTCCCTAATAAGGTAGGACTTGCTTGGGATCTCTTGGTTACCACAACTACAGAGGACAATAATTGTCAGAGTAACTGATTTTCAATTATGTGTGTTGGGAAGCCCCTAGTACCCCTCTATTTATAGGCAAGGTTAGGGATAGGGTTCCCGATTGAAGTGGGAGTGGAAGGGACTAGAAGATCTTAAATTTTCACAACCTACAAAACATAAAATGTTCACTTCACAATCGAAACGGTCGTCTCACATGCAAGTCGATCGATTCGAGGCTCGAACTGGTCCTTTCGCCTATTTTCTAATTGCGCATTAATTTGGCAAAATTGTTTCTAATTAATGCAAACATTAATTTCTTGTACCAATCAAACTAAACAAGTGAAAGGAGAAATCCTTCTCACAAATTTGTAAAAGTTTCTAGAACCTTCGTTTGGTCCCAACTAAGTCAATCGGTTAACCAAGTGAATCAACCGTGTAAGGCCCCTAACCTATATTAGTACTTGAGTATGCTTGCTTTGCTTAATATGATGCTCAGAACCTTATTATAATCCCTTGAGATACTTTGTTGATATGTGACCATCTTATGGTTCCAGTTTGGTCTCATTTTGATGATGTTTGAGCTTTCTATTCTTATTTTGAACCAAGTTACAATTTACCCATGTTGAGGGCTTATCTTGCAATTTGTCACATGTTGAGTGTGTCCTTAGTGCTTTAGTATCTGATATAGAGAATGATGTAATGGGGCACCTGGTTGGACCTTTTTTGATGATGTGGCATCATGTGGTGATGCTAGGGTTTCTAGGGTTTGCTTGGTGTCGACCATGTTGAGTTTGGTTGAGTGTTGTGACATGTGTCTTGACCTTGATGGTGTGCTTTGGGTGTGTCTCAATTGAGACACCTTCCTTGGGTGGTTTTGTCTCAATCATGATGGTCTTGGAGAGGTTGGGTCGAGCCAGTTGTCTTCTTGTGGTGTGTCTCTACCTTGTGTTCTTAGTGACCTTTTGTCTCGACCTAGACAAGATTTTTTAGTGTTTGTTTCGACCCCTAGGGTGGTGGTGACCCAGATGGTCGAGACCCCACCTAGTTTTTATCACCTTGTGTTGCATGCATGCATATATTGGTTGCATATTAGTTTCTTTTGTGGAAAAGTGTTCCTTTGGTGGTCTCTCATGTTGACACCTCACCCCTACCTTGCTACCCTCCTATTTTGAGTATATAACATCTCTCTTCTTCATGCAAGTATCTTTTTTCGACCTCCTTCTTCTCCCTTATCTTTTGTTCGTCCTTAGATCTTTGAGGATCAAGAAGGGATGATATTGGGTGCTTTAGAGGTTCACCAACCTTCCATGTGGTGCTTTGGAGCTTGATCACCTTCCTTGTGGTGATTTTTGGTGGTTTCTCTTCTTGGTAAGTGGTTCTTGTTCCTTGATCACGTTTTTCCTTTGGAACCCTACCTTTCCTCTTCCCCTTTCTTGGCCATAGACTGTAAACAATCCACAGTGGTCCTTTTGAGAGAGAACTCCTCATCACCAAGGGTCAGAGACCATGTTTTGACATGGTGGTACCTAAGTGTGAGGAAGTTTTATTCTCTTCTCTCTTCTTTCTTCTTAGTTTGGTCTAGGGTTTCTTACCCTCTTTTCTTGGGCATCCTCTTTACCGTGGTTTTCTTATCTTTTGAGGTGTCCTTGTGGCTGAACTGTTGACCTTGGTTGGAGCTACATCTTCTCCTTTAGAGCCTTTGATCTTGGAGCTTGGATCTCTCCTTAAGGTGGGTTATATAACTCTCTGCCTTCTTCTATTACTTGCACCTTAATCATGATTGCATGGTACTATTTTGATCTCTAATCTTGATGATAATGTGCTAGATGAAGTTGCCATGATCTAAGGTTTAAGACTTTGTAGTATTCTCATGTAGATTACACTCTTTCTTAAACCTTAAATTCTTCTATCTGACTTGGTATTTGTTGGTTGAGGTGATTGTGACACATGCATTATGTTTCTTGCTTTTATCACCATGCTTTGGTTCAGTCTTTGTGTTTTTCTTGAGGTTTTTGAGTTGATTTTCTTGAGGTTGAAGCTTGGTCTTCTTTACCTTGGTTTGGTTTTGATGCCTATCTTGCATGGAGTTTTTCCACCCTATTGATGGTGACCTTCCTTGATGTTAACCTTTTGTTTTGAATAAGGTTTATCTCTATTTTGGATGTTGTCTAAGTGTCGTTAGGGTGGCCTGACCTTAGTGGTCTCTACTATTGGGTTTTATGGCCTCAGAGTAGGTAGCATAAATAAAAAAATTATTGGCCATTAACCCATAACAAGAGATCACATCAATGACTATGTAATGGGAAGGATGGTTTTAGCGAGATATACCTGGTCCTGGGGCTTTCCCAGCGACAATATCTCACAGCCATGTGTGGTCTTCAACACCATGTCTTGGACGGTGTCTGTGCAGATCCTAGTCTTTGCCATGGAATCTGGCATCCACCACAGACTGCGGCTGATGTGTCCTCCTAAGCGAAAGACATATCCCGCCTCTACATAATAGTCCACATGGACCACCTGGAACTCCTGTTGTTACAACCCCAATTTTGGGTTCATTTGGTGAGAAATGTAATTTCTCATATTAAAGATATTTGAATGAATAATGATATAATTTGTTTTGAATAAATGGATTTCGTTTACAATAGCCTTGATGATTGTGTTATGGGCTTTATTGGATATTGGGCCCAATAACAAGGAAATTCAATTAGTAAAAGAATAATTGAGTTTTTGAGAAAAGAAAGGTGTGGAAACCTCTAGAAGGAAAAAGAACTTAATCCAAAGGTGGATTTCATGCCACATGGGTTCCAAGGAGTCCAAAGTTGCATAGAGAATGCAATAATAAAAGAAAAGATCAATTAAGTATTTCTTTATTAAGAAAGAAATTGAAAACAATAATAAAATGTGGAAAATAAGAAGAAAGAGGTGCAATTGAGTTATCCTTAGTGGGATTTCGTATCCCAAGGATTCCTAATGTTAAAAGGAATAGCAATGAGGAAAATAAAAGAGAAATAAAGAGAAATCCTCAAAAAGAGATATTTTAATGAAGAATAAACAAGATAATGTGAAATAATACATATTGATGCATTTAAGGATAATGAGTATTCCTTAAAAAGGAATTTCGAATTATTAAAGTTTCTTGGGATCCAAGGAGTCCCAATGAAGAAAGAGGAAAGAGAAAATACCTATAAAAGAGAATAAGAGAATAATGTAATACATTATTAATGAATTTTGGTGGCATTGCTAAAAAGAAAGTATTTCCTATTTTAAGGAGATATATAATTTCGTGGCCAATGAATTGAACGGAAAGTACTAAGAAGATAAAAGAAGAGATTTTCGTAATCCTAATATCCCAAGGACAATGAATATCAAGAGGACATTTAGGAGAGAGAAGGAGACTTGCTTCTCTTTGAAGGATTAGGATTCCTAATAGGAGGGAACTTGTTCCCTCTTAGATGGGCCTCTTAGGGCGAGGATATCCTCCCCTATAAAAGGGGTAGACCCCCTGGTTTGAATTAAAATAAGAAAACCCTCATATTACTCTCTATTCTCTATCTTCTTCTTCCTTAAACCCTAACCGGAAGAGGGTGGCGTGACCCCAGGAGCTATGAGAATAGTTGAGGGTTTGCAATGCTTTCTCGACGTCGGATAGATCTGGGTGATCATTTTCTTGGCTTCTCTCACCTGCACGATGCCTGCAAGTAGGTTGCAGGTTAGCTACAGATCGGCCATGGTGGCAGGCCTGCTGGCCCTGATCCTGGCCAACCGGCCACGTGCATGAGGCCTCTTCGCCTGCGTGGGGGCACACCGGAGGTAGGGGATACTCCTTGGTGACCGGCGGAGTCGGAGGAGGAGTAGAGAAGTCGCGCCCAGCGCGAACAGAACAGCATCGCTAGGTTAGCGCGAGGAAGGAGAAGGGTTGAGGCGCGTGGACAAAGATGCCCCTCCGCGGGCTGAAGGGAAGATTTTTTTAAGCAGGGGCAAGATCGTAATCTAGTTATAAACTCAAGCGCGCCAACGTTGCATGGGAATGGACATGTGGCATCCCCCCATTGGCCCAAGTAAGTGAGTTTTGCAAAATTCATAACTAAATATTCGTAGCTCGGATTAGAACGCATAAAATATGAAAGTTGCTCATAAAAATGAGAGGAATTCAATAAAAATGGTTTTAGAGGCTAATTCCTTTTTCAATTCGAAAAGTAGTGTAATTTATCAACTTTGATGAATTAAAGATTAAGAAACCCTATTTTGAGATGAATAATATATTTAGAAGGGTTTAATGGATGATTAAAGTTGATACTAGCCTGTTAATGATAAAAAGGAACATTAGGAACAAAAAGGATGAACGTTGCACGTAATTCGTTTAATTTAGAGTTTATGTGCATAAATAGGCTTTAATGGGCCTTGAAACCCTAATGTTGGTAATTACGACTACTAATGGCTTTAGTTATTTGATTTCATATATATAACTGAGTTTTCATGGTTATAAGCTATTTCGAGCATTAAAGTTCCTAACTTGTGGATAAATACCCTAAATGTGATAATTAGGATTTTCTAATGAATAAAAGATAGAATTAATGGTAAATCACGTTCATATGTGAATTAGATAATAATGAACTTGGAATTAATGATAAAATAAGCATAATGATCTTGTCAAGGATTAAAAGGATGAAAATAGTAGCTTTAATGTAAAAGAGGTCTAAGAAACTTAATTAATAGATAAGTATACCTTTAATCCGAAACTGAGGATTAGATGTTGAGATAATTAGGGTTTGTAATCAATTGCGTTAAATTAGGGTTTAAATTAGTAAAAGATGAAGGGAACCCTTAATTGCAATGGAAACCCTAAAAGTGGACTAGAAACCCTAAGAAGCGAGCTAGATTTAATAGATCTTAATGACATGAGTAATAAAAGGAAATTGTATAATTGTTTCAGGATCTTATTGAATGCTTGCTTGCTCTTTGTTGTTTGGATTATTCCTGCACCTGAATCTACATGTACAGGTATGTGGTTACGCTTATGACTACCTGAATTAGTTTTCTGGGGTTTTTTATCGATGTTTCCATCGTGTCTTGAATTAAACTGTTGGATATATTTAATTCATGCAAAGTATAATGTGAATATGACTATCACATAAGAGATATGCCTACTAGCTGAGATCCTAGTCCCCTCTGTAGCTTAATGGGTTGACCTAGTAAATGGCTACCAATGGGGTAGGCCCATCAGGTCATTGAATGACTTAGTAAATGGCTACCAATGGGGTACGTGTATCAAGTCACATTGAGTAAGAGATGGACTACCTATGGGTAGTGTCGTGCGACTCAACCCTAGATATTGATCTACCTATTAGGTAGGATCATGCAGGGTCTAATAAGGATCTACCTAGAGAGAGGTAGTATCTCAGTCCGCTGCAGGGACAACACAGAGATAGGGGATAGGACAGGATTGAGTAGTATGGTTTAAAATGTAATCTTGGCTGTTAAATGATAATTGGCTTATTACTTTGTTATTGTAGTTGCATGATTATTGTTTCCCCACATACCAGCTTCTTGCTGACCGACGTTTTGTTTGTCGACATTTTAGGTACAAATGAAAATAACCAACAATAAAGTGGCATACATGGAATTAAATAAAAAATAACATGCACAGGAGGATTAGTTAGATTAGCTTCTTCATGGATAGAAGTTTAGAAATCCCAGTTTTTCCAAGGTAAGAAAAGTTTTATTTTATACCATTTTCAGTTTAGCTGGTAAAGTTTATTAATTGTTATTGATTATTTGTCGAACCTTTGATCATGTTAATTGAATAACGGCTCTGTCCTTCGGGTCTCCCTTAATTGGGGGTTACCGTGAGGTGGGGTCGTTACAATTGGTATCAGAGCATAGGTTCCTCAATTAATCTTTAATAATTATTAAATTTTACAAATTCTGTAGAACCCAAGGGAGTTGTTAGAGGATTATCCAAAAGAAAGAGGTGTCTAGAAAAGGATCACGACTGGGGGCTGGCAATATTTTCCTCCACACCACTAGTCGGAATACGAGGACTCACGGATCCGTGTGACTGCCTGGCCAAAGTCTTAGGGTATGATTCGAAATAAGATACCTTTATGACTCTCTCATCTTGTTCATCCCTTCTCAACTCAAATTCTGTTAAGGACCTTAAGGATTAGGGTTTCCTCTCTTCTCCTCACCCTATTGAGGTATGGGTAATACTAATAAGGATTAAGGAATCCTCCACCAAATTAATAAAAAGCATGTAAATAAGATGTCATGGACATAAGCTTAATAGAGTAAGCGTAAGAGAATAGATGCATGCTTAGGTTGTATGACATAAGTTGTCATTGCCCTCATGAGAGACCTGAGGTTAGACCTTCTTGTAAGGAGGATGATTAGAGAAAGTGAGTCTTGGAGGTAGAGATCTCCATTAAAGTAGAGACCTAGCATATCCTTTAGGGATGATGTTAACCCTAACCCTAAGTGAAGGTTAAAGGGAGAGATGACATGTTGAGTTAGTTGTCTTGGTAGACCAGATGTTTTTATAGACATGCCTTGGATGTCATATGAGCCATGAGAGGTTAGATGGCCTAGCACCTTTGGCAACCCAACCTTGGGAGGGTCGTGCATGTTTGAGCAAAGGATAGATCCTTCATGGATGAAGTTAGAGAAGAACCTACTGAACCCTATGGGCTTGTGCAAGTAGGGTGTAGCTTGCACCCAAAGTACGTCAGTAGTGTTGACAGTAGGATGAAACCCTGGACAAGGAATCATGATGGACGTCGTATGAGATAAACATAAAGAGCTAAGGATAATCTTAAGTAAACATAAGTTCGAGCATAGGCTACACAAGGTAGGGGCATGCTTATGAGCTTGACCCTTCATGAAGAAAGGACCTCTTATAAAGAGGTTGGTTGTAGGATTAGCTCTAGAGGGAGAGAGCAGACCTCAGGCAAGAAGGTTGGAAGCCTAAAACCCCAAAACTTGAGGAACAATGGGAGTTGAGAATGATGCGACCTAAGTGGATGATAGTGGTTGTCATATGCTTGACCCTTGGAGGTTAGTAATGTCTTGGTTGCCATGAGAGGAACCAAACCCTGGAGAGAGGATGAATTTTCTGGTACCTCTGTGCCTATGGTATAGGTGTTTACCTCCTGATATAGGTAGAAGAGTTTCTTAGACTTGAAGAGGATGAAGTAGCAAGTTGTGAAGCCTTGTACCTAGTTGGTTGTCCTGGAGGAGGACTTAACTATGAGGTTTTGCTCATATAAAAGGATCATGGGAGTACGTGACATACCTTGGACATGCTTGATTCGTGGTTAAGAGATTGAGCATGCAGTTGGATACCCAAAGGAGAATCTAGGGTTCCTAGGCTTAAGAAGGGAAGCGGTGTACCCAATGCTCATGATGAGATTTGAGTCTCTATAGTTTCGAGCATGGTACTCCTCGTGTGTAAAGGTAAAAGAAACCCCTTAAGTTAAGGGTATGTTTGATGAACCCCTCACAACTAAGTTGATCTAATGTTGAGGAAAGAGAACGAGTGTGACCTAGCATGGTTTAATAGGTGATCTGCTTATGCCTTAGTAGCTGTTGGGTTAGGCATGCTCATATGAATGTAAACCCTAAGGATGGTTGTGACCTTGTTGTCAAGAGTTGTAGTTTCCTCCCATCCTGGGAGGAGGACCCTTTGGTAGGGTGTATACCAGCTTTGTTGGTTTTGAGGTAACCTAAAGAGGTCTCATAGGATCTTGAGAAGCTAAGTGAAAAGTACACGGTATGAGAATGAACCTATAGACCCATAGATAACCATCTCTACATGCATGTGAATATAACCGGTATGGGGCCTGACCAAGGTAGGCAGGTCGCCATGACCCCTGTGAAAGGATGAAAGACAACCCAGGAATGTAGAGAGATGATGAAGGCTTGGGTAAGGTTCTAAGTTGGACATGTACTATGTTAAAATCCTAAGTCTATCCTAGGGTCAGGTAGGGATAATACTGATGGAAGTAGGAGTTGCCTAATTCCCTAGTTGCACATGACCATAGGGTCGGGAGGTAACAGCTATCATCGTCTGAGGGCCATGGGTTAGGAGATTGATCACCTTCATGAACTCATGGGACCCAAAGGGCAGGTGAGTAGGGCACTCTCTGGATGCACACGGGAAGAGGGATGACCCCAAAGTGCCGGCACCCTATAGATCTAGAGGAGATGACCAAGGATTGCGCATGGACCAAGTAAGTTCGAGACTAGTTTTCCATAGAAATAACTTTGTTTTGGAGATGTTTGTGAAGTAGAGACATATGTGGCACGTTTCAACTTAGATTTGAAAGTGTACTGGCAAGGTGGGTTGTACCATCTCTACTCTTGGAATAGGAAGAACTCTGTTTGGACTGCATTCAAATGCTTATTTCTTCTTGTTATGGGAGTGAGAGATAGGATAGTACGCATGCCTTACACCAAGGATAAAGATGATGGAAGTTGGAACGTTGCTACAAGGTATGAGGATAGAGATGATAACATACCTTTGTGGAGTGAATAATACATGGATGGTTTACAAACACTAAGAGTATTAAGGAGATCATCTTGTGAGGATGTTTCATCTTGAACTAGGTGGATTTTCACAAAGTGTTACAAGGAATCACAAGGTTGAGTTTGATCACCATGAGGAGGAGCTCAAAGTGTTCTCAATGAAGATAGACTTAGAGTTGGAGATGAGATGATAAGTATAATGCATGGAGGTGTATGTGTTTGACATTACATAACACCTAAGGATAAGGAGTAGTAATGAATGCTCTGGTTGAGATATAGCTGCCTAGTTTAGCTGGAAGCTAGAAGAAGTTGAGGTTGTTAGGCTAACCTTAAGTTGAGAAAAAGAGATAAGTTTGGCTAACACACAGATATAACGAGATATGTTGAACAAGATTAGTGGTTGTTTGGATAGCCAACCTAGTCTTTAATGCAATGAAAGGATGGTTGTAGAACCTCAGATGTTCTTCTTTGGAAAGAAAAATGATGAAACCCTAATGAGAGTGGCTTAGGGTTTCTGAGGTATCAAGCTTGAGGAATCATGACATATCGGAGATCATGGTTTTAAGATCACCAAACACCGTAATACTACAAAGATAGTAAGTAATAGTAGCACTTCGGCTGCTTGATGTGGAGTTGCATGTGACAGGTGGCCATGCAAGCCAGGGGTGAAGGACGAACACCAGTAACCCAATGTATCGATATAGAGGATAAAAGATTCCCTGAGAGGGAATGGGAGTTCATCACTATGGATGTTGTGGTAAGTCTCCCTTTGACCCAGAAGGTCAAGATGTAATATGGGTTATGGTAGATCGCCTTACCTAGATAACATGAGAAAGAAAGGAGTTTTGTGAAGGGGCAGATTCGGTTGAACTACTTAAGAGAGAAATGGTTCAACTACACCATGATGCGAGTTCAAAAGTTCTTGAGCATGATTAGAAGGTTTACTTCCATGCGGTGGAAGTAGGTGCATGAAGAACTCGTTTTAGTATCGCTTATCACCCCTAACTAATGACTAGTTTGATCCAGACTAGAGGGTCTTATGAGAGCAAGTGTTCTTGTTCAAGGTGATACAAAGAGACAGTTCATAAGATGTGATGTTAACCACCATAGCCTTTATCGGGATGCAAGAAGGAGGTTGTGTCGGTCACCGCTTCATTAAGATGATGTTGGTGAAGGAGGCCTCGCGAAGGTCAGAACCACAATGTGTGCAGATGAAGTCGCTTTGATCGTGCAATGGATGAGAGAGGGCCCAGTGGTGACATGAGTCACGAGCTAATGCAAAGCAGACTGACATGCAGTTTACTGTGGGAGAATATGTGATGTGAAAATCTGACCCCTCTAAGCTACAATGAGAAAGCTGAGTCCCCGATACATGGGTCCATTTGAGATGGATTGGTGGAGATGGTTGTGTTTAGCCTTGCCCCTCAGGATAACATGATGTGTAATGTGTTCCATGAGTCTGATCTAGAGCACTATGTGAGGTATCCAAGCCATGTGTTGAGCCCTGAACATATTCAGCTTTGAGAGGCTGAAACATCCTGAGTCACCTATGAGGGTATGTTATACCAAGGTAAGAAAGAACTCAGATGGAAGAATATGAGATGATGAAGGTTCTTGGGAAGCACCATGGAAATGGTGAAGCCACATGGGAGCCCTGATGGACATGAAAAAGTCTTATCCTGAATTGTTTGTTTGCTTGGTTGAATTTTGAGGACAAAATTCTTTTAAGAGGGGAAGGTTGTTACAACCCCAATTTTGGGTTCATTTGGTGAGAAATGTAATTTATCATATTAAAGATATTTGAACGAATAATGATATAATTTGTTTTGAATAAATGGATTTCGTTTACAATAGCCTTGATGATTGTGTTGTGGGCTTTATTGGCTATTGGGCCCAATAACAAGGAAATTCAATTAGTAAAAGAATAATTGAGTTTTTGAGAAAAGAAAGGCGTGGAAACCTATAGAAGGCAAAAGAACTCAATACAAAGGTGGATTTCGTGCCACATGGGTTCCAAGGAGTCCAAAGTTGCATAGAGAATGCAATAATAAAAGAAAAGATCAATTAAGTATTTCTTTATTAAGAAAGAAATTGAAAACAATAATAAAATGTGGAAAATAAGAAGAAAGAGGTGCAATTGAGTTATCCTTAGTGGGATTTCGTATCCCAAGGATTCCTAATGTTAAAAGGAATAGCAATGAGGAAAATAAAAGAGAAATAAAGAGAAATCCTCAAAAAGAGATATTTTAATGAAGAATAAACAAGATAATGTGAAATAATACATATTTATGCATTTAAGGATAATGAGTATTCCTTAAAAAGGAATTTCGAATTATTAAAGTTTCTTGGGATCCAAGGAGTCCCAATGAAGAAAGAGGAAAGAGAAAATACCTATAAAAGAGAATAAGAGAATAATGTAATACATTATTAATGAATTTTGGTGGCATTGCTAAAAAGAAAGTATTTCCTATTTTAAGGAGATATATAATTTCTTGGCCAATGAATTGAACGGAAAGTACTAAGAAGATAAAAGAAGAGATTTTCGTAATCCTAATATCCCAAGGACAATGAATATCAAGAGGACATTTAGGAGAGAGAAGGAGACTTACTTCTCTTTGAAGGATTAGGATTCCTAATAGGAGGGAACTTGTTCCCTCTTAGATGGGCCTCTTAGGGCGAGGATATCCTCCCCTATAAAAGGGGTAGACCCCCTGTTTTGAATTAAAATAAGAAAACCCTCATATTCCTCTCTATTCTCTATCTTCTTCTTCCTTAAACCCTAACCGAAAGAGGGTGGCGTGACCCCAGGAGCTATGAGAATAGTTGAGGGTTTGCAATGCTTTCCCGACGTCGGATAGGTCTGGGTGATCATTTTCTTGGCTTCTCTCACCTGCACGACGCCTGCAAGTAGGTTGCAGGTTAGCTACAGATCGGCCATGGTGGCAGGCCTGCTGGCCCTGATCCTGGCCGACCGGCCATGTGCATGAGGCCTCTTCACCTACGCGGGGGCACACCGGAGGTAGGGGATACTCCTTGGTGACCGGCGGAGTCAGAGGAGGAGTAGAGAAGTCGCGCCCAGCGCGAACAGAACAGCAGCACTAGGTTAGCGCGAGGAAGGAGAAGGGTTGAGGCACGTGGACAAAGATGCCCCTCCGCGGGCTGAAGGGAAGATTTTTTTAAGCAGGGGCAAGATCGTAATCTAGTTATAAACTCAAGCGCGCCAATGTTGCATGGGAATGGACACGTGGCATCCCCCCATTGGCCCAAGTAAGTGAGTTTTGCAAAATTCATAACTAAATATTTGTAGCTCGGATTAGAACGTATAAAATACGAAAGTTGCTCAGAAAAATGAGAGGAATTCAATAAAAATGGTTTTAGAGGCTAATTCCTTTTTCAATTCGAAAAGTAGTGTAATTTATCAACTTTAATGAATTAAAGATTAAGAAACCCTATTTTGAGATGAATAATATAATTAGAAGGGTTTAATGGATGATTAAAGTTGATACTAGCCTGTTAATGATAAAAAGGAACATTAGGAACAAAAAGGATGAACTTTGCAAATAATTCGTTTAATTTAGAGTTTATGTGCATAAATAGGCTTTAATGGGCCTTGAAACCCTAATGTTGGTAATTAGGACTACTGATGGCTTTAGTTATTTGATTTCATATATATAACTGAGTTTTCATGGTTATAAGCTATTTCGATCATTAAAGTTCCTAATTTGTGGATAAATACCCTAAATGTGATAATTAGGATTTTCTAATGAATAAAAGATAGAATTAATGGTAAATCACGTTCATATGTGAATTAGATAATAATGAACTTGGAATTAATGACAAAATAAGCATAATGATCTTGTCAAGGATTAAAAGGATGAAAATAGTAGCTTTAATGTAAAAGAGGTCTAAGAAGCTTAATTAATGGATAAGTATACCTTTAATTCGAAACTGAGGATTAGATGTTGAGATAATTAGGGTTTGTAATCAATTGCGTTAAATTAGGGTTTAAAATAGTAAAAGATGAAGGGAAACCCTAATTGCAATGGAAACCCTAAAAGTGGACTAGAAACCCTAAGAAGCGAGCTAGATTTAATAGATCTTAATGACATGAGTAATAAAAGGAAATTGTATAATTGTTTCAGGATCTTATTGAATGCTTGCTTGCTCTTTGTTGTTTGGATTATTCCTGCACCTGAATCTACATGTACATGTATGTGGTTACGCTTATGACTACCCGAATTAGTTTTCTGGGGTTTTTTATCGATGTTTCCATCGTGTCTTGAATTAAACTGTTGGATATATTTAATTCATGCAAAGTATAATGTGAATATGACTATCACATAAGAGATATGCCTACTAGCTGAGATCCTAGTCCCCTCTGTAGCTTAATGGGTCGACCTAGTAAATGGCTACCAATGGGGTAGGCCCATCAGGTCATTGAATGACTTAGTAAATGGCTACCAATGGGGTACGTGTATCAAGTCATATTGAGTTAGAGATTGGACTACCTATGGGTAGTGTCGTGCGACTCAACCCTAGATATTGATCTACCTATTAGGTAGGATCATGCAGGGTCTAATAAGGATCTACCTAGAGAGAGGTAGTATCTCAGTCCGCTGCAGGGACAACACAGAGATAGGGGATAGGACAGGATTGAGTAGTATGGTTTAAAATGTAATCTTGGCTGTTAAATGATAATTGGCTGATTACTTTGTTATTGTAGTTGCATGATTATTGTTTCCCCACATACCAGCTTCTTGCTGAACGACGTTTTGTTTGTCGGCATTTTAGGTACAAATGAAAAGAACCAACAATAAAGTGGCATACGTGGAATTAAATAAAAAATAACATGCACAGGAGGATTAGTTAGATTAGCTTCTTCATGGATAGAAGTTTAGAAATCCCAGTTTTTACAAGGTAAGAAAAGTTTTATTTTATACCATTTTCAGTTTAGGTGGTAAAGTTTATTAATTGTTATTGATTATTTGTCGAACCTTTGATCATGTTAATTGAATAACGGCTATGTCCTTCGGGTCTCCCTTAATTGGGGGTTACCGTGAGGCGGGGTCGTTACAATTGGTATCAGAGCATAGGTTCCTCAATTAATCTTTAATAATTATTAAATTTTATAAATTCAGTAGAACCCAAGGGAGTTGTTAGAGGATTATCCGAAAGAAAGAGGTGTCTAGACAGTCTCTTCTCTATATTCTTCTTCCTAAAACCCTAACTGGAAGAGGGTGGCACGACCCCAGGAGCTATGAGAATAGTTGAGGGTTTGCAATGCTTTCACGACGTCGGATAGGTCTGGGCGATCGTTTTCTTGGCTTCTCTCGCCTGCACGACGCCTGCAAGTAGGCTGCAGGTTAGCTACAGATCGGCCATGGTGGTAGGCCTGCTGGCCCTGATCCTGGCCGACCGGCCACGTGCATGAGGCCTCTTCGCCTGTGCGAGGGCACACTGGAGGCATGGGATACTCCTTAGCGACCGACGGAGTCGGAGGAGGAGTAGAGTCGCGCCCAGCGCGAACAGAACAGCAGCTCTAGGTTAGTGCGAGGAAGGAGTAGGGTTGAGGTGCGTGGACAAAGATGCCCCTCCGCGGGCTGAAGGGAAGATTGTTTTAAGCAGGGGCAAGATCTTAATCTAGTTATAAACTCAAGCGCGCCAACGTTGCATGGGAATGGACACGTGGCATCCCCCATTGGCCCAAGTAAGTGAGTTTTGCAAAATTCATAACTAAATATTCGTAGCTCATATTAGCACACATAAAATATGAAAGTTGTTCAGAAAAATGAGAGGAATTCAAAAAAATGGTTTGAGAGGCTAATTCCTTTTGCAATTCGAAAATTAGTGTAATTTATCAACTTTAATGAATTAAAGATTAAGAAACCCTATTTTGAGATGAATAATATATTTAGAAGGGTTTAATGGATGATTAAAGTTGATACTAGCATGTTAATGATAAAAAGGAACATTAGGAACAAAAAGGATGAACTTTGCACGTAATTTGTTTAATTTAGAGTTTATGTGCATAAATAGGCTTTAATGGGCCTTGAAACCCTAATGTTGGTAATTAGGACTACTAATGGCTTTAGTTATTTGATTTCATATATATAACTGAGTTTTCATGGTTATAAGCTATTTCGAGCATTAAAGTTCCTAATTTGTGGATAAATACCCTAAATGTGATAATTAGGATTTTCTAATGAATAAAAGATAGAATTAACGGTAAATCATGTTCATATGCGAATTAGACAATAATGAACTTGGAATTAATGACAAAATAAGCATAATGATCTTGTCAAGGATTAAAAGGATGAAAATAGTAGCTTTAATGTAAAAGAGGTCTAAGAAGCTTAATTAATGGATAAGTATACCTTTAATCCGAAACTGAGGATTAGATGTTGAGATAATTAGGGTTTGTAATCAATTGCATTAAATTAGTGTTTAAAATAGTAAAATATGAAGGGAAACCCTAATTGCAATGGAAACCCTAAAAGTGGAATAGAAACCCTAAGAAGCGAGCTAGATTTAATAGATCTTAATGACATGAGTAATAAAAGGAAATTGTATAATTGTTTCAGGATCTTATTGAATGCTTGCTTTCTCTTTGTTGTTTGGATTATTCCTGCACCTGAATCTACATGTACATGTATGTGGTTATGCTTATGACTACCCGAATCAGTTTTCTGGGGTTTTTTTATCGATGTTTCCATCGTGTCTTGAATTAAACTGTTGGATATATTTAATTCATGCAAAGTATAATGTGAATATGACTATCACATAAGAGATATGCCTACTAGCTCAGATCCTAGTCCCCTCTGTAGCTTAATGGGTCGACCTAGTAAATGGCTACCAATGGGGTAGGCCCATCAGGTCATTGAATGACTTAGTAAATGGCTACCAATGGGGTAGGTCCATCAAGTCACATTGAGTTAGAGATTGGACTACCTATGGGTAGTGTCATGCGACTCAACCCTAGATATTGATCTACCTGTTAGGTAGGATCATGCAGGGTCTAATAAGGATCTACCTAGAGAGAGGTAGTATCTCAGTCCGCTGCAAGGACAGCACAGAGATAGGGGATAGGAAAGGATTGAGTAGTATGGTTTAAAATGTAATCTTGGCTGTTAAATGATAAGTGGTTGATTACTTTGTTATTGTAGTTGCATGATTATTGTTTCCCCCACATACCAGCTTCTTGCTGACCGACGTTTTGTTTGTCGACGTTTTAGGTACAAATGAAAAGAACCAACAGTAAAGTGGCATACGTGGAATTAAATGAAAAATAACATGCACAGGAGGATTAGTTAGATTAGCTTCTTCATGGATAGAAGTTTAGAAATCCCAGTTTTTCCAAGGCAAGAAAAGTTTTATTTTATACTATTTTCAGTTTAGCTGGTAAAGTTTATTAATTGTTATTGATTATTTGTTGAACCTTTGATCCTGTTAATTGAATAACGACTCTGTCCTTCGGGTCTCCCTTAATTGGGGGTTACCGGGAGGCGGGGTCGTTACACCTGCCATTCTAGAAGAACTGGAAGGAAGGAGACAACCCTCCTGTTGGTGTACTAGCACCAACCTGCTCTCTTAAACTCAGACTGCTTTTCTACATTTGTCTTTTCCTAATTGTGCCTCCCTAGTCGGGTAGCACTTGCTCGGGCTCTCGGTTACTAGAACTAGAGAGAACAACAACTTTGTAGAGCAACTGATGTTATGAGTTGTGTGTTCTGAGAAGCCCCAAGTACCCCTCTATTTATAGTAGGGGACAGGGTCAGGGTTCCTAATATGTTCGAGAGTAGAAGGATCTAGAAATTTCATGAATAGTTAGTACTGCGGTAGGCGAACCAGTCATTTCATAACTGAAACAGTCATTTGGCAAGGTGAGATGATCAGTTCACTAGTGAACCGGTCGGTTGGGAGTGTGAACTAGTTGGTTCACGAAGTGAAGCGGTCGTTTCACTTCCCAGACTTGCCTGCAATTGACTTTCCTCAATTGTTTCCAATTAATTCAAAGATTAATACTTATTCTAATCTAATTGAACAAGTGAAACGTGAAAGTTTTCTTCCAACTGGGCAAATCTCAATTTCCTCAGTTGGCAGGACTATGATCCACCTGGTTCACCAAGTGAACCAGTCAGTTGGCAATCTTGACATTCCCAATGCAGTCTCCAATCGACTTGACACTCTAACCAGCTAGTTCAACACTTGAACTTGATAATTCTGAGTCAAGTCAGTCAATTGTATGTTTAATTGAGTACCTAAACACCTTTAGTCTCAATCTAAACATCATTCATGGAAAATCTCCTCTTCCAGGGGTATCCTATGTGTGTGACCTTGTAGGTTTCAATTTATACTGGCAGTGAATGTTCATAACAACTTATGACATCATAAGCAATGAGCGGAATCTAGGAACTCATCATTGCTACCCAAGTAACTCAGAAAGTTGGATAACAACTTCAACTTACAGTCTATGATTAGTGTTACAGTGATTGTATAGTTCCTTTGTCTCTGACATCCGGATTGAACTCGAGGCATGGAACGTCATCCTCTACATTCAATCCATATTCCTTGACATAAAGCAGACTGTCTGAGATGCATGTGAATTCACATATCATATATTAAATCACATGAGTATGGCCATACAATTCTCAGTCTCACTTATCAAGGGGCCTTGGATATCATACTCCTTGTAGGAGGGACAAATCTCATCTCTATCACTCACAGTCTATCCCCATGTGTCAAAGTCACCCAATCATCACCTTTATAACACGTGTGTTTCAGGAATGTGTTTGATGATGTCAAAGTGTACCTAACGACATGTGATGAGTGTAGTGATTTCAAGTCTAAGAACCACTATCACCACTATCACTATGAGATACGATTGTGACTACCATTCCATGGTATTCATGTATCACTCTCACAGTAGGTTTGTTCGATTTACTATTCTCTAACATATATCTGTGTGCTTGACTTGATATCATATATAATGACTAATGAGACTCTATCATCAGTCAACACACACTCTAGTCTTATGTATTAATGTTGTCTATTTTGCTTCCACGGTAATATATGACTAGGAACATAACAAGAATGTATGTACTCTTATCATACATATGATCACATCATTCAAGTCACATACTTGAAAGAATATGTCATCGAGTCTCATCATTCTTTAGACATCTATCATGTATGTGTCATCATCTCATGACTGAGACAAACATAATAGATGGAATTACCTTTATTATTATCAAATCAGGTATCTAATGCCTCATCCCAATCATCATATGATTGGCTCTCTGGGCATACCATACCAACAGACTCCCACTTGCACTTAGAGCCAATCACCCATGAATCATATTCCAAGTGATCTTAACATGTCCATGATGCTTCTGCTGCACAAATGCTTTTATAGCGGGTAAGCAACATTTGCTTCAAGTTGGTATATTGCATGTTTCACATCCCCTCGTTGTACGACAACTCGTATGAGATGGAAGTGTCGCAGTATGCTATCTAAGATTTCTTTGCCTAACCATTAGCTCCATTTTTGTAACAATATTACTACTGAGTCATCAATGGTCAGAACCTCTCACAAGTTCATCCATTTGAACTTCTAGATCCATACGGTATCATTTACTATGTTTGTAACACTAAGGTACTTGGCTTTTTATTGTAGAATTAATCAATTGTCTTATGTTGGAACATTTCTAACTAACAATTCTTATTCTAAGGTCAAACACAATTGTATCATTTTGGAAGCTCGCATCGATGTAACTCTTTACACCCAACTCTTCCTTATTACCATCCTTTTAGTACTTCACAAGTACACAAAGATGTCCTTCATGGTATTCCAGTAACTCTTACTGGAGTTTGATAGATATCCATTCATCATGTCCAATACATACGAGATAATTAGATATTTATATCATCTTGTCATACAAGATGATGATATCATATCTTCTTGTCATGTCCAATACATACAAGATGATGAGTTCATTTATTCTTATCATGTCCAATACATACAAGAATTTCAGTTCATATTTTCTTATCATGTCCAATACATACAAGATAATGAGATGAGTTCATGCGTGATAGATCCAATTGTGAATGCATATGGAATCTATCCATGTGTTCCTTATTCTTCATTAGAATTGGGACACTTGGCTCTATCTATAGATCTTGATTCCTATCACATAGGATGCTTCTCTAAAACCTTTTAGAATGCACTTCGTTGCCATATTTTGTAGTATAAGGATGCTATTCCCTATCAATATGTGGAATATACATATACTCTCACTAAATTCTTGTAATCACACATTACATCTTCATTCTGACTCGAGTCAAACTCTCTGACTATCTTGTCAAATAGAAGATCCAGTTCTAAGGTGCTTGCTTCAATCCAAAGATTGATCTATGTGACTTTATAGACTTTATTTGCATTATTGGATTTATAAAACCTTTAGGTTGTGTTACATACACATCCTACACAATATTCCATTTAAGGAATGTGGTTTTAACATCCATTTGCCAAATATCATAGTCACATTAAGCTACATAGGCAAGCATTATCTTGATGGATTTATCCATGGTAACTGCTGAAAAGATTTCACCATGTTCAACCCCTTGAACTTGTTAGAAACTCTTTGCAACCAAATTACCCTCCATGTCAGTCTTCTTTTGGAAGACCCAAAAATACCCTATGGATTTTACCCCTTCAGGTGGATCAACCAAAGTCATACGTTGTTGATGCACATGGAGTCCATCTTGGATTTCATGGCATCAAGCCATATCTTAGAGTTTGGCTCTCATTAGCTTCTAGGTAAGACTGTTGACTCATCATATGATCAACTCACCACCTTCTTGTCCATAAGATATCATATATCATTCAAGCTCTAGGTGTGTTCTACTAGAACCATGAGTTCTATGTATTACTTAAGGAACTTTGAGATTCCACAACATTTTGTGATCCTCTTTATTCCCAATGTAAAGCATGTGCCCAAAAGGAAATTTGAAGTTTTAGCTAGTAATCACACTCTGACTTGTCAAGGTGTGATTCCTTCTTTCTAATACACTTTTCATGATACACTATCAATGTGTTTCAGGTGGAGTCCATCATGATACATTATCATGATGTTCGAGAAGGTTCTCAAACTCTTGGTTCATAGTATTTCCATATCAATCATATCAAAATTTAATACTTATACCAAGTTTTTTTATGTACTTCATTTATCATCTCCTTGAACACTTCAAGAGATTCATGTTTGTATTTTATTAAATACAAACTACCATATCTACTAAGGTCATCAGTAAATATATTAAAGTACTATTTATTACCTTTAGCATTTATTCTAAAAGATCTATATATATATATATATATATATCAATATGTATAATCCTTAATAGAATAATTATTCTCCCACTACATCTAGTGAAGAAACTTTGTCATATTGCTCAATTAATGAGATTAGCATGTCTCTATTGGTTCAATAACCAAAATGAGTCTAGATAACCATCATATGGATTTCTAGAAATGCAATTCCCATATATGCACTCTAGATGACATCACTATAGGCATTCAAGTTTGAGTTATTTATTCCATTCATTACATGTGGCATACACATTTGTCTCTTCAACTATCAAGTATAGTTAGTGAGACATAGACAGTAACATCCCTGACCTGGGTTATAGCATGAACCTGGAAGTTTTGCTTAAGTTATTTATAAACTTTGTTTTATTCCTTAGAAAATTAATTAAGACTCAAGGAGAGTTTAACTTTCAAGTTTGAGCTTATTTGCAAAGTGTTTATGCATTATATGATAGTTTGGGTGTAAATTGCAATTTACCCAATATGAGGGGTTATATTACAAAATGTCACATGTTGAACGTGCCCCAAGTGATTTATCATCATAAGAGAGAGAATGATGCTAAGGGGTGTCTTGTGGAAAGCCTAAGTTCCAAGTTGGAGCTTGTTTGAATAATGTGTGTGCCTTGTGTACCAATTTTGATGCAAACTACAATTTACCCAAAATGTAGGGTTGATATGCAAATTACCACATCTAGAGTGTCCCTACTCTCTCTTAGAATCATATAGAGGAGATATAAAGAAAGAGGCACCATGTTTGAATCATATTTGAGTGATGGTATTCTTGGTGATGAAAAGACCAAGAAGAGTGGTATAAGTTGAAACCCTAAAATGAGTTTGTATTGAGTTGTAGAGCTTATATGGGAGTGCCTATCAGCCAAGAAGCCATAGATGAGGTCCCATATCGTTTTTCAACTCTTGGAAAAGGCCATGACGAGTTAAGCACCTCAAGAAGGTGATGGATATCGGTTTACAACTTTCCTTGGAAAAGTTGTATCGATTTGTGAAAAAAGTGATGTTGGGTTTAAATATCTTGTTCAACAAGATAAATAATGGCTGAAATCTTATCCCTATATTATCCCCAAGAGTCTTTCATGTCAAGATAAATATGTGTGCATGCATGGACACGTTTCAACCCATGCATGGACATGTGTCACCTAGTAGTATAAGGTGATGACACCTCTTATACACTCTTTCTCATGAGCCTCAATTACATATACCAGTCCTTTCACCTACTAGTGAAACTTTTTGAATCCTACAACTCTCTTTCTCTTAGATATTGTGCTTTGTAGTTGAGGAGCAAGGAGGAGCTTGAGCCTTAAGCTTAAGGTGAATCCATGGTCATCTTCAACCTTAGTCGAAGCATGAATCTTGGGTTGTGATTCGTCCTTTCTTTTCTTCTTCACCAAGTTCTTATCTATGGTGATTCTTTGCATATAGAGGAGTTGTGAACAAGTTTTGGATCTTTTATAAGTTCATCTTAAACCTTGGGAACGTGAAGCTTTGTAGCTTGGAGCTTTAAAGTTGTTCTTGAGGCAGGTTATATAACTTGAACCCAATCATGTTATTATTCACCTTCAATCTTGTTATACTTGTTGATCTACTTTCAATTTAGATTTTTCTTGAATGATTGATGATTCTATGAGTTCTAATAGTTGCATAAGACTATTTTCCATGAACTAGAATAGTAAGGGATGAAAGTCTAGAGCTTGATGATGATGACATCATCATGGTACAAATCGATATCGGGTTGAAGCACCTCTAACGTGATGGTAATGAAACCCAATATGGTGATATGAAATCCATTATACATTGGAACCCCACACCCCTATCATTTTGTACATTTGGGTTGGTTGAAAAAGGACTAACCAGTTGTCTAAGTTGTTACTCAACACATCGTAGGTTGATACTTTGAAGGCTTGAAAAGGTATGAGCATAAGGGTCTAACTCGATATGCAAAACCCTACACTTGAGTAACCCGATATAAGTGACACACACACCTCTTGGACGATATGGTGGAAGCACACACGTCTTGCCTGATATGGTGGAAGAACACACCTCTTGCCCGATATGGTGGAAGCACACACCTCTTGCCCGATATGGTGGAAGCACACACCTCTAGCTCGATATGGTGGAAGCACACACCTCTTGCCCGATATGGTGGAAGCACACACCTCTTGCTTGATATAGTGGAAGCACACACCTCTTTCTTGATATGGTGGAAGCACCTCAAAACCAATATGGAGGTAAGCACCTCAAATCTGATATACATGATTGAGTAACACATGAAGTGTGTTATGTCAAATGATACATTAAGATGTAAAGAGTTTAATGCATTTTGATTAGTGTAAGCCAATGTACCTTGAGAAAAGGGTGGGTCAACTTAATAAAGTATGTTGTAGTCAATATCCTAGTGAGGATGAGAGAGAAACTCATACTTTGTGTGATAATCATTTAATGATAAATAATGAGAATAAACAAGTATGATTGAATACTTATGATATCAATGTACGCTCCTAATATGTGTGGAGCTATGAATTAGGATTCTGATTCTTGATAATATGAACTTGAAACCCTAATCGGCTAAAAAGGGAAACCCCTACCAAGTTACAAGCATGAATTATAACAGATGCTACAAAGAAAGGTGTAATACATTTATCTGGCTCCTACAAGACGTAACCACTCAAAGGTCTTACCAGAACCATGTCCCTCATTGGAAACTGGTGTCCCAGGTGCTAGTGCTGGCATCTGGTCTGCCATATGTGTTATTGTGGTCATGAACTACCTAAAAAGAGCATGAAAGGCTGGGTTTTCTAGCATGGCTTCATCAAGATGGAGATTCCTGGGCATTGATTCCTCTCTTGCCTGATCCCTTGCACCTCCTCCTGGTGCAGTAATACTGCTCTCAGCAGCATGTCCTTCATGTGCTCCAGCCATCATTCAACTTTACTTCTTCTCCTATATGAGTAGAAGTCTTTATAAGATAAACTAGAGGACACTAGAACAGACTCAACAACCTTAATCCTATGTCTCTGTAGACTCAGCGAACCTTAGGCTCTGATACCAAAAACTTGTGATGACCACTATCAAAACGAGAGCCAAATTGTCACAGTAATTATGTGGAATAACCATTAGCAGCGAATTAACAAAGATAACTAAAAATTAAAATCATTTTTCAAAGAGATCCATTGCCAGGAAACTCTTAAAGAAAGAACCAAAGCAATATATACATCATGGTTCACATTGTACATACGTTGTACCATCTCATCTCGAGGATATCATATACTAGTTGCTTTGCCCAAACATATACATAAGCAACATAAAACCTTGAGGCATACACGCCAAAATCTTAGATCATTTATAAAAAAATATTACATACTAACCCCCAAGGACCTGAGAGTACAGAGATGACATACATAACTTCATCTACAAGACACGACAGACAGCATACTCAACCTCAATTGTTACTGTTGTCCCTATTGTTGTTGTCCTCCCTCTGCAGTACAATCTCTACCTCCTCGTCTGTGTCCACCTAAAAATGTTGGGACCAACGGGGTGAGACAAAAGTCCCAATGAGAGATATAACTCTCCGCCAACAACATTATTATCATAGGTAAACATTATAAAATTGAGCAGAGGATCTTTTATATTAATAATCAAGATTAATCACTATTTATAAGCATAACAAAGCAATATCATCTTTCAAAGCAATGCAACTATCTATGATATAGCAATAAATCATCTATTCACTTTATAAGGAATATGAAGAACACATATAACATCTATCCATTTAAGATGTATAAAGGTAATGCAATCATCAACCAATATTTCTGTATTCAATTCTTAATCAAATACGCTACACGACTGATTACATATTTACAATCACACTTATGCCCTGAGGAGATGAGATATACCGCTCATGCTCCAACCGACCATGGCTACATAAATCATCGATACCATACAAGGTCAAAGGAAGAGTCGACTTCCAAGACCTCACCTATCTCGGTCAGTGCGAGACCACTGGCAGTGACATCATGTGTCAAACTACAATTATCTTGCCAGGGTATCATGAGATGATGAGCATAGCCAGGTATGAGCTATGATGTTTCATATGAAACATATTAAATGGGCCTTGTGAGCCATGTGAAATACTTGTGCAACAAGTATAATGTATGCCTGGTTCTGAGGACCTAGAGGTAATAGTTACCTGATAAGAGGTGACAATGTTCAGTGATGAACTAAGGGTTTGAATACCCAGATCTAGCAATCATGATGATGATAATGTTAAGGGATGAGAATCCCCAGTAATGTGATAAGGGACTGAGATCTCAAGTATTCCTTAGCATCCCAAAAATTGATAAAGTTAGGCATGTTGTGTACATGTTAAAGGAAGTGTTGGCCATTGGTGGGCCATTGAAGAAGAGAAAAGATCGGGTGTTGAGGTCGGATGGGAGGATTCCGACGTGATTTTGTCAGTAGATACTTTTCTAGGACTTATCTAGATGAGAAAATCTCACAGTTTGAGTGTATTAAGCAAGGACCAATGAAGATTAGTGAGTATGAAGCTAAGTTCATGGAGCTTATACGATTTTGTCCACACATGACTACTATAGAGAAGGAGAGGATTTGACATTTTGAGAAGGGTCTAAACACTGAGTTATCTATAGTTGTAGTTGCTTTAGATAATAGAGAGAGGTTTGCCACCTTTGTGGAGTCAGTTAGGTAGATAGAGAGGTCTGTGACTGAGAAATGTGAGGCTAACAGTAGAAAAAGACTTGCCCAGTTCCAGGGACAGAGGTCTGGAAGTTTCAATAAACTAAGGTTTCATGTACCATTAGCACCACAGAGGTTCAATGCACAAACGCAGTGGACGTCAAGCAAGGGTAGAGGCTATAGTTTTCTACCAAGTGGAGCCCATAGTATGACATCAATGTCAGTAATAGGACCATCTAGACCACAACAGGACATAAACTACTTCAATTGTGGGTAGGAAGGACATATGATAAGAGAATGTCTAATTAGAGACATGGAGGTAACCCAACCACCGAGGCTGAGTCAACAAGGCTCTCAGAGGCAACAGTTTAGTAGTGGCACATGAAGATGTGGACAGGCATCCCAACCAGGTTCATCTACACCAAACAATAGAGCACAGAGTCGGCAACATGCAACAGTGAGATTCTATGCTATGAATCAGCTGGAGGCAGTGGTCAATCCATGAGTCATGATAGGTCAGATGGAATTGTTTCATTCTAATTTGTCTTCATCTTTCTTCATATATATTTTGATTGACCCGGGTGATACACATTCCTTTATCACTCGAGAAGTGATTCATGACTGCAATATGACTATTAGTCGTAGAGCAGGTAATCCGTTATTAGAAACTTCATTAGTCGGATCTATAGTGTTAGAGGAGGTATGGTCTCCCTGTGTTATTTCTTTTTTAGAACACAACATTCAAGTGGATCTTATACCACTTGAGATGCACGGGTTTGATGTAATTCTTAGGATGGATACCCTAGAAAAGTATAAGGTTGTCTTGGATTGTGGTTCCAAGCAAGCTATGTTTGCATACAGTAATGGGACATGGGTCTTTCAGGGGGGCAGAAAGATTCTTCCAACCTGTCTAGTATTAGCAATGGTAGCTAAGAGATTGATGTGACAAGTATGTGAAGCATTCTAGGCACATGTGGTAGATACCAAAGTAGAAATTCCTAGTCTTCCTAAAGTTCCTATTGTCAGGGAATTTGAGGATGTGTTTCCTAAAGAATTTCCAGACATTCCTCCACCTTGAGAGATTCATTTTGAGATTAATTTAATTTTGGTTACGCAACCCTGATGAATGCATATTCATCATGATTTTAAGTTGCCATCTTGGGCCCAATTTGACTCAATGCTTTTATTTTCATCTCCTAAATCTTACAATATGCAATTTTTCCTAATTAGTTGAATTATCAAGTTATTGACTAAATTCTATATTGATTTTATGTAGGTCACGATTGAGGTTGAATCTTCAATTGCGGGTCCACCTTTCTCAGCCCTTTACACCCTTCATTAGCACATCCGCCTTCATCGACATCTTCCTCTTCACCAGCAATCACCGCAGCTAACCCTAGAGGTCTTTCCCTAGCAGTTTGCTCCTCCTTTTAATCTACCCTCACGATCCCAGGACCGCAAGGATCCGACACCACCTGGTCACCGATCAATAGTCCCTATCCATCCAACCATACGGTCCTGCCTCCCGCGACTCTTCTCATGGTCTCAAGACCACGTGAGTCCTCACGATCTCAAGATTGTGAGAGCCCTCATGATCTTAAGACCGCAAGGAAGTTGCAATCCCAAGACCATAAGGAGCAGCCACCGTCCACGTCCATCACCACCTAATCACCATCACCTTCGTGCCAACACCTGCAACCCTAACCCTCTGACCTGCACCAGTATCGGTCTATGACGATTGCATCCCTGCCGCTGTCGACACCTCTACATTGCGACCCTTGCTCCTCACAATCTCCTCACCACTTACACCTGCAACTGATCTCCATTGTCGACGTGAGAGCCTCCTCCGCTCACTTTCTAATCCATGACCTTGCCTCCATCACTCTTCCATTGCTTCCCCACCATGCCGACCTACTGACCTCTGTCGCCGCTTAGTAGGAAAGACTACGAGAATGAGTCGAAAGACCAAGAAGAGCGGAAACCTTTCCAAACCACGAGGCGAAGACCAGTTGAAAGTAGACCGTTAAGGCAGGACACTGAGACCAGTTGGAGGTAGCACTGATAAGCCAAGACTGTGAGAGTCGTAGACTGTGAGGAAGCCTCGTAGTTTCCAAATTGTGAAGATAGAGGCGCAGCATCATGAAGCCAAACCGTGAAGACACTAAACCGCATGGAACCCTAGAGATTTCCTAAACCGTGAAGAGAGACTCACAATCCCAAACTGTGAGAACTCAAAATCGTGAAGAACTCAAAATCGTGAGAAACCAAACTATTTGATCCATCATACTGTGAAAATTGCAACAAGGTCTAAAACGTGAAGACCCCATCCAAGACTATAAATAGGACCACAAGGGTCCTCATTTGGGCATCGGACCCAGGACGCCAACAAGATGCCTAAACACAGGTCCGATCCCACGTACATCCATGCCATTGTCACTTCGCCTGCTGCTCCTTTTGCTGCGATCAAAGAGGTCAAGATGAGAGAGAAGGTGGAGAAGAAGATCTGCCCGGTCTACCTTGGTGGTTCTTCCTCCTCGTCCAGATCTGCTCCGATACGATGTAGAAGACTGCATCATCTTCACCGAGCTGCGACTACCTTCTACATCATGTTCATGGAACAATCTTCCCTCTCTCTTGTTCTTCTTATTCCTCGCATCATGAACGAGTAGTTCCTTTTTGCTGGGGTATAGGGACTAGCCCTGCTGCCCATGCTTTCATGAATTTTCATTTTAACATTCCAAGGCAGTGTATATAACTTTCCATTTCATTGTTAATCGTCGATGTTTGCTTGTAGATTGATCACATGCTTGCTTTTATCTTATTCCTTCCTATGTTGCAAGAACTTCAATATGTAGGATAGAATGTCGATTAACGCAGTTGACTCCCTGACTAGAAATAGAAAGGGATTCCTTGAGGTTTTAAGTATATGATCCGTGAGAGGATGAGCCATCTAGCCCACGATGACGCTTCTATGTGCCCAAACATCCCTCAAGGAGGGCCACAGCTTCAGTTGGATATCTGTATCTTCGGAACCATAAATGCATGATCTGGATGGCGATGAAACATCTGATGCCTAAGGTGATGCTTATGCGAACCTAAGCATCCCTCAGGGAGGGTTCACAGTAGTTCTATTTGGATAGTTAGATCTTTCCTGGATGTTTTGTGATTGGTTGTGTTTGCATGAATAATGGTGGTGAAACCTGAGACCACCCCAGTGATTCCATATCATTAATCTAGATCAACCTTAATTCTGCTCTTTACTTTCTTGCACTTAGTTTAGTTAAACTCAAAATCAACCTTTGTTCTAAATATTAGTTTTACTCGAACTAGACCGACTAATGACGATTCTTACAAACATTGTCCTTTGGGATTCGATCCTTAACTATACTACGATAAGACCCATCCGCTTGCGGGTGGTATTATTGCACAAGGTTTTGGTAAAAGCTCAAGGATTTCAACCTTGAATGAATTTGTTAGTGTGATAATAGACCACGTCAAATTTTGGCACAGTTGTCGGGGACAACAAAATCAGTTAGTCAAATCTAGTTCCATTAAGGCTAATTTAGGTTTTTGCTTTTTCTTTTGATACCTTTGATCATCTACTTGAATTCATTTTTACTCCATCACTCTTACTGCCGAAAAATCTTTCCATCTCAGGTACCCCAAAAGACTAGTGTATGCACCGCTCGAACAGTTTCAGACTCTCTGCTAGCTTTGATCCTGAGATAGACAGAACCTTTCATCGTCAGAACAGAGAAAACCAAGTAAGAATGGCTCAAGAGGAGGAAATAGCCTAAAGGGTATCTCAAGCCCTTAATGCACAAAGAGAAAGGTTCATGCAAGAAGCTAGAGTTGCAGTTCAAGAAGAAATCCAAGCAGCACAAGCTGCAGAACTGCAAAAGGATCTTAGGGAGTTCTCAATCCCTAAAGTTTTTGACGTTCATCACCCAGTACAACCGCCACCCATCAATGCTCCAAATTTCGAGATCCGAGCACACTGGATCACCTTGCTTCAAAACAGCCCATTCTATGGTAAACAAGGAGAAGATAGTCAGGAACATCTTCTAAGGTTTATCGATCTATGTGCTATGACAAAGCAAAATGGAGTATCTGATGATGCCATATGACTCTAACTCTTCAAGTATTCACTTGATGATAGAGCTATAAGTTCGTACAACTCCTTAGAATGTGAACCCATCACCACTTGGGAACAACTTCAAAATGTTTTTTTGGAAAAATTCTATCCTCCTTCATTCACCTATGAAATTAGGGGTCAAATAACAATGTTCACTCAAGTCCCTGGAGAATCCCTTGCTAAAGCATGGGAAAGATATAAGGATCTTCTACACAAATGTCCACACCATGGCATTCCTAAGAATCAACTCATTGAGATCTTCTATAGGGGTGTGGATGACGACATCAAGAGGTTCTTAGACTCCTCATCTGGAGGAAACTTCATGAGTCAAAGTTATGATAGCGCATGGAAAGTTGTCACCCTTGGAGTTGAAAATCAAGCTAATTGGGGTAGATCTGTTGGTAAAGGAGTGTTGAAAATAGCTATGGCTGAAGCTATTCCTGAGTACAAGTCTATCGTCAAAAACCTCAAACTCTTAGTTTCCAAGCAAGACCATCTCGAATCATCCCTTACTGCCTATGAAAGAAGACGCTCACCCCCTCAACAACAAGAGCAAGTCAAGTTAGCTTCACTTTACTATGAAGCGTGTAAAGGCGCTGATCACTCAACTTTATCCTATAATGTTCTCTATGATGTTGTTTTAAGCAAAATCAGTGGACAAGGAGACAATGGATAGATGGGAAGTCTGAATGTTGTCAACACTATCCCTGGTCAAGGTTATTACAATCCAAATCAGAACATGAACAATCCCAATTTTCAATATGGAAATCCTTCTAGAGCGGTAAACTCGCATCAACTTGGTTTAAACAATCAACAACGAGGTCCGTCGGGATACCATTATAACTAACAATAGAATTTTAGAAACCAAGGTAACTTCAGAAGTAACTTCCAGAATAGGAATCAGTTCTAAGATCCAAACCAGGTCCCTTATCAACATCAAGCCGGTCCCATTTCTCCATATGACAAACTATTGACCATTGAGAAGATGTTACATTCGCAATAAACATTGATAGCTAACCATCAAGCACACAAGAAGGCCATTGAATCTCAACTAGCTCAACTTGCAGCTAGCCTCAAGCCACCTACTGGAGCTTTAGCTGGGTAACCAGAAGACAATCTGAGGCATGTGGAACAACTTAAGGCTGTGACAACTCATTAAGGCTTTGTCTTACCAGAACCCATGACTCCTGTCACCGTGACAAATGTCCAAGGGGCTAAGCATAGCGTAGTGGCGACTCGGAACGAAATGACCAACAAGGCAAGTTCTAAGGAACCTATTGTTGTTGATGCAGAAGACTCGCCTAAGCCAGTTATTCCAATGTATAAACCACGTATACCATTTCCAAGTCGACTCAATTTTACCTAGTTCGATAATAGGTTCAACAAGTTCAAAGAAATCATGAGAAAGTTGTATGTCAATATTTCGCTATTGGATGCCATGGCCGAGAGCCCCAATGGTCAAAGTTCTTCAAACTCCTTCTTAGTCAGAAATACAAAACTAAATATCATCAGACAGTGAAACTGGCAAGAACATCATCTGATTTAATAATGGATAGGATGCCTCGCAAACATAAAGATCTTGGCTCTTTCAGAATTTCCTGTTCGATAAGCGATTCCATCAATCGACCAGGTCTAGCTGATCTTGGAGCTAGTATTTCTATCATACCTCTTAGCTTATGCGACTGACTGGGTCTTACTAACTTCTCACCTACCAGAATGTCCATCGAGCTTGCTGACTCCTCCATGACCAAGCCAATTGGTATAATAGAATATATCCCTGTAAGGCTTGGAAATCTATATGTCCCATGTGATTTTGTAGTTATGGACATCAAGGAAAATCCATGCTACCCCCTCCTTTTTGGAAGACCTTTTCTTTCCACTGCTAGAGCTCTAATAGATGTTGAAGCTGGAATTTTGTCCCCAAGAGTGGGAAACCAATCTTTTGATTTCTATGCATCCAAAAGTGCAAAGGAACGCACTACAGAAGAAGAGGCGTATTTCATTGACTGTGTTAGCCAATTCACTCAGATGCAGCAACAATTCCTTTCTTCAAAATCTGATGTTCCCTCAGAAAAAGGCCATGGTGAAGAGAAGACTAAGAGAGAACCAGTGTATGAAGAGATGAAAGAAATACCACCAACTATGGAAGAGACACCTATCAACCCTATTGGTACAAATATTGAACCTTCTTCAGGTGTCCATAACCTTCCTCATCTATAAACAACTATCCTCTAGAATGCACCAGTAGCCCAGCAGACAGAAACTGCAGATTTCATTTTCCCTCCACGACAAGATTTGGACTGCAGTTTCTACTGAGAACATCCCCCGGATCCATATTTGATGGATATCAGTGACCAAAATTGCTATAATGAAGGGATAGTGCATCAACAAATGAACTTTTCCTATATACCTCAACAACACTACACCATCAATAGTGCCACTCAGATCCCCTACAACTATTCTCCACCTCAGATTGAGCAACAAAGAACAATTCAACATAACTCAAGTTGTTTCCCTATGTGCTCTGCCATTGCTCGCTCTTTATGGGGAAAAATACAAGAGGCTAAAATCAAAGTGAGAGTTAATGAATGGCTGAAAAAGAAACCACCAAAAGAATATGTCAGTCCAGCTCAAGTTCCACCTAGAGCCCCACCATGGTGATAGTATCCACGTCGAGCCATCGACATAAAACAAAGGCGCTTGTCGGGAGGCAACCCGATCAATAAATTCGTTTTTACTTTTAATTTTAAATTAGAAATTTTACTTAATTTTGTTTTACTTTTTAGAAAATATTTGCACTGAATAAAAATCACATCGTGAGACACCATCTTAAGTTCTGATTAGTCTTCACTTTTGAGATTTTCATATGAGGACGCGCGCTGATTGGAACGCAACCACATCTGGTGGTCCAATCGGCACGAATTCTCCCCTCCATCTCGGATTTAGTGTTTTCTCGAGACGAGCATATTTCTAAGTTCAGGGTGGAGGGTGGGTGGTACGTACTTTACCTTCCTCCCACAACCATCATTTTCAAACTTAAGAGTTCATCGTTGCAATTTTGATCAAAATTTTCAAAGTTTTTCAAAGAAATTGAACAGAAACTTGATGAAATTTTGACACTTTCTGTTTCAATAAAAGCCATTATCTATCTGGATAGTTTCTCTCTCTATGCATTTTGAATCATTATACCCTCCTTATTCGAATCAGATCCTCAAAAGGACCACTTTTTGAAACTAGCCTATTGGTTGAAATCATCTTATGAAGCTTATGAATCCTAACATCATGATCCTTCTGCAAAAATGACAAGTATCTGTCGAACTGATAGGGATCAAACACCTCGTGCTTTCTAACTGACTAGTGGAACAATAACATGGAACCCCCATCAGATCCTTATCAAGTTATTATTTGAGCAGAGTACGATAAAGAGAATGACCCGGTGCATGGAATTGTAAATCAAGTTGCATTCTGATCTGAACTCTCTTCTATACTTCTTCTATCATCTTTGTACCCCTCCATCCATCAAAAAGAAATAAAAATAGCCAAAACAGTGCCAAACCCTAAGTTCGGGGTGGCACACCACATCCCTCTATATCCTCTTCTTCCATATCCCTCGCTATTTAATAGGGGAGTACCACCAAGAAAAGATACCAATGCGCACACACACAAAAATGCAATCTCGAGTCGAATAGAGGAGAGATCCGCACACAAAAAATATGCAATCAATGAAATTGCAATCATATAATAAAAATCTTGAGTCGAATAGAGGAGAGATTTATGTCTTCCTTCCATACCACCCTTCACTCCCTTTTCTACCTAAAGGCACAATGAATGCCTCCACTATCCTAAAAAACACCAGTGTCAGATCAGGTGCACACTTGTTGTTCTGCGGGTATCTCTGGACTCTTATAAAACTCTTAGAAATGCTTATTGTTGGAAAAAGTGAGGAGGAAGTGATGTTGGAAAATAAACTCAGGAATAAAGATATGGTAATATGTGTTCAATGATCTTAGGAATTTGAGATGCTTAGTTATACTAAGCAGAAAGGAAACAATCGTGATGTGAAGATGAGGCAATCACATGATTCAAAAGTATTCATTGGCGACTATTTCAGATTTTGTATTACTCGAGGATGAGCAATGTTTAAGTTTGGGGTATTCTGATGAATGCATATTCATCATGATTTTAAGTCACCATATCGGGCCCAATTTGACTCAATGCTTTTGTTTTCATCTCCTAAATCTTACAATATGCAATTTTGCCTAATTAGTTGAATTATCAACTTATTGACTAAATTTTATATTGATTTTATGCAGGTCACGATTGAGGTTGAATCTTCAATTGCGGGCCCACCTTTCTCAGCCCTTTACACCCTTCATTAGCACCTCCACCTTCATTGACATCTTCCTCTTCACCAGTAATCACCGTAGCTAACCCTAGCGGTCTTGACCCTAGCAGTTTACTCCTCCTTTTAGTCTACCCTCACGATCCCAAGACCGCAAGGATCTGACACCACCCGATCACCGATCAACAGTCCCTATCCATCCAACCATATGGTCCTGCCTCCCGTGACTCTTCTCATGGTCTCGAGACCGCGTGAGTCCTCATGGTCTCAAGACCGTGAGAGCCCTCATGATCTCAAGATCGCAAGGAAGTTGCGATCCCAAGACTGCAAGGAGCAACCACCATCCACGTCCATCGCCACTTGATCACCATCACCTTCCCGCCAACACCTGCAACCCTAACCCTCTGACCTGCACCAGTATTGGTCTATGATGATTGCATCCTTGCTACCTTCGACACCTCCACATTGCAACCCTTGCTCCTCACGAGCTCCTCGTTGCTTACACCTACAACTGATCTCCACCGCCAATGCGAGAGCCTCCTCTGCTCACCTTCCAATCCACGACCTTGCCTCCATCGCTCTTCCATCGCTCCCCCACCATGCCGACCTGCTGACCTCTACCGCCGCTTAGCAGGAAAGACCACGAGAATGAGTCAGAAGACCGAGAAGAGTGGCAACCCTTCCAAACCACAAGGCGAGGACTGGTTGAAAGTAGACCATTAAGGCGGGACACCGAGACCAGTTGGAGGCAGCACTGATAAGCCAAGACTGTGAGAGTCGTAGACTGTGAGGAAGCCTCGTGGTTTCCAAATCGTGAAGACAGAGGCACATGATCGTGAAGCCAAACCGTGAAGACACTAAACTGCATGGAACCCTAGCGGTTTCCTAAACCGTAAAGAGAGACTCACGATCCCAAACCATGAGAACTCAAAATCATGAAGAACTCAAAACCATGAGAAACCAAACAATTTGCTCCATCATACTGTGAAAATTGCAACAAGGTCCAAAATGTGAAGACCCCATCCAAGCCTATAAATAGGACCACAAGGGTCCTCATTTGGGCATCAGATCCAAGACGCCGACAGGCTGCCTGAACATAGGTTCAATCCCACATGCATCCACGCCATTGTCACTTTGCTTGTTGCTTCTTTTGCTGTGAGCAAGGAGGTCAAGACAAGAGAGAAGGTGGAGAAGAAGATTTTCCCAGTCTGCCTTGGTGGTTCTTCCTCCTCGTCCAGATCTGCTCTGACATGACGTAGAAGATCGCATCATCTTCACCGAGTTGTGACTACCTTCTGCATCATGCTTGTGGCGGAATCTTCCCTCTCTCATGTTCTTCTTATTCCTTGCATCATGAGCGAGTATTTATTTTTTTGCTGGGGTGCGGGGACTAGCCCCGTTGCCCATGCTTTCATGTCTTTTCATTTTAACATTCCAAGGCAGTGTATATAACTTTCCATTTTGTTGTTAATCGTCAATGTTTGCTTGTAGATTGATCACCTACTTGCTTTTATCTTGTTCTTTCCTATGTTGCAAGAACTTAAATATGTAGGATAGAATGTCGATTAACGCGGTTGACTCCCTGAATAGAAATAGAAAGGGATTCCTTGAGGTCGTAAGTATATGATCCGTGAGGGGACGAGCCATCTAGTCCACAATGACGCTTCTGTGTGCCTAAACATCCCTCAGGGAGGGCCACAACTTCAGTTGGATATATGTATCTTCGGAACCGTAAGTGCATGATCCGGATGGCGACGAGACATCTGATGCCTAAGGTGATGCTTACGCGAACCTAAGCATCCCTCAGGGAGGGTTCACGTCAGTTCTATTTGGATAGTTAGATCTTGCCTGGATGTTTTGTGATTGGATGTGTTTGCATGAGTAGTGGTGGTGAAACCTGAGACCACCCCAATGATTCCATATCATTAATCTAGATCAACCTTAATTCTTCTCTTTACTTTCTTGCACTTAGTTTAGTTAACCTCAAAATCAACCTTTATTCTAAATATTAGTCTTACTCGAACTAGACTCGACTAACGACGATTCTTAAAAACGTTGTCCTTTGGGATTCGATCCTCAATTATACTGCGATAAGACCTGTATGCTTGCGGGTGGTATTATTGCACAAGGTTTTGGTAAAAGCTTAGGGATTTCAACCCTAAGTGAATTTGTTAGTGTGATAATAGACCACGTCAGACCCATAGCCCAAACACCTTATATGATGGCGCCTACTGAGATGGAAGAACTCAAGAAATAGTTACACGAGTTGCTTGAGAAAGGTTTCATTCGACCAAGTACTTCGCCATGGGGTGCTCTAGTTCTTTTTGTTAAAAAGAAGGATGGGTCTATGAGATTATGTATAGACTATAGATAGTTTAAAAAGGTGACTATAAAGAATAAATATCCTCTGCCAAGCATAGATGATCTGTTTGAACAGTTGCGTGGTACAATAGTGTTCTCTAAGATAGATCTAAGGTCAAGATATCATCAGTTACGTATCAAGGAGAATGACATACCTAAGTCAGCCTTTAAAATAAGGTACGGTCATTATGAGTTTGTAGTTATGTCGTTTGGACTAACTAATGCACCAGCTACATTCATGAAGATGATGAATAGAATCTTCTGGTCATTCCTTGATTAATTCATAGTGGTCTTCATAGACGATATCCTGATATATAGTAGAGATGGTCAACAACATGAACAACACCTTCGTCAAGCCTTGACTTTGTTGAGACAACACAAGCTATATGCTAAGTTTAGCAAATGTGAGTTCTAGTTGTCAGAAGTGTTTTTTTAGGACACATTATATCTACTTCAGGTATTCGTGTTGATCCTAAGAAAGTGGAGTCTTTTGTAGAAAGCGAACAACCCAAGACACCAACTGAGATTCGCAATTTCCTAGGTCTGACAGGTTGCTATAGAAGGTTTATTAAAGACTTCAGTTTTGTAGCATTACCCCTAACTAGGTTAACCAAGAAGTAAGTTCCTTTTGTCTAGAATGACAAGTGTCAGTGTTCTTTCCAATTGTTGAAAGAAAGGTTGACTAGTGCACCTGTGTTGGTTTTACCTGAGCAGGGAAAGGGATACATTGTTTTCTATGATGCCTCTAAGAATGGTCTAGGATGTGTGTTGATGCAGAGTGATCGTGTAGTTTCTTTTGCTTCCCGACAGCTTAAGAAACACGAGGAGAATTATCCGACGTATGATCTGGAGTTAGCTGTAGTGGTCCACACGTTGAAGATTTGGAGGCATTATCTTTATGGAGAAACGTGTTAGATTTTCACCAACCATAAAACTTATAGTAAATCTTCTCATAACACGAGTTGAACATGAGACAACGCCATTGGATAGAATTAATCAAGGACTATGATAGTACAATTGATTGTCATCTAGGAAAAGCTAATGTAGTGGCAGATGCACTAAGTAGAAAATCTTCATCTCCACCCATAGATAAAGCACAATTGAATTCTTTAATGTTCTTTCAATGGGACATGTTTGTTTCTTTGAGACAAATAAATGTACAGTTAAAAGTATCTTTGTTAGCTGGATTGCTATCCGAGATGCATGTGAAACCTACTCTGAGACAACGGATTAAAGAGGCACAACAGGCTGATACTGTGATTCAACAGATCATGTCAGAGTATGGTAGTGAGAAACGGGACGATTTCCATGAGTCATAGGATGAGGTAGTCTGTTACCATGGTAGAATGGTAGTACCTGATGCCAATGTCTTAAGAAAGATAGTTATGGAGGAAGCTCATTCATCCATGTATGCAATGCATCCAGTGAGTACTAAAATGTATCATAACTTAAAAGATATGTATTGGTTGCCTGGTTTGAAGAAGGATGTAGCTGAGTTTGTTATGCGGTGTCTAGTGTGTCAGCAAGTTAAAGTAGAACACCAGAAGCCTATAGGAACATTGCAACGCTTACCTATACCGTAGTGGAAATGGGATCACGTGACAATAGACTTTGTGGTTGGTCTACCCAGAACAGCCAAAAGTCATGATTCCATTTGGCTGATAGTTTATAGGTTGACTAAGTCAGCACATTTTCTTCCTGTTAAAACAACCTATACTATTGAAAAACTTGCACAAATCTACATAGATGAGATAGTGTGGTTACATAGAGTTCCACCCACAATTGTGTCTGATATAGGTCCCCAATTTACAAGTCATTTTTGGAAACGACTACATAAAGCCTTGGGTACGCAGTTAAAGTTTAGCACAACTTTTCACCCTCAGACAGATGGACAATCTAAAAGGACTATATAGACTTTGGAGGAATTTCTTAGGGCATGTGTTCTTCAATTTGTAGGAAGTTGGGACTTACACTTGAGCCTAATACAATTCTCCTACAATGATAGTTATTAGACTAGTATTGATATGGCACCATATGAAGCCTTCTATGGTAGACATTGTACATCTCTGTTATGCTGGTATGAGACAGGAGAATATCAACTTTTGGGTCCTGAATTAGTGCAACAGACAACTGAAAAGGCTAAAGTAATACAACAACAGTTGAAAGTTGCACAGGATAGATAGAAGTCATATGTCATTAAATGTTGTAGACCTTTAGAATTCCAAGTTGGAGATAGGGTGTATCTCAAGGTCTCTCCTTGGAAAGGTGTTCTTATATTTGGGAAAAAGGGTAAGTTAGCTCCTAGATTTATGGGACCTTACCCAGTGACAGCACAGACTGGAAAAGTAGCCTATAGGTTGGAGTTGCCACCTGAGCTACATAGACTACATCCAGTGTTTCATATATCTATGTTGAGAAAGTGTCATCCTGATACAGAGTTGGTGTTGCAACCTATAGAGGTAGAATTGAATGAAGATATATCCTATGTGGAAGGTCCAATGATGATTCTTAACAGAAGAATCAAGAAGTTGAAAAAGAAAGACATCGTTCTTGTGAAAGTTCTCTGGCATCACCATGGCATTAAAGAAGCCACATGGGAGCTGCAGGAAGAAATGAGGAGGAAGTATCCTTCTCTTTTCTCTTGAGATTTCATGGATGAAATCCCTATTAGGGGGTTATAAATTATAGCATCCCTAACTTGGGTTATAGCATAAACCTAGAATTTTTGCTTAAGTAAGTTATTTATAAACTTTTTTTAATCTTTTGAAAAGTAATTAAGACTCCATGAGAGTTTATTTTTCAAGTTTGAGCTTATTTGCAAACTGTTTGTGCATTATATGTCAGTTTGGGTGTAAATTGCAATTTACCCAAGATGAGGGGTTATATTGCAAAATGTCACATGTTGAATGTGCCTAAAGTGATTTATCATCATAAGAGAGAGAATGATTCTAAGGGGTGGCTTGTGGAAAGCCTAAGTTCCAAGTTGGAGCTTGTTTGAATAATGCTTGTGCCTTGTGTACCAATTTTTGTTTAAATTACAATTTACCCAAAATGTAGGGTTGATATGCAAATTACCACATCTAGAGTGTCCCTACTCTCTCTTAGCATCATCTATAGGAGAGATAAAGAAAGAGGCATCATGTTTGAATCATATTTGAGTGATGGTTTCTTGGTGATGAAAAGACCAAGAAGAGTTGTATAAGTTGAAACCCTAAAATGAGTTGCATTGAGAATGGGAGTGCCTATCGGCCAAGAAGCATAGAGGATGTCCCATATCGTTTTGTCAACTCTTAGCAAAGGCCATGATGAGTTAATCATCTCAAGAAGGTGATGGATATCGGTTTACAACTTTCCTTGGAAAAGTTGTACTGGTTTGTGAAAAAAGTGATGTTGGGTTGAAATATCTTGTACAACAAGATAACTAATGGCCACAATCTTATCCCTAGATTATCCCCAAGAGTTTTGCATGTCAAGATAAATATGTGTGCATGCATAGACACGTGTCAACCCATAGATGGACATGTGTCACCTAGTAGTATAAGGTGATGACACCTCTTATACACTCTTTCTCATGAGCCTCAATTATATATACCACTCCTTTCACCTAATAGTGAAACTTTTCAAATACTACAACTCTCTTTCTCTTAGATATTATGCATAGTAGTTGAGGAGCAAGGAGGAGATCGAGCCTTAAGCTTAAGGTGAAGCCACAATCATCTTCAACCTTGGTTGAAGCATGAATCTTGGGTTGTGATTCTTCCTTTCTTTTCTTCTTCACCAAGTTCTTATCTATGGTAATTATTTACATATAGAGGAGTTGTGAACAAGTTTTGGATCTTTGATAAGTTCATCTTTAACCTTGGGAATGTGAAGATTTGGATCTTGGAGCTTTGAAGTTGTTCTTGAGGCGGGTTATATAACTTGAACCCAGTCATGTTATTATTCACCTTCAATCTTGCTATACTTGTTGATCTACTTTCAATTTTGATTTTTCTTGAATGATTGATGATTCTATGAGTTCTAATAGTTTCATAGGACTATTTTCCATGAAATCGAACAGTAAGATATGAAAGTCTAGATCTTGATGATGATGAAATCATCATGGCACAAACTGATATCGGGTTGAAGCACCTCTAACCCAATATGGTAATGAAACCTTATATGGTGATATGAAATATGTTATACCTTGCAACCCCACACCCCTATCATTTTGTACATTTGGGTTGGTTGAAAAAGGACTAACCAGTTGTCTAGGTTGTTACTCAACACATGGTAGGTTGATACTTTGAAGGTTTGAAAAGGTACGAGCATAAGGGTCTATCCCGATATGCAAAACCCTACACTTGAGTAACCCAATATAAGTGACACATACCCCCCTCTTGCACGATATGGTGGAAGCACACACCTCTTACTCGATATGGTGGAAGAAACACCTCTTACCCGATATGGTGGAAGCACACACCTCTAGCTTGATATGGTGGAAGCACACACTTCTTGCCCGATATGGTGGAAGAACACACCTCTTGCCCGATATGGTGGAAGCACACACCTCTTGCTCGATATGATGGACGCACCTCAAAACCAATATGGAGGTAAGCACCTCAAATCCAATATACTTGATTGAGTAACACATGAAGTGTTTATGTCCAATGATACATTAATATGTAAAGAGTTTAATGCATTTTGATAAGTGTAGTCCAATGTACCTTGATAAAAGGGTGATTCAACTTAATAAAGTATGATATAATAAATATCCTAATGAGGATGAGAGAGAAACACATACTTTGTGTGATAATCATTTGATGATAAATGATGAGAATAAACAAGTATGATTGAATACTTATGATATCAGTGTACACTCCTAATATGTGTGGAGTTATGAATTAGGGTTTTGATTCTTAATAATATGAACTTGAAACCCTAATTGGCTAAAAAGGGAAACCCTAACCCTAATAATGGGAATGTTGTATTTCTCTTATATTGCATGGTGATGATATGTACTTGATATTGTTTTTATCATGAAATACTAACCATGCAGGTATCATGAGATGGTGAGCATAGCTAGGTATGAGCTATGATGTTTCATATGATACAGATTAAATGGGCCTTCTGAGCCATGTGAAATACTTGTGCAACAAGTATAATGTATACTTGGGTCTGAGGACCTAGAGGTAATAGTTACCTGATAAGAGGTGACAATGTTCAATGATGAACTAAGGGTTTGAATGCCCAGATCTAGCAATCATGATGATTTTTTTTAGGAAAGTTAGAAGTCCATTTTATTCATCCCGCCCTTCTCTTGCAGGTAATGAAATAGGAGTACAATCTTGTTCTACCGAAAATTTAAATTTGGTGGGTATCCCACCATTACAAAGAAAAGAAGAAGGAAGGTGACCCACAAGGTCGAGTGGAATAGCCTTATACCTGCAGCTATCCCTACTAATTTTGAGGTGATGCTTGGCGAGGGCATCAACTAGATGAATCCGTTCGCGCAGAGTCTTAAGAATCCTCACGTTCTCATGACTATCTAACAGCTTCTTAATCGGTTCAGTCCAATTGTCCAGCTTAGGAAACTTCCCTGCAGTGTCTTCGATAGCTTCAATCGCCATGGAACAGTCTGACAGGATACTAATAGGCATACTGAGATCATTCACAGGGTCATGCATGGCTGAGCTAATCGCGCGCAGTTCAGCTTCAATTGAGGAATCCACCTTGACTATCTCAGCCATCCCGTCTAGCCACTGACCATTACAATTCAACATGATCTTTGCAATCGCAGCAGTCTTGCCTCTCAGTGCCGCATCCACCATAATGACTTTCCCAATATTGGAGGTGATCACCTCAGGTAACGGGTCATATTGGAGATCAGATTTCATCTTCGTCTTGGTCTGCTGCACATCTTTGATGAGTTGATGTTGATGTACAATATCACACACCTGACGTTCCGGAGTGATATTAGTATTTTAAAAAACCCAAGCATTCCTTGCCTTCCAGATGATCCAACATGTAATAACAAAGAGAACTTGGTCTGCCGCACGCACATTCAGGTTGTTCAAGAGCCAATCTCGAGTACCCTCTGCCTGGTTTGCACTGATCTGTATAGGATGAGTCGATGTATGCCATACTGCCATAGCAAAGGGATAGTACATCAGTGCATGCGTCGTTGTTTCTACAGCCATCCCACATCTCGGACAAATATCATTTTCAGTGAAATTTCTTTGCCTCCTGCGTGCATTAGTCATGATTGCATCATGGGTGACTGTCCACACAAAAGTGTAAACCTTACCTGGTACTTTCAGGTTACGGATCAGCTTCCAAGTATCATCTGCTATACCATTTTCAGTCACATGGATAAGACTGTAAGCCGAGCTAGAGTTGTACACTCCCTCGCATCAAACTTCCAACTCCAATGGTCTGGACCAGCATTAGTACCTGGCTCGGAAGGGACATAATCTTGTCGGCAATGTCATCATTAAGGTACGACTTCAGAAATTGTGCATCCCATTTGCCTTCAAGATTCACAAGACTCAAAACAGTAAGATCAGTTATGTCCTCCTCCACGGGTCATACCGTACATTGGCCTAGCTTTTCAATCCATGGCACCCAAGGATCGTGCCAAACCAAGGTCTCTTCGCCACTGTTGATGGTCTTGGTGCAGTTTCCTTTAACAAAATCCAGTCCTTCGTATAACAACCTCCAGAAGGGGTGGCATTTCCGTGCTTATTAGTGCTATAGTTTTTATATTTCAATCGCAAGACATCTTTCCAAAGGGCCTGATTATTGTTGAGGAACCTCCACGCATGCTTCCACAAAAGTGCTTTGTTCCATTTGGCCATGGAACGGATGCCCAGACCTCCATGATTGGGGCTAGCACACACATTCTTCCAAGCAACCAAAGAAACTGGGCGAACTTGGTGTCCGCCACCCCAAATGAACTGACGGACGATTTTGTCAAGTTTTGCACAAACACCATTAGGAATAAGAGCAGTTTGCATGGTATACGTAGGAAGGGCAGTGATGACAGACTTAGCAAGACAGATACGGCCTGCCAAGGACAATGTTTTGCAGCCCATCCATTGATACGGGCTTCCATATTCGAGGCTATGTAGGAGTATGTATCTTTGGATACTTTCTTATGCAAGATTGGGACGCCCAAATATCTCCCGAGGTCCTTCATTTCCGGGATGCTGCTAGCAGAACAAATAGCTCTTCTGGTCTGTCTATCCACTGACTTAGAGAAGAAAATATGGGACTTGTCGACTGAAATGTGTTGTCCAGACGCCTCTTCAAACAGCTTAAAGCAATGGTTGATAACTTCTAATTGGGGTACCGATGCTTTGGCAAAGATAATAATATCATCGGAGAATGTAATGTGAGATATCCATGGTCCTTGTTGTGCCACTTTTACTGGTTTCCATTTTCTTTCAGAGACACACGTGTTGATGAGTTGGGTTAGGTGTTCCATGCACAACACGAACAGATAAGGGGACAAAGGGTCCCCTTGCCAAAGACCACGTGAAGCCTTGAATGAGGGCAGGAGTTCACCATTAAGGATGACATTAGTACTTCCCATGCTTAGAGAATTCATAACATACTGCTTAATGTTAAGAGGCCACTTCAGTTTGTTCATGGTGTCAGCAATGAAATCCCAAGACATACGGTCATAGGCTTTAGATAGATCGACTTTGATGGCCATCTGAGGGGCACAAGATTTACGTCGCATATTGTGAATAATTTCCTGCACAATGATGATATTATCTGAGATGCATCTGCCCGACACAAAACTAGTCTGAACAGGAGAAACCCATTGAGGAATAAATTTCTTTACTCTTTCCACCACCACTTTAGATGCTAGTTTCATACATGTGTTGTTGAGTGTAATCGGTCGCAGCTGATTGCAATTAGTAGGATGCTTTGTTTTAGGAATAAGCACTATTCTAGATTCACCCATAGATTGACTAAATCGGTTTCCATTAAGCATACCTCTGATGGTTCTGAGCACCGACAACCGGATAATTTTCCAATTTCTCTTGAAGAAGTACATATCAGTGCCATCAGGTCCAACCGCTTTGAAAGGATCAGAATTCTTTATGATTCTCCATATCTCGTATTTAGTAGGAGAGGCCGCAAGTCCCCGCTGCTGCTGCTTGGTAAGAGGTTTGTAATGTGTAGGCATGTTGTGCATAGCCACTGGACTGGGAGGCACTGTCGATGTAAAAAGTTGCTGGAAGTGATTGGAGACGAGATGTTTGAGAGCGTGTTCATCAGAAACCCAGGTTCCATGATTGTCTTGTAAAGTTGTAATTTTGTTCATTCTTCTTCTATTACTGACGAATGCGTGGTAAAATTTAGTGTTTCTGTCCCCCTCCTGGAGCCAGTGGATGTGTCTCTGTTGCTTCCAATCTTGTTCCTCTATCTCCAGGATGTTTTCAAGTTTTGCCTCAAGCTGATGACAACGACTATCGCATTCAGTAGTGTAATTGTTCTCCAAATCCTTCTGGGCACGGCCAATAAGCTTGTATAGGGTATTTTTCTTCTTATGTAGTTCATTTCTGCATTTGGTGTCCCATTTAATAATAGGAGTTCTGCTGCGCTCCAGGGCCGTAGAAAATCTGCCGCTGCATCCCAAGCAGTGTCAAGGATGCTAGTGAAGTTAGGGTATGTTTGCCAGGATGCCTTTGTTTTGAACCTTCTTGAGTTGTTTGCCACCCCATTGTTCAGCACCGCAATGGGGTTATGATCGGAGCCTACTCTTGGGAGGGAGATACATGTGAAGTTAGGGTACAATCTAAGCCATTCAGAATTTGCGACCGCTCTGTCCAATCGCTCATGAAGGAGTCCTCTCCTGTAAGTGAACTTGAAACCAGAACACCCGATATCAGTTAGACCCGCATGTAGAAGAGCATTGTTAAAGCACATCGCTTCAGCAAGGTTGAAATTCTTCCCACCAACTTTTTCTGAGGGATTCAGCATGCAGTTGAAATCGCCCATTGTGATCCAAGGTTTGTCGATGGATTGACTGAGTTGAATGAGATGGTCCCAAAGAACCGGTCTGTTACCCGGGCTGGGAGACGCATAGATGAAGGTGTAGAACATCGTCCCATTAATACAGCAATGGACGTAGTACTTATGATTCTGAATGATTTGAACATCACACTCATTTTCATTCCAAAGAACCCAAATTCCACCAGAAAATCTGCGCGCCTCAATGCGGTGGGAGCTTGAAAAACACAACTTGCGGATAACAGCCGGTGCATGATCGCCTGATATACGTGGTTCCGAGATGGATACCACCTTAATCTTATAATGCGCTACTAGATGCTTAAGAGAGAGTCTAGCGTTCTTCTTGCTAGCCCCTCTAATATTCCAAGCAAGGGAATTAATCATCCACACAAAATCAGTTTGCTTGGGAACCATTGGTCCCCTCATTCACATCTCCTCCATGCCTAACCCTGCCCCTGGTATTATAATTACCATTTTTCTGGGGACTATTTGCTTCATGTATTAGCTTCTTCTCTTTTGCCTTTCTTCCTGCATTAATGGCGTTGTCTTTGCTGTTGTTGGAAGTTTTACTACTATCCACATTCATTACTTTTACCCCTGGCTCGCTGTTTAATTGTGTGTCTTCTTGGTCTCCTGCCCTGCCCTTGATGACCTCGTCTCCAACAGGGATAACTACAGTGTGTGATGCCTCATCCACAACTGCGTTAGATAAAGTCTTCTGTACTTGCCCTTTCTCTTTCGTGTCCGCATTGCTTTCCTTCCCAAATGACACATCGACATCTTCATTTCGACGTTGTTTCTTTCTCCAGACTTTTGGCCCTCTTGGGTCGTCTTCAGTGACTGCCTGCTCTGAGTTTTTACCCACCGGCGTTGTTTCCTCCGTCTCCCCCTCATCCTCCTCCAGTGCCTTGAACCAGTTTGTTTTGTTTCCCTCCTGTTCATTTACCTTGGAACCATCTTTATTTCTCTGTTGCCTTCTAGTTAGAATGTTCTTGCCATAATATACTTGCCACTTCTCGCCCTCTTCGTCCCACCGAACACCCGCGTCGTCCGTGGTCGGAACAGAGTCAGGCGGCGTCGGACTCGAATCAGCACCCCTGCACTCATCCATATCGTGGCCCAGTATACCACACTTGAGACACATGTTTGGTAAGGATTCATATTCGATTTTGTACTCTCTTCCATTAATGATTATGGTCGGGTGAACTGGTTTAGAAGTATCGATCTCCACTGCTAGGAGAGCAAAGCGGCTTCTTGTGCGATTGATCGAGTGGCCATCTGCGCGAACAAGATGACCCACTGCTTGGCCAATACGATCGAACATCTCCTTGTTATAGTAATGTATCGGGAGACCAAGCACTCTAATCCACGTCACAATGCGGTCTGGGAGTCCCTTGCGTGGCCAAAAATATCCATCCCATGGCCACACCATGAGACAGCTACCAAATAGTGACCACGGGCCCTTCGTCAACACATCCTCTTGATCGAGACGACTATGGAACTTGACGACGTAGTATTGCTCAGCAAGTTTGTACAGTTCAAAGCCGCCAGATGGTTTCCACATGAGTTTCAGTCTGTCGGCCATCGTGAGAAACCCTACGTGCCTGTCTATTAACTTGACAATGACGACATATTTGAAAGGCTTACTCATGATCTCCTCTGTCTCAGGCGCTACGTATATCTCCGGGATGCCCTTGTCATAAACCAATTCTATGTCCTCCGGATTAACAAGCTCCTCAGGTTCGTTGTCAATGAAGATGGGATCTAAACTACCGCCGCCACATTCTCCGGTGATGACCTGCTTGAAGGACTTTGGTAGCGTCGTGCGGTGTCTTTCCGGTAGGAACGGGTTGCCATCTTCGACATATCCTTCTTCATGATTAGGTAGATTTGATTCTGTGTCCATCATGACGGTGGTCTCGTCCGCTTCCGCCGGAGACGCGTCGTGTATCCCTTTATATGTAAGATTCAATCCCACCTGCTCTATGCTTATCTGCCTTACTGATCGTAGCGCCTTGTCCCGAACATTTTCTGGTATCTCCTTGCGTGAAGCTCCTCCATCGCTCTTTGCTAGGGTTTTACCCCGATCGCCTGGGTCGTCGCCGCTGCCCCCTCACACCCCATTCCTTAATCAATTTAACCTCACCTTTAGCAATCATGATGATGATAATGTTAAGGGATGAGAATCCCTAGTAATGTGATAAGGGACTGAGATCTCGAGTATTATGCATTCAATGTGTTCCAAAGATTATGAAAGTACTTGATAAATGTATTACACCTTTCTTTGTAGCATCTGTCATAATTCATGCTTGTAACTTGGTTGATGCTAAAAGGTATTGTAATGCACCTAATGAATCAAGTAGAACCTTATCATGTAGTTGCCCTGGCCATAGATCCATTTAGTGTCAGAACTTTTTGAATGGTGAAATGAGTTTAACTCGGAGAGCATATTTTATAATATGTGGGGGTGATGGGTGAAAATATCCTTACGTCCAAATAGGGATTGATGTGTGATCTTTCCCTCATATACTGAGGTTGTTGTGTGATCTTCTCGAAGAAGAAGAGAATATACTAGAGTTGTTGTGTGATCTCCTTGAATAGAGTACATGATGTGGTTGTAACTCTATAGTGAATATGCCACTATACCCTGGCAAGCTAATTGCAGTTTGACACGTGATGTCACTACCAGTGGTCTTGTACTGATCGCGATAGGTGAGGTCTTGGAATCTGGATCTTCCTTTCACCTCTTATGGTACTGACGCTTTTTGTAGTCATGGTCGGTTGGAGCATGAGAGGTATACCTCATCTCCTGAGAGCATAAGTGTTATTGTAAAAATGTAATCAATCGTGTACTGTATTTGATTAAGGATTGAATACGGAAACATTGGTAGATGATTGCATTACTTTTATACATATGAAATGGATAGATGTTATATGTGTTCTTCGTATTCCTTATAAAGTGAATAGATAATTTATTGTTCTATCATAGATAGATGCATTGCTTTAAAAGATGATATTGCTTTGTTCTGCTTATAAACAATGACTAATCTTGATTATTAATATAAAAGATCCTCTGCTCAGTTTTATACTATTTACCTATGATAATAATGGTGTCAGTGGAGAGTTATATCTCTCACTAGGACTTTTGTCTCATCCCGTTGGTCCCAACATTTTTAGGTGGATGCGGATGAGGACGTAGAGACCGTACTGATGAGGGAGGACAACAACAATAGGAACAACATTAAAAACTTAGGTTGAGTGTGTTGTCTGTTGTGTCTTGTAAATAGAAGTCCTATTTGTCGTCTCTGTACTCTCAAGTCCTTGGGGGTTAGTACGTAATGTTTTCTATAAATGATCTAAGATTTTGGTTTGTTTGCCTCGATTTTTTATGTTGCTATGTATATGTTTGGGAAAAGCGATTGGTATATGATATCCTTGAGATGAGATGGTATAATGTATGTACAATGTGAATCATGATGTATATATTGCTTTGGTTCTATCTTTAAGAGTTTCCTGGCAATGGATCTCTTTGAAAAATGGTTTTAATTTTTAGTTATTTTTGTTAATCTACTGCTAATGGTTATTCCATGTAATTACTATGATGATTTGGTTGTCAGTTTGATAACGATCATCATATAGGCATTGCCATCAAAGATCATATCTTTAAAATCAAATATCAGTCCATGACATTCTTGCCCATACAATATGTATGATGTTTTCATTGATGGCAGGTATATAATAGCAATTCACTGTTTCTATCACATGCCCATGAATGTCATAATGTAACTATTGTGGCAGCAACTCTTTCTCCGCATAGTTTCTAGCTTACTTCCTCTCAGGTCATGAAGTAGAGATCTCTATCTCTATCTTCTTCTTGAGGTCCTCAGTAGAGAGGTCAGTTCCCTTTCCAATGTCAGATAGGTGACAATGGTGGCACTTTCTTTCCTTATCCAACTTACCCCTCTCCATATCTTGAGTGATGAAGACTTGGACCTAATCTTGGATTCAGAACACTTCTTGACCTTGTTTTGGTCTATGGACTTTACTATACTGATCATTATCATAGGTTTTGTCCTTTTCTTCATTCATGCTTTGGCATTAACATGCCAAGCATTTCAGACAATGGTTTGGCCAAGTTTCTCAACATTTGATAAATTGGATATATGATTCACACAACAATTTGTAGAATCATATGTTGGGTCAACTCTTGACCTTTAAGAAATCACAGTTAATCTATATGCACAATCATATTGAGCATATGTGATTATACTTGATCTCCCTCTGTCTGGTTATACTCAAACATCGCTTTGAAGACATAATACCTTTCACACTTTACATGATTCTTAAGATGTATAACCATCTCAAGAATGTCCATGCTTCAAGCTATTTATGCAACTCATAGTTCATATAGCTCAGCATAAGGTTCTTAATGTCTTAGGCATCATTGGCATACTTCAAGTAATCATCCAATTTTATCCTTAGGCACATTTGGAGTGGTTCTACTGGCTCTGGTCTTTCAAGGAATTTAGAGTTTACACACTCCATTGAGAAACTTCTCAAAGGTCCCAAACCAGATTTGAAGTTTATCTCATTTATGAACTGATCGCAATGATAATGTATTTGTGTTTGTCATTTGGATTCTATAAAAGAATATTGCAACTTTGTCAACACATTTTCAATTTATTTGATTTGATAATTTCGACGATATTAATTAGGCCTTTAATTAATTATCGCTCCCACTATTTTGATCAAATTGATAGCCCTCACCATCAATTTGGAAGATTGCAGCGTACAACCTTCTAGTGAGCCAAGATCCAAAACAATTGAGTTATTACCCGGACAACGCCAACGTCCATAATCAATTATTAAGGTAGGTAACATTTACCAATTGCATCTTATGCAATTCTTAGATAGATGATATGCGCAACTCTTTGCCATAGTCATCAACATGCATATAAGTGCTTAATCTCATTAATACCACTTAGTTAAGCTTGAACTAAAAGCCAACACGATAGGAGTGCACCCCGCTTGGCAGGCCCACACAACTACCATCACACTTCCATGAGATAGACAACGCACCACCCTTGGGATGCCCATGCTTATCGATCAAGCTTTTCATGTGTGTTGCTTATGGAAAGCATCTAAGACTTGATATGATATTGAGGGGTTTGGTATTTATATACATATACATATCCAATCACCACATTATTATAGTACATATCATATACATGCTATAACCATAATGAGAAACATGCAATATCGATAAAAGTGATGATTATGGCCATCCTATTGTAATTCCTTGGAGCCACAAGGAATTGTGTTCATCTAAGGTCTACATCATATGCAACCTATTTTTTTATGAAGATCTTTGTTCTTGAACCATTTCGGGTTGATCGGCTCATCCTATGACACGATCGGCTTACCTCGTGGTCGGTTGGTTGGTCGGTATGGCCTCCGTTGTCTAGACACCTCCAATAATCGGTTGGGCCATCAGCTGATCGATCCGGATCCTTCGCAATCCTCCTTGGTCCTCTAAGGGTCGGATCGTCTAGTGTTGAATGTCTTCTTCTTCAATGTAACAAAAAATAAACTATCCTAATTTTACATAATCTTTGGGAAACTTCAAGTTACATTCGAGCGGAGCAAAGGTAGAAGAGAAAGGATATCGAGTTACATGTGGAATAGAATGTAGAGGCTTGGTATGCAAACTGAGATGCAAACAACCATATCCAACCAAGCACACATAGGCTTTATAGGCCATAATCATGTTATACATCCACCATCAAAACTGTTTTAGGGCGATGCATATCAATTGCATATATACCAAATCATATATGTATATTAGTTTGTGGTCACATGTGGTACTTAGCCGGATATGCACATTAGTCATTTTAAATATTTGCATCCTATGCAATAAATAAATGATGTTAAAACCAAAATCCGATCATATCGATTTATCCTAAAACACAGTGCATTGATGTGGTTCTGACACCACTTTTGGGTTTTATGGTCTCAAAGTGGGCAGCAGAAACAAAAAAATTACTACCCATTAACCCATAACAAGAGACCGCATCAATGACTTTGTAATGGGAATGATGGTTTTAGAGAGATATATCTGATCTTGGGGCTTACCCAGTGATAATACCTCAGAGCCATGTGCGGTCTTCAACGCCATGTCTTATACGGTGTTTGTGCATCTCCTGGTCTTCTCCATGGACTCTGGCCTCCACCTCAGAATGCGGCTGACGTGTCCTCCTAAGCGGCAAACATCTCCTACCTCTATAGATAGTCCACACGGACCACCAATAACTCCTGCCATTCTAGAAGAATTGGCAGGAAGGAGACAACCCTCCTATTGGTGTACTAGCACCAACATGCTCTCCCAAACTCAGACTGCTTTTCTACAGTTGTCTTTCCCTTGTTGTGCCTCCTTAGTCGGGTAACACTTGCTCGGGCTCTCTTGGTTACCAAAACCAGAGAGAATAACAACTTTGTAGAGCAACTGATGTTCTGAGTTGTGTGTTATGAGAAGCCCCCAGTACCCCTCTATTTATAGTAGAGGGCAGGGTCAGGGTTCTCAATCTATTTGGGAGTAGAAGGATCTAAAAATTCCATGAATAGTTTGTACTATAGTAGGCGAACCGGTCGTTTCATAACTGAAACGGTTGTTTGTCAAGGTGAGCTGATTGGTTCACTAGTGAACTGGTCGGTTGGGAGTGTGAACTGGTCAGTTCACTAAGTGAACCGATCATTCCACTTCCCAGACTTGCCTGCAATTGAATTTCCTCAATCCTTTCCAATTAATTCAAAGATTAATCATTATTCCAATCGAATTGAACAAGTGAAATGTGAAAGTTTTATCCCAACCGAACAAATCCCAATTTCCTCGGTTGCCAGGACTGTGAGCTGCCCGATTCACCAAGTGAACCGGTCAGTTGGCTCACACCAGCCGATAGGCTCACAAGGGTGAGTCGGTCGGTTGGTAGTCCTGCCATTACCAATGTAGTCTCCAATTGACCTGACACTCTAACCAGCTAGCTCAACACTTGAACTTGATAATTCTGAGTCCAGTCAGTTAATTGTATGTTTAATTGAGTACCTAAACACCCTTAGTCTCAATCTAAACATCATTCATGGACAATATGCTCTTCCAGTGGTATCCTATGTGTGTGACCCTGCAAGTTCCAATTTATGCTGATAGTGAATGTTCATAACAACTTATGACATCACAAGCAATGAGCAGAATCAGTAACTCATCATTGATGCCCAACTAACTTAGAAAGTTGGAGAACAACTTCAACCTACAATCTATGATTAGTGTTATAGTGATCGTATAGTTCCTTTGTCTCTGACATCTGGATTGAACTCGAGGCATAGAACGTCATCCTCTTCAACATTCAATCCATGTTCCTTGACTTGGAGTAGACTGTCTCAGATGCATGTGAATTCACATATCATATATTGAATCACACGAGTATTTCCATACAATTCTCAGTCTCGCTTATGAAGGGGCCTTGGATATCATACTCCTTTTAGGAGGGACAAATCCCATCTCTATCACTCATAGTCTATCCCCATGTGTCAAAGTCACCCAATCATCACCTTTATAACACCCATGTTTTAGGAATGCGTTTAATGATGTCAAAGTATACCCAACGACATGTGATGAGTGCAGTGATTTCAGGTCTAAGAACCACTATCACCACTATCACCATGCGAGACGATTGTGACTACCATTCCATGGTATCCATGTATCACTTTCATGGTGAGTTTTTCTGATATATTGTTCTCTAACATATATATATGTGCTTGACTTGATATCATATATCATGACTAATGAGACTCTATCATCAGTCAACACACACTCTAGGCTTATGTATTATTGTTGTCTATTTTTATTCCATAGTAATATCTGACTAGGGGCATAATAAGAATGTATGTACTCTTATCATACATATGATCTCATCATTCAAGTCACGTACTTGAAAGCATATGTCATCGAGTCTCATCATTCTTTAGACATCTATCATGTATGTGTCATCATCTCATGACTGAGACAATCATAATAGATGGAATTACCTTTATTATTATCAAATCAGGTATTTAATGCCTCATCGCAATCATCATATGATTGGCTCTCTGGGCATACCATACCAACATATACACCATGCTCTTGTCTTGGTCTAGACCTATGTTTTGGTTTTGGGTCGAGATACATGCCTTTGTTTTGGTCGTGACCCTTGGTTTTGTCCTTGTCGAGACATGCCCTTGACGGCGATCGAGACACCATGATAGCTGGTGGTCAAGACACCATGTTGGTGGTGACCGAGACACATGGTTTCATTGTGGTCGAGACTCTTCTTTTATGGGTGATCGAGACACATGTTTTAGTCATGGTCGAGATGCTTGTTTTGTGCATGGTCGAGACACCTACTTTTGTGGTGGTCGAAACACATGTTCTTGTCTTGGTTGAGACACCTAGTTGGCATGAGTTCAATACACTTAGATGGTTTATGGTCGTGACACACATTTTCTTAGTGTATAGTCGATACACATACATGTTACATGGTAGTAATACATTGCATAACATAATGAGATGGTACACGTACACATGTACATGATGTGGATACTTAGTGTGTTGACATAATGCCCTAATCATGTTTAATTAATGATGTTCTAAATCCAGTATGCTCCAAGAAAGTGGGAGGTGACATGATTAAGGTTTGGTGATTGATTCATGATGTGAACCCTAATCAACTAAGTATGAAACCTAACCCTAAGGTTGGGAGTATGATGTGTTTGCTTGCCTATTTTAAAGTGGTTACCACATTATGATGTTTTCTCTCTCTTGTTGTTATGAACCCCTAACCATGCAGGTGAAATGAATGTCATAGCTGGTGTATTCTACGGTGATGATCATATGATACAAGGTGATAGCTATGATCCTTGTTGAGGCATATTGAGATCATAATGATGCAATGGGTCTTATGACTTGATAGAGGCTTCATGTCTAGTGTGAGGTGTAATCCTCTAGTGATGTGATCAAGGAATTGATATCCTAGGATAGTTTGATTATTATGATGGCCTTTTGAATAGCAATGCTACAAGTATCATGTGGTGATGTAACAAGTTCACACCTTATGTGTTTTATATCTTCTGAAGTTGTATTATGCCCTTATCTTTGTGGTTTTAGTTTAGTGTTTGTACGTAGTAGCTTGATTGATTGTGAAAGATACCCAATTGGACTAATTAATCAAGTATAACCCTAATCATGTAGTTTCCATGTGCCATAGATCCATCTTCAGCATTAGTACTTGTTGGATGGTGAAACGAGTTCTCCCTTAGTGGAAGCTCAGAGTCGTATAATGTTGAGTATATGCATTTCACAGGATTGGGTGTGGTCATACCCTGGCAGGAGAATGGTTGAGGCTGAATCTCAATGATGTGATACAATGTATATACATATATGATATCTTTGATGGTTGCGGTCATACCTCAACAGGAGCGTGGCTCAGTTTCACTAGCGATGTGACCTATATACCAAGGTGGACTAGGTTTTTTTGCAGTTAGACTTGATATGTCACTGTGGCGGACTCAGATTGACTGAGGTTGTGGAGAGATCATAGGAGTCAGACTCCTCCTCTATCTTGTATGACACTGATTTCGACTTAGCAGTGGTCAGTTGGAGCATGAGTGGTATACCTCATCTCCATATGGCATAGTAGAAGATGTAATATGGTCGTGTAGTATATTTTGCTTAGGGTCAAATACAAATAACATTGGTTGACCCCTTTGCCTTATCTTTGTACTGATTTCTTGAATTATAATGCAGTAAGATAAATCAACTATTATGCATGTTCTTCATATTCCTTCTTAAAATTGATTGTTCTATTGCTCGGTGATAACTGCCTAGTTTGCTTAATCTGCATTATTTGTTGGATACATATCATTTAGATGAATCTACTCAACTTGTTAATTATGTTACCTAATTGCTTAGTTACTTGTGCTTTTAATAGATGTTGGTATAGAGTTATATCTCGCGCTGGGACATTTGGTCTCACCCCATGGGTTTCCACATCTTTTAGTTGGTCGAGCATAAGGAAGTGGAGACCGTGTTGTTGAGGTTGAGCACCAAGAGGAGCCATAGCTGAGTAAAGGTTGGATAAGCTACTTATGTTTTTGGAGTAGGGTCCTATGTGTCATCCCTATACTCTCAGGTCTTTGGGGAGTTTTCTAGAGGTTGTATATCAAGACGACATTTTAGCTTTATGCCTTTGTTCTACATATATGGCATGTATGTATATGTGATAGGTTATCATATGTACAGGTTGTGGCTAGTGAGCCTGTAAACAATGTTATGTAATAATATTTTGGCATGTGTGTATATATAGGTGGATTTTATGGACTCTGATGTGATATCTTTCCACTTGAGGTGGATATGTGAATCAGTTTTCATTTCCCATGATTTTTGGTAACCTGGTTGATTAGTTTTAATTTTGTGCTTTGTTTGGAGTAATCTCGCTTTGTGGTGTGTCGGGGAACCACAATTAAGGTTGGTATTAGAGATTAGATTTGTTGAGTCTATTGGAACTTAGGACTAGGGTTTGTGTCTATTCTAGTGTCATCCAGTATGTTAATGGTTACTTCTGCTTATGCAGAAGAGGAAGAAGAGAGGAAAAGATGGCAAGAGAGCATGAAGAACATGTTATTGAGAGCAGAGTTGTTGCATCTGGAGGTGGTGCAAGGAGGTAGGAGAGGGATAATAGAGTGTATGAGGTGCCTCAGTTAGACCCTACAGTGGTGTCCAATCCTACTTTTCAGTTCATGTTTGGATATTTTACGATCACGATTACACATATGACGGACAGAATGCATGTTCCTCGAACGAGAGAAATCATCCCCAATGTGGAATCTTCAGGTTCTGGGAAGACCTTTGAAAGGTTAAGGTGAGTTGGGGATGTGGAGTATGCTGGTATGGCAGACCCGATAGATTTTGATCTTTGGTTGACAGAGTTGGAGAAGGCTTTAAGATCCTCAACATCCCTAACACAGACAATGTGAAACACTTTATGTATCTTTTAAAGGGGAGTGTTGGCCATTGGTGGGCCATTGAGGAGGAGAAGAGACTGGGTGTTGAGATCAGTTGGGAGGAGTTCTGACAGGAGTTTGTGAGTCAGTACTTTTCACAGACCTACCTGGATGTGAAGATCAACCAATTTGAGAGGATCCAGTAGGGTGCCATGTCGATCAACGAGTATGAGGCCAAGTTTATGGAGATACTGAGGTTCTATCCTCACATGGAAATGACAAATTAGGAGAGGATCAGATGCTTTGAGAAGGCTTGATCATGGAGTTGACTACACCAGTATCAGCCTTGGAGAACCATGAGAAGTTTGCCACATTTGTGGAGTCATTCAGGATGGTGGAACGATCCATGGTGGAGAAACGTGAGAAGAGTTCCAAGAAGAGACCAACACAGTACCATGTGCAGTCGTCTGGAGGCTTCAAGAAGCCTAGGTTCTCAACACCGTAGTCACAACAAAGATCACGAGCATAGACACAGTGGTCACCAAGTAAGGGCAGAGGCTGCAACTTTCCACATGTAGAAGCCCATAGCATAGTGTCAGTGTTAGTGATGGGGCAATCTAGGCTACAATATGAGACCAGAATTTGTCATAAGTGTGGGTAGGTAAGACATATAAGGTGGGCATGTCTTGTGAAAGATGATGAAGTGACCCCAACAGCTGAGATAGAGTCAGTAGGGCTCGCAGAGATAATAATTTAGCAGTAGCTAGGGTTGTAAACTGTGCGGGTACGGTGTGGGTATGGCCATACCCAGAACCATACCCAATTATTTTAGCGAGTACGGGTACAGGTCTAGAATCGCATTACTCAGTAGTCAGACCTGAACCATACCCAGAACCACATAGAATGGGGGTAAGTGGTGCGGTTCTGCGGGTATACGGTTCAGCTGTACAATTGTTTTATAAAGACAAAAACTGATTTACTTTTAGGCCCAAATTGATTAAAATTTGGCCCAAAAAATGTAAAAGATCAATGTAGTTCAAAATTTTCAACATATTTTCTGTTATTGTAATAAAAATATGTTATTTCATGAAGTAATAAATTGATTAGAACTATCTCAAAAATTGCGTAAATTTACTATTGTCCATAGTTTTCAAAGTGTTGGCCCAAAAAAGGTTTAAGTTCATTGTATTTTCAATGTACAGACTGCTAGAGTAAAAAAAATTGTTGTTGGTGAAGTAATAAATTGATTACCACACACACAAGTTGTTGTGGCTGGGAGCTGGATCCAGAGAGAGTAGCTGAGAAAAGTCAGGCGGATTTCAGGAGTCAAATCCACCAAGGGTCTAATAGTTGAGCAGCAACAGAGGGCTTCGCTTGGAAACGAAACAACTTGGCATACTTTGGAGCACGACTGGGTGGAAGGTTGGAATCTAGAGCACGCGTCGACACTGGTGGGATTTCGGGCATGGATGACGGCTGTGCTGGTTGGAGTCTAGATTTAGTGGACTGGTCGTCGTCTGGTCGCAGATGCCCACTGGAGTGTGGTTTGCCGAAATGGAGGAGGACGGAATCGACTTGTCTGTACTGGTGTGCTTGTACTTCCCACTGGGACAAAGGAGTCAAGGTCCCAAGCTGTTGAGTAGGCAGAAGGCAGCTGAGCGGATGAGTGATGCGAGGAACTCATGGCTTGGAGACCGTAGAACGTGAGGATCTAGTCCTCCTTTGCGGCGGCTAGCATCATGGGAGTGGCAGCTCTAGCCTGATCCCTTAGCGACTACGCCTGTAGTAGTCGGTAGCCCTAGTTCTCCACTTTCTAAGTTGCGACTGAGAGAACATAAGAAAATGTGAACCGAGACCGCGAGAGGAGTAGTGAGAAGAACGACTGGAAGGTTGTGAAAGCATAGCCCCGAAAAGAAAGGTCCTGAATTAGGTAAGAAACATGGACCCCCATATTATATCTAGGTGGTCTTTTAGCCATTATATTCTAACAAATATACATGTATATATATAATTATATTATTTATTTACTAATGCAGGTATACTGGTATAATGGGTATGGGTATAGCTATACCCATCATTGGACCCGCAATAATATGGGTATGTGGGTAAGCGGGTATGCGGGTCTAGAAATCCAGACCCGTAACATGTTTTAGCGGGTAAGGAATTGCGGGTACACAGGTAGACCCATACCCATTTATAGCCCTAGTAGTAGCAGAGGATGCAGACAAGCGTCACCAAGCTAGTTCTTCTGGACAAGCCAACAAAGGATGGGGGAAAAAACTTGCGATGGCTCAATTCTACACTATGAGTCAGCTGAAAGGAGTGGTCGACCCACGAGTAGTGACATGTCAGATGGAGTTATTTCATTCTGATTTGTATTATTCTTACTTTATATCTATTTTGGTTGACCCGGGTGCGACACACTCTTTTATCGCTTGAGAAGTGATTGATAATTATTCTTTGACTGTTAGTCATAGACGTGATAGTCTTCATTTAGAAACCTCATTGGTTGGTTCCTCCTAGTTGTGGGAGGTGTGTCCTTCATATGTCCTTTCTTTTTTAGGACATATCATTCAAGTGGATCTCATACCACTTGACATGTATGGATTTGATGTGATCCTTGGAATGGACACCCTGGAGAAGTATCAGGTGGTCTTAGACTGTAGTTCCAAAGTGGGGACATTTTTTGATGGTGGTGTGATGTGGATCTTCCTAGGGAATAGGAAGATTCTTCCAACCTATTTGGTGTCGGTGATGGTGGCAGAAAAGTTGATGAGGTAAGGCTGCAAAGCATTCCTAGCCCATGTGGTGGATACCAAGGTGAGGATTTCAATTATCCAGGAGGTGCCAGTTGTCTGTGAGTTTGAGAATGTGTTTCTAGATGAGTTCCCAGGTTTTCATCCAATCAGAGAGATTGATTTTGAATTTAATTTAGTTCCTGGCATGTATCTGACAGTGCAGACACTGTACAAGATGACACCAGTCGAGATGGCAGAGTTAAAAAAATAGTTACAAGAGGTGCTATAGAAAGGTTTCATTAAATTGAGCATGTCTCCTTGGGGTGCTCTCGTGTTGTTTGTGAATAAGAAAGACATGTCTATGAGGTTGTGCATAGATCATTGGTAGTTGAATAAGGTGGCAATCAAGAATAACTATCCTTTGTTGTGGATTGATGATATGTTTGACTAGTTACAAGGTGTTGTAGTCTTCTCGAAGATAGACCTGAGGTCATGATATCACCAGTTGCATATCAAGGCAAATGACATGCCAACGTCAGCTTTTAGGACAAGGTATGGTCATTATGAGTTCATGGTTATGCCATTCGAGCTAACCAATGCACTGGCACTGTTCATGGACTTGATGAATAAGGTGTTTTGGCTGTATCTTGATCAGTTTGTGGTGGCCTTCATAGATGATATCCTGATATACAATTGAGATAATCAATAGCACGAACAACATCTATGACAAGCGTTGACCTTGTTGAGACGACATCAATTATACGCTAAGTTTAGCAAGTGTGAGTTCTGGCTGAAGAAAGTGCCCTTTTTGGGACATGTGATATCTACTGGGGGTGCATGGATCCTAAGAAGGTGGAATCTATGATGGAGTGGGAGCAACCAAAGATGCTGCCAGAAGTTTGCAGTTTTATGGGTTTGGCAGGCTATTACAGGAGGTTCATTAAGAACTTCAGCTCAGTGGCATAGCCCCTAATGAATTTGACAATGAAAGATGCGCCTTTTGTCTGGGATGAGAGGTGTCATCTGCCTTGCAGTTGTTATAGGAGAAGTTGACTAGTGCACCAGTGTTGGTTCTACCTGAACAGGGGAAAGGACACATAGTATTTTGTGATGCATCAAGGAATGGCTTGGATTGTGTGTTGATGCAAGACAAGAATTTGATCTCTTTTGTGTCGTGATAGTTGAAGAATCATCGGGAGAACTATCCCACCCATGATCTAGAGTTAACTGTAGCGGTTTATGGCAAGAAGTGTCAGATTTTCACATATCACAAGAACTTGAAGTACATCTTTTCACATCAAGAGTTGAACATGAAACAGAGACACTGTATGGAGTTAATCAAGGACTATGATTGCACTATTGATTATCATCTAGGAAAGGCAAATGTCGTGGTTGATGCCTTGAGCATGAAGTCTTCTTCATCGTCATCTACAGACTAGGCGCAGTTATGTTCCTTGGCGTGCCAAAAGTGAGATGTGTTGGTCTCCTTACTATAAATGAATGTGAAGTTTGAAGTCTCCTTGTCAGAAGGTTTGGTGGAACAGATACAATTGAAGCATGTGTTGAGGCAACAGATCAGATATGCACATCAGAGTGATACTGTGATAAAATATATCTTAGTAGAATTTGGCAGCACGAAGCATGATGGCTTCCATGAGGAAAATGATGGGACATTGTTTTACCACAATAGAGTTGTGTTTCCTAATGTTGACAATCTGAGGAAGATGGTTTTAGAGGAGGCTCACACCTTGATGTATGCTATGCACCCAGGTAGCACCAAGATGTACCATAACCTTAAAGACCCATATTAGTGGCCTAGTTTGAAGTGTGATGTGGCAGAGTTTGTTGCCAAGTGTCAGGTATGTCAGTAGATCAAGATAGAGCATTAGAAGCCTACAAGGACGTTGCAACTATTACCTATATCATAGTAGAAATGGGATCATGTTACAATGGACTTTGTGGTTGGTCTGTCTATGATAGCCAAGGGTCATGATTCCATTTGGGTGATTGTTGACAAGTTGACCAAGTTAGCACACTTTTTTCCAGTAAAGGCGACATACACAACAGAGAAGCTTGTGTAGATATATGTTGATGAGATAGTGTGTTTGCATGGTATCCCAACTACCATCATGTCATATATAGGTCCTCAGTTACCAGTCACTTTTGGAAGTGTTTGCAAATAGCTTTAGGTACGCAGTTGAGGTTCAACACTGCATATCACTCACAGACAGACGGATAGTCTGAAATGACAATACAAACCTTGGAGGACTTGATGAGAACTTGTGTCTTATAGTTGTTGGGAAGTTGGAGTGTGCACCTCAGTCTGATAGAGTTTGATTATAATAACAGTTATTAGAGGAGCATTGATATGGCACCTTATGAAGTGTTGTATGGGAGACATTGTAGGTCTCCGTTGTGTTGGTATGAGACAAGTGAATACCAACTTCTTGACCCTGAGCTTGTATAGTAGATGACAGAGAAGATCAAAGTGATTCAACAATAGTTGAAAGCATCCCAGGACAGGAAGAAGTCGTATGAAGACAACCATCATAGACTGTTGGAGTTCCAAGTAGGAGACATAGTGTATCTTAAGGTATCTCCTTGGAAAGGTGTTTTGAGGTTTGTGAAGAAGGGTAAGTTGGCTCCCAGGTATATGGGATCTTACCCTATGGTGGTACATGTTGGGAAGGTGGCCTATAAGTAGGATTTTCCACATGAGTTACACATGTTCCATCCAATGTTCCATGTGTCTATGTTGAGGAAGTGTCACCCGATATCGATTTGGTTTTGCAGCCAATGGAGGTGGAGCTTGATGAGGACATTTCCTAAGTGGAAGGTCATGTGTCGATCCTGGATAGGAAGATCAAGAAGTTGAAGGATAAGGATACCATTTTGGTTAAGGTTCTTTGACATCACTGTGGCATTGAGGAAGCCACATGGGAGCTTGAGGAAGAGATGAGTAAGAAGTACATGTCTCTTTTCACATAGGATTTTGGGGATGAAATCCTTGTTAGGGGTTTATGGTTATAAGGCCCCTAATCTTGCTTAGTGCTTGAGTATGCTTGATTTTCTTAATATGATGCTTAGAACCTTGGTGTGATCCCTTAACATGCTTTTTTAACACGTGATAGTCTTATGTTTCCAGTTTGGTCCTATTTTGATGATGTTTGAGCTTTGTATGCTTATTTTGGACCAGGTTGCAATTTACCCATTTTGAGGGTTATCTTGCAATTTGTCACATGTTGAGTGTGCCCTTAGTGATTTATCATCATGAGAGAGAGATAATGATGCTATGGGGTGCCTTTTTGAATCTTTGTTGATGAGATGGCATCATGTGGTGATGCTAGGGTTTCTAGGGTTTGCTTGGTGTCAACCATGTTAAGTTCGGTTGAGTGTTGTGACTTGTGTATCGACCTTGATGGTGTGCTTTGGGTATGTCTCAACTGAGACACCTTCCTTGGGTGGTTTTGACTCAACCATGATGGTCTTGGTGAGGTTGGGTCGAGACAGTTGTCTTCTTGTGGTGTGTCTTGACCTTATCTGCTTGGTGACCTTTTATCTCAACCTAGACAAGATGTTTTGGTGTTTGTTTCGACCCCTAGGGCGGTGGTGACCCAAATGATTGAGACCCCACCTAGGTTTTATCCCCTTGTGTTTCATGCATGCATATAATGGTTTCATGTTAGTTTCTTTTGTGGACAAGTGTTCCTTTGGTTCTCTCTCATGTTGATACCTCACCCCTACCTTACTTTCCTCATCCTTTGAGTATATAACCCCTCTCTTCTTCATGCAAGTATCTTTTTCGGCCGTCCTTCTTCTCCATGCTCTTGTGTTTGTCCTTGGAGCTTTGGGAGAAAGAAGGGCTGATCTTGTGTGCTTTGGAGGTCGGCCAACCCTACATGTGGTGCTTTGGAGCTTGATCACCTTCCTTGTGGTGATTTTTGGTGGTTTCTCTTCTTGGTATGTGGTTTTTTTTCTCCTTTATCACATTTTCTCTTTGGAACCCTACCTTTCCTTTTCCCCTTTCTTAGACATAGATTGTGGACTATCCATGGTGGTCATTTTGAGAGAGAACTCCTCATCACAAAGGGTCAGAGACCATGTTTTGACAAGGTGGTACCCAGGCGTGAGGATGTTTTCTTCTCTTCTCTCTTCTTTCTTCTTGGTTTGGCCTAGGGTTTCTTACCCACTTTTCTTGAGAATCCTTTTGACCATGGTGTTCTTCTCTTTTTAGGTGTCCTTGTGGATTAAGTTTTGACCTTGGTTGGAGCTACCTCTTCTCCTTTGGAGCCTTTGATCTTGAATCTTGGATCTCTCCTTAAGGTGGGTTATATAACCATATACCTTCTTCTATTACTTTCACCTTAATCATGCTTTCATGCTACTATTTTGATCTCTAATATTAATGTTAATGTTCTAGATGAAGTTGCCATGATCTAAGGTTTAAGACTTTGTAGTATTCTCATGTAGATTACACTCTTTCTTAAACCCTAAATTCTTATATCTGACTTGGTATGTGTTGGTTGAGGTGATTGTGACATGTGCATCATGTTACTTGGTTTTATCACCATGTTTTTCTTCGACCTTTGTGTTTTTCTTGAGGTTTTTGAGTTGTTTTTCTTGAGGTTGCAGATTGGTCTTCTTTACCTTGGTTTGGTTTTCTTGAAGGTTTATGTGGAAGTTTAGTTTTTAAGGTTTTAATGCCCATCTTGCATGGAGTTTTTCCACCTTGTTGATGGTTACCTTCCTTGATGTTAACCTTATATTTTGAACAAGGTTTACCTCTATTTTGGATGTTGTCTAAGTGTCATTAGGGTGGCTTGACCTTAGTGGTCACTACACCTTGCTCTTGTCTTGGTCGAGACCTATGTTTTGGTTTTGGGTCGAGATGCATGCCTTTGTTTCGGTTGTGAACCTTGGTTTTGTCTTGGTCGATACATGCCCTTTATGGTGGTCAAGATACCATGATAGTTGGAGGTCAATACACCATGTTGGTGGTGATCGAGACACATGATTTCATTGCAGTTGAGACTCTTCTTCTATGGGTGGTCGAGACATGTGTTTTTAGTCATGGTCGAGACACCTACTTTTATGGTGGTCGAGCCACAAGTTCTTGTCTTGGTCGAGATACCTAGTTGGCTTGAGGTCGAGACACTCAGATGGAATGTGGTCGTGACACATGTTTTCTTAGTGTATGGTTAATACACATACATGTTACATGGTAGTACACATTACATAACATAATGGGATGGTACACGTATACATGTACATGATGTGTATACTTAGTATTATTGACATTATGCCCTAATAATGTTTAATTAATGATTTTCCTAAACATAGTATGCTCCAATAAGGTAGGAGGTGACATAATTATGGTTTGGTGATTGATACATGATGTGAAACCCTAATCGGCTAAGTATGAAACTCTAACCCTAATGTTGGGAGTATGATGTGTTTGCTTGCCTCATTTGAAGTGATTACCACATTATGACGTTTTCTCTCTCTTTTTGTTATGAACCCCTAACCATTAAAGTTAAATGAATGTCATAGATTGTGTATTCTATGGTGATGATCATATGATACAGGGGGATGGCTATGAGCCTTGCTTAGGCATGTTGAGATCATAATGATGTAATGGGTCTTAAGACCTGGCAGAGGCTTAATGCCTAGTGTGAGTTGTAATCCTCTAGTGATGTGATTGAGGGATTGATATCCCAAGATAGTGTGATTATGATGATGACCTTGTGAATGGAAATTCTACAAGTATCATGTGGTGATGTAATAAGTTCACACATGCATTTTATATCTTCTAAAGTTGTATTATGTACTTATCTTTGTAGAGTTTCTTTAGGGTTTATACGTTGTAACTTGAGTTGTGCTAAAAGATATACAATTGGACAAATTAATCAAGTGAGACCCTAATCATGTAGTTTTCATGTGCCATAGATCCATCTTCAACGTTAGTACTTGCTGGGTGGTGAAACAAGTTCTCCCTTAGTGGAAGCTCAGAGTCGTGCGTATACTATTGAGTATATGCATTTCATAGGATTGGTTGCGGTCATACCCTGGCAAGAGAATGATCGGGGTTGTATCTCAATGATGTGATAAAGGTATATACATGTATTATATCTTTGATGATCATAGCGGTCATACCTCAGTAGGAGTGTGTCTGTGGTCGTAACTCAATTTCACTAGCGTTGTGACCTATATAACAAGGCGTGCTAGGTTGTTTTGCAGTTAGACTTGATATGTCACTGCAGCAGACTCAGACTGACCGAGGGTGTGGATATATCATAGGATTTTGGCTCCTCCTAGATCTTTTATGGCACTAATTTCGACTTAGCAGTGGTTAGTTAGAGCATGAGTGGATACCTCATCTCCTCATGGAATAATAAAAGACGTAATACAACTGTGTAGTACATTTTGCTTAGGGTTAATATGAATAACATTGGTTAACCCCTTTCCTTTGCCTCATCTTTGTACTGATTTCTTGAATTATACTGCTCATTGGTAACTACCTAATTTGTCTAATCTGTATTATCTGTTAGATACATATCATTTAGCTGAATCTGCTCAACATGTTAAGTGTGTTACCTACTTACTTAGTTACATGTGCTTGTAATAGATGTTGGCAGAAAGTTATCTCTCTTGTTGGGACATTTGGTCTCACCCCGTGGGTTTCCACACTTTTTAGGTGGTCAAGCACGAGAGAGTAGAGATCATGTTGTTGAGGCTGAGCAACAAGTGCAGTAGTAGTTGAGTAAAGGTTGGATAAGCTGCTTGTGTTTTTGGGGTAGAGTCTTAATATTCGTCCCTATACTCTCAAGTCCTTGGGGGAGTTTGTAGAAGTTGTATATCGATACGAAATTTTGGATTTGTGCCTTTGTTGTACAGATTTGGAATGTATGTATATGTGACAAGTTATCATATGTATAGGTTGTGGCCAATGAGCTAGTAAAAAATGCTATGTAATAATCTTTTGGCAAGGTTATATATATATATATATATATATATATATATATATATATATATATATATATATATATCTGTGTGTGTGTGTGTGTTTCTTTTGTGGACTCTGATGTGAAATCTTTCCACATGAGGTGGATATGTGAATCGATTAATTTCTTATGATTTTTGGTAACCTGGTTGATTAGTTTGATTTTGTATTTTGTTTTGAGTAATCTTGCTCTATGATGCATCAGGGCACCATAGGTTGTCTCTCTCACCTGAGCTAATCGGATCACCCAATAAGCCGATCAGTTAGTGCCTTATCTGTGCAAAACTCCAGTTATTTCAGTTTCAACCAGCCTAACACTCCAAGCGGACGTTTCAACACTTGAGTCGATCATTTGGAACTCCAAACAACCATCTCACCCTGTGAGTCAATCAGTCGGTAGTGTAGTCAGTTGATATGTTGCTTGAATTGAATACCTAAACACTTTAGTAATAAATCTAATCATTATTCAAGATTGAACTCCTTTTCTAGATGAGTTCCTTTGTGTGTGACCCTATAGGTACCATATCACATAAGCATTGAATGTCCATAACTAACTTATGACATCACAAGTAGAGAGAGGTACCTAGTTGCACATCAGTGCTACCCAAGTGAATGGAAAGTTGGAGAACAACTTCAACCTACAATCTGTGTAAGGTGTTGTGGTGATTGTATAATTCCTTTGTCTTTGATATCTAGAATGAACTCAAGTCATGGAATAGTCATCCTCTCAACGTTCAATCCATGTTCCTTGAACCAAGAGCATACTGTCTGAGATAATGTGACCTCAATATCATATATTGATTCACATGTGCATGCTCATGCATTTCTTAGTCTCACTTGTCAAGTGGCCATGATATCAAACTCCAGTAGGAGGGACAAATCCCATCTACATCCCTCACAATTAGTCCCCATGTGTCAAAGCTACCCAATCATCACCTTTATAGCAATCTGTATTTCAAGATTATATTTGATGGTGTCAAAGTATACCCAATGACATGTGATGAGTGTAGTGACTTCAGGTCTAAGAACCACAATCACCACCTTCACTATGAGAGATGACTATGACCACCAATGATGGTTTCCATGTGTCATTTCTCAAGGTGGGTCTGTCCCATACACTATTCTGTAACAATATCTATGTGCTTGGTTTGCTATTCCATATCATGACTAAAGGATTATGTCATCAACCAACCTACACTCCAATCTTATGTGTTATTGGTGTCTATCTACCTTTCATAGTAACAACCGACTAGGGATATAATAAGAATGTACATACTCTTAGCATTTGTATGATCTCATTCTTCAAGTCATGTACTTGAATACATATGTCATTGAGTATTGTCATTCTTTAGACATTCATAATGTTTCCTCATTATAGATCAGAATGAATTGGAAGATTGCCTTTATGAATATTAATCAAATCCTTTATGATATGTGCCATGTCAATCATCACATGATTGGCTATCTGGGCATGCCTTATCAACAAAATTTCACTTGCACTTAGATCCAATCTCCCATGGATCTCCTTCTTAGTGATTTAATCATGTCCACTATGTTTTTGCTACTCAAGTGCTAATATAGTGGGTTGGCAACATTTTGCTATCAGTTGGTATATTGCATCTTTCTTATCTCTTCTCTAAGAGATGAAATTGTTATAATATGCTATTTGATACTCCTTGCCTAACAAGTAGCTCCATTGTTGTCATAGTAACACTACTGAGTCATCAATGGTTGGAACATCCAAAGTTCATCATATGAACTTCTAGATCTATACAACATCACTTTGTGTTCATAAAACAAGTATACTCAGCTTCTTTTGTAGAATAGAATTAATGCCTATTAGTTCGAAACCCTTCCAACTAACAACATTTTTCTTTTATATCAAATACATATTTTATTGCGATCACTATTGTCATTTTGGAAGCTTGCATCAGTGTAACCCTTTACACCCAACTTTTCCTTTATTGCTATATCTATTTACTACCAATCTATCCTTAAGTACTTTGTTAGTACTAATGGATGTCTTTAATGACATTTGAATAACCCTTATTGAAATTTAATATCATCCTGTCATGTCCAATACATACAAGATTATATGGGATAAGCACATATATAGCATTCATGATAGATCCATTATTACTGCATCTGGCATCTTATTCATGATGTTTCCATTCTTCACAAGAATTGGAATATATTGTTCATGGGAGACCAATCTGGATTCTCTCTCATGGAATCCTTCCGTCTTGAACTCTTTCAACATCTTGCTATTGTACCTGGTTAAACTTTCATTGTGAAACTTTCAAGAACAATCTCTATAGGGCTTGATCCCTATCTCATATGATATTTCATCTAATCCTTCATTGTTGAAGGGGTTTTCATGACAGTTCTCAATATTCAAAATATTGAGACTTATTCCTCATCATATGTGGAATATTCATATATTCTCCCACTAAATCTTTCATAATCACAGATTTCATCTTTTTTTATCTTGATTGAAGTCAAACTCTTTGACTATATTATCAAGTCAAAAGATCCCATCTCAGAGATACTTGTTTCAATCTCATATTGGATTTTGTAGTTATTGGACTTTATTTGCATTCATGAAGTTCTAGAACATTTTAGGTTGTGTCACGTACACATCCTCTCATATATATTCCCTTTAAGGAATCCAGTTTCAATCTTCATATGCCAAATCTCATTATCTATGTTAACTACAACAACAAGCATGACAATTATTAAATGAATCTCTATCATGTTCAATAACTTGAACTGATTTGAAAAACTTCTCAACCAATTTTTCCTTTTATGTTATCCATATAGGTCTTTTCCATAAGACCCTGTTGTGATCTTTAGGTATTACCCCTTTAGGTGGCACTACCAAGGTCCTACCTTGCTAGCTTACATGAATTACAAAATAACTTTGAGCCATTACTCAGATTATGGTTCTTAATAACTTCTATTTGATTAGTTGGTTCGTCCTATTGTGACCAACCTGTATGAGTTGTTGAATTCACAATTCTCCAATTTTATACATGTCTTACTAGAACTTTTTTTCTTCTTCTGTGTCATATGATGAACTTTAGATTCCAAAACAACCTGTGATTCTCTTTAGTTCTCATTCTACCTCTTTTTTGACCTCAAACATTTCAAGCTCTACTTTTACTCCCACTGATTCTTTGGGAATTCAATTATCCTATCAAAAAAACAAATTAGTTATTGGATTGGATTAATAGTAACATTAAACATTTATGATTTGTTGATAAAACTCTTCAAGAAACTACTTTCTCAATGTAGGTTTCAATCCTTTAGACACATTGGGACATTCCCAAATAATATCATATATGATGTCATATAAACCATTTAGACAGTACATTACTTAGTGATATGTATATATTTATGAGGTTATAAGAAGATTAAATTAATTGATAATTATATCATGACTCATCATGGTATATATCCTTCAGTCTGATACATCATCATGTTCAGATGGATTTGACTTGTGATACATTATCACAGTTCTTTCCTGATGGTTCTCAAGGTGAAGTATTTCAACATTTGATCTCATCTAAGTTTCTTAATACTTTTCAAAGTTATACTTCATTTATAATCTCCTTGAACACTTTAAGAGATTTATGTTTCTATTTTACTGAGTACATATCATCATATTACCAGTAAATGAAATGCGGTATACATAATCTATAGCATTCATTCCAGAAGATCTCCATGCATCATATGTATGAGGTCTAGTGGAAAGCTTATCCTCCCACTACATATAGTGAAGGATGTTATGTCACGTTGTATGTAAGTAAGACTTGCATATTTCCCCGTGTTCATTAACCAAGGGAATCTAGATATGCATTTCTTATATATACATCCAAAGTGACTATTTCTAATTATAGTTTTGAGTTATCAATTATTATCCTTTAGTATAAACGTTATACACATTCATCTTAAGATTCTTTCATTCAAAGACCATTAGATGTTTGGGCATTGCCATACAAGATCATATCTTTTGAAATAGAAACACCAATAACTCACTTTATTGATTTATCATCCTTGTCATACAAGATGCATAAAGTAAATGTTTCTATTTATTTTCATAATGGAATAGTAGTTCAACTAACTCTATTACATGCCCGTTGGGCTAAGATAAATTTAAATATAGAATGAAGCTTCAACAACTATTGCTCCACCTTGTCCATCTTTGTCCTTCTATGAGGGCTTTCCTTCTTGTTAGATCATGCACATCAAGTATGTCACATCTCTGTTTGGTATCACATACCAAGATGAAGAAGTAATCAAATTTATCTCATAATGTTTATACCTGAAATGGAGGCCTCAATGCCTTCCTTCTTCTTTATTTCCTCTAACTAGAGTGGGAAATTTCTTTTCCAATGTCCATGTTGGTGACAATGGTGACAATCACCTATTTTCTTTACTCCTCCCTTTGCTTTGAGATCTAAAGATTTGGGCTTTTGGCTAGCCTTAGAAATCTTCTTAGCTTTACCTTTACCTTTAGAGTTCACCTTTGTCTTGTTGATAACCATCACATACTTGGGCTTGTCTTTCTTAATTTTTGTCTCAAATGTTTTCAACATGCCCAACAACTCTGTCAATGGCTTGTCAAAGTCGTTCATGTTGTAGTTCATGACAAACTGACTATATAATTCTGGAAAGGATTGCATAGTAATGTCAGTTCCCAACTCTTGACCTAAGGGGAATCCCAGTCTAGATAGGTTCTCTACATACCCAATGAGCTTGAGTACATGAGGGTCTCCTTCTGCCATGTTGCACTTGACAACGCCTTATATACATCGTATATCTTTTATCTTTCCTGATCTTCAAACATGTTCTTGCGATGTGTGACCATCTCAATCACATCCATGTTCTCGTGCTACCTCTGTAGCTCATAGTTCATGGAGCATAGCATCATACATTTGAAATTTATGACATCTTCAGTATGCTTCTTGTAAGTATCCCTATCATCCTTTGGTGTGGTTGGAAGGGGTCCATTTGGTTCTGGTGTCTTCAGGACATATAGTTTGCAATCTTGTGTGAGAATGATTCTCAACGTCCTACACCGGTCATGGAAGTTGTTCCCATTTAGCTTATCCTTCTCAAGGACTGATTGCATAGAAAAGTAATTGTTGTTTGTTGCCTTTCTGATTCTACAAACGAATTTGCAATTTTGTCAAAACTCATTTTCATTTGATCTTATTAAGATTTGGAGATAATAATTAGGTATTAAATTAACTATAATTCTCACTATTTTATTCAAATTGATAGCCCTCATGTATCAATTCAAAAAATTGTAGTGAAATAATTTTCTAATGAGCCAAGATCCAAGATAATCCAACTATGGCCCGACCAACACTGCAATACATTGTCAATTATCAAGGTAGCAAACTTTTGTCAATTGCATCATCTGTAATTCTGGATAGATGATATGCGCAACTCCTTGCCATAATCATCTACATGCTTCGGGGCTTAGACGCTCTATGAATCACCAGTTAAGCCTGATCCAATAGCCAACACAATAATAATGCACCCCGCTAGGGCATAACCTACATTACTACCATCACACTTCCATGAGGAAGATGGCGCACCACGATATGGCATAACCGATGCTTAGTCAAATAAGATTTTCATGTGTGTTGCTAATGGAAAGCATATTAGGCTTGATATGTTTTATTGATGGATTTATATATATACATATATTGTATCCAATCACCACATATATAGTATGTATCATATACATGCTACATCCCACGATGTAATCATGCAAAATACAACAAAAAGTGATGGTTATGGCCATGTCTACTGTAATTCCTTGGAGCGACAAGGAATTACTACCACCTAGGTCAATCATCACATCACATGTATGAACCTATTATTGGTGTAGATCTACGCTTGCCAATTTGGGTAGATTGGTTCAACCCTTGAACCAGTCATCTCGCCTCTTGTCCAGTTGGTTGGTTGTATGGAACGGTCATGTGGCCTCATGTCCAACTAAGGTATGGGCACCTCCAGGTGGTTGGTTGGGTCCACCAGGTTGTCATCTTGCTCTTGCAATCTGTCCTCTTTGGTCATCCAACCAGTCGGCTCGTTCCTCTGAGACCTTCTGCTCGCCTGATGTTGATTATTATCTTCGTCGTTGCAAGAAAAGAAAACTATCCTATTGCTTATATTACTACATTGTAAAGAGAAGCCTTGAGTTACATTTAAGGGGATCAAAGGTAGGAAATAATTAGCTTTACATTGGAAAAAAGGAGGTAGAGGCTTGGTATACAAAGTGAGATAAAGATGAATAAAACCAAACCATCCAATCATACACATATATTGGGTTATTGGACATAACCATTCTACACATCCACCATCAAAATTGCTTTTAGGACGACGCGTGTTAAATGCATATATATCATATCCATATATTAGTTTGGTATTATGTGATCTTTGATCAGATACACATATGAGACAGTTTAAATATTCACATTGATGCAATAAATAAATGATAAAACCAAAAATCTGATCATATCAATTATCCTAAAACATGGTAAATTGATGTGTCTCTTGTTGGAAAATACAGGCAGATAGTATAGCAGTGAAACTAAAAAAATTATCTATCTATATTCCCATACCAGCAAGACAACATCAACTACTATGGAATAGGAAGGATGGTTTAACAAGTTATACATGGTCCTGGAGCAAGTCTAGTGACAACAACTTGCTTTAATGCAATTGTTTTCTAATTGCTCTTGGATAGTGGATGTGTAGCTTCTGTTCTTCACCATGAACAACAAATAGAACAACTTTTGCAGTGACTCCCATGGTCTCGCCACAGATTACATGCTGACTTTTCTCTCCTAGCAACAACCAAAGGACTCTTTCTTCTAGAGTAGTCCACACAGACCAACTAGAACTCCTATCATTCAACTAGAACATATAGGAAGGAGTTATCCCTCTTATTGGTGTACTAGTCACCAACTTGGTCTCCCACAACAATGATCATCAGTTGATCTTTCTCGTAGCTATCCCTCCCTAGTCAGGTAGGACTTTCTTGGGATCTCTTGGTTACCATGACCAGAGAGGACAATAATTGTTTGAGCAACCAATTCTCAACTGTATGTGTTATTATTTTGTTCTGGGAAGCCCCCAGTACCCCTCTATTTATAGGAGGGGTTAGAGCCAGGGTTCCCAGTCGATTTGGGATCTGTGCGGGAGTGGAAGGGATCAGAAGATCTTGAATTTTTTGTAACCTGCGAGACACGAAACGGTCATCTGGTGGTCTAGGCAATTGTCTAACACTATGAGATGGTCATCTCATACTGCCAAATGGCTGTCTAGTAAATTTCCACTCACATACAAAATTAGCAATTTGTTTCCCATTAATGCTAAACATTATTTCCTTGCACCACAAGTATTGTGCATGTGAAACAATTTTGGGAAAGTATCTAGAACCTTCCTTTGGCCAACTGAACAATCTAACACATGTGAGATGGTCGTATTTCTCACCCAGGTAGTTGTCTGGTGAGTCAAGCCAAACCAGTTGGTTCATCATAATGAATCGGTCAGTTCACACCTCAGTTTGGTCATAAATTAGCCGATTTGATTTCTAATCAGCTTGACAACCCAAATGGTCGTCTCAACACTTGAGGCAATCGTCTGGTGCACCAAATGACCATCTCACCCTATGAGACAATTGGTTGGGGTGTAGTTAGCTAGTTTGTTGTATGAATTGAGTACCTAAATACTTTAGTAATCAATCCAATCATCATTCAAGATTAAACTCCTCTTATAGATGAGTTCTTAGGTGTGTGACCCTATAGGTCCCATATCACATTGGCAGTGAGTGTCCATAACTAACTTATGATATCACAAGTAGAGAGTGGTGCCTAGTCACACATTGGTGCTACTAAGTGAATTGAAAGTTGGAGAACAAATTCAACCTACAATTTGTGTAAGGTGTTGCACTGATTGTATAATTCCTTTGTCTTTGATATCTAGAGTGAACTCAAGGCATAGACTTGTCATCCTCTCAACATTCATCTCATGTTTCTTGAAGTAAGAGCAGACCATCTGAGATAATGTGACATCAATATTATATATTAATTCACATGTGCATGTTGACACGCTAAAACTGTGCGTACAAACGCAAGTGCATGCGTCGAGTAATATAGGCCTATGTGAGGCTTGAGTCGAACTCAGGGAGTCATGGTCTCAGTGACTACTACTAACTACGTTGCGATCAGCTAAGCTGATTAAAAATGTTGATTTAAGTTTAAACAAGAATAAAAGGAAATTAAAATGGGCGATTCAAATGAAATGGATTCCTTAGGATTATCAATTTCACCACGGGATTTCATCATATCTTATTTCTACCGAATTAATATAAATTTTTACTCCTACCCTGGATAGAAAGCCTATAGCTAGAATTGCCCGCTTCCATAGTGCAATTCACTACCTATATCTAAGCCAATTCCACATATGTGGTAATTTATATCTTAGTCTAAGTGCATTATCGACTGCTCTGGGTTTCTTTCCACTAAATGTATGTCACCTTACCCAAAGAACACATAGGAAAGTGTATAAGTTATGGTTTTCTAACCTATAATCCTCCTTCCAGAGTAATTATCAGTTTGTAATCCTACAGATGGTGATCAAGCATAGATAGGTCATTTAATTCCACAATGATATATCCAGGAATAAATAGAAATTTATACTAAATCATGTAAAAATTCAATACAAAAATTCCATGGGCTACTCCCGGGTCCTAAGGAAAGGAGGGGTTTAGCCTCACATGGCTTTCAATTGTGAATACATAGAATGAGAGAAGAAAAACATGGGAAACATGTAGGAAGTTCGTGTAACCCAGAAGAGGTGATCCGGATGATCCTCCTCGAGAAACGTACGTTCTGCAGTCTTCCGGTAGCAAAATCATCCGTCAGAGGTGCTCAGATCTCCCAATTGACATCCTTTGACTCCTTGCTTCTCTCCCTCCTCTCTCTAGCCTTCATGTAGTGCAACGTGATGTCCTCTTTAGGTATGTCCATCCTCTTTTAAGTCCTAGGTCAACTTACGATACCACATAACGTGGACTGTCAGATCGGGCAATCAAATTAGATTTTTGAAACCTGGAAGAGTCGGTGGCACCGATGGTATCGAGTGCGTTCTTGTAGTGCTGAAGTCGGTGGCACTGAGCTGGTGCACGTACTTTGCTCTGCCTCTTTGAGCCGATCTCAGTGGCACCGACTGTTATGGTCTTCTATGGCCCGACCTCTGCTGCTATCTCGGTGGCACCGACTGTGTAGTGTATATAAAGTGCCTAAAAAATCCATAAAAACGTATATAAGGCCATGGAATATATAATATAATGTAAATATGATAAAATGAGCATAGTTTGATGCAAAAAGGATATACAAGCCAATAATAATGATTTATGCAAATATGATCAACTAATTGACTAATAAATGCACAAAACAAATATAAAATATGCCTGTAAAAGCAACTCAAGACCTATACATCACATGTGCATGTGTTTCTCAGTCTCACTTATCAAGTGAACATGATGTCATACTCTAGTAGAAGGAAAAAATCCCATCTCCATCACTCATAGTCTATCCCCATGTGCTGAAGTCACCCAATCATCATCATTATAACAACCAATGATTGCGTTTGATGATGTCGAAGTGTACCCAACGACATGTGACAAGTGCAGTGATTTCAGGTTTAAGAACTACATTTACCATCTTCACTATGAGATATGACTATGACCACCAATGATGGTTTCCACGTGTCACTCACAAGGTGGGTATTCCTAATACATTGTTCCCTAACATGTATCTGTGTGTTTGGTTTGATATATCCATATCATGACTAATGAGATTCAGTCATCAACCAACTCACACTCCAGTCTTATATGTTATTGGTGTCTATCTACCTTCCACAGTAATAACCGACTAGGGACATAACAACAATGTACATACTCTTACCATTCATATGATCTCATTCTCCAAGTCATGTGCTTGAAGACATACGTCATTGAGTATTGTCATTCTTTAGACATTCATAATGTTTCCTAATTATCTCATAACTAGATGAAACTGAATGAATTGGAAGCTTGACTTTATGAGTATTTAATCAAATCCTTTATGGTATACGTCATGTCAATCATCATTTGATTGGCTCTATGGGAATACCTTACCAACATACTCCCACTTGCACTTAGAGCCAATCACCCATTAATCATATTCTTAGTGATCTAAACATGTCCACCATGTTTCTACTATGGTAGTGCTAATATAGTGGGTTAGCAACATTTTATTATTAGTTGGTATATTGCATGTTCCCTTATCTCTTCTCTATGATATGAAACCACTGTAAGATGGTATATGATATTTCTTGCCTAACAAGTAGCTCCATTGTTGTCACAATATTACTACTATGTCATCAATTGTTGGAACATCTACAAGTTCATCATATGAACTTTTTAGATCCATATAGTATCACTCTGTGTTCATAACACAAGTATACTCGACTTCTATTATAGAATAGAATTAATGGCTATTAGTTCATAACCCTTCCAACTAACAACATCTCTCCTTTTAACATATTTTAATTTACGATCACCTTTGTCATTATGGAAGCTTGCATCGATGTAACCCTTTACATCCAACTCTTCCTTTATTGCTATCTTTGATTACTAGAAATCTATCCTTAGGAAAACCCTTATTGGATTTTAATATCATCTTATCATGTCCAATACATACAAGATTATATGGGATAAACACTTTTATAGAATTCATAATATATCTACTACTATAGCTTGTGGAATCTTAATCATGTCATTTTCCATTCTTCATGAGAATCAAAACATCTGGTTCATGAGAGACTAATTTGGATTCTCTCTCATTGAATCCTTTATGTGTTGAACTATTCAACACATTAATATTATATGTGCTCAAACTTATGTTGTGAAACATTCAAGAACTATCTCATAGGTCTTGATTCTTATCTCATAAGATGCTTCATCTAATCCTTCATTATTGAAGGGGTTTTCATGCCATCTCTTAATATTCACAATATTAAGATGTTATTCCTCATCATATGTGGAATATTCATATATGCTCCTGTGAAATCTTTTGTGATCACAAGTTTCATATTTTATCTTGATTCAAGTCAAATTATTTCATTGTCTTGTTAAGTTAAAAGATCCCATCTCTGGGATGCTTGTTTCAATCTGAGATTGAACTTTGTAGTTTATAGACTTTATTTGCATTCTTGAAGTTATAAAAACCTTTTAGGTTGTGTCATGTACATATCCTCTGATGTACTCCCTTTAAGTAATCTAGTTTATAACTTCATATGCTAAATCTCATAGTCTATTTTAACTACAACAACAAGCCTGACAATTGGTAAAGAAATTTCTATCATGTTCAACAACTTGAATTGATTTGAAAAACCTATTCAACAATTTGTCCTTTTATGTTATCCACATAAATCTTTGCCACAAGACCCTATTGCACCCTTTAGGTATTACCCCTTTAGGTGCTCCTATCAAGGTGTTACCTTGTTAGCTTACATGGACTCCATAATAGCTTTAAGCCATTACTCAGATTATGGTACTTAATAGCTTCTAGTTGACTAGTTGGCTCATCCTGACATGACCAACTTATCTGATTTGTTCAATTTGCAATTCTTCAATCTCAGATGTGTTCTTCTAGAACTATTTTATTCAGTGTCACATGAAGAATTTGAGATTCCACAACATCTTGTGACCCTCTTAGTTCTCATTGTACCTCTTTGCTGATCTCAAACATTTTGAGTTCGACTTTTACTCCCATTGATGCTTCGAAATTCAGTTATCCTTTCAACAAACATTTTGTTAATCTGTTGGGATTAATAGCAATATTCAACAATAATGATTTGTGGATAAACCTTTTCAAGAAACCATTTTCTCAGTGTAGGTTTCAATCCTTTAGACATGTTGGGACATTCCCAAATCATATTATATATTATGTCTTTTAAACCATTCAGATGGTGCATTATTTAGTGATTATATATTTACGAGGGTATAAGGAGACTAGATTAATTTATAATTATATCATGACCCATTGTGGTATAATTCCTTCATTCTGAAACATCCTCATGCTCATATGAATTTTGACTTGTGATACATTATCAAAATCTTCCTAAAGGTTCTCAAGGTATTGATGTAAAGTATTTCAACATTTGATCTCATCAAAGTTTGTTAATACTTTTTATCAAAGTTATACTTCATTTATAATATCCTTTAGCACTTCAAGAGATTTATGTTTCTATATTACTGAGTACATATCATCATATTTCCAGTAATAGAAACAAAGTATAAGTAATTATCTATAGCATTCAGTCCATAAGATCTTCATGCATCATATGTATGAGATATAGTGGACAACTTATCCTCCCACTACATCTAGTGAAGGATGTCATGTCAAATTGTGCGTAATTCATATTTCCTTGGGTTCGATAACCAATGGAATCTAGATTAACATCAAAATGTATTCTAGACATGCATTTCTTATGTGTACGTCAAAGGTCACTATTTGCTAATGATAATCTTGAGTTATCAATTACAATCCTTTGGTATTGGTGTTGAAAATTTATCCAAGATTCTTTTAAAGAAAAGATCATTAGATATATGGGCATTGCCATGCAAGATCATATCTTTCAAAATAGAAACATTCATATCTTACTTTATTAATTCATCATTCTTATCATACAAGATGCTTAAAGTTAATGTTTTTATTTTCTTGGCATAATGAAATAGTAGTTCCATTAAATCGATTACATGTCCATTGGGCTAAGACAAATTTAAATGTAGACTAAAGCTTCCACAACATTTACTCCACCTTTTTCCATCTACGAAAGCTTCCACAACATTAGCTTTGCCTTTTTCCATCTTTGTCCTCCCATGAGGGCTTTTAATTCTTGTCAGATCCTAGACATCGAGTATGTCATGTCTCTATTTGGTATCACATACCAAGAAGAAGTTATTAAATTTATCTTATAATGTTTATACCTAAAGTGGAGACATTAGTGCCTTCCTTCTTATTCTTTAATTCCTCTAACCAGAGTGGGCAAATTCTTTCCAATGTCTAGGTTGTTGACAATGGTGACATTTGCCTCTTTTCTTCACTCATATGTTTGCTTTGAGATCTAAATACTTGGGCTTCTGGATAGCTTTAGAACTCTTCTTAGCTTTACCTTTGCCTTTAGACTTCCCCTCTACCTTGTTGATCACCATCACAGACTTGGGCTTGTCTTTCTTCATTTGTCCCTCGACTATTCTCAACATGCCCAACAACTATGTTAATGTTTTGTCAAAGGTGTTCATGTTGAAGTTCATGACAGAGTGACTGTAAATTATGGCAGAGACTGCAGAATCACATTAGTGGCCAACTCTTAACCCAAGGGGATTCCCAGTCTAGCTAGGTTCTCCACATACCCAATGAGCTTGAGTACATGAGGACCTGCTGGATCTCCTTCTGCCATGTTAAATTTGAATAGTGCCTTTGAGATGTTGTATCTCTCTTATATTACCTAATCTTAGAACATGTTCTTGAGATGTGTGACCATCTCAATCACATCCTTGTTCTCATGTTGCCTTTGCAACTCATAGTTCATGGAGCATAGCATCAAACACTTGACATCTACAACATCTTCAGTATGCTTCTTGTGAGTATCCTTGTCAGCCCTGGGTGCATTTTGAGGTTGTTCCTCTAGTTCTGGTGTCTCCATGACATAGATCTTGTGTTCCTATGTGAGAACAATTCTCAGCATCCTAAACCAGTCGTGGAAGTTGTTCCCATTAAGTTTGTCCTTCTCAAAGTTTGTTGCCATTTGATTCTACAAAAGAATTTGCAATTTTGTCAAACTCATTTTGATTTGATTTGATAAAAATTTGGGCAATAATAGTCATGCCTTTAATTAATTACCATTCTCATTATTTTGTTCAAATTGATAACCCTCAAGTATCAATTTTGAAAATTGCAGCAAATCAATTTTCTAATGAGAAAAATCGAAGATAATTCAAATATGGCCTGACCAATGCCACAAAACATAGTTAATTATCAATATAGGCAACTTTTGCCAATTACATCATATGCAATTCTTGATAGGCGATATGCAAACTCCTTGCCATAATAATCCACATTTTTGTGGGCTTAGACTATCTAAGAATCACCAGTTAAGCTTGTCCCAATAGCCAATACGATAATAATGCACCATGCAGAGATGAAACCTACATTAATACCATCACACTTCTGTGAGGTAGACATCACACCATGCATAGGCGTAACCTATGCTTGGTCGAATAAGTTTTTCATGTGTATTTCTATTAAAAAGCATCTTAGACTTAATATGTTTGATTGAGGGATATATATGTCATATATAAGTACATACGTTGTATCCAATCACCACATATTTAGTATGTATTATATACATGATATATCCCATAACGTAAACATGCAATATAAAATAGAAAGATATGGTTATGACCATGTCTAGTATAATTCCTTAGAGCCACAAGAAAGTACTACCACCTAGGTCAGTGTATGAACATGTTGTTGGTGTAGATTTGTGCTTGCCAATCTGGGTAGATTGGTTCAACCCTTAAACCAATCATCTCGCATCTTGACTGGTTGGTTGGTCATCTTGTCCAACTGATGCTTGGACACCTTCTAGATGGTCGATTGGGCCTTCTGGGACGGTCGTCTGGCCTCATGTCCAATCAATTTTTAGACTCCTTCCAAATAGTTGGTTGGGTCCATCAGGAGGTCGTCTGGTTCCATCATTTTGTCCTCCATGGTCCTCCAGACGGTTGACTTATCTCACAAACTGGTCGCCTCACCCAATGATGATCATCTTCTTCTTTGTTGCAAAAAAGAAACTATCATATTACTACTTTATTACATTATAAAGAGAAACCTCGAGTTGCATTTGAGGGGAGAAAAGGTAGGAAAGCATTAACTTTACATTGGGAAGAGGGAGATAGAGGCTCGGTACGTAGACTGAGATAAACATGAATCAAACCAAACCATCCACCACACACAAATATTGGGTATTGGCAATAACTACACTACACATCCACCATAAAATCACTTTTAGGGCGAAGCATGTAAATTGCATATATATCATATATATACATATATATAGAGAGAGAGTCATGCTAGAATACACTCAAGTGTACAAATTGCATGAATACACTCAAGTGTGTTTGCATATTAAGACTATTTTTTGCAAAATGTAAACCATTGATCTTCATCGTCATACTATAACTAGGCTACATACAAATTTTGAGGCCATTTAGATGAGTGTAAGTCACTCATCCAAGGGCAACAAAATCGACGCGTGAAACTAATTTGAAATGCAAAAATTTTGCGATCTTTATAACATGACCTATAAATGTCCAAATGTGCTCAAATTTTGCGTATGAGCTATTCACAAGATGTTTAAGAAGATCGACAGATTAGATTTTTGAAAAAAATATTGCATCATGAAAAACTACTTGAGTATATTATGCTCCGAATACACTCGAGTGTATTCTAGCCTGACTCTCTCTCTCTCTCTCTCTATATATATATATATATATATATATATATATATATATATATATATGTATGTATATGTTTGGGATTATATGGTCTTTTGATTAGATACATAATATTTACATCATATGCAATAAATAAAGGATAAAACCAAAATTCTAATCATATTGATTATCATAAACATAGTAAATCGACGTGGATATGATACTACTGTTGGGAAATACGGGCACAAAGTATAGTAGTGGAAACAACAATTTTTTCTATCCATATTCCCATTCCAGCTAGATCGATTCAACTATTATGAAATAGGAAGGATGGTTTAATGAGTTATACTTGATCCTGGAGAAAGTGTAGTGATAATAACTCATTTCAATGCAACTATTTTCTAGTTTCTCTTAAACGTTGGTTGTGTAGCTCCTGGTCTTCACCATAAACAACAAACAGAACAACTTCTGTAGTGACTCCTTTGGTCTCACCATGGACTTCAGGCTGACTTTGCTCTCTGAGCAGAAACCAAAGAACTCCTGCATCTAGAGTAATCCACATGGGCCAACTAGAACTTTTGTCATTCAACTAGAACAGACAAGAATGAGTTGACCCTCTTATTGGCATACTAGTTACCAACTTGCTCTCCCACAATAATGATCCTCAGTTGTTCTCTCCCGTAATTATGCCTCCCTAGTTGGGTAGGACTTGCTTGGGCTCTCTTGGTTACCACAACTAGAGAGGATAACAATTGTTAGAGAAACTGATTCTCAATTATCTATGTTATTATTGTGTTCTAGGAAGCCCCTAATACCCCTCTATTTATAGGTGAGGTTAGGGACAGAGTTCCTAGTTAGTTTGAAATCTGTGTGGGAGTGGAAGGGACCAGAAGATCTTGAATTTTAGTAACCTATGAGACACGAAATGGTCATTGTGGCAATTCAAACGGTCATTTGGCACTGTAAGACAGTCGTCTCATACTGCCAAATGGTCATCTTGTATTATCAAATGGTCATCTGGCAGTTTCCCACTCGCATATGAAATTGGCAATTCATTTCCCATTAATGATAAAAATTAATTCCTTGTGCCACAAGTATTGTGCAATTGAAACAATTTTGGGAAAGATCTAGAACCTTACTCCGACCAACTAAGCGATCTTGCACATGCAAGATGTTCATCTTGCTCACCCAGATGGTCGTCTAGTGAACCGAGCCAAACCATATGGTTCATCAGGATGAACCGGTTGGTTCACACCTCAGTTTGGGTAGAAATTAGCCAATTCGATTTCTAATCAGCCTGACAACCCAAACTGTCATATCAACACTTGAGACAATTGCTTGTTGCACCAAACAGCCATCACATCATGTGAGATGATCGGTTGGGTTGTAGTCAACTGATCTATTTTGTGAATTGAGTACCTAAACACTTTAGTAATCAATCCAATCATCATTCAAGATTAAACTCGTCTTCTACATGAATTTCTGTGTGTGACCCTATAGGTCCCATATCACATTGGCAATGAGTATCCATAACTAACTTGTGACATCACAAGCAGAGAGTGGTTCCTAGTCGCACATCAATGTTGCCCAAGTGAATGGAAAGTTGGAGAACAACTTCAACCTACAATCTGTGTAAGGTATTGTAGTGATTGTATAATTCCTTTGTCTCTTATATCCAGAGTGAACTTGAGGCACAAACTCATCATCCTCTCAATGTTCATTTCACATTTCTAGAACTAAGAGCAGACTGTCTAAGATAATGTGACCTCAATATCATATATTGATTCACATGTGCATGCACATACATTTCTCAGTCTCGCTTATCAAGTGGCGAGAATATAATACTCTAGTAGGAGGGACAAATCCCATATCTATTACTCACAATTTATCCCCATGTGTCAAATTCACCCAATCATCAGCATTATAACAACCCATGTTTCAGGACTGGGTTTGATGATGTCAAAGTGTACCCAATGGCATGTGATGAGTGCAATTATTAGGTCTAACAGTCACAATTACCACCTTTACTATGAGAGATGACTATGACCACCAATGTTGGCTTCCATGTGTCACTCTCAAGGTGGGTCTGTCCAATACACTGTTCCCTAACATGTATTTGTGTGCTTGGTTTGATATAGCCATATCACGGCTAATGAGATTCATTCATCAATCAACTCATATGCCAGTCTTATGTGTTACTGGTGTCTATTTACCTTCCACAGTAACAACTGACTAGGGACATAACAATACTATACATACTATTAGCATTCATATCATCTCATTCTCCAAGTCATGTACTTGAAGACATACGTCATTGAGTATTGTCATTCTATAGACATTCATAATGTTTCCTCATTATCTCATAACTGAATGAAACATGATGAATTGGAAGCTTGCCTTTATGAGTATTTAATCAAATCTTTTATGGTATATGCCATGTAAGTCATCATATGATTGGCTCTATGGGCATACCTTACCAATAGCTCTAATACCACTATTGGAAAATATGGACATAAAATAAGGTAGTGGAAACAAGAATTTATCTATCTGTATTTCCATAATTAGCAAGATCGCGTCAACTACTATGAAATAGGAAGGATGGTTTAATGATTTTATACCTGGTTCTGGAGTAAGTCTAGCAAATACAACTCGTTGTGAAACTATCTTCTAGTTTCTCTTGGATGGTGTCTGTGCAACTCTAGGTCTACACAACAGACAACAAACTCGAACAACATATGCAACAACTCTTGGTCTCACCACAGACTGCAGGCTAACATTTCCCTCCTAGCAACAGCCAAAGGATTCTAATATCTAGAGTAGCCTACACAGACCAAATATAACTCATGTCATTCTTATAGAACAGACAAGAAGGAGTTGTCTCTCCCGTTTGCGTACTAGTCACCAGCTTGATCTCCCACAATAATGATCCTCAGTTGTTCTCTCCCTTACTATCCCTCCATAGTCTTTGGTTTGGGATCTCACTGTTGTATTCATTAATCACTCACACAATACATAGGAGGGTAGTAAGTGCCTTAAGTAACCATTACAAGAAGACATCGAGCAGAGCAAAAGTCACATGAGATGAGGAGTTTACATGGGGAATATGTTCAAAGGGTAAGTTATAAGGATCTAGATGTAGTAGATCGTTGGGTGATTTGATCATGCAATATCTTATGTAGATTCTCTGGTTGCTTCCATATCTTCACAACCCCCTTGCAAGTGTGGTATGAGAGAATCGAAGGCTGAACTTGAGAAGAAGGTACCAGAACAGTGGTTTGGGTCAGGCCTTGGTGAAGAGATCAGCTAGCTGCTCCTTGGAGGAAACATGTTTAGTTGTAATGTGATCCAGAAGGACCTTCTCACGAATAAAGTGATAGTCAAGGTCAATATGTTTTATTTGAGCATGAAGAATGGGGGTGGTGAGATAGAGAGCACTAAGGTTGTCACTGAAGAGGGTTGTAGGTCTGACACATCGAAGACGAAGTTCCTGGAGCAATTGAGCAAGCTGGGTAAGCTCAGTAGTAGTGAGTGAGAGTGATCGGTATTCTATGTCAGTGCTTGACTTGGAGACTATGGGTTGCTTCTTGGAAGACAATGATATACACACACGTTCGAGGAAGACACATTATCCACTGGTACTACATCGAGTGAGTGGGCATCCAGCCCAATCTGCATCAGAGAAGCCAGTGACAGGAAGGTGTGCATCATGAAAGATTTGAACACCCATAGAGACGGTGCCTTTGACATAGAGAAGGATATACTTAATTAGCATAAGGTGGGTTGTGGTCGGTTAGTATAGAAATTGACAGGAAAGATTGGCATCATAGGTGAGATCAAGTCTGGTCATGGTGAGATACTAAAGAGAGCCAATGATACGTCAGTACATCTATCTTGCGGAGTAGATACTTGATTGCAGTGAAGCATATTTTCTCTATCAAGGATGTCAAGAGCATACTTGGTCTGATGAAGAAGAAGGACATCTGAATTTGTATCAACCTGAAGGTTGAGGAAGTAGTGTGTTGGTCTAAGATTTCAAAGAAAGAATTCAGACTCAAGTGTATTGATGATGTGTTGAATAACTGTAGGAAAATTACCAATGATGAGGATGTCATAAACATAGAGGAAAAGATATACAAGTACTTCTTTGGTAGACAAAATGAATAAGGAGGAATCAATAGTGCAAGAAGTGAAGCCAAGGCCAGAGAGGAAGATATGGATTCTATTGTACTAGGCTCGAGGAGCTTGCTTAAGACCATAGAGTGCCTTATGCAGAGAGCAGATATGTGAAGGTTTTGATGAATCAGAGAAGCCAAGAGGTTGTTCCATGTATATAGTATGATCTAGAGTGCCATTGAGGAAGGCATTATAGACATCAAGTTGAAGAACATCCCAATTGTTAGAGACGACAATGGAAAGAACAACTTTAATTGTAGGTGTTTTGACGATGGGGCTAAAAGTTTCTGTATAGTCAATGCCTTCTTATTGTTAAAAGCCTTTGGCAACCAAGTGTGCTTTGAGATGATTAAGAGTACCATATGACTTGAGTTTGGTTTTAAAGATCCATTTGCAGCCGATGATGTTCATATGGCGTTGCTGTTTCACCGGGATCCATGTCTTATTTTGATGAAGGGTAGTGAGTTCATTTAACATGGCTTGACGCCACCCTGGATGACGAATGGCTTGTTTGATATGTCATGGAGTGGTGGGGTGCAGGGCTGTTTGAAGGGCATATTTAGAGTTTGACTTGCGGACACCTGCTTTTCCGTGAGTGACCATGGGGTGTTGGTTGAGGATTACTGGTTGGGTGAGCGTAGGAGGGGAAAGGGGGGAGTAGGGATGGAGGTCTCAGGTGAGAGGAGAGGATTGGCAATGAGTATTGTGGAGGTAGGAGAAGTAGGTTCTGAGGGTGGTGGTGTGAGAGTGTCCTTGGATGGGGAAGTATCTGAAAGGGGTTGGTGGGGAAATGTGACTGGTGGCGTTATTAGGGGATAGATGGTATGAGTATTGGGTCAGGTAAGTAGGTGAGGGTTGTGGTTGTGGGGATTCGATGGAGTTTTAGTACCTTATGTATTGTGTTTGAGAAACTCAACATAGGTGGAGTAGGCAAGGTGTTTGTCATAATGTGAAGTAGGGACTGAGGGTTTAGAGAAGGGAAATATGGTTTCATTGAAGACAACATGTTTGGAGATATAGAGATTCTTAGTGGGAATATGTAGGCATTTGTAGCCTTTGTTTTGTGATCTATAACCTAGGAAGACACATGGAAGTGATCTGGGATAAAGTTTGTCAGTTGTGTAGTCACGAAGGCAAGGGTAACATAGGCTTCCAAATGTTCGGAGATGGAAGTAGGGTGGTTGTTTGTTGTAGAGGATTTCAAATGGGGATTTCATTTGTAGTGAAGGTGTAGGAAGACGGTTGATGAGGTAGATAGTAGTGGAGAAATCCTCAGGCCAGTAGGGTTTAGGAACCTGAGCCTCAAACATCATGGCGAGACCAAGTTCGGTGACATGACTATGCTTTCTTTCTGCAACACCATTTTGGGACAGATGATGTGGACATGAGACTTGGTGTAGAATACCAGAGTCAGTAAGGTATTGTCATAAGGAGTGATTGATGAACTCACCGTTGCCATCACTTTGGAGCACCTTTATTGTTAAGTTAAACTGATTTGTAACCATTCTACAGAAGGAAATGAAAATGGAACAAAATCATTCTCTAGGAGAATCAAGAAAAATCATCAATAATCAATACATAATAGTCATAATGATGATAAGAGGACACTGGTGCTTTGCTCCGCACATCACAGTGCAGAAGAGAAAAAAGTGTCTTTGCCCATTCATGACAATGTGTAGTTGGCAATTTCCTACTTTTACTGAGTTTACAACTATTACAAAAGTATCAAATGTAGAAATGCTAGAGATAAACTTGTGCTGAAGTAGATGATTGAGGACAATCTTATTTGGATGACCAAGCAGTCTGTTCCAGATAGCCCATGTTGTCTTGATGAAGTGGTTTGAGAACATCGCCTTTGTCATTGATGCCGGAAGGTAATACATGTCGTCACTACATTTTCCCTGGGCTAGTGTCTGGTGCGTCCGAGTATACTTGATGATAACAGATGTATCAGTGAAGATCATATAACACGGTAGCATAGACGTCATCTTGGAAACATATATCATAATTCGCTTAAATTCAGGGACAATAAGTACATCACAAAGAGGTATACAAGTGAGATTGTTCATAGTTTTGTCTCCAGTGTGAGTGATGGAAAGAAAGTCCTTGTGTCCAATCATAATTGAATTGAGGCCCTTGTAGATGCGAAGGTTGTGTATTGTACTTGAGGTTTGTGCAATGTGGTATGTAGCTCCAGAATCAATGTTCCAAGCAGAGGGATCAACTTCATTGAGTCGAAGGGCGGTGAGGGCAACACTTGTATTTTCAGCTAGTCCCTATGGAACATATGAGTTTTGATAGTTGTTGTCATATCTATACTAGCACTTGAGTGTAGTGTGCCCTCGGGGATTGCAAATTTGACACATGGGAAGAGTAGAGGTGCATTGATGGTTATTTACATGAGTTGAGGTATTGAGACCATGACCTTGAGGGTTGAATTAGGTTGTGGTGTTTCCATGCCCACTGCCAAGGATGCCTTGAACAAAGATGTTGTGTTGGTGTCACCCTCTTCTGCGAGTAGGTGAGCGACCTTGTCCACCAGTGTTTGACTGGATGTAGAAGTGTTGACGATTAAAGGTTATTTGTTTGTCAGGAGAATTGTTGGAGTAGAATACAACAAGTAGAGGGGGAGCAATGCGTCGATATTTCTGGCATCCAAAGTCTTGAAGGAGGGGTAGGAGGTCAGTGAAGGAAGGGATCAGTGGTTTTAGCATAGAGACTACAAAACCATCATTTTCGTTCCCATCAAGGCCGTTCAGAAGGGTGAAAACCTTCTCTTGGTAGTTGACAGTGTACTTAATGGCACTGAACTGATCACAAAGGGTCTTGAGCTTCCTTATGTACTCTGACAGAGAGTCAGGGCCTTTTAAGAAGGTACGAAGTTGGGATTTGAGCTCAAACTCTCTAGATTGGGAGGATTTAGAAAACTTCTTCCTTAGGGTAGTCCATACTTCGTGAGATGTGGTACACCCGATGATGTCGCCCACAACCTCTTTAGTGAGTGAGTTGGAAATCCAATCCTTTAATAATCTATCAGTTCTAGTCCAGGACTTGTACATGGGGTTTACATCTGGTATGTCTGACTCGTCAAGTAGGAGAAGAGGTGGAGGAGCTTCGTTTCCATCTAGGAATCCTTCTACACATCATGATTCAGCAAGGTTCTTCACTTTTTCTTCCCAGAGGAGGAAGTTGTTCAAGTTGAGCTTGATCGAAAGGAAGTTTGATATGCTTAACCCTACTAGATAAGGGTAGAGGGATACTGAAGAGGAGGTTGCAACTATAGCTTCCATAGCAAGTTGAGGTGAGGAGAGGAAAGTAGTATGTTGGAGGTGTTGGAGAAGGAAGACAAAAGTGGTGAGGAGCAAGAGGAGGCTTGACAGAGTAAAGGTTTGAGAGGGGTTTAGCCGTGACAACTTTGAATAGAATCTGATACCATATTTGGTTTGGGAGCTCACTGTTGTATTCATTAATCACTCACACAATACATAGGAGGGCAACAAGTGCCTTAAGTAGCCATTACAAGAAAATGTTGGGCAGAGCAAAGTCACAAGAGATGAGAAGTTTACATGGGTAATAAGTACAGAGGGCAAGTTACACAGAGCTAAATGTAGTAGTTCATTGCGTTATTTGATCAGGCAATATCTTGTGTAGATTCATTGGTTTCTTCCATATCTTTACACCTACTCGAGTAGGACTTGCTTGGGCTCTCTTGATTACCACAATCAAAGAGGTTAACAATTGTCAAAGCAACTGATTCTCAATTGTGTGTGTGTTGGGAAGCTCCCAGTACCCATCTATTTATAGGTGGGGTTAGGGTCAGAATTCCCAATTTAAGTGGGAGTGGAAGGGACCAGAAGATCTTGAATTTTCACAACCTACGAAATCCAAAACGGTCGTTTTGCAATCAAAACGATCGTTTCACAATATAAACGATCGTCACACATGCGAGCCAATCGGTTTGAGGCTTGAACCAATCATTTTACCTATTTCCTAATTGCACATGAATTTGGCAAAATCATTTCTGATTAATGCAAATATTAATTCCTTACACCAATCAAATTGAACAAGTGAAATAAGCAATCTTTCTCATGAATTTGGGAAAGCTACTAGAACCTTCATTTGACCCCAATCGAGTCGATCGGTTCACCAAGTGAACCAGTCATCTCGCTCATCTGAGCCAATTATTTCACCCAGTGAGCTGATCAGTAGGTGCCTTATTCATGCAGAACTCCAGCCAATTCAGTTTCAATCAGCCTGACACTCCAAAGGGCCTTCTCAACACTTGAGTCGATCATTTAGCACTCCAAATAGCCGTCTCACCCTATGACTCGATCAGTTGGCAATGCAATCATTTGATCTATTGTTTGAATTGAATACTTAAACACTTTAGTAATCAATTTGATAACTATTCAAGATTAAACTCCTTTTCTAGATGAGCTCCTTTGTGTATGACCCTATAGGTCCCACATCACGTTGGCAGTGAATGTGTAAAAGAGTGAAATCACCCCTTTACTGAAAATTTGAAGAATCACACCTCCATCCCGAACATACTTAAAAGGTATGTTGAAACGGGTGTACAATTTTCAAATATTTATATAATGGTAAACAAAGACCAACGAGTACTACAACGGAATATAGTTTCATGACTATAATCATTTTTAAAAGATTACAAAATTCCATCATATCTCCCATATGGGGTTTACAACAACAAAAGGATCTATATAGGGGGAACTCTAAACTACTTCAAGTTTTGTCTCCAAAGCAACATATCTAAGAGTTGGGTTCATGCCAAAAGCTATGTTCTCCTTGATCTTGTTCAACACCTTGATCCAACCTTGGGTGGTTGGGAAAGCACCCAGTAAAAGGGAAAGAAAACAAGGTAGGTGTTAGAGATAATGAAAAAGAAACAAAGATAAGAACAAAAATGAAACATAAGGACATAGGTTCGTCAGAAGATGATAAGGTCAAGAGAATGAGGCATATAACAAAAAATTCTTGCCAAAACCAATAAATAATAATGAACTTGCCTGAATGATTAATATTAGATTAAATTAACTAAGTAGGGTTGAAGGCACCTACATGAACTCAACTTATACATGATGGGAGAGTAATCACATTCCCAGTCATCTATAAAATATTTATATTGGGGAAAAATAACACATTCCCTAGGGGGGAGAGTAAACACATTCCCAGGGCAAAATAACACATACCCTAAACTATGGGTGGTTGTACATAAGTACCACTACTATAGCTAATAGTCAAATAAACCATCATGCTCAAGAAATAGTAAAGTGGCAACATAAATCATCATATAATTGCAACATGGCAGTGGGGTTCCAAGACCCAAGAAATAATATTCAAATCTGATTTTGAGGCAATTAGAACAAGAGAAACAATAATAAAGGAAATATGGTTCAATTAGTACCTCATGAAGGAAAATAGGGTTTGGATTACAATTTTTCCAACTTAAGGTGTAAGGATGCACATACCTTTCATATTGAATTCAATTATCAACTTTCACCACTTTTAGATGATCCAAGATCCACTTTTCTTATTTTCAATGTATTACATGTATTAGGGTTTATCATGTACATTAATGTAAAGAAAACCCTACTTTTGGACTTTTCACATAAAACTTCGATTTAGACTCTAAAAAGTTCACCATTGATCTAGTTAGGTTCTCCTGATTAAGAAAACATATAATTTTACATATTTTGGAGTTTTGAAGATTAAAGTGCATTTTTGGTGATTTTTATCTATTAAATTCATTTTTAGAAAACACCTTCTGATAAATCTCAAAACCAAGTATCAAAAACTTTTTTATTAGAAAGCTTACATTTTTTTATTCCAAAACTTATTTTCTTTTAATTTTTGGACAAGCAAATCAAAAGATATGATTTTTCTAAAACAGACCAATTAGAAAATGCCAAATAAGCAATATGCTTGCGAGAAAGGAAGAGAGAAAGTTAGGCCCGAACCTACTGACTCAGTGCAACCGAAGGCCATCATGTCAGTAGGTCAAAGCTTGGTCAATGATTCCTTAAACTAATCCAAAGCAAAGGAAAAGAAGGTGAAATGATGAAAATGCCCATGCGAGGAAATCAAAACAGTAGATGCTCCCAAGGGTAGATATGAGAAACTATCAAGGAGATTGCCTCTCCTCCCTCACACCCTGCCATGGCCACAAGCAACAGGCAAGCATGTCGGGAGAAAATTGGGCAAAACTGTGTGAAGCAACCAAAGTGTGATTGGAATGTGTAGAAATGAAGAAAAAGCTTCTTAGAAACTTACCCCCAAATGCAATCAAAGACTAGAGGTGCTTGCTACCCACATGAGCTGCCACAAAGCTTGGATCAAAATTTGAATTTCGGCAAGAAAGGATGTGAGAGCATGAGAAATTGAGTGGAGAGGGGAGTTGCAATGAGACCAGGGAAGCTCAGATCATGGGTATTTATAGGTGAGGATGCCTGGAGCGGGGAATAGGAAGGTGGCTGTGAAGTTTTGTTGCCCAAGAATTAGGCGTTTCTTGAACACACCACAAAACCACATTTGTAAGGGCTCGTTGGATGCAGAAACACAAGACAAACTCGTTGCAAAAAGGAATCACAAGAAATGATCTACTAAATAGGTAGATACCCCGATCCGAAAAAGCATAAAATATGACGTTGCTTTCCTATTTTGGCTCAAGTAAGAGGATGACTGGGATTTGTTGGATCACGGATCCAATGGTCCAGGTTGCGGTGCAAGATCATATAAGTGTGACATTTAATTTTATTCCAAATAGATTTGGAATAAAGTAATATTTCTCATTTTCTCTCTCCTTTTTTGAGGGTGCAAACAAGCCCCAAATTTAATGAAATTTGACACATAGCCTATTTTTTATATGAGGAATCTAAATATGCAATTAGATTTCCCTTTTAAGAACTTCTAATGTGTAAAATAAATCAAATCTTATTTTCTCTTTCCTCATTCATTAATGGTTATAAAATCATCCAAATTTGATGGAACTTCACCCACAAGTCACATTAAGTGTCTTGGATACGAATTTTCCATAATTTTTACATGTTGGAGTTGTTTGTATATTTATTTAATATTTTGAAAGTTCTACACACTATCTCTCTCCTAACTTCACATGTATATTAAAGATTATCCAAATTACATGAAAATTCATCCAAAGGCTATTTTTAATGTGTAGATTATGAATCCAAGATTATTTTCTACTTTGGTAGTCGTTAAATATTTTATTTCATACTATCAAGGAAAACTCACATTTTCTTTTCAAAATAAAAGAGATATAATTATTATCATTCCAAAATTATGAAACTTGGTCTCCAAGCCAAACCAAACTCAAAGAAAATGAATCTCAAGTTATCTTTAACCAATTCATCTTCCTTTTATGAATTTTAGTTATTAAATAATTCAACATCACATTATCATGTTTAAGACATTATTATTCATTCCTTTTTCTCTTCCTTGCTCCATGAGGCTAGCTAAGGAATGATCTAGAACGAATTTATTTTATCATTATCTCACATTTATGGTGAATTTGCAATTAGGCCCTTATTACAAACATTTATTAAGGTATTTGTGCATAAACCCAGTCGTTGGCAATAATAATGAACAAATGTTCACCAACCCACTATTGTTTCCACAAATTGAACATCAAATCCAAAAAGAATAGAAATGAAAGGAAAAGCTTAGAAAGAGGGTTAAAAAGAGAATATGTCTAAGTTTCGGTATGTTACAACACTCCACCCCTTTAAAAGGATTTCGTCCCTAAAATCACAAGTAGAGAGGGAAGGGTGAGTGTGCAACTAACTTTAGGTTGTTCCTCTAACCATGAAACTTCCACCAAAACTTTCACTAGCAACTCCTCATAGGTCAGGTTCTCAAGGATCACCTAGAGTTCCACTATTGAGATTTCTTTTTAACATTTTTGGCTTATTATAATTATATTTATTAGGATATCACCTTAATATTATTATTCTGTTAATTGTATCCAATTATATTCTCTTTGTTTCCAAAAGAATTATATTTCATTATTATGCAAGAAACATTATATATTTCTTATTTATCTCATTAGAAATTTTAAGCACAATTAGGGTCTATTGAATTATCTCAATATACTTGATCATTATTCTTAATAATTTGGATTCAATATCCATTATCACCATATTTAATTATAACAAATTATTTTGCATGAAATAAGACATTTTATCCAATTTGTTATTAAGCTCACAATTAATCCAAATAATGTCACATTAATCACTTATATCTATTTTAAACGTTGTCACGTTACCTTTCTTACTCACATTAATGTCATCATCAATCTCTTTCTCATATTTATTCACTTCTTATTATTGATTATGCTCATTTTTATGATTCCAATTACTTCTTATCCATATTGAAGGCATTATATGTATTTTAGTGAACTAGGTGGGACGTATTACTTATTAATGAATTGACATAGTTATAATTAGATGATTAATTAGGTGTGTATTATAGAACGAGGTGATATGCATTACATATTGATAACTTGATTCATATATGATTAGGTGATTAAATAACATTTATGTGTATCAAGGTAGATTATTTGATTATGACACCTAATGTCACTAATGTATCATGATCATCATAAAGTATGCATATATTAGGGTTAGATGATTACATCTTAGGATTTAGGTTGGTGTGATCATTATATTTTACCTATACCTTCTCAACATGCATTAATTCCAATATTAGGTTACAATTATCTTGCTCATCATATCATTAGGGTTTATTGGTCGATGACATTTTTAACATCATGTGTATCCACAATTAAAATTAATATGTGAGTTGCTCATATTATGTGCATGAAATATTCATTAGGGTTCAAACATATGAACTATTCATTATATGACCATTATATGTTCATTAGTATATAAACAAGCATGTGGGGCTACAACTATAACTTGTTATGTCAAAACTAAGGATACAAGAACACTAACCTCCTATTCATGGAGTTAGGGTTTCTAAAGTCATGTAGCTAGATTCTAGTATGGCACGTGGCTCCATCCCCCATAAAGAGGATTTCATCCTCAAAATCTAACTACCCAACATCAACAACCAACTACTCTCCACCTCTTAAAAGGTTTGACCTACCAAGCCAAACTAAACTATAGGTAAAAGGGTGAGTCTAACTAAACCATGTATAAGATACATCATGCTTCCACAACGCTCTCTGATAGCTTACTAAACACCAAACTTCAAAATCTAGGTTCTAGGGTTAGGCTGACCAAACATGTGGTCCTAAGGGACATAAGAGAATTATATTGGGTATCCATCCTTAAAAAAAGTCACAATGTCATCATATAAGGTTCCCAAAGATATCCAACATAGATGTCTAAGGTAACTATTGCCTAAAATCATCTTATTTCAGACTATTCGTATTAGCTCAGCCCATGAAGGTATCATATGGATCCGGGAGTCCTCATAAACCAAGCTAGTGGTGCGAAGGAACATCTCGCCAACCCCCGAGCCCTGATCCTTTCTAGACACCTTTGCTTGCAACTTCATCTCCTAGTAGATGCCTAAAGGCCAAACTAAACAATCTCAAGTTACTATGGTTACTTATGCATCTTTTAGTTGTAAATATTTTAGGGGTTTGTTCAACATGATTCTAATGTGAAACTCATAGGATCCTACATCAACCTTTCATCGTCTCAAGGGTTGCATAGATCAACTCTAGGACAAACATGTTACTAAAAGGGAAAACTATGTAAGGCTAGGGTTCTAATTAGGAATACAAAATTGAAATAGTCAGATTCCGACTACCATGGGTTCTGATACCATGTTGTAAAATAGTGAAATTACCCCTTTACTGAAAATTTGAAGAATCAAATATCCATACCAAACATACTTAAAGGTATGTTGAAATGGGTGTAAAATTTTCAAATATTTATATAATGGTATACAAAAGACCAACGAGTACTACAGCAGAATATAATTTCATGACTATAATCAATTTTCAAAAGATTACAAAATTCCATCATATCTCCCATATAGGGTTTACAACAATAAAAGGATCTAGATATAGGGAAGTCTAAACTACTTCAAGTATTGCCTCCAAAGCAACATCTCTAAGAGCTAGGTTCATGCCAAAAGCTATGTTCTCTTTGATCTTGTTCAACACCTTGATCCAACCCTGGGTGGTTGGGAAAGCACCCAACAAAAGGGAAAGAAAACAAGGTAGGTGTCAGAGATAATGAACAAGAAACAAAGATAAGAACAAAAATGAAACATAAGGATATAAGTTCTTCATAAGATGAGAAGGACAAGAGAACGAGACATATAATAAAAGATTCTTTGCCAAATCCAATAAATAATAATGAACTTGCATGAATGATTAATATTAGACTAAATTAACTATGCAGGGTTCAAGGCACCTATCGGACCTCAACTTATAGATGAGGGGAGAGTAATCACATTCCCAGTCACCTATAAAATATTTATATTGGGGAGGAATAACACATTCCCCAAGGGGGGAGTAAAACATTCCCAGGGCAAAATAACACATGTCCTAAACTATGGGTGGTTGTACATAAATACCACTACTATAGCTAATAGTCAAATAAACCATCATGATCAAGAAATAGTAAACTGGAAAGATAAATCATCGTATAATTGCAACATGGCAGTGGGGTTCCAAAACCCAAGAAATATTATTCAAATCTGATTTTGAGGCAATTAGAATAAGAGAAACAATAATAAAGGAAATAGGGTTCAATTAATGCCGCATGAAGGAAAATAGGGGTTGGATCACAATTTTCCCAACTTAAGGTGTAAGGATGCACAAACCTCTCATATTGAATTCAATTATCAACTTTCACCACTTTTAGATGATCCAAGATCCACTTTTCTTATTTTCAATATATTAACATGTATTAGGGTTTATCATGTACATTAATGTAAAGAAAACCCTACTTTTAGACTTTTCACACAAAACTCTGATTTAGACTCTATAAAGATCACCGTTGATCTAGTTAGATTCTCTTGATTAAAAAACATATATTTTTTCATATTTTGGAGTTTTAAAGTTTAAAGTGCATTTTTGGTGATTTTTATCTATTCAATTCATTTTTAGAAAACACCTTCTGATAAAACTCAAAACCAAGTGTCAAAATCATTTTCATTAGAAAGCTTACATTTTTCATATTCCAAAACATATTTTCTTTTAATTTTTAGACAAGTAAAATCAAAAGATATGATTTTTCTAAAACAGACCAATCAGAAAATGCCAAATAAGCAATATGCTTGCGAGAGAGGAAGAGAGAGAGCGAGGCCCGACCCTGTTGGCTCGGCACAACTTGAGGCCGCCATGTTAGTAGGTCAAAGATCAGTCAACGACTCGTTAGATTAATCCAAAGTAAAGGAAAATAAGGCAAAATGACATAATTGCCCCTATGAGGAAATCAAAATAGTAGACGCTCTGAAGGGTAGATATGAGAAACTATCAAGGAGATTGCCTCTCCTCCCTCGCACCCTGCCATGGCCGGGAGCAACAGGTGAGCATGTCAGGAGAAATTTGGGCAAAACCACGTGAAGCAACCAAAGTGCGATTGGAAGGTGTAGAAATGAAGAAAAAACTTCTTGGAACTTACCCCCAATCGCAATCAAAGACCAGAGGTGCTTGTTGCCCACACGAGCCGTCACAAAGATTGGATCAAAATTTGAATGCCGACAAGCAAGGATGTGAGAGCACAAGCAATTGATCGGAGAGGGGAGTTGCAACGAGACCAGGGAAGCTCAGAGCATGGGTATTTATATGTGAGGATGCCTGGAGCGGGGAATAGGAAGGTGGTCGTGAAGTCTTGTTGCCCAAGAATTGGGCATTTATGGAACACACCACAAAACCATATGAGTAAGGGCTTGTTGGATGCAGAAATGCGAGACAAATTCGTTGTAAAAATAATCACAAGAAACGATCTACTAAATAGGGAGATATCCCGATCCGAAAAATCACAAAATTTGACGCTGCTTTCCTATTTTGGCTTGAGTAAGAGGATAACTGGGATTCGATGGATTCAGATCCAACAGTCCAGGTTGTGACGCAAGATCATATAAGCGTGACATTTAATTCTATTCCAAATAGATTTTGAATAAAGTACAAATGTAATTATTTCTCATTTTCTCTCTCATCTTTTGAGGGTGCAAACAAGCCCCAAATTTAATAAAATTTGATACATATCTATTTTTGATATGAGGAATCAGAATATGCAATTAGATATGCCTTTTGATAACTTGTAATGTGTTAAATAAATAAAATCTTATTTTCTCTTTCCTCCTTCATTAATGGTTATAAAATCATCCAAAATTGATGAAACTTCACCCACAAGTCACATTAAGTGTCTTAGATGCAAATTTGCCATATTTTTACATGTTGGAGTTGTTTTTATATTTATTTAATTTTTGAAGGTTCTATACACTTTCTCTCTCCTAACTTGACATGTATATTACAGATTATCCAAATTACATGAAAATTCACCCAAATATTATTTTTAATGTATAGATTATGAATCCAAGATTATTTTCTACTTTTGGATTTATTAAATATTTTATTTTATACTATCGAGGAAAACTCACATTTTCTTTTCAAAATAAAAGAGATATAATTATTATCATTCCAAAATTATGAAACTTGGCCTCCAAGCCAAACCAAACTCAACGAAAACGAATCTCAACTTGACTTTAACCAGTTCATCTTTCTTTTATGAATTTTAGTCCATTAACCATTATTTCCAATATTTAACATATTAAATAATTCAACATCACATTATCATGTTTAAGACATTATGATTCATTCCTTTTTTTCTATTCCTTGCTCCATAAGGCTAAGGAATGATCTAGAATGAATTTATTTTATCATTATCTCACATTTGTGGTGAATTTGCAATTAGGCCCTTATTACAAACATTTATTAAGGTGTTTGTGCATAAACCCAATTGTTGGCAATAATAATGAACAAATGTTCACCAAACCACTATTATTTCCACAAATTGAACATCAAAGCCAAAAAGGATGAAAATGAAAGGAAAAGCTTAGAAAGATGGTAAAAAAGAGAATATGTCTAAGTTTTAGAATGTTACAAAATATCCATAACTAACTTATGACATCACAAGCAGAGAGCGGTGCCTAGTCGCACATCAGTTCTACCCAAGTGAATGGAAAGTTGGAGAACAACTTCAACATACAATATGTGTAAGGTGTTGTAGTAATTATATAATTCCTTTATCTCAGATTTCTAGATTGAACTCAAGGCATAAAATTATCATCCTCTCAATGTTCAATCCATGTTCCTTAAACTAAGAGCAAACTCTCTGAATTAATGTGACCTCAATATCATGTATTGATTCACATGTGCATGCGCACGCATTTCTCAATCTCGTTTATCAAGTGGCCAAGATATCAAACTCCATTAGGAGGAACAAATACCATCTGCATTACTCACAGTCAGTCCCCATGTATAAAAGTTACATAATCATCACCTTTATAGCAACCCATATATCAAGATTACGTTTGATGATGTCAAAGTATCCCAATGACATGTGATGAGTGTAGTAACTTCATGTTTAAGAACCACAATCTCCACCTTCACTATGAGAGATGACTATGACCACCAATGATGGTTTCCATGTGTCACTTCTTAATGTGAGTCTGTCCGATACAGTGTTCCATAACATGTATCAGTGTGCTTGGTTTGATATGCCATATCATGATTAATGAGAATCTGTCATCAACAACCCCACACTCTAGTCTCATATGTTACTATGTCTATCTACCATCCACAGTAACAACCGAATAGGGACATAATAAGAATGTACATATTTTTAGCATTCGTATGATCTCATTCTTCAAGTCACGTACTTGAAGACATATGCTATTGAGTATCGTCATTCTTTAGACATTCATAATGTTTCCTCATTATCTTATAACTAAGTAGAATAGAATGAATAGGAAGCTTTCCTTTATGAGTATCAATCAAATCCTTTCTGATATGTACCATGTCAATCATCACATGATTGGCTCTTTGGGCATACCTTACCAACAAATTGTTCTCCCTTGCTATCCCTCCATTTAGCGAGTAAGAATTGCTCAGGTTCTCTCGGTTACCATAATCAGAGAAGACAAACAATTGTTAGAGGCAATTAAGTTGGGTCTGAGAAGCCCCCAATGCCCCTCTATTTATAGGAGGGTTAGGAACATGGTTCCCAGTATGAGTGGGAGTGAAAGGGACCAATATTTCACAAATTTTCACAACCTGTGACATGGAAAATGGTCAGTTCGCGGGTGAAGTGGTCGGTTGGCATGTGATCTGATCGGTTCAACCCTAAACTGATATTTTCGTCATGTTTTCCAATCACAATTGTATTGGCAATCCTAATCCAGTTAACACACGACATGACACCCACACTAATCTTTGATTCAATCAAATTTCTCTTGTGAATTAGGTGGTTCATCTCATAAACTGATCGTCTGGTGACCTTGAGCCGATCAGTTTAATTAGTGAATCGATTAGTTCATGCCCTGGTTCATCAAGAATTCAGCCAATGCAATATCCAATCAACCTGACACTCCAACCGGTTAGTTTAACACTTGAACCAGTCGATTCAAAGTCTAGTTAGTGAATTGTTGTTTAAATTGGGTACCTAAACACTCTAGTGGTCAATTTAATTATCATTCATGATTAAACTCCTATTCCAAGTGAATTCCTATGTGTGTGACCCTATAGGTTCCAAGTTACATTCGCAGTGAATGTCCATAACTCATTTATGACATCACAAGCAAAGAGTGATGCCTAGTCACACGTCACTGCTACCAAAGTAAATGGAAAGTTGGAGAACAACTACAATCTACAATCTGTGATAGGTGTTATTATTGGTATGTATGCCTTGAGAGCCAATCATGGGATGATTGGTGGGATACATTAAGATTGATTTGATAAACATCAAAGGTAAGCTTCCAATTCTTTCTGGTTCAGTCATATGAGATAGTGATAGAATAGATTGAATGTCTAGAGAATGACAGTACTCAATGACGTATGCCTTCAGGTTCAGGATCTGAACGATGAGATCATACAGATGATAAGAGTTTGTACATTCTCATTATGTCCCTAGTCGAATGTCATTGTGGAAGGTAGTTAGACAACAATGACACACAAGACTAGATTGTGGTGTTGGTTGATGACAGAATCTCATTAGTCATGATATAGAGATATCAAACCAAACACATAGGTACTTGTTAGAGAACAAGTGTACTGGACAGACCCACCGTGAGTTTGACACATGGAACCATGACATGGTAGTCACAGTCAGTACTCACAGTGATGGTGGTGAGTGTGATTCTTTGACCTGAAATCACTACACTCAACACATGTCATTGGGCACACTTTGACATCATCAAACACAGTCATGAAACATGGGTTGTTATAAAGGTGATGATTGGATGACTTTGACACATGGGGCTTTTGAGGGGTGAGTGATAGATATGGGATTTGTCCCTCCTGAGGGAGTTTGATATCCATGGCCGCTTGATGAGTAGGATTGAGAAAGGCGTGCATACATGTGTGAATCAGTATCTGATATTGATGTCATACATATCTCTTCCAATCTACTCTGAGATCAAGAAAGTGAATGAACGTTGACAGGATGACTGTTCCATGCCTTGAGTTCATTCGGGATATCTGTGACAAAGGAATTATACATTCACTATAACACCATTCACGTATTTTAGGATTGAAAGTTGTTCTCCAACTTTCTATTTCACTTGGGTAGCACTGATGTGTGACTAGGCACCACTCTTTGCTTGTGAAGTCATAAGGGTTATGGACTTTCACTGCCAACGTGAAATGGACCTGCAGGGTCACACACATAGGATTTAACCTAGAAGAGGAGTTTTGCCCACAAACAATGTTTAGATTGATTACTAAAGGAGTTTAGTAGTTCAATTAAACACTCAATTAATTGATAGCTCAATGTCATAATGTTCGAGGTGTTGGACACATTGATTGGAGTATCAGATTGATTGAAACTGCAATTGACTGTTTCTGCACAATCTGCACTCCCAACCGATCGACTCATGTGATGAACCAATCGGCTAAGCTTAGTGAACCGATCGGCTCACATGGTGAGTAAATCGGCTGATAGACAGGGTGAAACAATCGCTTCAAGTGTTGAAACGATCGGTTCAACTGGTCCAACCGAGCAAGTTGGGAAAGTCAGGTTGGTGAGAAATTTCTTTTCGTTTCACTTGCCCAATTTGATTGGAACAAGGATTGGTATTTGGTACCAATTCGAAACAAAAGAGGAAAAGTCAATCGGGAACTGACCAGGACCACGAACCGACCGGTTCAGAAGTGAGATGACCGTTTCATGGGTCCCAACCGATTGGTTGAGGTGTCAACCGACCGGCTCAGGTCTCCAACCGACCATTTCAGAAATGAAATGATCGGTTCAGGTTGCACAGTTGGTTGTTTTTGTGGAAATTATTGAACCCTTCTACTCCTGCTTTAGTCTCACATTGCCCGGGATAGATAACCCTGTCCCATGACCCTCCTATATATAGGGGTATTGGGGGCTTCTCAAAGGACAACTCAGTGCAACTAGTTGCTCTGTAAAGTTGTCGTTCTCTCTGGTTTTGGTAACCGAGAGAGCCCGAGCAAGTGCTACCCGATAAGGGAGGCACAATAAGGGAAATACAACTGTAGAAAGTGACTGGTGGCAGGAGAGTGTGTTAGTGACTAGTACACTGACAGGAGGGTGCGACTCCTTCCAATTCCTTGTGAGACAAGGAGATTGGAGTTCCAGGTGGTCCGTGTGGACTACTTTAGAGGCGGGAGATTTCTGCCGCTCGGAGGATAGCTGTCAATCCCGACAGTCCCGGTGAGACCAGGAGTCGTCAGTCCCGGTGCGACCAGGAGCTGCACAGACACTGTCCAAGACCGGAGGTGAAGACCGCGCAAGCCACAAGGTATTGTCGCCGAGCAAGCCTCGGGACAAGGTATTATTCCATAAACCATCCTTTCCTATTGTATAGACGTTGACGTGTTTCCTTGTTCTGGGTTTGGGGAGGAGAAATTTTTTTTTCCGCTGCCTTCTCTGCCTCCCATAAAACCCAACAGTTATAGTGATTGTATACTTCCTTTGTATCTGATATTAAGATTGAACTTGAGGCATGGAATCATCATCCTTTCAATGTTCAATCCATATTCCTTGAACTAGAGTAGACTGTTTGAGATATATGTGACCTCAATATCATATATTGATTCACATATGTATGCACCTGTTTTTCTCAATCTCTCTTATCAAGTGTCTAGTATATCAAACTCCAGTAGGAGGGACAAATACCATCTACATCACTCACAATCATCCCCATGTGTCATTGTGTATCCAATCATTACCTTTATGGAAACCCTTTTTCAGGTTTGCGGTGGATGATGTCAAAGTACAACGAACGACATGTGATGAGTGTAGTGATTACATGTATAAGAACCACAATCACCACCTTCACTATGAGAGATGATTATGACCACCAATTGTGGTTTCCGCGTGTCACTCACATGGTGAGTTTGTCTGATACATTATTCTCTAATAAGTATCTATGTGATTGGTTTGATATCACATATCATGACTGATGAGATTCTGTCATCAACCAACACATACTCTAGTCTTATGTGTTATTGTTGTCTATCAACCTTCCACACTAACATTTGACTAGGGACATAATAAGAATGTTTATACTCTTAATGTCTGTATGATTTCATTATTCAGGTCACGCACCTGAAGACATATGCCATTGAGTAATATCATTCTTTAGACATTCATTATGTTTCTTCATTATCTCATAATTGAGTAAAACAGAATAAAACACAAGCTTGCCTTTATATTTTAATCAAATCCTTTTATGTAATATGCCATCACAATCATCATATGATTGGCTCTTTTGGAATACATACCAATATATAGGTCATGATCAATCAGACTGCAGTGAACTAGGAAACCCTAAGGACACCAGTATTCCAAATCAACATGAACATTAGGTGGGAGTCATATAGAATCATGAGGAAGAAAGTTGGCAAACCTATTTTGGTCATCACATTCACTCTAGAAGACCTACACACAAACTATCCTACAAGCCTACATAACCAAAGATTCTTCCTACCACTACAACCAATAGGTTTGATTCTCTTCAGACCCAAAATGATATGGTTTATCAGGATCATGTTCAGTCGAATATGATTTCCACTAAGCCATATGTTTCTTAGTAGGATATGACGACCAAGACAACCACAAATGAAATACTTATTGATATAGAAGTTACTCAAAGTACGAGGAATGGAAAGACATGGAATAAAAAGCAGAAGCAATCCTCCAAGGTAGCCAAACAAAATAGTCAGCCAATATTTAAGGAAAGTGCAACTTCAACGATGCTTGTTGATGGAAACACTGATAATAATGTTCTTCTTGAACATGATAAAACTATAGCACCATGGATGTTTGTTGATGAACATCGTACAATAGTAGATTCATCAGTGAATGAAGTAATTGTGCACAATTTACATTATGTTGAAGTTCAATAATGTGACATAGACAAATCTTTAGCAGGTGTTGTAGAAGAACATATGTTGAACGAGGTCATTCCCAATGACAATCTGCACAGTTCAACAAAGAAAATAGGTAGGAAGAACCGTAGTACTAGTGGTAAGATGATGCATGACCCCTACCAAACACACAACCAATCTAGAATGCAAGAGGCTTTGCAAGTTCTGTATGTAAATGCTGATGACATGTGAAAGAATGTATCAATGTTTGTCTCCACTTCAGAATTTTTTGGACGAACATATACAATTATCATACTTGTATTATGATGGTACTAGAGTACTTCTTAACTACATGCATGTATTCTTCTACGACTATGAAGTTCACAAAGTATTTTCACATTCTATGGAGGAAGAAAACCAATAAGCCATCTCGTCTCCAAACTTATGATGTGGTTGCATTTCTGCTTCTCAAAACCAACCTTCTAAATATGCACTTATAGTCTGTGTTCCAAGTTTTTTCTTTTAGTAATTTAAGATAGGTTGTATTGGCATGTTAGTCTCATTTGTCATTGATGTACATTGTATATTCTTGATTCCTTCTAGTTTAAGGCAAATGAGTAAATAAAAGATTTGGCTTAAAAAATATAAATGTTAAATAATTGTGCATATGGAAACTAGTTGCATGTAGAAATGAGAACACGTACCGACGAAAGCTGGTTAGTTGGATATATGACTCTACTATGTTGTGATAGAGCCAATTCTTTCACTCCAGTTGTCTAAATCTGGCACCACAGAGCTGACACAAACTGTCATAAAAGAAGTAATTGCATATGTAGAAGATGTTCATCATAAGCATTTATTACTTACATCTTATAAGTAAGAATAAAATGTATATGTAAAAATCGCTAATCCTCCTTGATACAGTCCAAACCAGACAAACAATCTCTCTTTTTTGTTCGATTAGTACTATCCTTGGAAGTGATCCCTCTCCGATTGCAACGGTTCTGATTTAACTACCCGTCATTAGAGTGGAGCGAGCAATTTGATATTTTTCAGCTATTGTGAATACACTAGAAAAGAGGAAAAAAGGATGAGAATCCACAGAGAAGATTAACACATAAAAAGAGAGACGGAGAGAAGCTGAAGGAATAAAGAAAGACAAAAAAAAAACAATAGCTAGTATCCACCATGTACTTAAGCATTTAACATTCCATCATGTATGGTGTTCTAGAGATAGATCAACCATCTTGCCTAATGACAACTTGTTTTGCACGTTATATCCGGACAGTGAAGTAGGTGAAAATGGATGACTTGAGTAAAACTTTGTACCTATAAATAAAACTTTGTACCTGAATATACCACTCTTAAATTTGACGAAAAAGAGACCGTCTCTATTCAAAATGGCTAGAGAAAAGATCCATTAACCCGCTCATCATGCACCCAAATACGAAAATTGTTTTTGGAGCTTGTCGTTTTCTTTCCCTCCACAGCCGCAATGGGTGAAGTCGCGGAGGTTTGAACTTTTGAGACCATCACTCATTCGCAGCAACTTGGCAGCACCGCGGAGGTACTCCGGCATGTATGATGCATCCCCTAACTTGTGGTTGGTACCCCGGCGATGCTCCGATATCCTCATCGACGCCCGATGAGGACGCCGCCTACAACTACATCGCATGCCAAGGTGCCGTCAACGCTTCCTCACTTCAAGTACCAGTCTGCACTGTAATGTCACCAGCATTAAAACTCTCTGTCCTCGAATCCATCCTCCAGCGATGCCTCTCCTTTCGGGGCTTCCTTCAGGTTCAAGCTCAAATGGTGACCTCCGGTCTCATCTGCGACGCGTTCGCAGCCAGCCGCCTTATCGACTGCTACTCCCGTCACACCTCTGCGCCGCTTGCCTACCTCATTCGCCTCCTCCGCTGCGGAGTACCCGAACCCAACGCCTTCTCGTGGAATCGTGTCATGAAGGCAAGCGTCGACTGTGGCTTCTACCACGAGGTTCTCCCTCTCTACGACGACATGCACCGGTTACACCCCAGTCTGCCCGATGAATACACCTATCCTATTCTCGCCGTCGCCTGCACATCCCGGGTCTCCCTGAAAGAGGGCGAGCAGGTCCATGCCCATGCTTTGCTGCTGGGTCGCCTGTCTAATGTCTATGTGCTAAACACCCTCATCAGCATGTACTGCGGCTGCGGGGAATTGGCGCGCGCGCGCCAATTGTTCGATGAAGGTGCGACTGTTGTTTCTGATACAGTTACTTGGAACACGATCCTAGCCGCATGTGTAGATGCCGGGGACGTGGATGAGGCTATCTACATTTTCGACAGGATGCCTCAAAGGAACCTGATTGCTTCCAATTCCATGATTCATCTTTTTAGCCGTGTGCATCGCATTAGTGATGCTTGCATGTTGTTCGAAGAAATGGCGGACAAAGATTCTGTCACGTGGACGGCACTCATCTCTGGTATGGAACACAATGAACTATATAGAGAAGCTCTGAATGTTTTCGTTCGGATGAGACACAGTGGAGTGTGTGCTGACGAGGTAGCGCTGGTTAGTGCTTTAGCCGCATGTGCTCGACTGGCAACAATCAAGACAGGCGAGATGATACATGGGTTTACTGAAAAGACTGGGACTGGGTCATACACTAATCTTCTGAACGCTCTGATCAATATGTACTCGACTTGTGGAGCTATATCTGCCTCTCAAAGGCTCTTTGATACAGCTGGTTCCCTAGACTTGATATCCTGGAATTCCCTGTTATCTGGCTATATCAAATGCGGATCTGTGGATGATGCCAGGAGTGTATTCGATCAGATGCCAAAAAAGGATTCGGTTTCATGGAGCACTATGGTTTCAGGATATGCACAAAATGATCAATATCGGGAGACGCTATCATTATTCCATGAGATGCAGCTTGCTTCCTTCAGGCCTGATGAAACTACATTGGTAGGTGTATTATCAGCATGTGCCCGACTAGCTTCTTTAGAACAGGGAAGATGGGTTCATGCTTATATAAAAAGACAGAAGTATAGAATCAATGTGATTCTGGGCACCACCTTGATTGACATGTACATGAAATGCGGCTGCATTGAGAATGCAATGCAAGTGTTTGATGAAATGGAACACAAAGGTGTATCTACATGGAATGCTGTCATTAATGGACTAGCTATGAATGGTTTATTTAGCTTATCACTTGATAAGTTCGCAGAGATGAAAAACAGTGGATTATTGCCAAATGAAATAACATTTGTTGGAGTTCTGGGATCTTGCAGGCATGTTGGCTTTGTAGATGAAGGAAAGAAGCACTTTCAAGCCATGAAACAACAATTCCAAATAGCACCCAACGTTAAACACTATGGTTGTATGGTTGATCTCTTGGCTCGTGCAGGATTGCTTGATGAAGCCGAGGAGCTAATTGAGAGCATGCCTGTGACTCCGGATGTAGCCACATGGGGTGCGTTACTCGGCGCTTGCAGAAAGTATGGCGATTCAAAGATGTGTGAGAGAGTTGGTAGAAAGGTTGTGGAGCTTGAACCACAAAATAGCGGGTTCCTTGTACTGTTATCTAACATGTATGCATCAAGAGGGAAGTGGGATGATGCTACAGAAATTAGGAGCGTGATGAAAGACCAACAAGTTTTGAAATTACCGGGGTGTAGCCTAATAGAAGTCGGTGGTGTTATGCATGAGTTTTTGGCCGGAGATACGAAACACTCCCAGAAAAGGCAGATTGAAAAGATGCTTGATAAAATTGCCAAGTGTGTGACAATGGAAGGCTATAAGCCGGATACAAGAGAGGTTGCTCTTGACATCGAGGAAGAAGAAAAAGAAACAACACTATATAGACATAGTGAGAAACTTGCCATTGCATTTGGCTTAATTAATATCCCTCCTCCAGCACCTATACGAATAATGAAAAATTTGCGTATATGTAATGACTGTCATGCTGTGGCAAAAATAGTTTCCAAGGCCTTCCGGCGTGAGATAATAATTAGGGACCGACAACGATTTCACCATTTCAAAGAAGGATCCTGCTCATGTGGAGACTACTGGTAGAATCTTCTGACTGGAGCATCCACTATCCAGGCAAGATGGTATTCACCTAGCAAACTATTACATAACTTGAATGTTGGTTTGCAATATATTCTTGATTAACGTTTGACTAGATTTTTGTTTTTCTTAAATGTTAGCAAACCTTAATCTGGTACGTTGCATTGCTATTTCTTGAACTCTTTAAAGGATGCAATTAAGCGCTATACTTTTTGAAAGCAGGTATAAGCAAGCTTAAAAAACTTCTAAATCTTATCTAAGTAAGATAACTCTGTTGTTACACTTGATATTAGCTGGTGAAAAGTAGCCGTGGAAAATGTATCAACAAATATAAATGTATATTTCAATGGAGTTTAGACGAGAAGGATACATGAAATTGATTTCAAAACCACCATTTGAAAAACTGATAAAGATTTGGATATTTAAGATATATGTGGGATCGCTTGACTTAATTCCATTTCCAAGTTCAATCAATTCCATTTCTAAGTTCAATTGGTTTCTCACAAACAGTGGCAGAACTGAATTTCTAGAGTGGGAGTGGCCGTAAGTACAATTTTTGTTTTTCTCCAAAACATCTTCTTTTCGGAATTCAGACAGATCCAATAATGAGGGAGCAGCTTTTCAACATATATTGAATGCGACACTGGCTGTTCGACAACATCTTTAGATTTTTTAAGTGTATGGCCCAGAGTGCACATGAGTATGTTTGCAAATCTAGCTAGAAGCACTTATACATTAAGAAAACTACAACTCCACATAGGGGCCCTAGGGCACAAATACATGTTCAATTATGCTCTGAGTGTGGGTGCACCAACATTCTAGTGCGAGTGTACCAACATTCAAATTTGAATAGTGGTGCACCATCTAAACGTTGCACCATTATACACATATGGATGCACCAACATTCGGTAAGGGGCACCAACATGTAGGACTGGCTGAATAGATGTCAAAAGTTCAACGTGTTCAGCTCGAGATCTCTAAAAACAGCCATGTAAGCTTTACGCCGGATGAAGAAAAGCCTGAATACACTATTGAAGAGGGCAGTAGTAATTAAAATGTTGGTAGCTCAACATCAGATCCGAAATTTCCAATTTTTGGGTGATCATATTGCAGTTAGTGTGCTAGTAATATATAATTGATTTGCATAGAAGGAATGACTGAGCAAGCTCCTCAACAAGCATATGGGTTGAGGGATCACTGTCTTAGCTTGACTGAACTATGGACCAGGATAACATGGTAAGTTGTTGAAATTTTTTCTTCCACACCACACCAAGTCCTTCTATATGATGCCTGTGGCAGCAATGCCGGTTAGAGCACAAAGTGATGAGTTGTTGTCTGGCTCACCGTTTACCTTTCTCTCCATGGAAACTGTAACATTTAGCATATGCAGCCAAACTAATTCATGCTTTTCATCTATATTGCTTTTTAGATGTTGTAGTCCTAGCAGAATCGACATGGCTACATGAATTTGCAAGTAGGGCTGGCAAAACAAGACCCGACCCGAATCCAGAATTCTAAGCGGGTTTAGGGTCTAAGGTTTTTTCGACCCGACCCGAAATTGACCTGAACCTGAAGAACCCGAAATTAATTTAGGGTCGGGTCCGAGTTCGGACTTTAGACCCGAATTGACCCGAAATTCACAATTATATTTTCAAATAAATTACAAATACTATATTTAAGACACCCAATGGCCTATTAAGATAACTAATCCATCAATCATGAAGTTTCATTTGACAATTCTACATGATTTTGTATTGGTTTGTATGATTTAGTATACTAATTCTGTTATGAATTTGTGTTTAAAACTCTCGGACAAACTACAGTAAGCTTTATATGTGTTTGTTAATCACATTGTAAGTTTGTCATAATGAAATTTGTTAATTACACTTGAAAATGATCAATGATTACTCAAATCATAGCATTTTTTTAATGATTCTCTTGGCATTGGATTTACGGGCCATACCCGATAGACTTGAAATTATTTGGGGGTCGGGTTAGGGTTAAAGGTTTCGACCTGAAAATCCATCTTTTGCAAGTTTAGGTCTAGCCAAAAAGTGTTGACTCGAAATAAAAACCCGCTCAACCTGAACCCGATTGCCACCCCTATTTGCAAGCACTCACAAACTACTAGTCAGAAGCTGGGTGAGGCCTTGGCCTCATAGGGCTCTGGCGTGGCTCCACCACTGCTTGCAACGGAACATATAATTTAGGGATATTCTTGTTGTTGTACACAGTCACAAATTTGGTGCTCATGATTCCTTCGACAAGGTCGTTTCAGGAAAAAAACACACAAATTTCAAATAAATTCAGTAAAGTATTTGTAATTTTTCAATCAATTATTCGGGAAAGAGATGAAAGTTTGGACTTTACAATATGATATATGGAATAAAGAATTGTATACTTGAGTACATGTAACCTTCATGTACCCATTTTGTGTTTAACATGATTACAATACTCTATTAAATAACAAACCATATAGATTTGATGTCTACTACTTAAATTTGATATAAATTAGAAGTCATCTCGATTGGGCATTTATAGAAAGAGAAATGTATTTCAATTAATGGTAAGTTGCGTAAATTGTTGGATGATTTAGTTATATCACATCATATACATTAAATGTGATTCTGATGTCTAAGCACAAATAATCTGGATTCAGCTCTCTCATTTACTAAACAAATCTGACATGTACCATTCAGAATTCTGGTACATGTAATCTACATTTTCTGACCAATCTACACTTACCTTTCCCACTTCCCTCCTTATATATAGAATGTATACATGAAGAAATTGGAATACAATATATTCTATACAGAATCCATTTTTTTGTACGTGTACTTTTCAAAATGCCCATAACAGAGCTGATTGGAAAAGAGTGATCCATGTAGCCGACTGCAACTTGGTTGGGATTGGGGCTTAGATGATGATGATGTGTACTTTTTCAAAATAAATATTTTAATAGAAGGGTATATGGATATTATTGATCAATATTGGTAGACTAGTCACACTAGAAAAACTGAGCTAATTTGGATGAGTATTTACATGTAATTAAACATTGTAAAATTGAATATTTGGAACTAGTTCAAATGCTAATACTCGTACATATTGGATGGATTCTGTAAGAGTTTAAATTGAGCTCAAAGTCAGTCCATAGTTTATGTGTCAGGTAAGGTTAAACTTATGGTTGAATTTTATATTTGCTGCGATATGTATGTGTGTATGTATAGGCACACATACATGCTACTTTAACATACATACATGGTACTCTACCCATACTTCATTTACACTATCACAATATTCTTTTTGGCAAGATCGAGCTATACGGATAAGAATTTTAATTTGTGTATGGGGCATTGTTTAAAAAAGTTGTTCAAATCAGAGATATATAATACCAGCATCATAATTTTTTATGGACATATAAGTCGGTGGTAACTTTGAAGTAACCTTCAAAATTTTCAATGATATCTTAGAAAATATAAAGTTTCTCATCATGTCAATTTGACTATGTCTGTTACAAGACATTTACTTTCCGTCCATTTGGTTAAATTGCATAGAAATAACTTATCATCATTATTAGTATGCGTGCTTTATTGCTTTATGTTTACTGTTATTTTCTTTGTTTGGGCTTTAGACTTAACTTGTCTCTAGCCTTTTGTTTTATCCCTTATTGCCTATCTCTGACAATAGGCTTACTCTCTTGTCTATAAAAGAGAGTCCTCTGTATTTTGTTAAATCATCTAATAAACACTCATTCTATTTTATATGCTATCAGAGCAGTATGATTCTTCTAACCCTAGCCGTCATTTTCCCTAACCCTAGCAGTCTCCTTTCCCCTCCACCCTAGCCGCCAAACCCCTCCCCTTCTTCTTCCCTAGCCACCCGCCGCCCTTGCTCCTTTCCCCGCTGCCACCCGCCCCTGCCCTCCCTCCTTTTTCCTCCACCACCCGCCGTTGCCTCTTCCTCTCCTTCTCCACCCGCTGCCCTTCACTACCCCACCACCCCTCCTTCCCTTTCTTCCCTTTTTGCCACCCCCATCATCTCCTTGCCGCCGCCGTCACCCTCTCCCACCTTCTCCTTTCCGCCACCCTCCTCCTCTCTCTCCTTCCCTTTCCTCGTACTACCTATCATCATCCTATACACCATTTAGCCACCACAACCATCTTTCCAACTTCTTCCTTGTCTCCCTCCGGCTCCGATAACTTTCTAATTATTGTACGTTGACGGTCTAACCGGCCTTTGCTCGCTGCCTGCCTGCGCCTCGTGGTGGAGGTAAATCTCTCCCCATGTTGGCATAGGTCTTTCTCTTAATTTCTGCCCCCTGTGCAGGTCTCTGAAGGTCTGATGCGTCAGATCTCCTTCTTCTGCATACTGCCCCATTGCTGGTTTTGCCAGATCTGCTGATCCAAGTCTTTTGTTGCCCAAGTGTTGTGTTCCTCCTTCTTCTATTGCCTGTCGACTGCTGCTATAGTTTGCTGCCCCTGTGTCAGGTTTCTCCTGCTTGGTCTGCTTCTTGCTAGCTTCTGCCATATTTGTCTAATGTCATCAGCCGATTCGCTTCAGACTCTTTGTGTTGCCACTGTCAAGTTGGATGGCTCCAACTTCACACTTGATCGGCGGCCTTCGAGCTCTATGTCAAAGCTCAAGGCCGTTATGCACATCTTGTTTTTGAAGGATCGACTATACCCGCTGAAGGAGCTGACGGTAAAACCAAGCAAGCATATGATCTCTGGTCGAAGGATGTATGGTGTCATGACTTGGCTCGTCAATAGCTTCGAACCTAAAATTAGTCAGTCTCTTCTCCGCCTGAAGACGACTAAAGCAATGTGGGACCAACTCTCGCATGTTTACTCGCATCAACAGAATCAAAAGAAGGTGTTTGAAATCTTCAAACTACAGGCCAAGAAGGAGTAGTCTCCGACTGACTCTGTGGAAGATTTATAATCGGCGTTCTGCTCTCTGGGATGAGTTTGAGGTGTATCACCCTCTCTCCGCTGATATTACCGAAATATAGCGACAACACAATGAATTGCAACTTGAGCAATTTCTTGCTGGCTTACCCCACTCATTTTCTGGGGTCGTCGATCAGATATTATCTAACGATCCTTTACCTACCTTGCAATACGTCCTCAAACGGGTTCAACGCGTACCATCTATCTCCCCGTTGTCACCTGAAAACCCAAATTCTGCTCTTGCTGCTCGCTCGGAGCTGCCTTTCGTGGTCGAGGCCGTGGTCGTTCTACTACCAAACCTGGTCGTGATTCATCTTCTTCTGGCCCTGACTCTTCTTAATCCTGTTTTTGTAACTTCTGTAAAAGAATCAATCATATGGAGGATCATTGTTGGATAAAACATGGTAAGCCTGCATGGGCAAATCAAGTCACTATTGATCAGCCTGATTTTGCAGCATCTTCATCTCAGCCTTCTGCAGATTGGCTCCGTGTCGAGATCGGGAAGCTACTCCAGTCCCGCTCTGCTACTTCTGATGCCTCTACTTATGGAGGTTTTGCTCTCCTTGCATCTTCTACGCCTTCTGGTAAAAATGCTTGCTTGATTGATTCCTGCGCCACCTCTCATATATCTGGCAACTATGCCTTATTCTCTAATTTACGAAACACTTCATCTATTTTACCTGTTACCCTCGCTGATGGTTCCCAGTCACCTGTGCTGGAATTGGCACTATTTGCACCCCTTGACAATTATTATTGCGTTCAGCTCTGTATGTTATGAAGTTTCCTATAAATTTATTGTTTGTTAGCAGAACTGTGAAGAGCCTCCCCTGCTCTATTAATTTTGACCCAAATGGTGTTGTGTTTCAGGATTTGCGCACGAGGATGAAGATTAGTTCGGGCCATGAGGGACCCCTCGGTCTACCAAATGTGTGTCTTGGGATATTCGAGGACCCAGAAAGGTTATAAATGCTATGATCTTGTTACAAAGAAATAGTTTGTTAGTGCTGACATGGTATTTTTTGAGGAATCTCCATACTATTCTCCAAGTGGTTCAAAATGGACATTTAATCTGTTACTTGATACACCTCTACCTGTGACGAGTGAAGACGACTTACCCACTCCGGATGTGGCCCTGACTGTGCCTCTGAAGGTGTATCACTGACGCCTGAGAATTCCAACTCCCTCTATGGCCCCTCCATCTTCGACTCCTCAATCCTAGTCCACAGATCCGCCCTCTCAGGTATTTTCTGATCTAGATGTTCCTATTATCCTCAGAAAAGGAACCAAGTCTTGTACTCATCATCCTATTGGCAATATTTGTTCTACTACTAATCTGGGCATACATTTTGCAAATTTTACTTCTGCTTTATCTGCTATATTTGTTCCTAAAATTGCTGCTCAGGCTCTACAACATCCTCTGGCTGATCGTCATACATGGGACTTGGTTGATGCACATGCCTCGTGCTCCCGTGTTGGCTGTCGTTAGGTCTTTACTATCAAATACCAACCTAATGGCACTGTTGAATGTCTGAAAGCTCATCTTGTTGCTAAAGTATATACTCAGACTTATGGCATTGACTGTTTTGAGACGTTTTCTCCTGTAGTACGTCTCAATTCGGTTTGTGTTCTTATATTTGTGGCAGTTAATTGTGACTGGCCTCTGTTTCAGTTAGATGTTAAAAATGCTTTTTTGTATGGTGATTTATATGAGGAGCTATACACGAAACAACCTCCTGGTTTTGTCACTCAGGGGGAGAGCTCCAAAGTGTGCCGACTGCGTAAAGCTATCTATGGACTGAAACAGAGTCCCCGTGCTTGGTTTGATAAGCTTACTAATATCCTTCAACAATTCAACTTTCGTTGTTCGTACTCTGATCGTTCTGTATTCATTAAGAAAATTGTCTCTGTCCTGGTCATCTTAATTGTGTATGTTGATGATGTTATTTTATCTAGGAGTGATCATGCATGCATTCAAGCCACTAAGGCATATCTGGCTAAACACTTTCTCACTAAATATCTGGGTACATTAAGATATTTTCTGGGTATTGAAGTTTCCCGGTCTTCCTTAGGTGCGTGCTTATCCCAGAGAAAGTATGCTCTGATCTGTTGTCGGACACATGACTTCTTGGTACAAAACCCACTGCTACTCCTTTAGATTCTAATACGAACTTAGATGGTGACACATCTTCTACATACCCCGATCATCATCAATATCGTCGACTGGTGGCTAAACATAGTGGCACAAGCTGATATCACTTCTGCGGTAGGTTTCTTTAGTAGATATCTGGATAAACTTCAACGGTGCCACTAGGATGCTGTGTATCACATTTCGAAATATCTGAAAAACTCTCCAGGCAAAGGCTTACTGTATAAAAATCATGGGCACTGTACAATCACTGGGTATTCTAACTCTGACTATGCAGGCAGCCGTTTAGACTGCAAATCTACTTCTGGTTACTACACTTTTATAGGTGGTAACCTTGTTACCTGACGCAGTAAAAGACAAATTGTTGTTGCCCGATCTAGTGCTAAAGTTGAGTATAGAGCTATGGCTCATTCTGCATGTGAGCTTTTGTGGGTCCGCGGTCTTCTGAAAGAATTTGGTATATCTGACTCTGCTCCAATTTCTATGCATTGTGATAATAAGGCTGCTATCTTTATTGCTAGCAATCCAACATTTCATGAGAGGACGAAACACATTGAGGTGGATTGTCATTTTGTCAGAGAATTTGTTCACTCTGGTGCTATCTCCAATCCGTACACTCATACGTCTGATCAAGTGGCGGACATCTTCACCAAATCTCTTCCCAAGACCAGATTTCACAGCTTGGTTGACAAGCTGGGAATGATTGTATATCTACACTCCAGCTTGAGGGGGGGATTAATAGTATATATACTTCATTGCTTTATGTTTATTGTTATTTTCTTTGTTATGGGCTTTAGACTCAACATGTCTCTAGCCTTTTGTTGTATCCCATATTGCTTATCTCTGACAATAGGCTTACTCTCTTGTTCTATAAAAGATGAGTCTTCTATATTTTGTTAAATCATCTAATAAACACTCATTTTATTTTATAATCATCATCATCTAAGCCTCAATTCCAACCATGCTGGGGTCAGCTACATGCATCCTACTTTTTCAATCAGCTATGTTATGGGTCATACTCTGATTAAGATGTAAAGATTGAAAATCTCTTATATGGTGTAGAAATAACTTATAATGTTGTCAAATTGATACCACTGCAGGGAATTTCTTATACACTTAGGTATAGGGTCCCTTGCCTTGTATGTATAAAAAAACATACCCAACACCAAAACATACCAAAAATAATATGTAAGCATATATATTCTTGCAGAATAAATATGTATTTATACACAATCCATAGATTTTGATCGTTCAATACAAAATGATGTAGCGTAGTATGATCCAACCCTATTCTAGGGATGTATCTTGTATCATTTTGTACATTTATCACATTCAAATGTAATAGAATTACATGTTATCCCCCCCTAATATGAATATCAATGCAATTTGTGCTTATGGATGTTCTTTGCACTATTTTTAGGTATTTGGACCACAATGGATGGACGAGTGTGATGGAGGGGCCCAAAGAAGGCCCCAAAGCTCCCCCAACCTACCCTAGTGGCCAAAGAGTCATCACCAAGCAAGGACATCCGAAATTGACAAAGTTTGAAGTTCATCAGCCTGCTCAAGCCCTTACCGCGGCCGTGGCCACTGCCCACGGCCGTTATGTTTATTGCCAAGGAGCAGCAATTCCAACAGGAGAAATGGCCAGAATCACCACGGGCATGGTCCTCGGCCACGACCATGACAAGCCAGAGTCACCACGGCCTTGGCCACTGCCCATGGCCGTAATGTGTATTGCCAGAAATCAACAGGAGAATGTTCGCCAGATGCCACGCCCGTGGCCCAGCCTCTTCACCACGGCCGTGGCGAGGTTCCTCGCCACGGTCGTATTGATCCACTCCATTCATTTCCAGTTTCCCTTCACCATGGTCGTACCACCTGACCACGACCATGTTATACCGTCTTCACCACGGCCGTGGCCCTTCACCACAGTCGTAGTGGCCCTCTTTCCAGCAGACTTTTCCACTGTTTTTCCTATTATACCCCCACTTAGCCCTAGCTCCTATATAAGCACTAGTTGCTTCTAGGGCTCGAGGGAGAGCACCCCCTGGCCGCAACCTAGCTGCTCCCTTGCCTCCATTACTCCCATCCACCTACTTCCTTGCATTTAATCCCATTTCCACCCACTTTCCACTCATTTTCCACCATAGAAACTTAGTTTCTCTAGGTTTCTATCCATCCATTCCACCATTTCCATGCTCTTGGGCACCATTGGAGGAGGAGGATCGTGGCTGGCAGCAAGGAGGTGAAGAAGTCAAGCTTCATCAAGCATCCATGGCGTTTCCCACTCTCTTTCCCTTCTCCTTTGTTTCTGTTTTGATCATGTATAGCTAAGCCCCCCTTGGGTGGGCTGTTTGGGACAAAAATGTGACTTTGATACCATGTTGGGGGAATATAATTTGTAATGAACATATTTCACTTCTATGATGATTGCATTTGCTTGTATCTCATTTCCCATTACTTGTGCATGTGCTTGTTGTTTAATTACATTAATTGCTTGCCTTGTGGTGCTTGAAGACATTTGCCTCTATGGTGTTGGTTTCTATGTAGCTATCATAGGATTGGCTCCTAGGTCCTTAATTCGGATCCCTAGCTAGCCCCCTATCTTCCTACATAATCACCTTCTTCCTACATGCAAATGTGAGTTCTAAGTGACTAGTATAAGTGTGATTAGTGCAATTGCCTAGGATTTCCTAAAGGCTGAGGTGGCTAGTAGCATGAGGTCAAATATCCTCATCTCTACTCCCATCCTTACCCTTGGTCCTCAATTGACTAATACCACTTATCCTAGAGACCTAGACTTGGTGAGTCCTATGAGAATTACACCTAGCCCTAGTTCTCCAACTAGTAGCATATGGTACATCCTCATAGCACCCACCTTGTTGTTTGGTTTGGCAGTCTAGAATGAAATATGCTAATTGCTTGTTATGGTGACATCCCCCAATTAATGTCAAGGTCACATTCCCAAACGGCCCACCTCCTTCATCTAATTGCTTAAAACCCTAATTGCCTAGTTTGCTTGTTAATGCTAGTGTAGTTCAATTGCTTTAGTTAACTTAGTTGATTGCCTAGTTTTGCTAGCTAAGTGTTAATTTAGGTCTTTGATCTTGATTAGTGGTTAACTTAGGCTCTCAATTGCTAGTTGCTTGCTTAGTCTAGTATAGTTTGTTCTTGCTCTTGTTTAGATAGCTTGTTAACTTAGATTGCTAATTTAGCCTTTTGATAACTTAGTTTCATATTGCTTTTCATACTTGCTCACTTAGCTTAATCAACAACCAACCAACCTTTAAACCCTAAAAACCTTACTCTCCGCAATAGGAACGTAGCTCACGCCTTCTAACTCTAGTGCCCCCTCTATCTCCGTGGTTCGACCCCGCATCTTGCCCTTGATCTATACTACAACAGTACCCCGTACGCTGCGGGCGAATTGTTTTAGTTTTAGTGATAGACTCGATCTGGGACCATACAAATTTCGAAAGCAAAGATCCCATCACTCCCGTGCCTCCCGACCTCGTGGATTGCACTCGGCCACCCTAGTTGGCCGGTGTTGTAAGCCTCTAGCGGGAGCGCACCATAGTACTATATTCAAGTTATAATATTTGATATATCCTATGCCATTTTGATATATTTCCTTTAATTTATCCCATTGATTAAATGAACTATATATATTATGTATTCAAATCTAATTTGGGAAGGTCATGAAAAGTTGTGAAGTTTAGAAAACTCGACAAGTTTGCAAAAGTTCATGAAATTTAGAAAAAGCAAAATGCAGGAAAAATTGAGAAGGTGCACTCATGAAACAACTTAATCACGACTCTTATGAAAAGTCAGAATAATATCAAGCAAAGCCACAATGTTCCTCAAACTTTTTAAGAGGGCCACAATATGATTGAAATTTTTTCCTCCAGTGCACCTTCTCAAATTTATCTGCATTCAACTTTAGATTTTACTGAGCAATGCCCTAAATTATGTGTGACCAATATTAATCTTTGTCCCTCTCCTCCCCACCTCATGTGTCATTAATAGGATATCTTGGTTTATCTATTAAAGGGCCATGCTAAGGTCCTTGATATGTATTCATGTGAATTTGTAAATCAATATTGTCATAAAAATTATTTATGATATAATGCTCTGAAATTTTTGAAACACAGCTTTGGCGTCTTGTGTGCTTCTCATGAGATCCATCATCAAAATTTATATACCTTATATCCCTAACAAATTGGTGTTTTGAGCATATAATTGTCATTTTGTTGATGTTGCTTGTACTACTTCATTTATAGGTTATCAGGTCTTCTTGGTTAGATGTCATTCTTACTGTTAACTATATGATCTATTAGACATCTTTTTATTGCCAACCAGATACCATATAAATGGAATTCTCCATATGCGCCAAATTTATGTTTTGTTCATGATTTATGTCATGGGGTAGTTAAGCTTTCACATTGGGTTATCCTATGTTGTTTCCGTAGCTATGCCTGCCAGAGGGGGTACATTCACTTCAACCGTGTTGCTAACAAAATTGAGTGAGTGTGAAATATCACATACTTTAAAGGCACGTCATTGTTTTCTAATTTGACTCCATCTTTGACTCCTTGGTTAATATCCTCGTTCTACACCTACTTTTTGTCCTCCCATGATATCATTCGAGTCTTCAGCTCAACCTATTATGAAAGTATATGACAAGAAGTTGCAAACTACCCTTACAAGAATATCCCACTGCTTGTAACTTTGCCTCTAGATTTTACTATCCCTCGCATACAATTACTCCTTTGTTTGTTCAAAACTCCTTCATGTCATTTAGATTTGCCTATTACCTTGAGAAAATAAATGCTATATTTTGAGTAAACAACACCATGTCATCAATATTGCCACCACTCATTTGGACACAAGAACGATGAACTTGGATTTGTTTTGTCATCTAATTTTGTTACCAAAACTGTTCTAGAGGCATTATCTCATCTTGGCTGGAAGCAGGTGATAAAGATGGAAATGTAGGTCTAGGTTCTTGTGGCATTTGGTATTGATTCCCTTTCAATAGAAAATATTATTGATTGTAATTGGTCTTCACTATTAATTTTGTATATGATGGGATAGTGGAGACACACCTCAATGTGAATTTGGTTGTCAAAGGCTATACTCTTACATCTAAGATTGATTATTTAGACCTTTCCTATAGCTAGACTCCTTTTTGGGTATTCCCCATATGTTGTTGATAGCTTAGGTTTTGGCCGCTATATTAGACTATGTAAATGGAGCAACCACTTGGGCTTGTTGCTTTGGGGGTGTTCATGCATGATATACAAGCTGAAAAAGCCCATTCCTGGCTATAAGCAAAGTCCTCGGGCATGGTTTGATAAACTGTGATAGGTTTTAGTTGCCCTTAGTGCTTTTAAATCTCATTTTTTATCACTATTTTGTGCAAGAAAATTATTGAATGTATAGTGTTTGTTATTGACATGGATGACATTATGCCTTTATAGATGGTATATTTGGTAAAGGGCCATTGGGTTTTGTTTGCCATATTTCATGCTCTCTCAAGAAGTCTCTTGGAATATATTATATATGTTAAAGCTATTATGTATTCAGTCCCACATGGTGAAATGCGGGAGTATATTTCGTCTAGACTTTTAATTTCTATATAAATATGCCATGTATTCACTATACCAACCATCTGATACATGAACTCTTCCTTCTCTACATAACATTAGAGCGGGAATCGTCTTCTCCTCCGTCCCTTCCCTTCCCTTTCCCCATGCACCCTCCCTCTCTCCCTGAGCTAATGCTAGCCCCCCTTCCCTACGTGCCACTGTTTCCCCCCTCTCCCCTCGTTTCCCGCTCCCTCTCCCCATCCTGCCATTGCTCCCGAACCCTCTCTCCATACAACTGCCTCCTCCCCCTCCCCACCCCGCCGTTCTCTTCTTTGCCCTCTTGCCAACTCTTGTCCCTTAACCAACAAATGACCCCTCCCTTATTCCTTCCCTTCATTCTTCGATGCCGTCTCCATCCCCCTACTTGCCGCTGTCTCCTCCTTCCCCTTGCTTGTCACCTCCTCCTAGTCCTTTCCTTCCTCCTTGCCTCTCTTCCTCGACCAATCTTTCTCATGCTACTGCTATTATAGTTGTTCCCTCTTCTATATGAGGGTAATTCCTATGATTTCTTCCCCCCTTTTGATATACTCTCCTATGCCCTTGCTTGCATCGGCTTGACTGCTACTTCCATACTTGTTAAGGCGCACACCTAAGCGGCAAGGCGTCCATGGTGGGGCGCCTTGCCCAACGCCTGATAGCATCCAATTCTGTGGATGTTTCACACCTATTTTTGTCCCTAATTTCTTTCTCTATTACAAACTTGCTTTCATTTCCTCACATTTTCTTTATAGTACTCATTTTTGACTTAAATAGACATTGTTAATATATTTCATATTTATTCTATTTTGTAATTTCTATATCCTGCTGGACCTCTATGTAAATTATCCAGTTTCTCTTATTAATAAAAAGGGAGAAGGCCTATGGCCTCTCTCAACGCTGCATTGCACGTTGCATTGCGGCACCACATTTCACATGGTATCAGAGCAAGGTTCCTAACCTAACCCTACCTAGTCGTCACAACCCAGCGCGCCACTGGTCGGCAGCATGAACAGTAATTCCGGCGGTGAACAGTAACACCGACGGTGAACAGTACACGTCGTGAACAGTAACTCGACGTGAACAGTACGACGACGTGAACATTTATTCCTGTGTGAACAAGGTACGTCGCCAGCCTTCCTCGGCCGCCGGCCCAAAGCGGGCGGAGCAGCCGTCTCCCGGGCCAGGCGCCGTAGCCGCCGTCTCCCCTTCTCTTCTATCTCCGGATCGTTGGGTCCTTCGGTTGATCCAACAGATTTCTAAATCCCAAACTGGAGGGTCCGTCGGTACGTAAGAAATTCCTAATCACATCTCCATGTGTGATTAGGGAATTTCAGTTGGGGGCTGTGGATGCGTTAGATACACATATGATCTTGTGACGTGACGTGTATCTCCCCGTCACTCATATCTTCTTGTGACGTGTATCAATCCGTCACCCTTCTTCGCGTCAAATCACGGAGGACACCAATGCATCTACCATCTACAGTGAGATGTCTCCTATCCCCTCCATCAAGCTGAACGGGAAGAATTATCTCTTATGGATGAATGCTGTCCATACTGTATTGGAGTCATGCGACAAGGCGAGACACATTGATTCCGATTCTCCTGCACTTACTGACAAAGGCTATGCTGAATGGAAGTGTCATAACAGTCTGGTGAAGACCTGGTTGTGGGGGAGCATGGAACTTGGGATTGCCTCGAGGTTCATGTTCTACACTACCGCCAAAGAGATCTGGGATGCAGTGAAGAAACATTATTCTCAAGAGAAGAATGCGCTTCGTTAGTTCATGATATATGATCGCCTGTTTGGAGAACGACAGGGAGACATACCTTTAGAAGAATACTTTGGAGTGATTCAAGGTATTACACAAGAGCTGAGTTTCTACCATCCAGTAACTGTCTAGGAGCAAGTCAAAGATAGAGATGACTTGATTACATCAAAATTCTTGTCTGGTTTGAGTTCTTCGTGCAATTCAGCCCGCAGTGTTATCTTAGCTTCTGATAAACTTCCCAGTTTGGAAGAGGCCTATTCAAGGATTTTACAGGCAAATTTCGAACCTGTTAATCCCATCGTAGTCTCATCTCAGGGAGATTTTCATGCTTCTGTAGCTGCTGCAGTGAGGGGAGGAAGGACAGGTATGGGCCGAGGACGTGGAACTTGCCCTAAGTGCACTTTTTGTGACAAACCTGGACACACAGTTGAGAAATGCCGGAAGAAGCATGGTCGACCTGCTGCACCACCTGTGGGAGCAACAAACTATGCTACCACTACTGAGTCTACTGAGCCTCTTGCTTCGAGTTCTAGTCCTTCTGGCATTACACTCACCAAGGAGGAATATGATAGATTTATTCTGGCTACTCAGCATCTGAGTTTGGGATCATCATCTTCAGCCAATTTGGCATCCACCACTGGTAATCAGGCTATCTCTTTATTGGCTTCTGGTTCTACTTCATCATGGGTCGTTGACTCTGGAGCGTCACAACATATGATTGGTATGAGGAGACTTCTTCATTCCATTGACTCACATATTCCTCACAAATCTGTAACAATAGCAGATGGTTCAGTGAGGAGAGTGTTAGCCAGTGCATCTGTTTCTCTGACTCTTGGAATTGATCTTAAATTCGTACATTATGTGCCTGCTTTTCCTTTTAATCTTCTGTCTGTTGCTAAGTTGATTGATACTGTGAAATGTACGGTAACTTTTGGACTTTCTTGTTTTGTATTACAAGATCTCAAGAGTATGAGGACGATTGGTGGGGGGCCTAGGAAAGATGATCTCTACCTCTTCCACGGTGTTAGTCTGCCTCACCAAGTGTCTGCTCATGCTCTAGCTGTCCTGTTGAATGGCTCTCCCTTACTGTGGCACTACAGATATGGACATCCTTCATTAGAGAGCCTGAGAAAGTTAGAACCAAAATTGTCTCAAGTATCGTCTCTAGAGTGTTAGTCCTGTCAACTGGGGAAACATCATAGAATGTCTTATCCCGGTCGTGTCAATAAACGGGCGTCATGTCCTTTTGAGTTGGTCCATAGTGATGTTTGGGGTCCTGTAAAAGACCATAGTTATAATGGTTTTCGTTATTTTATCTCTTTTGTGGATGACTTCTCGCGTATGACTTGGATTTATTTGTTGAAAAGTTGAGAGTCTGTGCTATCTATTGTCAAACATTTTCATAAAGAAATAAAAGTTCAATTTGATTGCAATATTAAAGTTCTTCAATCTGATAATGCCTTGGAGTATGTTCAAAATGCTATGGCTGATTTTTGTAGTTCAGTTGGGATGATATATTGTACATCCTATCCTCACACTCCTCAGCAGAATGGGGTAGCAGAGAGAAAAAATCGTCATCTCCTTGATTTTACCAGGACAATCATGTTTCAATCTAATGTTCCTAAGCATTTTTGGTCTGACGCCCTTCTTACTGCTTGTTTTCTTATCAACAGGCAACTTTCTTCTGTGCTTCAAGGACGTACTCCTTTCTCTGTCCTACGTCCCAAAGATCAACCTTTCCTTGTTCCTCTTAGAGTGTTTGGTTGTACTTCTTTTGTCCACAATTTTGATCCTAAGGCTGATAAGTTATCTCCTAGGTCAATTAGGACTCTCTTTCTTGGGTACTCCAACACTAGCAAAGGGTACAAGTGTTATTGTCCAAGTCTTCGTCGCATTTTGTGTTTAGAGATGTGACTTTTCATGAATCCACTCCATATTTCTCTAGTGTTCCCAGTAAGGGGGAGCAATTATGTGAGAGAGTGCCACCATCAAATGCTAGTGAGAGAGTGCCACCACCACATCAGAGTGAGAAAGTGCCATCTATCATTCTTGACTATACTATAATTCAGGAAGAGCAACCAACAAATGGTTCACCAATTCAGTAATATTCACATGTTTATAGCAGACGAGACAGACAAGATCCAGAGGAGGTAGCGACTCCAGTCTCTGAGCCCTCCCCATCTTCCTCTACTCAAGGGATTCCTAAAGAACCATTTGACCTTGATGTTCCCATTGTTGTTTGCAAAGGTACCCGTTCCTGTACTATTCGACATCCTATTACAAATGCGTGTTGTTTGTCTAAGTTATCTCAGCAGGCTCGCTCATTTGCTCTAGGGATTGATTCTGTGGTCATTCCAAGAAATCATCTTGATGCTATGAAGGATATTGGCTGGAAACAGGCTATGCATGTTGAAATGTCTGCTCTGTTACAGAACAACACCTGGAAACTTGTTGACTTACGTCCAGATAAAAATGTTGTGGGATGCATATGGGTATTTACAGTAAAACATAATCCAGATGGTTCTGTGGAGAGATTGAAAGCTAGACTGGTGGCAAAGAGGTACACTCAGACATATGGGGTTGATTTCTTTGAGACCTTTTCACTAGTGGCTCGTCTGAATTCTGTGCGTATTCTTATTTCTCTGGCTACTATATTTGACTGGCCTCTATTTCAGCTCGATGTCAAGAATGCCTTTCTTCATGGTGATCTACAAGAGGAGGTGTACATGGAGCAACCACCTGGTTTTGTTGCTCAGGGGGAGTGTCAGAAGGTGTGTAGACTGAAGAAAGCCATCTATGGATTGAAACAATCTCCTAGAGCTTGGTTTGACAAGTTCAGTGATATGCTAAAGATTGGTTTTTCTCGTTCTGTTACTGATCACTCTTTATTTTATTCTACTTCTGGTGGATCTATTATTATTGCTGTGTATGTTGATGATATTGTTATCACTGGTAGTGATTCCACAGGCATATCTCGTGTGAAAGCGGGCTTGCAGGGCACTTTTACACAAAGGATCTGGGAAAACTGAGATATTTTCTGGGCATTGAAGTACTTAGATCTCATGCAGGTACCAATTTGTCTCAGAGAAAATATGTGCTGGATTTACTACAGGAAACTGATATGAGTGAGTCCAAGCCTGTGTCTACTCCTATGGATTATCATGTGAAGGAGATGATTGATGATACTGATTATCCAGATCCAGGATATTACAGGAAAATTGTGGGAAAATTGATATATTTGACAGTCACACGTCCTGACATTTCTTTTGCTGTAGGAGTGGTGAGTCAGCATATGAGCTCTCCAAAACAGTCTCATTGGACATCTGTCTATCGTATTCTGAGATATCTGAAAGGTGCACCTGGTAAGGGAATCACCTATTATAGGTCGAAGACTCCTGTATCCACACTGTCTCTTACTGGTTATGCATATGCATATTGGGCTGGTAATCTGAATGACAGGAGGTCTACGTCTGGATATTGCACATTTCTGGGGAATCATCTTATTACCTGGAAAAGCAAAAAACAAAATGTTGTGGCAAGATCTAGCACGGAAGCTGAGTATAGAGCAATGGCACATGCATGTTGTGAGTTGTAGTGGGTTCAATCTGTACTTTCTGAATTAAAGATTCCTGTTTTGTTTACTATAGAACTCAGATGTGACAATCAAGCGGCCATATACATTGCTAAGAATCCAGTCTTTCATGAACGTACTAAGCACATTGAAGTTGACTGCCACTTTATCAGAGACCAGATCAAGAATGGAACTGTTGTGACTCCACATGTTAAGTCTGAAGATCAACTTGCAGATGTTCTTACGAAGCCATTGAGTCCAACAACTTTCCAGAGTTTTTGCAACAAGCTGGGTCTACACGATGTGTACACTCCAGCTTGAGGGGGAGTGTTAATATATTTCATATTTATTCTATTTTGTAATTTCTATATCCTTTTGGACCTCTATGTAAATTATCCAATTTCTCTTATTAATAAAAAGAGAGAAGGCCTATGGCCTCTCTCAACGCTGCATTGCACGTTGCATTGCGGCACCACATTTCACAGACATTAACTACTTCTTTTGTGTAGAAAAATCATCAACCAATGGCCTTAACCAAAGAGGTCCACTTACAATAGGCCTTCCATCGATTCTCACAACTGATGGTCACTCCTCATCCAACTTTCGAGGACGCTGGCTACTCCTTCGACTGGGAGGACTACCGACCCGACCACCCCTCGGCCATGACAGCCGAGGATCATACCAGGTGGCCTTTCGATGGTAGGTTGTACCGACGACCCGAAGGCGAGTTGAGCGTCCACCTATCGAAGGCTCAAGGAAGCCCTCCCTTCCGATGTTGAAACTGCTCGCCTCTACCGATGGATTAACTGGAAGTCATCAACCCGAAAGTCTGCAGCCAATATCACCTATCGATGACTCGACTTAACATCACTCTTCCGATGGCTCGACTGAGTACCACCCTTCCAAAGACCACCAACCATCTACCTATGGTCCCGCAACATCCATTAACCGAGGCTCGTCATGCCCTCCTCTTCCAATGGCATGTCTACAAGTGACAAACCGGGCAAATTGTACTGATCGATGGTTTGCCAACGACTTTCACCTACCAATGGCGGTGCTGCATACACCAATCACCATGTTAGTTAAGCGCGTGCTCGGAGGCACGCGCCCATAAGACTTGGGGCACACACAGAGCGTGTCTATGAGCGCCCCAAGCTCCACACCTGACTCTATAAATAGCGCACCTCTACATACGGAGAAAGGGTCGCTTATTGCTGAAGGAGGACAAAGTGCTGCCACTATGCCTGCACGCCATCAACCTCTGCGCGCAACCATTGGTTCCCAACAACCAAGGACGAAAGTCCAAAATTCTAGCGCACGTTTGTCATCCCTGAGCATTACCATAAGCCCTTTCCGAGAGAAGAAGAACGACAGAGCTGGCGACCACCATCAACCTTGCCATCATTGTTGTCTGAGTTGTGAAGGAGGTCTTCCCCAAGCTTTAGTACCCCTTTCTGTGGCTACTGTATTTGAATCTTCCTCCTACCCTCCCTGCCTTCGCCCTTCAGTCTCGTTTCATTTCTGTCCATCTTCCATGGCTTCACCATGTTGTAAATCCTCCTTGTCACTCACTACCATGAGTGGCTAGTCCATTAACTTGGGTGTAGCCACTAAGGCTCTCCCAACATGTAAATACTATATCCATTGAATATATATACTCTTGGCAATTTTGACCTCCATACTCCTGTTCTTAATGCTTTACTTGCATGATTAGCTGCCATCTTATGTTGTTTGTTATGCCTTGCGAGAGTAATTTTAACCTATGTCTAAGAGTTATGGAGTTGTATGAATGCATGAGAATGTTGGAATGCCTAAGCTAATGATCGTATGGTTTTATGTTGACTGTTTGTTTGTCATATCGAGAGAGAGAGAGACAACCTTATAATCTAGATCTATCCTAAACTCGAGAGAGGAGAGAATAGGCATTTCTGATGATTGCTTATAAACTTACTAAGAGTTTACAATGAGTGCGAGTATTGCATGTTGGTGAGAGATCTTAGATGGTGAAACCCAATCCAAGTTTCCTTCTATCCTTATATTCAAAATCATTAAACATACTTGCTCCTTTTTGTTTGTTCTTTGTTTACTTTTCGTGTTGTTATTTGTCAATTGAGAACCACTGTTCTGTTAGGAACATCACTCCTACCTTTTGGTTGGCGTAACTAAGCTAAGCCTTTAGATTCTTAACACATACCAACATTGTCTCTGTGTTTGATCCCGATTTACTACATCAGGTCCTGTTATTGTTGTTGCGGGTATCTAAGTATTAGATTATAAATCTAAAGTTCAATTACTCTAGATTCGGTTGTTTTGGATGTGTGATTTTAGGTGATCGACTTTTTGGCGCCGTTGTCGGGGACAAGGCAACTGGTACTATTAAGAACTCAAGTTTACTTAGCATACGCCTGTGCCTTATGTCTAGCAATAGACTTAATTGCACATTTTAGATCCGATAGCTCTTGTTTTCTTGGATGCTTTATATCACATGTCCAGTTTTGAAACTCTGACTGTATAATTTATTTCAAGAAGTTAGCGTGAACCGGATCACTATCCGCCTTACTGCAAAGATTATTCCTCCCCGATGTCAATGGACTCTCCTCTACTAGAACAATGAGGAGAACAATTGGGAGCACAATGAAGATCGTCATGAGGAAGAAGAGGACGAAGAACACTTCCATGAAGTAGAAGGACCACAACGGATCGACCTCATGCTGGTCAAAGAAACAGAAACAACAATAATAACAATGACAACTATGATGACCATGATGAAGATGGAGGCCCGTCTCTGCAAATCTTACCGCCACACGAGCCAATGAATCTAGATGCCCAATCATCATCCCTCGGTTCAACGCTGTGAACTTTAAGCTGAAGCCAACAATCATAAATCTAATCCAACAAAGGACTTTTGGAGGAAACTCTCTGGATGAAAATTCCTATCACCATCTCGATGCTTTTAAGAATATTTGTGACACCAATAAGATGAACCAGGTGCAACGTGAAGTTATCTACTACAAAGGGTTCAATTTCTCTCTGAGGGAGAAGGCCTTGTCATGGTATCTCGACAGAAGTATCAATGGTTGGGGACCTCTAGCTGACGCTTTTGTCACCAAGTTCTATCCAATGGAGAAAACACTTCGAAACAGACATAAGATCACATGTTTCAGACAGAAACCAAGTGAGAACATGTACGAGGCGTGGGAGCGATTCTAAGAGTATCAAAGGGACTGCCCTCATCATAATTATGACAATGGATTCTTGGTAAGCACCTTCTATAATGGTCTCACCTCTGCAGAAAGGACTTCACTAAATGCAACTGTGGGTAGTGATTTATTGGGTAAAAACTAAAAAAAACCATGAAGATAATTGATAACATAGCTGCACTACAAACATATCTGGACTATGAGAGAGGGCCAGCAAGCATGGTATCCGTTGAAGGGGCGACAACTGAATTAAAAGGCCCTTGAAGCTCTACCTGCTCAAATTTAGAAGATCACTACCGATGTTCGCCAACTGAAAGATTCTGAGAACAAAGGGAAGAAACAAGGCTGAAACAATGATGAAGTGTGTTACATGTGGAGAAGGAGGGCACAAAGTGGACAATTGCATCTATACCATGGAGAGGAGGATAACCAAGAAGATGACACCGAGAACATCTCTTATGCTAGTTTCAAGAGACCCATATCATCCTGGGTTCTCTTATGGGAGAAAAGATGCGGCTGTGAACGCTAGACTTTTAAACATTCCAAACAACCTACCTAAAAAATCACCTGGGTTCGGTAGAGGAGGTGGACCCTATGGATTCACCCAAAATACGAGCTATCAACAAAAGAGAAAAATTTCTCAAGGACGAAACCAAAACCGGAACCAGAACCAGAACGGAAACTTTGGGTCAACAAGTCAAGGTCAAAACCAGACCTCTACTCAACAAAATTATGATGTCTGAAATGTTTGCCTTCGCAAAAAGGCAAGCTACTATAAATGAACAATTGAGCCAAAGCGCTATCAATAATACCTGTCTACTGAATACAATGCAATCTCAAATAGAGGGCGCCACTGCACAAATGGCCCATATGCAAGTCCACATCAAAACGATCGATCAACAACTAGCACAACTATCTGAGTTGATCAAGAACAACGACTAAGACTACTAAAATGCCTACGCTCAGGTCAGGCACAACTCTGGAAGGATCAACCAAGGTTAGTTGATAAAGTATTCCCGTCACTGAGTCCTTACCTGAAGATAATGTAAGAGAATAAGAACCCAAAGTTGAAGTTATTTCTAAGAAGGTTAATCAAAAGAAAAAAAGGCAAGGGAAAGAAGCCAATGAAGGAGAAGAAGCTTGATGCAGCCGAAGAGGCCCTAGCTAATAGGGATCCTTATACACCAAGGATACCTTTTCCATACAAGCTAATAAAAACTCATCGGAAAAGAGGTATGAAAAGTTCTTAGAAGCCACGAAGAAGCTACACTTAGACATCCTTTTCCTCGACGCCATCGAGGAGATGTCGACTTATGCAAAGTTCTTTAAAGATCTTATCACAAGGAGAAGGCGGGGAGATGAAGTTGAAACTGTTAGGCTTGTCAAGATGTCAAGTGCATTTGTGCAAGAAAATATGCCGACTAAACAGAAGGATCCTAGAGCTTTCACTATCCCATTCAAAATGGGAGACAATGAAGCGAGGAAATGATTAGCAGATCTGGGCGCTAGCATTAGTTGAATGCCGCTGACCCTTGCATAGAGACTAGGTCTGACTGATATGGTTAGACTGGAATGCGTATTCAGCTAGCTGACCATTCCTTCACGAAATATATTGGGTTAGTAGAGGACGTTCCCATTCGCGTTGGAAGATTCTTTATTCCCTATGACTTAGTCGTTATAGATACTGTGGAAGATCTGACATGCCCGATGATTTTTGGACGGCCATTCCTTTCTACCGGGAGAGCTTTAATCGATGTAGAAGCATGGATTATTACCATAAGAGTAGAAAAAGACCATATCGATTTCCATGTTCCAGATTTTATGAGGGAACCTCCCCTCTTCCAATCAGTCTACATGGTTGATCCTCTGATGAGAGCTTTGAATAACCCTAGTCCTAAAATCTACCTAGAACCTAACAAAAGCAGTTGGCTTCCAACTCATCATTTACAATTTACTGTTTTACAATTCCTAATGTTGGTCAGTTTTACACCCAACCAAACTAGCCCTGATAACAGACTTGTAAGTCCACAAATTTGGTCTAATATCAAATTCTGACGAGAGCACCATCATCATGGTTCTAAAAAACTATATGCGTTGTACGGTCAAAGAGGTTGCTGAATAGATTATATGTGGTATGCGGGAGTATACAGTTTAAGATTTTTTTAATGATTTATTTATTAATTTATATAAATATATATATTAATTATACAATTGCATATTTAATTTGGACAATATCAGTCACTAGCTATGAACAAAAGCAAACAGCCAACAATAAAGAACAAAAGCAAACAGCCAACAATAATGAACAAAAACAATCAGTAACCAGTAACAATGAACAAAAGCAAACTGCCAACATAAGTAAGCAATCGCCGATGAATATTGCAATGAAGAGGAAAATGTGCAGTAAGTCAGTAATCATACAATAAGAGCAGTATAGGTGTGTAGGGAGAGTAGAACTGGAGGAATTGGAAGAAGAGGAAGGGAGCAAAAGAACAATAAGGGAAACAAGAAGAAAAGAATGAAACAGGAGCCATTCTTTGTCGACAACAATAGAAATCAGAATTCGAACAAAATTTAAACGTGTTATAGGAGAAAAGGTTTCAAAGTAGTCCACACCATATGTTTGTGTATAACCCTTTGCCATAAGACAAGCTTTCAACCGCTCGATTGTACCGTCTGGTTGATATTTAATGGTGAAGACCTAGCAGCATCCAACAATAGGGAAGGAAGGAGGACGATCCACAAGCTCCCACGTCTTGCGATCAGAGTGTGCCTGCATTTCATGTTCCATCGCCTGTTTCCATGCAGGAATAAGAAGAGCTTCTCCAACAGTCTTTGGAATATAGACAACAGAGATAGCAGAAGTGAGGCACGCAAAACTGTCATTCAGATTAGAAGATGAGCAGAAATGGCTAATAGGATGTTTCGTGCAGGAACGAACACCTTTGCGCTGATTGATAGGCAGATGCAAGTTAGAAGTTACCTCAGTGGTTGCATGATCATCATCAGAAGGATGAATTGGTTGTGGAGGGGCCATGGTGGGAGTACTTGTCTTGTTTTTTCGTTTGTACACTTGCAGAGGTCGGGCTGAAGGCAGTTCAGAATATGGAAAAATCTCAACAAAATCAGGCAACGACGTGGGTGCCAACATATCACTGGAGAGTGATGCTCCATCATCAGAGAAATATGGCATATGCTCAAAAAATACTACATCAGCACTCAAACCATTGCTTCAGAATAGGATCAAAACAACCATAACTTTTCTGGGTCCTAGAATATCCCAGAAAAATACACTTGGTGGAGCGAGGATCAAGTTTTGTTAGCCCCAGGCGTAGGTTTTTGACAAAGCAGGTACACCAAAAAATATGGGGGGGGGGTAGAGAAAAGTTGAGCATCAGGAAAAAGAATGTTGTAAGGAATGTGATTGTGCAAAACATAAGATGGCATGCGATTGATAAGATAGCACGTCGTAGAAATAACCTCAGGCCAGAACGGTGAGGAACTTTATAATGAAGAAGTAAAGTGCGAGCAACTTCTAACAAGTGGCGGTTTTTTCTTTCAACAACTCCATTTTGTTGCGGAGTGTAGGGGCAGGTAGTTTGGTGTAGGGTGCCACAGACAGAACAAAAAGATATCATTGATTTTTTCATAAATTCAAGGGCATTATCGGTGCGTAAAATATTAATGGCTTTGCTGAATTGTGTCTGTATTTCAGAGAAAAAAACACTAATATGATCCAAAACCGTGCTGCAATCTTTTAGTAAAAACAGTCAAGTAGCACATGAGTTCAATAAAGGTCAGAAAGTATTTAACTCAAGAATGGCTAGGAATAGAATATGGACCCCAAATATTCGCATGAACAATATCAAAAATTGCTTTAGAACCAATATCTTTCTTAGCGGGAAACACAGTACAAGTTTGTTTACCCATTGGCAAGATTCGCAAGAAAAGGTTTTTTCGGATAAAGCATGAAATAAATGCTTCAACTTTGCTGCAGAGGGGTGACCAAGCCGGTAGTGCCACTGAAGTCCCGTTACTGATGTCGATAGATGAGCAGACGCCGCTGGTGGTCTATCCAGATAGTAGAGTCGTTTTGGTTCCTCATGGCCCGAACCAATCCTCGTCTTCGTGCGGAGATCCTTAAAAACACAACCAGAAGGATCAAATTTAACGGAGCACTGAAGATTTTTTACAGTCTTACTGACAGAAAGCAAGTTAATAGAAAATTTTGGGATATATAAAACAGATTTCAGATTCAACTTTGGAGACAAGGGAACACTGGCTATGCCATGAACATAAGTTTTAGAACCATCAACGACAGTAACAGGTGGAATCTGTGTGGTTTTAGTAAGGGCAGAACATAAGTTGATGTCACCGGCCATATGAACCGATGCACCAAAGTCAATGCACCATTTATTGTTATCAGCAGAAGGAGAGGCTAGCAAGGTAGAAGATCCAACAACAGACGCAGAGGGAAGCTGAGTCGCGTTCTTGAAAAAATTTCTCAAACTCTAAGCGAAGCCACTTAGTTTAAGGTATAGCAGATGACTGTTCATGTGTAGTATTAGTGGGAGTCTCTGTGGATGCTTGGTTTGCCCAAGCAGGTTTACCGTGCTCGATCCATCATCGATCTTCATTGTGATTGTCGCGGCCACAGAAGTTGCAGAAGCGAGGACCAACAGATTGTCCGCAACCAATAGTAGGAGCAGTAGAAGATGTGCGACTACCATTAGGAGGGAGACGTCCTCCACGACCACGGTCGTGTCCTCGTCCACGATCGGATTCAGTGGTGCAAACGGCCAGAGCAGGGTGTTCGATTGCAGGAGCGGAGGTCATAGATGGAAGTCTTTGAACCCGCTTGAGGACGTCTCGAAGAGTAGGTAGTGGGTCACTGGATAGAATCTGGTCGATTACCCCAGAGAAGGAAGCAGGAAGGGCAGCCATAAATTAGACTAGTTGTAGTTCATTGGGTTGCTTCTAGGCTTCTTTGATGTCGGCCGTCAAGGGGTGATAAATTTCATATTCATTCCAGAGGGCAGAGCATTGATTGTAGAAGTCTTCAACAGGAGTGTCAGAGGAATATTCCTTCTTGGCCAGAATTTTGAAAATTTCAAAAACTCTCTTGGGATTCTGCTGATGAGAATATATATGAGAGAGTTGATCCCACATTGCCTTAGCATCATGAAGACAAAGGAACGACTGGCTGATCCGTGGCTCAGTGCTATTAAGAATCCAGGACATAACCCCGAAGTCGTCTTTGGACCATTGTGCATAAACTTGCTTACTTTTCTCATCCTCCGTTGCAGTAGGGGCAGCGGGAGGTTCAGTAGTGATATAAGAATGACGACCTTGTGCTTTAACATACAAGATAAAGGAGGCCGACCAGAGATGATAGTTAGAGCTGTCGAGTTTAATTGTGGTAACACATAGGGAACAAAGCGGCTCAACAGAGGCCATGGTGAACAGAAGGAAAGGCAGCCGATGTAGTAGCAGCAGAACTCAGCAGTAGAGATTAACATATCTGAAGCAACCCGCTACAAGCAGTAGAGCATCGTTGTAGATCTGATAAACCTAATCAGAAGAGACCCATTACAGGCAGAATAATGGGATAAAAGAACCTACGCCGTCATTAGGAAAATCAAGATTCCATCATGAGATGTAGGGAAGAAAAAAAGGGTTAGGGTGGGAATTTGCACGGGGGCAAAGAACGTGCTCTCGACACCATATAGAAGGTTGAGGAGAAATGTATTGGCTGAGTAAAAAGGTTTACAATGCATTCTCTTATATAGGATAAGAGAGGAGATACAAAAACAAAGATGAGCAATATGAGACTAAACCACACAAGTAAAAATATAAGTGAGGCACATGCTAGGCACATGACACTTAGTGAAACATAAACATATCTCTATAATATACAAATGGTGCTTTATTCTTCCTATAATGCCTATACACTGGTAGTGCTTTATTCTTCCTACCGTACCTTTACATCGGTAATGCTTTATTTTTGGTCGTCCTTTATGTTGAAGACTGCATATCTCGGTACTACCGAGATATTGTCGGTAGTACCGACATGACTACAACTGGCAGTTCTCTAGCTAGTGGGCCTTTAGTATCTCGACCCGTTTAGATTACTTCAGTCCCAAATCTTAGGGTTTCTCCCTTGCTCCTATATATAGGACAGGGTTGTACCTCTTTTATTCATCGAATCAATACATTCATTCATTATATTTCACATGGTATCAGCGCGTGTTCGGTCCTAGGGAACCCTAACCTAGCCGCCGCCCCTCTTCCCTCTTCTCTCCGACGCACACGCAACAACAGCTGTCGCCGCCTCTCTCTTGTAGAGAGAACAACAGGGGGAGCTCCCCCGCCCGCGGGCGGCGGCCGCCACCTCTTCTATGGCTTAGGCCGGCTGCCCGCCAGGCAAATCCCGACCTCCATGGCTTCTCCTTCTCTTTCTTAAAGATCCAATTTTTTATTTTCCATACGTCGGCGCTATGGATCCCGACTATCTCCTATCTATCCGTCATCTCCACCATCATCAAGCCAGCCGCATCGCACACCAAAGTAGCTATCCATGCAACAACAATCGACGTCACCATTAGGCCCCCCGCCGCATCGCGTCGCCCATCAGCAACAACTATCTCATCAAGAGCATCCATCACCGCCGCCGTCGGGTCGGTACTACCGACACCCTCGATAAGTTGTGGCTGCTGTGACTCTATCAGTACTACCGAGATAACGGTCGGTACTATTGAGATTTTCAGATTGATTTCTGATTCATCTTTGTGATGTGGTCGGTGGTATCGACTCTTGTGGTCAGTACTACCGAGATTTCTTGGTTTCTATCATTTCCACCCGCAACCGCTGCCAGTCCCAGGAGCGGCAATCAACGCCATCGCTATCGCAGCCATCACCTCTACCGTTGCATCACCCTTTTGTCCTCAGCACCAGTCTTCGCCGCCTCACATGGGGAGGCTCAACACTTGACTCCACATGCAGCCTCTTGGCATGCAATATCTCCGAAGCCATGTATGAGACCAGTATCATCTCCTTAGTTGTGACCAAGTGCTACATCAGCTAAGCGACATAATCATCGGCATCTTCCGTGTCCGTCAGCTGCAGAGTTGCTGCCTCATTTTCCAACAACGTATCCCTAGCCGACGATCACACTCTCCAATCGCCGTCGCCATCATTCATGCCCATAAGTCGCTGCTCCATGTTGCTGCCCTGTTGCTATTTATCTTGCCATTGCCAACCATTACTGCTGTCCTATTGCTGTCGCCTTGCTACTGCTATATTGGATAAAGAGATGTCCCATTACCCCCAATTGTTCTATCTTCTCCCAAGTTACCGACGTCCTCCAACACTTATGATAATGGGATCCTACTCTACATATTTGGATTAATCGGATCCTTATTTTAGCCTAATCAGATTTTTTGTCGGGACTCTGCCCCCCGCCCCCCGGATTTGCTGCCCTAACGGGCCAAACAAATCCCCTTTTTAGGTTGGGATTAGATCCATTTAATTTCCTACTCGAATCTTACATTAACCCATTTAGCATGTCTCTCTCCGGTTATCGGTTTCCCTTCTCCACATATACATCTCGATTTCACATATTCCTCTCAATTCCGTCAATTCCTTTCCCACCCACCCATCATGTGTGTATCCCCTTTCCACGTACATGGGGGTTCATATATCCTTTCCTCCACACCATATACTCACTAGCGTTGTATTTGGTGTGCGGGGAGGGGTAGAGAGGAGAGGAATAGCATGAGAAGAGAGAAAGAGCATGAGAGAGTGTGTGAGAGAATATGTATGAGAGAGAGAGATGAGAGACAACATTATCACTCTTGCTGCATTCTTGAGAGAGAGATGAGTTCTTCTCCAGACATCAAAAGCTCAACAGTTTCAAGCCTGCCAAATCTACATCTGCAAGGTTGATTCATCCAGATTTATCTTCACCGAGCTATTTTTATCACGTCTTCTTCGAGATGCATCTGTTGTATTAACATCGCCTTCTACTGATCTTCTTGGGACTTTCCTTCATGGATGATATCTCTATTCCTGTCAAGCCCACAAGGTTCATGCAACATAGTTATGAGACCTACATCGTATCACCAGCATATCGTCCGTTCGTGTTCGTGCCATGTTATGCACGTATTCTCAGACTCTCTGAAGACACCACTACTGCTACGTCGTCATTGGAGATCCGCGTTCGTGCCGCATTAAGTACATATTCTAGTGAAGATGGCGTAGTCATGGTATTGATGATCGTCTGCTCCACAATGGCGAATTTCTTCTGTAGCATTCAGGTTCCATGCTTAGATGTTCTTCCTTCCAGATGCACTCCAAAAAGACCTTCAAAGCTCGAGGATCTCCAGCCTGCAGAACACAACTGAAAAGAGGCGTCGTCATCATATGATACAGGGGGACTATTGTTTGAGGGGGATTATCAATCTTTTGTGTGGGGAGTGACATTTATCATTTCTATTTTCGTTTATCATTTCTTTTTCTATCGAGTCTTGTAACTCCAAGCTTGGACATGTGTTTCACCCATGCTCCAGCTTGAGGGGGAGCGTTGAAGACTGCATATCTCGGTACTACCGAGATATTGTCGGTAGTACCAACATGGCTACAGCCGACAGTTCTGTAGTTAGTGGGCCTTTAGTATCTCGGCCCGTTTAGATTACTTGAGTCCCAAGTCTCAGGATTTCTCCCTTGCTCCTATATATATGACAAGGTTGTATCTCTTTTATTCATCAAATCAATACATTCATTCATTATATTTCACACTTTATATACCCATTCCTCTACTAGTGTTTATGACTTTCCACCCCAACTACTCTCATGATCCTTTTCGTAGTTGGTGTGAGGGGGAGAATATATGAAGATGAGTAGAGGGAAGAAATGAGGAGGAAAGAAGATGAAGAGAAGAAGCCATGTCATCCGACCATGTTGTCTAGTTTCTGTATATTCATCCGTATTGTTGACACCTACTATAGCGCATATTTTCTATCTTATAATAGCACGTCTCAAACACGTGCCCACCTGCTATAGCGCAATATTCCTATAGCAGTGCTCTTTTCCCAACACATTATTCCGGTGTTGGTGCTTCTTGTGCAGAACTACTTTGACAATAATGCTGACTGAGTTGACTTCTATACATATTCTCCACCATTTAATGCTCTGGATGCTTGCTAAATGTGGCGGAACGACAATCCAGCGACAGCCCTATTTTGCTTATGAAATTTATTTTTTACTCTTTTTCTCTCTTTGTACCTCATGTACTTACCCTAATATATATATACAAGTGTGTAGGCTCAAGCCCTACTCACGTTTGCTGCATCTTGCAGCCGACATGTGATTAGTGTTCATGTCTTCTTCCTTTCTTCATTTCTTCTTACATAGTATCAGAGCGGAGATCAATCTAGGGTTTCTCCTTTCTCTCTGAGGCGGATCTCTCCAGGTCTCTCTCTCCTTGACGGCTGGCTGCTTCCCACCCGTCAACTTGGCGTAATCCACCGGCTGCGTAGAACCACCGTTGGCTACTCTGGGTCTGCGGTAGATATCTAACTCTACCGTAGCCACTATCACAAAGCGGTTGAGGATCTCCAGGTGATCCAACGACCATCTAAAAAACCACCGGAGGACTAGTTTCGTCTCAACCATCATCCTAGTCACACCTCCTCCATGTGTGATTAGGAAGATCATTTGGAGGCTGTGAATGCGTCAGTAATGCATTTCTCCTTGTTTTTCTTCTGTGTGTGACGTGTATCTCTCCGTCACCACACTCTATTTGACGTGTATCAATCCGTCATATAATCCGTTCTACAATGGAGGATATCAAGACACCTATGATCTACAACGAGGTGTCACCTATCGCCTCCATTAAACTCAACGGGAAAAATTATCTTCTATGGATGAACGCCATCCACACCGTCTTGGAGGCTCGTGACAGAGCAAGACATGTTGACTCGGGTCCCAAGGCATCTACTGACGAAGGGTATGCTGAATGGAAGCGACATGACTGTCTTGTGAAGACTTGGCTGTGGAATAGTATGGAACCTGCAATCGCCGCAAGGTTCATGTTCTACTCTACGGCCAAGGAAATATGGGACGCAGTGAAGCAACATTATTCTCAAGAGAAGAATGCTCTCCGTCAGTTTATGATCTATGATCGTCTGTTTGCTGAAAAACAGGATGACCGATCTCTTGAGTATTTTGGGGCGATTCAGGCTCTTGCTCAAGAGCTAAGTTATTATCATCCTGTGGCTGTTACTGAACAGATAAAGGATAGAGATGATCTGGTTACAACCAAATTCTTATCTGGGCTTAACTCGGCTTGTAGCTCCGCTCGGAGCGTTATTCTGGCTAGTGATAAACTACCCAGTCTTGTGGAGGCTTATTCAAGGATTCAACAATCTCTGTTTGAGTCTGCTTCCTTTGTTTCTGATATACCTTCTGGAGAATCTCATGCGTCTGTTGTTGCTGCGGTACGAGGAGGACGACCCGGTATGGGTAGAGGGCGTGGGACACGTCCAAAATGTACCTTTTGTGACAAACCGGGACATACAGTGGAGAAGTGTTGGAAGAAACATGGAAGACCTGCTGCACCACCTGTGGGGGCAGCACATTGTGCCACCACCACATGATCCTCATCCTCTACAACTGTGGGTACTACCTCTGGCACCGACATCACTCTTACTCAAGAAGAATATGATCGGTTCATTCAGGCGACACAACACATGAGTATGGGGTCATCATCATCTTCTTCATCGGTAAATCTGGCATCTACAACTGGTAATCAGGCTACATCTCTCATAGCATCTGGCTCATCCTCATCTTGGGTGGTTGACTCTGGCGCCTCACAGCATATGACTGGTATGAGGAGATTGCTCCACACTATTGACTCATCTATTCCTCACCAATCTGTTACACTGGCAGATGGTTCAGTGAAAAGAGTTTTAGCTAGTGGATCTGTCTCCCTAACACCCAAGATTGATCTTAAATCAGTTCACTTTGTGCCTGAATTTCCTTTTAATCTTCTTTCTGTTGCAAAACTGATTGACACTCTAAAATGTTGGGTAATATTTGGACCTTCTTGTTTATATTACAGGATCTCAAGAGTATGAAGACGATTGGTGGGGGGCCTAGGAAAGGTGATCTCTACCTTTTCAACGGTGACAGTCTACCTCGCCAAATGCCTGCTCCTGCTCCATCTATCATGTTGAGTGGTTCCCCCTTACTATGGCATTGCAGATATGGACATCCTTCTTTGGAGAACCTGCGGAAGTTGGAACCAGAGTTGTCCCAACTATCTTCCTTAGAGTGTCAGTCATGTCAACTGGGAAAGCACCATAGGTTATCCTATCCCAGTCGAGTCAATAAGCGGGCTTCTTGTCCTTTTGAGTTAGTGCATAGTGATGTGTGGGGTCCTGTAAAAGACCAGAGTTATAATGGTTTTCGTTATTTTATCTCCTTTGCCGATGATTTCTCACGCATGACATGGATCTACCTTCTTAAAAGTAGAGAGTCCGTGTTGTCTATTGTGAAACATTTTCATACTGAAGTTAAAGTCCAGTTTGATTGCAATATAAAAATTCTTTAGTCTGATAATGCTTTGGAGTATGTTCAAAAGGCTATGTCTGATTTTTGTAGCTCGGTTGGTATGATTCACCGCACATCTTGTCCTCACACCCCTCAGCAAAATGGGGTGGTAGAGAGGAAGAATCGCCATCTTCTTGATATTGCTCGATCTATTATGTTTCAATCTAATGTGCCCAAGAAGTTTTGGTCTGAAGCTCTTTTAACTGCTTGTTTCTTGATTAATAGGCAACCTTCCTCTGTTCTTCAAGGACAGACTCCTTTTTCTGTATTGCGTCCCATGGACTCTCCCTATCCTATTCCTCTTAGAGTGTTTGGTTGCACTTCCTTTGTCCATAACTTTGACCCTAAGGCCGACAAGCTGTCTCCTAGGTCCATTAAAACACTGTTCCTGGGTTACTCTAATACGAGTAAAGGATACAAGTGTTACTGTCCTAGTCTTCGTCGCATGTTTGTGTCTAGGGACGTCACCTTCCATGAGACCACTCCATATTTCTCCAATGCTATGAGCAAGGGGGAGCAGTTGAGAGAGGGAGAGCCACCAAAAATACAAAATGAGAGACTGGCACCATCGGTGCAGAGTGAGGGAGTGCCACCTATCATTTCGGATTTTACTTCTATCCCGGATGAACAAGCAGGAGATAGACCTACCATTGAGCATTACACACATGTATACCATAGGCGAGGCAGGCAGGATCCAGAAGAAGTAGCGGCACCAGTCCCTGAGCCCTCATCATCGCCTTCTACTCAAGAGACTCCTACAGAGACATCAAATCTCGACCTTCCTATTGCTGTTCGGAAAGGTACTAGGTCCTATACTATTAAACACCCTATTACAAATGTATGTTGCCTGTCTCATCTGTCTAAGCAGGCCCGTGCATTCGCTATTGGGATTGATTCTGTGCCTATACCAAGAAACCATTCTGACGCTATGAAGAACAATGGCTGGACACAGGCTATGCAACTTGAGATGTCAGCTCTCTTAAATAATGGTACTTGGGATCTGGTTGATCTTCCTGCAGGAAAGAAAGTAGTGGGTTGTAGATGGGTTTTCACTATTAAACACAATCCGGATGGATCAGTTGAACGGTTGAAAGCCCGATTGGTTGCAAAGGGCTACACCCAAACCTATGGTGTTGACTTCTTTGAAACATTTTCTCCTGTTGCTCGCCTGAATTCTGTGCGGATCATTATTTCTCTTGCTACTACCTTTGATTGGTCACTATTTCAGCTGGATGTAAAAAATGCTTTTCTCCATGGTGATCTACAGGAAGAGGTATATATGGAGCAACCTCCTGGGTTTGTTGCTCAGGGGGAGTGTCAGAGAGTATGCAAATTAAAAAAAGCTATATATGGGCTGAAACAGTCACCTAGAGCTTGGTTTGACAAGTTCAGTGAAGTTATTCTTCAGATGGGTTTTTCTCGCTCCATGACTGATCATTCCTTATTTTACTCCAGCTCTTCTTGTGGATCCATTATTCTTATTGTATATGTTAATGACATAGTAATTACTGGCAGTGACACCATGGGAATATCTCGTGTCAAAGAGGGTTTGCAAAAACACTTCCATACAAAGGATCTGGGCAAACTAAGATACTTTCTAGGCATTGAAGTGCTTAGATCTCATGCAGGTGTCAATTTATCTCAGAGGAAATATGTGCTTGATTTATTACAGGAGACAGACATGGCTGAATCTAAATCGGTATCTACATCGATGGATTATCACATCAAAGAGGTGGTTGATGATGCTGAGTATCAAGATCCAGGATATTACAGGAGAATAGTGGGCAAATTAATATATCTAACAGTCACTCGACCTGATATTTCTTTTGCTGTGGGCGTGGTAAGCCAACATATGCATTCTCCACGACAGTCACACTGGACAGCAGTCTGCAGAATTCTGAGATATCTGAAAAGTGCTCCTGGTAAGGGTATCACATATTCTAGACCAAAGGCACCTCCATCTACTCTGTCTCTCACAGGATATTCAGATGCTGACTGGGTTGGTGATCATACTGATAGGAGATCTACATCAAGCTATTGTACCTTTCTAGGTGATCATCTTATCACATGGAAAAGTAAGAAGCAACATGTGGTTGATAGATCTAGCACTGAGGCTGAATATCGTGCTATGGCCCATGCATGCTGTGAACTAAAATGGGTCAAATCTGTTTTATCTGAATTACAAATTTCTCTTCTACCTTCTGTGGAGCTCAAGTGTGACAATCAATCTGCTATGCACATTGCCAGGAATCCTATCTTTCATGAGCGTACAAAACACATAGAGGTTGATTGCCATTTTATTCGTGATCAAATAAAAGACGGCACTATTGTGATTCCATATGTCAGATCTGAGGATCAACTAGCAGATATCCTGACAAAGCCTTTGGGTTCAGCAATCTTTCAGAGACTCTGCGGCAAGCTGGGCATACACGATGTGTACTCTCCAGCTTGAGGGGGAGTGTGAAGCAACCTGCATCCCGGTCGATACTATCGACACTCTGTCGATAGTATCGAGATCAGTTCAGGTTCAAGTTGCAGCCACCTGCATCTCGGTCGATATTATCGACAGGTGTGTCGATAGTATCGAGATTGGTTCAGGTGCAAGACAATGTTCTGTCGATACCATCGACACTCATGTCGATGGTATCGACACCGGCACAGTGGCGGAACGGCAATCCAGCGGCAACCCTATTTTGCTTATGAAATTTATTTTTTTACTCTTTTTCTCTCTTTGTACCTCATGTACTTACCTTAATATATATATACAAGTGTGTAGGCTCAAGCCCTACTCACGTTTGCTGCATCTTGCAGCCGACATGTGATTAGTGTTCCTGTCTTCTTCCTTTCTTCATTTCTTCTTACACTAAAGATTCTAATGTTCATTCATGATCACTCTTATTGGTATGAAAATTATCAGTTCCAAGGGGACTCTATGCTACCTTCTATGTGCTATCTTCTTTAGGAGGTGTTAGAGTGCTTCAATTGTTGTATTGCAAGCTTTAGGGAGGAAGATTAATTCTTGTCAGGGGAGATCAATTTATGTATGAATTATTTTATCTTTTTTTTTCATTTATTGACAAGTTGGACATGTGTTCCACCCATGCTTCATCTCGAGGGGACTGTTACAGTTGTTGTTATTGATTTTATTATATAAGTGGATCTAAGCATGTTTGGCCGCTTCCTTTTACTTGTTCTTCTATATGTAGGAGGGGGAGTTTGCCGTCTATCAATAAAAAAATATCTCATTTGCCTCCCATTTTATTTTCCACACATGTAAACCTGGACGTATGGGCAGCAATTCGTATGTGTTTGCATCTAGGAAGCACGGACACTTCCCGGGAGGTGCCGTGGCCGTGTCTGCCGCGTGTCGGACGCGGACACGCCGTGGACACAGCTGGACACGCGGTGGACACGGCCCCGGAGTGTCCAACTTTTTTTTGAAGAGTTTTTGGCTTGGACACGGCTGACCCAGCCTAGCCACATCCAGGTTCAGTTATGTTAGGAAAAAAGACTAAACCCGTACCTGTTCCCTAACCCACCGATATTTGCTCCCCGTCTCCTCAATTTCACTCCAAATTTTTATTGTTTTCTTACTGTAATCCTGCCCCTCTATCAATCTATGCCCAATTTTTCTAATAAGTCTTTTTCTTCTGTTTTGTTATAATGTTGACAATAATTGCTGCTGTTGGTTCAGTTATGTTATACAAATCTGTAGTATTTACTGTATTTAATCATATATCATTCTGAGTTGGATTTCTTTATTGTTGAATTGGTTTAATTATTGTTTATTTACTGTTCAAAAGTCATTGCGTTATGATTTAAATTGACAATTTGCTTTAATTGATTGGAAGCATGGACATGAATGCATTTACATGAATTTATAAATATCACTAGGCCATGCTTGTTGTATATGATGGATTTTTCCTATTTGGATGAATGTGTTTGATGGATGATTGTATGTCTTTTAAGTAAATGAAATGCAAACTCCACAATTAAATTTCTATAATAGAATGTGTTTATACATCAATAATGTATACATATATATGTGGAAAAAACAATTTGCCGTGTTCGTGTCCTACATTTTTAAAAATTGCCGTGTCCCGTGTCCGTATCCGTGTCCGTGTCCGTGTCCGTGCTTCCTAGGTTTGCATGCAAGATAGCCTCAAATAAAATCTTGCATAGACTTATGGGGGGGGGTGATTTGCCTATGTTGAAATTGTCGAGAATCACCTAGATGTTGCTGATTTAGGAGGATCGCCTATTGAACTTCCAGAGGTCAGAGCACTGATTCCCCATTGCTTTCATACCCAACTGTCACCTGAAGCGTCCTCCCGTCGATGTCCACATAACATGCAGGGATTAAACAGTGGGAGGTCCCAGGACCGAGCCCAGGCCATGGGATGAATAGAATGACCAATTTAAAAAAGAAAAACAGTTTCCCCGACTCTAGTAATTTAAAGTTGATTCAGGTACAGACAAATTCCCGCTTACTCAACTCTTTATAGATGGAAAGATATAAGAGAGAGGCATCTCAGACTAGATCAGACTCTGCAACTGGAAACCCTCAAATGACTAACACTAATCCCGAATAATGTGAAGTTTGATTTAAAACGTAGCTGGCACCCAGCCATACACAACAGACTACTTTAGGAATTTCTGAAGCTTCAAACGCATCACGACGGGGGAATCCTATATCAGTTCTTGCTTGCTTTTCATCTCGGATATTGTTCTTGTTAGGGGAAAAGAAAAGTTGTTGTTTATTAAGAATGGATGCCACATTTATTGGAGTGTGGGAAGTGTAGAAAAAACAAGTTATGTGGTGTGTGACTAAAAGATAAGTAATGGAAAAACAGTAAATACAAGTGAGAAGAGTAAAGAGACATGTCTCTCAGCAGTCAGCAGTTCCAATGTTTTATCCTGTTAGGTCATTCTACCAGGGGACATTCCAGGACATAGTACCACAATAATCAGACATTGCCACCAAAAGCACGATCCCTTCCTGCTTGGGTGTCAATCACTGCATCCAGAGCATCCCTATCTGGGTCTTTGAAACTATTGGAGACTGGTGATTTATGATTTCTTCTGCTACTTCTCATGGAAGTTTGCTTCTTAGGTTCTTGAAAGGATAGTTCGTGTTTGATTAATTTGGTTGTTTGATCCCTCAAACACCTTTTCTTGGTGTTTTGCTTTTGCCTCTACTCTTAACATCTGTGGAACTGGTATTGCCTATTCCTGCCTCGGGGCTGGTTCCTGCTGCCGCACTTGTGCATTATGAGTCTTGGCCTTTTTATCGCTTGACTACTTTTGCTGGATACATTGTCCTTGTAGATGAATGACTTGCAATGGGGGCATGTCTAAGGCCTCCATTCATACTGGATCATCAGGACATGGTTAATCCCACTGGTGCCCTAACGTTAAGGATTTTCACTTTTCAGGAACCTCTAGGTGCTCGTAGTGATACTAATCTCTGCGCACTCCTAATGCCGCAACTTTGAGCAGCTAGCTAAGGCACAAAGGCCTTTGTAGACAGCTCCCTTCTCTGTCAGTTAAGCTGTCATTTCAGAGTTCAAAAAGAAGATCTTGGGCTGTTACTCTCACGCATACCTCTGAGCGATTCCTTCTCCCATCGCCCCTGCCTCCCACTTCTATAGGATCAGGGAACATGCACAGACCACAGTCCATTCTTAAGCAAATGTTTGAGATAGTCCAGATCAGTGAACTGCAAGAGAAAGCAATCATTTTCCTTGTTATTGCTTTATTCATACCTCCTTAGGAATTCTTTAAATGCAAGACACGGTTTTAGCTCCACATTGTATCCTGACATTATGCTCTCCCAGCACCTTGCGTTCTTGTCTTCCTATTCATGGGGGTAAATGAGAACGTTATCTTGCCACCTGAATCTCCACTTGGTTCGTTGCTTTCTTGACTGCAATGGGTTAGTCTTGAAGGAATCCAACCATCCTTGAAGGACCAGGTTGGCAAGACTGATTGCGGGAGACCTATTTGGCTCTCTTTATGGAGCTTCTGATCACTAATTGGGTGTCTGCCGCTCCCTTTTAATTGGGGTGTTTCTCATCTGGATGGTCGGCCATGTGGTTAATGTGATTAATTAAAGGTGATTTTCCATGATTTGCATATATTGTGTAACAGCTGCATTTTCTGCAGTTTAATTTTCACCAGCACTTAAAGTAATCCCGCCAGCACCTGATCTTTTGAGTCTACCAAAGAAAAAAACACATGCTTTCTGCATTGCACTCTGTGGCTGTTTTTTTCTTTTGCATTCTCCCGTGATTATCTATTAGTTTAAGCATTATTATTTTCCTCTTGTTGCAATGGCAATCACATACTACTTTCGTCAGGCCCAATCCCGAGCAGATTCTTGAAGATCTTTTTATTCAGTAGATAACAGATGGAAGATTGGAAGGGGTGATTTGATCGTCGCCGGGTGTAACGCGGAGCACATTAGCCACAGCATTCTTGTGCATATCCCACTTCTTATGCAACAAAAAACCGCATATTGTTTTGGCAGCCCTGCATTAGATACTTGAAGATCCCTTTGTTCAGGAAACAGGGTGGCGGGAGGGTAATTGGTTCAATGTTTGGCGTGACATGGAGCAGATCAGTGTGCCGCACTAGCTTGGCAAAATTGGCTTGTGCTTCAAGAGATACGAGGACTTTCCAGATTTGTGATTTTTGCATGTGGAATCTGGGCATCCTAAAAGAATTATGGAGGTGAACATTATAACGGAGAATCAGCCGAATCTGAAGGAAAGTGACAAGATAACTTTAGTTGCCAATCCGATATTAATGAATTGGATATCTAAAAATGTTCATCGATTCCAAAAAGGCATACGAGTTGAAAACTGCAACTACCATTATGAGGTGCTCGTTTGGCAAGTGGTCGAAACACGTATTAACTCTGTTATGGAAATAAGAAACAGAATGAAATGTTTCTCTTGATTGCTTTGAATGTAATGTGTTATCCCTGGAACTATGCAACCAAGGTTAGTTTTGGCTTAGTTTGAATGAATCAATGATCGCAGTATAAAATTTTGATGTTTGGCCTTTCCTGGTCTAGTTATGTAACAGCGATGGTTTCAGTACTTGAATACAGATAAATGTAACACATCAGCGAAGTCGTTGTAGTATAGTGGTGAGTATTCCCGCCTGTCACGCGGGTGACCCGGGTTCGATCCCCGGCAACGGCGATTTTGACGAATATGGGGTTGATTTTTACATTTTAATATCAAAACGGTCCACGTCCAACAAAGTCGTTGTAGTATAGTGGTGAGTATTCCCGCCTGTCACGCGGGTGACCCGGGTTCGATCCCCGGCAACGGCGATTTTGACGAATATGGGGTTGATTTGTACATTTTAATATCAAAACGGTCCACGTCCAACAAAGTCGTTGTAGTATAGTGGTGAGTATTCCCGCCTGTCACGCGGGTGACCCGGGTTCGATCCCCGGCAACGGCGATTTTTAACGAATACATAATGGATTTTTGCGTAATAATATTAGTAGGGCCATGTTAGAATCAGCAAAGTCGTTGTAGTATAGTGGTGAGTATTCCCGCCTGTCACGCGGGTGACCCGGGTTCGATCCCCGGCAATGGCGAATTTTGTCTCACACGTGATGGATTTTTACATTGAGGCCGGTTGTACTACTCATTGCTTGTTTCGCACAAAACATCACCACGGACCACGTCTGGATCATTTTAAAACGTGGCCTATTACCATATTCTTCGGCCCATATTACATTGAGTTCAGTCATACAATATTTACGAATATTTGCTGGCAAAACACGAATGCAGCTGTTGCTGTATTTCTACATTGAATATTCAATGGACAAAAAACCAAAATAGCACACTTTAATAAAAATATGTACTAAAATAGCAATAAAGCCATCTTAATTTCTGAAATAGCCCACTTTCTGGGAAAAACACAAATAGTTTTGGCGTTTTACTGTTTTCGAGACCAAAAGCGTTAAAAACATAACTTTTTCAGTTGAAAGCGTCCAAAACTTGGCATTTTTAGGTGAAAGCGCAAAAAATTAGGCATTTTCATATAAAAATGCCAAATAGTAGGTGTTTTAATGTTTCCGAGAGAAAGCTCCATATAAATTAGCGTTTTACTGATGTGCTTTTTCAAAAATGCCAAATAGGCTTGCGCTTGAAGTCCTTGTTTGCATGCACCGAGGAAAGATACAAATAGGTAAACTGAGCAGCGTGAGCTACATCTCCGCTGAGTTGGAAGGAGTCCTCACCGACTTGGTTGTTTTAGATGCATGTGGTGTGGAATTCCAGTAAATTATTTCTTATATTGGCCAACTTCCGGACCTCGTCCCACTGCGAAGGCGGGTGAAGAGGAGCAAGAACCAGAAGGCACCTGCACACCCTGTGTCTCCGGTTCCTACACCTGCCTCTTCACCGCCGCGGTAGCCATTTGTGATACCACCAGCTTTGCCTGCGTATTTTGAGCCAGCACGGCCGGAGTCTTCCGATAGGGCCGCGACGAGTGTCGACAGACCTGTACGGGAGCAAAGAAGTGGGAGACATGATATGATTCGGAGGGGGAAGCACCGACGCCTGGCCCGAGCAGCTGCAGCCACATCGATGCTGGGACCACCACCGATGACGGTGCATGTCGAAAGACGCTGTGGGGGTTCTTCTCTTGCAGAACACACTGGTGGACTTCAAGCGCCAGGCTATTTGGCGGTTTCGAAAAAGCGCCAAGTTCTTTGGCGTTTTCAGGGACAGTATCGTTAAAACGCCGCAAGATGTCCTGAAAACGCCAAGTTTTTGGTGCTTTCAACTGAAAACGCCATGTTTTTTGGTGCTTTTGGTCCTGGAAACAGTAAAACGCCAAAACTATTGGTGCTTTTCCCAGAAAGTGGGCTATTTCGGAAATTAAGATGGCTTTGGTGCTATTTCAATACATATTTTTATTAAAGTGTGTTATTTTGGTTTTTTTGTCCATATTCAACATGATGTAAGATGAAGACATTAAGTGGCGACTTCTCTTTTCCAAGAAGGCAGGGCGGCCAACAGCCCACCTATTGTGACACCCCGAAAAATTGATACAAATAAGTTGCCTTTCCCTCGGTGACTAATGAAAAAATAGTAATGACACTTAATTGGGGTTTTTGACTCAAGCTGAAGGGATCTAGCGTAAGTTTGGGACGTTCAACATTTTTTTGACTACTAGGGGTACACTGGCCTTGACAATTAATAATAACATACAATGCAAAACGAGCTACGTAAACATTTGCTAACTCATGATTTTGGAATCAAAAGATACACTAATTCCCGCTTACATCAAAAATGGGTTATTTAGTGAGATAAAATATAGTAAAATGTATATTTACTTATGAATTATAGTTCATTATAAGAAAATATGCATGTCAACCGAGTTTAATCATGATTGAAGGTTATCTAAAATAAAAAATGTGGATGAAATATATCGAAATGACTTCATATTCATTTATGGCAACCACCCCAAGGAGTGTTTAGTAATTTAAGTCTTATGAACTTTTCAGAACTATCGACCCATGAAACATCAAGAATATACCGACTTGCGTATATGCTTTTCAACCATTTTCATGCTTTTAGTGGACGTGAATTGGTCTTAGGGCTAGGGTCTGGACAATAGTGGGTTCCCGACTCTCCTCCACCACCCCTCATGGCACCGACATTCCTTCTCTTTTCCTTCCCTGTTAGGCTTTGATGAATCTCATTTTGGACTAATCCCTACTACTAGAGGATAAGTGAGTGACTGATTGGTAAGCATCCAACATTGATGTGATTTAATTGCTATCTCTTCTCCCCTTCGTCGAATATTCTTCTACAAATGACTTTTTCCAGCTGCCTTCACCTTCACTCCTCAAGGTTGGCTATCACAACATCAATTAGTCAGAATATTCCCTCTATATCTTCCTTAGGATCTATTATCAAGATGATAAAAGGAGGCAAGTTCATATGCATGCTCATTACCCAAACATGTTTCCATTTCCCCCCTCAAGTAAACTACCTCTATTAGAGCATATCATTCTTCTTCTCCCCATGCGACACGTCGAGTCACACCTCTCCCTACCACTTCACCCTATATAGTGGTTGACTCTATAACTCATGATTGCATTGATGCGTGACATGACTTTTAATGTACCGAAAAATTCACTAGGGGTGAAATCCCTAAAGTTTACTTGAACAAGTACAATAATCACCACAAGTAAGTGGATGGATCTTATCATAGTATAGTTTAGGATCAAACCCAAAAGACAATATTTTTAAGATTCTGATCAAATAACCAGAAAGAACTAGTAGTTATCACAAGATTGATGGTTGTTGATTATACAAAGTTGCAAATAATAAAAGGCTGAATTAAAATGGTTGATAAACTAATGTATATGAACACTGGGGTGGAATGAGTTTCTCCACCACTACCTATCATTTACTCTCTCACTACATTATATTAAGCATGAATATGTACATATTGAGGCTGAGAAACCCTTGGCGCGAGGATAATAATATGGACAAATATGACTCTAACCTCGCCATCGCGTTACCTAGGGATCATACATCTATCGCCTCAGAAAACACCTATAAGGAATTTTCATCAACAGTTTAACTAGAATCTAATCAATATCCTAGATCTTTATTTGAAGTTCTCTACATCCAAGATCATTATTAAACATGTAACTTGCTAATAAGACAAACACACAAGTATAAATGATTGATTTTAAACATGCAATGATCCGTACAAAAATAGATGAAGATACAAGAGAAAAATTGAGTAGCAGGGCTACTCCACACACCTTAGAGAGAGGACTACTCGCTCATGGATATAGTAGAAGAAACAACAAAGAATAAGGAGAAGAAATCCATGGTCATAGAAGAAGAAGCGGTTGCAACCGTGGTGTGTAGAAGCATCTCTTTAAACTCTAAAATGATGGCATTGATGGACAAGAAATAACACCCTAGACGTTTTTCAAGGATGAACTAGGGTTGTCAAGATTCTTCACTTGTGTGGTGGCTCTATTGCTATGTGGAGAAGGTATCAAGGTGGAAAAGGCAGAGGTTGCCAACCGATGGGAATGAACTCTACAAAATATACCTCCTTTGAGGTTAGGACCTTAGAGCCTTGGTGGAGGCAGAGGGAGATTCAGTTGGCATTCACAAACTAATGGAAGGGTTGATGGTAGATGGATGTTGAAGGTCAGGGGCTATGGAAATAGTCTTGCAACATCAAATCATATATCCTTCTTCTTTAGGTCTTGGTCTTTTATTTATAGGTGTAGAGCAGGGTTTGGAACCCTCACAACCACCATGCAGTGAAGTCTTGGCGTTGCCATGAAGGTTAAGAGGCAAAAATGACATCAAAAGATGATGGGTCATCCATATACAATAACTCCATCGATAGACGAGGAGTCTCATGACGTTCAGTGCAACCATCAATAGGTGAATGGTCATAGAGCAACCATCAAAAGGCGATGCAGAACAACCATCAGTTGGTAAGAGAAGTGAAATCTTTGAAAGACGATGCAACGCAATTATTAGTTTTTGAGAGCATAGACACCATGGAAAGGCAAATGTCAGAGGGCCATTAGAAGGATGAGACAAAACCACCATCGACTGATGAGTGTAGAATCTCCATCGATAGGTGGAGCAGGGTGACCATCGGAAGAGGACCATTGAACGCGGGGTCAGGATGTTGTATTTCATTTGGTTGACAATCAAAGGAAAGACAAAGTAATGTAAATCAATGGTTGGGAAGACATATTGCAAAGTCGATGGCTCACCAGATGATGCCCACCAGGGGGTGTATGGAAATCAGACACACATATAGGCAGCAGAAATAGAAAAATTTTAAATACCCATTTCCCAAAACAACAAGATCATGTTAATGACAATGCATCTAGGAAGGAAGGTTTGCGTAGTTATACTTGGTCCTGGAGCAAGTCCAGTGACATCACCCTTAAAGTAGAATCATGTTTCCTCTTCTTCAGATAGAAATACACTCCTTCAATAGCAACAATAGTCGTACAATCATCTCCACCAACATCCTGGTCTGGCCACCACAAACGACGATTGATAGAGTTCTCCTAGCGGCAAAAGTCTCTTGCCTCTAGAGAAGTCCATACAAACCACCAAGAACTCCACATTGCACGACCATATCCAAAGGAAAGGAGTTGTCCCTTTAGAATGTCAACCTACTGCGGTTGATTCATTGTCCCACAATTGTCTCTCCCTTACTATCCCTCCTTTGTCAGGTAGCACTTGCTCAAGCTCTGTATTGGTTACCACAACCAGAGAGGACAATAATTGTCAGATCCAATTGTTGTGTTATGAGTAGCCCTAATACCCCTATGCTTATAGGAGAGGCTAGGGTCAGGGTAACCGATCTATGTGGGGTCGAAGCAGATGAGTTCATGAATTTTCTAGAACATGCACATTGCAAAACGGTCCGTTCACATGTCAAACTGATCGGTTCATGCATGGATTGGTCAGTTCATGCAACAAACTAGTCAGTTCATGTAGTTTTCTATTCAGAATCACTTTGGTTTTCAATGTACAATTAATGCACAACATGATGTCAACACCAACCCTTGATCCAATCAAATTGACCGTCAAATCGGGCAACCCAGATGATGAACCAGTCAGTTCACATCACCAACCAGTTGATTGGGTCTTGTGAACTGGTCAGTTTGCACCCTAGTTCAACCAATGATCATCCAATGTTGATTCCAATTGACCTGACACTCCAACCGATCAGTTCAACACTTGAATATGTCAGTTTAGAGTCTAGTTAGTCAATTTTGAACCTCAGTTGTTTAATTGAATACCTAAACACCTTTAGTAATCAAATTAAACATCATTCATGAATATAATCCTTCAATCCAAGTGCATTCATATGCGTGCAACCCTATAGGTCCAAAATTATGTTGGCAATGGATGTCTATAACAAACTTATGACATCACAAGCAAAGAGTAGCATCTAGAAACACATCATTGCTACCCAAGTAATTCAGAAAGTTAGAGAACAACTTCAACCTACAATCTGTGATTAGTGTTACCATGATCGTGTAGTTCCTTTGTCTCTAATATCCAAATTGAAATCGAGGCACGAAATCTTCATCTTATCAATGCTCAATCCATGTTCCTTGAACTAGAGAAGATTATCTAAGATGCATGTGAGTTCAAATATCACATATTGAATCACATGAGCACGACCGTACAATTCTCAATCTTGCTTTTCAAGAGGCCCTAGATATCAATCTCTTGTAGGAGGGACGAATCCTATCTACATCACTCACACTCAATCCCCATGTGTCACAGTGCACCTGAGCACCACCTTTATGGAAACCCTTATTCAGGATCACAGTGGATGATGTCAAAGTACATGAACGCCATGTGATGAATGTAGTGACTTCAAGTCTAAGAACCATAATCACCAATATCACTATGAGAGATGATTACGCCTACCATTCCATGATCTCCATGTACCACTCTCATTCTGGGTCTATCTGATACACTATTCTATAACATGTACCTATGCGCTTGACTTGATATGAAATATCATGACCAATGATATTCTATCATCAGTCAACACACACTCTATACTTATGTATTACTGTTGTCTATTTTGATTCCACAATAATATCTGACTAGGGACATAATAAGAATGTATGCACTCTTAGCATTCTTATGATCTCATTGTTCAAGTCACATACTTGAAGTCATATAACATTGAGTAACATCATTATTTAGACATCCACTATGTATGTGTCATCATCTCATGACTGAGACAAACTTATAACTACCTTTATTATTATCAAATCATGTATCTAAGGTCACATTCCAATCATCATATGATTGACTCTCTGGGCATACATACCAACAAACTCTCAATTTTTACTTAGAGCCAATCACCCATACATCTTATTCCAAGTGATCTAAACATGTCCACCATGTTTCTATTGCGCAAGTGCTTTTATAGCGGGTTTAGAAACACTTGCTTCAAGTCAATATTTTGTAAATTTCACATCTCTTCGCTATGTGACATCTTGTATGAGATGGAAGTACCACAATATGCTATCTGAGATCCTTCCCTAACCAGTAGTTCCATTGCTGTCATCAATATTTCTATCGTGTCATCAATGGTTGGAACCTCACACAAGTTCACCCATATGAACTTCTTGATCCATACATTATCCTCTACTGTTCTGATAACACAGAGATATTAGATTCTATTCTAGATTTAAATAACTTCCATTATCTTGGAACCCTTTTCAGCTTACATTTCTCATTTAAGGTCAAACATAATTTTAAATTGCACTCATTAATTTTTCAGTTTGGAAGCTTGCATCGGTGTAACCCTTTACACCTAACTCTTCCTTATTACCATAACCAAGGAACCGATCCTTTTAGTGCTTCTCAAGCACTTTAAGGATGCTCTTTATGGTAGTACAATGACTTCCATTCGAATCTGACATATACCCTTTCGTCATATCCAATACATACGAGATTGCTAGATATGTATATATATCCTCTCATCATGTCTAATACATATGAGATAACTGGATATCCTCTCATCATGTCCAATACATATGAGATAATTTCTCTTGTCATGTCCAATATATACGACATAACATGATAAGTACACACCATTGCATTAATATATCCAATTGCAAATGCATATGTCATCTATCCATGTGTTCCTATTCTTCACAAGAATTGGGACACTAGGCTCCTGAGGGACTAACTCCATGGAACACAGATAAGTTTTCTATCACCGAGTCTTGCATGCTGAACTCTTTCAACATCTTGCCAATGTATATGTTATTTCTTAGGTCAAGAAGATTTTCAGATATATATCTATAGATCTCAATCCATATCACATAGGATGCTTTGCCTAAACCCTTCATATAGAAGGTAATTTCTATGCCATGTTTTAATATTTGTAGGATAAGGATGTTATTCCCCATCATTATGTAGAATATAAATATGGTCCTACTAAATCTTTTGTAATCACATATTTCATATTCATTTTGAATCAAGTCAAACTCTTTGATTGTCCTGTCAAATATAAGTTTCCATCTCTGAGATGCTTGCTTCAATCCACAAATTGACCTTTGAAGCTTATAGACTTTATTTGCATTATTTTATTTATAAAACCTTTAGTCTGTGTCACATACACATCCTCATAATTATTCCAATTAAGGGAATTTGGTTTTAACATCCATATTCCAAATCTCACAGTCACACTAAGCTCCAATAGCAAGCATGATCATGGTGGACTTAACCATGCATGGTAATTGGTGAAAGACTTCATCATGTTCAACACCTTGAACTTGTTTGAAGCTCATTGCAACAAATCTACCCTTCCATGTTGGTATCCTTTCAAAGACCCAAATGCACCATATGGGTTTTGCCCCTTCGGTGGAACCACCATGGTCATACCTTATTGGTGTACATGGAGTCCATTTTGGATATCATGGCTTCAATCCATTTCTTAGACTTTGGTTCCTCAATATCTTTGTAGATAGGCTGTTGACTCATCATCTATGATCAACTTACCGCCCTTTTGAGTAATAACATATCATAATCTTTCAAACTCAAGGTGTGTTCTACTAGAACTATATGGTTTTGTGTTACATAAGGAACTTGAGATTCCACAATGACTTATGATTCTACTTGTTCCTACTATACCTCTTTAGGTTCAATGTTTTCTTGTTTGTCTTAAAAATTTTGAGTCCTACTTTTACTCCCACTGATTCCTTTAGAACTAAGTTCCTTTTCAGGGAGACAACCATCCTAATCAACAAAAACTTTGTTATCATATTGGGATAATAGTAGTATTTTAACAAAATACATTATGTGATTTGTGGACAAAACTTCTCAAGGAACTATTTTCTTTCATAAGCTTCAAATCCTAATCACAATAAAAGACATACAATGTAAGACCCCTGACCTATATTTTGGGTTAAACCTATTTTCTTTGGCTTGATTAAGTTCTTAGAATCTTTCTCTAATTCTTTGAGATGTTATTAGAGCTTGTGGAGAGTTTAAGTCTCCAATTTGAGCTTGTTTGGATTATGTTTGTGCTTTGTGTGCTTATTTTGGGTCAAATTACAATTTACCCATTTGAGAGGGTTATCTTGCAATATTCCACCTCTAGTGTGTTCCTTCTCTCTCTTGGATTCATTATATAGTGTGTGTGATGATTTAGGGAACCTTGGTTAAGCCTTTGATGAGTGGTGACACCCCTAGAGGTGATTATGGTTTCTAGGGTTTGCTTGGTTTCAACCCATGTGTTTTTTTTGTTGTCTCAACCCTTGTCTCGACCTAGGTGGGTGTTTTGGGAGTCTCTCAACCAAGACACCTTCCTTAGGCGTGCCTTGTCTCAACCATGATGGCTTGTGGTGGTTTTGGCTGAGACAATTAGTCTTTTGTAAGAGTGTCTCGACCTAGTGTGCAAGGTGACCTTTTATCTCGACCAGGGTGATGCTTTGCTCTTGTTTTGACCTCCTTTGGAGTGTCTCAACCAAAACCATGTGTTGGGGACCAAAGGTGGTCGAGATCCAACATAGGTTTTATCACCATCTCATGCATGCATGTTTTAAGTGGTTGCATATTGGTTTCTTGGGTGGACAAGTGCCCCTTTGGTGTCTTTAGGTGTTGACACATCACCCCTCACCCTCCCTCCCTCCTCCTTTTCCATATAAACCCTCTCCTCTCCATGTAAGTGAAACTTTAGCCCCTCTTCCTTACTTACCCTCTTTTTCTCATCCTTGGATCGTGGTGGAGCAATAAGAGTTGATCTTGGAGCTCTTGGTGGTCGAATCCTTTGCATGTGGTGATCCTTGCTCATCTTCAACCTTGGTAAGTATATGCCTTTCTTTTGTGGCATTTTCTTTGGATCTTCTACCTCATCTTCTTCCCTTCTCTTGGCCTTAGACTATTTTTTGACATGGTGGCCCATCTTGAGAGTAAGCTCCTCATTACAAGGGTCATAGGCCATGTTTTGACAAGGCGACACCCAAGTGAGAGGGAGTTTCTTCTCTCTTCCCCCCCCTTCTTTCCTTGGTTTGGCCTAGGGTTTCTCTTTCACTCTTTCTTGAGAAATCTTTGACCTTGGTGTTTTCTCCTTCTTGAGGTGTTCTTATGGCCAAAAGTGTATCTTTTGGTGGAGCTTCATCATCCTTGGTGATCGTGTGCTTAGAGCTAGTGATCCTTGGAGTTGTCTTCTTTAAGGCGGGTGATATAACCCTCTACCCTCTTCTATTACTAGCATCTTACTTTTATGCTTGCATGTTTTTGTTTCCATACCTAAAGTTGATGCTAAGATGATATATGATGATCCTATGAAATTAGTGTTTATGACTTTGTAGCTTTCTCATGAAGATAACTCTCTTTCTTAAACCCTAATATCTACGTGCACATTTTCTAAGTGGTTTTGAGAGGATGGTCTTGCATGCATATTGAGCTTTACTTTTGTCACCATGTTTTAGGTTTGGCTATTATGTTTTCCTTGGAGCTTTGGATGTTTTCACCCATGTGTTATGACTCGAATTTCTCTCTCCTAAGTGGTTTTTCTTGATGATCTTGAATCCATGAGTTTGATCTTACTGATGCCTGGTTTTCCCAATATTTATCTTTTCTTCGATCGTGACAACCTTTGCTTTGGGTCGAGACACACACTTGTGATGTGGATAATACATCTTGTCTTGGTTTTGGGTCTAGTCATGAGTGTGTTTTGCCTTGGGCCACAACACCTAGTCTTACTTGGGTCATGATGCCTCAATTTTTGCTTTAGATGTGACATGTTGCCGGTCGAGACGCCTGTTGTCTTGAGGTCCAGACGTTGCATTGCGCTTGCTTTTGAATTTCAGTCGAGACACTTGGGAGGTTTGTGGTCACGACCATGTGGTGATGCATTCATGGCATTACTACTGATCATGGCTGAGATGCAACTTGGTATTGGTCACAATGTCTGCTTTGTGTAGCAGTCACAACGTTACCTTTGCCTTGGGTCACAACATTTCTTTGTCGCAGTCGTGAATCTTAGTGGCAACACTGGGTATGGTTTCTGTAATGACCCTGACCTGGGTTATGAGTTAACCCTATTTTTTTTGTCTAAGTAAGTTTCTTATAACTTTAATATAATCCTCTAAGATGTTTTTTTTATCATGTGACACACTTATGTTTCAAGTTTGGTCCTGATGGAATGTTGTTTGAGCAATGTTCCTTTGTTTTGGACCAAAGTGCAATTTACCTAAGATGAGTGGTTATATTGAAAAATGTCACATGTTGAATGTGATTTAAGTGTTTATCATAATAATAGAGAAAATAATGCTAAGTGGTGGCTTGTGGAAAGCCTAAATGCCAAGTTTGAACTTGTTTGCATAATGTTAGTACCTTGTGCAACAATTTTGGTACAAATTGTAAATTACCCAAAATGTAGGGTTAATATGTAAATTACCACCTCTAGAGTGTTCCTACTTCCTCTATGTATCATTTAGAGGAGATATAATGACTAAGACACCATGTTTGAATCATTTATGAGTGGTAGTATTCTTGATGATGAAAAGACCAAGAAAGGGGTTGAATGTGAAACCCTAACTTGAGTTGTATCGAGTTGTAGACTTGATATGGGAGTTCCTATCGGACAAGGATCCATATAGGGGATCCCATATTGGTTTTTGGACTCTTGGAAAAGGACATGATGAGATAATCACCTCCATAAAGCAATAGATATCGGCTTGCAACTTTCATTTGGAAAGGTTGTATTGAATTGTGAATATAATAATAATGTGAGGGGAAGTGGCTTGCCTTAGAAGATAACCAAAGGGGGCCCGACCCTTATCCCTTGAATTATCCTCAAGTTTATATTTTGAATGGAAAGATAAATATGGAATGCATGCAAGTACATGTGTCAATCCATGCATGGCCATGTGGCACCTACTAGTAGTAAGGTGATGACACCTCTTACACTCTCTCCCATGAACCTCAAGGATATATATATACCCTTCCTTTCACCTAATAGTGAATCTTTTCGACCCCTACAACTCTCTCCCTATTAGATATCGTGCATATTAGATCAAGGATCAAGGGGATCTTGAGCACCAAGCTTAAGGTGAGGCCATGGTCATCTTCAACCTTGGTTCAAGCAAGGATCTCAGTTGTAATTCTTTCTTTTCTTTTCTTCTTCACCAAGTTCTTATCTATGGTGATTATTTGCATATAGAGGAGTTGTGAACAAGTCTTGAACCTGTGATAGTTCAACTCTTACCTTGGGAACGTGGATCTTTGGAGCTAGGAGCTTTGAAGTTGTTCTTGAGGCTGGTTATATAACTTGAACCCAAACATGTTATTACTCACCATCTTTCTTGCTATATTTGATGGTCTACTTTCAATTCCGAAATTTTCTTGAATACTTGATATATCTATGAGTTTTAGTAGTTGCTTAGACTTGTCATCATTGTACTAGAACAAGTATAACGAATGTCTAGAGCTTGAATATGATGATATCACCTTATAAAGTAATATCGGGTTCAAGCACATAAGCAAGCACCTGTAACCCGATATGACGATGCACCCACACCACTAAAACAATATGGATATGAGTTTATACTCCCTTGCACGATATGATAATGAAGTATACACATTGTGCACGATATCATGTCAAATATACATCTCTTGCATGATATGAGGTCAAGCAAACACCTCATGCATGATATAGTGTCAAGTACACACCACCAAACTGATATGATAAACCCTAGATAATGGGTAACTTAATATGATGATGAGTTTACACCTCAAGGGTGATATGGTAAGCACACATACACCTCAAGGTCAATATGCTGTGAAGCATACACACACCTCTTTTCCCAATATGGTGTGAAGCACACACATCTCTTTGCCTGATATGGTGTGAAGCACACACACACCTCTTTTCCCGATATGGTGTGAAGCGCGCACACACCTCTTGCCCAATATGGAAGCAATCACGCACCTATTGACCAATATGGAAGCAAGCACACACCTCTTGCCCGATATGGAAGCAAGCATACACCTCTAAACTGATATTGGGTTAAGCATACACCTCTTGGACGAAATGATGTTGAGCACACATCTCTAAAAGGATATGGTGGGTAACCCAATACACTAGATGACAAAAGTGGTAAGGTGGTTAATACCCTAGAACATGTGATGACCAATACACTAAAGTATGGTGTGGCCAATATCTTCAAGTGAGGTGAGGATGTTACACCCATGTATGGTGAAGGTGATAGACCATATGATTTGTAAGGTTGATACCTTGATGGTTAAGGGTATGAGGGATATGATGATGCCTATCTCAATATACACCTAACCCAATACATGTGTTAAATTTGACATACATGATTCAACCCGATACACCTTATAAAGGTGAGGGCAAAACACTCTTAGGAGTAATGAGTACAACACCAAGTAATGGTGTGGCTAATACCTTGATAGGTGAAACACCTAAAGTGGTTGATAATGGTCAACCCTATATCAACAATGCCTTAACCCGAGATGAGTCCATATCACTTGATGATAGTTGGGTAATTCAAAGTGTGTGACTTATGGCCAATACACTACATGATAAATGTGATGAGTTGGTGCATAAAGTATTAGGATGGGAAATACCCTAATACAAGATAAGTTGATGAACTTAAGTAAGTGAAAAATGATGAGGGAAGTGATACACCAAGGCATGATAAATATCACATCCAACACCTCAAGGTTGATACACCTTGATGCACCTTAAATACAATATACTTGGATGAGTAACACATGAAGTGTGTCATGTCAATTGTTACATTAAGATGTAATGAGTTTAATGCACTTTTATAAGTGTAGGCTAACATACCTTGAGAAAGGGTTAAGCTAAGTTAATAAAGTATGATGTAATCATTATTCTAGTGAGGATGAGAGAGAAACTCATACTTTGTGTTGAAAATCATTTAATGATAAATGATGAGAATAAATAAGTATGATTGAATACTTATGATATCAATGTATGCTCCTAGACGTGTGGAGAAATGAATTAGGGTTTGGATTGATAATATGAACTTGAAACCCTATTCGTCTATAAAGGGAAACCCTAACCCTAATAATGGGAAGGTTGTATTTCTCTTATGGCATAAGCCTTGAGAGACATGTTAAATACTTGTATAACAAGTATAATGTTTATGTGGTCTGATGACCTAAAAGATATTTGTTTCCTAGTGAGAGGTGATAAGATGTTTAATGGGCCTTGTGAGCCATGTGAATAGTTGTTGCCTAGTGATAGTTGACAAGTATTTAATGAACCATGTGATCTATGTGAAATACTTGTACCACAAGTGTGATGAATACCTTGGTCTGAGGACCTAGAGGTAACAGTTACCTGTTACAGAGGTAAAAATGTTCAGTGATGATCTAAGGGTTTGAATACCCAGATCTAGTAATCATGATGATGATGATGTGAAGGGTTAAAAATTCCCATTAGGTGATAAGGGACTGAGATCCTGAGTGATATACATTCACAATGTTCCAAATTTTTTAAAATTACCACTCCTTCCTTTATGGCATATGTTATAATTCATGTTTGAAACTTGACTGATGCTAAAAGAATACTGCAATGTACTTAATTAATCAAGTGAAATCTCATAATGTAGTTGCCCTGACCATAGATCCATCCAGTCTCAGAAATTACTAATGGTGAAATGAGTTTAACTCATAGAGCATATTTTTGAATATGTGGGGGCGAAGGACGAAGTATATCCATACGTCTTAATGAAGAATTGATGTAGCACCTTCCTTATTTATCCCTAGATGATGTGAATCTCTCAACCAAATGGGGAATTGATGTGTAAATCCTTCTTCATTATTATTATGTGTTGATGGGATTGATGATAAACTCATGACCAGGTAAGGAATTGATGTATAATCTTTCTTTTCCTTATAAAGAGTACATGTTGAGGCTATAACTCTATAGCGAAGATGCCACTATACCCTGACATGCTATTTGCAGATGACATGAGATGTCCTGCCAACAGCTGACATGAGATGTCCTACTAAGCTAAGTGGTCTTGTACTGACCGATACAAGTGAGGTCTTGACAGCCAACTCTTCCATTGACCTTGTATGGTACCAATTTTGACTTACTAGTGGTCGGTTGGAGCATGAACGGTATACTTCATCTCCTCAGGGCATAAGTGTGATTGTAAATATGTAATCATCCATGTAGCGTATTTACCTTAGGATTGAATACAGAAAACACTGGTTGATGTTACATTTCTTTTATACATCTGAAATGGATAGATGTTATACATGTTCTTCATATTCCTTATAAAGTGAATATATGATTTATTGCTCTATCATAGATATATGCATTACTTTAAGAAATGAGATTGTTCTATTCTGCTTATCAATAATGATTAATCTTGCTTATTAATATAAAAGAACCTCTGCTCAATTTTATACTACTTATCTGTGATAATAATATTGTTGGCGGAGAGTTATATCTCTAGCTGGGATAATTGTCTCACCGTGTGGGATCCACATTTTTTAGGTAGACATGCATGAGGGGGTAGAGACTGTACTACAGAGGGAGAACACCAACAACAAGGACAACAGTAATAGATAAGGTTGAGTATATTGTCTGTCATGTCTTGTAGATAGAAGTCCTATGTGTCGTATCTATACTCTTAGGTCCTTGTAATTAGTACGTAAATGTTTTATAAACAATCAGAGATTTTGGCTAGTATGCCTCAAGGTTTTATGTTGCTTCAGTAAATTTTTTGATAAAGCAACTATTATATGTTATCCAAGAGATGAGATGGTACAATGTATGTATAATGTAAACCCTGATGTATAAAAGTTTTGGCTCTTTCGATAAGAGTTTCCTGGAAGAGGATCTCTTTGGAAAATGGTTTTAATTTGTAGTGATTTTGTTAATCCGCTACTTATGGTTATTCCACAATTATTTGCTGGTGATGGCTTGATTTGATGTGGGGTCATCACAAAGTTTTGGTATCAGAGCTTAAGGTTCGCTGAGTCTATAGAGACATAGGACTAAGGTGTTGAGTCTGTTCTAGTGTCCTCCAATATACCCTATAGTGACTTCTGCTTATGTAGAAGAAAGGGTGAAGTTTAAAAATCACTGGAGTACACAAGGAACACGTTGCTAAGACTAATGTTGTTGCACCAGGAGAAGGTGCAAGGGATCAGGAAAGAGAAGAATGAGTGCCTGAGAATTCCCATCTTGACCCAATCAGGATAGAGAATCCTACTTTTTATGCTCATGTTGGGTAGGTTAGGATAACGGTGATGCATATAGTAGACTGGATATTAGCATTACAACCTAGGTTACCAGTCCTCAATGTAGAAACTTTGGGTTATGAAAGGGTTCTTGATTGACATAGACATGTTAGAATAGTGGAAAATGTGCGAAGGATTAACATATGGCAAGAAAATAGACTCTGCCATAAGTATAGATAGATAGTACATATGTGATGGCAATGCCCTAGGAGGGGCAATAAGCTTAGAATTAAAGAAAGGTCTCTAAAATTCTAGAGACATTTGCCTAGTTGTCTAAAAAGCCAAAGTTTTTGGTTCCACCAGTGCAATAAATGCCTAGTGCACCAAGGCAATAGTCACTAAGTAAAGGCAAAAGTCCTTACTTTCCACCTATAAGAACTCCTGGCTTAGCTTCTACATCGGTAATAAGACCGATAAGACCATGGTACGAGGACAAGACATGTTATAGATATGGACATGTTGAGCATACTAAACCTTTTTATTCAAAAAGAAAGGAGGAAATGACCCAACAATTGAGGAAGACTTGGTAGGGATTATGAAAGTTACATCCCAATAGTGTAAAAAGGCAAAAGCAACAACATGAAATAGCTAGACTCTATGTTTTGAGTCAACCTAAAGTGGTAGATGACCACGAGGGGAGACGGTCATATAGAGTTTTTTCATTCTGATATGTCTTCTCTTGATTTTATCAGATAATCATAAGAAGGATTGTTGTTGTTGACTTCCCTTTGGTTTTCCTATGGGAACATGGGGAAGAAATGATGAGGATTAGAATTTATATTCTGTTCAGTATTCTTTTAAATGCTTTATAATTGCTTTTGTCCATATAAAAGAGGCAGAGATGTAAATGAGATGCTTGGAGAAATCCATGGATATTAAGTCATGTGACTTGGATGATATGAAAAGTAAGGTATATGATACAAACAAGGTGCATACTACCTAACCTCAGTACTTGTATACCCTAGCCAGGTATTCAACTATTAAAGGTAGGGTAAGTATAGAACTCTTAGATTGCTATTTTTCTAATTACCCTGATCAAGTAATCATTTTGAGACAATCTAAAGAGCATAATGAAATTGAAAATATGGCACAGATGTTTCTATCACATCCTAAGTGCAATAAAATGGAATATGAGATTATCTCAGATCAACCTGTGAGTATGAGAAAGTACAAAGTACAATTCTCATGATAAGTGAAAGGGAACAAGGAAGATGATCCATGTTCAAATAAATAATACATGAAGGATAATGATATCTTCCATAATGTGAAAATGGGAAATGTGATAAAATCATAAAATGTTCATGAACATGTTAGACAATAACAAAGAAAGTAGTGATGACATGTAATCATCTTTATAATTCCTATGCTGATGGCAAGAAACTTAGGATGAAACAAGAGTAAATGACTCATGAACAGTTGAAAGTTCATGCAATAATAAGAGGAGATGATAATCTCTTATCTATGATAAACAACCCTGGGTGATGATGGGGTGATAAGAGGAATATGTTTCTTTGTATTCTTTCCTTTCAAGGACATGGAAATCAAGTGAGTCTTATGACACTTGATGTGCATGAGTTAGAAGTGTTCTATTGATGGATACTTGGAAAAGTATCAGTTCATCTTGGTCTTGGGTTCTAAGATAAAGATATGTGTAATAAGTAATGTCCCAAGATGAAATAAAGATCCTTTTATATGTTTGGATTTGGTAATAACAATGGAGAGATGGAATGATGAGTATGTGATGTGTTTTTGGAACATGCAATGGATACCAAGATACATAATCCTAGTATCCAAGAACTTTCATTGGTACGAGAAAATGAGAACATGACTCCTGATAAGATGATTAATGTTTTGTTACCTAGAAGGGCCAACTTTGAGATTAGTCTAGTTACATACTATAGTATGGATTGTTGGTATATGTATGCCCGTAGAGACATCCCAAGCGATTGCATGGAGTCGTATATTAATTAATCAATTAATGCGATTATTTGGTTAATTAATGAATTCCAGAATATTCTAATTAATCCACGAGCGTTTTAATTAACGCAATGTTTCTATTTACCGATGGGTTTAGGAAACCCTACTTCCCTTCGTATCCTATTTAAAGGAGGATCGATGACCCATATCTATATAAGATAGAGAAAGGTTTTTCCGTTTACGCTCACGTACGTAAACCTAGCCGTCGTCGTCCTTAGGAGAGAAACAAGAGCAACGTGCCGCTAGCACGCCGCCGCAGAGACACGCTCCTTCCCGCCGACTTGAGAAGCGCGACGTGGAGTTCCGTCCATCTGCGTGGATGAAGTAGAGACGCAAACGCATTGACGCCTGCGTTCAGAGGACGTAGACGACCACCTGTACGTGCTGCGAGCAACGTACGTCACCGCCACAAAGGAGCATCGCCGGATCAACCTGTGACAGCGAACGGGAGAGAAGATCCATCCGTGTTGACAAGCAGCGTTGCACCGTCGTGCAGTGGGATATCGCCGGACTTGCTCCGCGATAAGGTATATCCCGCAAACCTGTTTCCGAATACGTTGTTATCGACAAGATCCTATTTTGGGTATGTGGATTTTATCGCTTCCGCCGCGCATGTTTTCTCCACAAAACCCAACAGTGGTATCAGAGCAGCGTCGATCTACGGCATATTTGGATTAGTTTCGATATGATCGAATCACTGTATACTGTTTTTAAGTTGCATACGATGCGAATTAAACCTGTTAATGTGCAAATCTAAACCTAATTCCACATACGCCGCAGACTACTGTTTTTGACGTTTTGGACGGGGTCGACTATGGAAAATATAGATTTTCCTAAGTGCACGGAAGTGAAATTCTGTAGACCTTTCAGGGGCTCCGCCCCTAAGACCCCGCGAGGGGCGGCCTCCCCTCGACCCCTGCCAGCTGTCCCTGTGTACCCCGCATTGTCTGTGTGGGAGTCAAAATTCATTTAATGGGGAATGTCTCGCATTAAAAGTACTGTAATTTTAATATGTATATACGTATATTTAGATATACCTATGATAGCATACACGTCGCCTTTAAAATCTGTTTTATGTGGTGAATGCATACACGGTTATGGCCTAGTATCCCCTTTTGTGAATGTTGTGAATGGATGTGGATGTCGATCTTGTGGATATGTTTGTTTGTGAATTCTATGGATGTATAATGGTTACATATGGATCCTTTGTATAAAGTATTCGGCTTGCATGCCGAGCCTCATCTCTTATTTCAAAGTGTAATTAATTCTTTCCTTTTATATTTGTACTCATATGATGTAATAGAAATAGGATTAGTTTTAGTTTTTGTATACTTGATGTAAGGAGGCCCTTTGAAGATCCAACTCCAAGGAGTGTCCATGGAGAAGAACCATGAAGATCTAATTCCAAGAAGCAACCTGAAGATCCAACTCCAAGGAGCGTCCATGGAGAAGCAACAAGAAGATCCCATTCCAAGAAGCAACTTGAAGTTCCAACCTCACGAAGCATCCATGAAGTTGTTCATTGTAATGTTGATCATTACATGCTTACAGGTTGATTCACAGGTGTTGCATGAGATGCATAAGACCATAGGTGGACCGTAATCCTTTGTTGCTCCAAAGGATTACAATAGTATGGCCATAACCGATGTATTTGTGTTTGTGATTGCATGTCTATCATTTGTGGTTGTGGATATAGTAGTATATGATACGTACTATAAGTATGTGGTGTTTGGATATGTATATGTATTAATAAAACCCCTCAATTAATAATATTAAGTTTTAGTTGCCTTCCATAAAGCAACACACATGAAAAGCTTGATCGACTATGTGTGGGCACGCCTCCGCGTGGTACACTGTCTATCTCGTGGAAGTGTGATGGTGGGTGTGTGGGTCTGCCTCGGCAGGGTGCACACTCATCGTGTTGGCTTATGGGTTGGACTTAACTAGGGGACCTTGATAGGATCAAGTACCTAGAGGCACACAGATGCATCATGGAAAGGAGTTGTGCATGATCATCTATCCAAGAGTTGCATATGATGCAATTGGAAAAAGTTGCCTACCTTAGTATTTGGTCTTTGACGCCAGGGTTGGCTGGGCATTGATCCAATTATTTTGGGTCTTGGCTCACTAGAAGGTTGTGCGTTGCAATCTTCCGAGTTGATAGTGAGGGCTATCAATTTGAATAAAATAGTGGGAGCGTAATTAATTAAAGGCCTAATTAATCTCATTTATCAAATATTTACAAGTCAAAATGTTTTGGACTAAATGCAAAATTTTCTTTTGTAGCAATCAAATGGCAACCAACACCCACACTTTCTCATTGCGATCAGTCCTTGATAAGGACAAACTTATCGGAACCAACTTTCAAAACTGGTTTAGGACGTTGAGAATTGTTCTCACACATGAGCGTAAGCTCTATGTCCTTGAAACACCAGAGCCAGAGGAGCCCGCCGTAAATGCGCCCAAGGCTGAAAAGGATGCTTACAAGAAGCACCTTGATGATGCCGTGGATGTCAAGTGCCTAATGTTGTGCTCAATGAACTATGAGTTGCAAGAGCAACATGAGAACATGAATGTCATGGAGATGGTAACACATCTCAAGAACATGTATCAACATCAAGCAAGACAGGAGAGATATGATGTCTCAAAGGCGTTGTTCAAAAGCAAGATGAAAGAGGGAGACTCAGTTGGCACCCATATACTCACCTTGATTGGGTACGTGGAAAGCCTATCCAAGCTGGGATTTCCCCTAGGTCAAGAGTTGGCCACTGATGTGATTCTACAATCGTTGCCTGAATCATATAATCATTTTGTCATGAACTACAACATGAACAATTTTGACAAGCCGTTGTCAGAACTGTTAGGCATGTTGAGGACAGCTAAAGCACAGATGAAGAAAGACAAGCCCAAGTCTGTGATGATGATCAACAAGACAAAGGGAAAGTCAAAAGGCAAATGCAAGACTAAGAAAAGTTCTAAAGCCAGGCAGAAGCCAAAGTCATCCGCGCTCAAAGCTAAAGGTGGGATCTCCAAAGAAGGCAGTTGTCACCATTGTCACCAGCCTGGACATTGGAAAAGAAACTGTCCTCTCTACCTGGAGGAACTGAGGAAGAAGAAGCAGGGGATAGAGATCTCCACTTCAGGTATATACGTTATTGAGATAAACTTAAATACTTCTTCATCATGGGTACTGGATACCGGATGTGGATCTCACATATGTTCTAATATGCAGGATCTGATAAGAAGTAAGCCTTTACGAAAGGGCCAAGTCGAGCTGCGGGTTGCTAATGGAGCAAGAGTTGCTGCCACCGCAGTTGGAGTTATTAGTTTATCTTTGCCTACGGGCCTTGTAATAGAATTAGAGAATTTCTATTACGTACCTGCCATTAATAGAAATATTATTTCGGTATCTTGTATGGACAAGAGTGGATTTGAATTTCACATTAAGAATGGAATTATTTCTATATCTAAAGATGAGATCTTTTATGGCAATGCATCTATGTCTTATGGTATCTACTTGTTAGAACTTGAGACTAGCATATATAACGTAAATACTAAAAGGTTAAAACTTGACAACTCAAACAAAAATTCTTATGGCATTGTCATCTTGGGCACATAAACGAGAAGCGCATATCTAGACTCCATAAGGATAGTTATTTAGACTCTTTTGATTTTGAATCATTAGAGACATGTGAGGCATGTTTATTAGGGAAGATGACCAAAACTCCTTTCACTGGACACAGTGAGAGAGCCAGTGATCTGCTAGGGCTCATACATACTGATGTATGTGGACCTTTTAGATCAAATGCTAGAGGAGGCTATCAATACTTCATTACCTTCACTGATGACCTCAGTAGGTATGGCTATGTATATCTTATGAAACACAAGTCAGAAACTCTTTAAATGTTCAAGACTTTCATGAATGAAGTACAGAAGCAACTTGGTAAGAGTATTAAAGCACTCCGTTCAGATCGAGGTGGCAAATACTTAAGCCAAGAGTTTGAGGACCTTCTGAGAGACCGTGGTATTGTATCACAATGGACTCCACCTGGTACACCACAACATAATGGTGTGTCAGAAAGAAGGAATCGTACATTATTAGACATGGTACGATCAATGATGAGTTCAGCCGAACTTCCAATATCGTTCTGGGGATATGCTCTTGAAACTGTAGCGTTTACACTTAACTGTGTACCTTCCAAATCGGTTCAAAAGACACCATATGAGATATGGAATGGGAATCGTCCCAATTTGTCTATGTTAAAGATTTGGGGATGTGAAGCTTATGTTAGGAAACAATTTCCTGAAAAGCTTGGACCCAAATCGGAAAAATGCTATTTTGTTGGATACCCCAAGGAAACTCGGGGATACTACTTCTACACACCAACTGACAACAAAGTGTTTGTTGCTAGGACTGCTGTATTTCTTGAAAAAGAATTTATTTCCAAAGGAATTAGTGGGAGGAATGTAGAGCTCGAAGAAGTTCGAGACCAACAACAAAGCACAGAACCTGAGGAGGTACATAAGGAACATGAAGACTCACAAGTTGTTGTGGAATTTCAAGTTCCAAATGTAACACAGGAGCCTCGTAGGTCTAGTAGGACACGACTTGAGCCTGAGAGATTTGGATTTCTCGTGACTCAAGATAGTGACGAATTGGGCATAGCAGATGAGCCAACTTCCTATCTAGAAGCTACTAAGGGACCAGAATATGAGAAATGGCTCGAAGCCATGAGATTTGAGATGGAATCAATGTACACCAACAAGGTATGGACCTTGGTGGATCCAACCAAAGGGGTAAGACCCATAGGGTGCAAGTGGGTATTTAAGAAGAAGACTGACATGGATGGAAATGTTCAAACCTATAAAGGTAGATTGGTTGCGAAAGGATTCCGTCAAATTCAAGGTGTTGATTATGACGAGACCTTCTCACCAGTTGCCATGGTTAAATCCATCAGGATCATGCTTGCCATTGCAGCTTATCATGACTATGAGATTTGGCAGATGGATGTTAAAACAACATTCCTTAATGGGAATTTACTCGAGGATGTGTACATGACACAACCTGAGGGTTTTATCGATCCAAAGGAAGCCAATAAAGTCTGTAAGCTACAAAGGTCAATCTATGGATTGAAGCAAGCATATCGGAGTTGGAATCTACGTTTTGATGAAGTAGTCAAAAGGTTTGGCTTTAGTCAAAATGAAGATGAACCTTGTGTTTACAAAAGGGTTAGTGGGAGCACAGTCGTTTTTCTCATATTATATGTGGATGACATGCTATTGATGGTAAATGACATCCCTACTCTTCAGACAGTAAAAGGTTGCCTAGGGAAGACTTTCTCTATGAAGGATTTAGGCGAAGCATCCTATATACTAGGGATCAAGATCTATAGAGATAGATCTAGAAGGCTTCTAGGCCTAAGCCAGAGCACATACATTGACAAGGTGCTAAAGAGGTTTAGCATGGAGGGTTCTAAGAGAGGTAACTTGCCCATGTCCCATGGGGTTACGATCTCTAAATCCCAATGTCCTAGTTCATGTGATGAACGGGCACGCATGAGTAAGATTCCATATGCATCAACAATTGGATCTATCATGTACGCAATGTTATGTACTCGTCCTGATGTGTCGTATGCTTTGAGCATGACGAGCCGGTATCAGTCAGATCCAGGTGAATGTCACTGGACAGCCGTAAAGAACATCCTAAAGTACTTTAGAAGGACTAAGGATCAATTCTTGGTATACAGCAGTGAGGAAGAGCTTGTGGTAAAGGGTTACACCGATGCTAGCTTCCAAACTGACAAAGATGACTACAGATCGCAATCTGGATTTGTGTTTTGCCTGAACAAAAAAGCTGTGAGCTGGAAGAGTTCCAAGCAAGAGACGGTTGCGGATTCTACAATAGAGGCCGAATATATTGCCGCATCTAATGTTGCAAAGGAAGCTGTGTGGATCAAGAAGTTCAAAGATGAACTTGGAGTGGTTCCAAGCGCTGGTGATGCAATTGAGTTGTTTTGTGACAACAATGGAGCAATTGCACAGGCTAAAGAACTAAGATCGCACCAACGTTTCAAACATATTCTACGGAGGTTCCATCTCATACGAGAGATCATACAATGAGGAGATGTGAAGATTTGCAGAGTACCTACAGAAAGCAATGTGGCTGACCCGCTCACAAAAGCACTTTCACAGCAGAAACATGACGGACATGTTCGATCACTTGGATTGAGATTCATGAGTGATTGGGTATAAGTACATGTGGGAATTTGTTGGTATGTATGCCCATAGAGACTATCATTCGATGATTGTAATGGGATACTATGTAAATGATTTGTAATACTACATTGATCATATCAATAAAGGTAAGTTTCCAATCTATATGTTTGTGTTTTATATTGTGAGATGACCATAAAACTTATAGATGTCTATAGAATAATATACTCAATGACATAGTCTTCGGGTTGATGACCTGAACAGTGAGATCATATGTATGCTAAGAGTATGTATTCTTGTTTTGTCCCTAATCAGTTGTTATTGTGGAAATATCCATAGACATCAATAACACATAAGATTAGAATGTATGTTGGTTGATGGAAGAATCTCATTATCCATGATATGGAGATATCAAACCAAATACATAGATACTTGTTAGAGAACAGTGTATCAGATAGACCCACCTTGAGAGTGACACATGGATACCATGATTGGTAGTTAGAGTCACATCTCATAATGATGGTGGTGATTGTGGTTCTTAGACCTGAAGTCACTACACTTATCACATATCGTTTGGTGTACTTTGACATCATCCACCGTGGTCCTGAATAAGGATTGCCATAAAGATGGTGCTTGGGTGCACTGTGACACATGGGGATGACTGTGAGTGATGTAGATGGAATTTGTCCTTCCTACGAGAGTTTGATATTCCGGCCACTTGATAAGCGAGACTGAGAAATGCATGGCCATGCTGATGTGAGTCAATATGTGATATTGAGCTTACATATATCTCAAACAGTCTGCTCTAGTTCAAGGAACATGGATTGAAAGTTGAAAAGGATAACAATTCCATGACTCGAGTTCAATCCGGATATCAGCGACAAAGGAACTATACAATCACTGTAACACCAGTCATGAATGATAGTTCAAGTTGTTCTCCAACTTCTCCAATTACTTGGGTGGCAATGAAGTCTTTCTAGATACCAATCATTGCTTGTGAAATCATAATATGATTATAGATATCACTGCCAACGTAATTTGGAGCTTACCGGGTCACACGCATAGGATGTATTGGAATAGGAGTATAATTGTGGATTTGATTGGAATTGCTCCGAATCACATTGATTACTAAAATGTTTATGTAATGGATTAGAATAATATTGGAGTGACTGGCTCTAAGTGCAAGTGGGAGTATGTTGGTATATGTATGCCCGTAGAGCCATCCCAAGCGATTGCATGGAGTCGGATATTAATTAATCAATTAATGCGATTATTTGGTTAATTAATGAATTCTGGAATATTCTAATTAATCCACGAGCGTTTTAATTAACACAACGTTTTTGTTTACCGATGGGTTTAGGAAACCCTACTTCCCTTCATATCCTATTTAAAGGAGAATCGACGGCCCATATCTATATAAGATAGAGAAAGGTTTTTCCATTTACGCTCACGTACGTAAACCTAGTCGTTGCCGTCCTTAGGAGAGAAAGGAGAGCAACATGCCGCTAGCACGCCGCCGCAGAGACACGCTCCTTCCCGCCGGCTTGAGAAGCGTGACGTGGAGTTCCGTCCATCCGCGTGGACGAAGTAGAGACGCAGACGCATTGACGCCTGCGTTCGGAGGACGTCGACGACCACATATACATGCTGCGAGCAACGTACGTCACCGCCGCAAAGGAGCATCGCCGGATCAACCTGTGACAGCGAACGGGAGAGAAGATCCGTCCGTGTTGACAAGCAGCGTTGCACCGTCATGCAGTGGGATATCGCCGGACTTGCTCAGCGATAAGGTATATCCCGCAAACCTGTTTCCGAATACGTTGTTATCGACGAGATCCTGTTTTGGGTACGTGGATTTTATCGCTTCCGCCGCGCATGTTTTCTCCATAAAACCCAACATGGATATCATATGTTAGGGGTTTATGCTCTGCATAAACATAACATCGATAAGGATGTATCAATTGAAGAAATAATTGTAGAATCATTTTGGGGGAAAAGCTTATCAAGCAAAAATAATTCCTTATAATATCCCTATCTAGATCTGTTGAGGCAACTTATACATAACATCTAGAGATACCTCCAAGATAAGTTCTTCTTTGACAAGTATCATCTTCTTAAGACAAAAAAAATCTAACATGATAGTTGGTATAAGACATAAGAAAGTTTAGTATTGTGTCAGCAGATTAGAGTGGCACAACATATGTATGATAAAACTTATAGTTCCAAGTGGGTGGCAGAACGTAACTCTGGTCTTTCCTTGGAGGTGAAATGTTAAACTAAGTGAGGAGTATGGAAGACTCCCAAGGTCAAGGATCTTATCAAATAAGTTGTAAGTTGAGAAGGTGACAAATTATTAAGGTTTGACACCTGAGTTAAATAAGGTATGCATAATGCTTCTCTAACTAAGAGAAGTGTTACCTGACAAAGAGTTGACTCTATAGTCAGTAATGGAAAGGACAACTATGTGTCATGTGTGACATATCTTATGATGATCTTTAATGGAAGAACTTTGTTCTGGTCAAAGTTATATAGTGTCCCCATGACATCAAGGAGATATGTGAAGGCTTGAATATGTAATAAATGAATAATATCTATCTTCCTTCATCTGGGATTTTGGGGACAAAATCCTTGTTAGGGGTTTATAACTTGTAATGACCCTGGCCTGGGTTATGATTTAACCCTATTTGTTTTGGTTAAGTAAGTTGCTTATAACTTTAATATAACCCTCTAAGGTGTTTTTTATCATGTGACACACTTATGTTTCAAGTTTGGTCCTGATTGAATGTTGTTTGAGCAATGTTCCTTTATTTTGGACAAAAGTGCAATTTACCCAAGATGAGGGGTTATATTGAAAATGTCACTTGTTGAATGTGCCTTAAGTGTTTTAGCATCATTATTGAGAGACTAATGCTAAGTGGTGGCTTGTGGAAAGCCTAAATGCCAAGTTTGAACTTGCTTGAATAATGCTAGTACCTTGTGCACCAATTTTGGTACAAATTGTAAATTACCCAAAATGTAGGGTTGATATGTAAAGTACCACCTCTAGAATATTCCTACTTCCTCTATGTATCATTTAGAGGAGATATAATGAATGAAACACCATGTTTGAATCATTTATGAGTGGTAGTATTCTTGGTGATGAAAAGACCAAAAAAGGGGTTGAATGTGAAACCCTAACTTGAGTTGTATCGAGTTGTAGACTTGATATGGGAGTGCCTATCAGACAAGGATACATAGAGGGGATCCAATATTGGTTTTTGTACTCTTGGAAAAGGCCATGATGAGCTAAGCACCTCACTAAATCAATAGATATAGGCTTGCAAATTTCCTTTGGAAAGGTTGTATTGAATTGTGAATATAATAATAATGTGAGTGGAAGTGACTTGCCTTCGAAGATAACCAAAGGGGGGGAGACCCTTATCCCTTGCATTATCCTCAAGTTTATATTTTCATGGCAAGATAAATATGGAATGCATGCAAGTACATGTGTCAATCCATGCATGGCCATGTGGCACCTACTACTAGTAAGGTGATGACACCTCTTACACTCTCTCCCATGAACCTCAAGGATATATATACCCTTCCTTTCACCTACTAGTGAATATTTTCGACTCCTAGAACTCTCTCCCTCTTATACATCATGCATAGTAGCTCAAGGATCAAGGGGAGCTCGAGCACCAAGCTTAAGGTGAGGCCATGGTCATCTTCAACCTTGGTTCAAGCATGGATCTCAGTTGTAATTCTTTCCTTTCTATTCTTCTTCACCAAGTTCTTATCTATGGTGATTCTTTGCATATATAGGAGTTGTGAACAAGTCTTGAACCTATGATAGTTCATCTCTTACCTTGGGAATGTGGATCTTTGGAGCTTGGAGCTTTGAAGTTTTTCTTGAGGCGGGTTATATAACTTGAACCCAAACATGTTATTACTCACCATCTTTCTTGCTATATTTGATGATCTACTTTCAATTCTGAAATTTTCTTGAATACTTGATATATCTATGAGTTCTAGTAGTTGCTTAGACTTGTTATCCTTGTACTAGAACAAGTAGAACGAAGGTCTAGAGCTTGAATGTAACATCCCTGACCTGGGTTATGCCTTAACCCTAGATGTTTTGCTTAATAAAGTTAATTATATGCTTGCTCTTATCTCTTGAAGAGTATTTAAGGCTCAAGTGGAACTTATGCTTCAATTTTAGTCCTTTTTGAATAATGTTGAAACATTGTTTTGCTTGTCTTGGACTAATTTGCAAATTACCCAAGATTGAGGGGTTAACTTGCAAATGTTACATGGTAAAATGTTCCTCAAGTGTTGAAGCATCATAAGAATGAAAATGATGCAAAGGTATGGCTTGTGATAGCCTGAGCACCAAGAAAGAGCTTGTTAAGAAATGTTTGTGCATTAAAACCTAGTTTTGGTGTAATGTGCAAATTACCCAAAACCTAGGGTTCAATATGCAAAATACCACTTCTAGAGAGTCCCTCATGTTTCTTGGAATCATAAAGAGAAAATACAATGAGAGGGTTGTCTCATTTGAATCACTTTGGAGGAGAGAGAATCTTGATATTAAAATAATCAATATTTAAGCATAATTGAAACCCTAATTCAATTTAATGCAAAAATAAATATATTAATTGAAGCATCCTTCAACCAAAAATGAGATGGTTGAATTTGCATAAGTGTGAACGTCCTTGTGCCTTGCAAAGGCCATGAAATATCTAAAGTGAGTGGAGAGCCCACTCACATTAGTAAAAGGAAAAGTAATATCCACTCAATTTTGGATATTATTATTATAATGGTTAAGGTGCTGAATTTGTTTTCTTTTAAATCATGGATAATGAAGAGGAATTGTAAGGTGGGGGATATGTCTTCATGTGCAAGGGATGGAGGGGAGTATGTGGCACCAATTTTGGGGAGTTAAAGGATTATTATAAGACTTTTTCTCTCATTGAATTTCCTTATAAACATCCCATTTCCAACTCAAATGAAAGGCTTTTTTGATCCCTTTTCTTTCCTTGCTTTGGCCATGCACAAAGGATCTTAGGAGCAACAAGAGGACGTGCCCCAACCTGTAGGTAAGCTCCATAGTCATCTTCAACCTTGATTTCATGGTGGAAATCGAAAATCAATGTTTGATTTCTTCTTTTCTTCATTCAATCTTCAACTCTAGCCAATTCTTTCACTCAAAGACTTGAGAACGGGACTGGGGAAGTTGAAAGAGATTCATTCACCATTGAAGACATGGATCTTGAAGCTTGGATTCAGTTTTGAAGGCGGGTTATATAACTTGAACCCTTAAATGTCATTATTGCTTGCAATTTATTCAATTTGTGTTGAACCTTTCTACTCTCTCAATTTCCTTTTAATTAGTTGTTGAAATCACCATAAGAATCACAACTAATTTTGAAGGATCGAAGCTTGATGATGATGACATCATCATAAGCACACACCTTAATGAATATCTTGGGCAAACGGTTTCAACATTTGGAACCAATCAGTTTCAAGATCGATTGAAACCAAACGATCTCAAGACTGTTTGGGAGTAAACGGTCTCAAACTGTTTGGGATAAAACGGTATCAAACTGTTTGGAGGATCAATGCTTATGTGGATGTATGATGATACAATGATACCAATTGATTCGATTTTAAAGGCTCCATGTATGGATGATCCACTAATTGCAAACCCTAATCGATTGAATTGAGTGAAACCCTAGTTGAGGGAATATGTTTTGAGGTGGTTTGACTCAAATGGTCTCAAGACCATTTGGAGATCAAACGGTCTCAAGACCGTTTGAGACCAAACAGTCTCAAGACCGTTTGGAGGTCAATGGTTGATTGTGGTGGATGGTTGGAGATCCAAAGGCTACAATCTGATGTACCTTCAATAGTTCAATCGATTGATGATTCAATGAGTACAAACCCTAAATCAATTTGATTGGAGGAACCCTAATTGGTCCATTCGGTTTCAAGGTAGTTTGGACCAAATGGTCTTGAGACCGTAACCGTTTGGGATCAAACGGTCCTCAGACCGTTTGGAGAGAAAACAATCTCAAACCGTTTGATGTTCATTCGGTTTCAATGTTAAGTTGCTCATTCGGTTTCAAATCATTTGGAATTAATATTATTTTAATTCAAATGGTCTCAAACCATTTAAGGACTTGAGGTCAAGACCGTTTAAGGTCTAACGGTCTTCAAGACCATTTGAAGGTTGAAGTACTTCAAAACTGTTTGAAGATTAAAGTGCTTCAAGACCGTTTGAAGGTCAAGGTACTTCAAGACCGTTTGAAGGTCTAATTGACTCAAACCATGTAAGTACAATAACTCCCATGATAGTTGATGATGTTTATCAAAGGTAATTACAATGGTTGTACCTTTAAGGTACTTAAGTGATTAATACCTTTTGAATGGTTAATCCTTGATGCTTTTGGAAGCAACATCTCAACACACTAAACTAACCCTAAGTGTGTATACCTAAATGAGGAGTTGACTTAATGTAATTAAGTTTGAAGTGATCAACCTCCTAGAGAGGATGAGAGAGAGAGGAAACCACACATGTATGATAATTATGTAATGGTTAAGCCTCAATACCTTCAACATGAATAAAATATGTAATTAGGGTTTGATTATTGATAAAGGGATCGTGAAACCCTAATTAAGGGTGATAATATGTGAAACCCTAATTAAGGATGATGTCATATGAAACCCTAAATAAGGATGATGACATGTGAAACCCTAATTAAATATGATGTCATATGAAACCCTAATTAAAAATGATGACATGTGAAACCCTAATTAAGGATGATGTTATATGAAACCCTAAATAAGGATGATGACATGTGAAACCCTAATTAAGGGTGATGACATGTGAAACCCTAATTAAGGATGATGTTATATGAAACCCTAAATAAGGATGATGACATGTGAAACCCTAATTAAGAGTGATGATATGTGAAACCCTAACTGAGGGTGATGTCATGAGAAACCCTAACCAAGGGTGATGTCAAGTGAAACCCTAATATAGAGATGTTATGCAAAACCCTAATCAAGGGTGATGTTAAAGTGAAACACTAATGCAATGATGTGATGAGAATCTCTAACCTAAGGTGATGCTATGTAATGAGATGTGAAATCTTGATATGAAATCTAACCCTGATAAAGGGTAAAGGTATGTGAAGCCCTAATATTGGGTTATAGTGCATGAAAACCTAATGTTGGGTAATATGATGATAAACCATAACCCTAATGTTGGGTAATGGTATGAGTATTCCTAATTGACTTGAATTGGGAAATCCTAACTCTAATGAGGAAATAGTAATGTCACCCTTACATTGCATAGTGCTGATATGTAATTGATATAACTGTTATCATGTGCACTAATCATGCAGGTATTCTGAGATGTTAGATATAGCCAGGTATGAGCTATGATGTTTTATTAATGAAATTGTTTATGGGACTTGTAAGCCATAATATGTTGTGTTGTCTAGTAAGAGGTAACAATAGATTAATGGACTTTGAGATGCCTGTATTGCAAGTATCATGTTTACCTTGGTTAGATGACCTGAAGGTATTAGCTACCTGATAAGTGGTAACAAGTATTCTTGATGAATTTAGGGTTTGAATACCCATATTCCATAATCACGATGATGAGATGTTAAGGGATGAGAATGCCCCTGATTTGACTAGGGATTGAGATCCCAATGTTTCATAAAGTTTTGAAAAGTACTTGATAGAAGTATTACTCATTCTTTGTAGCATTTTTTATAATAATTTATGTTTGAAAACCTGACTGATGCTAAAAGAATATGGTAATGTACTTAATTAATCAAGTGGAATCTTATCATGTAGAGCCCTGGCCATAGATCCATCATCTTCAGTAGTTTGGTGATGGTGAAACATGTTTTCCTACGAGAACTCCTGGAGGGCATACTGTTGAGTATGTGGGGGTTATGGGCATGAATATCCTTACGCCCTAATGGAGGAATTGATGTGAGATAAACATTAAATCTCTCAATCCTTCATTATATATTCTGGGATGGATGTTACACTAATCTCCCGATAATATTAATGTCAGATCAATGTCAGATAAACATGAAATCTCTTGATTGCGAAGAGAGTACAACATGCCACTGTAACTCTAATAGCGAAGTAGCCAGTATACCCTAGAAAGCTATTTAGCAGAGACACAAGATGTCCTTCATTTGGTCCTCAAACTGACTGAGGAAGATGAGGTCATGGTAACCCGGCTCTTCTATTGACCTATGTATGGTACCGATTTCGATTTCCCAATGGTCGGTTGGAGTATGAGCAGTATACCTCATCTCCTTAGGGCTTAACTGTGATTGTAAAATGTAATCAGCCATGTAGCATATTTGCTTAAGGTTGAAATACGAGAATCACGGGTTGATGATACCTTACTTGGCATATCTTAGATTGATAAATGTTATATATGTTCTTCAATTACTTGAGATGAATAACATGCTACTTTATAAAGATATAGCTGATATGACTTTAATATAGAACAATGCCCTAATCTGTTTAGACAATTGATTTATCTACTGTTAAATAATTATGATTCTTCTGCTCAATTTTATTCCATCAAATTGCAATAATAATATTTCTGGCGGAAAGTTATATCTCTCGCTGGGACAATTTCAATTGTCTCACCCCTATGGGATCCAACTTTTTAGGTAGACACAGAAGAAGAAGCAGAAACCCTACAACGGGTGAAGAACATCATCAACAACAACAACAGGGACAACAGTGAATTCCCATGTGGAGACATTGGTTGTCATGTTTGTATATAGAGTCATATATGTCGTCTCTGTACTCTCAGGTCCTCAGAGTTAGTGGTTAGTTGAATGAATTGATATGAGATTTTGGCTTGATGCCTCAATGTTTTTATGATGCGTAAGTATAGTTTTAAGCAGGGCAGTCAATAACTTGTAAACTTTGAGAAGGAATGGTACAAGCGATGTACTTGTGAACCAGAATGTAATTGAATTACTTTGGTTCTTTATGAAAGAGTTTTACAGTGTATGGATCTCTTTGTACAAGGTTTTAATTTTTAGTGATTTTTGTTAATCCGTTGTAAACGAACACTTCCGCTTATGTAAATCATGTTTTTGTGAGTTGGATGCCACAAGTTTAGTGGTATCAGAGCCCTAGGTTTGCTGAGTCTACAAAGACATAGGATTAAGGTTGTTGAGTCTATTCTAGTGTCTTCCAGTTATCTGATAGTGTCTTATGCTCATATAGGAGGAGGAGAAGAACTTAAAGATGTTTGGATCACACGATGAACATGCTACTGAGAGAAGCATTGCTGCACCAGGGAGAGGTGCAAGGGACCAAACTAGGGATGAACCTGAACCTGAACATCCCCAGCTTAACCAGGCCGCACTAGAAAACCCAGCCTTCCATGATCTGTTTAGGTAGTTCATGGCAACTATGACACATATGGTGGATAGGATGCCACCACATGCACCTAGGGCACCAACTCATCATGAAGGATAGGACACCGGTAAGACTTTTGAACGACTTCGCCGGGTTGGGGCCACAGATTATGCTGGTACAGCTGACCCAACAGATACTGACATGTGGCTGACTGAGCTGAAGAAGGCCTTCAGAATCCTTAATATCCCAGAAGCTGAGAAGGTTAGACATGCAGTGTACCTTCTTAAGGGGAGTGTTGACCACTGGTGGACCATAGAAGAAGGCAAGATGCCAGGTGTTGAGATCGGATGGGAAGTATTCCGATGAGAATTCGTCAATAGATACTTTCCTAAGACATTTCTAGATGAGAAAATCTCTCAGTTTGAGAGGTTAAGGTAAGGACGAATGAACATTAGTGAGTATGAGGCTAAGTTCATGGAGATTTTGCGATTCTGTCGGCATATGGCAGCTACTGATGAAGAGAGGATTCAACATTTTGAGAAGGGGCTAAACACTGATTTGACCACTCATGTGTCTTCCTTAGAGAACAGGGAGAGGTTCACCACTTTTGTGGAGTCCGTCAGACGAATTGAAAGGTCGGTGATTGAGAAGTGTTGAACCAAGAGTAAGAAGGTGTATACTCAGTTTCAAGGACAAGGGTCCAAAAGTTTTAAAAAATTGAGATTGTATGCACCAATAGTACCACCAAGGTTCAATACCCAGTCATAATGGATGTCAAATAGGGGTAGAGGCCATAGTTGACCACCAGAAGGAGCCCACAACTCAACATCAGTGTTGGTAACAGGACCACCCAGGCCACATTTAGGGAACATAGGTTGTTTTATATGCAGAAAGATGGGGCATTTGATGAAAGATTGTCGAGCTAGAGAAGCCAGTGTGACTCAACCTCAGAGGCAGAGTCAGCAAGGCTCTCAGAGGCGACAGTTTCTGAGTGGTGCTCGAGGACGTGGGAAAGCATCCCAAGCTGGTTCGTTGATGCCCAACAATCGAGCACATGGTCAACAACAAGCAACGGTGAGATTCTATGCGATGAATCAACTCGAAGCAGTAGTCAACCCTCGAGTTGTGACAGGTCAGATGGAACTATTTCATTCTGATATGTCTTCATCCTGCTTCGTATCTATTTTAATTGATCCGGGTGTTACACATTCCTTTGTCACTAGAAGAGTGATTCTTGACTGCAACATGACTATCCGTCATAGAGTAGATAGTCTATTATTAGAAGCCCCTTTGTTGGGATTTGCAGTGCTGTGGGAGGTGTGTTCTCCCTGCACTCTTTCCTTTTATGAACATCGCATTCAGGTGGATCTTATATCACTTGAAATGCACAGGTTCGATATAATTCTTAGAATGGACACCCTAGAAAACTATAAGGTTGTCTTGGATTGTGATTCCAAGCAGGTTGTGTTCACAGATGATGGTGACATGTGGATCTTTCAGGGATATAGAAAGATTCTTCCAAACCGTCTCGTGTCAGCTATGGTAGCTAAGAAGAAGATGAGGCAAGGATGCTTTGTATTCTTAGCACATGTGGTAGACACCACAATGGAGAGTTCTAATCTTTTTGAGGTTTCGATAGTTAGGGAGTTTGAATATGTGTTCCCTGAGGAACTTCCAAGTGTACCTCCACCCCGAGAGATTGATTTTGAAATTAATCTAATTCTGGGCACGCAACCAATAGAACAAACACCATATAGAATGGCACCTACTGAGATGGCAAAGCTCAATAAATAGTTGCAGGAGTTACTTGAGAAAGGTTTTATCTGACCGAGTACTTCACCATGGGGTGCTCCAGTTCCCTTTATTAAGAAGAAGGACGGATCGATGCGGTTATGCATTGATTACAGGAAGTTGAATAAAGTAACTATAAAAAATAAGTATCCTCTTCCAAGGATCGATGACCTATTTGATCAGTTGAATGGTGCAACTATCTTCTCTAAGATAGATCTGAGGTTAGGATATCATCAGTTGCATATTAAGGAGGGTGACATACCTAAGTCTGCCTTTAGGACAAGATATGGTCACTATGAGTTCATAGTTATGTCATTTAGACTAACTAATGCACCAGTTGCATTCATAGAACTCATGAACATAATCTTTCAACCTTTTCTTGATCAGTTCATAGTAATCTTCATAGATGACATCTTGATATATAGTAGAGATGATCAACAACATGAGCAGCACCTCCGTCAGGCTTTAACTTTGCTAAGAGAACATAAGTTGTATGCTAAGTTTAGAAAATGTGAGTTCTGGTTACCAAAAGTTTCTTTTCTAGGACACGTAATATCTTCCTCAAGAATTCGTGTTGATCCTAAGAAGGTAGAATCTGTCCTGTAATGGGAACAACCAAAGACACCGACGGATATACACAGTTTCCTAGGACTGGCAGGCTATTACAGGAGGTTCATTAAGAACTTCATTTCTATAGCTTTACCCTTAACCAAGTTGACCAGGAAGGATGTTCCTTTTATCTAGAATGACAAGTGTCAACATTCCTTCCAACTATTGAAAGAAAGGTTAACAAGTGCACCTGTGCTGGTATTACCTGAGCAAGGGAAGGGGTACATAGTTTTCTGTGATGCATCTAAGAATGGTCTAGGATGTGTGTTGATGCAGGATAATAAAGTGATTTCTCTTACCTCTCAACATCTTAAGAAACACGAGGAGAATTATTCAACACATGATCTAGAGCTAGCTGCTGTGATCCATGCTTTGAAAATCTAGAGACATTATCTCTATGAAGAAACATTCCAGATTTTCACAGACCATAAGAATCTAAAATATATCTTCTCACAACACTAGTTGAACATGAGACAACGCCGCTGGATGGAGTTAATCAAGGACTATGATTGTACAATTGATTATCATCCAGGGAAGGCTAATGTAGTGGATGATGCACTGAGTAGGAAATCATCATCACCAACTATAGATAAAGCATAGTTGAACTCCTTAGTGTGCTCTAAGAGAGATATGCTTATCTCCTTGAGGCAAGACAATGTACAGCTTAAGGTATCGTTGTTAGTCAGGCTGTTAGCTGAGATGCACATAAAACCTACTCTAAGACAACAAATTAAAGAAGCACAACAAACTGATATTGTGGTTCAGCAGATCAGGTCAGAGTATGGTAGTGAAAAATGGGATGGCTTTCATGAGTCAGAGGATTAGGTAGTCTATTACCATGGTAGGATGGTGGTACCTGATGCCAATAACTTAAGGAAGTTAGTTTTGGAGGAAGCTCATTCTTTGATGTATGCAATGCATCCAGGAAGTACCAAAATGTATCATAATTTGAAGGATATGTATTGGTGGCCTGGATTGAAGAAAGATGTAGCTGAGTTTGTTATGCAGTGTCCGGTGTGTCAGCAGGTTAAAGCTAAACATCAAAATCCCACAGGAATAATAAAACCTTTACCTATACCGCAGTGGAAATGGAATCATGTGACCATGGACTTTGTGGTTGGTTTGCCTAGAACAACCAAAGGTCATGATTCCATATGGGTGATAGTTGATAGGTTGACTAAGATAGCACATTTCCTTCCTGTCAAAACAACCTACACTACTGAGAAGCTTGCACAATTATATGTAGATGAGATAGTGCGGTTGCACGGGGTTCCAGTTACTATTGTTTCTGATAGAGGACCCCAGTTCATGAGTCATTTTTGGGAACGACTACATAAAGCTTTGGGTACGCAGTTAAGGTTTAGTACAACCTTTCACCCACAGATAGATGGACATCCTGAGAGGACCATACAAACTTTGGAGGATTTGCTTAGGGCATGTGTCCTTCAGTTTGTAGGAAGTTGGGATCTACACCTGAGCTTGATAGAATTTGCTTACAATAATAGCTATCAGCACAATGTTGATATGGTACCATATGAAGCATTATATGGTAGACGTTGTAGATCTCCTTTATGTTGGTATGAAATAGGATGATATCAACTTATGGGTCCTGAGCTAGTGCAACAGACAATTGAGAAGATTAAAGTAATCCAACAACAGTTAAAGGTTGCACATGATAGAAAGAAGTCATACGCTGACAAAAGGCAAAGACCTTTAGAATTCCAAGTTGGAGACAGAGTATATCTCAAAGTCTCACCTTAGAAAGGCGTTCTTAGATTTGGTAGCAAGGGAAAGTTAGCTCCTAGATTTATGGGGCCTTATCTAATCATTGAACAGATTGGAAAGGTATCCTATAAGATGGAGTTTCCACCTGAGCTGCATAAGTTGCATCCAGTATTCCATATCTCCATGCTGAGAAAGTGTCATCCTGACACAGAGTTAGTTTTTCAACCTGTGGACGTAGAATTAAATGATGATATATCATATGTTGAAGGAGATGTGATGATCCTTGATAAAAGAATTAAGAATCTGAAAAAGAAAGACATATGTCTTGTGAAAGTTCTCTGGCATCATTGTGGCATTGAAGAAGCTACATGGGAGCTAGAGGAAGAGATGAGGTGGAAGTACCCTTCTCTTTTCTCTTGATGATTTCAGGGACGAAATCTCTGTTAGGGGTGGATAATTTGTAACATCCCTGACCTGGGTTATGCCTTAACCCTAGATGTTTTGCTTAATAAAGTTAATTATATGCTTGCTCTTATCTCTTGAAGAGTAATTAAGGCTCAAGAGGAACTTATATTTCAATTTTAGTCCTTTTTGAATAATGTTGAAACACAGTTTTGCTTATTTTGGACTAATGTGAAAATTACCCAAGATTGAGGGGTTAACTTGCAAATGTTACATGGCTTGTGATAGCCTGAGCACCAAGAAAGAGCTTGTTAAGCAATGTTTGTGCATTAAAACCTAGTTTTGGTGTAATGTGCAAATTACCCAAAACCTAGGGTTCAATATGCAAAATACCACTTCTAGAGAGTCCCTCATGTTTCTTGGCATCATAAAGAGAGAAAAAAATGAGAGGGGCATCTCATTTGAATCACTTTGGAGGAGAGAGAATCTTGATATTAAAATAATCAAGATTTAAGCATAATTGAAACCCTAATTCAATTTAATGCAAAAATAAATATATTAATTGAAGTGCCCTTCAACCAAAAATGAGATGGTTGAATTTGCATAAGTGTGAACGTCCTTTTGATTTGCAAAGGCCAAAAAATATCTAAAGTGAGTGGAGAGCCCACTCACAATAGTAAAAGGAAAAGTAATATCCACTCAATTTTAGATATTATTATTATAATGGTTAAGGTGCTTAATTTGTTTTCTTTTAATTCATGGATAATGAAGAGGAATTGCAAGGTGGGGGAGATGGCTTCGTGTGCAAGGGATGGAGGGGAGTATGTGGCACCAATATTGGGGTGTTAAAGGATTATTATAAGACTTTCTCTCTCATTGAATTTCCTTATAAACATCCCATTTCCAACTCAAATGAAAGACTTTTTTTATCCCTTTTCTTTACTTGATTTGTCCGTGCACAAAGGAGCTTAGGAGAAATAGGAGGACGTGCCCCAACCAGTAGGTAAGCTCCATATTCATCTTCAACCTTGATTTCATGGTGGAAATAAAAAATCAATGCTTGATTTCTTCCTTTTTTCATTCAATCTTCAACTCTAGCCAATCCTTTCACTCAAAGACTTGAGAACGGGCCTTGGGCAGTTAAGAGAGCTTCATTCACCATTGAAGACGTGGAGCTTGAAGCTTGGATTCAGTTTTGAAGGTGGGTTATATAACTTGAACCCTTAAATGTCATTATTGCTTGCAATTTATTCAATTTGTGTTGAACCTTTCTACTCTCTCGATTTCCTTTTGATTAGTTGTTGAAATCACCATAAGAATCACAACTGATTTTGAAGGATCGAAGCTTGATGATGATGACATCATCATAAGCACACACACCTTAATGAATATCTTGGGCAAACGGTTTCAACATTTGGAACCAATCAGTTTCAAGATCGATTGAAACCAAACGGTCTTAAGATCGTTTGGGAGTAAATGACTCAAGACCGTTTGGGATCAAACAGTCTCAAACCATTTGGAGGATCAATGCTGATGTGGATGTATGATGATCCAATGATACCAATTGATTCGGTTTTAAAGGCTCCATGTATGGATGATCCACTAATTGCAAACCCTAATCGATTGAATTGAGTGAAACCCTAGTTGAGGGAATCAATTTTGAGGTGGTTTGACTCAAACGGTCTCAAGACCGTTTGGAGGTTAATGGTTGATTATGGTGGATGGTTGGAGATCAAAGGGCTACAATCAGATGTACCTTCAATAGTTTAATCGATTGATGATTCAATGAGTACAAACCCTAAATCAATTTGATTGGAGGAACCCTAATTGGTCCATTCGGTTTCAAGGTAGTTTGAACCAAATAGTCTTGGGACCGTTTGGAGAGCAAACGATCTCAAACCATTTGATGTTCATTCCATTTCAATGTTAAGTTGCTCATTCGGTTTGAAACTGTTTGGAGTTAATATTATTTTAATTCAAACGGTCTCAAACCGTTTAAGGACTTGAGGTGAAGACCGTTTAAGGTCTAACGGTCTTCAAGACCGTTTGAAGGTTGAAGTACTTCAAAACTGTTTGAAGATTAAAGTACTTCAAGACCGTTTGAAGGTCAAGGTACTTCAAGACCGTTTGAAGGTCTAATTGACTCAAACCATGTAAGTACAATTACTCCCATAATAGTTGATGATGTTTATCAAAGGTAATTACAATGGTTGTACATTTAAGGTACTTAAGTGATTAATACCTTTTGAATGGTTAATCCTTGATGCTTTTGGAAGCAACATCTCAACACACTAAACTAACCCTAAGTGTGTATACCTAAATGAGGAATTGACCTAATATAATTAAGTTTGAAGTGATCAACCTCATAGAGAGGATGAGAGAGTGAGGAAACCATACATGTATGATAATTATGTAATGGTTAAGCCTCAATACCTTCAACATGAATAAAATATGTAATTAGGGTATGATTATTGATAAATAGATCATAAAACCCTAATTAAGGGTGATGACATGTGAAACCCTAATTAAGGATGATGTCATATGAAATGCTAAATAAGGATGATGACATGTGAAACCCTAATTAAAGATGATGTCATATAAAACCCTAATTAAGAATGATGACATGTGAAACCCTAATTAAGGATGATGTTATATGAAACCCTAAATAAGGATGATGACACGTGAAACCCTAATTAAGGGTGATGACATGTGAAACCCTAATTAAGGATGATGTTATATGAAACCCTAAATAAGGATGATGACATGTGAAACCCTAATTAAGAGTGATGATATGTGAAACCCTAACTGAGGGTGATGTCATGAGAAACCCTAACCAAGGGTGATGTCAAGTGAAACCCTAATACAGAGATGTTATGCAAAACCCTAATCAAGGGTGATGTTAAAGTGAAACACTAATGCAATGATGTGATGATAATTTCTAACCTAAGGTGATGCTATGTAATGAGATGTGAAATCTTGATATGAAATCTAACCCTAATAAAGGGTAAAGGTATGTGAAGCCCTAATTTTGTGTTATAGTGCATGAAACCCTAATGTTGGGTAATATGATGATAAACCATAACCCTAATGTTGGATAATGGTATGAGTATTCCTAATTGACATGAATTGGGAAATCCTAACTCTAATGATGAAATAGTGATGTCACTCTTACATTGCATAGTGTTGATATGTAATTGATATAACTGTTATCATGTGCACTAATCATGCAGGTATTCTGAGATGTTGGATATAGCCAGGTATGAGCTATGATGTTTTATTAATGAATTTGTTTATGGGCCTTATAAGCCATGATATGTTGTGTTACCTAGTAAGAGGTAACAATAGATTAATGGACTTTGAGATGCTTGTATTGCAAGTATCATGTTTACCTTGGTCAGATGACTTGAAGGTATTAGCTACCTGATAAGTGGTAACAAGTATTATTGATGAATTGAGGGTTTGAATACCCATATTCCATAATCATGATGATGAGATGTTAAGGGATGATAATTCCCCTGATTTGACTAGGGATTGAGATCCCAATGTTTCATAAGGTTTTGAAAAGTACTTGATAGAAGTATTACTCATTCTTTGTAGCATTTGTTATAATAATTTATGTTTGAAAACCTGACTGATGCTAAAAGAATATGGTAATGTACTTAATTAATCAAGTGAAATCTTATCATGTAGAGCCCTGGCCATAGATCCATCATCGTCAGTAGTTTGGTGATGGTGAAATAGGTTTTCCTATGGGAACTCCTGGAGGGCATACTGTTGAGTATGTGTGGGTTATGGACGCGAATATCCTTACACCCTAATGGAGGAATTGATGTGAGATAAACATTAAATCTCTCAATCCTTCATTATATATGCCGGGATGGATGTATCACTAATCTCCCGATAATATTAATGCCAGATCGATGTGAGATAAACATGAAATCTCTCGATTGCGAAGAGAGTACATCATGCCACTGTAACTCTAATAGCAAAGTTGCCAGTATACCCTGGAAAGCTATTTAGCAGAGACACAAGATGTCCTTCATTTGGTCCTCACACTGACTGAGGAAGATGAGGTCATGGGAATCCGACTCTTCTATTGACCTATGTATGGTACCGATTTCGATTTTGCAATGGTCAGTTGGAGTATGAGCGGTATACCTCATCTCCTCAGGGCTTAACTATGATTGTAAAATGTAATTAGCCATGTAGCATATTTGCTTAAGGTTGAAATATGATAATCACTGGTTGATGATACCTTACTTGGCATATCTTAGATTGATAAATGTTATATATGTTCTTCAATTACTTGAGATGAATAACATGCTACTTTATCAAGATATAGCTGATATGACTTGAATATAGAACAATGCTCTAATCTATTTAGACAATTGATTTATCTGCTGTTAAATAATTATGATTCTTCCGCTCAGTTTTATTCCATCAAATTGCAATAATAATATTTCTGGCGGAGAGTTATGTCTCTCGCTGGGACAATTTCAATTGTCTCACCCCCGTGGGATCCAACTTTTTAGGTAGATGCAGAAGAAGAAGCAGAAACCCTACAGCAGGTGAAGAATAGCAACAACAATAGCAGAAGGGACAACAATGAATTCCCAAGTGGAGACACTGGTTGTCATGTTTGTATATAGAGTCATGTATGTCGTCTCTGTACTCTCAGGTCCTCGGAGTTAGTGGTTAGTTGAATGAATCGATATGAGATTTTGACTTGATGCCTCAATGTTTTTATGCTGCCTATGTATAGTTTTAAGTAGGGCAGTTGATGCTTGTAAACTTTGAGAAGGAATGGTACAAGAGATGTACTTGTGAACCAGGATGTAATTGAATTACTTTGGTTCTTTATGAAAGAGTTTTCCAGTGTACGGATCTCTTTGTAAAAGGTTTTAATTTTTAGTGATTTTTGTTAATCCGCTGCAAACGAACTCTTCCGCTTATGTAAATCATGTTTTCGTGAGTTGGATGCCACAAGTTTAGTGGTATCAGAGCCCTAGGTTCACTGAGTCTACAGAGACACATGATTAAGGTTGTTGAGTCTGTTCTAGTGTCTTCCAGTTATCTGATAGTGTCTTATGCTCATATAGGAGGAGAAGAAGAACTTAAAGATGTTTGGATCACACGATGAACATGCTACTGAGAGAAGCATTGTTGCACCAGGGAGAGGTGCAAGGGACCAAACTAGGGATGAACCAGAACCTGAACATCCCCAGCTTAACCAGGCCGCACTGAAAAACCCAGCCTTCCATGATCTGTTTAGGCAGTTCATGGCAACTATGACACATATGGTGGATAGGATGCCACCACATGCACCTAGGGCACCAACTCATCATGAAGGATAGGACACCGGCAAGACTTTTGAACGACTTTGTCGGGTTGGGGCCACAGATTATGCTGGTACAGCTGACCCAGCAGATACTGACATGTGGCTGACTGAGCTGGAGAAGGCCTTCAGAATCCTTAATATCCCAGAAGCTGAGAAGGTTAGACATGCAGTGTACCTTCTTAAGGGGAGTGTTGACCACTGGTGGACCATAGAAGAAGGCAAGATGCCAGGTGTTGAGATCGGATGGGAAGTATTTCGATGAGAATTCGTCAATAGATACTTTCCTAAGACATTTCTAGATGAGAAAATCTCTCAGTTTGAGAGGTTAAGGCAAGGACGAATGAACATTAGCGAGTATGAGGCTAAGTTCATGGAGCTTTTGTGATTCTGTCGACATATGGCAGCTACTGATGAAGAGAGGATTCAACATTTTGAGAAGGGGCTAAACACTGATTTGACCACTCATGTGTCTTCCTTAGAGAACAGGGAGAGGTTCGCCACTTTTGTGGAGTCCGTCAGACGAATTGAAAGGTCGGTGATTGAGAAGTGTCGAACCAAGAGTAAGAAGGTGTATACTCAGTTTCAAGGACAAGGGTCCAAAAGTTTTAAGAAATTGAGATTTTCTGCACCAATAGTACTACCAAGGTTCAATACCCAGACGTAATGGACGTCGAATAGGGGTAGAGGTCGTAGTTTACCATCAGAAGGAGCCCACAACTCAACATCAGTGTCGGTAATAGGACCACCCAGGCCACAATCAGGGAACATAGGTTGTTTTATATGCAGAAATATGGGGCATTTGATGAAAGATTGTCGAGCCAGAGAAGCAAGTGTGCCTCAACCTCAGAGGCAAAGTCAGCAAGGCTCTTAGAGGCGACAGTTTCCGAGTGGCGCTCCAGGACGTGGGCAAGCATATAAATTTGGTTCATCGACACCCAACAATCGAGCACAGGGTCAACAACAAGCAACGACGAGATTCTATGCAATGAATCAACCCGAAGCAGTAGTCAACCCTCGAGTTGTGACATGTCAGATGGAACTATTTCATTCTGATATGTCTTCATCCTGCTTTGTATCTATTTTAATTGATCTGGGTGCTACACATTCCTTTGTCACTAGAAGAGTGATTCTTGACTACAACATGACTATCAGTCATAGAGCAGATAGTATGTTATTAGAAACCCCTTTGTTGGGATTTGTAGTGTTGCGGGAGGTGTGTTCTCCCTGCACTCTTTCCCTTTCTAAACATCGCATTCAGGTGGATCTTATACCACTTGAAATGCACGGGTTTGATATAATTCTTAGAATGGACACCCTAGAAAAGTATAAGGTTGTCTTGGATTGTGATTCCAAGCAGGCTGTGTTCACAGATGATGGTGACACGTGGATCTTTCAGGGAGACTGAAATATTCTTCCAACCTATCTTGTGTCAGCTATGGTAGCTGAGAAGATGATGAGGCAAGGATGCTTTGCATTCTTAGTACATGTGGTAGACACCACAATGGAGAGCTCTAATCTTTCTGAGGTTCCGATAGTTAGGGAGTTTGAAGATGTTCTCCCTGAGGAACTTCCAGGTGTACCTCCACCCCGAGAGATTGATTTTGAAATTAATCTAATTCCGGGCACGCAACCAATAGAACAAACACCATATAGAATGGCACTTGCTGAGATGGCAGAGCTTAAGAAATAGTTGCAGAAGTTACTTGAGAAAGGTTTTATCCGACTGAGTACTTCACCATGGGGTGCTCCGGTTCTCTTTGTTAAGAAGAAGGATGGATTGATGCAGTTATGCATTGATTATAGGCAGTTGAATAAAGTAACTATAAAGAATAAATATCCTCTTCCAAGGATCGATGACCTGTTTGATCAGTTGTGTGGTGCAACTATCTTCTCTAAGATAGATCTGAGGTCAGGATATCATCAGTTGCATATTAAGGAGGGTGACATACCTAAGTCTGCCTTTAAGACAAGGTATGGTCACTATGAATTCATAGTTATGTTGTTTGGACTAACTAATGCACTAGCTGCATTCATGGAACTCATGAACAGAATCTTTCAACCTTTTCTTGATCAGTTCATAGTAGTCTTCATAGATGACATCTTGATATATAGTAGAGATGCTCAACAACATGAGCAGCACCTCCGTCAGGCTTTAACTTTGCTAAGAGAACATAATTTGTATGCTAAGTTTAGTAAATGTGAGTTCTGGTTACTAGAAGTTTCTTTTCTAGGACACGTAATATCTGCCTCAAGTATTTGTGTTGATCCTAAGAAGGTAGAATCTGTCATGCAATGGGAATAGCCAAAGACACCGATGGAGATATGTAGTTTCCTAGGTCTGGCAGGCTATTACAGGAGGTTCATTAAGAACTTCAGTTCTAAATCTTTACCCTTAACCAAGTTGACCAGGTAGGAGGTTCCTTTTGTCTGGAATGACAAGTGTCAACATTCCTTCTGGCTGTTGAAAGAAAGGTTAACAAGTGCACCTGTGCTGGTGTTACCTGAGCAAGGGAAGGGGTACATAGTTTTCTGTGATGCATCTAATAATGGTCTAGGATGTGTGTTGATGCAGGATAATCAAGTGATTTCTTTTGCCTCTCGACAACTTAAGAAACACGAGGAGAATTATTCAACACATGATCTAGAGCTGGCTGTTGTGATCCATGCTTTGAAGATCTAGAGACATTATCTCTATGGAGAAAGATTCCAAATTTTCACATACCATAAGAATCTAAAATATATCTTCTCACAACATGAGTTGAACATGAGACAATGTCGATGGATGGATTTAATCAAGGACTACGATTGTACAATTGATTATCATCTAGGGAAGGCTAATGTAGTGGTTGATGCACTGAGCAGGAAATCATCATCACCAGCCATAGGTAAAGCACAGTTGAACTCCTTAGTGTGCTCTAAGAGAGATATGCTTATCTCCTTGAGGCAAGACAATGTACAACTTAAGGTATCATTGTTAGCCGGGCTATTAGCTGAGATGCACATAAAACCTACTCTGAGACAGTAGATTAAAGAAGCACAACAAACTGATAGTGTGGTTCAGCAGATCAGGTCAGAGTATGGTAGTGAGAAATGGGATGGCTTTCATGAGTCATAGGATCAGGTAGTCTGTTACCATGGTAGGATGGTGGTTGCTGATGCCAATAATTTAAGGAAGTTAGTTTTGGAGGAAGCTCATTCTTCGATGTATGCAATGCATCTGGGAAGTACCAAAATGTATTATAATTTGAAGGATATGTATTGGTGGCCTGGATGGAAGAAAGATGTAGCTGAGTTTGTTATGCGGTGTATGGTGTGTCAGCAGGGTAAAGATGAACATCAAAAGCCCGCAGGAACAATGCAACCTTTACCTATACTGCAGTGGAAATGGAATCATGTGACCATGGACTTTGTGGTTGGTTTGCCTAGAACAACCAAAGGTCATGATTCCATATGGGTGATAGTTGATAGGTTGACTAAGATAGCACATTTCCTTCCTATCAAAAAATCTACACTACTGAGAAGCTTGCACAGTTATATGTAGATGAGATAGTGTGGTTGCACGGGGTTCCAGTTACTATTGTTTCTGATAGAGGACCCCAATTCACGAGTCATTTTTGGGAATGACTACATAAAGATTTGGGTACGCAGTTAAGGTTTAGTACAACCTTTCACCCATAGACAGATGGACATCCTGAGAGGACCATACAAACTTTGGAGGATTTTGTTAGGGCATGTGTCCTTCAATTTTTAGGAAGTTGGGATCTACACCTGAGCTTGATAGAATTTTCTTACAATAATAGCTATCAACACAGTGTTGATATGGCACCATATGAAGCATTATATGTTAGACGTTGTAGATCTCCTTTATGTTGGTATGAAATAGGAGAATATCAACTTTTGGGTCCTGAGCTAGTGTAGCTGACAACTGAGAAGATTAAAGTAATCCAACAACAGTTAAAGGCTGCATAGGATAGATAGAAGTCATACACCGACAAACGACAAAGACCTTTAGAATTACATGTTGGAGACAGAGTATATCTCAAAGTCTCACCTTGGAAAGGCGTTCTTAGATTTGGTAGGAAGGGGAAGTTAGCTCCTAGATTTATGAGGCCTTATCCAATCATTGAATGGATTTGAAAGGTAGCCTATAAGCTGGAGTTGCCACCTGAGCTGCATAAGTTGCATCTGGCATTCCATATCTCCATGCTGAGAAAGTGTCATCCTGACACAGAGTTAGTTTTGCAACCTGTGGAGGTAGAATTAAATGATGATATATCATATGTTGAAGGACCTGTGATGATCCTTGATAAAAGAATTAAGAAGATGAAAAAGAAAGACATATGTCTTGTGAAAGTTCTCTGGCATCATCATGGCATTGAATACTCTACATGCGAGCTGGAGGAAGAGATGAGGAGGAAGTACCCTTCTCTTTTCTCTTGATGATTTCGGGGACAAAATCCCTGTTAGGGGTGGATAATTTGTAACATCCCTAACCTAGGTTATGCCTTAACCCTAGAGGTTTTGATTAATAAAGTTAATTATATGCTTTCTCTTATCTCTTGAAGAGTAATGAAGGCTCAAGATGAACTTATGTTTCAATTCTAGTCCTTTTTGAATCATGTTGAAACACTATTTTGCTTGTTTTGGACTAATGTGCATATTACCCAAGATTGAGGGGTTAACTTGCAAATGTTACATGGTAAAATGTTCCTCAAGTGTTGAAGCATCATAAGAATGAAAATAATGTAGAGGTATGGCTTGTGATAGCCTGAGCACCAAGAAAGATCTTGTTAAGCAATGTTTATGCATTAAAACCTAGTTTTGGTGTAATGTGCAAATTACCCAAAACCTAGGGTTCAATATGCAAAATACCACTTCTAGAGAGTCCCTCATGTTTCTTGGCAGCATAAAGAGAAAATAAAATGAGAGGGGTGTCTCATTTGAATCACTTTGGAGGAGAGAGAATCTTGATATTAAAATAATCAAGATTTAAGCATAATTGAAACCCTAATTCAATTTAATGCAAAAATAAATATATTAATTGAAGTGCCCTTCAACAAAAAATGAGATGGTTGAATTTGTGTAAGTGTGAACGTCTGTGTGCCTTGCAAATGCCACGAAAATCTAAAGTGAGTGGAGAGCCCACTCACATTAGTAAAAGGAAAAGTAATATCCACTCAATTTTGGATATTATTATTATAATGGTTAAGGTGCTTATTTTGTTTTCTTTTAATTCATGGATAAAGAGGAATTTCAAGGTGTTAGAGATGGCTTCGTGTGAAAGGGATGGAGGGGAGTATGTGGCACAAATTTTGGGGAGTTAAATGATTATTATAATACTTTCTCTCTTATTGAATTTCCTTATAAACATCCCATTTCCAACTCAAATGAAAGGCTTTTTCGATCCCTTTTCTTTCCTTGCTTTGGCCGTGCACAAAGGAGCTTAGAAGCAACAGGAGGACGTGCCCCAACCTGTAGGTAAGCTCCATAGTCATCTTCAACCTTGATTTCATGGTGGAAATCGAAAATCAATGCTTGATTTCTTCTTTTCTTCATTCAATCTTCAACTCTAGCCAATCCTTTCACTCAAAGACTTGAGAACGGGCCTTTCGAAATTGAGAGAGATTCATTCACCATTGAAGACATGGAGCTTGTAGCTTGGATTCAGTTTTGAAGGCGGGTTATATAACTTGAACCCTTAAATGTCATTATTGCTTGCAATTTATTCAATTTGTGTTGAACCTTTCTACTCTCTCGATTTCCTTTTGATTAGTTGTTGAAATCACCATAAGAATCACAACTGATTTTGAAGGATCGAAGCTTGATGATGATGACATCATCATAAGCACATACCTTAATGAATATCTTGGGAAAACGGTTTCAACATTTGGAACCAATCGGTTTTAAGATCGATTGAAACCAAACGGTCTCAAGACCGTTTGGGAGTAAACAGTCTCAAGACCGTTTGGGATCAAATGGTCTCAAACCGTTTGGAGGATCAATGCTGATGTGGATGTATGATGATCCAATGATACCAATTGATTCGATTTTAAAGGCTCCATGTATGGATGATCCACTAATTGCAAACCCTAATCGATTGAATTGAGTGAAACCCTGGTGGAGGGAATCAGTTTTGAGGTGGTTTGACTCAAACAGTCTCAAGACCATTTGGAGGTCAAACAGTCTCAAGACCATTTGGAGGTCAATTGTTGATTGTGGTGGATGGTTGGAGATCCAAGGGCTACAATCTGATGTACCTTCAATAGTTCAATCGATTGATGATTCAGTGAGTACAAACCCTAAATCAATTTGATTGGAGGAACCCTAATTGGTCCATTCAGTTTCAAGGTAGTTTGGACCAAACGGTCTTGAGACCGTTTGGGATCAAACGATCCTCAGACCATTTGGAGAGCAAATGATCTCAAACCGTTTGATATTCATTCAGTTTCAATGTTAAGTTGCTCACTCAGTCAAACCGTTTGGAGTTGATATTATTTTAATTCAAACGGTCTCAAACCATTTAAGGACTTGAGGTCAAGACCGTTTAAGGTATAACGGTCTTCAAGACTGTTTGAAGGTTGAAGTACTTCAAAACCGTTTGAAGATTAAAGTACTTCAAGACCGTTTGAAGGTCAAGGTACTTCAAGACCGTTTGAAGGTCTAATTGACTCAAACCATGTAAGTACAATTAATCCCATGATAGTTGATGATGTTTATCAAAGGTAATTACAATGGTTGTACCTTTAAGGTACTTAAGTGATTAATACCTTTTGAATGGTTAATCCTTGATGCTTTTGGAAGCAACATCTCAACACACTAAACTAACCCTAAGTGTGTATACCTAAATGAGGAGTTGACCTAATATAATTAAGTTTGAAGTGATCAACCTCCTAGAGAGGATGAGAGAGAGAGGAAACCATACATGTATGATAATTATGTAATGGTTAAGCCTCAATACCTTCAACATGAATAAAATATGTAATTAGGGTATGATTCTTGATAAAGAGATCATGAAACCCTAATTAAGGGTGATGACATGTGAAACCCTAATTAAGGATGATGTCATATGAAACCCTGAATAAGGATGATGACATGTGAAACCCTAATTAAAGATGATGTCATATGAAACCCTAATTAAGAATGATGACATGTGAAACCCTAATTAAGGATGATGTTATATGAAACCCTAAATAAGGATGATGACATGTGAAACCCTAATTAAGGGTGATGACATGTGAAACCCTAATTAAGGATGATGTTATATGAAACCCTAAATAAGGATGATGACATGTGAAACCCTAATTAAGAGTGATGATATGTGAAACCCTAACCGAGGGTGATGTCATGAGAAACCCTAACCAAGGGTGATGTCAAGTGAAACCCTAATACAGAGATGTTATGCAAAACCCTAATCAAGGGTTATGTTAAAGTGAAACACTAATGCAATGATTTTATTAGAATCTCTAACCTAAGGTGATGCTATGTAATGAGATGTGAAATCTTGATATGAAATCTAACCCTGATAAAGGGTAACGGTATGTGAAGCCCTAATTTTGGGTTATAGTGCATGAAACCCTAATGTTGGGTAATATGATGATAAACCATAACCCTAATGTTGGGTAATGGTATGAGCATTCCTAATTGACATGAATTGGGAAATCCTAACTCTAATGAGGAAATAGTGATGTCACTCTTACATGGCATAGTGTTGATATGTAATTGATATAACTGTTATCGTGTGCACTAGTCATGCAGGTATTCTGAGATGTTGGATATAGCCAGGTATGAGCTATGATGTTTTATTAATGAAATTTTTTATGGACCTTGTAAGCCATAATATGATGTGTTTCCTAGTAAGAGGTAACAATAGATTAATGGACTTTGAGATGCATGTATTGCAAGTATCATGTTTACCTTGGTCAGATGACCTGAAGGTATTAGCTACCTGATAAGTGGTAACAAGTATTCTTCATGAATTGAGGGTTTGAATACCCATATTACATAATCATGATGATGAGATGTTAAGGGATGAGAATGTCCCTGATTTGACTAGGGATTGAGATCCCAATGTTTCATAAAGTTTTAAAAAGTACTTGATAGAAGTATTACTCATTCTTTGTAGCATTTGTTATAATAATTTATGTTTGAAAACCTGACTGATGCTAAAAGAATATGGTAATGTACTTAATTAATCAAGTGAAATATTATCATGTAGAGCCCTGGCCACAGATCCATCATCGTCAGTAGTTTGGTGATGGTGAAATAGGTTTTCCTACGGGAACTCCTGGAGGGCATACTGTTGAGTATGTGGGGGTTATGGGTGCAAATATCCTTACGCCCTAATGGAGGAATTGATGTGAGATAAACATTAAATCTCTCAATCCTTCATTATATATGTCGGGATGGATGTATCACTAATCTCCTAATAATATTAATGTCAGATCGGTGTGAGATAAACATGAAATCTCTCAATTGTAAAGAGAGTACAACATGCCATTGTAACTCTAATAGCGAAGTTGCCAGTATACCCCAGAAAGCTATTTAGCAGAGACACAAGATGTCCTACATTTGGTCCTCATGCTGAATGAGGAAGATGAGGTCATTGGAATCCGGCTCTTCTATTGACCTATGTATGGTACCGATTTTGATTTCGCAATGGTCGGTTGGAGTATGAGCGGTATACCTCATCTCCTCAGGGCTTAACTATGATTGTAAAATGTAATCAGTTGTGTTGCGTATTGCTTAAGGTTGAAATACAAAAATCACTGGTTGATGATACCTTACTTGGCATATCTTAGATTGATAAATGTTATAAATGTTCTTCAATTACTTGAGATGAATAACATGCTTCTTTATCAAGATATAGCTGATATGACTTGAATATAGAACAATGCTCTAATCTATTTAGACAATTGATTTATTTGTTGTAAAATGTTTATGATTCTTCTGCTCAGTTTTATTCCATCAAATTGCAATAATAATATTTCTGGCAGAGAGTTATATCTCTCGCTGGGACAATTTCAATTGTCTCACCCCCGTGGGATCCAACTTTTTAGGTAGACGCAGAAGAAGAAGTAGAAACCCTACATTGGGTGAAGAACAGTAGCAGTAACAGCAGCAGGGACAACAATGAATTCCCAGGTGGAGACAATGGTTGTCATGTTTGTATATAGAGGCTTATGTGTCATCTTTGTACTCTCAGGTCCTCAGAGTTAGTGGTTAGTTGAATGAATCGGTCTGAGATTTTGGCTTGATGCCTCAATGTTTTTATGCTGCCTATGTATAGTTTTAAGCAGGACAACCGATGCTTGTAAACTTTGAGAAGGAATGGTACAAGAGATGTACTTGTGAACCAGAATGTAATTAAATTACTTTAGTTCTTTATGAAATAACTTTCCAGTGTATGGATCTCTTTGTAAAAGGTTTTAACTTTTAATGATTTTTGTTAATCTGCTGCAAACAAATGCTTCCGCTTATGTAAATCATGTTTTTGTGAGTTGGATGCCACATTGAAGATGATGGTATCACCTTACAAAGTGATATCGGGTTCAAGCACATAAGCAAGCACCTCAAACCCAATATGGTGATGCACCTACACCACTAAAACGATATGAATATGAGTTTATACTCCCTTGTACGATATGATAATGAAGTATACACCTTGTTCACAATATCATGTCAAATATACATCTCTTGCACGATATGAGGTCAAGCAAACACCTCATGCATGATATAGTGTCAAGTACACACCACCAAACTGATATGATAAACCCTAGATAATGGTTAACTTAATATAATGATGATTTTACACCTCAAGGGTGATATGGTAAGCACACATACACGTTAAGGTTGATATGGTGTGAAGCATACACACACCTCTTTTCCTGATATGGTGTTAAACACACACACCTCTTTGCCTGATATGGTGTGAAGCACACACACACCTCTTTGCCCGATATGGTGTGAAGCACACACACACACCTCTTTCTCGATATGGAAGCAAGCACACACCTCTTGCCCGATATGGAAGCAAGCACACACCTCTTGCCCGATATGGAAGCAAGCATACACCTCTAAATCGGTATTGGGTTAAGCATACACCTCTTGGATGACATGGTGTTGAGCACACATCTCTAAAATGATATGGTGGGTAACCCAATACACTAGATGACAAAAGTGGTAAGGTGGTTAATACCCTAGAATATGTGATGGTCAATACACTAAAGTATGGTGTGGCCAATATCTTCAAGTGAGGTGAGGATGTTACACCCATGTATGGTGAAGGTGATAGACCATATGATTGGTGTGGCCAATATCTTCTTCCTCCACCTCGCCCTAGCAGTAGCACCCGACCTGCAAGGGCGTCGGCCGGCCAAGCAGCAGCAGTGTCCAGCTGCAGGGCGCCGGCCAAGGGCCTATTTGGGCGAGCAAACACTATGAAATCGCAACCTTGAGATCGGTCGTGAGGCTAGGATCCAAAACCGTAGCTCCCAGCTAGCTTCCTCACCCCAATCGCGCCCTAGGGCGGTGCCCCTACCAAGCAGCAGCAGTAGCTACACGAAGCAGCGACCAGAGTTGTTTGGGTGCAAAGAACAGCACCAAATTGACTTCTTTGAGCTCGTCCAAGAGGTCTAAGCAGTAATCTACAGCCATAGCCACAAGTAGCGCCCATCTTGGAGTTCGTTTCCAACCTGTACGTGCGAGGTAAAGTTGTTGCTTGCAGCAGGTTTGAAATCTGGGCTATTCGGAGGTTGGAGACAACCATGTGGACGCATTTCTAGTCAAATTCGGACAACTCGAACCTTGGTGAGTAGAATATCACTCCCAATCACATGAATTAACTTGAATAATCAGACAATTTGTTTGAAATCGGTGTTGTTCGCAGATGTTAGCGTTTACGCAGGTGCCGGGCAGTGTCGGCACCGCTCGATTTCTAAATTTGCACGTTTTAATTATTAACGCTTGTACAATGCTAATTAGTTGACTGATATGTGTGATGTGAATTAGTGAAATTACAAGATTGATCGAACCTAATTTACTCTGTTAAATGTTAAAATCAGTAGTGCACGACCAAAAATTGGACAGTTTGGGCATAAACCCAGGTTGTACAATTTTAGTAATTTAATTGATGCACGATTACAAAGAAATGAAGATGGCATGAAAACGTTCAAAGAAAACCTAATTGCACGCTCTTTTTATATTTAAGGTGAATGATTTAATATTTACACAAATTGACATGTTTTACAAGATATCATTAGAAATTTCGAAATTAATATTAATAACTTGTGCAGTAATAAGTAATTTACTCTTGTTTGAGTTATGAGATGCTCAACCCAAGAAATCATTTAAAACTCTCAATTATTATAATAATTTGTGCCATGATAAGAAATTAAATCTTAGTTAAGTTATGTGATGCATAATTCAAGATTAGGGTTGATGCACATGTTTTTATATTAAATCTTGCCATGAAAAGTAAATTAACTCTTAAATGGGTTAAGTAATGCACAACTCAGGATTAGGGTTGAGGTGCACAATTTTCAAAGAATTACAGATAATTTACAAGTGCTACTAACAATTACTCATATATCGAGTACTTAACTCTTGTTAGTGTGTTACGATGTTCAATTGTATGATTTCAACGTATATCTGCCAAGTTGACATGAATTCCATTTATTCAAGAATTTTAGTCTGTCTGCATGCATAATAATGTTGATTTCTCAGTAAATTATAAGTGGGCATGTATTTAGTTTATTTAAGAACTTGAAATCTGCCTGCATGCTTAATATGGCAAATCTCTCAGCATTTGCAATGCTTGAATATACTGCTCTGTCGAATTTAGAATGGTATTCATGTCGTGTTGTAAAGCTCAAGTAAATATACATGGTACCATAGAGATACCAGAGTCGAGTATAAGTAAGAGAAATGTATAATGTAGTAAGAGCTTTTCTAGAATAATAAAATAATAGATTTAAGGGCCCTGACACCGTAGAATCCCTATGTGAGGTATGCGCCTTAGGGATGAAATGACCTACCCTGGCGGTGCGTCCAGTATACGGGGGTTGAAACGCACCCACAGAGCGTACGGGGAAATGAAGTCCTTGAGGAAGTCTCCTAAGAGAAGATAGGTTGCCCAACATGAACCGGAAGTCCCGGTGGTAACCTAGAGGTACCCACAGAGCGTACCAAGTTGAGGCCCACATAGCGTCTCATACCCTCCGCCTGTGTACTCAACCTAGAGGAGGAGTCCAGTTTACGACACCATAGGAGTGTCGAGGCCAGAGTGCCAGTTTTCCTATTGCAGACCAGGACAGCAGTCAGACTTAGCTATCCCGGAGTGTCGGCTAAGTCTTGTACGGTGGGATCGTAGTTCTCTACGAGTCTTCATATGTAGAGTACACTGCATATGATCAGGGCATAAGATAAAATATGTTCATATATGTTCACAGAGTTTCTTATAAGTTAAAGAGTTAAGAAAGACATGAGTTAGTTTCGCAACAGTTGTCCTTTAAATGAAATTTTAGTATTTTCTGTTATTTAATCGTATCTACAGCATTGCAGCAGTCGTTATCTTAATGAAATGTGACATCTCCTGGCATTTAAATTATATTGCTTAGATCTGCTCAGTATAGTATTATCTGGTATTTTATTCTAATTAATAAACATAAATGAGTTATCTGCGATGGTTGGGTGAAATTCTATTCACTGAGTCGGTAGCTCACCAACCTGCTGAAACATTTTTCAGGTCAGCGTCAGCACGAGGAAGCTGAAGGATCGTATCACCCAAGTTCTTAGAAGGTAGTACGTAGTTAGATAGAGGTCTCTTAGTCCTTTCCCCTCGGTCCTTGGGTGTGTGGTGAGATAGAGAGGATGTTATGTAATATGTAGCTTAAATTTACAGTTATCTGTTGTGCTTCATATTTCGAATAGAACAGTGTAATATGACATGTAAGTTTGGTTTTCCTCCTAATAGGGTGAATGGTAAGTTACTTCCACAGTTTTATTTCAATTCGATGTTATTCAAGTTTTATGATTTTCTTTTAAGTTGAATTTAAGTGATCAAGTAAAGAATCGAGGGTGACTCTCCGATCTTCGGGGTCATTAGAGATGGCTCGGGGATCGAAGTGTCACATTAATCATCCTTCGATTATGCACATTTGTCCAAATCACCTATGAGGGATATCCACCGTGTGAGGTGTTGAGGTGATTAGGACCCCAATCTACTTAAACAATAAGACTTCTAGGGAAATGATGGGAAGGACGGCGGACATATCCAACCCTATAAGCATGTCCATAGAAGTGTATTTTAATGACAATCGCCTCATTTTCTTTCTATTATTGTCCTCGGGTTGGTCTTTTATTTGCAATCACATAAAAATGACTCGATATGTATCGATTCATCAAGCGAGATAGGAGTGCTAATCCTTCCACATTCGTAGAAAGATCATCAGACATTATTTCTCTAGGTTTGCTTTGATCTTCTGTTTTCTTATTTATGCGACTCAAATGACGACTCAACTATTCACCATGGGCTCCCAATGCTTTATTGTGTTTTTTTTTCTTATTTTCCATACAATATGCGGTAACTCCGAACACGTCTTCTTTTTCCAAGCGACCACCAAACTAGATTTTACTACCAAAAGGATAGAAATCACACTATATCCTTTTTAGATAGGGTGCAACATGAATGATATTAGTGTGGCAATACAATAGACGACTCCATCCGGTAGCACTTAGTTAGAAGAAAAAGTAAGAAAGTATGAAAACAAGATCTTTGAGGTTTCTATTGTGCGATAGATAGCACATAAATGGATTAGATTGGGCTCTTGTAAGAATTTCAAAATGCTAAGGTACATGAGTCGATGTAGAATGTTTTGCCGATCTTAATAATTCACCCTCGTGCTAGTTGCTTGTTCAGACTTGGATTCTGTGAGTGGAAGGTGAAGGTTGTTCGAAAATAATTTCATTCTGGCAAACTCGGGCTGGGTCCAAGTGTGTACAGCTAACTTCCAGGCAATGGTTATTTTGCCTGGGCGAAATTTTAAATTTAATTTACGAGTAGACATTATGGATCGTTTGGCTACACGATTGACTAAATCGCGGGTTTCCAGCAGCAGTTGGCTCACCTTAAAAATTTGAAGCGGTGGTATGAGTTCAATGGACAATTACGAGGACAAAATTACTTGTTAAAACAAGCCTCCACAAAACTAGAGTTTGGCAAAGCTTAGAAAAATCACATCCACTCATACAACCATCAAGAAACACTTTTTAAAAGAGATAGTATCGTTACCAAGTCATATACTTTCTCCACATTAGTTAATTAACACGATTGCGATGGAAACTTACATCTGCACCGTCACCATCCTTGGTTCAAACTAACTATAAGCAACACCGCTAGATAGTGGCTTAAATCGTGATCATATTCATGTAAACAGTTCGAAGATCTACGGAAACGATGTACTAGATGTCATGAGGGATTTTATTTTGCCCACTTTGATCATCTTCGTCAGCTATTCCTAATGAAGAAAGGGCTTCAGCTTGTTCTAGGGTATCAATCTTCTCAGAACCAAAGTTTGAATAATCAGGCAAGTTTTGGGTGCATGCTGGAACTTCGTGGTCCTGCTTTTCAGAATTCAGGCCTTGTAGTACAGCGCTAGGTGTGGCAAATGGCTTCTCAACGGAAGAGCCCAGTTCCTCTTCAGCATCAAACAGACTTCCCGAGAGCAATGCGGAGATTTCATGAGGGAGATTCTGGACCGGAGACTTAGTTCCTTCGGTTGAAACTAATCCAGAATCTGGACTAACATGGAGGTTTTGCGTGCTAGAGTTGCAAGCAGCATCATATGCTTCTGATGGAGTTTGGTTCTGCCACAAGGATTAATATAACATCCAAAAGAAATAACAAAATTAGATGTAACAATAAAACAAAAACCTTAGTTGTGATTCTAAGTTTAGGGTATAGTATTCCCATTGTCCTTGATTTCAAGTAATCTGGTTTCCTTTTTTTTGCCTTGCTAATTAGAGAAACAATGATCTTTAGTTAAATCTTTGTATTATTTTGACTTACAACAAGCGGGTATCTCGGTTCCTTGAAAAGAAGCACGAATTATTATGAGCTATGAAAACCAGTTTTAGATAGGAGTATGCAAAGGGTACTATTTGCTAACCGGGTGTGATTCATCAGAGTGACTAATCACCTTGGAGTCTGTCGTTGTCTCTTGTTCATCATCTACATCAATTGCAAGCCCAAAGTTATTAAAATACTATTAAACACAGTGAATAAAAATGAAACAGAATAAGAGTAAGAAGGAGACAACCATGAGAACATATATTTCCTAAAAATGCTCATAAAAAGGAGACATAAAGCCTAAAAAAGGATGGGTACTTATGATTTCATCAACTTATTAAATACAGACCCCTTCAGGGCTTCCATGATTTGATAAGCAGAAGATTCATCCGATGGGAGATAAGCTAGTATACAATCACACACCGGATGCTTCTTGGTTATGCTATTTAGTTGTCCATTTATGATAATAAATATGTTTAAATTAAGTCATAAACAAGATGATGAATGAAGGAGAATATTATTCAAGGGGAAAGGACTACTTGTCCCCCCCCCCCACTGATTGCAACAAGGTTCAGGTATCAAAGGGAAGCTGATGGTGCATGTTTGTTACTGTCTATGAAGCATGGACGCTTGAATAAAATGACGAATGGAGGGCTTAATCAAGGACATGGGGATCCCATGCTTATGCTAAACTCTCTCCCAACTGATTCTAATAAGTCTGCAGGTGTAAACCGGAGTTAAAGCTGATGGCGGCCATTCGTTCACCATCTAGGAAGGATGGACATTATTCGAGATTCGAGATCAAACCAGTGGTGCTTCTGTTTAGCTGATGGCGGCCATTCGTTCACCATCTAGGAAGGATGGACATTATTCGAGATTCGAGATCAAACCAGTGGTGCTTCTGTTTTAATATTAACCAGTAGCCTGACTGGTTCAACTGGCAGCGTCAACAATGGCATCATAAATTTTCTAAGTTTAATGGAGCCATTGGTAAATCGTCAAAACAATAATAAATGAAACTTTTTTGAAGGAAAAAAATTAGAAATTGATAAAACATGAATGCGACTAGGTAACTTTGTAAACTAGAGTAAAAACTAGATATGGGTTTCAATTACATTGTAACTACTGTAAGGTAATCATGATCATAATAATACACGGTGGCAAAAGCATGTTGGGGGTGATGGCTGCCGCCTACAGCTGTCTTTCTTGGTGGAGGCGGCTATCCTTGAGGCGGAGGCGGCTATCCTTGAGGCGGAGGCGACTGTCCTTGGGGCAGCGACAACACATGTAGCTGTTGCGGCTGGAAAGACTTAGTAGCCCTTGCGACTATGGTTGCCGCCAGTGGCAGCTGCTGCTGTTGGTGGTGGTAGCAACCCCTGTGGCGGTGGTAGTGGTCAATGCCGCTGCTGCTTGGGTGGCCGGCAGCGGCGATAGGCTTGTTGTTATTGGTTGTAGCAGTTGGTGGCTGATAGTCTACTCCTGACTAGAGGATATGTTGTGGGGGTGGGGGAGTAGGAGGCCTACAGGAAGCACGCCAAGAAAGAAGGGGCAGCGACCCACCAGCTAGGACTCTATCATTTGATGGCTAGGGTTTAGGAACTCTGTTCTAATATCATGGGGAAAATAAGATGGAGGCAAATGAGTTGGTCCATTAGACAAAACCATGCTCCTATATATAGAAGAGGGGAACACTTATATGTTGGACTCCCACTAATAGGCCATGCATATTTAGGCCCACATACATAATATGTTGGATAGCTAATACATACATGTTTGTATTTTTAACTTAATTAATATTGCTAGTTTAGTATGTATTTGTTTTTGAAAAAATGCATTTGTTACTTTAGTTTCAACAAATACTACTATCACATTACTACCATTGGATGATGTATGTTATTATTATAGCAATAGTATTTTATATTTTCCTTTTAATTAAATGCTGATATGAGTTGGACATGAACCCAACCTAAACCCCAATCTCGTCACTAGGCCAAGTTGGGGGCCTTCATTTTCAAACTTTCATGGGTTGTGACCTAACAGCAAGGGCTAACTAAGTTGAGTAAATTTGGATTTGGGTTTGGGTGAACTTCAATTGAACTGGAACCAATTCTCAGCCATTGTTAGTGATGCTCATTTAAGCCGATGAAGCAGGGAGAGTACTATCGACCCCCGAGGATGAACATCAGTCTTCATCTTAGTGGATCACGTGGAGGGGGAGTCAGCCCTAACTACATTTTTTGTGCATGACATTGTAATAATATGAATTCAGTTTGCTACAGGAAGGATGTGCAATGTTAAGGACAAATGTAGCATTTGGCAACACACTCATTCCATGCATGAATTATTAAATGTTAATGAAGTCGACATGCATGCAGGATACCTGGGGCTACCAACCTTTATTGGCAGGTCCAGAAAGCAGGACTTTAGCTTCCTAAAGTACAAAATATGGAAGAAATTATAGGGTTGGAAAGAAAATATTGCTATCAAAGTCGGGCAAAGAGGTATTGATTAAAACTATTATCCAGGCGGCTCCTACATATGTCAGGAATATGTATCAATTGTCGGTGGGTTTAATAGAGGATCTCCAAAGCTGTATTGCAAGATTCTGGTGGGGGTGAAACGGACAGAGAGGAAATTTCCTGGCAATGTTGGGCGAATCTTTGCAAGCCAAGGAAGGGGGAGGACTGGGCTTCAAAGATACGCATTCCTTTAACAAGAACTTTTAGTAAAGCAGTTGTCTGGTGGGGCTTCAAAGATATGCATTCCTGACAAAGAATGAATCTGTGCCATTTAGAGTCCTTAAGGTCGTATACTTTCCACGTACCTCGGTTCTAGAGCTAGTTATCAGGGTGCCCGCCTAGGCACCTAGGCTTAAGGCACACCATCTCAAACTGGGCGCCCAACCCCTAAAGTGACCAATGTGACCGCCTATGGCCTTATAGGCCAAATTTTGGGCCACTTAAAAGGGTAATTCAACATAAGTTGGGTCTAGATTTGGTCATATTAGATCGAATTGGGTCATTTATGGTTGAAATAGGTAAAACATACTTGATTTGGGTTAATACGCCTGATTTCACAAAATTAGGTATGATTTGGCCACATTAGGTCTTATTTTGATCAATATAGGGCAAATTAGGGGTAGTTAGGATTGATTAGTTCATGTTATGCAAAATTAGGTGTGATTTAAGCCAAATTTGAGCAAATTAGGTTTAAGTTGGGGGAAAGAAGCTTGATTTGGGAGATAAGATTTGGGGAGGTTGGAACTAATTTAGCCGATTAAGGGTGTCATTTAGGTCAGTATGAGGTTATTTGGGAAAGATGGGCATGTTAGGTCGTCATGTGCAATATTAGGTTTAATTTGGGCCAAATCATGTCTAGTTTGTGTAGATCAGGTTTGGTTGGTGAAAACAAGTCTGATTTGGGTGAAATATGGTTGTTTTAAAGAAATTAGCTCTGACTTGGCCTATTAGGTCTCATCTGAGTCAATATAGGGAAACTTTGGGTATGTTAGATCTGATTAGGTCATCTTTATACATAATTAGGTCTAATTTATACCAAATTAGTGCATACTATGTCAAATTAGATCAAATTTCAATCAATTAGTTCAAATTACGGTCATTGTGTAATACTATGTAATAAAGCCATTATTTTACATTAACAAATATGAAATTACGAATGTAAATATGTGAATATCAACATTATTAAAAAAAGAAAAAGCCTAGAAATGCATGGGTGCCCGCCTAGGCGCCCCTCAGGAACGCCTAGCGCCTGGTCGCCTTAACAAGTATGGTTCAGAAAGCCACGAGGGGATACAATCTGAGTTTTACATGGAGGACCTATCGGGCACAAAAGTGGCGCTTTTAGAAGGGCTGAAATGGAGAGTGGGAAATGGGGAAAGCATGGATATCTAGAAGGACAGATGGGTCTTGGGCAGAGATGGAACGTTGGAGGGTTTCTTTAGAGAAGGGTGGAGAGAAGCCTTCATTGGATAGAAACATTTAATGAACATTCTGCCAATTGGGACATCGAAAAGCTAGAAGCTCTTTTCCTAAGGAGGTGTGCTATTGCATTCTTAGCACACCTATTAGCTGAAGACAACCTGGAGACCACCCTTTCTAGTGGTCAGATGCTCATGGGGCTTTCTCCTCCAGGTCTGCCTACTGCTTGGGAAATATGGGTAGGAATGCTTTTATGGCTAGATCTACAGAGAACGATTTTGTGTATCTACTAGCCACTCCTACTGAGTTTAGGTATGGTGCTCATGTTGGCTTCCTAAACTCAGTCACTTCTTATGGAGATTTTGTATTGGAGGTTTGGCTACTATGGGGAGGTTACTAGACTGGCATTGCAATGTGGATGGTGTTTGCCTGATCTGCCATTTGGAGAAGGAAACCATCATGCATACTTTTTTCTTGTGTCATAATGCTAGACACATCTGGGGTATGAGTGTGAGTACTAGAATCTTACAAGGTGCCTCTGTTGAGTACTTCAAGCAAAGCACTTTTGTGCTTGATGGAACATCTGAATGAAGAAGAGATTATGAATTCTCTTGTGTTGTTGTGGGGACTATGGTCACACCATTGAAGGGGTTGATGCAGGTAAAAAAATGCAGAATAGCATGCACGTATAGACTAGGCACGCAAAAATAATATAGCAAGCACACAACCACAAGAACACCGAGATTTATGTGGAAAACCCCCACAATGTGTAAGGGAAAAACCAAGGGGTCAAAGCTCGACGGAAAAATCCAGTAATCAACATATTACAATGTTCGTCCCAAGTTTTGACCCAAAACTTAAGGAATATAGAGCAAAAGAAAGAGATACAGATAATACTGAATCAATACATCACCACACCAAAAGGCCTCCCGGAAAGACACCCTTTTGTAGAGAATACCCGGGTGGAACAAGAATATTGGTTGTGATGGAGCACTCGGTGTAGCCCGAAAAAGAGAACCAGAGCGGTGCCACCCTCTTTCCTTTCCCTTCTTTCTTCTTTCTTAGTCTTTTCTTTCCGTCGTGTACTAAGAACAATGCAGCGGCGGTTGCACTTTTCCTTTTCTCGTTCAGAAGTTGTGTGCCTTGCGACTGCATGGATGGGGTTATTAATACCCAATCCTCACAGCTGCAGTAATGCCCTAAAGGGTTGCCCATCATTGGGCTGGAATCAACAGGACCGTAGGCCCAACAATCTCCCCCTCCAGCCCATGGAAGAGATTATCCTCATGACTCCTCAGATGGAGTCCAATCTGGCAAGCTCCTTACAAGTAGCAAGATTCTTTGTAGGAACTGTCTTTGTCAGCATGTCAGAAAGATTGTCGTTGGTGTGGACCTTCTTCAGCTTCAACTGGTCATCACTGATAGCTTCACACAACCAATGGTATCTCATATCAATATGCTTTGTCCTGGAGTGAAAAGAAGAATTCTTGATCAAGTCCACGACACTCTGACTGTCACAGTAGATAACATACTCATCTTGTATCGAACCTAGTTCTTGTAAGAAACGTTTGAGCCAAACAATTTCTTTCTCTACTTCACAAGTTGCGATATATTCTGCCTTAGTAGTAGATAAAGCAACACACTTTTGCAATTTAGACTGCCAACTAATAGTTCCCCCTGCAAAAGTGAACAGAAACCCTGAGGTAGACTTTCTATTATCAAGATTACCTACTAAATCTGCATCTGTGAAACCTGTAAGAACTGGTGGTGCCCCGCCAAAGCATAAACAAGCACTAGATGTACCTTTCAAATATCTAAGTATCAATTTAATAGCATTCCAATGCTCCTTACTAGGGTCAGATAAAAATCTGCTAGTCACACCAACTGTATGTGCAATATCAGGCCTAGTACACACCATCAAGGAAGAAAATGTCTGATTTTGATGTCGTTTCGCTAGCCACAAAAACAAAAATTTACCAAAATTTCGACAAATGTGTTCCTAGCGTTTCGACGGCAAAACCAACAAATTAATTTATGAAATTTCACTAGAATTATCTACTAGTGTAGATCTACTCAAATATGCAATAATATTTCATAATGGATATGCGGGGGTGGGGGTCTCCTCACGTGTGAGTGAAGGACCCTGAACTGTTTCGATGGGGATTTCGATGGAGAATTTTGATGTCATTTTTCAGTAGTGAAATCAATGAATTAAGTCATTATTGTTTGCAAGCACTATGTATAAACTTAAAGGCACAAGATGTATTTAAAGGCACAAAACTGTAAAAAAAATATTCTCTAGGCAATCCATAGTACATTAAAAAGAAAGAAAAAATTCGATGGAGAGTGCAATTCGACAGTGCATTTCGATGTCCGATGGCCATCGGTATGGAAATAATTGTAGAAATTTCGACAATTTCGTGGAAATTTTAAACTATGCACACCATAGTATACATCAGACTTCCTACTGCAGAAGAGTAGTGTATGTGAGCCATCTCTTGCTTTTTTTGCTCAGTAGAAGGAGATTATTTTCTACTCAGTCTGAAGTGATTGGCTAAGGGAGTCTCAATTGGCTTCGCCCCCTTCATGTTGAACATGTCAAGTACACGCTCAACGTATTTCTCCTATGACAACCAAAGTTTTTTTGTTTTCCTGTCACGCCTGATGTCCATGCCAAGAATCTTGTCTAGTTGGTCCCAAGTCTTTCATGTCAAAAGACTTAAACAATTCTTTCAGCTTGGCAATCATCTGAACATCATTGCCAACAACCAACATATCATCAACATAAAGCAAGAGAATAATGAAACTATCACCTAAAAATCTCCTGAAGTAAACACAATGATCTGCCTTTGTCCTGTGGCAACCTTGTTTCAGCATGAGAGCATCAAACTTTTTGTACCACTGCCTTGGTGCTTGTTTCAGCCCATATAGACTTTTCTTCAATCTGCAAACCATGTATTCTTTGCCTTTCACTATAAATCCTTCAGGTTGCTGCATATAAATCTCTTCCTCTAGCTCACCATGGAGGAAGGTTGTCTTCACATCAAGTTGCTCAATATCAAGATCCAAGCTAGCCGCCAAGTCTAAAACTAAGCGAATGGAAGTCATCTTCACCACTGGAGAGAATATCTCATCAAAGTCAATGCCCTGCTTTTGCCCAAAGCCTTTCACCACAAGTCTAGCTTTGTATCTCATAGTGTTATCACTCCCATCTTTCTTTAGCTTGAAGACTCACTTGTTCTTTAAGGATTTTCTGCCTTCAGGAAGCTTGCATAACTCATAGGTATCATTTTTCTTCAAAGAGTTCATCTCATCTTGCATTGCATGCAGTCACTTATCTTTTTCTTGATGAGACTTTGCTTCCCCGTAGCTTTCTGGCTCCCCCTCTTCTGTGATCAATGACCATTCTGAATCAGAATATTTAGTAGATGCTCTTTTCTCTCTAGTAGACCTTCTCAGTTGTGGACCTGCTTGATCTATTAGTTGAAGTTGCTCCCCCTGCTCGAGAACCTCCTCATCATAGACGTTATCTGTACCAGGTCATCCCCTGTCATATCATCATGTGGGATCTCGTCATCCTCAACATGGTATGCATCAGCAGTCTATTGGACTGGAGAAGGACCGACACATCAATCACAGTATCATCTTTTACCTGCTCAGGCTCTGTCGTCACTATATCAAAAAACATTTGGTCCTCAAAGAAAATTACATCTTTGGATTTGATTATCTTCTTCTTTTCTGGATCCCAAAGTTTGTAGCCAAACTTCTCATCACCATAGCCAACAAAAATACAAATTTGTCATCAAGCTTCTGCCTCTGCTCCTAAGGAACGTGTGCAAATGTCTTGCACCCAAACACTCTAAGGTGAGAATAAGAAGTTGGCTTCCCTATCCACACACTCTCTGGAGTGTCAAAATCCAAAGGAACCGATGGTACTATTAATCAAGTAGCAAGCAGTGTTTACATCCTCTCCCCAAAACTCCTTAGGTAGTTTTGCATTCTGCATCATGCATCTGACTCGCTTCATAATGGTTATGTTCATTCTTTCAGCCAAACTATTATGTTGTGGGGTACCGGGAACAGTCTTCTCATACCGTATGCCAGATCCTTCACAGTAAGACCTGAACTCCTTAGAAATATACTCAACTCCATTGTCAGAACGAAGACACTTAAGCCTTTTACATGTCTCTCTTTCAACCATGACATGGAACTTCTTGAAAGTATCAACGATTTGATCTTTTCTTTGCAAATAGTAGACCCACACTTTCCTAGATGTGTCATCAATAAAAGTAACAAAGAATCTGCTTCCACCCAAAGAGTTAACTTCCATAGGACCACAAACATCAGAATAGATCATGTCTAACACATTAGACTTCTGACATTGAGCACTGAACTGGACTCTTTTTTTGCTTCCCAAGCAAACAACTTTCATATGGGTCAAGAATCACATTCTTACCACAGGGGGATCAAATATTTCTTTGCAAACACTTGTAAGCCTTTCTCACTCATGTGTCCAAGCCTCTTGTGCCATAAATCTGGAGAACTAGAGTTGTTACAACATTGACATTGTCAGTACAAACCTTTATATTCATCATGTACAAAGTGCAGCAAACTTTGCTTCTAGCCACAACCAACTGTCCCTTGGTGACAAGTTTTCAAGTCACCAAAATGAGATTGAAAGCCATGAATGTCGATACCACAACCGGAAATGATGTTATAATCCACTTCAGGAATATGTCTAACATTCTTCAGCAAAATGGTATAACCCAACTCAGTCTCAATGCGCAAATCACTAATCCCACGAATCTTCGCATAGCTTTTAGTAGCCATCTTCGTCATTTCAAATTCCCAGACTTGTAAGAGCAAAAAAGGTGTCTATGAGGAGTGATGTGGTACGAAGCATCGGTGTCCAAAATCCACTCAGTGTTGTCACTGATATGTGGACAATGTCCCATGGCAACTCCACATGTACATCTTCGGCATCTGTAACGACTGTAACTCAATTGCTATCATCATCTGTCACTTTCTGCTTTCCTTCTTTAATTTCCTTTTTGCGCTGCCTACAGAATTTCTGTATATGATATGATTTGTTGCAGTAATGACAAGCTATCTTACTTTTGTACTTTGACATGTGCTTTGACTTTCCTCTGTCACTACCTTGGCCACAACTCTGACTCCTCCCCTTGTCCTCAGCAACAAGAGCATGTGAAATTGACGTCTCTGCTGAGATGTGTCATCTCGTCTCTTCATTCAACAGGGTATTGGACACCAAGTCCAATGTCAACTTCCCGTCTAGAGCAGAGTTGCTAACAGAAATTACCAAAGTCTCCTAGTTGTCAGGTAAGGAACCAAGAAGTAAAAGTGCATGCAACTCGACATCAAGTGACAAACTCATTGTGGCTAGTTGATTCAGCATGTTCTTAAAATCATTCAGGTGCACTGATATGTTGTCGTCTTCCTTGAACTTCAAGTTGACAAGGTTTTTAATCAGAAACGCTTTGTTCCTTGCAGTCTTCCTCTCATACAACGACTCAAGCTTCTTCCACAAAGAGTGGGCAATGGTCTCGTAGGCGATGTGATGAAAGACAAACTCGTCAACCCAACGTCGGATGAGGCCCACGCATTTTCTATTCATCTTTGTCAAGTCCTCCTGTTTTGTGTCCACTGGCTTACTTGCATCTCCCTGAACCGGTTCATAAAGATCATTGCAGTAAAGCAAATCCTCCATCTTTATCGTCCATGTCGGCCAGTTTGACGTTGTCAACTTTACCATATTATTTGCGTCGTTCATCTAGTCCACGTAGCCAACCCACGCTCTGATACCACTTGAAGGGGTTGATGCAGGTCAAAAAGATGTGGAATAACTTGCACGTATGGACTAGGCACGCAAAAATAATATAGCAAACACACAACCACAAGAACACCGAGATTTACATGGAAAACCCCCACAACGTGTGAGGAAAAAACCACGGGGTCAAAGCCCGACGAAAAAATCCAGTAATCAACAAATTACAATGTCCGTCCTAAGTTTTGACTCAAAACTTAAGGAATATAGAGTAAAAGAAAGAGATACAGATAATACTGAATCAATACGTCACCACACCAAAAGGCCTCCCAGAAAGACACCCTTTTGTAGAGAATACCCGGGTGGAACAAGAATATTGGCTGTGATGGAGAACTCGGCGTAGTCCGGAGAAGAGAACCAGAGAAGTGTCACCCTCTTTCCTTTCCCTTCTTTCTTCTTTCTTCCTTAGCCTTTTCTTTCGGTCGTGTATTGAGAACAATGCAGCGGCGGCTGCACTTTTCCTTTTCTCGTTCAGCGGACGTGTGCCTTGTGGCTGCATGGATGGGGTTATTAATACCTAATCCTCACAGCTGCAGTAATGCCCTAAAGGGCTGCCCATCATTGGGCTGGAACCAACAGGACCGTAGGCCCAACAATAGCATAGTCTTCAATGATAAGAATATGGACTTAAGCTATAGGGTCCAAGGATGCAAAACTCTAATCTTCGACTGCCGGTAGGCCAACCCAAAAGTGCCTCCATGTGCAGTACCTCCAGGAAGCACATATCAAGACCGGTGATCACCAGTGGTTAAAGTCAATTGCAATGCAACAATTGGCAAGGTGGGATGGACTGGATGCGCAGTGGTGGCAAGAGACGAGAGGGATGGAGTGCTTGCAGCTGTCTGGCCAGCGAAAGCGTTCTCTGTGTGCCATCATGGCAGAGGCGGAGGCGCTGCTTGAGAGTGTCAAGCTTTGTGAAGGCTGGAACAGTGGAACTTCAGGGACGTTATTTTCAAGTCTAAGTCACAGGAACCGATCTTCTCCCTCGTGAATCATGACGGCCACAGAGACTATCTGGGCCTTCTGGCTAATGATATCATAAGCTACAGTAGGACTTTTCTTCCAGTTTCCTACTTGCTTTTGTTCATGCTCGCAGAGTCTGTAACAAGGTACTGCTTAGTCCTAGAGTCTTCGGGGAAATCCATCCCCATATTGTGAATCTTGCTTCTTGACCGTAAAAAAAAAAAAAGATATCACAACATTGTCTGGGTGATACTTTTCTGAGAGATTACATATGGGTTTATCAACAAACAAAAAACTATTTTATATATTGCTTAAAATCATAGGCAAAAAAGAAAAATACATACAGAACTTATAGGGGTTAAGAAGTGCTGCCTCAAGCATTGCCTTGAATTCTAGTGCTGCAGACTCCAGGATTTCATCTCCTTCCTGCCAAATTTGATATAAGTCATCCATTAGTTTGCTGTAAGTAGTAAGTTACAGGAAATTCATTTTCTGGAAAGTTAAGCCCAATTCTCAGAACTTGAATTTGATTAGTTTCCATGTGACTGGTTTGTTATAGGTGTGAATGTAAAAGTTCTTACACAGTGTTGGTTAACATTAAATTTTATCAGAAAATATGGTAATGAAGCTTTAGATTTTTATTTTATGTTAACAGATAGAATAAGTTATCATGGGTATATTGTTAGTAAGACAGGAAAGTCGTTTTCTGCACTTTTTAGAAAGGAACTCGAAAATTGTGCTTAATATATACTCTTGGAACTCCATTAGTATATACTCTTGGAACTCCATATAAGTCATCAGAACTCGAGTTCTTGACTTACATGAAACTGATCACGGAGAACATAAAAAGAAATTTGATTCCCAAGTTTTCCAGATCACTTAGAGTGAGCATTTTACACCACAGGAAGAAATATCAAATTTAAGAATTTTGACATAGTAAGGAGTAAACATAAGTACAATATGAACATTGAAGAGAAGAAGAAAACTGCTATTGAAGAGAAGAAGAAAACTGCTTCAATACAAGTGTTTAAGATTCATGGCAGTGCTAACAAATTTTGGCATCTTACGTCCAGTAGTAGTTACCTTCCGTGAAGGGCCTTCTTGAGATCCAAACAGATTTTCATGGACAGGTTCATTGAAATTTAAATGCTCAGAAGCTGAATAGAACCCCCTTGGTTCAATCAACTCCAAAAAGTTCATGGAAGAATCAAATGGATGTTCATCTATATGGGAGAATGTTAATCAGTTGGCTGTTTTTTGCCAGTAGAAAACAGGACATAATGTATCTATGCATTTGCATCCAGCTATTACCTGTTAAACCACAACTACTGTCATGAATGTACTCCTCGGAACCGATGATATGTGGGAGGGGACCATGAGCTAGGCCAGGCTACCACACATAAAATAATTAAATGATAATCAGCAACAACAGTGACAATAAACTTCAGAAAGCAGCTCAAACCAAAATCTGCAAGTTAGGTTAAATGAATGACTCTAGTACAATACTGGTTGCAATTATTAAACAATATTTATTTCATCAGAAAGATGACAAGAGATTAACACAAAACCATACGACAGTTTGTATCAATGCAAGAGCCAAAAAGTTAGTGATCTAGGCATAAAAGTGCCACACAATCGCCATTTTAATCGTGACCCAAGCAATGATATATGAATCGGTGTAATGTGCAGCAGATTGTATATCAGAAGCTTCTGAAGATATAATTTGAAGCCTGCCAGCTTTCTTGACTTTATGGATTAGACAATAAATGTGATAACAAGTTCAATAAACGTAAGTCACAAAATCGCTCACTAATGCTGAGACTCCCACTCCAGCATAGAATTATAGAAGATTAAAAAAAAATCCTATGAAGGTGGAGCTATGTCTGTGCCACATGAATTATTTACAAATGATGATTAACAACTTCAAAACAAAACAGCTGTTCCAATATACTCTCATATACTCTGCCAATTGGAATGAATTTCAACTGTCTACCTTGAACCTTGCCCACACATTCATACATGTTAGTCGATCATCTTCATAGTTCGTAACCAGATTAGGTCGCAAATGACAGAATCAGGGAAGATATGGTAATGAGATTCGAGCCACGGTATGGAGGTCAATTATGATTATGACATGACATGGGTACCTATCTTTAGCCAACAAAAAAAAAAGAGGGGGAAGAAGAAGAAGAGCAAAAGCCTGCTTTTAAAAAACTCAAATATTCTTACTTTGAATGCAAAACCACCTCGGCATCGCCTGTTTGATCTGTGACATCTGTCCATGTATTCTCTGCATGAAGCCAACCCAAGGGACAAGGCCTCTCTGTACCTAGGCAGGATATCCTCTTCGTAACTCTGAGCGCGGACACCAGTGGCAGCCGAATCTTTAGTGCTTTCCAATAAGCGAGAACTAGGGCCTTCGTCTTCCGCTACCCTCTGAATTCAGCAAGGTTCGGTGATTAATATCACATTCAACTTACCCTAATCCGCGCTTCAGCTTCCAGATAGAACTACAGCTCAGAGCTGGACAGTACTAACCATTCATGACAGTGGAGTAACCCCAAATTTGAATGATACGAAATGAATAAAATGCATAAGAAAACAGCTATCTAATTTGGTAAATCATCGGCCAACTACCCATGAAGATGTATACTTGCATGTTCGACCATCCGATACTCGGACAGCTCGCGGAAGGTGGCCAGCGCTCCTTTCAGTTCCGACTCCGCGGTCCGGGCACGATCCTCAAGACCGTGGAGCTGAGTCGTGATCCCCTCTGCCCTCCGCTGCATCTTTCCCGCGAACTCCTCGATTCTCTTAAGAACCTTCAAGCAGAAGAGAATCGATGTGAGAGCCGTAATCAAAAGGTTCGAAACTTCGACGGCGAAGTGCCATAGAGGGCGGTGGTCGGGATGGGCGGTCACATCGTCTTGTAGACAGAGGCGCTGCCTAATGGCACCCAAGCCTGTCCCTTTGTCCATTTGAAGTTTAGTCGACGATCAGATCGCTAGATTTCTCTGACAGTAGGATATTTAGGAATTTGCTACGGTTGCCGCGGCTACCCCGGCCGTTTGCTTCACATCCGTCCTTGGTCGTGGGACGACGAGGAAGTGCTTACTTGTTAATATTTTTCATAAGCATATATTCCTTGAACGAAAAAAAAGATCATTATAGACGCAATAACATGTACAAAATGTACATGGCTTCCAGAAAATAATAGTCTAAGTTTAGTAGTGGATGAGATAGTAGGTTCGATGTACATTTTCACATTACAAATTCACACAACTACATCTTATTATACTTAGCCAAAACTAACCCTAAAAAAATTAGACTACCTCTAAAACATTTTCAAATAAATATTTTAAAAATTATAATAAAATAATACAGAGACAACATTAGCGATAGCATGGTCAATATTGTATCAAGAAGAGTAAGGTTCAAGTCCCATTGTCATCATCATCAAAATACTAGCACGAAATGTGTTAAACAGGTAGACTACACGTAGACTATATTTAAATTAGCGTTAAAATGAGGAAACATATTCAACCAACAATGGATGTGCCTCGGTTGATACCTTACTAGCTATGCCATTGCCCAAGTGTAAATATTGTTCGGACTAAATGTGTAAAGATTATTTTGTTCGGTCTAAATTAAAACGAGCTAATCAAATTACTTTCGTTATTTTTAACTACTATATTTATCTTATTTAATTATCGCACAATATAATATATTTGAACTAAGTTCTAAATGTTATGGATGTTTTTAGCTTTGTATAATTTTTTAAATGATGAACCAGTTAAATTTTGTATTGACTATTTTTCAAAAATAGAAAAATATATATATCGGCGTCAAGAAGTAAAATCAAATAAAAAGATATTTAATCTAAGGCTAAGAGATTGTTTACTTTATTATCATTTCAAATATGTGCTCTTTGATCGGCGCACAACTTACCATGTAACGCCCTCCTAAAGCACACACATGCACATAGCGGAAGCAACACTGAGTTATCCATAACTCGTGCACTTAAAGGGGAATTACATAAAATTGGCATTCATAACAACAATATAATCAATCACACAAATTGAAAATATTAAACATTCTCATAATTGTTCTTACAAAAGGAACACAAAGGCTATCACATGGAAAACTAACTTAATATCTTGAGACATAATCTCTAGTCTAGAGTTTTAAATATGAAAACACCAAGATGAATATATGAAGCTTAGGATCATCTTATAGTTGGCACCCCACTAGATCTTATTCTGCTATATCCTTGTGCTCCAAGTCTCCAGTTGCTACTTCTGCTCCTGCTCCTCCCCTGTGGACATCTCGTCCCCAGTCATGCATTAGAAAAATAGTTGTTAGTGTAAGTGGTATGAGTATTCTAATATAAGTGTGAAGAATAAGATTGTATTGAATTGAATGGGATGAATACAAGATTGGACGCCCTCTCCTTTATATAGGAGAAGGGAGACGCCCTAAGACTTAGAACGCAAGTAATCTAAATGGACTGAGATACAAAAACCCACTAACTAATTAACCTATTAACTAAATAGGCTAATATAGACTCTCTAACACTCCCCCTCAAGCTGGAGTATGGGTGAAACACATGTCCAAAGCTTGGAGGTTACAAGACTCGATAAAACGATAAAAGAAAAGATAAATGAAAGATAAAAAATAAATATCACTCCCCATACAAAAATTGATACTCCCCCTTAATTAAAACTCCCCCTGAACCATGTGGTGACAATGCCTCTCTTCTTTAAAATTGTATTCTGCAGGCTGGAGATCCTCGAGCTTTGATGAAGGTCTTTTGGAGTGCATTTGGAATGAAGAACATCTGAAATGGGACATGAATACTATAGCAGTAATTTGCCACTTGGAGCAGACAATCCTCAACACCATTACTACGTCATCTTCATTGGACTACGTACTTAACGCAGCATCAACGTGGATGCCCAATGTCGATGTAGAATTAGCGAAATCTTCGAATTGTCTGAGAAGACGTGCATAAAATGACACGAACACGAACGGACGATATGTTGGTGATATGATGCAGGTACCATAACTTTGTCGTATGAACCTTGGGGGCTTGATAGGAAAGGAGATATCATCCATCAAGAAAAGTCCCAAGTATATCAGCAATAGGTGATGTCAAAATAGCAGATGCGGCTCAGAGAAGACGTGATGAAGCAGCTCTATGAAGATATCTCTAGATGAACTATCAACTTTGCCTTGGCAAGCTTGAAATTGTTGAGCTTTTGAGAAGTCTGAAGAAGCACCCGTCTCTCATGTAAATGCAGCTGAAGAAGTACACCATCAACACCCGACGTACATAACGTGATACGACTGCGGATAGCTCAGTGTTGAATGAAGATCCTTGAATGTTGTCTGGAAGTAGAGAACGAATGTGCTGAACAATGTGAAGCTCCATGAAGATAATATTCTGGAACATATATAACTTGAATACATATATCATCTTCTTCTCATAGTCTCTCTCTCACACATACTCCTGCATGCCCTCTCTCTTCTCATCTCTTCCTCTCCTCTCTATCCCCCCACACACCAAATACGACGAGAGTGAGTGTTTGGTGTGGAGAAATAGATATATGACCCCCTCACACTGTGGAAAGGGATACACACATGATATGGGTGGGTGGGAAAGGAATCGGCAGATTTGAGAGGATTTTGTGATATGGAGATGTGTAATATGTGGAGAATGAAACCGATAACCAGAGAGAATATGCTAAAGATATGACTAATTAGCAAAGATATGACTGATTAAGGATCTGAATAGGCATAATGAATATGGGGGAATTAATAATTGGGAGTAGACGTAGATGGGAGGTGATGGTTGAGTGATGAGGATAGCTGGGAAGGTGATGAAGAGCAGCAGCTTGCGGGATGTAGCACAAAATAAAATGGTCGGATTATGCCACTCAGTTGATGTAGCACTTGCTCGTAACGGAGGAGATGACAAAGGGTTGCATGCACAGCTCCAGAGATATTGCATGCCAAGAGGATGCATGTGGATCCAAGGGCGGACCCTCTCCACGAGCGATGATGAAGGTTGATGCTGAGGACATCAGGAGATGGCCTGTGCAGAACTCGGTACTACCGAGTTGATGACGGTAAAATTGAGATCTTTCTGAATGGCAGTTAGCAGGTTGGCGGTGGCTGATTGTTGCTTGATGGCGATGATGGTTGTTGCTTTTGCGGTTGGCGACGCTTGTGATGTTGTTGCCAGATAGTGATAGTGGCGTCGATAGGCAGCGAAGGCATGGAGAGATGGTTGCTTGGAGGCTGGCGGTTATGGTTGTTGGCCGACAGCATGATTGTTGCTGGACGGATGCTGATCGGAGGCGATGGGAATATAGCGGCACTGCTGTTGTTTGTGGAATACGAGCAATAGAGGTGAAGGCGGCCGGTAATGATGCATCAATGGTAGTGGATATGTGATGGCCGGAAAGGAGATCACCGGCGTTAAGGTTTGGATTTGGAAAACATAGATCGCAGGTCGTGAATTATCATCGACATACTGATCTATGTGAAAGTGGAAGGAGAGCCATGGAGGCTGGAATTACCTAGTGGGCAGTCGGCCTAAGCCATGATAATGGAGGCCGCCTGCAGGCAGGGGTTCTTCTCCTCGGTTATTCTCTAGAAAAGATGAGTTGCGGCTAGGGCTGCGTGCGTGCCGGAAAGGAGAGTGAGGGGCAGCGGCTAGGTTTCCCTCAGGAGCAAACACACTCTATTCACGCAGGAATTTCTGTTCACTCTAAAGTATTGTTCACGTCGTCGTTACTGTTCACCGCTCTGATACCATGTGAAGAATAAGATTGTATTGAATTGAATGGGATGAATACAAGACTCGACACCCTCTCCTTTATATAGGAGAGGGGAGACGCCCTAAGACTTAGAACGCAAGTAATCTAAATGGGCTAAGATACAAAAACCCACTAACTAATTAACCTGTTAACTAAATAAGCTAATATAGACTCTCTAACAATAAGCTTTACTGGAATAATAAGATACTACAAGATAATCTTAAACATTTTATGCATGATATTAACAAAACATCTGTAGAAATTCTGAAACATAAATATATCTTCTTTCTTAAGCTTATCTCTTATTTTTCTTACTTATCTTACTCTGGAGACTTGTACTCTGATACTTGGGTCTCATGATCTGCACTAAGGTGCCTGGGTCACATAACCTACACATAGGGCCTCAGTTATGTATCTGAATCGGCCTGCACTAAGGGCATGGGCCTCATGACTTGCATAAAGGGCATGGATAATGTCTCTCTTACATTGGCATGCACTAGGGTGTCTGGGCCACATGACTTGCACAAAGGGTCTGGGCCGCATGACTTGCACAAAGGGTCTAGGTCATGTTCTCCTTCTTGAGTTGACCTACACTACGACTTGGGTCTAACTTTATAATCTGATATCTTATTAAATCTGATCTTAACATGAATCTTAATAGATTCTGATCTTATAGTCTTATCATGAACTAATACCTAGAATCATAATACATGAAGCTTATAGAATCTTATCATGAAAGCATACATCTTAATGGACTTACAACATAAAACTTAAAGCATCATGTTCTCATATTCTTATCATGACTCAAATCATGAATCTTAATAAAATCTTGTGTTGGAACTTAATCATGACTTCAATCTATCTTGTAAACTTATCTTGTGCTTAATTCTTGGATCTTAATCATTTAAGAGATCTTCATAGCATATCTATAATTGAGATATTGATCATATGAATGGACATAACCATAAAGGTATGACAATATTACTTGTATATCTTAACTTAAAATCTTAGACATTAAATCACATGAATCTTGAAAGTCTTATGATAACCTCTCACTTTGTGATGCTATTTTATTAGTTTTCCCCTTGTTTTCCATACTCTTTCTTAAATAAATTATAAAGGATCATTAAATCTTTACCTTATCGCTGACACATCAATAGATTAACTTTTCTCTTCTTTTTCCTTGCAGAAAAACACAAAAAATTACAAAAACCCCAAACAGTCCCAAGACCGTTTAAGGCCAAACCGTCCCAAGACCGTTTAAGGCTAAACGGTCTCAAGACCGCATGAACTCTAAACGGTCCCGAGACCGCATAAACCCAAACGAGTTCGGCGCCCAAACGGGTCCAGCGCCCAAACGGGTCCAGTGCTCAAACGGGTCCAGCGCTCAAACGAGTTCAGCGCCCAAACGTGTTCAGCAACCAAACGGGTCCAGCGCCCAAACGAGTTCGGCGCCCAAACGAGTCCAGTGCTCAAACGGGTCCAACGCTCAAACGAGTTCGGCGCCCAAACGAGTCCAGTGCTCAAACGGGTCCAGCGCCCAAACGGGTTCAAGGACCAAACGGGTTCAAGGACCAAACGGGTTCAATGACCAAACGGGTTCAGCGGCCAAACGTGTTCAGCACCCAAACGGGTTCAAGACCGTTTGGGCTCCACTTAATCCTATAAATAAGATCCAAAGGGGTCCTCAAGGGGGGGACACTCAGACGCCCAAAGGCTGCCTCTCCAGTCCCAGAGCACTCCCATCTTTCATCCATCGCCCCAAGGCTGCCAGTTTGAGATCCACGCTCCATCTTCAAGCTACCTTCTCTCTCAACAACAAAGAAGGTGGGAAGAGAAAATCCATCATCAAAGCATCCACGAAGTGCGAAGATCGTTGCTCTCTTCACCAAGGGTTCATCCTTCCCTCCTCCGTGGAGATGACGTTCTTTCTCTCTCTTCTCGCCTCCTTCTTTGTCCTTGATATGAGCGAGTAGTCTCATTCACTAGGGTGCGGATAGTAGCCCCGCTACCCATGTTTTCATTTCATGCAATTTAATTCAACTGTTTGCAATAGATATACTCTCCTTTTCAGTTCAACATCAATCCTTAAATGAATGCTTGTTGCTTGATCATCAACTTGTATTACCTATTGTCTTTCGGTATGAATTGTCTACGTTTGTACCCTTAGATCTGAATATCGATTGAAAGTTGGTTCTGGATGTATGTAGTCACCATACGTCTGTTTCGGTATCTAGGAGTGCTTTCATGAGTGGAGTAAACTCACTCCCATCGTTGCACTTTCATACTATGAAATGGAATCAGTTGACGCATGAAAGTGCAACCTTGGCAAGGTCGAGGAACACACTTCATGAAGAAGTAATGCGAAGCAAGTGACCATTCATTTTGGGATGGCTGGCGTTGCAATACTTCACACTTCTCGTAGTTAGTTATCTGAAAAGAAACTAAGTCTACAAGATACTAACTGATTAGAATCTCTTTGCAGGTTGATTTATTATGTTGCATGTTTTTATCCATGTGTAGTGGCGTGAAACCCGATAACATCCTAGTGGTTTTTAATCATTATTTACAACCCTAATTTCTACTTTCTTGCTTTTACTTTCCTCACACTTAGTTTAAACAACCAAATCAAACTTTCGATCTAAATATCAACCGTTAAGTAATTAGGTACGACTAAAATGTTTTCCATCTTGATTAATTCTAATCAAGACCGTTGTCCCGAGGATTCGACCCTTAACTATACTACGATAAGACTTCCGCGTGTCCTAGCACATGTGGGTGGAGATCTTACCATAGTACAAGCAAGGCTAAACCTAGAGATTCATCATCTCTGGGATTTTTAGTGGCGTTGCAAAACTCCATCAAAAATTGGTGTCGTTGTCGGGGACAACGGAACGTTTTAGTTTTTACTTAACAACTTCTTGGTTGATTAGGGTTTTACACTTTTCCTTGATAACTACTTCAAATTTTCTTGACCTCTTTGCTTCCTTTCATCATCTAACCATGCGAATTTCTTCCTACTCAGGTAGAAAACGTGTATGCTAACCCCGCATCACATCGGATTCTCCCCTGAACCAGAGTACGACTCTGAGGTAGAAAGAAGTTTCCACCGAAGGATTAGACTTAACCGCCAAAGAGCCAGACAGATGGCTGAAGAGCAACGCCTCGTTGCAGAAAGAGTTAACGTCGCCATAGCTGCACAACGAGCACAACTTATCGTTGACACTCGTGCTCAAGTGCAGGCCGAGATTCGAGCTGAGGAACAAGCCCGCATCCAAGAAGAGAATGATGCTGCTCAATTAGCATTAAGAAACAAGCAACTTCGAGACTACGCAGTCCCAAAGAATTATGAAGATGATCACCCAGTCCGACCAGCGATTATTAACATACCAAACTTTGAAATCCGGACGCAATGGATCCAGATCATGCAAGGCATCTCTTTCTCTGGAGGATCTGGAGACGATTGCATGGATCATCTTAAGAGATTCAAGTCACTCTGCCGACTTGTACCTCAAGCAGGAGTTGCCTTGGAAGCAATAATGTTACACCTCTTCCACTTCACCTTATCTGGAAGAGCGCTAAGTTGGTACAATGCTTTAGATAGGCACCCTATCATCACTACTTGGACTCCCTTAGAAGAAAAGTTTCTTGAGAAATTCTTTCCACCTTCACTAACCTATGAGATTAGGGGGCAGATCAACCATTTTGCCCAACTACCCGGAGAAAGACTTGCGGAAGCTTGGGAAAGATTCAAGGAACTCCTGAGAAAGTGCCCTCACCATGGCATATCCCAAAATCAACTGATTGAAACATTCTATAGAGGAGTAAGTGATGATATCAAGCAGTTTTTAGACTCCTCATCTGGAGGAAACTTCATGAGAAAGAACTATGAAGATGCTTGGAATATAGTTACGTTAGGGGCCGAGAACCAATCCAATTGGGGAAGGTCGTCTAACCAATCCAAGGGAATTCTTAAAGTCTACAAGGCTGAAGAATCTATGGAACTCAAGGTCATTGCAAAGGCCTTGAAGAGTATTGCTAGCAAGCAACAAGCTCTCGAAACTTCTTTCAGAGAATACGACAAGAAGAAAGGCTCCCAGGTTCAACAAGTAAAAGCAGCTACTGGAATTTGCGAAGCCTGTCATGCATCTGATCATCCCACACTATCATGTGGTCTGCTATACAATGTTATGATGGATCTACAACCACCAGTGCCGCAATATGAACCCATCATTAAACATCCCGAGGACCAAATGCCAGAGCAAGTCAACTCCATTCACTCAATACCTGGCCAGGTGTAGTACAATCCTGATAAACCAAGAAACCACCCTGGTTTTCAATATGGGAATCCTGCAGGGATTGCCAATCCACAACAACAGACACAAGGCGAATCTTTCAATAGACAACCACCAGGATTTCAGAATAACTTCAACCAAAATCAGGGGAATTATAGAAATGGTTTCCAAAGATCCAATTATCCTAGGAATCCCTCTTACCAATATACTCATCCAGGACTGCACCCACAGCTGCAACAACCTCAGTTGCAGCAGCCACAACAACCGCAGTTAACCGCACCTCCACAGCAACCACAAGGGCAACAAGTCACTCAATATCAACAGAGGAGTGCCCCTTCCCAACCATTTGATGAAATTTCTTTGATTAGACAGATGCTTCAATCTCAGCAAACTATGCTTGCGAACCAACAGGCTCAACAAAAGGCTGTAGAGGCCCAATTAGCACAGATTGCCGCTCAGTTGAAACCACCAGCAAGTACCTTTGCTGGGCAACCAGAGGCAAACCCAAGGCATGACCAAAATAGACCTGAGCAACTAAATGTTGTCACCACAAGGTCTAGTCGTGTCCTTCCTGATACCACTAGAATCATCCATGATGATGATAACGATTTCGCTATTCTTTCCCCAACAGAAAGCTCAACCCAGGAAAAGGAAAAATCTACTAAAACCACTGAAAGAGAAAAAGGAAAGGAACCAATGCCAGAAGTTCCACCCAGAATCCCTTATCCGGACAGGCTGAAAGGAACCAAAATGGACACTAGGTTCCAGAAATTCAAAGAAGCTATGAAGAAACTATACATTGATATACCATTCCTCGATGCTCTTTCTGAAGTGCCCGCATGGGCCAAATACCTAAAAACCCTTCTGTCAAAAAAAATATGACAGAAGAGCACGAAACAGTGAAACTAGCTCATACCACTTCAGACATTCTGCTTAACAAAATGCCAAAGAAAAAGAAGGACCCAGGTTCCTTCGGTATTCAGTGTTCAATTGGAAATGGCTCCAGCAAGAAGGGATTAGCAGATTTAGGAGCAAGTATATCCATTATGCCCTATTCTATGTGCAAAAGATTAGGCTTCACTGATTTGTTACCTACGATAATTACAATTCAGTTAGCCGACTCTACCATAACTGCTCCCCTTGGAATCATTGAAGATATACATGTCAGGATAGGAATGAATTCTTATGTTCTGTGCGATTTCGTTATCATGGACATACAAGAAGACCTAAGATACCCGATAATCTTCGGCAGACCTTTCCTAGCTACTGCCCGAGCACTTATCGATGTAGAAACATGAACTATTATCTTGAGACTTGGGAAGGAAGCTTTCCAGTTCAGAGTCCTTAATAGCATGAAAGGTCCAAGCATTCAAGAGGAAGTCTTTCTCCTGGACGCTATATATCAAATGTCACAATTAGAAATGTCTAAACCCTCCGATGATTTGGAAGATATCTTGATAAATCCAGAAGTAGAATTCTCGGCAAATGAACTTGTGCAAGAATGCCTTCAATACTTAGAAAAAGCTGAAGAAGCCCCAACGGCCACCTTTGAAGAACTCAAGGTCGTCACCATTATAGAAGCAACTGAGCCACCTAAGGCTCCTGAAATGAAAGCTCTACCTGAGGGACTCAAACATGCCTTTCTTGACAACGAGAAACTTTGTCCAGTGATTATCATCTCCACCCTGTAGGTGGACCAAGAAAACAGACTTCTTGATGAACTAAAGAGACACAAGAAAGCTATCGGATGCAAGATGAGTGACTTGACAGGTATAAATCCAGCTTTATGCATGCACAGATTGCCTATGATGGAAGAATTCAAACCATCAAGGGAACATCAAAGAAAGTTGAACGCTAATCTCAAGGAGGTAGTTCGCCTCGAGGTTCTCAAACTTCTGAAAGCAGGTATCATCTACCCAATCTTGGATTCTCAATGGGTAAGTCCCGTGCAGGTGGTCCCAAAAAAAGGGGGGACCACTGTTGTTCTTAATGATAAAAATGAACTAGTACCTACTAGAACAGTAACTGGGTGGCGAATGTGTATCGACTACCGAAAACTTAACAAAGCAACAAGGAAAGATCATTTCCCCTTGCCCTTTTTGGATGAGGTTCTCGAACGACTCGCTCACAAAAAAATATTCTGTTACCTTGATGGATATTCAGGATTTTACCAAATTCCAATCCATCATGAAGATCAAGAAAAAACTACCTTTACTTGTCCTTTTGGAACATATGCCTTTAGAAGGATGCCTTTTGGGTTATGCAATGCACCCACAACCTTCCAAAGATGTATGACTGCTATCTTCGCCGGATTAACAGAATCTATCATGGAAGTCTTCATGGATGATTTTTCTGTATACGAAAATTCTTTTGACGACTGTTTACTCAATCTAGGAAAAGTCCTACAAAGATGTGAAGACACCAACCTGATCTTGAATTGGGAAAAATGTCACTTTATGGTGACTGAAGGTGTGGTCCTAGGACATCGAGTAAGTGAAAAAGGGATTGAAGTGGATAAAGCAAAGGTCGATGTCATCTCAAAACTAACTCCACCTAAAGACATCAGAGGAGTCAGGGCATTCCTTGGTCAAGCAGGATTCTACAGAAGATTTATAAAACATTTTTCAAAGATAGCAAAGCCAATGACTCACCTACTGACCAAAGAAGCAGATTTTATATTTGACCAAGAATGCATTAATAGCTTCACAACTCTGAAGAATGCCCTTATCTCTGCCCCTATTCTAAGAGCTCCTGACTGGTCACAACTGTTTGAAATTATGTGTGACGCTAGCGATTATGCTATAGGGGCAGTCCTTGGACAAAGGATTGACAAAAAGCCTTACATCATATATTACGCCCCCAAGACGCTTGATGAGGCACAAAAGAACTATACTACCACCGAAAAAGAGTTCCTGGCAGTTATCTATGCTTTTGAAAAATTTCGGTCTTACCTAATCGGGTCAAAAGTCATAGTATATACTGACCATTCTGCAATACGATATTTGGTCCAAAAACAAGATGCTAAACCCCGACTTATCAGATGGGTATTAATGCTTCAGGAGTTTGATTTAGAGATTAAAGACAAAAGTGGGGTTGAAAATGTCGTCGCGGATCACCTCAGTCGTATTGAAGCTAAAGACTCCGATAAAATACCCATTCGAGACTCTTTATCGGATGATCAACTAATGAAGATTACTACAGGATTCCCTTGGTATGCCGATATTGTTAATTATTTGGAAACAGGAATCATCCATCCGTCGGCATCATACCATGACAAAAATAAATTCATTCATGATGCTAAGCAGTACTTCTGGGACGAGCCCTACCTATTCCGCTTATGCGCACATGGACTTTTTCGTCGATGCATTCCAGAAATAGAAATCACCCCAGTTTTAGAACACTGTCACTCAGGCCCCACTGGGGGGCACATGAGCTCTAAGAAAACCGCTCTTAAAATTCTTCAATCTGGTTTCTACTGGCCAACCATCGGAAAGGATGCACATGAATATGTGAGATCATGTGACAAATGCCAACTATCTGGAGGAATAACTAAACGAAATGAAATGCCTTTGAATATGTGGCAAGAAGTTGAACTCTTTGATGTTTGGGGAGTGGATTACATGGGTCCTTCCCCCCCCATCTTACGTCACGTACATTCTAGTAGCTGTGGATTACGTTTTGAAATGGGTAGAAGCTCTACCGACCACTTCTTGTGATTCCAAACCAATCATCAAAATGTTTAAAGAAATAATATTCCCCAGATTTGGCGTTCCAAGAACAATAATATCCGATGGCGGATCTCATTTTCTTGAGCGGAGTTTCGAAGCACTATTAAGAAAATATGGAGTCAAACATAAAGTTTCCACACCTTATCACCCACAGACTTGTGGACAGGTCGAAGTCTCCAACAGGCAACTCAAGGCCATTTTAGAAAAAACTGTTAATAGGCACCGAATATACTGGTCTACCAAACTTCCTGACGCTCTATGGGCCTATCGCACAACTTTCAAAACACCAATTGGAACAACACCATTTCGATTGGTGTATGGGAAGTCGTGTCATTTACCAGTCGAATTAGAGCATAAAGCTTGGTGGGCTATCAAGCAATTGAACTTTGATCTCAAGAGTGCTGGTGATTTTAGACAACTTCAATTACAAGAATTGGAAGAGTTACGAATGACAGCATACCAAAATGCCAGAATTTACAAAGAACAAACCAAGATGTGGCATGATGGCCACATAAAAAGAAAGGATATAATCATCGGAGATAAGGTTCTCTTATTCAATTCCAGACTAAAATTGTTTCCGGGAAAACTGCGCACAAAATGGTCGGGGCCTTTCACTATCAAACATATCTACCCGACAGGAGCAGTTATTATCCTTGATGATAACGGGGGAGAAAGAACCGTCAACGGTCATAGGTTAAAGAAATACTACATTTCAGCAGACAAATTGCCAAGACAAACTATAGAGATCCAAGATCCTATAACATCAGCATAGCCAGATCAACATTTCGTCGAGCCAGTGACATTAAACCCAGGCGCTACTTGGGAGGCAACCCAAGATCTTAGTATCATCGTTTTTCGTCTTCCCTCTTCTTCTTTTTAGTTTAGTTTTCTTCTGAAATATATATACAAAAAAAATAACATAAAAATCAAAAACATCAAATCCAAACGGGTAGAAGACCGTTTGGAGTTCAAACGGTCTCGCACCCATTTGGAGTTCAAACGATCTCGCACCCATTTGGAGTTCAAATGGTCTCGCACCCGTTTGGATTTCAAACGGTCTCGCACCTGTTTGACTTTGGGAATTTGTAAGGACGCCCCCCCCCAATCCTATAAATAACATCCCACACCCTCCTTTCTTTCTTCTAGAACCTCTCGCTTTTTCTGTTCCACTACCGTTTCACTCCAGTTTCCGCGCGCGCTTTTGCTTCCTCGAGCTTACCGTTATCACCTCTGTCTTCCACCGCCGTTCTCGTCTCCGACTGACGCTTCGCCGTCGTCTGTGCGAGGCTCCGTTCTTCTGCTCGCTCATCGTCGCTTCCTTCCGGCCCTTCTTCCTCCGCCGTCGTCACCTAACAGGTAGAGTTTTCTCTCGCGGTTCTTGCTACCGCCGTCGCCGTCGCCACAGCCGATGAGCGTTTTTTGGCTTCCCTCCCACCGTCCCTCGCCGCCAAACGGCCTGGCTCTTCGTCTTCCCGACGGTTTGCTCCAAACGACCTTGCACCGGTTTGGACGAAGGACCGTTTGGCCCCAAACGGTCTCCAAACCGTTTGGTGCCAAACGACCTTGCACCGGTTTGGACGAAGGACCGTTTGGCCCCAAACGGTCTCCAAACCGTTTGGTGCCAAACGACCTTGCACCCGTTTGGACGAAGGACCGTTTGGCTCCAAACGGTCTTCTACCCGTTTGGAACCAAACAGTCTCGAACTCGTTTGGAACCAAACGGTCTCGAACCCGTTTGGATCCAACCAAACCTCATAAACATTGTTCTATTCTAATAAACTTGTTTAAATTCAAATTTCAGATCTCTAACTTCTGTTTTCTTGACAAAAATTTCAGAATGGCCTCCCCCGCAAAACAACCAACAGGAACTGCCGACAAACCTTTTTGGACAAAGGAGGAATTAATGGCTGACTGGGCGAAGCTTCAGCAAATCATTGACCACTATGACCAAACTGGAACGGTCCCAGCAAAGGTGGACCTGCTCAAAGTCATGCATGAGATAAAACACATCAACCACTGCTTAGCAGAAGAACCTTCTGAAGAGGAGGTCGAAGAAATCTCATCTGATGACCCCTATGAATATGAGCCTTCATCGGAGGCAGAATCCCCTACCAAAAAGTCCTTGGGGAAGAGGAAGGCCCAAACAACCACTTCAGCACCACAACCGAAGAAAAGGCAAGGAAACAAGTTCACCCTATCACTACAAGGGAACAAACCCTGGCAGGCTTCATTCCACCATCCTCCATTCAACCAACCACCACCATCACCGCCACCCCTGCCACCATTACCGTTCCTATTTTCCCCCCCATTACCACCACCAGAAAATCTTCACATCCATACCCTCCCATCAATTAAACAAACTCTAAAACTGACAAAGTACATTTGCCCAAGCATACTTATGAAGATCGGGATCTACAATAGAATCATGACCTTGCTAGACAATTCCAATCTTTCTCGACTTTGTTTTGTCACCGAATCCTCATACGTTGAGCCTACAACGGAATTCTTAATTTTTTTCACTAGAGAAGCAGTGGACACTTTCGATAAAGCACAGGACGGTGGTGATCATAGAATATCCACCAGAATCTTCAACACCAAAGTGGTCATCACTGAAAATATGCTGAACAAAATCTTTATAGACAACCAAGAGCAGTTGAAGAAAGCCAAGGCTGTTGGCACAGACAACCCCAAGTTCAACAAACACAACTTCTGGAAATCTTTAACGGGGCTACCAGTTTATGATGCAAAAACATGTAAAGCATCAAACATTCAATCGGGTCTAGTGCGCACACTTCACAAAATCCTTGCCGGTGCACTCTTCCCCAGGTCAGAAGGAGGAAATGTAATCCTCTCAGACCTCTTTGTTATCTGGTCCATCCTAAATGGGTTGCCAGTCAACATTGGGCATCTTATCATCCAAAAACAATCAGCTTACGCCCTAGGAAAAGAAATATGTATGGGTGGTCTTATCACATCAATTATCAAATACCTTAAGATGGATAGACTTCTACCTCGATGCACAAAAATAAAGGGCGACATCCTTACAAACGAACAAACATTGAAGAACTCCTTCATCATAAAAGACAAGGATGGCAAGCTACACTACGTCTTCTGCCCTACAGCAAAATCCTTCAGAACGCTGCTCCCACTACCAGAACTTGCGGATTATGACAAAGACAAGCTCCTTTTCTCAGATGACGAAATCGCAACACTTATGTCTTCGGTCAAAATCACCGACAAGAAAGCAACAATGGGACAGACAGAGCTTAGCATAACCACCCCGGCAGCAAAAACAACAAAAATTCCTGTAAAACGACCTTCCAGAAGGCTTTTGAAGGAACAAGAGCTGTCGGGAACACCAACTTCCAAACCCCACCCCGAAACAGAACCCACCCTTCCAGAGGAACACATAACAACATCATCACTAGACTCTTTCATAATGAGTCTACATGCTGATCTCGAAACCATCACTCCACCATCCACCATCCCAACATCCACCACCCCACCATCTTCTACCACACCATCCACCATCCCAACATCCACCACCCCACCATCTTCCACCACACCATCCACCACCCCATCATCTTCCACTCTTCCACCTTTTTCCAAATCACCCATCTTCCCTTCGGGCATCCCATTTTCCGCTACTACGCCCGAATTCACTTCTTTCACCTCAACAGACTTTCCATCAACATTACCGGACAAACTTTTCTCTCCGGATATGTCACCACCCTTCTCATCCGCCGCCGCCCCGACACCGCTAGTGACCCCTTCCACAGTCACTACGCAGTTCGTGGGACCATCAACAGTGTCCTTTCCGCATGACAGTACCACCACCATTCCACCCCGACCCCAGCCGCCCCACCCTTCTCTCACTGGGGTCCCCTTCACTAACGTCGGTGAGGAATTCGGATGGCAATTTGACACCATCTGAAACCTCCTCACTGACCCTTCTAACATATTAAATTCTATTTTTTCTTGTGTGTAGGGTTTAACAAAGCATGTCACCAAGATCGACGAGCAAAACCACGCCTTGCCAAGCATCCTCCAAGAAATCCAGCAACGACAAGTTTCCGTTGCTAAGCAAGTTGACCACGTCGACGGCTACTGTAAAACCTTGCCCGATCTGGTCCTTAGAGTCCAAAGCCAGCACAAGGCGATGGCAAAGCTAGTCGAAAATATCTCAATACAGACTCAACAGCTACCTGAGACCCTCCGCGAGCTCAAGCAACAACAACAAGCTTTCAGCACGCGCTTGGACGACATCAACATCACCCTCACACAGCTACACAAACGCCAAGAGGAGTCATCAACCAATGAACTTACTCAACTACGAGCTCAAGTAACTGACCTCACAGCATGACTCCTCTCGGCTGAAGCATGTTATTCTGATTTAAAGGAAACCCACGACGCACTGCTTGAAACACACGAGCACGTGCAAGTGGCATACGACGAGCTTCAATCCATCCATCATCAGTGCAAGAAGAAAGCACGTAAGAAAACAACGGATAAATCAGAAGCAAATGAAGACGATGACGATGAAGATTCTGATTCTTTGGCCGAATCCAACAATAGTACCTCCTCAAGTGATGATTCTGCTAAACCAGATCATGCTGAGGAGGGTCCCAGCCATGGAACGGAACCCAAACAGTAGATGGATCACCATGATGGTGATAAAGATCCCAAATACCCACGCAATGATAATGTTAACATGTCATATGGGGACCAATTTCTTGACTATTCCGCTATGGGATCCATCGGGGAGGCTGCTAAAGACGTGGCTTTCGCTGAGTTCCACCAATGTATAATAGGAACCAGTGCCAGCTCCCCCGCAACAGCTGTCCCACCCCCCTCAGCACTCGACACGCCAACAGCTTCACCACATGACAAGGACGAATCAGAACGAGTGCGTTTAGATACTGATGAAGAGCTCGATTCTGCCTCGGACTCAGACGACGACATACAGGGCTATGAGGAAGCTCCAGAACTACCTCCCTCCCCCCCTCCACGAGAGCTTCCCCCGCCACCACCCCTACCGCACAAAATGCATGACCTAGATATGGCGGCCATCTCCACATTAGATGCTCAGGATATTTTTATACTGAACACTATCGTGGACGATGCAAAAGCAGGGGACGATATCATCTACCACAATGCTAAAACAAAGCGCAAGATGACACATGAAGCCTTCCGCAACATTCTGCGACCTCGGTCAACGATACCAATGTCTATCTTCCGTGTCATTCTCGCCAACTGTATAGAAATGTACATAAGTCATAAGCGGCAGCAGCCTATTTTTAATGCCTCGCCTGCCCTATCTTTGGGCCTGCTATACAAGGACATCAAAGAAAAATCAATCGAACGTCTGCGTACCGGTTTAGCACGACGAGCACGTTATCTTACCGTGCCCTTCCAAGTTTCAAATCATTGGTTATTCATGGTTGTTGATATCGAGGCTCGGGACGCCACAGTTTATAATTTCTGCAGCGCTGAGCTACCCGCCGGTACAATAAACTTTATAGGTGAAGCAGCCGATGAAGCAAGATGTATACCCTTTCGGCTGCTTAAGCTAATTTGGGATGCACGTCCATCTCTCCGCCACAACTGGAGCCAGCCTTGGTTCAAAATAATAAACCCGCAAGTCCTAGCTGACGAGGAATCCGAGGATTGCGCTTTCTGCACCATACGTCACATCCAAGCGCTGAACCAAGAAATCCCATTCTCTGCTCTGGTTGCTGAAGATTTTCATTCTTTACGAGGACGTTATGCCATGGAGCTCATCTGTGATAGACGGTTCTTCAAGGACCCGACGATGGCACTAGATGATGTCCCTCGCTACCTCTTCTCCTCTATCCAGCGACCGCAGCGGCGACCCTTCCGACAAACTCTGAAGGAGTCAGAGAAATCAAAGGAACCGACCTCGACAACCGAGCAAAGCAAAGACGACATTGATCCTTTGTCTGCCATCAAACCATCTTTCCCAGACTTCGATCTCAGTGCTTGCAAAGGCCTCTCCGACTACGAACTACGTCTCATCATGTCAAGGCTTTCTGCCACGAAAGATGAACTCGTGTTCATGTCTGGTGACATTCTCATAATGGCAGACACTCTTCGAGAAACTTTACAATTTAAAGGATCACTCTCTGTAAGCCTAATGGCCGCCTACCAATTTCTCCTAGGCCAAGATAACCCCACAACATATATGGCGTCTCCCTATTTGAAGGATGACCTTTTAAAGCTAAAGCACTTCGGCGCAGATGAAACACTAATCTCCTATCTACAACACACAACGCCGAAGTTCATCATGCTACCCTTCCTCTATCATGAACACTGGCTGCTCCTGGCAACAAACCTACCAGAAGGAACAATTACAATTTATAATAGTTCCGACAGCCATTACAATCCAAAATAGAAGAATTATGTCGTGACGCCAAAAATGCCCACGGAGGTAGTAGCGAAAGAATGTGCTGAAAAATTAATCGATTTCCTAAGTCAGCACACAAAAGCTTATGACAAAGAACATTTTCACCGCCCTTCCTTCTGCAACAAGTGCCCCCAACAAATTCGACAATCAAACGACTGCGGCTTCCATGTCCTTTATTGGATCTACACCATTATCGTTCTTCAAAAACCAGTAGAGGATATGATTGACGTAGACTATCACGCCCTGCGAGGACAATTTGCAGCTAAACTCCTTCAAGCACCATGGGCAAGCACATGATTCACTTAACCTGCGGCCCTTGTCCTCGTACTACTCCACCTATCACTTTGACACTCTGAGGACAGAGTGCGTGATAAGTTAGGGGGGTACATTAGACAAGGGCGAGGTATCATCTCTATATCATTCTTTCTCCATCTTCTCCTATTTTTTCTTGTATAAATTTTCTCAGTTTCCGTTACACCTTTAGCCTCTTAAGAATGGTTCATCTTTAAAATAAAAGTCACCCTCAGCTAACTTTAGAATCAGGTTAGTCCTCAAAAGTAAAATAGCACTTAGACATACAATGGTGACTTAATAATATCTCTCCACCTTGGGTTTTCATGCTTTTGTTTCACTTCTATATCTGACTCTCCACAAGGTCTATATCAAGGCAGAAATAAGCCGAGCTTTCAAGGACGAGAGGGGTATCACGCAACTTCCGAATTAAGAAGCCTTGCAAGCGGACCACACAATAAGTGCATGTTGAAAAACTCTAAGAACAGCTTTTCTCTCTTCAAATAAAAGAGGCTTGGCCGCCCAAAATAAATTCCAAAAGCAATCCCCAAATCCCAAGCCTGTGAGTTTTTCGAATAAAAGCCAGAGTGTTGAATAAAAACATGAGAGTTGTGCCATGCATAAGGACTTATAAGAAGAGCCAATAAAGGTTTCACCCGGCCAGTACATTCAGCTGCCCTCATAAAGGAAGATGTGTCGTGCCCGGTAGTGGGACCCTAAGGTTTCTAAATATAAGAGAAGGCTAATAAAGAGATCACCTGGCCGGTACATTCAGCTGCCCTCATGAAGGCAGATGTGTCGTGCCCGGTAGTGGGTCTCTAAAAAGCATAGACAAGCCCTCTCCCACAAAAAGGGAGAGTTACACCTTAAGCCTTTAGCCAACCCTCATACCCACTCTAGTTACCGGTAGGTTCCTCAGAGAGATATAAAGCTTATTAGAGTCAACAACATGCACAGAATAAAAGTGGTCCCAATGCAAGCTACGGGATACGGAAGGAACTTGAGACCCATGCATCTCTCAAAAACCTGAAAGAGTCAAGGCAAGCAATAAGATCCGATATGATTTGAGGAGAACTCAGGTTGAAATTTGAAACAAGAGTATGGAAACCCTAACTAAATAAAATCGCCTCGCCATTGCATGCCTTATCTCTATCTAACTTGAGGACAAGCTAGACTCTAAGTTAGGGGGGTGATAACCTCTCACTTTGTGATGCTATTTTATTAGTTTTCCCCTTGTTTTCCATACTCTTTCTTAAATAAATTAGAAAGGATCATTAAATCTTTACCTTATCGTTGACACATCAATAGATTAAGTTTTCTCATCTTTTTCCTTGTAGAAAAACACAAAAAAATTACAAAAACCTCAAACGGTCCCAAGACCGTTTAAAGCCAAACGGTCCCAAGACCGTTTAAGGCTAAACGGTCTCAAGACCGCATGAACTCTAAACGGTCCTGAGACCGCATAAGCCCAAACGAGTTCGGCGCCCAAACGGGTCCAGTGCCCAAACGAGTCCAGTGCTCAAACGGGTCCAGCGCTCAAACGAGTTTAGCGCCCAAACATATTCAGCAACCAAACGGGTCCAGCGCCCAAACGAGTCCAGTGCTCAAACGGGTCCAGCGCTCAAATGAGTTCGGCGCCCAAACGAGTCCAGTGCTCAAACGGGTCCAGCGCTCAAACGAGTTCAGTGCCCAAACGGGTTCAAGGACCAAACGGGTTCAAGGACCAAACGGGTTCAGCGGCTAAACGTGTTCAGCACCCAAACGGGTTCAAGACCGTTTGGGCTCCACTTAAGCCTATAAATAAGATCCAAAGGGGTCCTCAAGGGGGGGACGCTCAGATGCCCAAAGGCTGCCTCTATAGTCCCAGAGCACTCCCATCTTTCATCCATCGCCCCAAGGCTGCCAGTTTGAGATCCACGCTCCATCTTCAAGCTACCTTCTCTCTCAACAACAAAGAAGGTGGGAAGAGAAGATCCATCATCAAAGCATCCACGAAGTGCGAAGATCGTTGCTCTCTTCACCAAGGGTTCATCCTTCCCTCCTCCGTGGAGATGACATTCTTTCTCTCTCTTCTCGCCTCCTTCTTTGTCCTTGATATGAGCGAGTAGTCTCATTCACTAGGGTGCGGGGAGTAGCCCCGCTACCCATGTTTTCATTTCATGCAATGTAATTCAACTGTTTGCAATAGAGATACTCTCCTTTTCAGTTCAACATCAATCGTTAAATGAATGCTTGTTGCTTGATCATCAACTTGTATTACCTATTGTCTTTCGGTATGAATTGTCTACGTTTGTACCCTTAGATCTGAATATCGATTGAAAGTTGGTTCTGGATGTATGTAGTCACCATACGTCTGTTTCGGTATCTAGGAGTGCTTTCATGAGTGGAGTAAACTCACTCCCATCGTTGCACTTTCATACTATGAAATGGAATCAGTTGACGTATGAAAGTGCAACCTTGGCAAGGTCGAGGAACACACTTCATGAAGAAGTAATGCAAAGTAGGTGACCATTCATTTTGGGATGGCTGGCGTTGCAATACTTCACACTTCTCGTAGTTAGTTATCTGAAAAGAAACTAAGTCTACAAGATACTAACTGATTAGAATCTCTTTGCAGGTTGATTTATTATGTTGCATGTTTTGATCCATGTGTAGTGGCGTGAAACCCGATAACATCCTAGTGGTTTTTAATCATTGTTTACAACCCTAATTTCTACTTTCTTTCTTTTACTTTCCTCGCACTTAGTTTAAACAACCAAATCAAACTTTCGATCTAAATATCAACTGTTAAGTAATTAGGTACGACTAAAACGTTTTCCATCTTGATTAATTCTAATCAAGACCGTTGTCCCGAGGATTCGACCCTTAACTATACTACGATAAGACTTCCGCGCGTCCTAGCACACGTGGGTGGAGATCTTACCATAGTACAAGCAAGGCTAAACCTAGAGATTCATCATCTCTGGGATTTTTAGTGGCGTTACAAAACTCCATCATCTTACTTAAGAAATATGTATTTTTATAGAGCTTAATAAATGTGAGTACTCATGGGCATGAATCACTTACCTCTCTTGAAGAAAATCCTAGTCACTTTCCTTAGGTTGAAGCACCCTGTTCATTTGATAATCATTTATTAATAATTATATTCACCTTAGTTTCTAGGGTTTCCATGATTCTTGACTAAAAGAGGGAAATTCATAGTCAAATAAGGTTTTGAATACTGGTCCATCGTCTAGGTCTCAAAAAACCGATCAAAATCCATATATGTTTCAACTTCATCCGAGACTTGTAGCAATTTATATGAATTATGGAAGATCTACCTTGAATGGGCCAATCAGAAGCGAGATAAAATGACTTAATGATTTTCTGAGAACGGATAAAATGAAGATGAAAGACTGATATTCCCCTTGCACTATTTTCTAACCATACTAGCTTTAAACCCGTGCGTTGTACGGGCTTGAAAATTACCAAAATAGTAGTGGGACCTCCGTTACATAATCACACGAGACATCATGGTAGAAACCATCTAGCGATTGGTATTTTTATATATATATTAAGATGGTCGAGCTATGTATTGAATACATCATGAGAGAACTCAAATGGTCGAACTATGTATGATTACATGACGAGAGAACTTAGATGTAAATACAAATATTAAATTCGCATACACAAGATCATTCTTCTAATCGTATTGGGTACTTGGATAAATTTTAACAACCATAAAATAACCTTACGATCAAACGGCTACAAAAATGACTATGCCCCCTCAAATTGAATAAAGCCTTTAAGTTTGGTAGTTTCGAAGCACACTATGAAAATAGCGGTACCAAAGCAGTTGTAAATATGCATCTTCTTCTCTACTTCCCTTAAAGTACGCACGATGAGTAACAATTTGGATTTAATTCAAACTTTGTCTTCAATCCTCAAAAGGATAAATGATTCATGCAAAGAGCACAGAGAGACAATTCTGTTCAGCAAGCATTCTTTCTTCTCTCATATGAACCCAAATATTGTCATTAGCCCCCAAATCACTTAACAATTTTCTTTGGAACGAACCAAGTGGCATTATACATGGAGGCTTCGACACGTGCCTTCTTTTCTTCTTCCTCCTTGGTTCTTCATTTCTTCAACATATATCACTTGCTTCTCTTTTTATTTTTCCTACATAGTGCATAGAATTGCTTATTGATTAGTTATTACACCAATGTGTGTGACATATAAAAGAAATGATATATAAGCCTAAGAATTGGGTGCATAGCATTACTCATTGATTAGTTATTACACCAATGCGTGTGATATATAAAGGAAATGATATATAAACCCAAGAATTGGGTAGCAAATCTGCAACAATAATGCATCTTAATTTTTTAAACTGGAAATAGAAGTCACATTTAACTGTAATAACACACTGTGAAAAAGATCGTTAGCTGCAATGTATTTATGCAATTCAAAGAAGTGCAACAATGAACCCATCCACATTGTGTAAATTATCAAAGAAATATATTCACTTTTTCTACTTGTGTAAATGATTGGAGAAACATATTCAGCTTAAGGCATAAGCAAGAGTAAAATATGTGTAGGCCAAAAGTGACGAGGGGATATCTCTTCAACTATATACATAATCATCAATCACGTATTGCAATCCCGGTGGATGATATTTGACCCATTTATATCTCCGTTTGGGATGTCGACGCCAGGGTGAGAACAACCAAACTCATAAGAGAAGGAGACCCTATGGACCATGTCTTACGGTTCAAGCAAATTCAGATTCACAGTGGTGATGCCAGCCTCCACTGGAACTCTCAAAGGAATACATCTGGCGAGAAAGTAATTGGCCGCATTAGAAAACCATTAAAACTTGCCTCCGGCAGTTATCAACTAAACCTGCTCTGACTTCCTCTATGCTGACCCTAGCAATCAACAAAAGGGAGAGGCGGTGTTGAGGAGACGGAGAGACAGTTTTTTTTGTCTTCAATATTCTCATATTTTGTAGCTAAAAATCAAATTGAGCAATAAAACAAACCTCAGTCTCGTGTTTGAATCCAATATGCACTGCTGGAAGAGAAAGTCAGGGACAAATCATATCACAATAATCTCGTGAGCAGGTGCTTCCCAATTGGGGATAGGTGCCTCCTAATTGGAGACAAGCAGTGAGCCCTCAACCTTGCCGCTCGGCTGGCTTCCTAATCATCGTAGGAGAGGTGTGGCACAGCCTTTGAGGCTAAAATCCAATGGGTCATGCGAGCCACAACAGTGCCAGTACTGCAGCACCTAGTCCAGCCCCGGTGTGTCCCTCGTTCTCCCACAGTGCATGCTTTTCAATTTCTACCTCGTCTCCCTTCCAAAGTGGTCAGTGTGTTAGTGGCAGGTTGTTGTGTGGTTGATGGCGGTATTGTATGTTGCTTTTCATACTACATGTTCTGTTGAGGCCGGAGAAGGAGAAGCGTCATTGGGGCTCCCCTGACTGCACCGGATCGTGATACCTAGCCTCGAGTCCAATATGCAAATGGGACACACGAAACGCTACGCCGAGATACATAGGTAGGCAACCTTTTTTAAACTATAGTGGTTCAAATGACGCCCATCACCGGTCTCTATCACTCTTTATAAAAGAATGACATGGGTTTTGTCTGCCACCATGTGTTTTATCATGACACAATCTTAACAATCATTCTCGACACAGATATTAAGGAATGAACTTGAGATTTGGATCAAACTCAAACCTAAAGTCATTGGTCGTTAGAGAAAAGTAGAAGACGATTATTCAATAATGATAAACTTCAACATTTTAAATTTGACTATATACTCAAGATTTTACAATTTGCATATAGCAAGTTCCATGTAATCTCATACGGTAACTTTACAACTTCCATCGTGGAAAATTTATTAAACATGGATCATGTACAAAAGAGTACTTGATTACATAAATACATTTATAACAATACATGTACATAAAATCTCTCAAGGTACCCCTAGTATATGAACTATGAAATGGACTATCACTGTGACACATAGCTCAAGATGAATAATCCTTGTTCATCTCCAAACTAATTTGTCCATGCTTTGATCAATTAATGTCTAAGAGAGCAGATAAGTATAAAAGTGAGCAGATGTTGCTTCATTAACTATCCGCTCCTTAGATTGATATTTACATCTTAAGCATTTATTTAAGTAGCATCTATCAAGTATCATCTTGCTTAATAGAAGAAATACGTATCAGCATACTGAAGGATAGTTAAGTAATAAGAATGTTAGAACACAATAACAATATGATCTCATAGCAAAGAGTGTTGGGTAATAATTTAGCAATTCTATAGAGTCAAATAACCATCAAAATAGCTCTAGATGACAATAGCATCCATAGATATACACTAGGCTCGTCCACTTTGATTTCATGCCTTGAACCTACTTGACTTGTACCTAGCCAAGTAGATGTCATCATGGTATGCTCACCATGCATGACTCAATGTCCACACCTTAGAATTTAGTCAAACACCTGAGGACAAGCAAAGCCTAGGTCTGACTAGGAATATATGGGACTATAGCCTCTTTACATTTCATTCCCACCTTGGTACGATGTTGAGTCTCAACACAACATATGATATTGTTATCATGTCAAACACTACATTTCATGTCACAAATATTACCATCATGCCACATAACCTAGATTGTGGTCTCATTCCCTAATCCTCATATCACAACTCAATAAGAGAGTTAGTCATTTGCTTCCACCTTGGTGAAACTTTTTGTAACCTTTCTGTAGGAATATCACGAGCAGAAAATGCAACAAAATAAAATGTTCTTGAGAAACCTTCGAGCAGGATGTGTCTAATGTTGGTAAGGTATGCCCATAGAGCCAATCATATGATGATTGACATGGCATAATTACTTAAAAGGATTTGATTAATAATAACATAGTAAAGGCAAGCTTCCAATTCATCTGTTTCACTCAGTTATGAGATAATGAGGATACATAGTGAATGTGTAGAGAATTATATTACTCAATGACGTATGTATTCAAGTTACTATCCTTGTAGATGAGATCATACAGATGTTAAGAGTATATATATATATATATATATATATATATTCTCATTATGTACCTGATCGATTGTTATTGTGGAAGGTTGATAGACAATAATATCATATAAGACCAGAGTGTGAGTTGGTTGATGACTAAATCTCATTAGTAATGATATGACAATATCAAACCAAGCACACAGATACATGTTAGGGAACAATATATCAGACAGACCCACCTTGAGAGTGACACATGGTTGTGGTGGTCACAATCATCTCTTACAGTGAAGGTGGTGATTGTGATTCTTAGACCTGAAATCACTGCACTCATCACATGTCGCTGGGTACACTTTGACATCATCAAATACAGTGCTGAAACATGGGTTGTTATAACGGTGATGATTGTGTGACTTTGACACATGGGGAGAGACTGTGAGTGATATATATGGGATTTGTCCCTCCTACTTGAGTATGATATCATGAACACTTGATAAGAGAGACTGAGAAATGCATGTGCATGCACATGTGAATCAATATATATGATATTGATGTCACATTATCTTAGACAAATTGCTCTTAGTTCAAGGAACATGGATTGAACATTGAGAGGATAACCTTGCATACCTTGAGTTCATATTGGATATTAGAGACAAAGGAATTATACAATTACTACAACACCTTACACATATTGTAGGTTGAAGTTATTCTCCAACTTTCCATTCACTTGGGTAGCACTAATGTGCGACTAGGCACCACTCTCTGCTTGTTGTGTCATAAGCTAGTTATGAACATTCAATACCAACATAATATGGGACCTATAGGGTCACACACATAGGAACTCATCTAGAAGAGGAGTTTGATCTTAAACGACAATTAGATTGATTACTAAAGTGTTTAGGTATTCAATTCACGCAATAGATCTACTGATTGACTGACTGGTGTGCCAAATGACCATCTCATTGAGTGAAACGTCTGTTTGGACATGCCATACGGGCGTCTCAAGTATTGAAACGTCTGTTTGGATGGTCAGGCTAATCAGAGTTCGAATTGGCTAAGTTCTGCCTGTGAACCAACCGACTCAATGTGATTGAATCGACAGTTCAGCTCAACTCACCAGACGGCCGTCTGAGTGAGTGAGATGGATGTCTCACTTGGGTGAGACGGCCCAGTTGGAGTCGAATGAAGGTTCAAGATGTTTGCACTTACTTGAGGTTCAAGTAAATTAATATATGATATTAATTAGAATCAAAAATGAAATTCACCTATAAATTAATATATGTTTGCACTTACTTGAGGATGTTTGCACTTCTGGAATGAAATTCACCTATATCCATGGTTCTATTCAAATGTGAATTGATAGAGCAGTCGCGAATACCGAGTTCATCTGAAGGACCTGAAGTTTGTAGTTGAACATCTACCTAGAATTTGGTCTGATCACTATCTGTTACTGATCCAAGATACTACTAGAAACAAGCCGCAGTAAAGATTTATGAGTAGGAGTTCATCGTCGAAGAATGCTGAATTTCAAAACATGTTGAAAAATATGTGGGATGGGCATCTGGAGTTCCACAAAGCTTTGGGTAAGATGAGGTCTAACATTTCTGAATGGGCAAACAAGCATGTCTCTAAGCAAGGGAGATACAAGGTCAGTTTGATACGAAGCATCACAAATCTATAGACACAATTAGAAGATCATTATGATGAGATCACTGATAATATGTGTAACGAGTTTGTATATAAATACAATACAATTCTGGAAACAGAGCAGAAATGCCATATGCAATGGCTTAAGGATGGGGAGCTAAACTCTAGATTCTACAATGCCTATGTAAAACAACAGTGACGTTCTAACACTATTACCATGTTAAAGAAGACCGATGGGGAGTGGACATTCGGGGTAGGAGAAGTACACAACCTGATCATCAATCATTTTAAGAGCATTTTCACTGAAGAACACTTGGTTGAAGACAGCAAGATCCAGGCATTCAATGGTCAATTCAGGCAGCTCAACGACTCACAAAAACACAAGTTGACAACTCCACCAACACTCAATGAGATCTACAAGATCCTACAAGCCACGAACCCGTACAAGGCGTGTAGGTCAGATGTCATTGATGGCTCCTTTCTGTTAGATAATTGGCACGTTGTGAAACATTTCGTTCTTAAGACAACGATGCAGGCATTGGAAGGATGAATTCTCACAGAAGGTATGTGCAACACTAACATTGTCTTGATCCCTAAGGTGTCAAAACTGGAATGGTGCGCTCATTTTCGGCCCATTTCTCTCAATAATCTGTCGCTAAAGATTACCTCTAAGGTAATAGTTGAAAGAATTAAGGCACATCTACAACATTGGATCCACTACTACAGAAATGGCTTATAAAGTCACTTTTCAAGGTGTCGGTTGTATACATAAACGGACACCTAAACTCTACAGTGTCGGTTTATAACATAAACCGACATACAATCTGTGAAGGTCGACCAGACACGGGTACCGCTTTTATTAAGTGTCGGTTAATTAATAAAAAAACGACACCTAAAATCAACCGCCAAAACCAAAATTCCAGCGAAAAAATTACCTCCAAAATTTCACATATGGCGTCGGTTCATAAATGAATAACCGACGACCAAAGATTATTCGCGGGACAGGAATAGTTGTCGGTTGTCGTTTAGTTAAAAACCGACGACTATAATCTAGTATAGGCGTCGGTTGTTGGAAAAGAACCGACATTGTTGGTGTAGTTGTCGGTTATTTTGAATAACCGACGCGTATTGTCAACTTAATATCTCACCAGCGCGAGCGACTCTTCCCCCTTTCCCAGTTTCATTCCTGGTTTCAGTTAGGTCCGGCGATTTCTTGCTCGCCCCCGCCGGTCGTTGCTCCTCTGCCGCCACTGCCGTGCTCCTGCTCCTGCCCTCGCCGCTGCTCCGTGCTCACCGGCGGCCGTGCTCCTGCTCCTGCTCCTGCCCTCTGTGCTCACCGGCGGCCGTCTGTGCTCCTGCTCCGTGCCCTCGCCGCTACTGCGTGCCCTCGCCGCCGCTGCTCCGTGTCCTCGCCGGCGCTTCTCCTCTCTTTGCTGTCGCCTCCGCTGGTGGTTGTTGTGCTCTGGCCGATGCTCTCCTCTTCCCTCAAGGTATGCCCGCCCGCCCTGCCTTCTTCCTCTGCTCCGACGGCTGCTTGGGCGGTGCCAATGCACGCCCAAGCAGTTGCTGGGCATTTTTTTTAAAGTTATTTACTTATTTGTGTTTAGGGTTTAGGTACTGATTTTGTACTTCTACTGAGTTGAATCCTCTATTGTCTATACAATACATGTAATTTTGATCAAGTGATGATATGTAAATGTGGAAATAAGTTAGTAAGGTATCAATGATAAGTCTGCTGTAATGTGATGCAAAATAGTTATTGTATCATGCATATCTTAATACTTTTTTTTATAGTTGTATAGGGTGTTTTATGTGTGACAAGTCTATTGTTTTATAGTTGTGCATACCTGCGAGTTATCAGGAACACCTAAATGAATGTCTAACACCTAAATGAATATCTAGTTGTGTATTTTCCTAGTATCGTGAAAGATTCTCAATCGTGTGTATCACATGGGATTCTTATCTCAACATAATGGACTGCAATATATGCATCTAATGCCTTAAATGGAAGACTCGAATGTTATAAATCCCATCAAAGTAGGTAGAAACAACTTATATATATTCAGATCTTAATAATTCCATGAAGTGCACATTATCTTACTCAGGAAAAGTATGTGTATAATGTAGGATTAGTTCCATATAATGGTTCTATTTTAGTAAGCACCTAGAAACCCGTCCAAGATTTACTCATTAGGAGTAAATCTTGGATAGTCCCCGGTTTGGGACTGTTCTTGAACACCTAATCTCACTTAGGATGTAAGTGTATAATGTGTATTGGGTTTTTGAGAAAATTTCAGTAGCATTTCCTCGTTTGTTCTCTAAGTACATATGTAGACTTCTTTTCAAGCTATCATGTCTACCACAATAAAGTTGGTTATGACAAGCAATAAAAGGTTAACTGATGTTATACAACTTTTTCTGAAAATATATAACATCGTTATATGTACTTACACTTTGTTAATACTAATATTGTGCAGTCTCTGTCCACCCATAGCAGTCACTATGAACTGGGCCTCTATGTCAATGTTAACGTTCCCTATTGAAGAAAAATTGGACATCATCCTAGATGATCGTTCCTTAAACCAATTGGTCATACCCAAACATTGGCGTTTTCTAAAAGGAAGACACTACATGCCTGGTAAAGTGACCATAACTTTTGGCAATTATTCACATGTTATCGAGGTTGAGTATGATTTGGCGGGAAATCTTGTATCAAAATCCGGTTGGTGTGATTGGATTGGAGAGATGCATGTGGTCCATTGCAACAAGCTTTTTCTCCGTCCAGTTGGCCATAATTCCATCAAAGTTTGGATAACCAACAGCAACTGCGAGACCCCCGATCATCTACTGCGGTATGAGCACACGACATCGCATATCAGCTCGGACGAATATGAATCTGAGGCCCATGTCAGTTTAGATTCATCTAAATACAGTGAGGAGCTTTGTGACACAGCTTCATCATCAAAAAGAAGTTATTGATGTGGGACCATGTTGGTGTAGTATTTAGTTGTCTATCTATCTAGACTTGTCTGTATTAATAGTTTTTTTAATTATGCGCATGTTTAGGGGTACACCAACCCCTTTGTTTAGTTATTGTTTAGGGGTACACCCCTGTGTGTGGATGTAAAAAGAGATTAATGAATGGAACTGAAAGTTGCTACATGAATGCTTATAACTGAAGTGTGTGTTCCCATGAATGTTCCCATTTGCATGATCACACTACTATTTTCTCATATTGTATAGTCTATTTTAATATGACATACTTACTTATATCTTGCTTAATGATGAACTGTAATGCACACATGTGACATGCTTGGAATGTAAATGATGAACTTTTCCCTAAATTGCCAATCATGCTTTTAAAGACATCAATAATCACCCTAACTTGAAGAACTAGGATTTTAGGTATAAGAATGACAACACATTATTTGTTGGCCTAGAAACCCGTCCAAGATTTACTCATTAGGAGTAAATCTTGGATAGTCCCCGGTTTGGGATTGTTCTTGAACACCTAATCTCGCTTAGGATGTAAGTGTATAATGTGTATTGGGTTTTCAAGAAAATTTCGGTAGCATTTCCCCGTTTGTTCTCTAAGTACATATGTACTTGGAGAACAGCGGGGAAATGTTGTCGAAATTTTCTTGAAAACCCAATACACATTATACACTTACTAGTGAGATTAGGTGTTTAAGAATGGATAGGTGGTACACATTTATTATATATAATAATGACATCACATGTATTTGTTAACCCTAGACCCTAATCTTGTCCTAATATATACTTGTTTTCTCTTTGATCATAGAATGGATAGATCATGGATGTCCATTCGCAATCGCTGCACCGCAGAGTTTATTTCTGGTCTTGACCAGTTCATTAGATTTGCCAAGGAACATAGGAAACAACCTGGAGATAGGTTCTACTATCCATGTAGGTATTGCAGTAACAACTTGAAAGTCAACACTGGTGATGAAATCAAAACTCATGTCATGTGCAACGGGATTATACAAGGCTATACATAATGGCACTGGCATGGAGAGATTTCAAACCCGAAACCAGTGGATGTCGATAGCAGTGCTTGTGTGGAAGAAGAAATTGCCTACGATGACGTAGATGTGAATGAACCAGTTCCAGTAGACATCGTTGATGTGATGCTGGATAGTTGTGGGGTAGAGCACACCGATCCACCTCCCATTTTTAGAAACATTGTGCATGATGCTGAGATGCCATTATACACAGGTTGTACTAAGTTTACAAAGCTTAACGTTGTGTTGAGATTGTATAAGTTGAAAGCTAACAATAGATGGAGCGACAAAAGCTTCACGTCATTGTTGTCATTGTTGAAAGAAATGCTTCCTGAAGGAAACGAGCTGCCAATCTCAACATACCAGGTAAAGAAATTGTTGTGCCCAATGGGAATGGATGCCAAGAAGATACACGCATGCCCTAATGATTGTGTATTATTTCAAAAGGACTATGCGGATTTGAAAGATTGTCCAAAATGTGGTGCGTCACGGTATAAATTGATGACTTCGGGGGAGTCCAAAATTGGTTCTCCTGCCAAGGTGATGTGGTATCTACCTATAATATCACGGTTTCAATGCTTGTTTGCCAATCCGATAGATGCGAAGAATTTGAGGTGGCATGCAGATGTTAAGAAAAATAATGATGGGATCCTACGACATGCGGCTGATTCCCCACAGTGGAAGAAGATTGATGTATTGTACCCTGAATTTGGTGAAGAAGTCAGGAATCTAAGACTTGGGCTTTGTACAGACGGGATGAATCCGTACGGGACATTGAGCATCCAACATAGCACTTGGCCAGTCATGCTTGTTATATACAATCTTCCTCCCTGGCTGTGTATGAAAAATAAGTATGTAATGTTGTCGTTGTTGATATCGGGCCCTAAACAACCTGGAAATGACATCGATGTTTATCTTGAACCTCTGATTGATGACTTAAAGAAACTCTGGGGTGAAGGTGTGATGACCTATGATGCTTCACGAAGAGAGACATTTTGTTTGCATGCTATGTTGTTTTGCACTATTAATGACTTTCCAGCATATGGGAATTTGTCTGGATATAGTGTCAAAGGAGCTAAAGCGTGTCCTATATGTGAAGAGAACACTGATTCAACAAGACTAAAACATGGCGGTAAGAATGTATATCTCGATCATCGAAGGTTTCTTCCAAAATTCCATCCATATCGTAGGAAGCGCAAAGCATTCAATGGATTGAATGAGGAACGCAGTGCACCTAAACCTATACCAGGGGAGGTTGTTTATGAAAGAATAAAAGACTTTGTCAATGAATTTGGTAAGAGATCACAATGTACTACACAGAGTGACAATTCTTCATTCAAGAAGAAGTCAATATTTTGGAATCTTCCTTATTGGAGTTCTTTGACAGTCAGACATTGTATCGATGTAATGCACGTTGAGAAAAATGTCTGTGATAGCATCATTGGTACTCTGTTAAATATACCAGGTAAGACTAAAGATGGGATAAAATCCAGACTGGACCTACGTGAAGTGGGAATAAGGTCAGAATTAACAGAATTATGTGAAATGGGTAATAAAAGAACATACTTACCTCCCACTTGTTACACGTTGTCTAGAAAAGAGAAGAAAGCTTTTTGTGAATGCTTGGTAAATGTTAAGGTGCCACATGGTTACTCATCCAACATCCGTAGATTGGTATCAATGAAAGATCTGAAGTTGATAGGTCTTAAATCTCATGATTGTCACACTCTAATGCAACAAATATTTCCCATGGCAATTCGATCTATATTGCCAAAACATGTAAGGTTTGCAATCACCAGACTTTGTTTCTTTTTCAACAGTCTCTGTAGCAAAGTTATTGACCCTGAGACTCTCGATAATTTGCAAAGAGAAGTGGTTGTTACCCTATGTCAGCTTGAGATGTATTTCCCTCCTTCGTTCTTTGATATCATTGTACATCTTGTTGTCCACTTGACTAGGGAAGTGAAAATCTTGGGACCGGTTTTCTTGCATTGGATGTATCCCTTTGAACGATACATGAGCGTTTTTAAAGGTGATGTTCGAAACCGTTATCGGCCTGAAGGGAGTATTATTGAAGGTTATGTGGCGAGAGAGGTTATGGATTTCTACAATGACTTTCTCAGTGGTAATGACACTCCTGATAATGACAAGAATATTGACAAGCTATTTGGCAAAGGAATTTTGGGATCACGTGTGAAAGTAATCAGCCGTGAGCAGTTGGAACAAGGTCATTTGTATATTTTACACAACATGGACGAAGTGAACGTTTATATCGAGGAACATACCAATTTCATCAAAAGACAATATCCTCGAGCCAATACAATGTGGCTTGCTAGAGAGCATAACAAGACTTTTATTAAGTGGTTTGAAGATAAAGTCTTACATCAACTATCTCAAACACCAGATGATATTACTGAAACTATCAAATGCCTTGCCTTTAAACCAAAGTTGACTGTTATGTCTTATGAAGGGTATGACATTAATGGATTCACATATTACACAAAGCGCCAAGATGATAAGAGTGTCGTCCAAAACAGTGGGGTCACCCTTCAAGCATCGACTATGTTTTTTGCAAGTGCAAAGGATAAGAGTCCACGTGAAGCTAAAATGTCATATTACGGTGTCATTGAAGAGATATGGGAATTTGACTACATAGATTTCAGAATTCCGCTCTTCAAATGTAATTGGGTTGATAACACCAAAGGAGTTATAGTGGATGAATTGGGTTTCACTTTAGTGAACTTTGAAAAGATTGGTGAGAAGGCTGAACCATTCATATTGGCATCACAGGCGAAACAAGTATTTTATATCGATGATCCTGCAAATGATAAATGGTCGGTTGTTCTTCATGGTAAAAGACAGTTCATTGAAGATCCTATAGATGAAGAAGAGTACTATGATAAATATGATGACTCCAGTCCATTCTCAGTTGGGTTGCCAACTCCACAAAATATTGAAGCTAATGATGACTTATATGTGCGCGGAGATCACAATTAAGGATTGTTAATTGATAAAAGATCACAATTTTAGAGGCATGCATGTTTATATTTTTTTATTGAAGCTAAATGTTTACTTTTTTAATATCAATATCATTTTATGATTTGATGTCTTATTATCTTCTAGTTAATACAAATGTTAAACAACAAAAGAAGCCCCAATGAAGAGAAGCAGGATACAGATACAATACATAAAGTGCAGCACACACAAGTGCTTCAGATTCATATAACAACATGACAGACTAACACATATATAGTGCATAACAACAACAACGCCGAATTTACATACAACACTAGCTTAGTACATATATAGTGGGACTAAGGTGACGATACCACCTGCTAAAACAGGTTACCGACTACATGTTACGACTGGGAGGTCGTGATTCAGCAACCGTATGCATTAGCAGGAGGACAAACATATGGTGATCTGTTTGTCCTCCTGCTAATGCATACGGTTGCTGAATCATGACCTCCCAGTCGTAACATGTAGTTGTCGGTAACCTGTTTTACCAGGTGGGATCGTCACCTTATAAGTCCCACTATATATGTACTAAGCTAGTGTTGTATGTAAATTCGACGTTGTTGCTGTTATGTACTATATATGTGTTAGTCTGTCATGTTGTATGGACATTGATTGTATTGCTCAGGTATTATATAGTCTCATTAGATAATATGAAATATATCAATCTTATTTATAGCTCATTAATTATATATATACATCATTCTCTTTACAGGTGTTTAAAGCTGACCCCACTACAGGAACAAACTTACCAGATGTACATGCTCCCTATACGATGGGAGAATTAAATGAAGTAAGAGAAGAATGGGCAACAGCCATACAAATAGTGGGGGCTTTAAAATATAATTGGGATCCTGATAGAAAATAATGACTAAACAATGATATTTTGTAAATGAATTTCTGAATTATAATATATGTGTGAATGTTTCTACATGTCTGGATGTTTCTACATGTGTCTGAGTGAAAATGAATGAAAGTGTTGGTTGCTATATGAATTTTTCTACATGTGTGAATGTGAATGAATGGAACTACAGATTGCTAGCTTCATGAATGTTTCTAAATGTGTGAAAATAAAATGGAACTGCAGGTTGCATTGCTAAATGCATGTGTGAATATTTTTGTTGTTAATTTTGCATGTTTGTGGCCTGTTGTCGGCTGATATCAATGGATGTCGTAAAACCTGTAGTTCATAACTGAATTGAACATGTTTCTCATCCTGCGACCAGCCACAGCAGGTCTGCAGACTGACTAAAAAAAAACAAAAGGCGTCGGTTATTTGTAAAAAACCGACACACAATGTTATAGTGTCGGTTTTTTACAAATAATCGATGTCTATTTCCTGTGGTGCAAAGATATATGTCGTCGGTTATTTGTAAAAAACCGACACTGATAGTGCCCAAGATGGCGCTCTTTCTGTGGCGCGAAGGGTTTGGGCATCGGTTTCTTATCTAATAACCGACGCCTATAGTGCCATGATGGCGCGTTTTCGGTGGCGCGCGAAGAGTTTGGGCGTCGGTTTTAGAACTGACGCCTAATGGGTGAGCTTTTAGTGTCGCCCACATAGGTGTCGCTTAGAAACCGACACTAAAGGCTTTAAATAACCGACACTAAAGGTAGTTTCTGTAGTAGTGATCTCCCCATCTCAGAGTGCTTATGTACGGGGTAGAAGAATATCGAATAACATTGTGGTGGTGCAAGAAATTCTTTTCAACATGCGTAGGAAGGGTGCCCCAAAGTTGATGGCAATCAAGATTGATCTATCAAAGGCTTATGATAAAATGACATGGTCATTTGTTGTAGATACTTTGGAGAAGATTGGAATGCCTAAAAATATTATAACATATATCATCAACTCAGTTTGGGTGGAAGTGTGACTGTCATATGGCAAGGAAAAGTCGCATGTAGCTTCAAATCTACTAGAGGTCTCAGACAAGGGCACCCGTTGTCACCATATCTATTTGTGCTATGCTTGGAATGACTTAGCCAGCTTATTGAAGAGAAAGTTGTGAGTAAAGAATGGTACCCAAGTAAATTAGTAGCAAGAGGTCCATGGATATCCCATCTTTGTTTTGCTGATGACATGATTCTATTCGCCAAAGCAAGTCAATCTTAAATGAACACAATTCTCAAGTGTTTTGAAGAATTTGGGGAGGTATCAGGACAAGCTATTTCAATCGCCAAATAATGCACGGAGTGGTGTCTAGCTATACATCATTTCTACCAAAGTAGTAGGATTAGTCAGACAAGACTAAACCAAAAATGACAATTGTAACCATGTTGTATAATCCTTTTGTCATAGGTATCCAGATTCAACCATATTCATGGACATATTATCCTCATGACGCTCAATTTTAAGTTCCTAGACCTTCAAGTAGGCTAGCAATATATATATGAGCCCAATCTCAAATAAAGACTCACATGAGCATGACCATGCATATCTATAGTCTCACTTATAAGGAGGCTTAAGATATCTCTCTTGTTATATGGGAGGGACAAATTCCTTTTACATCACTCAAAATATGTAGTGTGAATCTCATCACCCAATCACTATCTTTATGGCAACCTTCTTCAAGATCATGTTGGGTAGTGTCAAAGCATGACAATTATCATATCACCATTGTAGTGACTTCATGTCGAAGGACCAAAACACCACTATCGCATTCGAGAGTTGACATGACTATAATATAATGGTTCATGAATCACTCTCAAGATGTTTCTATTAAGTACACTTATTCTCTAACAAGTACTTATGTCTCTAACGTGGTATCCAATACCTATGACCCCTGATGTAACATCCCAGGATTTGAGGCCTCAGATATAATGATCTTAAAAAGAATGATTGGACTACCCATATCACCAAGGTGCATCTCCTTTTCCGGGAGCCCATCACTAAATAACTTCATAGTTAAGCGTGCTCAACTTAGAGTAGTACTAGGATGGGTGACCGGTCAGGAATTTGATCCTGGCTTGCACGTGAGTGATGATAATGCGTGTAGTTAAGGCTAGTGGTGGTCTGTGGGGCCAGTCGTCATTCTTGAAACTCTACTAGAGCCTAGGGCAGTGGGTCCGGGTGTTACAAATGGTATCAGAGCCAAAACCCCTCCAGTAGGTGGGGCCCAGATGGGCATGGCACGCCAGTCTTGAGCCATACGATCCAGGCATGTAGGAAAGGGTTGTCCATGGTGACGTAGCCACCCTTGCGCTGGTATTCCATGATCATGAGTTGGGTGTCCATGAGCCATTCTGGGTCTACACTAAAATGGGGTCAGATTATGAGGCCATATAGTTAAGTCTTGACGAGGACGTCAAGAGTCTAAGTGGGGGAGATTGTAACGTCCCAGGATTTGAGGCCTCAGATATAATGATCTTAAAAGGAATGATTGGACTACCCATATCACCAAGGTGCATCTCCTTTTCCGGGAGCCCATCACTAAAGAACTCCATAGTTAAGCGTGCTCAACTTGGAGTAGTACTAGGATGGGTGACCAGTCGGGAATTTGATCCTGGCTTGCACGTGAGTGATGATAATGCGTGCAGTTAAGGCTAGTGGTGGTCTGTGGGGCCGGTCGTCATTCCTAAAACTCTACTAGAGCCTAGGTCAGTGGGCCCAGGTGTTACACCTGAGATATGGTCATTAGTCCCACACATACTCATCTCATGTGCATTAATTGTTATGATTGTATCTGAGCTTAATTGGTAAACTAGGGTTTACCTGGATGATTATATGCTTAATTGGATTGATCATTTCTTAAATCTAATTAATGATGATAATTCAATTATGATGTTTTAAACCTAATAAGAACGTTAAGTGTTCTATTGTTTGAGAAATATAAACTCTAGTTGACTGAAATTAGGATTTTGATGGTACATGAGTATGGAATTTGATCAAGATAGTCGTACGGTAAATAATTTATCAAATTTTCTATGTAATTTGGATTTAATTGAAATTTGGATATAATATGTATAACTCAATCATGCATTTTAGTGAAAATTTTCAGAATTTTTGGATGTTCTTTGAAAGTCATTCTCGATCGAGATATACTTCAACCGACCATGCTGACAAAATGTTGTTCAACAGTATATTGTTTGATTTTTAATTATTTATTGGTAACTCCAAATGATATGAAATTTTAACTGTAGATCTAAAGCTCAATCATAAACAATATGTAAAATTTTCATAATTTTTGGATGCGTTTAGACCTTGTCAGTAGATGAATTACAGTAAGTGACATTTTTGTAGAATTCTGGATAGCAGTGCACTATTCGATTTTTAATTATTTAATGGAAGCTTGTAATGATCTCAAATTTAACTGAAGCTTTACAACTCAGTTATTCACAATATGATAAATTATCATAATTTTGGGAGAAGGTTTGATCTCTGAAATACATGAATTACATAAATATTTTTATGACAAAAAAATCTGCTGAAATTAGAAAAAGTTTAGTGAGGGGTCAAAGTGCAATTGACCCAAGTATCTCAATTGCTCTATATGATCAACCTAACACACAAGGAGCTCTCATAATTCGTGATTCAATTCAGTGAAATGAAATCCTATAGAAAGAGAGAGTTAGGGTTTCTGAGTTGAAAGGAAGAAGAATTGGGTGAATTACTAGGGATTTGATATGAGATCGAGATTTTCAGATATCGGAATACCTTTTTAAGGTGTTTTCACACCTTAGGGTGAGTGGAAACTTCCTTTAAACAATATATTGCATGAAAATTGATTAAATCATCCATAATCTTAAATTGCTTAGTATGCGACTACAAACCCTGAATTGTCTATTTGATCTAAGTTGTTGCAAAATGATATGAAATGGAATCTTCCTCTGTTTGGATGAATTTCAGATGATAAAATCATATTAGAAATGTATACAATACATCCTAATGATAATTCCCTAAGTATTTGCAAAGCTTATAAGAGTAAACTGAAATATAGGGAATTTGTTTGTGACTGAAATTGCGGTATAATTAAATAGAGAAATTTGTTTATCTGGATCCCCTTGGTTATGAATGATTATTTATCGGAATGCATAGTACATATATGTCAGATACCATTTTGGATTTCATGTGATGTGAATAGTGTTTGCTTGATATCTTTGTAAAGAGGGTGAAGCCCTATATGAGTGAAAAGTTGGAAATTGTGAATAAATATGGTGAAATCCATTTGAAGTGTTTTTCTTGGCATCATAGACTTTATTTATGCAATGTTATTCTTGATTCATAATATCTCAATGAATGTCATGGAAAACCCTAATTTAGCTCAATTTGAGGATTTCATATATATGTTGATTGTATATGACTTGTTTAAAGTAATCTATATTTAGTGGATGTTTATGACATATTAAATCCTTATGAGAGCCATGTGATAAGTGAATGAGGTAAATGAAACCCTAAGGATAGGGTGTTCAATGAATCAAGTATTTTGATATCAATGTTCTCAGTATGAGATGTGGTGATGCACAACTCAAGATCTGGGTTGAGGTGCACATTTTCCAAGAAAGTACAAATAATTTACAGGTGCAAATGACAATTACTCATATGTCAAGTAATTAACTCTTATCGGTGTATTAAGAAGTTCAATTGCTTGATTCTAGTGTATAAAGTATCAAGTGGACATGTATTCTGTTATTTAAGAATTTTAGTCTGCCTGCATGTATAGTATGTTGATTACTCAGTATATTACAGTGTTTTGAATATACTGCTCTGCCAAGTTTACAGGTGCAAATGACAATTACTCGTATGTCAAGTAATTAACTCTTATCGGTGTATTAAGAAGTTCAATTGCTTGATTCTAGTGTATAAAGTATCAAGTGGACATGCATTCTGTTATTTAAGAATTTTAGTCTGCCTGCATGTATAGTATGTTGATTACTCAGTATATTACAATGTTTTGAATATACTACTTTGCCAAGTTTAGAATGATATACATGTTGTATTATAACTTTAAATAGGTAGACGTGAAACTATAGAGATACTAGAATCAAGTATAAGTAAGAGAAAGGTACAATGTAGAAAGAGCTTTCTAGGAATAATAAAATAATAGACTTAAGAGCCCTGAACACCATAGAATCCCTATGAGAGGTCTGCACCTTAGGGATGAAACGACCTACCCTGGTGGTGCGTCCAGTATATGGGGGTTGGAACGTACCAACAGGTGGTACGGGGGACGAAGCCCTAGTGGAAGTCTCCTTAAATTACAGAATGTAGTGTCCAACATCAACCTGAGATCATGGTGGCACTAGAGTATAGAAAAGCCAAGAGGTGGCTTGACTCTCCACTTGTGTGCTCAAGTTAGAGGAGGAGTCCAGTTTAGGCTAGAGAGCCATTTCCCTATTGCAGACCAGGAGAGTAGTCAGACTTAGCATTTCTCGGGTGTGTCTGCTAAGTCTTGTATGGTGTGATCGTTGTGCACTACGAGTCTTCATATGTAGAGTACACTGCATATGATCAGGGCATAATAAATGAATGAGAGGTCAAACAAGTGTGTACAGTTATTCAATTATTCTTTGTATGTTTCTGAATTATTAGTTCTCTTTATGATCAATCAAGCATTTCATATATTGATTCACTCTTATAGATATCTAGAGTATCCTGCCATATTTATACCGTTATTCAATTATTCTTTGTATGTTTTTGAATTATTAGTTCTCTTTATGATCAATCAAGCATTTCATATATTGATTCACTCTTATAGATATCTAGAGTATCCTGCCATATTTATGATTGTCAATTATTAGACTCTTTAAAGCATATTGTTGTTATAATTGATATCAGTTGCTCAAAAGTATATCTATATTTATATCAGTGCTTTAGATTGTTTCTTTGAAGTACTCATTCACTGAGCGAGTAGGCTCACCCCTCTACTCAAAATTTTTAGGGAAATCACATGGACTGGAAGAAGATATCATTGCATTAGAGTAGATCTGCCACAAGAGTTAAGTCTGAGTATAGTTAAGTTCTGTTGATCTCTGCCACTCTAGGTCCTTGTATAGACGTGAGAGAGTTGTAAATGATGTTTTGTATGTTTGTTTCCTTAATAAGAGAGAATGTAAATGATTGTCATGTCGTATGTACATGAAAGTGTGAGAAACATAATGAATGTATGGATGTGTATCATTAATGTTGAGATTATATTAGAGAAATAAAAGTTTAATTCTCTTGTAAAGTTAGTTTATGTGGTTCAATGTGAGAAAATAAAGAGTTTGAGAAAGAATAAAAAGTTAAGGGTGATCTTTGTATTACGTTAAATCCTCAATTTATACCCTAATCTCATAATTAGTGGTAATTATGAGATTGGGGTGTAACAACTTGGTATCAGAGCTTAGGATGAGTTGTTAGGGACCATTAAGTTAGTAAGTTAGAGTCATAAGTGTGGCAAATATGAGATGTTATGATGTTAGCTCTTAAGATTTGAGTATTTGGATATCCTGGCCCAGTATCTGAGTACTTGGATCAACCAGTATCAAGCTACTCTATCTATTCTTTCATGTATACCCTGGCCATGTATACAGTGGAAGGATGGGTTAGAGAGGAACCCTAGAAATATTAGGGGTTAGAAACAAGATAAGTAACATGAATTAAGAGCATAAATATAAAATGAGATAGAACTTTCATTTCATATTGTTGTTTTGTTGTAGATGAATAGAAATGCTCTTATATGTTTGAATTCAGATATTCAATATTTTGAAATATATATGGGTCTTTAAGATTTATTGTACACCATGCAGTTGTAGCATTTATTGATTACATTCTTTGTATCAAGTAGACTTGAAATGATCTTTGAATGAACTTTCCTAAGTGGATATTCTTTCCACATGTTTGAGATTAATAGGAGTTGGTTAATCTTAAGTAGCTCTTGGCTTCAGGACTGCAGGTTCAGCCTGGTCTGGCTGGTAGGATGCATTACTGGGATCTAATGGCTCCTATTAACAATATGATAAGAGTAGACTATGGATAAATTAGACCCACATCACAGTGAGAATGTACATACACTAAGATGTTGAAACATATGGGAAAGATTATAATATCTAAGAATCAGTTGGAACTGATATCTGAGACCCAACTTTGGGGCCTCATATGAGAAATCCTTAATTGGGAATAAAGGAGCACGACATAAGGTTTAGATTAAGTTTAATGATTAATATTATATGAACTCTAAATATGAAATATGGAAAAGATATGAGAAAAGTATGTAAGGGCCAAGGTAGTAAGAATAAATCATGAGGAATGGATTATATAACTGAGTACAATGTTTTTATGTACTCCAAAGCAAAGGAAAAATAGAAGAAAAGAGTTAAGTATATGATAAGTAAATATAAGTGAAGAGTCTTCAGAAGAGTTAAAGTAAAGAGAATTAGATAAATATGTAAATAATAAGACTAGGATAAGAAACTAAATCAAAACAAAGATAAATGTTGTAATTGATGAGCTTGATTAAGGAATGAGGGTTATGATATAATTGAGAGCATGGAATGTATACCTTTATTAATAAGTTTAATACATTCATCCTTACTACCTTTGGATTCCAAGTCTCTATAGAACAACAAACTAGTTTCTAAAAAAAAAGAACAAAAGTGTAGCTTAACAAAATGAATAAGTTATACAAAGGTAGACTATACTCAGGAAGGAAAAACTTGATATAAGAGAAACTATGTTTCACCCATGGATGAGCCGTTTGATTTAAAATGAAGGATATGTAATGTATTAAACATGAGTTGAAATGAATAGAGAGATTATTGATTTAGAATTTCAACTTCACATTAGTAGAAGGATAAAAAGAAATATGTGCAACATGGTATACATGATCATACACATGAATAAGCAACATGATCATAAGAAAAAAGTAGAAGTTAAAGATAACAGGTGGAAGAGTAGTATATGGTAATAGGATTATGGAAAGTAAGGAAGGGTTTGAAACATGGTGGAGTAATATAGATTATAAAAGAAATAGGTTAGGAGATTCAATCAAGTGCTAATTAGTCAAGTATCCTTGTTGATAACTAATTAAACCTACATACGACAAATTTATTAATGGGATGTCGTGATATTGTGATACAACAAATACAATTAGAGTTTGGCAAATAGAAGTGTGATGGATTCCATGAGGCAGATGATGGAGTGGTGTGTTACCATACCAGAGTTGAGGTTCCTGACATTGGAAATCTGAGGAAGATGGTTCTGGAAGAGGCTCACTCTTTGATGTATGCTATGCACCCAGGTAGCACCAAGATGTACCATAACCTTAAAGATCTATATTGGTAGGCTGGCTTGAAGCGAGATGTAGCTGAGTTCGTAGCCAAGTACGTAATGTGTTAGCAAGTGAAATCGGAGCATTAGAAGCCTATAAGAGCATTGTAGTAGTGGTAGTGGGATCATTTCATGATGGACTTTGTCATTGGTATGCCTAGGACAGCCAAAGGACATGACTTCATATGGGTGATAGTTGATCGGTTGACAAAGTTAGCTCACTTGTTTCTAGTGAAGATGACATTTTCAATAGAGAAGCTCATTCAGTTATATGTGGATGAGATAGTGTGTTTACATGGTGTCCCTACTACTATCGTGTCAGATAGAGGTCCTCAGTTTATGAGATGCTTTTGGGAGTGCTTGTACACAGCCTTGGGTACCCAGTTGAGGTTTAGCACTACCTTCCAAGCATCTAGTATGCACAGTGGCATCTGTCCTGTGGGGTCGTCCCACTCGCTCTCATGATGCGTGACTAAAACCATCAACAATATGTCAATGACACTCTCTCGAGGAATGACATATCAACACCTCAGAATACACTAAGTTCCTTCTCAGGTCTTAGGATATTCCAGGGTGTTAGGAACAGAATACCTTGGATCGTCCTCCTCTCGGGTACAGATCCAAACTATCATCTCTTAGCTATTCCTACAACGGATCTCTCGATACAGGTAGAAACATCAGTTCAAGCGAGTAAGAGATCAACCAAACTAGCAATCATAACTTGGAAAGAGAAAATATAACATGTAACATACTAGATCTGATATGAATATACTTGCTTAAGGCAAAAGTATATATACATGCCCGGATCGGGCTACATAGCCAAGAAGGAGCTAACTAGCCATAGACAAGCATAGCTGACACCGAACAAAGATGGGTGAACATTGTTTGTACAAGAAACAAAGGAATGCAATAGAATGAAAGAGAAGAGGAAAGAGATATAGCCCATAGAGGAGAGGTGGCTCTCGCTCCTTGGCCTTTATGCAGGCTGGATCTCACCCCTTGGGTCTTCTCTTCATCCCTCTGGACTCCTGGACTCTCTCTCTCTAGGCCGTATCGAGCAGACCGTATCGGGTAACCGTATCGGGCAGACCGTATCGGGCAGCCGTATCGGGCAACCATATCGGGCAACCGTATCGGGTAGCCGTATCAGGCAAACTGTATCGGGCAATAGATTTTTGGGGAACACGACACACTAGCTCCTTAGTCTAGGCACTAACTCTTGCAAGGTCCTCCCTCCGGCTCTTCTCCTCGCTCTGTAGGTTGGCAGCTACTATTTATAGGCAGCGAGTTGATGGGAGTTGTAGCTTTTATTGGTCCATGTATCCTTCATCTGTGGTTTCAATCTTGAGGCATCAGGTGGGCCAATATGACTGTCGCTCGATGACCGTGTCGGGCAACTGTATCAGGTAGGCCGTATCGGCCAGACGTATTGGGTAGGCCGTATCGGGCAGCCATATCAGCCAGACCATATCGGGCAGCCATATCGGGCAGGATGTATTGGGTAGTCCATATCGGGCAGTCGTATCGGCCAAACCATATCGGGCAGCCATATCGGCCAAACCATATCGGCCAGCTGCTGGAATTCTTGTCTTTTCAGGTTCAGTGCTTAAGAGTCCCAAAATTGGCTAGTTTCGGTGCTTGTAAGTCAAAAATTGGCTAATTAGCTACATTATTGGCTATTCTAACTACTTTTACCTAATGAGAGACAGAAAGAATAAAACATGATCAAAAGAGTGCATATTAAGACTAAAGTGGCACAAAACTATAGATAAAATGCATAGAGAATATGCACTAATTTGACTGTTATCAACTACCCCAAGCTTAAAATTTGCTTGTCCTCAAGCAAGGCTATGCTCAAAGAACAAAAAGATAACATCCAAATTAAGCTTGGCAATAAATGCAAGGTTAAGAAAAATAGTTTAAAACATCAATTCTCCTTATCCATGTCGTTTCAGAATAAACCCCCACCTGTCGGGCACAATCCTGCCAAAGCAAGATCAATGAGTTTCCTGGCAAGATTAAGCAAATTCACTACAACCTATCGATACTCATGAGGGTTTGAACCATAATTATTTAAACAAGAAAGAGTTGTCACACAGGTGATCATGCAGGCGATGAGCAATAAGTTATCACCATGAATCCATGCATACCAATCGGGAATCAACGTGCCTCTCACTTATTCATGTCCTAAGAAACAAAGCAAAGGACTCTAATGACTTCTGAGAATCCCGATCCGCGTCAGGTTGGTCCATGTAGCGAGCAACAGTCCCTGCAGTCTAAGCCAGTTGGCCCAAAGTAGTGAGATGAACTCCTCGTAATGTGCTCAAACCAACCCTGCTACTGAGACGGTCTCATAGGTCACCTAGGGGGTTCCTAGCGACTCTCTAATGAGCTTTTAGAGTGGTACTACTAGGCACGACATATCCGCATTCATGAGCGCAGTCATACACCGGCTGGGCACCATCCTCAACTCTCCTAAAAGAGAAAACAACACTCATTTATTGTTCACACTTAGGCTTTTATCATCTGCATTCTATTTGTAGGCTTGGGTGAGAACTATATAGATATTTTGGGATTTTGTGGGCGGCCAAGCCTCTTTTGCACATTTTTATATTTTTCATCTTTTTGACTCAATCTAATGTGAGAAGGCACGTAGTCCATCAAGGAAAAATATTTTATCTTGATTATAGCTCAAAACTCATCATGATCCGCTTGACACTTATGTGAAAAGTTGCAATTATGATTCAAGAATCCTTAGAATAGAGGCAACCTTGTGAAATTCGTAGCTAGGCGACTTTAATCATGATTTAGCTCATTCCTACGGTCCTTTACCATGGATTTGCCATTCATGACATAGATCAAGGGAATTTAGCTTTAAGCTATGAAAAATGGACATAACCTTAGATTTATTTCCAAACTCAAGGAAAGAGTCAAAGAGCAAGTCAAGCAAAAGGTCAAGCAAATTTTAAGATGAAAATTGTGCATCTAGGCATACAGTCAAGCATTTATCTATTAAATTCGCACCATATAGCCATAATTGCAAAGCTAAAAAGCTGAAAATTTTGAAAATTTAAGACTAAATTCAGGAAATAGACATGCATGGAAGAAGAGTGAAGAGAAAAGAAGGGCGAGGCCTACCACCCCAAGATTAAATTTTTTCTCGTCCTCGAGCAAGACTCAAACTTGAAATAGTGAGGCAGGAATGCATGAGTTTAACGACAGTTATTGAAGTTCTAAAGATGATGCATGGGTGCAAGGATATCAAAACAGTTAGAGGAAAGAAATTAACTAACATGAAAAACAAAATTTATTGTAATAAAAGGGAGGGAGGGTGGGTAAGAGAAAAGGGGGTGGCTGCCCCACGATACCGACACTGGGATCCCAAATCCTAAGGTTTGGGACCAGTGTCACCTATGTATTACCGACAGGTTCCGCCACATAATATGAGTAGAATAGGCGGATGTGTTGGCCATGTCGATTCTGAAGAAGCGAAGTGAAAATCGGCGACTCGGTGAAGTCATCTTTGTGCTGGAAGTGGCTTGAACTGCACTGGGATGGATTCTTTGGCATGTCATCCTCAAGGTACCTTTCATTATATGAGTCTACATATGAAGGTCCCGGGATGTCGACACAGGATGAGATGGAGGTGATAGGTTGGACGTCATCTTGAGGATTCATGTCTTCTCTATCCATCTCTACACTTGAGGTTGGATGCTCATATAAATCTTCATGTACAGTTTGAGCCATCCAATCATCTTCAGAACATGAAGTGTCCTCCAAAGAATCTATTTGTAGTTCTACCACCCCAATCTTATCACCTGGTGTGGAGTCAGGGGTATCTTCATGCTCAGTAGCCATGTTGTAGTGAACCGTCCATCCTGCACCCTCGATGTCCACCAAGCCTTGTAAAGGGGTGGTGGCAAATGATGGCTCGTGCTGCTCCAACTCGTCTTTGTTACTATAATCACTACTCCATGTCGAGCAGTTGTCGTCGTCTTCATCATCGAACAAATTGTTCCAAACCATGGTTGGCGTACTGCTCAAAGCGAAGTGACAAGTCTCAATATGAGAAATGTCACTCTGGTCTGGTTCAATATTTGACTCTAGTTCCTCAAACCAACCTTCTGGTTGTGAGGTCGATTGGCTTTTTGAGTCTTCATCATCATCATCATAGACCCATTCATGTATATGACTTATTTCTTCCATTGGTTCATCAGTTGGGTCATCTGGATAGAATGAAGGGCTTCCCCAAGTGGGTTGGTCTTCATAGAAAAATCTTGGTGAATCCAGTTGATGGTTTGAATAGGATGATGGTGCATACTCCACTTCAGACCCAATGGGATGGTCTTGATGACTAACATCTTCATTGTCTTGTTATGGCAGTTGTAACCAAATTGTAACTAGATCGATGAGCTCTTGGAGCCTCCTGCCTTGTTCAACATCTTTATCATGAAGTTGTTGTACTTGAGCAGCAATGCTTTCGAGACCTGTCAATTCTGCCATGCACAAATAAGGGGAACCCGTTGTATCAAACTGATGCTTTAGGATGAATTGTTGTTCCACAGTTTGAAGCATACTACTACTACGGTCTGCAGCCTCGACGGCTACTTTGAGATGATGCTCCTGCTTGTCTAATAGTTGTTGGAGCAGATTGACATTTTCTTAGAGATGAGGAACTAGGGAGGTGAGTGCCTTGACACTTTCTCCAGCTAACTCCACTGCCTTGATCAGTTCTTGATCCCATGATAGCATGGGAGTCGATGGTTGAATGGTAGTCTCCTTTGTTGGAATTTCAACATATGACGATGTTGGAGGTGAATATAACTCGACTAGTTGCAGAGCACGACCTTCAATTATTTGCCAGCAGTCGGAACTACAGAAAAACTCGGGAGGACAGGTGGACAAGATGACTTGTCTTGCATAAGCAAGATCCATGGCTGAAAAAGGTATGAGAAAAAGAAAAGTGATTTAGTATATATGAACAAGTATGTGTAAAGCAAGAGGAAAACTATGCATGTATATACAGACTTATAGTGACAGAACAAAAATCTACTATGCGTGTAAACATGGAAAACCACGTCCCCGGCAACGACGCCAAAAGTTGACCGGCCTTTTTCTCGCATCCGGAAACAAACGCGGGACAAAGGAAGGAATAAAGCTTTAAATTTATAACCCAAAACCTTCTAGGCCCCCGTAACTTTATTACGGGGTCGAAGTAGATATATGGGGTCGAACACAGGGATTTGGTGACATTTAGGATGCCATAGATCTTGTTCTTTAGTCAGATAAGCCAAGACGATAGTCGATAAAAGTAAGTGCTAGAATTAGTCTAGCGGGTTGTCACGATATAAAACAAAACAAAGAAAACAAAACAAAACAAAACATAGCTCGTGATTCTACTAAATAGAGAAAGAGAGTTCTTGGATATGTAACCACAACTGGGGCAATCTATGCACTCATTTTTGGGCGTAGACAACCCTTGAACACCCAAGCAAGCATCTAGTATGCACAGTGGCATCTGTCCTGTGGGGTCGTCCCACTCGCTCTCACGATGCGTGACCAAAACTATCAACAATATGTCAATGACCCTCTCTTGAGGAATGGCATATCAACACCTCAGAATACACTAAGTTCCCTCTCAGGTCTTAGGATATTCCATGGTGTTAGGAACAGAATACCTTGGATCGTCCTCCTCTCGGGTACAGATCCAAACTATCATCTCTTAGCTATTCCTACAACGGATCTCTCGATACAGGAAGAAACAACAGTTCAAGCGAGTAAGAGATCAACCAAACTAGCAATCATAACTTGGAAAGAGAAAATAGAACATGTAACATACTAGATATGATATGAATCTACTTGCTTAAGGAAAAAGTACATATACATGCCCAGATCGGGCTACATAGCCAAAAGAAGCTAACTAGCCATAGACAAGCATAGTTGACACCGAACAAAGATGGGTGAACATTGTTTGTAAAAGAAACAAAGGAATGTAGTAGAATGAAAGAGAAGAGGAAAGAGATATAGCCCGTAGAGGAGAGGTGGCCCTCACTCCTTGACCTTTGTACAGGCTGGATCTTGCCCCTTGGGTCTTCTCTTCATCCCTCTGGACTCCTCGACTCTCTCTCTCTAGGCCGTATCGGGCAGACCATATCGGGTAACCGTATCGGGCAGACCATATCGGGCAGCCGTATCGGGCAACCGTATTGGGCAGACCATATCGGGCAGACCGTATCGGGCAACCGTATCGGTCAGCCGTATCGGGCAGACCGTATCGGGCAGTAGACTTTTGGGGAACTCAACACATTAGCTCCTTGGTCTAGGTACTAGCTCTTGCAGGGTCCTCCCTCCGGCTCTTCCCCTCGCTCTGTAGGTTGGCAGCTACTATTTATAGGTAGCGAGTTGATGGGAGTTGTAGCTTTTATTGGTCCACGTGTCCTTCATCTGTGGTTTCGATCTTGAGGCATCAGGTGGGCCAATATGATTGTCGCTCGATGACCGTGTCGGGCAGGGGGAGTGTCGGGCAGCTGTATCGGGCAGGCCATATCGGGCAGCCGTATCGGGCAAGCCGTATATATCAGCCAGACCATATCGAGCACCCGTATCAGCCAGACCATATCAGGCAGCCGTATCGACCAGACCATATCGGCCAGTTGCTGGAATTCTTGTCTTTTCAGGTTCGGTGCTTAAGAGTCCCAAAATTGGCTAGTTTTGGTGCTTGTAAGTCAAAAATTGGCTAATTAGCTACATTATTGGCTATTCTAACTACTTTTACCTAATGCGAGACAAAAAGCATAAAACATGAGCAAAAGAGTGCATATTAAGACTAAAGTGGCACAAAACTATAGATAAAATGCATAGAGAATATGCACTAATTTGGGTGTTATCAGAGGTCATGAAGAAGATTTTGTGATTATTCAAGAATTAAGATCTTGTTCAATAGGCGGTGACAAAAATGGGGTTTCAACAAACACTATTATTGATAAAATTAAAACCAAGTTGGGAGGGTGGAAATTTAAAATGCTTTTTGTGGTTGGTCATGTATAACTAATCAAGATTATAGACACTACTTCTCTGAATATATTTGTAGATCTGTGGTTAGTTTGTATAATACACTTACTACTCTGAATATGTCTTGGGCTACTTTTCATATGCCTACCGAGATTAATGTAATTTTATAGAATTGTTAAAGATTTCATGTGGGATGACAAAGAGGGTGGAAAATTGTGTATCTTGTGTCCTAGGATCAAGTTTACATACCTAAAGAGAAGGTGGACTTGGAATTAGAACTACTAAACATATCAACCAAGCAAGCATTGTGAAGAATATTTAGAATGTGGAATTCAAAGAATACTCTTTCGGTCAAATGGTGTTTGGAAATTATTTAAGACGAGACTCCATTTGGAATTGTCATTTTAGAAATAACCATTCATGGATATGGAACCAAATAGCAAAAGTGAAAGATATCATTTCAAATTCTATTAAATATAAAGTATTAAATGGTTTTAGTTCCCCTCATGAGGAGTACCTTAGATTGCACACGACAAGTTTCTTAACAACCTTGCATGTCACAAGTTACGCCTAAAGTTAAGCAAAAACAATCTTTCTAAGCTTATATTTTTTTTATTGAGAATTTCATATGAAGTATTCCTAGGACACTATCCTACTCCTTTGCAAAGTTTCTACTTTTACATGGTTCTCCTTGCTTAAGTAATGACAATATCACTTAAAATGGGACAATTGTGGTGAATATCATAATTGCTTGGGACTGTATTTAGAAGAGATTTTAATAAGTTCAATGTCCCATCTAGTTGTGGAGGTATAATGACCCGTAAAATTAGAGCTGCAATGCCTATAAAATGTTACTAAAAAGTTTCCACTTTTGATAATTTGTATAAAAGAGGATTTCACCTTGCCTCTGTTTATATGATATGTTTCAAAGACAAATAATATGCAGTCACTTGTTATAATTAAGTAAAAATGACAACATATTTGACAAGAAGTTGTTGCGAAAAGGGATATACATATCATTCCTAATGATTGTATGAATATGCATTATTTCAAAGTCAAATAATATAGACAACATTGTTATTAGTGTGTTATATAACAAATGCACCACTGGGAACATAACATTTTTTATAATCCTTTTCCTTCCATTCATCATACTTGGAATGCAATAACCCTCAATCTATGAGTTCTCTTCTCTAGTGTATAATATATAGTCCCCCCTTGTTATCTGTATAAATGGATTGTATATTCTTCTTGGGATTTCTTGCATTTGTTTAACCCCTTATTGTGAATATTTGGAGTAACACACTTGATTGTCCAAAAGTACCACCTTAGTTCATGATTCATCATTCTTCAAACATATATTTGATCAACCATCAATAAAACATAAAATTACAGTAATTTCATATTGATTACTTATAACCATAAATTTTTACTATATTACAATTTCTAATTACTTTAATTAGATCCACACATGTCAAATAACATGATTTAGGGTTAGGGTTGTATAGATAAAAAAGATATTATTTATTAATCAAATAGACAAACCTAGGTCTTAGTTTAAATTGAGAATGGCATGTCACACTCATGTATCTAATCTGCTTTCTCTTGGAGAAAGAAATAAAGGACACTCTCACCTGGCACCTTGATATCCAAGCAAGGTAAAACACATCATGACTATGTAGATCTTTAATCCCCACCCGCCCTTTTACCGATCTCAAATGGAACGCTAATATTTTTTTTTGTGAACCAAGTGTGTTTCTTTCTATTACTATCTCAACCAAATAAGTACCGTCCTGTTACAGGATGTAACAAGGAAAGAAACAGAAGAAAAAAATGGAATATATATAATTTTATACAGAGGAAAAATCTTCTATACTATATTTCCAGATCTCGCCTGGGGTTTTCTTTGTTCCCAGGAAGATCCACTTATTCCTTTCTGTCCAGGTATGATAAATCACAAATGCAGCAACAACTTTCTCAGTTTTCTTCAGTTCATTCAGGTCTTCGATACATAGGGGTATTTTCATTCTGAATCTGCCCTTGAATGACTACCACACCTCCGCAGCAAATTTGCAGGTGAAGAAAATGTGTCTTGTGCTTTCCTCATCATTTTCACAAAGAGGGCACCTGGATACTAAATACAGTCTGAAGTTTCTCAAGATATCAATAGTAGGGAGTCTATTTAGGAATGCCTTCCATAGAACCAAGGAGCATCTTATACGAATTTTACCACTCCATATCCACTTTCCCCAGTAAATGGTCGAACCTGTAGATCTAACTATCTCCCAGCCGTTTCTCAGCCGAAAGCTTCTTGTTTTTCCCATTGAAAGAAAATCACACCCCTGTGACGGCTGGGGTAATTGTTCAAGGATAGCTTGAATTGCTTCGCAACCACAGACAACAGGACATTTCCATTTACCATTTTCTATAAGCACACTAACATTGAAGTTGATACCTTCCCCCCACGCAACCCGAGTTGTTTATCCACCTTGTCTATTAGTTTTCTTCTACCAGACAACCAAGGATCACGCCACATCTTGAATTTGTTTCCATCCCCTATATTGAAGTCCAACGTGCTGAGGAGAATAATTCTCTTCTTTAGGAGTTTTTTCCACAGCCACGAAACATTAGCTATTTCAGTAACTGACCATAATGTGTCATTTTTTAGATATTTACCATGCATCCATTTCACCCACAAGGACTTTTTATCGTTGGCCAAATCCCATAAGTTCTTGAGCAAACCTGCATTTGTCCAATCTTTTATGGGTCTAATACCCAATCCACCTTCCAGCTTGGCACTACTACAGAAATAGCATTCAGTGTCGCTTTTATGGGCGTCGGTTATTAAGGAAAACCGACGCCTATAATATAAGGTGTCGGTTGTTTAGGAAAACCGACGTCTATATTCGAAGACCAGCCAGACACGGGTACCACTTTGTATTCAGCGTCGGTTGACTATAACAAACCGACGCCTAAAAGCTCCCGCGAAATCCAATTTTCGAGCGAAAAGAAAAAGTGTCACATACAACGTCGGTTATTTAAATAGCCACCGACGCCTATGTGTGATGAAACTTTGCGCGAAAAGTGTCACTTTCAGCGTCGGTTATCCGTTGATAACTGACGCCGAAAGTGGTTCCCGCCAAACAATTTCGTGAAAATATCATCCAATTGAACATCGGTTGGTTCAAACAACCGACGCTAAAGAGGTTTAGGAGTCGGTTGTTTGAAACAACCGACGCTATTGGTGAACTTAATATCCCACGATCACCCAACTCTTCCCCTTTCTTCTGTTTCATCGCCTAAACTATTCCCCGGCCCTTTCTTCTCTGCTATCGCCCGACCCTCCACTCTGCCGCAACCACCACCATCTTCCTCCACGACAATGCCGCCGCGCCGCCTTCTCCGCCGCCAGTGCTGATTTGTGACCGCCGCCTTCTCCTCCGGTGCCTCCATGCCGCCGCCAGTGCCTCCACGCCGCCGCCGCCAGGTCGACAGCTAGCTGCTTCTCCACCACCGTCGCGCCGCCGCAACCATCTTCTCCGTCTGCTCATCGGTCGTCGTGCACTGCCGCCACGTGCCATCGTCATCGCCCACTCTGCGCCGCCGTCTGGTTCGACCACAGCTCCTCTCCAGACCGGCCATAACTCATCTAGCCCTAGCCCTACCTTCCAGGTTCGACCACAGCTCCTCTCCAGGTCAGATTCACACATTAATATTGCCAATAATATAGGAAATAAATGCTAGCTCCAATTATAGACATATTGTATATGGTTTTGATCAGAAAAATGCATAGATTGTGAATAAAATTTTCTCGAAAACCCTAGTTTGATGAGCATGTTGTTAACCATGTTAATTATGATTCTTCTATATATTCTGATGTCATTATATAATTATGTGATCCCAACATATTAAATTGAATTAGAATGATTTCATGAATTATAGGGTTTTAAAGTTGATAAACATGTACATGCGGAAATAGGGTTATTAAACCAATGGTTATAACATAGTATGATCTTAATCTGATCTGGATGTTCATAATAATGTAGTATGTTAAATATGATGATTAGGGATACATATAATGTCTAGTAAAGATTCCTAGACCTTTTGTTTGAAACTATTGATTTCTTGATTTATTATTTAATAATGCTCTGTTGATTAGGATTAACCATGTTGCCTGTAGTTTATAGACATTTATTATATATAAGAATGACAACACATGTATTTGTTAGCCTAGAAACCCGTCCAAGATTTACTCATTAGGAGTAAATCTTGGATAGTCCCCGGTTTGGGACTGTTCTTGAACACCTAATCTCACTTAGGATGTAAGTGTATAATGTGTATTGGGTTTTCGAGAAAATTTCGGTAGCATTTCCCCGTTTGTTCTCTAAGTATATATGTACTTAGAGAACAACGAGGAAATGCTGCCGAAATTTTCTTGAAAACCCAATACACATTATACACTTACTAGTGAGATTAGGTGTTCAAGGATGGGATAGGTGGTACACATTTATTATATATAAGAATGACATCAAATGTGTTTGTTGGCCTAGAAACCCGTCCAAGATTGACTCATTAGGAGTAAATTTTGGATAGTCCCCGGTTTGGGACTGTTCTGAACACCTAATCTCACTTAGGATGTAAGTGTATAATGTGTATTGGGTTTTCAAGAAAATTTCGGTAGCATTTCCCCGTTTTTTCTCTAAGTATATATGTACTTAGAGAACAGCGGGGAAATGCTGCCGAAATTTTCTTGAAAACCCAATACACATTATACACTTACTAGTGAGATTAGGTGTTCAAGGATGGGATAGGTGGTACACATTTATTATATATAAGAATGAAATCACATTATACACTTAGGTAGGATGTAAGTGTATACCCTAATCTTTTCCTAATATATACTTGTTTCCTAATATATACTTGTTTTCTCTGATCATAGAATGGATAGATCATGGATGTCCATTCATAATCGTTGCACCCCAGAGTTTATATCTGGTCTTGATCAGTTTATTAGATTTTCCGAGGAACATAGGAAAAAACCTACAGATAGGTTCTACTGTCCATGTAGGCATTGCGGTAACAACTTGAAAGTCAACACTGGTGAGGAAATCAAAAGTCATGTCATGTGCAACGAGATTGTTTATATAAATGCTAAATATTTGCCTTTTTCTAGTTTATACAAATGCTAAATGTTTTCCTTTTTCTAGTTAATACAAATGCTAAATGTTTGCCTTTTTCTAGTTAATACACATGCTAAATGTTTGCCTTTTTCTAGTTAATACAAATGCTAAATGTTTTCCTTTTTCTAGTTAATACAAATGCTAAATGATTGCCTTTTTAATGACATTTTCAGATGGCTGACCATGATGAGCATGATGTCCATGATGAGCATGAAGTCCATGATGAGCATGTTGTCCATGACGAGCATGGCGAGGATACCAATGTAAGTTCTAAAAACATATCCTGTATTTCTATAAAATTCATTATCTTCTAGTTATGTCATATATCTTATATTTCTATATTGGGCTAATTCAGTGTGTTTATTTTTGTTAAATTTTAGGTTGATGATGCACATGTACCCACTGAAGCACTGAAGCAACTTGATGCGCAGCACCAAACACTTAACAAGAAAAGGGGCATCACTTTGTTGAAGAAGTTAATAGCGCTTAGTGGCAGTGGATCCAAATTGGTTGTGGAGTTTGATAATGGAGGAAATGCAATTGGAGTGAACCGCAACAATTTTGTAAACTATCTTGGGTGTACCACTCGGAGCCATTGTGGTGTTAAGTATGATAATTGGCATAAAGTTCCTCAGGGGAAAAAAGACTTGATATGGAAGGATTTATGCGTGAGTTATTATTATTTGCAATTCTATTTTGTAGATTACAAATTCTATTATTTGCAATTCTATTTTGGATACTAGTTAATAACATTTCTATTTTACAGAATCTGTTTGTATTGGATGATAAGTTGCATTGTAAAAGTGTGATGCAATGTGCTGGAAAGATGCTTAGGAATTATAGGACAAATCTGAACAGAGAATACATAAAAGAGGGTGATAAGAAAAAGAAGTCAGCCCTTGAACAATGGAACTTCTTGGACAAAGAAGATTGGGACAATTTTGTTGCTTCAAGAAAATCTGAAGAATTCAAGGTATTAGGCATCACTCCCAATTTAATTAATATACATTGTATTCACCTATTCAAGATTAACATTTAGTGATACTAACCAAATCATTAATGTGCATACTAACTAGGCCCTCAATGACGCACAAAAAGCAAGGCGTGCACTGAATGTGCATGACCACACTATGGGTCCAAAAGGCTATGCAAGCGTTCGCCAAAGACTACATGCGGAGTCTGTGGCTACTCAGGAGTATGCTCCTACTCAGGAGTCTGCCACACCCATGCCTCGCCATGATATCTGGATAGCTGGGAGGAAAAACAAGAAGGGTGAAATAAAGAAGCCTGTAACTGCTGAGGCGGCTGCGAAAATGGTAAAATACAACTCTTAGAGCAATCGTTTGAATATTGATTATTTGTGGTGTTAACTTACCAATTTCTATTGATGGTGATTAGCGGGAGCTGCACGAGCAGAGGAAACAAGGCACGTTCATCCCTCAGGGCACAAGGGATGAATTGACAATTACTCTGGGTAACCCAGAGCATCCTGGACGTGTTAGGGGTGCAGGCACTGGTGTGGGCATCAAAGCATTCTTTGGGCCATCCCAGTGCAAACCCAGAGCGGGACTTTCTCAAGAAGAGGTAACCTATTCTTTTTTTAGAATGTTACTGCAAAAGGAAATTCAATAATAAGAAGCTAATGTTTCTTTTATCCATGTATAGGAGAATAAGAGAGTCGAGGATATAGTTGCTAAGAAGGTCAACGATGTAGTTGCTGAGAAGGTCAAGGAAGAATTGTTGCGGTGGTAGGCATCTCAGGCTTCCAATCAGCCTATGGTGACCCACTCTTCTCCTGATGCACAGACTGCGAGTAATCCTGGAGACCCATCGCCTAACACGTATGCTGTAAGTATTGTTTATGACATTGTAGCTAGTATTTTCAAGATGATATGTTTTCAAGATGATATGTATATATGTATAACATTCTTTACGTAAATTTGTAGGCATTGAAGCCATGCCGCTTAAGAATACAAGACTATGTTGTTGCAGAGGCGCAGGCTTACTCGTCCCTTCCTGGGGAAAGGTTTCACGGGACTCCAATGCCACAGGGCTACGTTCGTGTGGGCCCATTACGTGTGTTACCCGATTGGAGGGAAGCTACATTGCCATATCCCCACCCGGATATTGATACACTTGCTTAGGCAGAAGGCGGGGTCATATTGTGGCCCAAAGCAGATGTCGTCTACACTACTAAAATTGTAAGATAAATTTACATTGATTTTGACTGTTAATGTGTATATATGATGTCAACTGATCTAAAATTATATATACAGGTTAAAAAGAAGACACCAGGAGCACCTAGGCCTCCATCTCCACTTCCCGCATTACCAACTTGGGTTCCAACTGACCTAACATACCCGTTAGGTCCTGCTTGTAGGGGAATGGCATGTTGGCTACGGGCACATAATATACATTGTCCGATAATTGTTTCTTTAGATGTAGATTATGCAGGTCAATCATACGATAGCTCTTTATTTATACAAGATATTATTGAGTTATTTATGTATGATTGGCTGAATACATCAATGATAGAGACATGGATAAGGTGAGATCTTGTTTATACATCCATATACCTTGTGTAAGATCCGGTGATCTGGTTTCTTATATATTAATGCATACATAATACATGTTTTGCAGCTACTTAGTCGAAGATCATTGCAAACAATTTGCATTTGATCATGTGGGATTTTTGATTCCATCATTGATTAGTATGGTAGCTAAAAACCCTGATAGTGTTCAACAATACTGTATAGATGATTTTACAGTTTTTGGTCAGTAAAAGAAGACGATAATAATAGCTCCATTCAATGTCAAGTAAGTTTACTTTATTTATAATTTGGACTTAAGAAAATTCCATTTTTATTGTGCATTTTGAGTTATTAATTGTTAACTTTTTACCTCTAGCGGTAGACATTGGAAGTTACTAGTTATTGTCCCCGAGACGTTCACTGTTTATTATCTAGATCCCACAGGAAGTACATTAAACACTAAAATTAGACACGTAATGAGAATGCCATTATTCTGGTGAGAAATATTTCATTTTTGTATCTGTTAACATATGTTATTACATTACTATTTACTTATGTAATTTACTGTGTTATATTAACATGTAGGGGTTTAGATGCATTCAAAAAGGCTGGAGGAATGGTCCCAAGGAAAAAGAACCAGCCAATAAATTGGCAGAACGTACAAGTAAGTTCCCGACTCCAATGTATATATTATTGATGTGAATTGTGCTTAGTTGTGTTATTTTGTATGTTTCAATTTATAGTGCGCTACACAAGACAATGGCTGGGCATGCACATACTATGTGATGCGATTTATGCAGATGATTATCAAACATGCCGCATTGGACATTGATACCATACATGAGGTATTATATATAGTCTCATTAGTTAGTATGAAATATATCAATCTTATTTTTATATTATTACTTATATATATATACATTATTCTCTTTGCAGGTATTTAAAACTGACAACACTATAGATAAACGCTTAAAAAATATACATGCTCTATATACGATGGAAGCATTAAATGAAATAAGAGAAGAATGGGAAAAAGCCATACAAGCAGTGGCAACTGTAAGATATAATTGGGATGTTGATAGCGATAATGAATGATACTTTGTAAATGAATATTTCTGAATGTTAATACATGTATTTGAATGTTTCTATATGTGTGAATGTGAGAATTGAATTGATGTCTGAATGTATCTACATGTGTGAATGTGAATGAATGGAACTACAGATTGCTAGCTACATGAATGTTTCTAAATGTGTGAAAATAAAATGGAACTGCAGGTTGCATTGCTAATTGCATGTGTGAATACTTTTGTTGTTAATTTTGCAGGTTTGTGGCCTGTTGTCAGCTGATATCAATGGATGTCGTAAAACCTGCAGTTCATAACTGAATTGAACATGTTTCTCATCCTGCGACCAGCCACAGTAGGTCTGCAGACTGACAGAAAAAAAAACAATAGGCGTCGGTTATTTGTAAAAAACCGACACACAATGTTATAGTGTCGGTTTTTTACAAATAACCGACGTCTATTTCCTGTGGCGCGAAGAAATATGTCGTCGGTTATTTGTAAAAAACTGACACTGATAGTGCCCAAGATGGCGCCCTTTCTGTGGCGCGAAGGGTTTGGGTGTCGGTTTCTTATCTAATAACCGACGCCTATAGTGCCATGATGGCGCGTTTTCGGTGGCGTGCGAAGAGTTTGGGCGTCGGTTTTGGAACTGACGCCTAATGGGTGAGCTTTTAGTGTCGCCCACATAGGTGTCGCTTAGAAACCGACACTAAAGGCTTTAAATAACCGACACTAAAGGTAGTTTCTATAGTAGTGATCTCCCCATCTCAGAGTGCTTATGTACGGGATAGAAGAATATCGAATAACATTGTGGTGGTGCAAGAAATTCTTTTCAACATGCGTAGGAAGGGTGCCCCAAAGTTGATGGCAATCAAGATTGATCTATCAAAGGCTTATGATAAAATGACATGGTCATTTGTTGTAGATACTTTGGAGAAGATTGGAATGCCTAAAAATATTATAACATATATCATCAACTCAGTTTGGGTGGAAGTGTGACTGTCATATGGCAAGGAAAAGTCGCATGTAGCTTCAAATCTACTAGAGGTCTCAGACAAGGGCACCCGTTGTCACCATATCTATTTGTGCTATGCTTGGAATGACTTAGCCAGCTTATTGAAGAGAAAGTTGTGAGTAAAGAATGGTACCCAAGTAAATTAGTAGCAAGAGGTCCATGGATCTCCTATCTTTGTTTTGCCGATGACATGATTCTATTCGCCAAAGCAAGTCAATCTTAAATGAACACAATTCTCAAGTGTTTTGAAGAATTTGGGGAGGTATCAGGACAAGCTATTTCAATCGCCAAATAATGCACGGAGTGGTGTCTAGCTATACATCATTTCTACCAAAGTAGTAGGATTAGTCAGACAAGACTAAACCATAAATGACAATTGTAACCATGTTGTATAATCCTTTTGTCATAGGTATCCAGATTCAACCATATTCATGGACATATTATCCTCATGACGCTCAATTTTAAGTTCCTAGACCTTCAAGTAGGCTAGCAATATATATATATGAGCCCAATCTCAAATAAAGACTCACATGAGCATGACCATGCATTTCTATAGTCTCACTTATCAGCAGGCTTAAGATATCTCTCTTGTTATATGGGAGGGACAAATTCCTTTTACATCACTCAAAATATGTAGTGTGAATCTCATCACCCAATCACTATCTTTATGGCAACCTTCTTCAAGATCATGTTGGGTAGTGTCAAAGCATGACAATTATCATATCACCATTGTAGTGACTTCATGTCGAAGGACCAAAACACCACTATCGCATTCGAGAGTTGACATGACTATAATATAATGGTTCATGAATCACTCTCAAGATGTTTCTATTAAGTACACTTATTCTCTAACAAGTACTTATGTCTCTAACGTGGTATCCAATACCTATGACCCCTGATGTAACATCCCAGGATTTGAGGCCTCAGATATAATGATCTTAAAAAGAATGATTGGACTACCCATATCACCAAGGTGCATCTCCTTTTCCGGGAGCCCATCACTAAAGAACTTCATAGTTAAGCGTGCTCAACTTAGAGTAGTACTAGGATGGGTGACCGGTCAGGAATTTGATCCTGGCTTGCACGTGAGTGATGATAATGCGTGTAGTTAAGGCTAGTGGTGGTATGTGGGGCCAGTCGTCATTCTTGAAACTCTACTAGAGCCTAGGGCAGTGGGTCCGGGTGTTACAAATGGTATCAGAGCCAAAACCCCTCCAGTAGGTGGGGCCCAGATGGGCATGGCATGCCAGTCTTGAGCCATACGATCCAGGCATGTAGGAAAGGGTTTTACATGGTGACGTAGCCACCCTTGCGCTGGTATTCCATGATCAGGAGTTGGGTGTCCATGAGCCATTCTGGGTCTGTACTAAAATGGGGTCAGATTATGAGGCCATATAGTTAAGTCTTGACGAGGACGTCAAGAGTCTAAGTGGGGGAGATTGTAACGTCCCAGGATTTGAGGCCTCGGATATAATGATCTTAAAAGGAATGATTGGACTACCCATATCACCAAGGTGCATCTCCTTTTCCGGGAGCCCATCACTAAAGAACTCCATAGTTAAGCGTGCTCAACTTGGAGTAGTACTAGGATGGGTGACCAGTCGGGAATTTGATCCTGGCTTGCACGTGAGTGATGATAATGCGTGCAGTTAAGGCTAGTGGTGGTCTGTGGGGCCAGTCGTCATTCCTAAAACTCTACTAGAGCCTAGGGCAGTGGGCCCAGGTGTTACACCTGAGATATGGTCATTAGTCCCACACATACTCATCTCATGTGCATTAATTGTTATGACTGTATCTGAGCTTAATTGGTAAACTAGGGTTTACCTAGATGATTATATGCTTAATTGGATTGATCATTTCTTAAATCTAATTAATGATGATAATTCGATTATGATGTTTTAAACCTAATAAGAACGTTAAGTGTTCTATTGTTTGAGAAATATAAACTCTAGTTGACTGAAATTAGGATTTTGATGGTACATGAGTATGGAATTTGATCAAGATAGTCGTACGGTAAATAATTTATCAAATTTTCTATGTAATTTGGATTTAATTGAAATTTGGATATAATATGTATAACTTAATCATGCATTTCAGTGAAAAATTTCAGAATTTTTGGATGTTCTTTGAAAGTCATTCTCGATCGAGATATACTTCAACCGACCATGTTGACAAAATGTTGTTCAATAGTATATTGTTTGATTTTTAATTATTTATTGGTATCTCCAAATGATATGAAATTTTAAATGTAGATCTAAAACTCAATCATAAACAATATGTAAAATTTTCATAATTTTTGGATGCGTTTAGACCTTATCAGTAGATGAATTACATTAAGTGACATTTTTGTAGAATTCTGGATAGCAGTGCACTATTTGATTTTTAATTATTTAATGGAAGCTTGGAATGATCTCAAATTTAACTGAAGCTTTACAACTCAATTATTCACAATATGATAAATTATCATAATTTTGGGAGAAGGTTTGATCTCTGAAATACATGAATTACATAAACATTTTTATGACAAAAAAATCTGCTGAAATTAGAAAAAGTTTAGTGAGGGGTCAAAGTGCAATTGACCCAAGTATCTCAATTGCTCTATATGATCAACCTAACACACAAGGAGCTCTCATAATTCGTGATTCAATTCAGTGAAATGAAATCCTATAGAAAGAGAGAGTTAGGGTTTCTGAGTTGAAAGGAAGAAGAATTGGGTGAATTGCTAGGGATTTGATATGAGATCGAGATTTTCCGATATCGAAATACCTTTTTAAGGTGTTTTCACACCTTAGGGTGAGTGGAAACTTCCTTTAAACAATATATTGCATGAAAATTGATTAAATCATCCATGATCTTAAATTGCTTAGTATGCGACTACAAACCCTGAATTGTCTATTTGATCTAAGTTGTTGCAAAATGATATGAAATGGAATCTTCCTCTGTTTGGATGAATTTCAGATGATAAAATCATATTAGAAATGTATACAATACATCCTAATGATAATTCCCTAAGTATTTGCAAAGCTTATAAGAGTAAACTGAAATATAGGGAATTTGTTTGTGACTGAAATTGCGGTATAATTAAATAGAGAAATTTGTTTATCTGGATCCCCTTGGTTATGAATGATTATTTATCGGAATGCATAGTACATATATGTCAGATACCATTTTGGATTTCATGTGATGTGAATAGTGTTTGCTTGATATCTTTGTAAAGAGGGTGAAGCCCTATATGAGTGAAAAGTTGGAAATTGTGAATAAATATGGTGAAATCCATTTGAAGTGTTTTTCTTGGCATCATAGACTCTATTTATGCAATGTTATTCTTGATTCATAATATCTCAATGAATGTCATGGAAAACCCTAATTTAGCTCAATTTGAGGATTTCATATATATGTTGATTGTATATGACTTGTTTAAAGTAATCTATATTTAGTGGATGTTTATGACATATTAAATCCTTATGAGAGCCATGTGATAAGTGAATGAGGTAAATGAAACCCTAAGGATAGGGTGTTCAATGAATCAAGTATTTTGATATCAATGTTCTCAGTATGAGATGTGGTGATGCACAACTCAAGATCTGGGTTGAGGTGCACATTTTCCAAGAAAGTACAAATAATTTACAGGTGCAAATGACAATTACTCATATGTCAAGTAATTAACTCTTATCGGTGTATTAAGAAGTTCAATTGCTTGATTCTAGTGTATAAAGTATCAAGTGGACATGTATTCTGTTATTTAAGAATTTTAGTCTGCCTGCATGTATAGTATGTTGATTACTCAGTATATTACAGTGTTTTGAATATACTGCTCTGCCAAGTTTACAGGTGCAAATGACAATTACTCGTATGTCAAGTAATTAACTCTTATCGGTGTATTAAGAAGTTCAATTGCTTGATTCTAGTGTATAAAGTATCAAGTGGACATGCATTCTGTTATTTAAGAATTTTAGTCTGCCTGCATGTATAATATGTTGATTACTCAGTATATTACAGTGTTTTGAATATACTGCTCTGCCAAGTTTAGAATGATATACATGTTGTATTATAACTTCAAATAGGTAGATGTGAAACTATAGAGATACTAGAGTCAAGTATAAGTAAGAGAAAGGTACAATGTAGAAAGAGCTTTCTAGGAATAATAAAATAATAGACTTAAGAGCCCTGAACACCATAGAATCCCTATGAGATGTCTGCACCTTAGGGATGAAACGACCTACCCTGGTGGTGCGTCCAGTATATGGGGGTTGGAACGTACCAACAGGTGGTACGGGGGACGAAGCCCTAGTGGAAGTCTCCTTAAATTACAAAATGTAGTGTCCAACATCAACCAGAGATCATGGTGGCACTATAGTATAGAAAAGCCAAGAGGTGGCTTGACTCTCCACTTGTGTGCTCAGTTAGAGGAGGAGTCCAGTTTAGGCCAGAGAGCCATTTCCCTGTTGCAGACCAGAAGAGTAGTCAGACTTAGCATTTCTCGGGTGTGTCTGCTAAGTCTTGTATGGTGTGATCGTTGTGCACTACGAGTCTTCATATGTAGAGTACACTGCATATGATCAGGGCATAATAAATGAATGAGAGGTCAAACAAGTGTGTACAATTATTCAATTATTCTTTGTATGTTTCTGAATTATTAGTTCTCTTTATGATCAATAAAGCATTTCATATATTGATTCACTCTTATAGATATCTAGAGTATCCTGCCATATTTATACCGTTATTCAATTATTCTTTGTATGTTTCTGAATTATTAGTTCTCTTTATGATCAATCAAGCATTTCATATATTGATTCACTCTTATAGATATCTAGAGTATCCTGCCATATTTATGATTGTCAATTATTAGACTCTTTAAAGCATACTGTTGTTATAATTGATATTAGTTGCTCAAAAGTATATCTATATTTATATCAGTGCTTTAGATTGTTTCTTTGAAGTACTCATTCACTGAGCGAGTAGGCTCACCCCTCTACTCAAAATTTTTAGGGAAATCACATGGACTAGAAGAAGATATCATTGCATTAGAGTAGATCTGCCACAAGAGTTAAGTCTGAGTATAGTTAAGTTCTGTTGATCTCTGCCACTCTAGGTCCTTGTATAGACGTGAGAGAGTTGTAAATGATGTTTTGTATGTTTGTTTCCTTAATAAGAGAGAATGTAAATGATTGTCATGTCGTATGTACATGAAAGTGTGAGAAACATAATGAATGTATGGATGTGTATCATTAATGCTGAGATTACATTAGAGAAATAAAAGTTTAATTCTCTTGTAAAGTTAGTTTATGTGGTTCAATGTGAGAAAACAAAGAGTTTGAGAAAGAATAAAAAGTTAAGGGTGATCTTTGTATTACGTTAAATCCTCAATTTATACCCTAATCTCATAATTAGTGGTAATTATGAGATTGGGGTGTAACAACTTGGTATCAGAGCTTAGGATGAGTTGTTAGGGACCATTAAGTTAGTAAGTTAGAGTCATAAGTGTGGCAAATATGAGATGTTATGATGTTAGCTCTTGAGATTTGAGTATTTGGATATCCTGGCCCAGTATCTGAGTACTTGGATCAACCAGTATCAAGCTACTCTATCTATTCTTTCATGTATACCCTGGCCATGTATACAGTGGAAGGATGGGTTAGAGAGGAACCCTAGAAATATTAGGGTTAGAAACAAGATAAGTAACATGAATTAAGAGCATAAATATAAAATGAGATAGAACTTTCATTTCATATTGTTGTTTTATTGTAGATGAATAGAAATGCTCTTATATGTTTGAATTCAGATATTCAATATTTTGAAATATATATGGGTCTTTAAGATTTATTGTACACTATGCAGTTGTAGCATTTATTGATTACATTCTTTGTATCAAGTAGACTTGAAATGATCTTTGAATGAACTTTCCTAAGTGGATATTCTTTCCACATGTTTGAGATTAATAGGAGATGGTTAATCTTAAGTAGCTCTTGGCTTCAGGACTGCAGGTTCAGCCTGGTCTGGCTGGCAAGATGCATTACTGGGATCTAATGGCTCCTATTAACAATATGATAAGAGTAGACTATGGATAAATTAGACCCACATCACAGTGAGAATGTACATACACTAAGATGTTGAAACATATGGGAAAGATTATAATATCTAAGAATCAGTTGGAACTGATATCTGAGACCCAACTTTGGGGCCTCATATGAGAAATCCTTAATTGGGAATAAAGGAGCACGACATAAGGTTTAGATTAAGTTTAATGATTAATATTATATGAACTCTAAATATGAAATATGGAAAAGATATGAGAAAAGTATGTAAGGGCCAAGGTAGTAAGAATAAATCATGAGGAATGGATTATATAACTGAGTACAATGTTTTTATGTACTCCAAAGCAAAGGAAAAATAGAAGAAAAGAGTTAAGTGTATGATAAGTAAATATAAGTGAAGAGTCTTCAGAAGAGTTAAAGTAAAGAGAATTAGATAAATATGTAAATAATAAGACTAGGATAAGAAACTAAATCAAAACAAAGATAAATGTTGTAATTGATGAGCTTGATTAAGGAATGAGGGTTATGATATAATTGAGAGCATGGAATGTATACCTTTATTAATAAGTTTAATACATTCATCCTTACTACCTTTGGATTCCAAGTCTCTATAGAACAACAAACTAGTTTCTAAAAAAAAGAACAAAAGTGTAGCTTAACAAAATGAATAAGTTATACAAAGGTAGACTATACTCAGGAAGGAAAAACTTGATATAAGAGAAACTATGTTTCACCCATGGATGAGCCGTTTGATTTAAAATGAAGGATATGTAATGTATTAAACATGAGTTGAAATGAATAGAGAGATTATTGATTTAGAATTTCAACTTCACATTAGTAGAAGGATAAAAAGAAATATGTGCAACATGGTATACATGATCATACACATGAATAAGCAACATGATCATAAGAAAAAAGTAGAAGTTAAAGATAACAGGTGGAAGAGTAGTATATGGTAAGAGGATTATGGAAAGTAAGGAAGGGTTTGAAACATGGTGGAGTAATATAGATTATAAAAGAAATAGGTTAGGAGATTCAATCAAGTGCTAATTAGTCAAGTATCCTTGTTGATAACTAATTAAACCTACATACGACAAATGTATTAATGGGACGTCGTGATATTGTGATACAACAAATACAATTAGAGTTTGGCAAATAGAAGTGTGATGGATTCCATGAGGCAGATGATGGAGTGGTGTGTTACCATACCAGAGTTGAGGTTCCTGACATTGGCAATCTGAGGAAGATGGTTCTGGAAGAGGCTCACTCTTTGATGTATGCTATGCACCCAGGTAGCACCAAGATGTACCATAACCTTAAAGATCTATATTGGTAGGCTGGCTTGAAGCGAGATGTAGCTGAGTTCGTAGCCAAGTACGTAATGTGTTAGCAAGTGAAATCGGAGCATTAGAAGCCTATAAGAGCGTTGTAGTAGTGGTAGTGGGATCATTTCATGATGGACTTTGTCATTGGTATGCCTAGGACAGCCAAAGGACATGACTTCATATGGGTGATAGTTGATCGGTTGACAAAGTTAGCTCACTTGTTTCTAGTGAAGATGACATTTTCAATAGAGAAGCTCATTCAGTTATATGTGGATGAGATAGTGTGTTTACATGGTGTCCCTACTACTATCGTGTCAGATAGAGGTCCTCAGTTTATGAGATGCTTTTGGGAGTGCTTGTACACAGCCTTAGGTACGCAGTTGAGGTTTAGCACTACCTTCCAAGCATCTAGTATGCACAGTGGCATCTGTCCTGTGGGGTCGTCCCACTCGCTCTCGTGATGCGTGACTAAAACCATCAACAATATGTCAATGACACTCTCTCGAGGAATGACATATCAACACCTCAGAATACACTAAGTTCCTTCTCAGGTCTTAGGATATTCTAGGGTGTTAGGAACAGAATACCTTGGATCGTCCTCCTCTCGGGTACAGATCCAAACTATCATCTCTTAGCTATTCCTACAACGGATCTCTCGATACAGGCGGAAACATCAGTTCAAGCGAGTAAGAGATCAACCAAACTAGCAATCATAACTTGGAAAGAGAAAATAGAACATGTAACATACTAGATCTGATATGAATATACTTGCTTAAGGCAAAAGTATATATACATGCCCAGATCGGGCTACATAGCCAAGAAGGAGCTAACTAGCCATAGACAAGCATAGCTGACACCGAACAAAGATGGGTGAACATTGTTTGTACAAGAAACAAAGGAATGCAATAGAATGAAAGAGAAGAGGAAAGAGATATAGCCCGTAGAGGAGAGGTGGCTCTCGCTCCTTGGCCTTTATGCAGGCTGGATCTCACCCCTTGGGTCTTCTCTTCATCCCTATGGACTCCAGACGTATCGGGTAGGCCGTATCGGGCAGCCATATCAGCCAGACCATATCGGGCAGCCATATCGGGCAGTCCATATCGGGCAGTCGTATCGGCTAGACCGTATCGGGCAGCCGTATCGGCCAAACCATATCGGCCAGCTGCTCGAATTCTTGTCTTTTCAGGTTCAGTGCTTAAGAGTCCCAGAATTGGCTAGTTTCGGTACTTGTAAGTCAAAAATTGGCTAATTAGCTACATTATTGGCTATTCTAACTACTTTTACCTAATGAGAGACAGAAAGCATAAAACATGAGCAAAAGAGTGCATATTAAGACTAAAGTGGCACAAAACTATAGATAAAATGCATAGAGAATATGCACTAATTTGACTGTTATCAACTACCCCAAGCTTAAAATTTGCTAGTCCTCAAGCAAGGCTATGCTCAAAGAACAAAAAGATAACATCCAAATTAAGCTTGGCAATAAATGCTAAGGTTAAGAAAAATAGTTTAAAACATCAATTCTCCTTATCCATGTCGTTTCAGAATAAACCCCTACCTGTCGGGCACAATCCTGCCAAAGCAAGATCAAAGAGTTTCCAGGCAAGATTAAGCAAATTCACTACAACCTGTCGATACTCATGAGGGTTTGAACCATAATTATTTAAACAAGAAAGAGTTGTCACACAAGTGATCATGCGGGCGATGAGCAATAAGTTATCACCATGAATCCATGCATACCAATCGGGAATCAACGTGCCTCTCACTTATTCATGTCCTAAGAAACAAAGCAAAGGAGTCTAATGACTTCTGAGAATCCCGATATGCGTCAGGTTGGTCCATGTAGCGAGCAACAGTCCCTACAGTCTAAGCCAGTTGGCCCAAAGTAGTGAGATGAACTCCTTGTAATGTGCTCGAACCAACCCTGCTACTGAGATGGTCTCATAGGTCACCTAGGGGGTTCCTAGCGACTCTCCAATGAGCTTTTAGAGTGTTACTACTAGGCACGACATATCCACATTCATGAGCGCAGTCATACACCGGCTGGGCACCATCCTCAACTCTCCTAAAAGAGAAAACAACACTCATTTATTGTTCACTCTTAGGCTTTTATCATCTGCATTCTATTTGTAGGCTTGGGTGAGAACTATATAGATATTTTGGGATTTTGTGGGCGGCCAAGCCTCTTTTGCATATTTTTATATTTTTCATCTTTTGACTCAATCTAATGTGAGAAGGCACGTAGTCCATCAAGGAAAAATATTTTATCCTCATTATAGCTCAAAACTCATCATGATCCGCTTGACACTTATGTGAAAAGTTGCAATTATGATTCAAGAATCCTTAGAATAGAGGCAACCTTGTGAAATTCGTAGCTAGGCGACTTTAATCATGATTTAGCTCATTCCTACGGTCCTTTACCATGGATTTGCCATTCACGACATAGACCAAGGGAATTTATCTTTAAGCTATGAAAAATGGACATAACCTTAGATTTATTTCCAAACTCAAGGAAAGAGTCAAAGAGCAAGTCAAGCAAAAGGTCAAGCAATTTTTAAGATGAAAATTGTGCATCTAGGCATACAGTCAAGCATTTATCTATTAAATTCGCACCATATAGCCATAATTGCAAAGCTAAAAAGCTGAAAATTTTGAAAATTTAAGACTAAATGCAGGAAATAGACATGCATGCAAGAAGAGTGAAGAGAAAAGAAGGGCGAGGCCTACCACCCCAAGCTTAAAATTTTGCTCGTCCTCGAGCAAGACTCAAACTTGAAATAGTGAGGCAGGAATGCATGAGTTTAACGATAGTTATTGAAGTTCTAAAGATGATGCATGGGTGCAAGGATATAAAAACAGTTAGAGGAAAGAAATTAACTAACATGAAAAGCAAAATTTATTGTAATAAAAGGGAGGGAGGGTGGGTAAGAGAAAAGGGGGTGGCTGCCCCACGATACCGACACTGGGATCCCAAATCCTAAGGTTTGGGACCAGTGTCACCTATGTCTTACCGACAGGTTCCGCCACATAATATGAGTAGAATAGGCAGATGTGTTGGCCATGTCGATTCTGAAGAAGCGAAGTGAAAATCGGCGACTCGGTGAAGTCATCTTTGTGCTGGAAGTGGCTTGAACTGCACTGGGATGGATTCTTTGGCATATCATCCTCAAGGTACCTTTCATTATATGAGTCTGCATATGAAGGTCCCGGGATGTCGACACAGGATGAGATGGAGGTGATAGGTTGGACGTCATCTTGAGGATTCATATCTTCTCTCTCCATCTCTACACTTGAGGTTGGATGCTCATATAAATCTTCATGTACAGTTTGAGCCATCCAATCATCTTCAGAACATGAAGTGTCCTCCAAAGAATCTATTTGTAGTTCTACCACCCCAATCTTATCACCTGGCGTGGAGTCAGGGGTATCTTCATGCTCAGCAGCCATGTTGTAGTGAACCGTCCATCCTGCACCCTCGATGTCCACCAAGCCTTGTAAAGGGGTGGTGGAAAATGATGGCTCGTGCTGCTCCAACTCGTCTTTGTTACTATAATCACTGCTCCATGTCGAGCAGCTGTCGTCGTCTTCATCATCGAACAAATTGTTCCAAACCATGGTTGGCGTACTGCTCAAAGCGAAGTGACAAGTCTCAATATGAGAAATGTCACTCTGGTCTGGTTCAATATCTGACTCTAGTTCCTCAAACCAACCTTCTGGTTGTGAGGTCGATTGGCTTTTTGAGTCTTCATCATCATCATCATAGACCCATTCATGTATATGACTTATTTCTTCCATTGGTTCATCAGTTGGGTCATCTGGATAGAATGAAGGGCTTCCCCAAGTGGGTTGGTCTTCATAGAAAAATCTTGGTGAATCCAGTTGATGGTTTGAATAGGATGATGGTGCATACTCCACTTCAGACCCAATGGGATGGTCTTGATGACTAACATCTTCATTGTCTTGTTATGGCAGTTGTAACCAAATTGTAACTAGGTCGATGAGCTCTTGGAGCCTCCTGCCTTGTTCAACATCTTTATCATGAAGTTGTTGTACTTGAGAAGCAATGCTTTCAAGACCTGTCAATGCTGCCATGCACAAATAAGGGGAACCCACTGTATCAAACTAATGCTTTAGGATGAATAGTTGTTCCACAGTTTGAAGCATACTACTACTACGGTCTGCAGCCTCGATGGCTACTTTGAGATGATGCTCCTGCTTGTCTAATAGTTGTTGGAGCAGATTGACATTTTCTTAGAGATGAGGAACTACGGAGGTGAGTGCCTTGACACTTTCTCCAGCTAACTCCACTGCCTTGATTAGTTCTTGATCCCATGATAGCATGGGAGTCGATGGTTGAATGGTAGTATCCTTTGTTAGAATTTAAACATATGACGATGTTGGAGGTGAATATAACTCGACTAGTTGCAGAGCACGACCTTCAATTATTTTCCAGCAGTCGGAACTATAGAAAAACTCAGGAGGACAGGTGGACAAGATGACTTGTCTTGCAGAAGCAAGATCCATGGCTGAAAAAGGTATGAGAAAAAGAAAAGTGATTTAGTATATATGAACAAGTATGTGTAAAGCAAGAGGAAAACTATGCATGTATATACAGACTTATAGTGACAGAACAAAAATCTACTATGCGTGTAAACATGGAAAACCACGTCCCCAGCAACGATGCCAAAAGTTGACCGGCCTTTTTCTCGCATCTGGAAACAAACGCGGGACAAAGGAAAGAATAAAGCTTTAAATTTATAGCTCGAAACCTTCTAGGCCCCCATAACTTTATTACGGGGTCGAAGTAGATATATGGGGTCAAACACAGGGATGTGGTGACATTTAGGACGCCACAGATCTTGTTCTTTAGTCAGATAAGCCAAGACGATAGTCGATAAAAGTAAGTGCTAGAATTAGTCTAGCGGGTTGTGATGATATAAAACAAAATAAAGCAAACAAAACAAAACAAAACATAGCTCGTGATTCTACTAAATAGAGAAAGATAGTTCTTGGCTATGTAACCACAACCGGGGCAATCTATGCACTCATTTTTGGGCGTAGACAACCCTTGAACACCCAAGCAAGCATCTAGTATGCACAGTGGCATCTGTCCTATGGGGTCGTCCCACTCGCTCTCACGATGCGTGACCAAAACTATCAACAATATGTCAATGACCCTCTCTTAAGGAATGGCATATCAACACCTCAGAATACACTAAGTTCCCTCTCAGGTCTTAGGATATTCCATGGTGTTAGGAACAGAATACCTTGGATCGTCCTCCTCTCGGGTACAGATCCAAACTATCATCTCTTAGCTATTCCTACAACGGATCTCTCGATACAGGAAGAAACAACAGTTCAAGCGAGTAAGAGATCAACCAAACTAGCAATCATAACTTGGAAAGAGAAAATAGAACATGTAACATACTAGATATGATATGAATCTACTTGCTTAAGGAAAAAGTACATATACATGCCCAGATCGGGCTACATAGCCAAAAGAAGCTAACTAGCCATAGACAAGCATAGTTGACACCGAACAAAGATGGGTGAACATCGTTTGTAAAAGAAACAAAGGAATGCAGTAGAATGAAAGAGAAGAGGAAAGAGATATAGCCCGTAGAGGAGAGGTGGCCCTCACTCCTCGACCTTTGTACAGGCTGGATCTTGCCCCTTGGGTCTTCTCTTCATCCCTCTGGACTCCTCGACTCTCTCTCTCTAGGCCGTATCGGGCAGACCATATCGGGTAACCGTATAGGGCAGACCATATCGGGCAGCCGTATCGGGCAACCGTATTGGGCAGACCATATCGGGCAGACCGTATCGGGCAGACCGTATCGGGCAACCGTATCGGTCAGCCGTATCGGGCAGACCGTATCGGACAGTAGACTTTTGGGGAACTCAACACATTAGCTCCTTGGTCTAGGTACTAGCTCTTGCAGGGTCCTCCCTCCGGCTCTTCCCCTCGCTCTATAGGTTGGCAGCTACTATTTATAAGTAGCGAGTTGATGGGCGTTGTAGCTTTTTTTGGTCCACGTGTCCTTCATCTATGGTTTCGATCTTGAGGCATCAGGTGGGCCAATATGATTGTCGCTCGATGACCGTGTCGGGCAGGGGGAGTGTCGGGCAGCTGTATCGGGCAGGCCATATCGGGCAAGCCGTATATATCAGCCAGACCATATCGAGCAGCCGTATCAGCCAGACCATATCAGGGAGCCGTATCGGCCAGACCATATCGGCCAACTGCTGGAATTCTTGTCTTTTCAGGTTCGGTACTTAAGAGTCCCAAAATTGGCTAGTTTCGGTGCTTGTAAGTCAAAAATTGGCTAATTAGCTACATTATTGGCTATTCTAACTACTTTTACCTAATGCGAGACAAAAAGCATAAAACATGAGCAAAAGAGTGCATATTAAGACTAAAGTGGCACAAAACTATAGATAAAATGCATAGAGAATATGCACTAATTTGGGTGTTATCAGAGGTCATGAAGAAGATTTTGTGATTATTCAAGAATTAAGATCTTGTTCAATAGGCGGTGACAAAAATGGGGTTTCAACAAACACTATTATTGATAAAATTAAAACCAAGTTGGGAGGGTGGAAATTTAAAATGCTTTTTGTGGTTGGTCATGTATAACTAATCAAGATTATAGACACTACTTCTCTGAATATATTTGTAGATCTGTGGTTAGTTTGTATAATACACTTACTACTCTGAATATGTCTTGGGCTACTTTTCATATGCCTACCGAGATTAATGTAATTTTATAGAATTGTTAAAGATTTCATGTGGGATGACAAAGAGGGTGGGAAAATGTGTATCTTGTGTCCTAGGATCAAGTTTACATACCTAAAGAGAAGGTGGACTTGGAATTAGAACTACTAAACATATCAACCAAGCAAGCATTGTGAAGAATATTTAGAATGTGGAATTCAAAGAATACTCTTTCGGTCAAATGGTGTTTGGAAATTATTTAAGACGAGACTCCATTTGGAATTGTCATTTTAGAAATAACCATTCATGGATATGGAACCAAATAGCAAAAGTGAAAGATATCATTTCAAATTCTATTAAATATAAAGTATTAAATGGTTTTAGTTCCCCTCATGAGGAGTACCTTAGATTGCACACGACAAGTTTCTTAACAACCTTGCATGTCACAAGTTACGCCTAAAGTTAAGCAAAAACAATCTTTCTAAGCTTATATTTTTTTTATTGAGAATTTCATATGAAGTATTCCTAGGACACTATCCTACTCCTTTGCAAATTTTCTACTTTTACATGGTTCTCCTTGTTTAAGTAATGACAATATCACTTAAAATGGGACAATTGTGGTGAATATCATAATTGCTTGGGACTTTATTTAGAAGAGATTTTAATAAGTTCAATGTCCCATCTAGTTGTGGAGGTATAATGACCCGTAAAATTAGAGCTGCAATGCCTATAAAATGTTACTAAAAAGTTTCCACTTTTGATAATTTGTATAAAAGAGGATTTCACCTTGCCTCTATTTATATGATATGTTTCAAAGACAAATAATATGCAGTCACTTGTTATAATTAAGTAAAAATGACAACATATTTGACAAGAAGTTGTTGCGAAAAGGGATATACATATCATTCCTAATGATTGTATGAATATGCATTATTTCAAAGTCAAATAATATAGACAACATTGTTATTAGTGTGTTATATAACAAATGCACCACTGGGAACATAACATTTTTTATAATCCTTTTCCTTCCATTCATCATACTTGGAATGCAATAACCCTCAATCTATGAGTTCTCTTCTCTAGTGTATAATATATAGTCCCCCCTTGTTATCTGTATAAATGGATTGTATGTTCTTCTTGGGATTTCTTGCATTTGTTTAACCCCTTATTGTGAATATTTGGAGTAACACACTTGATTGTCCAAAAGTACCACCTTAGTTCATGATTCATCATTCTTCAAACATATATTTGATCAACCATCAATAAAACATAAAATTACAGTAATTTCATATTGATTACTTATAACCATAAATTTTTACTATATTACAATTTCTAATTACTTTAATTAGATCCACACATGTCAAATAACATGATTTAGGGTTAGGGTTGTATAGATAGAAAAGATATTATTTACTAATCAAATAGACAAACCTAGGTCTTAGTTTAAATTGAGAATGGCATGTCACACTCATGTATCTAATCTGCTTTCTCGTGGAGAAAGAAATAAAGGACACTCTCACATGGCACCTTGATATCCAAGCAAGGTAAAACACATCATGACTATGTAGATCTTTAATCCCCACCCGCCCTTTTACCGATCTCAAATGGAACGCTAATATTTTTTTTGTGAACCAAGTGTGTTTCTTTCTATTACTATCTCAACCAAATAAGTATCGTCCTGTTACAGGATGTAACAAGGAAAGAAACAGAAGAAAAAAAATGGAATATATACAATTTTATACAGAGGAAAAATCTTCTATACTATATTTCCAGATCTCGCCTGGGGTTTTCTTTGTTCCCAGGAAGATCCACTTATTCCTTTCTGTCCAGGTATGATAAATCACAAATGCAGCAACAACTTTCTCAGTTTTCTTCAGTTCATTCAGGTCTTCGATACATAGGGGTATTTTCATTCTGAATCTGCCCTTGAATGACTACCACACCTCCGCAACAAATTTGCAGGTGAAGAAAATGTGTCTTGTGCTTTCCTCATCATTTTCACAAAGAGGGCACCTGGATACTAAATACAGTCTGAAGTTTCTCAAGATATCAATAGTATGGAGTCTATTTAGGAATGCCTTCCACAGAACCAAGGAGCATCTTCTACAAATTTTACCACTCCATATCCACTTTCCCCAGTAAATGGTCGGACCTGTAGATCTAACTATCTCCCAGTCGTTTCTCAGCCGAAAGCTTCTTGTTTTTCCCATTGATAGAAAATCACACCCCTGTGACGGCTGGGGTAATTGTTCAAGGATAGCTTGAATTGCTTCGCAACCACAGACAACAGGACATTTCCATTTACCATTTTCTATAAGCACACTAACATTGAAGTTGATACCTTCCCCCCACGCAACCCGAGTTGTTTATCCACCTTGTCTATTAGTTTTCTTCTACCAGACAACCAAGGATCACGCCACATCTTGAATTTGTTTCCATCCCCTATATTGAAGTCCAACGTGCTGAGGAGAATAATTCTCTTCTTTAGGAGTTTTTTCCACAGCCACGAAACATTAGCTATTTCAGTAACTGACCATAATGTGTCATTTTTTAGATATTTACCATGCATCCATTTCACCCACAAGGACTTTTTATCGTTGGCCAAATCCCATAAGTTCTTGAGCAAACCTGCATTTGTCCAATCTTTTATGGGTCTAATACCCAATCCACCTTCCAGCTTGGCACTACTACAGAAATAGCATTCAGTGTCGCTTTTATGGGCGTCGGTTATTAAGGAAAACCGACACCTATAATATAAGGCGTCGGTTGTTTAGGAAAACCGACGTCTATATTCGAAGACCAGCCAGACACGGGTACCACTTTGTATTCAGCGTCGGTTGACTATAACAAACCGACGCCTAAAAGCTCCCGCGAAATCCAATTTTCGAGCGAAAAGAAAAAGTGTCACATACAACGTCGGTTATTTAAATAGCCACCGACGCCTATGTGTGATGAAACTTTGCGCGAAAAGTGTCACTTTCAGCGTCGGTTATCCGTTGATAACTTACGCCGAAAGTGGTTCCCACCAAACAATTTCGTGAAAATATCATCCAATTGAACATCGGTTGGTTCAAACAACCGACGCTAAAGAGGTTTAGGAGTCGTTTGTTTGAAACAAGCGACGCTATTGGTGAACTTAATATCCCACGATCACCCGACTCTTCCCCTTTCTTCTGTTTCATCGCCTAAACTATTCCCCGGCCCTTTCTTCTCTGCTATCGCTCGACCCTCCACTCTGCCGCAACCACCACCATCTTCCTCCACGACAATGCCGCCGCGCCGCCTTCTCCGCCGCCAGTGCTGATTTGTGACCGCCGCCTTCTCCTCTGGTGCCTCCATGCCGCCGCCAGTGCCTCCACGCCGCCACCGCCAGGTCGACAGCTAGCTGCTTCTCCACCACCGTCGCGCCGCCGCAACCATCTTCTTCGCCTGCTCATCGATCGTCGTGCACTGCCGCCACGTGCCATCGTCATCGCCCACTCTGCGCCGCCGTCTGGTTCGACCACAGCTCCTCTCCAGACCGGCCATAACTCATCTAGCCCTAGCCCTACCTTCCAGGTTCGACCACATCTCCTCTCCAGGTCAGATTCACACATTAATATTGCCAATAATATAGGAAATAAATGCTAGCTCCAATTATAGACATATTGTATATGGTTTTGATTAGAAAAATGCATAGATTGTGAATAAAATTTTCTCGAAAACCCTAGTTTGATGAGCATGTTGTTAACCATGTTAATTATGATTCTTCTATATATTCTGATGTCATTATATAATTATGTGATCCCAACATATTAAATTGAATTAGAATGATTTCATGAATTATAGGGTTTTAAAGTTGATAAACATGTACATGCGGAAATAGGGTTATTAAACCAATGGTTATAACATAGTATGATCTTAATCTGATCTGGATGTTCATAATAATGTAGTATGTTAAATATGATGATTAGGGATACATATAATGTCTAGTAAAGATTCCTAGACCTTTTGTTTGAAACTATTGATTTCTTGATTTATTATTTAATAATGCTCTGTTGATTAGGATTAACCATGTTGCCTGTAGTTTATAGACATTTATTATATATAAGAATGACAACACATGTATTTGTTGGCCTAGAAACCCGTCCAAGATTTACTCATTAGGAGTAAATCTTGGATAGTCCCCGGTTTGGGACTGTTCTTGAACACCTAATCTCACTTAGGATGTAAGTGTATAATGTGTATTGGGTTTTCGAGAAAATTTCGGTAGAATTTCCCCATTTGTTCTCTAAGTATATATGTACTTAGAGAACATCGAGGAAATGCTGCCAAAATTTTCTTGAAAACCCAATACACATTATACACTTACTAGTGAGATTAGGTGTTCAAGGATGGGATAGGTGGTACACATTTATTATATATAAGAATGACATCAAATGTGTTTGTTGGCATAGAAACCCGTCCAAGATTGACTCATTAGGAGTAAATCTTAGATAGTCCCCGGTTTGGGACTATTCTGAACACCTAATCTCACTTAGGATATAAGTGTATAATGTGTATTGGGTTTTTGAGAAAATTTCGGTAGCATTTCCCCGTTTGTTCTCTAAGTATATATGTACTTAGAGAACAGCGGGGAAATGCTACCGGAATTTTCTTGAAAACCCAATACACATTATACACTTACTAGTGAGATTAGGTGTTCAAGGATGGGATAGGTGGTACACATTTATTATATATAAGAATGACATCACATTATACACTTAGGTAGGATGTAAGTGTATACCCTAATCTTTTCCTAATATATACTTGTTTCCTAATATATACTTGTTTTCTCTGATCATAGAATGGATAGATCATGGATGTCCATTCATAATCGTTGCACCCCAGAGTTTATATCTGGTCTTGATCAGTTTATTAGATTTTCCGAGGAACATAGGAAAAAACCTACAGATAGGTTCTACTGTCCATGTAGGCATTGCGGTAACAACTTGAAAGTCAACACTGGTGAGGAAATCAAAAGTCATGTCATGTGCAACGGGATTGTTTATATAAATGCTAATTGTTTGCCTTTTTCTAGTTTATACAAATTCTAAATGTTTGCCTTTTTCTAGTTAATACAAATGCTAAATGTTTGCCTTTTTCTAGTTAATACAAATGCTAAATGTTTGCCTTTTTCTAGTTAATACAAATGCTAAATGTTTGCCTTTTTCTAGTTAATACAAATGCTAAATGATTGCCTTTTTAATGACATTTTCAGATGGCTGACCATGATGAGTATGATGTCCATGATGAGCATGAAGTCCATGATGAGCATGTTGTCCATGACAAGCATGGCGAGGATACCAATGTAAGTTCTAAAAACATATCATGTATTTCTATAAAATTCATTATCTTCTAGTTATGTCATATATCTTATATTTCTATATTGGGCTAATTCAGTGTGTTTATTTTTGTTAAATTTTAGGTTGATGATGCACATGTACCCACTGAAGCACTGGAGCAACTTGATGCGCAGCACCAAACACTTAATAAGAAAAGGGGCATCACTCTGTTGAAGAAGTTAATAGCGCTTAGTGGCAGTGGATCCAAATTGGTTGTGGAGTTTGATAATGGAGGAAATGCAATTGGAGTGGACCGCAACAATTTTGTAAACTATCTTGGGTGTACCACTCGGAGCCATTGTGGTGTTAAGTATGATAATTGACATAAAGTTCCTCGGGGTAAAAAAGACTTGATATGGAAGGATTTATGCGTGAGTTATTATTATTTGCAATTCTATTTTGTAGATTACAAATTCTATTATTTGCAATTCTATTTTGTATACTAGTTAATAACATTTCTATTTTACAGAATCTGTTTGTATTGGATGAGAAGTTGCATCATAAAAGTGTGATGCAACGTGCTGGAAAGATGCTTAGGAATTATAGGACAAATCTAAACAGAGAATACATAAAAGAGGGTGATAATAAAAAGAAGTCAGCCCTTGAACAATGGAACTTCTTGGACAAAGAAGATTGGGACAATTTTGTTGCTTCAAGAAAATCTGAAGAATTCAAGGTATTAGGCGTCACTCCCAATTTAATTAATATACATTGTATTCACCTATTCAAGATTAACATTTAGTGATACTGACCAAATCATTAATGTGCATACTAACTAGGCCCTCAATGACGCACAAAAAGCAAGGCGTGCACTGAATGTGCATGACCACACTATGGGTCCAAAAGGCTATGCAAGCGTTTGCCAAAGACTACATGTGGAGTCTGCGGCTACTCAGGAGTATGCTCCTACTCAGGAGTCTGCCACACCCATGCCTCGCCATGATATCTGGATAGGTGGGAGGAAAGACAAGAAGGGTGAAATAAAGAAGCCTGTAACTGCTGAGGCGGCTGCGAAAATGGTAAAATACAACTCTTAGAGCAATCATTTGAATATTGATTATTTGTGGTGTTAACTTACCAATTTCTGTTGATGGTGATTAGCGGGAGCTGCACGAGCAGAGGAAACAAGGCACGTTCATCCCTCAGGGCACAAGGGATGAATTGACAGTTGCTCTGGGTAACCCAGAGCATCCTGGACATGTTAGGGGTGCAGGCACTAGTGTGGGCATCAAAGCATTCTTTGGGCCATCCCAGTGCAAACCCAGAGCGGGACTTTCTCAAGAAGAGGTAACCTATTCTTTTTTTAGAATGTTACCGCAAAAGGAAATTCAATAATAAGAAGCTAATGTTTCTTTTATCCATGTATAGGAGAATAAGAGAGTCGAGGATATAGTTGCTAAGAAGGTCAACGATGTAGTTGCTGAGAAGGTCAAGGAAGAATTGCTGCGGTGGCAGGCATCTCAGGCTTCCAATCAGCCTATGGTGACCCACTCTTCTCCTGATGCACAGACTGCGAGTAATCCTGGAGACCCATCGCCTAACACGTCTGCTGTAAGTATTGTTTATGACATTGTAGCTAGTTTTTTCAAGATGATATGTTTTCAAGATGATATGTATATATGTATAACATTCTTTACGTAAATTTGTAGGCATTGAAGCCATGCCGCTTAAGAATACTAGACTATGTTGTTGCAGAGGCGCAGGCTTACCCGTCCCTTCCTGGGGAAAGGTTTCACGGGACTCCAATGCCACAGGGCTACGTTTGTGTGGGCCCATTACGTGTGTTACCCGATTGGAGGGAAGCTACATTGCCATATCCCCACCCGGATATTGATACACTTGCTGAGGCAGAAGGCGGGGTCATATTGTGGCCCAAAGCAGATGTCGTCTACACTACTGAAATTGTAAGATAAATTTACATTGATTTAGACTGTTAATGTGTATATATGATGTCAACTGATCTGAAATTATATATACAGGTTAAAAAGAAGACACCAGGAGCACCTAGGCCTCCAGCTCCACTTCCCGCATTACCAACTTGGGTTCCAACTGACCTAACATACCCGTTAGGTCCTGCTTGTAAGGGAATGGCATGTTGGCTATGGGCACATAATATACATTGCCCGATAATTGTTTCTTTAGATGCAGATTATGCAGGTCAATCATATGATAGCTCTTTATTTATACAAGATATTATTGAGCTGTTTATGTATGATTGGCTGAATACATCAATGATAGAGACATGGAGAAGGTGAGATCTTGTTTATACATCCATATACCTTGTGTAAGATCCGGTGATCTGGTTTCTTATATATTAATGCATACGTAATACATGTTTTGCAGCTACTTAGTCGAAGATCATTGCAAACAATTTGCATTTGATCATGTGGGATTTTTGATTCCATCATTGATTAGTATGGTAGCTAAAAACCCTGATAGTGTTCAACAATACTGTATAGATGCTTTTATAGTTTTTGGTCAGCAAAAGAAGACGATAATAATAGCTCCATTCAATGTCAAGTAAGTTTACTTTATTTATAATTTGGACTTAAGAAAATTCCATTTTTATTGTGCATTTTGAGTTATTAATTGTTAACTTTTTACCTCTAGCGGTAGACATTGGGAGTTACTAGTTATTGTCCCCGAGACATTCACTGTTTATTATCTAGATCCCACGAGAAGTACATTAAACACTAAAATTGGACACGTAATGAGAATGCCATTATTCTGGTGAGAAATATTTCATTTTTGTATCTGTTAACATCTGTTATTACATTACTATTTACTTATGTAATTTACTGTGTTATATTAACATGTAGGGTTTAGATGCATTCAAAAAGGCTGGAGGAATGGTCCCAAGGAAAAAGAACCAGCCAATAAATTGGTAGAACGTACAAGTAAGTTCCCGACTCCAATGTATATATTATTGATGTGAATTGTGCTTAGTTGTGTTATTTTGTATGTTTCAATTTATAGTGCGCTACACAAGACAATGGCTGGGCATGCACATACTATGTGATGCGATTTATGCAGATGATTATCAAACATGCCGCATTGGACATCTATACCATACATGAGGTATTATATATAGTCTCATTAGTTAGTATGAAATATATCAATCTTATTTTTATATTATTACTTATATATACATTATTCTCTTTGCAGGTATTTAAAACTGACAACACTATAGATAAACGCTTAAAAAATATACATGCTCCATATACGATGGAAGCATTAAATGAAATAAGAGAAGAATGGGCAAAAGCCATACAAGCAGTGGCAACTGTAAGATATAATTGGGATGTTGATAGCGATAATGAATGATACTTTGTAAATGAATATTTCTGAATGTTAATACATGTATTTGAATGTTTCTATATGTGTGAATGTGAGAATTGAATTGATGTCTGAATGTATCTACTTGTGTGAAATTTTCCTTGGGACTTTTGCAGGTTTGTGGCCTGTTTGTAGGCTGATATCAATGGACGTCGTAAACCTGCAGTTCAGAAAACTGAACTGCAGGTTCTCATCATGCTGACCAGCCACAGCAGGCCTGCAAACTGATATGAAAAAAAAATAGATATAGGCATCGGTTATTTATAGAAAACCGTCAGCAAAGACCTACAGCGTCGGGTTTCTGAACAAAACCGACGCCTAATGTGGCAACAGCCGTACTGGAAATGGCGTCGGTTGTTCGTGTCAAACCGACACCTATAATACATATAGGCGTCGGTCTTTTAGTAGATAACCGACGCCAAACTGGTTCACGCCACAGAAAACAGCGTCATCTAGGACACTTTCTGCGTCGGTTACCAAGTAAACACTGACGCTATAGTCCATATAGGCGTCGGTCTATTAGTAGATAACCGACGCAGAATGTGTCCTAGATGATGCCGTTTTCTGTGGCGCGAACCCTTTTGGCGTCAGTTATCTACTAAAAGACCGACGCCTATATGTTAAATAAGCGTCGGTTAAAAAACCGACGCCGAAGTGTTCGACCTTTAGCGGCGCCCACATAGGTGTGGCTCAGAAACCGACGCCAAAGGTTGTTTCTGTAGTAGTGTGGGCCTACATATAGTGTTCCAAGAAACAGTGTGGACGTGTTTCTTATCCTTATTATTGTTCCAGATAAAGTTCCTCATTAATCTTTCTAATTCATCAATGATGGACTACGGAATAGGAAAGGCAGAAGACCAGAAAATATGATACGAGGACAGAGTAGAAATAACCAGTTTGATTCTGCCCGCGAGTGACAGGAGTTTACCCTTCCATGAATCTAACTTGCGTTTAACTTTGTCCACAATGGGTAGGTACATACCCATCATCAGTCTGCCTGTGAATAAAGGTAACCCCAAGTATCGCATAGGTAGCTGAGTTTCAGAGATTTCTAAAATGGTACTAATCTCCTTGTCTTGGCATGACTTGCTTAAAAACAATTGGCTTTTCTCATTATTTAGCTTGAGACCAGAAACATATTGGAATAGGTCCAGGGCCTTTTTGAATCCTTTAGAATTATCTCCGTTTGCTTTAGAGAATATAAGTAAGTCATCAGCGAATATTATGTGGGAAACACCAATGTGTCCATCTACCTTGATAGGGTCCATCATTTTTTCCCAACCATGCTTTTGAGTATAGCTGAGAATCCCTGCATAGCAATAACAAATAAATATGGCACGAGTGGATCCCCCTGTCTAACTCTGTTATTGGCCTCAAAGGGGGTGGAAGGCGACCCATTGATAAGAACCCGGAAGGACGCAGAGCAAAGAAGTTCATCGATCCAACTGAGCCAGCAGTGCGGGAAACCCATTCTACTCATGATAAAGATAATATAATCTCTTCTCACTGTATCATATGCCTTGGACAGGTCAGCCTTGACACACATGTATTTGGCTCCTTGGGAATTAGAGAAACTACTAAGAAGTTCATTTGCTAGAAGTATCGTGTCACCAATGGATCTCCCCTTTATAAAAGTCATATGATTCATGTCAATTAGTTCATCCAGGATAGGCTTAAGTCTATTAGCAAGAATCTTAGTGATAACCTTGTATATGATGTTACAAAGTGAGATGGGTCGAAAGTCCTTCACTGAAGCAGCACTCTGTATTTTTGGAATCAGTGTTATAAAGGTCATATTGCATTCCTTCAGCATCTTGCCATTGTCAAAGAAACTGAGTATGGATTTGGTCACATCCGGTCCAATGATGTCACAACAACTTTTGAAGAACATCGGGTTAAACCCGTCAGGTCCTGGTGCCTTATCATCTTTTAAGTTTTTTATAACCTCTTCGACTTCATCCTTGGTGACCCACCTCCTTAGGAGTGATTGATCACTGCTGGATATACGAGGAAGGATTCATTCAGCATCCCGTCTGACATGGTTGGTGATGGTTGAATTAAACACTGTTTTGTAATAATTGACAATGCTTTCATGGATAGCTTTCTTATCATAGATTATTTGGCCGTCAACATCAAGTGAGTTAATGTTATTTCTAATTCTTCTGGTCTTTAAAGATGCATAAAAGAAAGCTGTATTTCTATCTCCCGCTTTAAGCCATTGCACCCTGGATTTTTGCTTAATGAATTTTTCTTCATTTTCTTTTGCTTTGATGACGTTTTCTCTTGCAAAAATCAGTTGTGTTTGCAGCACCTTGTTTGCAGGGTCCCGGTCCACTTTAACTTGCAGATCATAGCCATAGCTTCTAGCTCATCAGCCTTGGAAATATAATTTGCAACCTTGCTCCTGTTCCATTCGCATAGGTCTGCTCGGAGTTTGTTGAGTTTATAATACAACCTGAACATTGGGGCACCTCTATATACCATCTCGGACCAGCTCTTCTTTACTACATCTGTAAAGCCTTCCTCGCCTATCCAATTGTTAATGAATCTAAAAGGAGTGGTTCTCCTATTCCCCTTCGTTAAATGGATAGCAAGCATGTGATGGTCGCTAATAATAGTGTTGATTACCTCACCCCAGATGTTTGGGAACTCCTTCAACAGGGTCAAATTTGAAAGAATATGATCAATTTTTTAGAAAGTGTTGATGCCTTTCTTACTTCTACTGTCCCAAGTAAAGAATTGGCCTTTTTTAGTAATTTCCAGCAGCCCAGTCTCGTACACAGCATTGTTGAAATCAAGCATACTTTTGGCAGACGACGGATGCTTACCAAGTTTTTCAGAGTTCAATCTGATAGCATTGAAATCGCCCATCACACACCATGGGGTGTTTACCTGTCTACTAATATGAATCATCTTGTCCCACAGATCAACTCTATCTGTATCTCCGTTAGCCCCATAAACAGCGGACAAATAGAAATTGCAACTACCAATTTCAACAAAATCATGGAGGATTTGGTCACTTGCCCTTAATTTATTTATAGAAATACTAGGGTCCTTCCACACCATGATGATACGTGTATAAGAATAGAATTCACTATTTGAGACGAAATTTGCTTCCCCCCAAACATGATTGATGATATCGCCAATGTCTTTCTCCTGAAGTCTGGATTCTAAGATGATGTAGATATCAACTTTATTTCTCCTACATTCCTCCTTTACACGTGAGAGTTTATTGAGTATGCCTCTCACATTCCAAGAAATAATAGATATAGGCCTATCCATTGGAAGAGTGTAAAGGGGTTGGGGATGCCTCAACGTTCACGCCACTAACTTTTCCAGTTTCTTTGTCCAGTAGAGAAAACTTGTTTGTCATTTCAATATTTCTTGCTGAACTTACACTTTTATTTGTCATTCTTGGCCTAGGGGGTGATCTAGACTTTCTTCTTTGTAACTGCCATTGTTCGGTGTGCTGAGTTGGTGTGATTGGGCTTGAATTCGGCAGTGTTGCTTCACCTGGTATAGTATTGCTGTCATCTCCCTCGGTGTTTTCAAAAGTTTTATCACCCATGTTTTCGTCTCCGCTCATAGCATCTGTAATCTCCTCTGTGTCATCGATTGTTTCTGTTTGTCTAGGAATCCATACCTTCTTCCTCGCTGTATTGTTTCTTCTTGGCTCATGATTAGAACAGAGGTGGGATTCGTGGCCAAAATTCCCACACTGGGTGCATTTCAATGGCTTCTAGTCGTATTCGAAACGAATTGTATCACTTATACCATCCTCGTTCTGGATTTGAAGTTCATTTGGGAATTTGAAATCGGTTGAGATTAGCACATGTATCCTTGCATATTCCAACCTCTTGAACTCTACAGTAGGGCGATCAGGACAGACAGGCTTTCCTAAGAAAGAGCCGATGTAGTTGAACAATTCCCTATCCCAGAGTTCCAAAGGAAGATCAAGAATCTTAACCCAGATGGGTATCTCCGTCAGTTTGAGTTTCTCCAGTGGTTCTCCTCATTGCCACTTTTTCAGAATCAATGGATGGCCCGCGACGAACCATGGCCCTCCTTCCACAGCATTGTTCAGATCTTCGTCATTTGAGAACAGAATTAGGAAGAAGTCGTTACCTCTGGATCTCACTTTAATGGAACCCTTGACGTTCCAGATTTGGGCCAGGTAGATAACCAGCATTTGCCAGTGGGGTTGAAGGCTGATGATGTATCCCGACGCCGCTCAACTCCATCTGGCTGCGTTTCGTTCCGCAATAGCTTTGGGGTAGATTAGTTTTCCATCTTTCACTTCAATATCCGTTTTTGTAAGGGCTGTTGGATTTGTCGAAGGTTTCTCCTTGAACGTTTCAGACCAGGGACTTGCTTCCTTTGCGACCGAAACTCCGTTTGATGGATGGTAATGAGAGCCTCCCCCTCCGGATCTCAGCATGGCTGCATAAGAGGTCTCAGACGAGCTCGCTTCCTTCCCTCCAGACATCACATGTGTAGCGCCGCCGGTCGCCTTCTCAGTCGCCACCCCAGTCTCTTGCGATATCGCCGCCCCAAGTTTTTGAATGGAAACCAAATTGTGTTCACACCAACACTAATATAATGTTTGTCTTTAAATCATGTTTACAAGATCTTTCTGGCATATTTCTATTTTGGTCAAACTTACATATTTCCCATGTGCACCCTAATATCAATCTAATTGATTAATTGCTTGTTTCTCCCAAGGATATACAATACACATGTAATGGGCGTGACAACATCCCCACTCATAATCCATGGCCTTATCCATATTTTGGTTTGCACGTATTTCTTATTCAATTGTGTTCGTCCCCACACATAACCCATTACCTTATTCATATATTGGTTCACACATATTTCTTATCCGATCGTGTTTCTCGGAGTTTCATAATACATTTCCCGATTTTTATCCATAAACATGATGGTGATCTATTTTAGATCTTACTTTTGCATCTCTCAACCTACCACATGATACACATATTTCCAAGAAAAGAAAACACCTAGACAAATGTCTTTAAGGAGAATCATTCAATTAAATATGTCATAAGTAGACCTCTCAAATTATTGCATTTCTTATGGTTGCCCACAGGTTGAACAAATGATTTGATGTCCATCAAATTGGGTCCATACCCACACCCACCCATTTAATATGTGTGTCTTCTAGGTTGTCCCTGAGAGGCCACAAGTGACCCATATAAATTCCAAAAAACATTTCAACCCAATAGCTATTAAAGGCCTAATTAGGATTGTTAACTTCAATTTTGTTCTATTCTTCTATAAAAATATTAAAATACCATGCATAATTTTTTTTGTAAATGACATTTTGTACATTTATTAGATCACAATACAACTTTATCATTATCGATTTCAAGACTTCTCCATTCATGTACAACAACATCATAGCATTAATAGCTAACTATTAATTGATGTTCAATGTTTGGTCTTTTCTACAATGACTTGAGCTCGTTTCAGGTTATTTTTTATTTTGCTAGAATGCAAAGGAATTTTAATCAAATGAGATAATTATTGTGCATTTTGTAAAACTTCAATTGACACTCTCTAAATGATGTTATTTCTTCTTGAGTGTAGAACATATGACTTCTAGATGATCCTACAAAACCTTTTCTTCTTAAGTTATTGTTTGTCATGGTTTTGTCATGCATGATGAGCCATAAAATGAGTTTGATTTTTAGTGGTCAATTGATGTTGCATATCTCTTTAGTTAGATAGTAGTAGTCATGATATGTGAAGAAGACATAAGCTTTCTGGGGTGTGAATTTGGGACCCTGAATCCATGTGTTATAGTTCTTTGTGTTAACTTTTGGGTGATGAAGGATGCTGGTAATGATGTCATATGGTATGAATGTGAAAAGAGTTTTCTTCAGTAAGTTGTTTCTTTGACTTCTCAATAGGGTCAACATTTTTTAGAGCATTGGGGTGTAAAATTGTTTGTGGGATTTGGATGTTGTTCTTCAAATTTTGAATGGTAGTCCTGTGGTACCATGTGTCATTCCAGAATAGAATGTATCTAACAACATGTGGTGGAGTCTGTATAATGTTTTGAATATATTGTATTTGTTTGTTTATGTGTTTCCAAAGTGATGGTGATGTACTATTTGTGATGTTCCACTATGTTTTTCCCCTGGTAATATTTATCCATCATGTATGCCTTCCATATGCAGTTTATGTTTGATCCTAATGCTGCTATAATTTTGAATACTAGATATAGAGCATGAATATTAAGGTTCATGATATCCCATCTCCTGTATATCTTAGGCACACAAATAGTACCCCAATTTGCTAGGTGAATGTTGTTACCACATTGGTTCTGGAGGAAATTTCTTCTAATTTTGTCTATGGAGTGCAAGATGTTGGCTAGGAGTGGGATGCAACAAAAGTGGTAGATCCATAAATCTATGGTACGAGGGGCTGAGATATTATGAGCCAAAAGGAAATTTTGACTAAATTTTTTGATGAAAATATTAATACTTATTCTTATAAAATCTAAAAGTAGACCCAATATAAATTTTCATTGCCTCCAACATACAACATAAATTATTTATAAAATAAAGAAAATGTGAAGTCAGTGGCGTAATATGATTTTCTCTTTCAAAGTAGTATATTTTTTAGGTGTCTAAATTCATAAATTATAAATGATTTTCTCTTTCAAAGTAGTATATTTTTTAGGTGTCTAAATTCATAAATTATAAATGATTTGATTGTGGTTCTTTCAAATTGACCGGTTAGAGAATCAACATAGTCATTCTGCATCATAACTAGATACTGCAATTTGTATAGTATTACCCACCATCATCGTCATGTAAACCTCAATCCCAACGATGTTGGTGTCGGCTGTGTATAACATTATAATATATAGAAAACACCAATTATATGAAAATGGGAACATATTCAACTTATTGATGAAGTGTATACACACAAATACAATGTGATCATGTTTGGTAGATGGTATCACATCATAAGGTTCACATGCTTTTTCATACTAATCTAATATTCTAATATAGAGGGTATGAGTATAATATAGAGGGTACTAAATTTCATTTTAAGGTTATGATGCTATGTTTGGCATGATGGAAACTTCACAAGGAAGGAAGAAGGAAAAATTATTTACTAAATTATGATAAACATAAAGTTGGGGTAAAGCAATGTGAGGTATGGAAATAGAAAATAAAGAATAAGAAAGATCTATCTATCTATGTGACCCCTCAATGCAACACAATGAGATAACTCAAAACCAAAGTGCGTGATTAATAACTAAACAACCACATTACCAAAAATGGGTAAATTAAAACCAATCCTGTATAACCATAATAAGTGAAAACATATTACAACAAGGTCCAACCAATCATATCATATCACATACCATGTCAGGTATTTGTAGTTGTTCAGTGGCATCAGCCACAACCTGTGTACAAAAGAACCTGATTCACATGTACATGCCATATACATATAACCAAGGCATAGTGACAAAACCACATGTCGATATACATCATCTACAAAACACATCCCTCCTGGGACTTGAGAGTACATGGAGAACAAGTAGGACTCTAATACAACACTAGCAACTATATAACCTTCTGAGTTCACTGATTTCCAAGTTGCTCTTCCTCAATAGCACGATCTCTACCACAACGCTGACGACCACCTAAAAAGGTGTGCAAAACATGAGAGTGAGACCCATGTCCCAATGAGAGATATAACTCTCGACCAATGGTTATTGTTATCACATATATACTACTAATAAACAGGATGAGTAGATTCAACTAAATCAATTATTTAAACTAATAACACAAGTTAAGCGGGTTGAGTAGCTACAACAGATAAGCAGAGCATCATTCATAATTAAAAGGAAATGATGAACATGTATAAAAATTAATTTCTATTACCCACAATATAAAATAATTGAGTAGTTTAAGAAACTCTATTGTACCACAAGCAACTAGTATCATAAGGAACAAAGCAAGGTAAATGTAACATCCCTGACCTGGGTTATGCCTTAACCCTAGAAGTTTTGCTTAAGAAAGATAATTAGATCCTTAATTTTATTTTGTGAAAAGTAATTAAGGCCAAGAGGAACTTATGTTTCAATTTTGGGTCCTGTTTTGATAATGTTGAAGCAATGTTGCTTATTTTGGACTAAAGTGTAAATTACCTAAGTTGAGGGGTTAACTAGCAAATGTTACATGATTAAATGTTCCTCATGTGTTGAAGCATCATGAGAGTGAAGATGATGCAGAGGTATGGCTTGTGATAGCCTGAATACCAAGAAAGAGCTGATAAAGCAATGTTTGTGCATTAAAACCTAGTTTTGGTGTAATATGCAATTTACCCAAAACCTAGGGTTCAATATGCAAATTACCACTTCAAAATGGTCCCTACTGTTTCTTGGGATCATGTGGAGCAAATAAAATGAGAGGGGCATCTCATTTGTATCTCTTTGAAGGAGATAGAATCTTGATATTAAAATAATCAAGATTTAAGCATAATGGAAACCTTAATTCAAATTAATGCAAAAATAAATATATTAATTGAAGTTCTCTTCAACCAAAAATTTTTTGGTTGAAATCCATACATATGGACGTCCTTGTGCCTTGAAAAGGTACGAAAATATCCAAAGAAAGTGGATAACTCACTCACATTATTATAAGAAAAAGAAATATCCACTCACTTTAGGATATTATTATTATAAGGGTTAAGGTGCTTAATTTACTTTTCTTTATTTCTTGGATAATTGAGAGGAATAGGAGGCAAGGAAGATAGCCTCGTAACCAAGGAAGGGAAGGGGGCAAATGGCAAGGATATGGAGGAGATAATTCCTACTTTCTCTCTCTTAAATGGATTTTTAATAAAATGCATATATGCTCCCTTATCCATAGCTTGGATGGGTAATTTCGAATCTACTTTCATTCCTTGATTGAAAAAACGACCAATGGAGCTTGGAGCAACAGGAGGACGACCCCCAGCCTGTTGGTAAGCTTCTTGATCACTTTCAACCATGATTTCATGGTGGAAATCGAAAACAAATCATTGATTTCTTCTTTTCTGCACTCCATCTTCAACCCTAGCCAATCTTTTCACCCAAAAGCTTGAGGATGAGCCTAGGGGGAGTTGCAAAAGCTTCATCCACCATTTTTGACGTGAAGCTCCAAGATTTGAAGCTCATTTGGAGGCGGGTTATATAACTTGAACCCTTAATCATTGTTATTGAACTCAATTTCTCAATTCAATTGATTCAATTGTTCTTCTTGCAATACCTTTGATTAATTGATGCAACTTCTATGGGTATGGCAGTAGATTTCGTGGGGATGAAGGTTGATGGTGATGCCATCATCACAAGCACACATCTCAACAATTTTGAGTTGCAAATGATTTTGGACTTTTTGTCCAAACGGTTTCACCAAACCGTTTGGAGACCAAACAGTTTGCAAACCGTTTGATAACTTGGACTCCAAACTACAACAGAGGGTTGACTATTTGGTTAGGTTGACCGTTTGAGGTCTGAACCCAAGTATATGTTGGATGATGATCCAATTGATTGATTCAATGTATGTACAATCCTTCAATTGGAAACCCTAATCAAGTTGATTGAAGAATCCATGATTGATCCTAACGATTTCAAGATAATTTGGGTCAAACGATTTTAAAACCATTTGGAGGGTTAATGGGTGATCCTTGATTATTTGATAAAGATCTAATGGTGTTGATTGATGAATCCTTCAATTGCCTAACCAATGGTCAGTTCAATGGTGCAAATTACATTCAATTTGATTGATGAATGTACCTAATGAACCCTTGCGGTTTTGAGATTGATTTGGCCCAAATGGTCTTGAGACCGTTTGAGTCCAAATGGTCTTGAAACCGTTTGGGGTCAAACGGTTTCAAAACCGTTTGGAGTCAAACGGTTTTAAAATCGTTTGGTGATGAAACCCCAAAACCGAATGGAGGTCAAATGTGATTCAATCATTTGGAAATTGAAGGTGATGATTGTTCCATTGATCCAATGATTGATAGAAATGATAATCAATGATAGGTATAAAGGTTGAATCCCTAAAGTACCTAGATGATTAGTACATTTAAAGGGATAAACCCTAATTGCTTATAATAGCAATAATAGCAATAACTCAATACACTATGTTAATCATAGTTGTATATACTTGATCGTATGATTGATGTAACCAAATTAAGTAGAGAGTATGATTCATGTGGTGATTAAGGGTATGATCCTTAGTAAAGAGATCATAAAACCCTAATCATGAGCATAAAACCCTAATTGACAAGGTTATTGAACCCTAACCCTAATTTAGGGCAATTTTGAGTGAAACCCTAATCTAGGGTAAGGAGGTAACCCTAATCCAGGGTGATGATATGTGTAAACCTAATTTAGGGTAATGTGATGTAAAACCCTAAATTGGGATGAATAGTAAACCCTGATTGTGGATACTTGAATAGGAATCCTAATTGGGATGAATAGTAAACCCTAATTGTGGGTAGTTAAAGTGGAAATCCTAATTGAGGACGACTTCATGTGAAACCCTGATTGAGGATGATTCCATATGAAACCCTAATTAAGGGTGATTCCATGTGAAACCGTAATTGAGGATGATTCCATGTGAAACCCTAATTGAGGATTATTCCATGTGAAACCCTAATTGAGGATGATTCCGTGTGAAACTCTAATTGAGGATGATTCCATGTGAAACCCTAATTGAGGGTGATGCCATATGAAACCCTAATTGAGGATGATTCCATGTGAAACCCTAAATGAGGATAATGCCATGTGAAACCCTAGTTGAGGGTGATGCCATGGGAAATCCTAATCTAGGGTAATGCCATGTGAAACCCTGAATTAGAATAATGTTATGTGGAACCCTGATGTAATGATGTGATGTGAAATTTAAATCTGGGGTGATGCCATGTAATGATATATGAAACCCTAATGAGGGTATAATGGCCAATACACTAAAGTAGAGTGTGGCTGACATAATCAAGTAAGATGAGAATGTTACACCATGAAGGGTGAAATTGATAAACCATATGAATGGTAATATTGATACTTTAAGATGTAAGGGTATAAGGGACAAGGTGATGCCTAGATCATTATACATCCAACTCTATACATGAGATTAACTTGACATACATGTATCAACCCTATACACCTTACAAAGATGAGGACATGACACTCTTAGGAGTGATGTATGCAACACTAAATAATGGTGTGGATAGTATTTTGAGAGCTGAGATACCTAAAGTGGTTGATAATGATATCAATGATGCCTAACCATTAGACCAAGTCCATATCATTAAAGATAGCTGGACAAATCTAGTGTGTGACCTATGCACTATATGATAAAGGTGATAGGTGAGTGGTTAAAGGTATTAAGAGGGAAATACCTTAATAGAAGATAAGTTGGTAATTTCAAGTAAGTTAGAAGTGATGAGGAAAGTGATACATCAAGACATGATAGATATCACATTCAACACTTCAGGATTGATACACCTTGATACACTTTAAATCCAATTTATTTGGATAAGAAACACATGAAATGTGTTATATAAACTGATACAATGAAATGTAAGGAGTTTGATACATTTTGATAAGTATATGCTAACATACCTTGAGAAAGGGGTTAAGCCAAACTAATGAGTATGATGTAATCATACCCTGGCAAGGATGAGAAATAAACTCGTACCTTGCATTAATAATATTTAATGATATGTGATGAGAGCAATAAGCATGTGTGAATGCTTGTGATATTAAAAGAGGCTCTTAGAGGAGTGGAGTAATTAATTAGGGTTGGATTCATAAAATGACCATAAACCCTAATTAATGTGTAATGGGAAATCCTAACCCTAATTTTGGGTAATAGGATGAAAAAACCTATTTGATGGTAAACCCTAATCCTGGTAAGGAAATAGTGGTGTTACTATTGTATTGTATGTTGTGATATGCTTTTGTTGCTTACTGAGAAGTAACAAGATATGCACTGGCCTGGTGTGCCATTATATTATATTTTGCTTATGAGAAGTAACAAAATGTGTAGTGGCATTGTAAGCCATGTGATCAAGTTGTTGCCTAGTAAAAGGTGACAAGACAAATAACGGGTCTTGTGAGCCATGTGTAATGCTTGTGTAACAAGTATCATGTATACCTTGGTCTGAGGACCTAGAGGTAATAGTTACCTAATAAGTGGTAACAATGCATGTTCAATAATGAACCTAGGGTTTAAATACACAAATTTCATAAGCATGGTAGTAATGTGGTGGGGGGATGAGAATTCCCAATATTTAAACGAGGGACTGAGATCTCAATGTCTTATAAAGACTGAGAAGTGATTGATGAAACAGTACATGGTTCTTTGTAGCATTTGTCATAATAAGTTATGTTTGAGAACTTGACTGATGCTAAAAGAATATGATAATGTACCTAATTAATCAAGTGAAATCATATCATGTAGAGCCCTGGCCATAGATCCATCATCGTCAGTAATAGGTGATGGTGAAACGGGTTGCTCCGCGGCAAAAATCAGGAATGCATATTTTTGAATATGTGGGGGTTAATGGGCGAACATATCCTTACGTCTTAATGAGGAGATTGATGGAAGGTAAACATTAAACCTCTCAATCCTTCATTGTATGTGTCGGGATGGATGTATCATAAATCTCCCAATGATTGGATATATATCGTATACATCTCCCAATAATACTTAATGTCAGGTCGATGTAGATAAACATTAAATCTCTCGATTGCCGATGAGAGTGCAGTTGATGCTCTAACTCTATAGTGAAGTTGCCAGTATACCCTGGAAAGCTATATTGAGCAGTTGACATAAGTCCTGCTTGTGGTCCCGCACTGATCGGGATGTGGGAGGTCATGGGAATCCAGCTCTTCCATTGACCTATGTATGGTACCGATTTCAACTTTGCAGTGGTCAGTTGGAGTATGAGAGGTATACCTCATCTCCTCAGGGCATACGTGTGATTGTAAAATATAATCAAACGTATAACATGTTTGCTTAGGGATTGAATACAAAAATTCATTGGCTAATGTTACATTTCTTTTATGCATCTTTAGTTGATAGATGTGAATTATGTCTCTTTACATTCCTTGCAATGTGGATAGATGATTTACAACTCTACCATGAGTAGATGCAATGTTCTCCTTAGGAAAGGAGATTACTTGATTCTGTTCATACAATGATTAATCTGCTGTTAAATATATAAGATTCCTATGCTTAGTTTAATTTAATAAACTACAATAATGATGTTTCTGGCACAGAGTTATATCTCTCGCTGGGGCAATTTACAATTGTCTCACCCCCGTGGGAACCAACATTTTTAGGTGGATGCAGATGAGGAGTCAGAAATCCCATAGCAGAGAAAGAACAACAGCAACATCAGGGACAACAGTAATATCTCACGTGGAGATACTGTTTGTCGAGTCTTGTAGTCAAAAGTCCTATGTGTCGTCTCTGTACTCTCAGGTCCTCAGAGTCAGTAGATAGTGCTTTTAATGAATCCATATGAGATTTTGGTTTGATGCCTCGAGGTTTTTATGTTGTCTGTATATAATGTTAATAGGGCAGTTGTTGTATGTAATCCTCGAGGAGAGATGGTACAAGTTATGTACTTTTGAACCAAGATGTATATGTAATACTTTGGTTCTTGTTATAAGAGTTTCCTAGAATTGAATCTCTTTGCAAAAAGTTTTATTTTTTAGTGATTTTCAGTAATCCGCTGCAAATGATTCGCTTCCGCTTAAATAAATCTTGTTTTTGTGAGCTGGATGCCACAGTAAACATTCAAATGATGTTTAATCCTAATCAAATATGTTGCACGGATGTATTACATCTTTTATCACGCACTGGAAAATTTGAGTCGTACCACCCAAATTCCAAATGACCACCGCTTATTCGCATTCAGTTCCATACAAGACTAGGAAGAGTCAGACTTCAAGATCTTCTCCGCTCTACTTGGTCAGTTCAAGTCTGCACTGCAGTGACATATCAGTCAAATTACAATCAGCAACATATAGTCCTGAAAACAACTAGCCCACATTGGTACAAGTCACAACACTAGAAACTAGGGTATACAAACCCAATTAGTGAGGTACAATGATAGTTGTCCACCAAGCACATCACATATATAATCACCGAGACATGGATGCAACCATTTTCAAACTGAGGACTAGGTATGACCACATCCATCCACCCTAAACTTGGGATTGGGATGATAAGGACACACAATCATTTCCACCCTCATACTCAACAGTATGCGCTCCAAGTTTCCCTTAGGAATACTTGTTTCACCATCTAGCAAGTTCTGACACTGGAATGGATCTATGGCACATGGCACTACATGATTAAGGTTTCACTTGATTAGTTATGGCCAATTTGGTGAATTAAGGCTGCATCAAACAAGTGGACATACAAATCCTAATTCATGTCTAGCAAGCATTAAGGTATAGCAACTCCAGAAGATATGTAATGTATGAGGTATGAATCTTGTTACATCACCACACGATACCATTCCCTATCACATAAGCAAAAGGATCACACCTCCACAAGGGCTCAACCATGTCCAAGGGCCATTACAACCATCACAACATATTCACCTACAAGAACATCATTATCTTTCCATGCCTTAGCAAAGGCTAAAAAAACCATCACCATACTTGTAATACTCATGTTTAGCATAACCTTGCATTAAGATGTTCACCTACTAGCAATTTAGGGTTACAACCACATTGAAAGATATCCCATTCCACATAAGTTACACAAGGGAGCTAAGCATAACCAATCACCATCATTGGATTAGATTAGGGTTAGGTTCAATAACTAGCTTAAGTATGATTGACTATCACCACTTAGTTGTATTAGGGTTCGGTATATTATAGATAATCTAGATCAATCTTACACATTATCTCAATATGGTGATCATAAGTTTACATTCATACAAGTGCAAAAGTAAGGCTACATTATTAAGGGTGAACCACCATCGAATTCTGCATCATTCAAACCACCAACAAACCAAAAGCATCACCCCAAAATCGTAAGATGTGAGAAGGAAAAATCATTGATTGTAACACAAGCAAACACCTCGAACAACAACTTAGAAGACCATTGAGTCAGAGCTTTAGATGAAACATCATATAACCTAGTCAAACCATCGTTAGACAACATAGAAACACCATCAAGAAAGACCATCTCTTGTGGGAATACAAACCACCATCGGTTGTTCACTTAAGGAAATCCATCGATTGTAGTGTCCAAGACAACCATATGTTGTGGTGTCTAGGACCCCCATCAGATCATGGAGTCAGAACCTCCATTGGTTGACACCATCAAGTGTTGAACCAGTAGGGCCATCGGTTGGTAATGATAGGTCATTGGATCATCAAGTTTGGGATTCAGAACATACCATTGGTTGATGGACCAGGAGGGCCATCAATTGTCAGACTCAATACTCCCATTGGTTGTCATCAATAGGCGAGAAAACAAGGCAAAACCCAAGGAAGAACCATCATTTCGTGAAGGAAAAGAAAACCATCGGTTGAAGCCACACTAGCATCCAAGACCATCAATTCTTGAGCATCAAAGAAGCCAAATCATAACCTACGGTAGAACCATCGGTTGAGATGAGAAACACAACAAAACATCACCAAAAGGCACTTCCATCAGTTATAGAAAGAAGGCAAACCAGCAGGTTGTATACAAGGTAGAAAACAACCTTAAAAACCCTAAGTAACCCATCAATCAAGAGACACTAAGAACCATCGTTTGTCAAGCAAATAAACCCCAAAACTTCCTCTAGAATAGGAAGGTCGTGTACAAAGTTTAGAACACCTCCAAGAAGATAAACATCCAAAAAACTAGCACTTAAGCTCAAACCCTAGGCAAAGGTAGGATCTTTCTACTCAAAACTTTGTTTTAGAGCAAGATCTAGCATATGCAAGCTATAAGTAAGCAATAAACATGGAGAAAGTTATATAACTCACCTATGTGAAGAAGAACAAGCTCTATACACTAAGCTTTGAGCACAAGAGGAAGGAAACCCTAGCTTAGCACTCTGCACGGTCAAGCAAGCATCTTCTCCAAGAAAGAGAGCAAACCCTAGGTCAAGGAAGCAAAACGGAAGGGTTCTTTAAGCTCTAGAGCAATCTCTACCATGGAACACCATGGCCACGACCAAGAATAAGGAAGAAGGAGGTAGGGATGCAAAGAAAACGAAGGAAAAGAGAGGTATCTTACTTGCTTAGGTTAAGAACAAGCAAAGGAAGCTCTACAAGCTCCAAGAGAGGGTAGATTTGAACGCTAACTGCACATGCAAGGAGATCGACCACCATCTTCTACACTGGGAACCTTCTTCTCCACTATAGCAATGAGGACAAAGCTCTAGATAGAAAGGAAGAGAAAGAAGTCCAAAAGGTTCGTTTTCATGGAAGGTAGGAGGTTTATATAGCTATGGGAGAGAGATAATAGAAGGCTAAGGTGTCCTAACATGTTTGCCAAGTGTCCATGGCCAAGGGACATCACGTCCATGTATGCAGCAACTCCATAGGTTGTGGATTCTATTAGACCATCTAAACTTGACCCTCCCAGGGTGGCCATCAAGTTTTATCACTAGGTGACCATAGCTTGATGAAACCCTAGGTCACTAGGTGGAAAACCATCGGTTGGTCACCCATTCCAAGAAAACCATCAGTCCAAGGGACCCCAAGAGGGAAGACCACTGACTTGCCACCTCTATAAATCACCATTGGTTGCCCCCACCTAAGGGTAACCATCGGATATCATCCACCCAAGGTAACCATCGATTGATGGCCTCTCAAGGTAGGTCATCAATGAAAGCCAAAACCCTAACTTTACCTAGAGAGATGTCACCATCAAACCATGGTACATCAAGGTGCCCCAAGACACAAAAAAATCAAGAAAGGTATGAAAACATGTAAGGAACATAAATCATGTGACAAATTGCAAGAAAAACCTCAAATATGGGTAAATTGCAAAAATTCTGAAATAAGCATATAATTGCATAACTTGCTCAAAGAATGTCCAAACTAGAGCAAACTTAAAACTTAAGATTATCACATGATATCAAAGCACATCACAAGATCAGATTAAGGTTTTAAACAATAAATTAAGGTAAGCAAGCAAGTTCATCCACCAATCAAGGTCTGGGGTCTGACAATCTAACTTTTAATTTTTAAGGTTGGAGAAGAGAGAAGAGGAAAGAGATAATGATATGTTATTATTGGTTAACTTTCTTTTGTAGTATCATCTATCTTTCTCTCTCTCTATTTGATTAAAATCAAAACTATGAGATGGTTTGTCTTTTATTTTATTCCCTTTCTCTTTTTGTCTTATGTTAAAGATAAATTGTATATTATAACAACTTCTCTATTTTTTATATCAATATAAAGATCTACATTGTCTTTTAAGTTTATATGAAGTTATAATTATTGGTATTTGAATGAACTTTAGATCTTTTATATATGCAACTAAGATTGTGAGAGACACCATGTACAAAAGGATGCTATTTGGATCTTTCTCTATTTAGATATATAGATTTTTTATTCAGAGAAGGATGATAGATCAAACTTTGAAAAAAATAAAATAAAAAAAATAATGATTCATTGTGCATGTGTGGCTTCATGCTTTTCATTGGTGTGCAATTATAACTGAGTGCATTGATCAAATCTATATGCATTTATGTTGTGATTAAAGATTCAATAATAATGTAAGAAATTTCAATTAATATAACATAAGTTTTATAACATTCTTACTATGTTTCTATTTTTCCAAATCTTGAGATTCATTGAATTCTTTAATTTTAAAACATTTCCACTTATAATTATGGTGAATGAGTTGCATAATTAATGACACAAATTGATATGAAATGGTTAATGTAAGTTGATAGGAAAGAATTTAGGATATATTATACTGATATCCATATTAAAACTATATAATATATAATATATGAGGGGATCAGAGATATAATTTTCAAATATATTATTTCAACCCCTAGAATGAATGCATAAAGAAGTATGATAGAAATATTTAAGTAAAAAAATAAAGAGCGCTGTCAATCCCCCATGTAGCTGCTCCCCTGGCAACTAAGGTAATATGTGATGAGAGTCGAGAGTGAGCTGTATAGAAGGGTGAGTTTCTTCATGACCTGTTACATTATTAAACACATTCAAAATTGTTACTTTGACCATGTAAAACACCATACCTAGATCTCATTAATATTTTCAATAATATGAAACTAAAAAATTCACATTTGTCTCTCCGCAAAATGCTACTAGCAACCATTATATGGACGATCTGGACAGAAAGAAATTATAGAAAACACGTTAACCATACTAACAACGTCCATACTCTCATCAATAAGGTCAAAGACACATATGACCAATTCTTTCATTGTGAAATCTCAAATCAAGATGGAGACGAACAAGGAGAATGAAGCACCAACACTCACTTTTGAAGGAGGAGGCAACAACCACATAAATTTCACCGTGGAAGAAATCATTACTGTAACTAATAATTTCTAACTTTGCTGCATCATACTGCATTTGATTTCATCTAAGAGGCCTACTATAATGGGGTGACACCCCACTATTATCAACTTTGGTACTACTTAGGTTTTTTTTCACGCTTAGTACAAACGACACCTCTATTGCTGGCTATACTATGATCGACTCATCTGTATTCTCTATTAGCATGCGGTTTTATATGCTAATTTTATGTCTATATATATGAAATATTTCATGGAAAAAAACCCTCTAAATGATTCTTGACTCGTTAAGTCGGGTGTGAGTGGCCTCTTTTGCCACTGCCGTTGATACGATTCATTTCACTCTCAACTCACATTAACCCACACCCACCTCTCTAACCCAAAATCCTCAAATCCGATCCACCCTTTTTTTTCAGAGATCATGCTAATCTTTATATTTCCCTTAGAATCACTTCAGTATTCTGTTACATGTTTTTTTTAATATCTAATGCATGCAATATAACTATATAAGAAGGAAAAAACAATTATGCGTGCATGTTCAAAATTTTGAACCAATGTAACATGGGCTGGACCGGGATCTTGCGCCGCTTGACTCGCTCACCACGAATTATAACCCAAATCGCCCCCTAATCCCGAATCAGCCCTCCTCGTCCTAGGCATTCCACCTGTCTGGGCCCCAAGTCGGTAGGAAAACCCTCGTCGGAGCGGCATCAGTTCTCAATGGCTGCAAGGGCGTCGCTGGCGGCCGTCGCTCGAGGCACCTCTTCCCACTGCGGCGTCTCCGTTTCCCCTGCCAGGCTGATCCCCCGTCGTGGTCTCGCTGGCGGCGGAGGTATAAAGCAATACCATCTCTTAATTTCATAGCTTTGAGATACGTTTCTGGCTGATAAGGAGGGGTGTTTTCGCTCTGCTTGATCTTTGGTAGAAAAAACAGGCATTCCTTGCCACGATAGATCTCATTGGCTGGAGAATGCTTCTTTCCTCTTTCTCATCCATAGCGTTTTGTTAGTCCCAGAGGGCCCATAGCTGTCCTGAATCCAGACTCCTGGGATTTCTATCCAATACATTCTTAGTGACTGGTTTACTTATTCTTTAGTATCATTTGAAGAATTGCATGGAATGGTTCTCGCTTAATGTTATACCTCTTGCTTCCTTCTATGACAATTCTCGTTTACAGATCTCCAAAATTAGATTAATTTTATTGATTCGAAGAATGTTAAACCAGGCCTGATTCTCATGCTTGATTTCATGTTTGACCACATTGTAGATCATCACGGCCCCCCCAAGGTGAATTGCTGGCAGGATCCTATGAGCCCCTCGAAATGGAAGGAAGAACATGTGAGTGCTGGTTAAATCTACTTATATTTATTCTGTTTAAGCAAGTACGGAAGTGCCTGTTTGTGTAAGAAACTAATCGTTAGTTGTCCCTTCCAAGTTGTGCCACTTGGGTTGTAGAGAGAAAAACCACACTTTATCTATGCATCATTCGGCTCTTTTTTTGCAGGTGGTTTCTTACGCCATTAGGATGTTGAATAATCATATACATTACTAAATTAATTTCAAAATTATATGCTAAGGTCAAGCCTTGAAAGTAATGGTCATATGATTTAACATGACCTTTTTTGGAGCAATACTAGGGGGGGACCCAATGTTGCTGGAGTAACCGCACATACCCTAGGATTGGAACTGGACCTTTACAAGGCTGATTGACATCATTGAAAGTATAGTAGAGCAGTCTCACATTCTACTTGGCCGGGGATCGATGTAGATGATGTATGGCAAGATTTGTTGTTACTTATCTGCCTTCTACATGGGTTTGTAGCACCTTGTAGCAGATGCGATGTGATTGGTGGTGAACTTGTAAGAGGTGTCCATCTTGCTTAGTTGCATGCAACCAAGATCGACCTAGTTTGCGTAGGTTTTGCATTTGGAACTTTGTGAAAGTGGATTGTGATTGTTTTTAGCTCTAGTTCATAAGTATGTTATGTACTTTAGCCAAAGGACTAGGAGGGCTAGGTTTCAAAATTTTGTTAGAATTTGTGGCATCTCTAGCTCGAGCTTTGCTATGAGGATTATTTTCTTGACTTTATACTGGGGGAGTTGTTATGACTCGAAGGGGTTAATGAAGTTTTAGATGTGTATGATATTGTGTTTTTGTATAGTTATATTTGCATTTACGTGTATATGCTACACTAGGTCTCAAACTATTGTTATCCCAAGTAGCAGAGTTGACAAGGTTCAATGCCCCCTATAATCTTCTCTAAATCACTAATTCAAAAGGAGGGGGTAAGTAAGCCTTCATGTCCTTCAACACCATAATTAGGGCTGTCAAATTTTGTCCGAACCCATCAACCCGACTCCGTTTGACTTGAAATTTTTTGGTTTTGGTTTTGGATTTTATCAATTCGGGTCAGTTCTGGGTTTGGATATCGATGTTCGAATTGAAACCGGGTCGGTTTTGGATGGTGATTTATTCGACCCAGATTGAACCTGGGTTGACAAATTTTGAAAAAATAAGTTCTTATCATGTACAAATTACTACATATCGTCCATAACTAACACAAGTATATGATCCAGATTCGGTTCCGAGTTCTAGATTATGTAAACGGGTCCAGTTTCGGGCATACCGCCCTGTAAAAAATTTGGTTCCTGGTCGGTTTTGGGTTGAGCTATTTTGTATAAGCCCGGTTGTTGTCCAACCCAAAACTGACCAGAATCGATTTTTTGACACCCCTAGCCATAATAAAGGTGGCAAGGGCTATCGGTCCCCGTGGTTCAACTAGGGAGAGCCATCAATCCCCCTCTGGATGCTGCTACTCATATTAGGAGGATGTGGGGGGTAGGAAGCACAAAAGCAACGAGTATAACATTTACCAAATCACATTCTTGACTCATCCACATTCCACATAGTGATGTCAAAGCACAAGCTGGTCATGGATTATGGCAAGCATTTCTTGTGCACATTGCTTTCTGATAGCCCTCGTGGGATGTGTTTAGTGTGGAGTAGGTTCACAAAAAGGAATTATGAGTTTGCTTCCTAACATGTCATCCCATGTCCCAATATCTTGGAACTCAAGAAGGTTCAAAATGGCTGAATAAGTCTTGGCATTTTGGGTCATGTCTAGGTAGTGTAGTACCTATGTCCAAAACATGCCTAGCATGATCGTGGGGACGACATGAAATCATCTTGTGGTTCATAGTTTGTTGCTGTGTTGTACGGGTGCTCGCTCAGGCGGCCCAGGTGGGCCACCTGGGGTCCAGATCCCAGGCGCCTAGCCTAGTTAATCCCCTGGGCGTCCTGGGCGGACTGGGCGGCGCCTAGCATGCCTAAGCTGTCACTGGACCTTTTTTTTGCATGTTTTTGCTCTATTAAGCTGCTGTGACTGGTTTAATTTACCGCTGCTCTTCTATTACTCATATACTACATACTCCATGATTTTTCCCTTCACCAAGAAACAGCTTTGCTAATTGACCAATTTACAATTGCCTTCTATTATTAATTTACTGCAGCTCCTCTATTACTAATTTACTGCTATCCACTTAGTTTAAAAAAAAAACTGTCTACTTTTTATCATATTTGTAGACTTGCTGCAGTTTATTTTTGTTATTTCTTCTTTCCTCTCCCATTTTTCTGTATTTGTATTCTTTTTCCTTCATCAAGCAGCAATTTTGCTGCTATGCAATGATTTTCTTTCTTTCCGTTCTTCATTGTCCCTATCACAATTCTCAGTTGTGTTTTGTAATTGCTCCACCAAGCAGCAAATTGGTTGCTACATTCTTCTTTCCATCCCGATGTTCCTTCTATTCCCTATTTCTGTTTAATCCATCTCCTCCCACACTAATGCTCATCCAACTCCTCTTAATAATTCCTACTAATTCATATATTGCTTATAGGTTAATATATAACTATATGTGTGTGTATATAGTTATATTTTATATATTGCATAGTATATATAGGGATGGCAATGGTAGCGGGTGTGCAGCACCAAACACCGAACCCGCTCCACCCAGCAGTTCGTGGCAAATGGTAGGGTCCAGTTCCCATGCAGCGGGTAGAATGGATTATTTGAAGTGGGTGCCCACGGTATGAGATGGGAACTCACCTACTACCAGACAACTGGCGTATCAGTTATTACACCCGTTCTCCGGTCAACTGAACCTCACGTAATCATTTATTACACTCATTCTACGGTTAATTGAACCTTACGTAGTCACATGTCGATGGTTTTTGAACAATCAAGTTGACAAACCATCTCCAGAACCAGAACTGAACGTGCAAATTGGAAGGTGCAAATTTCATAATAAAAAAACCCACACCTGCTTTTATTGCCGTCCTTTGTTGAACAACACATACTATATTATACAAAACACCTAATTCTTCATTTTATTGGAGCTTACTGTTACGTGCAGACTTGATAAACAAGTCAAGTTTCCATGCCATCTCAAAAATGTCTTAGCAATTGGGAAAAATATAATAAAAGCCTTCACACTTCTACTTATACAAGAAGTGCTTATAATCAGCTACGTTCTTCTAAACAATATGCTCAATCCATCTCAACACATGCAACAAAAATGCAAAAAGTAAACATAGCACCATTCGACACATGCAAAAAAAAATGCAAAAGTTAAACAGAACTCCATTTTTTTTTTGCACGATTACTTGCTTAAAGATCACACTACATATCCATCAGATTTTAAGAGTTCCAGTGTGATCACACTATTCAAGGCATACACTAATAAGGTCACACTATTTATCTTCAAGAAATTCATTTACAACCGAATCCAAGAAGTTGTCCCATTGTTGGCTCTATGTTTATAGCTCAGCATGACTAATGTATGTCCACTATCCTGCATGTTACATTGCTGGCTTGTCCACCATCCAATATAGTGCCCCTCATACAATTAAGCATACCTGCATATATGCATATGATAAAACCATTACTGGACAGAACTTTGTTATCAGTAAGTATCCAAAATCAGAATAAAACACATGGAATCCAGAGCCAAAATGTGTGTTAATATCATAAATCATGGACTAGAGTTATCAATTACTATCCAAAATCAGAATAAGATACATGGAATCCAGATCCAATACATGAAGAAAAGCTAATTGCCAGAATCTTTGTGACAAAATGGTTAAATCAGGAGGCGAGATTCAATGGATTTAATATACGATTAGATGAACACACACTATTGAAAGGTTGTGACACTTGAAACAAACAAAGAATGACAAGGGCCACCACCACTAAAATATATATACATCACTATAGTTAAACCAATTCAAGTTACCTCTGTGATCTCCCTATAGAAATATTTGTATATACAAGATGGATTACTTACCTCAAGACATCGAAAGTTGTCAAATATTGTTCAACTGTCCCCTTCCAAATCTGTTACAAATTAACAACCAGGCATTAGGATATTGAAACAACCATAAAAATAATGACAACATGAAAGATAAATAAAACAAAAGTAGAGCTTGAGTTTTACATTCACCAACAATATCTTCATCTTCTAGCATTGTAATGAAAGAGCTTGATCCAGTTTCTTCATCTATATAATAAGACATATATGTTTTTCAATAAATATATAAATTAATAGATAAGAGAAAAAAAAATCCTATACCTCCTTTTAGGCCACCATTTTTCAGCCAACTTTGCGAGCACATCAATGCTTCAACAGTTAAATGGTGGAGTCTACTGCGGTGTGGATCAATCACCCTTCATGATATGCTAAAGGCCGATTCTGAAGCCACAGTTGACACTGGAACTGCTAGAAAATCCGTAGCAATTGCTTTTAAATTAGGATAAGAGCCACCATTCATTTTCCACCACAATAAAACATCAAAATCTGAAGTTCGCGGGGCAGTATCACTGTCTAAATATTTGTCTAGTTCTGTTTTAGAGTGACCTGATTGTCTCTTCAATTCCTTCATAAAAGTGTCAAATATATGCATGTCATCATCACCACCATCTTGAGAGGGTACAAGAGGACTAGCAAACAAATCAGATGTATCATCCACATCATCCGGTGAATTACTTCTTGCCTTATACTCATTGAGCAGATCAACACATGCATCACGAACTTCTTTCTGTTTCTCTTCAGATGTATCTTGATATATAGTATCAAAATAGAATTTTACAATATGCATCTTATATCTCGGGTCTAATACAACATCAACTCCTATTGTGATATGTATGTCATCCCAATACTTCTTAAATTTCTTTGCCATTTCATCAGCCATCTTTTTAATTACTTCATTTGGACTATTAACCCAATTGGCCAAAGTTGCTCTAATTTGACACATTTTGGGAAAACATAGGTTGGCGGTTGGGTAATTTGTCCCAGAAAACAGTTCAGTAACTCTATAAAACACCTTTAGCTTTTCACATAAATCAAAACAAAATTTCCACTCTGCTTCACTTGGCAAATCTTTGTAATTCCGGTCACGTTGCTTTAATACATTGAATGTCTTTATACATCATCGCAGTTTGAAGCATCACATAAGTGGAATTCCACCTCGTTGGACAGTCAAGGGATATTTTTTTTACAAACACTCATCCTTAACTGTCTTGCAATTTCCTCAAACCTCTCCACCCTTTTTGGAGTGGCAGTCCAATATGCCACACTATCCCGGATCTTCTCAACTCCATCCTTAATGACGATCAAACCATCTTTAACTATGAGATTCAAAATGTGAGCTACACCACCATGTGGAGTAATCGACCAGACAATATTGTAGAATTTGGGTGCAACTTATCCTTCACCAGTTTAATCATGGCATCATTTGTCATACAATTGTCAAAAATAATGCACGTGACTTTTGTGTCTATGTTCCATTGGATCAAACAAGTCATTAACTCTTCACATAAGACATCACTTGTATGTGGACAAGGGACATACACAAACCTCAAGATTTGATTTTGTAAGGACCAAAAGGGGTCAGTATAATGTGCTGTGATCAGTGTTTTAAAAAGCGTCCTAGGCGTCCGCTTAAGCGCCACAAGGTGCTGTCCGCCTAAAAACACCCTTAAGCGCCGCTTAACAAATTTTGAGAAAAGTGGCCGCTTTTTCCCTTTTTTTGCCCGCTTTAAAAAAAAAAAACTGATGTAAGCATATAACATTAAGTACATTATATACCTCGATTAGTATTGACTATAATATATTAAACTAGCATAAATATTCTATGATATACCTAGTTCTAATTTAGAATGCATACTTTGTATGTGATATGGTATTTTTGTGATGTATCCAAGTAAATTATAGGTAACTATTATCTAATTTAGCATGCATACTTTGATTAAATGTACTGTTGTAATGTATGACTATTTGATGATGTGCAGATGTAATAATATGTTTGTAAGCTAGCTATGATAGGTCTATTGTTTACTGTTTAGCTACGTAAACATGTGATACAAAATTGTTGTTGCATCTTGTATATACACTTATTATTTTATGTGCATGGTGCTTTATCTATGACAAGTTTACTATCTTATATAAATACAATCATCGTTGTATAGTAGTTGTGATAAACTATTTGGGTGTTTTATATTGTCTTGGTCAATGTTTAGATATGTATAGAAATCTCCAAAATATATCATTTATATACATATGTATGTAATTTTGCATAAAAGTTTATAGGCTGGAAATCCGCTTTTCTAAAAAGCGCCTGCTTAATCGCCCGCCTGGCGATTAATCGGCTACAAGGTCCTGTCCGCACGCTTCCCGCTTCACGCTTTTTAAAACCTTGGCTGTGATTACCATGTATCCTCTCATTTGGTGGCTTGCAGTCCACGTCAGTGGTTATACTGACCCTAGAACCACAACTCTCCAAACGACCAATCACCTTTTTCTTCTCATCCTCATAGACTTTCATTATGTCTGCTTTGATTGTGTTTCTTGAAGGACAAATAAAGAGGGGTTGAATAGCATGAAGCAAGTTCCTAAATCCAGAGTGGTCTACCATACTTAATGGGTAATCATGCATTAAGACCATATCCAATATGGCTTTTCTCCCATTCTCTTGGTTAAATGGAACATGTGGCTCTGTCCTAGGAGTTCTCCTCAGCCCTTTACCCTTCAATACACGACATCTTTTTTTGTGATCATGCAAATGAGTTGTTCCATTCTTGGCCTTTGCTCCTAACAACTTTTTACAGTATATGCATTCTGCTTTCTGAACACCGCCAACTACTTTCATCTCAAAGTGATTCCATATCTCAGCCCTACGACCACCCCTCCGAAATGATGACACTACCGTATCTTCAACGGGTACAAAAATGGGATTGGTTGGGTGTGTACTACTTTCGGGTGACCTATATACTTCCGAGAGAGTATCCATGTCTACAGATTAGCAAAATAAAATCGTGGCATGCCTTGTTAAAGCATCAACTAGCAAACAAGTTCATACAAAGAAAGGGAACACATAATCAGAAAGGGAACACATCATTGACTAGCAAACAAGATCATCCAATCAACAAGCATTTAATTATGTGCTTAGAAAAAGAAAATGCACCATATGCATACCATGCTCGAACTAGTTGAAAGGATGAAAATGAGATATTATAAGCAGAGGAGTTGTTGCATTTCAAACAAGGAAGACTTTATTTTCAAGTACATGTCCTTCGTAGGAAAGAAATTCACATATATGTAAGGAAATCATGTAAGAACGAAATTCAAACATAGAAGGCTTTAAATATAAGTAAATTTAAGGTGAGCATGAAACAATAATATGTATTAATAAAGGTCACTCAACCCAATGGTAATGGACCCCGACCATTAGTTAGTGTATACGATATAAATCTTATATAATCTAACACGATAACATTAATAAGTGGCTGTCGCTGTGGTTGAGTACACAGACATCCCAGAGAGATGGCCCCTACCCACATGAAGAGTGAGGGAAAGAGGAACAGAGGAATAACACGAGGATCGATTGAGGGAAAGAAGAAAAGGGGTCATTACCTGACCACGGCTGATGTGAATAAGACTGGATGTTGCACTTGTCGGCTTCACCTGGCTGCTACTCTCTTCTCCCATCGCTCAGCTGGACCTGGATGCTACTGCCTCTTCTCGTGTTGCTTGTAACTTGGTGCTGGTGGAGAGGAAAGGGATCTGCGAGATGCATCAAGGTAAATCACGAAGCCCTGCATGCATCAAGGTAGGTGACGATTCCTGAAGCAGAGTAGGGGGGATCCAATCGCGTGAATCGTTGAGGGGGGAATCCAAAATAAATTGTGTGGTTACCTTGATCAGGCAGAGGCGAGGCTGTAAGGAGGTGGCGAGGCTGAGAGCGAGTGGACGTCGAGACTGGAAGCGAGCGGCTGGTGAGGCTGGAAGCGAGCGGCCGACGAAGCTGGAAGCGAGCACCGGTGAGGCTGGAAGCAAGCGTCCTACGTTATTCGTCGTTGAAATGAGGGTAGCACGAGATTTGGATGATGAATTTGCCGCGGAGAGGCGAGGCCAGCAAAATGTTGCGGTTGTGGCGGCTAGGGTTCTCGCCGTTGAGGGTAGGGCATTGTGAGTGCGAGGGAGAGGGAGAAGTCAATCTACGTGAGTTCCGGGTTGCCAGATACCAACCCCTCTCGGCACCTGGTAATTTTTTCACCCGATCCGACAACCGTTCCACACACCGAATACCCACAAATTTGGGGTGGATCGGATTGGTTCGGTTCGGGATTTGGGAAACTGAGTTTTATCGCCAAGCCTAAGTATATATATGTTAAAAATGACGCCCAGGCATCTGCCTAGGCAATCTGGGTATCCCCAGGCAACGCCTGGACGCCTAGCCGCCTATACAACGATGGTTTGTTCAAACTTTTTGAGATTGATTATGAATTGTGATACCTTTGGCATTTGCACTAGTGTGTTCGACAAGAAGGTCATCTTGTTTTATGTAGGAAACTTTGTTGACGAAATATGTAAGCATTTGACATGTAATATGAGTTCACTTAAAATCCATTTTGCACCGTTGAGGTATTTTTTATTTGATATATGCTATCAACTTCTATGTTGTAAAACTTGTATATGTTGGTGTTGTTTTTTTGCTACATGAGATTTTTTTGGTCAGATTGTCAAGCCTTTTAGTATTATGTTCCCAATTTAAGCTCTCCATAAATGGGTTGTACTTGTATAGGAGTATTTTTGATTTTGAACATCAACACAATGTTGATAACATGGCTCGTCATGCTCACAATTGCGTCCTTTCATTCTATTTGCATGGTGATTGTGAACATTCATTACTTAGGGAGTATGCTTCATGTCCATTTTTGAAATCACCCATCATGAGCTTTTATGTGATCCATCCCCACTTCCCCAATCTTGTGCTTCATGGTGGCTTTTTTGTTTATGTTACTCATCGTTGTATGCACCATACTTTGTTTGGAGTTGTTCTAAATTGGGGCTTGCATGTCCATTTTTGAAATCACCCATCAGGAGCTTTTATGTGATCCATCCCTACTTCCCCAATTTTGTGCTCTGTGGTGGTTTTTTTGTTTATGTTACTCATCGTTGTATGCCGCATACTTTGTTGGGAGTTGTTCTAGATTGGGGCTTGCATGTTGGTTGCTGGTCACTTTGATAAAGAATTAAATCAAGGTTTTAAAAAGCATGAAGCGGGAAGCGTGCAGACAGGACCTTGTAGCCGATTAATCGCCAGGCGGGCGATTAAGTAGGCGCTTTTTTGAAAAGCGGATTTCCAATTCCTATAAACTTTTATGCAAAATTATATACATATGTATGGAAATACTATATTTTTTAATTTTTATACATATCTAAACATTGTACAAGACAATATAAAGCACCCAAATAGTTTATAACACTACTATACAACAACGATTATATCTATATAATATAGTAAACAATATACTTGTCATAGATAAATCACCCTACACATAAAATAATAAGTGTATATACAAGATGCAACAACAATTTTGTATCACGTTTACATAGCTAAAAAGTAAGCAGTAAACCTATCATAGCTAGCTTACAAACGTATTGTTACATTTGTACATCATCAAATAGTCATACATTACAGAAGTACATTTAATCAAAATATGCATTCTAAATTAGATAATAGTTACCTATAATATACTTGGATACATCACAAAAGTACCATATCATTACAGCTTACATACAAAGTATGCATTCTAAATTAGAACTAGGTATATCATAGAACATTTAATGTATGCTAGTTTATATATTATAGTCAATACTAATCAGGCATATACTGTACTTAATGTTATATGCTTGCAACAGTTTTAAAAAAAAAAGCGGGCAAAAAGTGGGCAAAATGCGGGAAAAAAGCGGAAAAAAGCGAGCAAAAAGCGGTCGCTTTTCTTAAATCCACTCAAGCGGCGCTTATGGCACATTTTAATCGGCCATCACTTTGTGGCGATTAAGCGGCTGCTTAAACGGCCACCTAGGACGCTTTTTTAAACACTGAATTAAAGATAAGATGAATAAACTTCTTGATAGATTTTATTGACCTCTTTTATGGTTTAATTTTGTCCATATTGTTTCTCAATATGCACTTGACAGGCGGAAAAGGTGGAGAGCTACAGTTTGTGATCTCTCCTTCTCATAGCGCATGAATCTTATAAAAATCTGGGAGAGAAGCTGAAGAACAAGTGAGTTGTGCTAGATGTCGGGGAGTGGGATAGAACTCTTGGGAGTGTTTGGATCTGAAGTGTGTTTTTAATCCCACTTTGCTTGCCAACCTGATTAATTGATGGTCTTCAGTCACTAAATGTGATGCACAATATTTATAAAGTGAGATCTAAAACAATAATTGGTTTTGTTTGTGTCTGGATAGTGGGAATCAAAATGACTAATATCTAATATGCATAATCATGTATGCAAACGCCGTGATTTAGATGCATATCAGCTAAATTATAACTTATAAGACTCGTTTTTGAGTTCATTTTATGTCTGTTGTTTTGAATCAGTGTTTAAAAAACCGGTCTATGCGGCCGCATACAAGGTGTGGACCTCCAAAAAAACGCATAATGGAAATCCCTCCAAAAAGCGGACCAAGCCGCATAATCGGTTGTACGACCGCATATAAGGCCGATTAAACCCCGATTTTTAGTTAGAGATATTCTGATTTCTTCTTTTATACATTTACATTCATCTATGTTTGTTTAAATAGTGCATGTTTGTATTTATTTAAGTTGTGATGATTGCATATTTGCATAATTGCATCCATTATTCTTGTAATTGTACTATTTAGATACACAATTGCACAAATTAAATATGTAAATCATGATTAATATATATATATATATATATATAATTAATTAAAAAAATCCAAAACCGCATATACTTCCGCATATACTCCCGCATACCGCATATACTCTACAAGGTGACCTCTCCGAACGCATAACGCATACCGCTTTTTAAAACATTGTTTTGAATATTTTCTTATTTCTTCTTTTATTTATTCGATTTTGTTAAGCTGCAATGTTTAAGTTCCACATTAGCTAATGCCTAAGTCCATAGTAACAAATTCAGTATTCGGGATACGTACGGTCGCGCTGAAAAATTCGGTATTCGGGAATTATGCGGAAAATTCGGCTTAAAAAACGGTCAACGTACGGTAAAAGTACGGTCAACTATTCGGGAAAAAGTCGGGAAAAAAACGGATATATATACATACATGTTTGCAAAAATATATTAATTGGGCAACAAAATTGGGCAACAAGAATGTCGTGATCATCCAATAAATATTAATTACTCATGAATAGATAAAAATTAGAAGGGTTAATTAATCAATTCATAGACTTACAGTAAATTTCTGTAGTATGTAGAAAGCAGATTGTCTACAACCTCAGTCGTGATTCGTGACTAACTCGTATCACACCCTCAAATCCAATGGAAGAAGCCTCTTTGAGCTGTAACAAATCAACAAGTAGAAAAAACAGGAAGAAGACCAATGAATAGGGGAAATACAAGAGAAATCGTTGGACGAGATTTCAAAACAAATTGATATAATCATGAAGATTACAGCCACAATACTTAGAACATAGAAGAGACTCTACTGCTGTTGGATTACTAGAGGAGAAAAGGGGAGGGTGACTATGGGGGGGAGGAAGACAGAGAAGGTGAAACAGTAATCTGAAATTGATGGAAATTAGGACAGGGGCTGATGGAGGAAGGGGGAAATGTGATGGCGTGATGGAAAATTTAAGGAGGAAGGTTCAGGGGAGGGTGCCTATTGGGGAGGATGAAGGGGGATGGTCGGGTATGGCTTTCATGCCACAACAAACTTCTGGTGGCCGCAACAACTAGGTGAGAGTGAGGGGATGGCGGGGCGGAAAGATGAGTGAGGAAGGTTCATGGGAGGGTGATTGTGCAGCCGACCTTGCTGCTGCGGTTGTGCAGCTGCTGGAGCGGGAAGATAGATGAGGGGATGAGGGTGGACGGAGGATGAGTGGGGGAAGATCACAGAATATTAGGAGAAGAGGGGACGAAGGAGGGGAAGAAGTTGAATAAAAAAAAATACATAGGGGACATACCTGGAGAAGCAGCCGTAGGAATCGAGGAAGCTGCTGAAAGTCGCCGCAAGCGTCGTAGTCGCAGCAGACGTACGCCTGATTTGGGTCCTGCAGCCTCAGGCGGTGCTCTCCTTCTTGCCGGTGTTGGGTCCTACAGCTTGCAGGCAGTGCTCCAGCAACTGCTCCTCACCGGCAATGCTGCTCCAGCATCGGGCGCAAGAGGGTTCAAGCTTCAGGGAGTCGAGGGGTTCTAGCGGAAGTGTCTGAGGGTTTTGGGAAAACCTTGTAGCGATGGGCTGAATATGACTGGGGAAAAAAATAAGTGGGCCGCACAGTACCGTTCAAAACGCGAAAAAACGAAAAAAACACGTTTAAAACGAAATGTACGTATAAAACGTGTATAAAACCCGTTTAAAACATTTAATACGGTTTGAAGTATAAATTGGCCGTAACATACGCTGGACGAAAAAATCGTGTTTTAAACGCGTTTTTTTCAAAAAAACGGCGTTTTTTTATTACTATGCCTAAGTCTCCTCATTTTGCAAACTTATACATAGGTCTTCTACACCTCGTTAAAAGGCATGTTTGATGATTGAAATTTATTTGAAATATATTTGCCTTGAATGATTATGTTAGTGAGATAAGATTATACACAATAGGTTTCATATTAAGTTCTTAAGTACAGGAGTTGTCGCCGCGACCTTCCCATGGGGCCGACTGTATGGTCCAGCCAGTTATAGATTGACACTATCGGAGGTCTCCTTCACACAAAATCCTGCCCTTCAACCCTCCCTAGAGTTGCCACTCCACATGGCTCCTCTCTAGACCTCCCTCCCTCTCACTTCACAACCCCATCCGCATGCTTTACAACCCCACTGAGGGCCAACACCAATGACCTCATGTTTTTAGGAGACAACACATCTTCTCACAAGGTTTGCACCAACTTCACATACGAGTGAATCCTCTACACCCATGTTGATGGCCATTACTTGGGGCCACTCAACCCATAATTTGATTGTTGCATGATTCTAAGGGTTTGCATCATTCCCTCGTGAAGATGTATGGGCATCCATTGTACTCGAGAGTGCTATCGTCATTAGGAATTGTCCAAATTCAACTATACCGTGTTTTGGAGTTATAAATTTGTACGTACACAACTCATTTTGCTGGGATTAATTCTCATGTTGCCCCCAAGCCCATCTGCTCTTTGCTTTTATCCTTCTTTGCTATACTCTTTAGACATATCTGACCACACCACCATCTCCCTCTCCCATGTTTAGGCACCCCTCTTCACCCTCTCTTAGCATTTAGAAAGGCCAAATATGGAGGATGAGAGAGGGAATGCCGAGATGTTGGTGGGCATAGATTTAAATGCCCAACTTTGACGTCGTATCCTATAGATCTCAGAAATAAATTTTTTTTTTGCAGAAATTTCATCATTTTGTTTGACATTTACAGCCCTGACGATTTCAATGCCAAAATGAGCGAGTGAAATCATACAAATTCATCAGGGGTGATCTAAGCGCCAAATCTACTCAAATATGCAATAATATTTCATGTTGAATATGTGGGGGGAGGGGTGTCTCCCACACTTATAGTTAGGGAAGCTAAACTGTATTGACGGAATTTTGATGGCAGTTTCAATGGTCAAATGAAGGAGTTAAGTTATGAAATTTTACAAACACAATGTTTAGATATAAACACATTAGATTGCATAATATATTTATATCTTGAGGGGTCTAGGTGGGATCTGTCTCTTGAAAAGTGAGTGTACAAATGAACAGAAGTGTCTTAGTTTGACTACTACGAACTTACAAACCCACAAGTTACAAACTTAGCACTTAAAACCTACAGTTCCAAGTCAGAATCTTGCAAATTACAACTTGTATATGTCTATTATTAGCATTTAATTAGGCTACATAAGACATTTATGCATAGATCTCGGAAAATATATTCTCAAAATAGCTTCTTAAGCCATTTATGTATATATGCGAAATGTATGTGTAATAATTTTTACTTTATTATAGATCTACATATTATATACAATTATTTTGTAGATCTAAAAGTTTTTGTTTGTAGATCATGTGATTTTTCAAAAGATCTAAAACCTACAAGTTACAACTTTGTTATGTTCGGAGTATTGATCTCTATAGAAGAATGTAGCAACAGGTGTAGATGGGCTAGGGATAGGGGAAACATACCTTAAGAGTCAAGGAAAATAGCTTTTGGAAGCAAGAGATTCATAGAAAGTTGCCTATATACCCAAGATGTAGTAGCAGCAGCCCTAGGAACAAATTTCTAAAAATGCAAGTTGTGTATATGTACCATTTTGTGAAATTACGGCCCAAATTGGGCTTTTGTTGTTTAGTTAAATTTCGCACCTCGGGGTGAAATTAGATCCGATTCCCTGCGTTGTTTAGTGAAGTTTTGCACGTGGGGGTGAAGTTACATCCGATTCCGTGCGTTTCTGCTTTTGATGTCCAATCCTATGTTTCAATCTCCAATTGGGAAAAAAATGGAATTTTCAAGCAAAATTTTAACATCTTGGTCGAAATTTTGTTCCATGTTGGTGAACATACTTTGCTCCCATGATCGGATAGTGGTGATAGATTGCATTGCACATGTGTGGTTCTGAGTGGAGCAGATGACAATAATGCGGTGTTGAATGGTGAGGCATCTTGTGGAGGATTGGTTTTGGGGTTAACAACAACATGCACATTGCATATATGCGTTTTCATCTAGGCAAGGCCCGAAGAGAACGGGTCACGTCGTCCACGTGGATTTAAAGTGACCTGACTATCGACCAATGTTTGTGCAATAGTGGGGCATATTGTGCGGTTTGTGATTGTGACTGATGTCCTGCCTGTCTTGTCTTCTATCCTGATCTATCTTTTGAGTATGGGTAACGTTTGGTCTATCAACAACCTTTCGCCCTAAGTGGAAGTCTAGTAGCTAAAATCATGATATCATATGTAAGAATATATGGAAATTTGAATGGCTATACTGTAGCGCCACAACTTTTTCTTGGTATTAACTTGAGGGTCTAATGTGTTGGACGACTCAAGTTGGAGTTCATATGCTCCAGTTTCTAAAACTACAAATACATGCTTAATATAAACACATGCAACCTTAAATGCACGAATAACCACAATGTAGCATCCACTGGATATTTGGGTTGTCTGGTTTTAAAATTTGAATTAAAAGGGACGCTGATATGTTAGTATACTATTGGTATTTTTGTCTTAAAGTTAGTACATCAGCTACATACATGTGGGAGTGCGGTTCTATGGATACATGTGAGAGAAACCATTTCCCCCAACATCTCTATGTAGACATGTTGGCCTATGGGAGTAACATGCTATATATCTACACATGGGAGAGCCTGTTATACACTTGGGAGAATCTGTTATACACAACAGCTACATAGGCCACATCAGACATTGGTAAATATTATAGGTATTCAAACTGAGTTATTTTCTGATTGGCTGGCATATCGATATCTCTACCTTAAGGTGTTCCTACTAAAGAGGCTCACATGACGTTGGTCTAAATTGTGGCTCAATCCTTGGGACGACAGTTATTGGCTTATTGCGGTGTTTCACTACCTATATCTAGAGTGTCCATTCATGCTCAATACTTTGTTTTGGGGGATGATGTATGTTGAATTAATGGGCATCAATGCATTTCTGGGGTCTGTTTTATATTTGGAGTATGTAATATTGACCAAGAAAAGTCATGTTCTATACACTTATATGTTCATAATATTGTAATATTTAGCAAAAAAGATAGGAATAGATGGAAAAGCACTTGCGCAAGTACTAGATAGATCACTCTTAATTGCTCTCCATCACATTGCATTGGCAACAGTACTCATTTTATATCGTTTTACTCACTCCGTGTTAGTTAGCAAGCATCGCCAAATGGTGACTTTTCACTGAGAAAATATCACGGTCGGTGGCCAGTGATTGCCATTCAGAAGTGGCAGAAAAACTTCCTGAAAACAGCATAAGAGTTGTTTTTAATGAGAACTTGCTAATATCGCTAAAATCATATTATCTTCTTTACATAACATAAAAATATGATGGTGGACATGAGAGAATCACAATAGAAAAAGAAACATTCACAATTGATATGAATAACAGGGGCGGACTAGAAATTGGGGCAATACTCTTTGTAGCGCACTCTTTCTTTAAGAGGAATTTGATATCTGTAGGAACTTTTTTTAGAGAAATTTCCGTTGATGATGAAATATATGTTTACCCTGTTACAATGCCAATGGTGGTCATAAAAATTTATATGCTCACAATACTTGATTAACACATACTTATACCATATACATTGTTGGTATACAAGCCCATACCTTTCTTATTTTCTAATTGCCTTGTTTATGAACAAGGGGTAAGCAACAAAATTTAATGGTATTACTCTTTGATTATTGATTAAGTTTATTTCACAGTTTTGTTATTTAATGACTTGGAAATACTATAGTAGAATCAGTTCTATAAAAAAATGATTTTCCTTGTGCTTGTAGATTTGAAAAAATATATTTAAGAACAGCAAGTAGACAGCTCTGATTTATACTAGTAGATTAGTCACAACAAAAGATTTGGGCTCGGATAATTTCGCCTAGCATCTAAAATTGGTGGCCTTTAACAAACTTATATGGAATACTATTATTAAATTATATATGATAAAATGTTTATATTATCACATATTTATATATAAGAATATATATTTATAATAACATATGTACAAAATTGTTAAATTTGTTTTTTTCCCAGATTGGATACAACAACATTCGATACCCAATTTGAAAATTCCGAATCCGAGGTCTCATCCGAATCCAACGAATACCATTTTTTTTTCAAGATTTCAAAAATGCAACTGCCGATCAAATTTTGGATTCTGGATATCCCCGTGTTGTACAGGCGTCATCTTGGGCGGCGCCTGGGCGCCTAGGCTTAAGTCAACCCCCGCCTCAAACTGGGCGCCCATCCCCCTAATTGACCTAAGTTGTTGCCTAAGGCGTTTTGAGGCTCAAATTAAGCCAATTCAAGGCTAATTTAGCATAAATTAGATCTGAATTTGATCAAATTGAGTCATTTTATGGTTAAATTGGGTATGATTTATTCCAAAGAGGGTCAATTTAGGGTAAAATAGGTCTGATTTGGGGGAAAACATGCCTGATTTGGGGGAATTAGGTCTAATTTGGTGGATTAGGTCTGGTTTGGTCATGTAAGGCCTCATTTAGATCAACATGGGGAAATTTAGGGTTAGTTAGGCTTGATTTGGTCATGTTATGCAAATTAGATTTGATTTAGGCCAAATTATGTCAAATTTGAGCAGATTAGATCTGATTTGGGGAAACAAGTCTGATTTTGGGGAAATGGTCTGATATGGTGAGATTAGGTCTAAATTTGCCAAATTAGATATTGTTTAGGTAAATATAGGGAAAATTTGGGGAAATTAGGTCTGATTGAATCATAATATACAAAATTAGGTTTTATTTAGGCCAAATCATGTCCAAATTGGGCACATTAGGTCTAATTTAGGGGAAACAAGTATGATTTGGGGGACATTGTTCTAAATTGGACGACTAAGTCTTATTTGGCCAAATTTTGTCTCATTTAGGTGAATATATGAAAATTTAATGGAATTTGGGATTGATTAGGTCATGGTATACAAAATTAGGTCTGGTTTAGGCAAAAATTAGGGTAAAATAGGTTAGATTTGATCAAATCAGTTCAAATTAGGGCCAATCAGTTCTAGTTAGGTCTTGTTAGTTTTGATTTAGCCTAAATTCTACATAATAGTATTATATATGTTTTGGCTACAAACATAATACGTGTTTAGCTTTCTGATTTCTATATGAATTTTGTTTAGGTAAAACTTCTACAATTCAATCCATATCTAATGATTTTGTCGCTTTCTTCATACGATGCTAGCACATTGATTGCATATTTATCATGTATATTTATGTGTAAGGAACTAAGGTTTGTATTTTTCAAAAAATTTACATATATCTGTTAAAATAAAACATATATAAAAACGCCTAGAAACGCCTGGGTGCCTAGGCTGTCTGCCCCCCCCCCCCCCCCCCCCCAGAACGCCTGGCCGCCTATACAACCATGGGATATCCATGTAACCTAGTCACAAGGCTTTCAATAAGATCTAGGAGTAAGGAAGTGCCAAAAAGTGCATCCTTTATGGTTTATGGTATAGAATTTGCAAGCAGGAAAGGAGTTGGCTTACTTTGTAGATCATAAGATTAAGATTAAGATCTTACTATTGGATTTTAACGACTGGTTGATAATGATAAATTACAATTAAGTTCTATTTGTGCTTTGATAGAATTGGCCTAGTCCCACTCTTTCTCATCCAACCGTATAGTTTAAAATAACAATTCTTAATAATGCATTTAAAGTTTCACAATCATATCTCACATATGTCATTAAGTATGGCTAAAAGTCATCCACCGAATTTTGTAACTTACCATTTATTAGATAATATACATCTTCCTTGAATGGGTTATCTTAAAGTATCCAATCACTAATCAGATGATTTTTGAAACATATTCTATAAAGTATTTCAAAGTACATATAAGTCACATGTAACTACTCACATCATGGTGAGTGTGATTTATGAGGTAAGTTCTCAAAACACGATATCTGTAACACGAGATTCTCCATCTAGAAAAAGTTTCTAGTGATATTCTCCTATATGCTATGGATTTGCTAGTAAGAGTAATCAAGGTTTTTTTTCTTTTCCCGACAGTTCGTGATTGTCAGCTTATCTGGTTGGGGTCTTCTTATTTACGGAGGATACAAAGCATTCACAGGTGGGAAGAAGGATAAGAAGGCCGAGGTAGCTTAATTTCCCCATTTTTGTTTCCATCTACACAAAGTACCCTGCTTTCACATATGATTGCTCAGTATGCATTGATTTCGCTTGTCTACAGGCTGTAGCAGAATCACCGCATTAGATGGACTGCAGAGTCAATGCCGGACAAATGTGTCTAATAAGCCACAACCAAAGCATGTCGATCTTGGATAACTGTATTCCTTGTATAAGATCCCACGTGTTTTGGTTAGTTTCTGGGAAACAGTGCAATCTGGTTGTTAGAGAGCGTTTCTTTTTGTCAAGTTATTGAAGAAATCCTGCCATACTCCATGTAGCTGTGGCTATGTTATGTTTCTTTTTGTCAATATGATCCATTTGGTAGATTGCCCTCTCCTTGAATAACAAGTGCTACAGCAAACCCTCTGCTGTATCCTGAGTTTTGTTATTTATTGCATAAGAAATTGGTTGAGATCACATTTTATTCTAAATCAAAGTCAACAATTGGTAGGAACTTGCATTCCGTAGGTACAAGAAAGCTCTCAGGTTTTGAATCATGCCAAATCGAATAATATGTAGAAGTGGCACAAATTTGTACCCCCTTGCGTGGGGACGACTCAACCCCATTCACAAGTAGCATTACAGATAGGAATGAGTAATTTCAACAATAATAAATTTACTGGACTAGTTCATTAGGGGTGCTTACTTTATTTCGGCAAATTTGGTTTGTTTATTTTTGTTGATTGATGGCTTAGCTATCGAGTCCGTCATCAAATGAAAGGACATGGTCATTTGGCCTGCCCCTGCCGGTTTATTTGGCATCCGATTCTGTTGATCCCGTAACTTGGAGAAAAAAGTGTCACATGATTTTAGTTTCCCACGACACTTATCGATCTGAGCTGTGTGTTGCTTTTGTCATGTATGGCCATGGCTGCCTGAAACAAAACTCCTTGGTCTACACCCTAAAGGCCTTGGATCTGGCCATTTCAAATTTTGGTGAATTACAGAGAAAAATGGTATTGTGGTCACGGGGCGGGTTATCTTTGTTGCACTACCCCGGCCACGTTAGATTTGAGACCAAAATTTTGGGAGTTCAAATTAGACTGGACTTGACAGGTATCCGAATGATTCTGTTGAACGAGACAGCAATCAGTAGATATAAGTTTGCAGCAGTAGCCATCAAATCCTAATACATTAAAAATGCACCCGTTTCTCAAAGTACGACATCCAAACGAGGCCTGGAAGGAGGACGATGAGCCAGTGCAACTACTTATAAATCGGTATATAGGTGGATAGGATGGAGTAAACCGAGTACGTAGGTCGATAGGACGAGTAAAATGCATGTATGAGAGGCGTAATATCATATCTGCATAGGCAAGCTTTTACAGTTTTTGACGTATCTTTTTAATTCTCGTGTTTGTTATTAGTGTTGAACACAAGGCATTCTGAGAAAACATGGCGGCTGTTTTCTATGCTAAGGGGCCGTTTGGATGACCTTTTAATAATATAGCAGTAGTTATGAGTTGTATGATTTGAACTGAAGCAATCAGCCACTGTCAAACTTCATATGACAAGGTTTGGTCGACAGCACAAAAATACAGCGATCATCAACACTTCTTCCTCAAATCAGATGCAATGCCCGTAAGTCTCTGGAAGAAGAGCCGATCTGAAAGCGAAGCAGCCTTGTTGGAAGTGCCGCCCGCTGATCCCATTCTAGTGCGGCGGCGACAACTAGAGCAGCAGCCGCACCAAAAAAACCACCACCGACCTGGAAGGGGGACAATGTGAGATGGTGAGGAAAGCAGTAGAGACGGAGTTGGAAGGTAGAGGATGGTGGTGGAACACGTGACAATATGGCCCAGTTTGGGCGGCTACTTCGGAAATCCCAAAAAACTAAACAGTAAACGGTAATTGTAATCACCACTTTTGAGCAGATGGAAATTGCAGCGCGTGCAATAAAAGATAAAATTGAGCAGATGGATAAAAGATAAAATGGGAATATTTTGCGGGAGTGTTATGTGCCGTCAAAACCGGGTGGATTAACGATTACAAGCAATACTAGGCATCATCTCCTTCCTGCAATGTTATTTCTGCACCCCGGCTTCCGCTGCGTCAGAAAAAGGGAGTCGTAACTGCCACGTACAGTACAAAATTTTGGTATTTTAGAAGTAGTCGGCCAAACTAGGCCTATAGGTTGCGGGGAAGAACGATCGCCCCGCGCGGTGCCTCTGGTATTTATGACCGCAGTATTTGAATTACCTAAACCAACTGCAATACCGCGATAAATACATCATCCAAATGGCCCAAAGAGAGGGCGTGACGGTAGAGGATTCAACCGCAGGAGCATCATGGCATCTTCTCTTGTTGGTCTGGTCTTTCTGATATCAGGTTGTGCCGTATTTATGGATCAAATTGCCTCCACACCAACTGTGGAGATTTGAAAATGTGAACAAAACTGAAGCACGTAATTGAATTAACTGAGTGAGTGAGCTGTTTGAATATCTATAACTACAATCTTTGGTTGACGTGGTCGCATTACTAAATTCGTCGTTTAACAGTAGAATATTGGACATGATAGCTACATAACATACTAAATCTGTAGTTCGTTTTCCATGCTTCTTTTGTTGAATGCGCGGACCCCCTGTAGCCGCTTTTGCTTCTTTCTTATCACGGTCAACTTCTTCTAGTCTTGTTCTATACCCGTTTCTTCAATTTGGTTGCCAACTTCGCTAGTAAAATCCGCAAGGACAGTTTCTGGGAGGCTAGTGTTAGAACTAATTTCTTCAGCATCTTTGTTGAAGGCTTCTTCATAACTGTCACCATCTTCGTTCCTAGCGTTATTCACCTCTGTATGGACATCATTCTTTGAATCATCATCTCCTGTGTTTTCATTCGACAAACTGACGTTCTGAACTACATCCGACGCCGTTGAGCTTTTGTCAACAGGGTGTGCCTCAGCCATTTCGGTTTTGGTTTCAACAGCTTCTGTGGTTTCATGTGTTTTAGAATCGCCACCCTCTTGATTGTCTCCATCCACTCTAGCACTTCCAAGATATGGTGAATCCTCTTTTTTCTCGTTGCTAGAAAACCCTTCACCCCCTCTTTGAGTTTGCACGTCAGCAATCCTCGATGATCGTCTGCCTCTAAGAGTAGCCCTGCGTCTTCGCCTCTTTGGCTTGCTATCTCGTACACTGCGTACTCTCATTTTGGGTGATTGGGCTTCCCTCTCTCCGTCGACTGTTGAAACCTCTATCTTATTTTCCATTTTCTTTCTTTCCGAGTCATCATTTGTTCCTCTAACTTCTTCAAGTCTCAATGATTTGGTGGCTTCTCTGTTACCTGCACCTTCTTGTTGAATGGTTTGATCGTTGGCGGGCGAATTGTTCTCTTGACCGTCCTGGTTCAACATTCTGTCACGGGATTCCTCTCCACTTGTATCTGACTGGTCACCTTTTGTTGGTATGCCACCTTCCTGATTTTGGTCCCCTCCCACTTGCACATCCCCTCCTTTGAAGGTTTCTATATGAGGTTCAGTTTCTTGGGGTTGGTTCTCTGTAGTAGTTGTGTCATTGGAGTCCTTGCTCGGGCTCTCGGCTGACCCTGGTTGTTGCTGGCTGAGGCCTCCTCCTTTTACCTCACTATACTCATCTACAGTTCCATTTCCATCTCTTTCATTGGGGATGCCTTCCATGCTAGGCGTACCTATTTCAGGAGCTGTCGCATTGTCTGGCATGACGGTCCTCTTCATCTCTTCGACCTTTTCTTCCTCTACCTTCAAGCGTTCTTTCAGAGCATCGACTTCCAGCGTCACATTAAGCAATTCTGACTCCTTCTCTGTGAGAACCTTTATCCTATCTTGGCTCTCCCCATGCACCAACTCCATTTCTCTCTGTTTCTCCTTGAAGTAGGATATGGAGGCCTCTGCCTCCATGAGTCTGCTGTCCAACTCCATCTTCTGCTCGTTGAGGGTTTTGAAATTGGATTTCAACTCTTCCGTAGACGATCTGAGTTCCTTGGATATTTCCTTCTCTTTCTGTGGACACACAACAAAATCAAGTCAGTTTAAGTGCTTCCAGGATGGTAAATTCAAGTAAAGAGGTCAGTAGGGTGACCAATGAGCGCTGAAAGTTTGATGCTGCTTAGGCAAATAGAACCGACAACAACATTTATTACATTTTATTCGTGAAATTTTGTACGGATTATAGAAGCAAGATTGAACACCTCTTAAAAAGATCTATTGAATCGGCTCAGATCTTCTGTTTTCTGTTTCGAATCTCCCGTTTCCTAATTCTTTCTTAAAACGTTTGGCTATTTATGCATACAAACCTACTAACATCATTCTCCAAAAAACTGAACCATTCGTCTAAAATTAAAAAAAGTTTCCATGCAAAGAATGCTACGTCTGAATTTATCCAAGAAGCTAGCACCTTTCAAACTCCATTATTTAGTTACGATTTTGTGAATTATCCACGAATTTTATGAACAGTTCCCAAATTTCCTCATATATGAAACAAGAACATGCTATATGATGTGAAATTTAGAAATTAGGAATTATAGATCAATGTATTTATCAGATGTATTAATATATATAAATGTAGTATTTGCACATAAATATACACACATATTGTATTTTCTAAATTTTATCCATTTTTTAGATATATGAATGAACTTTTATTGAAACTTAGTCAAATTTTGCTCGATCTATCTGCATAATTCTTAAAAGTAAAAAAATTCAACTTAGGAAAATGGATCTCGAATCTCGAATTTGTGTCTACACAACGCACAAGAGGTTACATGGTTTGGGTCAGACAACCTTTTGAATGAACTGGGATTCATGAGTGAGGCTAATTTTCTTGCATTTTGTGTCAAAGAAGTCTAATTTGAAACCGAAATGGAACTGGATTTTTAGCTAAGTGCTTGATAGAACCATTTAATTTCATAATGGTAACCTAAAACAAAATCAAAATCCTTTAATTTTATACACTTTTGCATGTCCCTAACATGGAATTTAAGGTAAAACATAATTAACGTTGTTCACGTTACGATGTATCATATTGAAGCTCAAACTACATAATGAGCGAATATCTACTAAGACGCAGGTCAGAATTTCTAAATAAGATCAATCCAGTTAAAATTTGGTCACCAATTTTCTTAGATCTATCAGAGTTGACAACTAAATCAAATATATTTTTCTTTAAGTTGAACAATGTGGTGTTAGGGCATAACTTTGATCGTCCTACCAAAGTGACACGTGAATGGTTGAGATGAATACTCGCAAACACATGAATTGCTGCCTTTGCCCATGATCCAGTGATTGGCCTTAAAAATAACCTTACAAAGAAAAACTATATTCAAATTTGTGGTTTGGAAGGAGATGCGTAAAATCTATACTATGGGATAGTATAAACAAAAGGTAATTGACTTCGTTGTTCCTTTTCTGGTTCTATAAGCAAAAGTAAAGTCCCATGGGTTTGTACTTTTTCGAAAAACATTTAGAAAGTTATTCATCCTACCCTTTGAACAAGGTTTATAATCGAGACCCTTTGGTTACAAGACCACACTTTTAGCAGACTTATATGCCACTATGTGGTTATAAATAGATATGAATATTGGACTAGGTCAGTCCGTTCCGAACCCATATCCCAACCCACATAATTTGATCTTGGATTGGATGGATTGCGAATTTTGACCCTAATTCTATATGGGTCGGGCGGGTCTAGGCTGAAATAAATCTAGACTCAAAAGACCTGGCACCTAAGTTAATTACACACACAGGCACACACACACAAGTGTCAGATCACACAGATTGCACAGATACACTCAATTGTGTTTGCATATCAAGACTATTTTTTATAAGATGTAAACCATTGATCTTCATTGTCATACTATAATTAGACTACATACAAATTTTGAGCCCATTTGAATGAGTGTAAGTCACTCATCCGAGGGCAACAAAATCGACGTATGAAACTAATTTGAAATGCATAATTTTTGTGGTCTTTATAACATGACCTATAAATATCCAAATGTGCTCAAATTTTTGTATGAGTTATTCACAATATGATTAAGAAGATCAACGGATTTGATTTAAAAAAAAATATTGCATCATGAAAAACTACTTGAGTGTATTCTGCTCTGAATACACTCGAATGTATTCTAGCCCGACCCTCTTTCTCTCTCTGTATATATATATATATATATATATATATATATATATATATATATATATATATATATATATATATAACCACATGGACAAATAAGCTATGTATATTTCGTAAGATGTATTTGAATACAATGTCTCTAAATAATATTTTATTTCTGATATATTTGGTTTGCCATATTAATAAGGTAAAAAGAAAGTATAATGAGCATATCTAAGTTATATACACCCATTAGATATATAACATTTTTTGCAATAATATACAATAAAATCTATCATTATATGTTTAGTTTATATATATGTTGTTTAGAAATGATCTGACTTGTGGGCCAATAAGTGAAATAAACTATATTTTCTAGTCAATATTGAGTTGCATTAATAATAAAAACATTTGGATGGTTTTCAATCATATATTATACTATACATGGGATGAGACTATAATATTTCAAAATATATTTATCTAGACATTGACTTATTAATTCATATCGGTTGATCTAGTCAACCAGTTCTAAGTATAGTAGATTTACAACCGGGTCTTATATTATTTTGAGGCGAACACTTTCTCGATACTATTGATAATTATCAATATATACGCCGTTTTAAAATGTCTCCATTTCAATAATTCGACTGAAATTTAGATTTATTACGCTGGTCAAATACGAGTGGAGATTTTTAAGCACCAGTTGAGCATAAACGCCCTCAAACTGCTTAAAAATATATATTCGATCACAGACTTGCCTAAACCCAAGACACTAATCTCTACCAGGCTTGTAGTTGACGACTTGATCGGAATCATTCCGTATAAGGATATCATCGCCCACTACCGCTCATGCAGTTCTTTCTCTTACTACACGAGGTAGCATCAGTTAAAAGGCACACTGACCGGCCGGCCCCTGACCAGCGACCTTATTCCTAGAACAATGGCTGCGTCTCTAGGTATTAACAAGAGTGTTAAGTAGAAATAACATGGGCTGCTCAAAATCTTATCTGGTAAAGCCTTTAAAAGAATCATGGGATACGATAAAGGAAAAAGCTTGATTTGCCACACTTCGGTCAGAATAGCCCCTCTCTATAACACCTCTGCGGAAATATTTCCCACACGCTTTCGTGTAAAAACACAATTCAAAGTAGCGCTTTGTAACTCCAAATTCAGAAACTCTAGCAAGAGTTTTCTATATATAAAGAACACCCCCCAAGTATGGTACTTTTAATCTGAACGTAAGCGCGTCTCCTTGTGACGTTTCCTTTTTTTTTGTGTCTTTTTAATTATTGAGATAAAATGTCGAATAAAGTGGCAGGTTCTAGGTTTAAACCAAAATGCTATTCTGAGTGAGAGTTCAGCACAAAATGTGTTATTTTGAAAATTGTTTCTACGGGTTGTTATGGCGAAAATTATTTTGACTAAAATGGTGCAAGTTGTTTTTTTCTCAATGGGAATTGGGAGGTGGTCGAATTTTAAACCCAGAATGGAACTGCCACCCATGTCCTCAGTCGGCAGAGATGGTGACCAAAATGGCGACCATCAAACCAGACCACTGCAGATCCGGTTGTCGGGTAGACTTGTTGGTTTGCTAAGGTATACACAAGGTAACTTATCCATGCCATTTTTTCCCCATTGTTCTAGTTCTGTTGCTGGACTTGGAGCATTACACTATCAACCAAAAAGCAATTGATCATCCATCTTCCAACAGATTCTCCGGAGACGCCCAGAGAAATATATCAAGAGATGATATGAACATATGATAAGAAGGCTTGATGACGTGAAACTTGAGGCGCGTCGTGTACATACCTCTAGAACAGTTTGAAGTTGGAGCAGCTCCTGTTCCCTCTCCTGGAGCAGGATCCCAAGGACCCTCTTTTCCCTCAGCTTATTGACCACTACCACGCTGAGCGCCGCCGCAGCGACAGCAAGGAGGAGGAGCAGCGCGTACGGTCTCTTCTGAGAAGACCTCGGCGAGCTCCATCCGCTCCCCCTGGAAGAACCCATCTCTTTGTCCTTATGATCCCCGTCCCACGACTCTTCTCCGTTGCCACTCCAGCCTCTTCCTCCTCTTATGTCCCTGCTCCTCCTCTCAGTGGCCTGCATTTTCTTCCCCACTTTTTTTACCTTTGCTTCTTCACGTCGTGCCTAGATTCTTGCTCAAAGTGGAGATCTTGCTTCTTTTATTAGAAAAGTGGGAGGTCAAGGCTCTGAGGTGGGTGCGTCGTGGTTGAACACGAATGCGTGCATCGTCTTGGGTTTCAGAGGTGGGAGTCAATGCCTGCGTGCATGGGATCAGCGCAGATGGCTCCGTAAGCGTTGGAAACTGAGATGCGACATCGGGCTCTGTGCTGGTATTCATTCAGCAGATGAGCTGGGAGGGGAGATGGTCAAGAGGGTGGATGATTAAGGATGTCGTTTATTGCAAGGAGGATCGCATCTTCGATTCAGAAGATGGAAGATTGAAAGGCATTTGTAGAGGACCATTCATCTTATGCTCTCCTTAGTCTTAACCATACTTCTCAGGATCCACATGATAATTTGTTGTTATAAATAGTTTATTGTCGTTAATGCAACAGCGTCAGGTGCAATTTAATTAACAGTGCAGGCAGATCCAAAATAAGATTCGAAGAACAAGCAATGCAGGAGAACAAAATTAAGGGTTAGATTCGCAAACCAGATCGTTCGTTGAGAAAAGAACGGGTTACTTAAAGAAACCAGTGCCCGGCAATCCTCTCGGATAGGCACCGTTCTCCCAGTCTTGATCCGGCACGAACCTGGAAGTTGGTGCACGTCTTGCTCGCGCACGTCGCACCGCTACCAGTGCAGCACAGCCACCGCAGGTACCACCGCCTGACAGCTGCGTCTGAAGGGAAGGAAGAGTTTCGCTTTGCACAGGAGGACAACTCTGCAAAGCAACTCCAGGGACGACGACTCTCACACTCGGGATTAGGGTTCACAAAACACACGGCGGCTGAAAAACTGTTTTCGGTGTGTTTAACCCTAATGACCGGAGTCATATAAATAGTCACGTACGTCCCTAATCCTATTCCCAGTTAGACGCAACACTCGGTTGCTCTCGTACACAATACGGGAATAATCCGTAAAAGAGAAACACTTTCTAATTAGGATTTAAGAAATCCGAATAAGAAAGCAACAATTAATTACACGAGTAATTAATTACGTAGTTGTATCCTAGTGCAAAAAGAAGACGGAAGACGGAAGACATTCTCCACAATCCACAATCCACAAGCCCGAGCCCGGCCCGGCCAGGCGAGGTGAGGCGTGGCGTGGTAACCCCACCCACCAAGGAGGTGAGCATACCTCCTTCCTAGGACTCCTTTGGACACTAGTGCCCCATGTGATCCTACATATGAGGACCACAAAAGTTCTAGGTGTGAGCAATATGGGATAAAACTTCTTTGCCATTTGCACTAGAAACAACACTACATTCTCACATGTACTTGCTGCACTACATTGGGCTTAACCCATGCTAAATAAATGATTACCACAATAGTATAGCTACATTAATGAGCTGCTACAGTAACTAACTATTAGTTACAACAGTTACGTAACTACTAACCAGCGTAACCATTTATCTAACAATCCCCCACAAAGTCCAATGTGTAGTGTGCCCTACCATTCAGTCCTCCATATTGTGCTTTCAGCAGATACCTTTCGGTTTGAATCTACCTAAGTTATCCAACTGTGACTCTCGTAGGAACTAGGTGAACAAAAGTCTTGAACCTGAACCTTGGGTACAAGAGTATAGGTTGGTAACAACACAATAAAGACATGGTAGAAAAGAAAAACAATGCATTAAGGCCATGCATACAAAATATAAATCATGATTGATAACAGAGAACAACCCAATTCTCCTGTTGCGGCCTACACAACATCAATCACTTAGCTGGAGTCTCCAAGGATGTACTGCTAACATCCTGTCCTAAGACTTGACCCCATTAAGAGACTACTCTCTTACTAACTTGCAGTCATGACACTAACAGATTTCCCAGGGAAGAGACACACAGATGCAAGAAGCATCAAACAAGAATACATAGTGTCATCTGATTTACCCGACAGCTTGTTATTACCACATTGAACCCAATTTGTGGGATCTCCACTCTTTTGGGTTGGGTTGCTACTGCCTGCAAATCTATAGGGGTTTCAGTCCCATTCCCAACCTGGATTTTTCCACTAAAGCCAAGGTAAGACCTTTAGTGAAAGGATCAGCTGTATTATCTTTGGTACCGACGTAGTCCACAGCCATGACCCCATTAGACACTAACTCCCTTACAGATTTCAATCTGACTTGGATGTGTCTACGCTGTTTTTGATTGTACTTGGAACTCTTTATCTTAGCAATAGTTGTAGTGCTGTCACAGTGAACTGAAATTGCAGGAAGCGGCTTCATTACCATAGGTAAACTAGACATAAGTCCATGTAGCCATTCAGCTTCCAATCCAGTTTCATCTAAAGCACACAACTCTGCCTCAAAAGTGGACCGAGACAATATGGTCTGTTTCTTAGACCTCCAGGAAACAGCTCCTCCTCCCAACATGAATACATATCCTGAGACACCATTACTCCCAGAATTCACGGCAATCCAGCTTGCATCACTATATCCTTCGACTACAGAAGGATGTTTACCATAATGCAGCCCAAGGGAACGTGTTCCCTTGATATACCTCAGAACTCTGTCAAGAGCTTCCCAATGGGTCTTGTCGGGACAACCGGTGTATCTACTTAACTTGTTCACGGCAAACGCAATGTCTGGACGTGTACAGTTCATAAGATACATCAAACTTCCGATAATCTAAGAGTATCGTAATTGAGACACTGGAACCCCAGTCTCATTCTTGAACAAGGGTTTGGATGAATCATATGGAGTCTTAACAGGTTTACGTGATGTGTACTCAAACCTCTCCAGTATCTTCTCAACATAGAAAGACTGAGAGAGAGTTATACCATCAGTAGACCTTATGATTTTAAGCCCTAAAATCACATCAGCGACACCCATATCCTTCATCTCAAACTTGCTACACAAGAATGACTTTGTCTCTTTTACTACTTTCATATCAGAACCAAAAAGCAGGATATCATCGACGTATAAGCATAACAAAATGAATCCATTATCGACAACCTTGCAGTAGAGACACTTATCAAATTCATTTGAAATAAAGCCAAATGATGATATCACAGAATCAAACTTCTCATGCCATTGCTTAGGGGCTTGTTTCAAGCCATATAATGACTTAACAAGTTTACACACTTTGGACTCATTCCCACGACCCACAAATCCCTCAGGTTGTTCCATATATATCTCTTCTTGAAGATCACCGTGTAAGAACACGGTCTTCACATCCATCTGATGGATATAGAGGTTATAAATGGAAGCCAATGCTATAAGCACTCGGATTGTGGTCATACGGGAAATAGGTGAATAGGTATCAAAATAGTCTATTCCTTCCCTTTGTGTGTAACCCTTAGCAACTAACCTAGCCTTATACTTATTGATTGTCCCGTCTGCATTAAATTTCTTCTTAAAAATCCATTTGCAACCAACTGCAGAACAACCAGGAGGCAAATCCACCAATTCCCAAGTTCCATTCGAGAGAATTGATTGGATTTCATCATTAACGGCTTCTTTCCAAAACTTAGCTTCTGGAGATTCCATAGCTTGTTTGAAAGTAATAGGATCATCCTCAACATTGTAAGTGAGAAACTCACTTCCAAAGTCCTTTGACGTCCTAGGCCGTTTACTTCTCCTTGGTTCAACTATTTCTTCAGAATCATCAGATTCAGAAATAGCTTGTTCTGAGTCGCCCCCCACATTTGTCATCCTTTCCACGTGCTCGGGAATGGAACCTGTGGTAAATGAATCTTCTTGAGAAACTTCATTGGGCACACCAGTTTTCATAGGAAACACATCCTCAAAGAATGTAGCATCACGTAATTCCACAATTGTATTGACCTCAATGCCAGAGATATCTGATTTTACAATCAGGAATCTATAAGCATAACTTGTCTCTACATACCCTAAGAATATGGCATCAACCGTTTTCGGTCCTAATTTCTTCCTTTTGTGTTCAGGGACAAGTACCTTAGCAAGGCACCCCCACACTCGAAGATATTTAAGACTCGGTTTCCTTCCTCTCCATAACTCAAACGGACTACATTCTGAATGTTTATGGGGAACTCTATTCAGAATATGGCAAGCCGTATTCAAAGCTTCCCCCCACATAAAGTTGGGTAATCCAGATGTTTGGAGTAAGGTATTTACCATATCTATTAAGGTTCGGTCCTAATTTCTTCCTTTTGTGTTCAGGGACAAGTACCTTAGCAAGGCACCCCACACTCGAAGATATTTAAGACTCGGTTTCCTTCCTCTCCATAACTCAAACGGACTACTTTCTGAATGTTTATGGGGAACTCTATTCAGAATATGGCAAGCCGTATTCAAAGCTTCCCCCCACATAAAGTTGGGTAATCCAGATGTTTGGAGTAAGGTATTTACCATATCTATTAAGGTTCGGTTTTTACGTTCAGCTATCCCATTTGATTGTGGTGAATAAGGAGCAGTTACCTCATGAACTATTCCATGTAATTGGCAAAATTCCAAAAACAAATTCGAGGTATACTCTCCTCCCCTATCAGACCTTAATCGCTTAAGTACTTTACCGATTTGAGTTTCAGCTTCTTTCTTATAAATTTGAAATTTATCCAATGCCTCATCTTTACTTCTAAGTAAATAGACATAACAGTATCTACTCGCATCGTCAATAAAAGTTATAAAATAACACTTTTGATCTCTCGTAGCAACACCATTAAATTCACAGATATCTGTATGAACTAAATCCAAAATTTCCGAATTCCTATTCACAGAATGAAAAGGTTTCCTAGGCAATTTAGCTTGTACACAGATTTCACATTTATTGTTGCTTACTTCAGATTTAGGGATCAAATCTAGATTCATCATACACTTCATTGAGGCAACATTAACATGTCCCAAACGTGAATGCCATACATCGAATGAAACAAGATTCATGCAAACAGAACTATAATCATTCAAATTTAAAACGGAATTTGAAACAGGTTCAACATGAATCTTAAACACGTTCTCCACATCACATAAGTACCCCTTGCCAAAAAACAAAGAATCACGAAGGCGTGTAATAATAGCCTTATTACATTTGCAGTCTACTCTATAACCTTCTCTAACTAATATGACGCCACTAAGGATATTGCGTCGAATGGTTGGAACATGTCTAACTCGGTTAAGAGTCAAAACCTTCCCTGAAGGGAACTTCAAGTCCACCCATCCTTCGCCTTTGACTTCTGCAGAGCTGGAATCGCCCAAAGTCAGGGAACGACCTCGAGAGGCCTGGTAAGACACAAACAGGGACTTATCAGCACATACATGTACATTAGCCCCAGTGTCAATTATCCAATAAAACGGTTCAAAAATAGAAAGAATTTCAGGTTTAATAGACACGTACCCATCATTGAGGTTCAAGGATGTAGTCATCATGTTGACCACAGCCTCCTCAGTTGCAGATGCGGTAGCTTTCTTTGCCTTCTTATTAGGACAATCCTTGTTCCAGTGGCCAACCTGTCCACAAGTCCAACAAGGTTTGTTCTTCGGTTTCTTTTGGATCTTTGCCTTGGGTTTATGTGCATTCTTAGATTTCTTATCTTTGGTGTTTTTCGCAGAAGTAAAATTGACTGTCGGGTTAGCTTCAGTAGGAACCTTGACTCCTTTTTCCTTTAGGTGTTCTTCTTGTATATTTATATCCATCATTAATTCATCCATTGATTGTGTCCCTTTGCGATGCTTCAGGGTCATACCAAACGATTCCCATGACTTAGGGAATTTTTCAATGATAGACATAACAACAAATTTATCAGGCAACACCATCTTGGCATCTGCTAATTCATGAACTAGGAGTTGCAGATCATGGGTTTGATCCGAAACTGACTTACCCTCAACCATCTGAAACTTAAGAAATTTAGACACACAATATTTTTCAACACCCTGATTTTCAGTGCTAAAATTCTTAATTAACAATTCCCATAAAACCTTGGACGTAGTGACTGGCGGCTTTGAGTAAGAATCATATAGTTTGTTATTTAAACCAAACAGAATCAACCCTCGGCACGTTTTGTCACCCTTCTTCCAATTAGCAATTTTAATTTCATTATCAGGAATTGTTTCATCAGATTTGGGTTCAGTTTCAGTTAAGTACTGATCATAACCCGCAATATTCAGCCAAATTTCCATACGACTCTGCCAACGGGCAAAGTTCGTACCGGTAAATTTTTCAGGCATACTGCTTGTGTCAATCTTATTTCCCGAACCACCCTGATTTGCCATGTTAATTAACGACAGAAAATGGTTTCTTAAAGACTGTTGTTATAAATAGTTTATTTTCGTTAATGCAACAGCATCAGGTGCAATTTAATTAACAGTGCAGGCAGATCCAAAATAAGATTCGAAGAACAAGCAATGCAGGAGAACAAAATTAAGGGTTAGATTCGCAAACCAGATCGTTCGTTGAGAAACGAACGGGTTACTTAAAGAAACCAGTGCCCGACAATCCTCTCGGATAGGCACCGTTCTCCCAGTCTTGATCCGGCACGAACCTGGAAGTTGGTGCACGTCTTGCTCGCGCACGTCGCACCGCTACCAGTGCAGCACAGCCACCGCAGGTACCACCGCCTGACAGCTGTGTCTGAAGGGAAGGAAGAGTTTCGCTTTGCACAGGAGGACAACTCCGCAAAGCAACTCCAGGGACGACGACTCTCACACTCGGGATTAGGGTTCACAAAACACACGGCGGCTGAAAAACTATTTTCGGTGTGTTTAACCCTAATGACCGGAGTCATATAAATAGTCACGTACGTCCCTAATCCTATTCCCAGTTAGACGCAACACTCGGTTGCTCTCGTACACAATACGGGAATAATCCGTAAAAGAGAAACACTTTCTAATTAGGATTTAAGAAATCCGAATAAGAAAGCAACAATTAATTACACGAGTAATTAATTACGTAGTTGTATCCTAGTGCAAAAAGAAGACGGAAGACGGAAGACATTCTCCACAATCCACAATCCACAATCCACAAGCCCGAGCCCGGCCCGGCCAGGCCAGGCCAGGCCAGGCGAGGCGAGGCATGGCGTGGCGCGCGCGCGCGCGTGCGTGCGTGCATTGTGATGTGGTAACCCCACCCACCAAGGAGGTGAGCATACCTCCTTCCTAGGACTCCTTTCGACACTAGTGCTCCATGTGATCCTACATATGAGGACCACAAAAGTTCTAGGTGTGAGCAATATGGGATAAAACTTCTTTGCCATTTGCACTAGAAACAACACTACATTCTCACATGTACTTGCTGCACTACATTGGGCTTAACCCATGCTAAATAAATGATTACCACAATAGTATAGCTACATTAATGAGCTGCTACAGTAACTAACTATTAGTTACAGCAGTTACATAACTACTAACCAGCGTAACCATTTATCTAACAATCCCCCAAAAGTCCAATGTGTAGTGTGCCCTACCATTCAGTCCTCCATATTGTGCTTTCAGCAGATACCTTTCGGTTTGAATCTACCTAAGTTATCCAACTGTGACTCTCGTAGGAACTAGGTGAACAAAAGTCTTGAACCTGAACCTTGGGTACAAGAGTATAGGTTGGTAACAACACAATAAAGACATGGTAGAAAAGAAAAACAATGCATTAAGGCCATGCATATAAAATATAAATCATGATTGATAACAGAGAACAACCCAATTCTCCTGTTGCGGCCTACACAACATCAATCACTTAGCTGGAGTCTCCAAGGATGTACTGCTAACATCCTGTCCTAAGACTTGACCCCATTAAGAGACTACTCTCTTACTAACTTGCAGTCATGACACTAACAGGTTTCCCAGGGAAGAGACACACAGATGCAAGAAGCATCAAACAAGAATACATAGTGTCATCTGATTTACCCGACAGCTTGTTATTACCACATTGAACCCAATTTGTGGGATCTCCACTCTTTTGGGTTGGGTTGCTACTGCCTGCAAATCTATAGGGGTTTCAGTCCCATTCCCAACCTGGGTTTTTCCACTAAAGCCAAGGTAAGACCTTTAGTGAAAGGATCAGCTGTATTATCTTTGGTACCGACGTAGTCCACAGCCATGACCCCATTAGACACTAACTCCCTTACAGATTTCAATCTGACTTGGATGTGTCTACGCTGTTTTTGATTGTACTTGGAACTCTTTATCTTAGCAATAGTTGTAGTGCTGTCACAGTGAACTGAAATTGCAGGAAGCGGCTTCATTACCATAGGTAAACTAGACATAAGTCCATGTAGCCATTCAACTTCCAATCCAGTTTCATCTAAAGCACACAACTCTGCCTCAAAAGTGGACCGAGACAATATGGTCTGTTTCTTAGACCTCCAGGAAACAGCTCCTCCTCCCAACAGGAATACATATCCTGAGACACCATTACTCCCAGAATTCACGGCAATCCAGCTTGCATCACTATATCCTTCGACTACAGATAGATGTTTACCATAATGCAGCCCAAGGGAACGTGTTCCCTTGATATACCTCAGAACTCTGTCAAGAGCTTCCCAATGGGTCTTGTCGGGACAACTGGTGTATCTACTTAACTTGTTCACGGCAAACGCAATGTCTGGACGTGTACAGTTCATAAGATACATCAAACTTCCGATAATCTGAGAGTATCGTAATTGAGACACTGGAACCCCAGTCTCATTCTTGAACAAGGGTTTGGATGAATCATATGGAGTCTTAACAGGTTTACGTGATGTGTACTCAAACCTCTCCAGTATCTTCTCAACATAGTGAGACTGAGAGAGAGTTATACCATCAGTAGACCTTATGATTTTAAGCCCTAAAATCACATCAGCGACACCCATATCCTTCATCTCAAACTTGCTACACAAGAATGACTTTGTCTCTTTTACTACTTTCATATCAGAACCAAAAAGCAGGATATCATCGACGTATAAGCATAACAAAATGAATCCATTATCGACAACCTTGCAGTAGAGACACTTATCAAATTCATTTGAAATAAAGCCAAATGATGATATCACAGAATCAAACTTCTCATGCCATTGCTTAGGGGTTTGTTTCAAGCCATATAATGACTTAACAAGTTTACACACTTTGGACTCATTCCCACGACCCACAAATCCCTCAGGTTGTTCCATATATATCTCTTCTTGAAGATCACCGTGTAAGAACGCGGTCTTCACATCCATCTGATGGATATAGAGGTTATAAATGGAAGCCAATGCTATAAGCACTCGGATTGTGGTCATACGGGAAACAGGTGAATAGGTATCAAAATAGTCTATTCCTTCCCTTTGTGTGTAACCCTTAGCAACTAACCTAGCCTTATACTTATTGATTGTCCCGTCTGCATTAAATTTCTTCTTAAAAATCCATTTGCAACCAACTGCAGAACAACCAGGAGGCAAATCCACCAATTCCCAAGTTCCATTCGAGAGAATTGATTGGATTTCATCATTAACGGCTTCTTTCCAAAACTTAGCTTCTGGAGATTCCATAGCTTGTTTGAAAGTAATAGGATCATCCTCAACATTGTAAGTGAGAAACTCACTTCCAAAGTCCTTTGACGTCCTAGGCCGTTTACTTCTCCTTGGTTCAACTATTTCTTCAGAATCATCAGATTCAGAAATAGCTTGTTCTGAGTCGCCCCCCACATTTGTCATCCTTTCCACGTGTTCGGGAATGGAACCTGTGGTAAATGAATCTTCTTGAGAAACTTCATTGGGCACACCAGTTTTCATAGGAAACACATCCTCAAAGAATGTAGCATCACGTAATTCCACAATTGTATTGACCTCAATGCCAGAGATATCTGATTTTACAATCAGGAATCTATAAGCATAACTTGTCTCTACATACCCTAAGAATATGGCATCAACCGTTTTCGGTCCTAATTTCTTCCTTTTGTGTTCAGGGACAAGTACCTTAGCAAGGCACCCCCACATTCGAAGATATTTAAGACTCGGTTTCCTTCCTCTCCATAACTCAAACGGACTACATTCTGAATGTTTATGGGGAACTCTATTCAGAATATGGCAAGCCGTATTCAAAGCTTCCCCCCACATAAAGTTGGGTAATCCAGATGTTTGGAGTAAGGTATTTACCATATCTATTAAGGTTCGGTTTTTACGTTCAGCTATCCCATTTGATTGTGGTGAATAAGGAGCAGTTACCTCATGAACTATTCCATGTAATTGGCAAAATTCCAAAAACAAATTCAAGGTATACTCTCCTCCCCTATCAGACCTTAATCGCTTAAGTACTTTACCGGTTTGAGTTTCAGCTTCTTTCTTATAAATTTGAAATTTATCCAATGCCTCATCTTTACTTCTAAGTAAATAGACATAACAGTATCTACTCGCATCGTCAATAAAAGTTATAAAATAACGCTTTTGATCTCTCGTAGAAACACCATTAAATTCACAGATATCTGTATGAACTAAATCCAAAATTTCTGAATTCCTATTCACAGAATGAAAAGGTTTCCTAGGCAATTTAGCTTGTACACAGATTTCACATTTATTGTTGCTAACTTTAGATTTAGGGATCAAATCTAGATTCATCATACGCTTCATTGAGGCAACATTAACATGTCCCAAACGTGAATGCCATACATCGAATGAAACAAGATTCATGCAAACAGAACTATAATCATTCAAATTTAAAACGGAATTTGAAACAGGTTCAACATGAATCTTAAACAAGTTCTCCACGTCACATAAGTACCCCTTGTCAAAAAACAAAGAATCACGAAGGCGTGTAATAATAGCCTTATTACATTTGCAGTCTACTCTATAACCTTCTCTAACTAATATGACGCCACTAAGGATATTGCGTCGAATGGTTGGAACATGTCTAACTCGGTTAAGAGTCAAAACCTTCCCTGAAGGGAACTTCAAGTCCACCCGTCCTTCGCCTTTGACTTCTGCAGAGCTGGAATCGCCCAAAGTCACGGAACGACCTCGAGAGGCCTGGTAAGACACAAACAGGGACTTATCAGCACATACATGTACATTAGCCCCAGTGTCAATTATCCAATAAAGCGGTTCAAAAATAGAAAGAATTTCAGGTTTAATAGACACGTACCCATCATTGAGGTTCAAGGATGTAGTCATCATGTTGACCACAGCCTCCTCAGTTGCAGATGCGGTAGCTTTCTTTGCCTTCTTATTAGGACAATCCTTGTTCCAGTGGCCAACCTGTCCACAAGTCCAACAAGGTTTGTTCTTCGGTTTCTTTTGGATCTTTGCCTTGGGTTTATGTGCATTCTTAGATTTCTTATCTTTGGTGTTTTTCGCAGAAGTAAAATTGACTGTCGAGTTAGCTTCAGTAGGAACCTTGACTCCTTTTTCCTTTAGGTGTTCTTCTTGTATATTTATATCCATCATTAATTCATCCATTGATTGTGTCCCTTTGCGATGCTTCAGGGTCATACCAAACGATTCCCATGACTTAGGGAATTTTTCAATGATAGACATAACAACAAATTTATCAGGCAACACCATCTTGGCATCTGCTAATTCATGAACTAGGAGTTGCAGATCATGGGTTTGATCCGAAACTGACTTACCCTCAACCATCTGAAACTTAAGAAATTTAGACACACAATATTTTTCAACACCCTGATTTTCAGTGCTAAAATTCTTAATTAACAATTCCCATAAAACCTTGGACGTAGTGACTGGCGGCTTTGAGTAAGAATCATACAGTTTGTTATTTAAACCAAACAGAATCAACCCTCGGCACGTTTTGTCACCCTTCTTCCAAATAGCAATTTTAATTTCATTATCAGGAATTGTTTCATCAGATTTGGGTTCAGTTTCATTTAAGTACTGATCATAACCCGCAATATTCAGCCAAATTTCCATACGACTCTGCCAACGGGCAAAGTTCGTACCGGTAAATTTTTCAGGCATACTGCTTGTGTCAATCTTATTTCCCGAACCACCCTGATTTGCCATGTTAATTAACGACTAGAAATGGTTTCTTTAAGACTGTTGTTATAAATAGTTTATTGTCGTTAATGCAACAGCGTCAGGTGCAATTTAATTAACAGTGCAGGCAGATCCAAAATAAGATTCGAAGAACAAGCAATGCAGGAGAACAAAATTAAGGGTTAGATTCGCAAACCAGATCGTTCGTTGAGAAACGAACGGGTTACTTAAAGAAACCAGTGCCCGGCAATCCTCTCGGATAGGCACCGTTCTCCCAGTCTTGATCCGGCACGAACCTGGAAGTTGGTGCACGTCTTGCTCGCGCACGTCGCACCGCTACCAGTGCAGCACAGCCACCGCAGGTACCACCGCCTGACAGCTGCGTCTGAAGGGAAGGAAGAGTTTCGCTTTGCACAGGAGGACAACTCCGCAAAGCAACTCCAGGGACGACGACTCTCACACTCGGGATTAGGGTTCACAAAACACACGGCGGCTGAAAAACTATTTTCGGTGTGTTTAACCCTAATGACCAGAGTCATAAAAATAGTCACGTACGTCCCTAATCCTATTCCCAGTTAGACGCAACACTCGGTTGCTCTCGTATACAATACGGGAATAATCCGTAAAAGAGAAACACTTTCTAATTAGGATTTAAGAAATCCGAATAAGAAAGCAACAATTAATTACACGAGTAATTAATTACGTAGTTGTATCCTAGTGCAAAAAGAAGACGGAAGACGGAAGACATTCTCCACAATCCACAATCCACAATCCACAAGCCACAAGCCCGAGCCCGGCCCGGCCAGGCCAGGCCAGGCGAGGCGAGGCGTGGCGTGGCGCGCACGCGCGTGCGTGCGTGCGTTGTGATGTGGTAACCCCACCCACCAAGGAGGTGAGCATACCTCCTTCCTAGGACTCCTTTGGACACTAGTGCCCCATGTGATCCTACATATGAGGACCACAAAAGTTCTAGGTGTGAGCAATATGGGATAAAACTTCTTTGCCATTTGCACTAGAAACAACACTACATTCTCACATGTACTTGCTGCACTACATTGGGCTTAACCCATGCTAAATAAATGATTACCACAATAGTATAGCTACATTAATGAGCTGCTACAGTAACTAACTATTAGTTACAGCAGTTACGTAACTACTAACCAGCGTAACCATTTATCTAACAATCCCCCACAAAGTCCAATGTGTAGTGTGCCCTACCATTCAGTCCTCCATATTGTGCTTTTAGCAGATACCTTTCGGTTTGAATCTACCTAAGTTATCCAACTGTGACTCTCGTAGGAACTAGGTGAACAAAAGTCTTGAACCTGAACCTTGGGTACAAGAGTATAGGTTGGTAACAACACAATAAAGACATGGTAGAAAAGAAAAACAATGCATTAAGGCCATGCATACAAAATATAAATCATGATTGATAACAGAGAACAACTCAATTCTCCTGTTGCGGCCTACACAACATCAATCACTTAGCTGGAGTCTCCAAGGATGTACTGCTAACATCCTGTCCTAAGACTTGACCCCATTAAGAGACTACTCTCTTACTAACTTGCAGTCATGACACTAACAGGTTTCCCAGGGAAGAGACACACAGATGCAAGAAGCATCAAACAAGAATACATAGTGTCATCTGATTTACCCGACAGCTTGTTATTACCACATTGAACCCAATTTGTGGTATCTCCACTCTTTTGGGTTGGGTTGCTACTGCCTGCAAATCTATAGGGGTTTCAGTCCCATTCCCAACCTGGATTTTTCCACTAAAGCCAAGGTAAGACCTTTAGTGAAAGGATCAGCTGTATTATCTTTGGTACCGACGTAGTCCACAACCATGACCCCATTAGACACTAACTCCCTTACAGATTTAAATCTGACTTGGATGTGTCTACGCTGTTTTTGATTGTACTTGGAACTCTTTATCTTAGCAATAGTTGTAGTGCTGTCACAGTGAATTGAAATTGTAGGAAGCGGCTTCATGACCATAGGTAAACTAGACATAAGTCCATGTAGCCATTCAGCTTCCAATCCAGTTTCATCTAAAGCACACAACTCTGCCTCAAAAGTGGACCGAGACAATATGGTCTGTTTCTTAGACCTCCAGGAAACAACTCCTCCTCCCAACAGGAATACATATCCTGAGACACCATTACTCCCAGAATTCACGACAATCCAGCTTGCATCACTATATCCTTCGACTACAGAAGGATGTTTACCATAATGTAGCCCAAGGGAACGTGTTCCTTTGATATACCTCAGAACTCTGTCAAGAGCTTCCCAATGGGTCTTGTCGGGACAACTGGTGTATCTACTTAACTTGTTCACGGCAAACGCAATGTCTGGACGTGTACAGTTCATAAGATACATCAAACTTTCGATAATCTGAGAGTATCGTAATTGAGACACTGGAACCCCAGTCTCATTCTTGAACAAGGGTTTGGATGAATCATATGGAGTCTTAACAGGTTTACGTGATGTGTACTCAAACCTCTCCAGTATCTTCTCAACATAGTGAGACTGAGAGAGAGTTATACCATCAGTAGACCTTATGATTTTAAGCCCTAAAATCACATCAGCGACACCCATATCCTTCATCTCAAACTTGCTACACAAGAATGACTTTGTCTCTTTTACTACTTTCATATCAGAACCAAAAAGCAGGATATCATCGACGTATAAGCATAACAAAATGAATCCATTATCGACAACCTTGCAGTAGAGACACTTATCAAATTCATTTGAAATAAAGCCAAATGATGATATCACAGAATCAAACTTCTCATGCCATTGCTTAGGGGCTTGTTTCAAGCCATATAATGACTTAACAAGTTTACACACTTTGGACTCATTCCCACGACCCACAAATCCCTCAGGTTGTTCCATATATATCTCTTCTTGAAGATCACCGTGTAAGAACGCGGTCTTCACATCCATCTGATGGATATAGAGGTTATAAATGGAAGCCAATGCTATAAGCACTCGGATTGTGGTCATACGGGAAACAGGTGAATAGGTATCAAAATAGTCTATTCCTTCCCTTTGTGTGTAACCCTTAGCAACTAACCTAGCCTTATACTTATTGATTGTCCCGTCTGCATTAAATTTCTTCTTAAAAATCCATTTGCAACCAACTGCAGAACAACCAGGAGGCAAATCCACCAATTCCCAAGTTCCATTCGAGAGAATTGATTGGATTTCATCATTAACGGCTTCTTTCCAAAACTTAGCTTCTGGAGATTCCATAGCTTGTTTGAAAGTAATAGGATCATCCTCAACATTGTAAGTGAGAAACTCACTTCCAAAGTCCTTTGACGTCCTAGGCCGTTTACTTCTCCTTGGTTCAACTATTTCTTCAGAATCATCAGATTCAGAAATAGCTTGTTCTGAGTCGCCCCCCACATTTGTCATCCTTTCCACGTGCTCGGGAATGGAACCTGTGGTAAATGAATCTTCTTGAGAAACTTCATTGGGCACACCAGTTTTCATAGGAAACACATCCTCAAAGAATGTAGCATCACGTAATTCCACAATTGTATTGACCTCAATGCCAGAGATATCTGATTTTACAATCAGGAATCTATAAGCATAACTTGTCTCTACATACCCTAAGAATATGGCATCAACCGTTTTCGGTCCTAATTTCTTCCGTTTGTGTTCAGGGACAAGTACCTTAGCAAGGCACCCCCACACTCGAAGATATTTAAGACTCGGTTTCCTTCCTCTCCATAACTCAAATAGACTACTTTCTGAATGTTTATGGGGAACTCTATTCAGAATATGGCAAGCCGTATTCAAAGCTTCCCCCCACATAAAGTTGGGTAATCCAGATGTTTGGAGTAAGGTATTTACCATATCTATTAAGGTTCGGTTTTTACGTTCAGCTATCCCATTTGATTGTGGTGAATAAGGAGCAGTTACCTCATGAACTATTCCATGTAATTGGCAAAATTCCAAAAACAAATTCAAGGTATACTCTCCTCCCCTATCAGACCTTAATCGCTCAAGTACTTTACCGGTTTGAGTTTCAGCTTCTTTCTTATAAATTTGAAATTTATCCAATGCCTCATCTTTACTTCTAAGTAAATAGACATAACAGTATCTACTCGCATCGTCAATAAAAGTTATAAAATAACGCTTTTGATCTCTCGTAGCAACACCATTAAATTCACAGATATCTGTATGAACTAAATCCAAAATTTCCGAATTCCTATTCACAGAATGAAAAGGTTTCCTAGGCAATTTAGCTTGTACACAGATTTCACATTTATTGTTGCTAACTTCAGATTTAGGGATCAAATCTAGATTCATCATACGCTTCATTGAGGCAACATTAACATGTCCCAAACGTGAATGCCATACATCGAACGAAACAAGATTCATGCAAATAGAACTATAATCATTCAAATTTAAAACGGAATTTGAAACAGGTTCAACATGAATCTTAAACAAGTTCTCCACGTCACATAAGTACCCCTTGCCAAAAAACAAAGAATCACGAAGGCGTGTAATAATAGCCTTATTACATTTGCAGTCTACTCTATAACCTTCTCTAACTAATATGACGCCACTAAGGATATTGCGTCGAATGGTTGGAACATGTCTAACCCGGTTAAGAGTCAAAACCTTCCCTGAAGGGAACTTCAAGTCCACCCGTCCTTCGCCTTTGACTTCTGCAGAGCTGGAATCGCCCAAAGTCACGGAACGACCTCGAGAGGCCTGGTAAGACACAAACAGGGACTTATCAGCACATACATGTACATTAGCCCCAGTGTCAATTATCCAATAAAGCGGTTCAAAAATAGAAAGAATTTCAGGTTTAATAGACACGTACCCATCATTGAGGTTCAAGGATGTAGTCATCATGTTGACCACAGCCTCCTCAGTTGCAGATGCGGTAGCTTTCTTTGCCTTCTTATTAGGACAATCCTTGTTCCAGTGGCCAACCTGTCCACAAGTCCAACAAGGTTTGTTCTTCGGTTTCTTTTGGATCTTTGCCTTGGGTTTATGTGCATTCTTAGATTTCTTATCTTTGGAGTTTTTCGCAGAAGTAAAATTGACTGTCGGGTTAGCTTCAGTAGGAACCTTGACTCCTTTTTCCTTTAGGTGTTCTTCTTGTATATTTATATCCATCATTAATTCATCCATTGATTGTGTCCCTTTGCGATGCTTCAGGGTCATACCAAACGATTCCCATGACTTAGGGAATTTTTCAATGATAGACATAACAACAAATTTATCAGGCAACACCATCTTGGCATCTGCTAATTCATGAACTAGGAGTTGCAGATCATGGGTTTGATCCGAAACTGACTTACCCTCAACCATCTGAAACTTAAGAAATTTAGACACACAGTATTTTTCAACACCCTGATTTTCAGTGCTAAAATTCTTAATTAACAATTCCCATAAAACCTTGGACGTAGTGACTGGCGGCTTTGAGTAAGAATCATACAGTTTGTTATTTAAACCAAACGGAATCAACCCTCGGCACGTTTTGTCACCCTTCTTCCAATTAGCAATTTTAATTTCATTATCAGGAATTGTTTCATCAGATTTGGGTTCAGTTTCAGTTAAGTACTGATCATAACCCGCAATATTCAGCCAAATTTCCATACGACTCTGCCAACGGGCAAAGTTCGTACCGGTAAATTTTTCAGGCATACTGCTTGTGTCAATCTTATTTCCCGAACCACCCTGATTTGCCATGTTAATTAACGACAGAAAATGGTTTCTTTAAGACTGTTGTTATAAATAGTTTATTGTCGTTAATGCAACAGCGTCAGGTGCAATTTAATTAACAGTGCAGGTAGATCCAAAATAAGATTCGAAGAACAAGCAATGCAGGAGAACAAAATTAAGGGTTAGATTCGCAAACCATATCGTTCGTTGAGAAACGAACGGGTTACTTAAAGAAACCAGTGCCCGGCAATCCTCTCGGATAGGCACCGTTCTCCCAGTCTTGATCCGGCACGAACCTGGAAGTTGGTGCACGTCTTGCTCGCGCACGTCGCACCGCTACCAGTGCAGCACAGCCACCGCAGGTACCACCGCCTAACAGCTGCGTCTGAAGGGAAGGAAGAGTTTCGCTTTGCACAGGAGGACAACTCCGCAAAGCAACTCCAGGGACGACGACTCTCACACTCGGGATTAGGGTTCACAAAACACACGGCGGCTGAAAAACTATTTTCGGTGTGTTTAACCCTAATGATCGGAGTCATATAAATAGTCACGTACGTCCCTAATCCTATTCCCAGTTAGACGCAACACTCGGTTGCTCTCGTACACAATACGGGAATAATCCGTAAAAGAGAAACACTTTCTAATTAGGATTTAAGAAATCTGAATAAGAAAGCAACAATTAATTACACGAGTAATTAATTACGTAGTTGTATCCTAGTGCAAAAAGAAGACGGAATACGGAAGACATTCTCCACAATCCACAATCCACAATCCACAAGCCACAAGCCCGAGCCCGGCCCGGCCAGGCCAGGCGAGGCGTGGCGTGGCGCGCGCGCGCGTGCGTGCGTGCGTTGTGATGTGGTAACCCCACCCACCAAGGAGGTGAGCATACCTCCTTCCTAGGACTCCTTTGGACACTAGTGCCCCATGTGATCCTACATATGAGGACCACAAAAGTTCTAGGTGTGAGAAATATGGGATAAAACTTCTTTGCCATTTGCACTAGAAACAACACTACATTCTCACATGTACTTGCTGCACTACATTGGGCTTAACCCATGCTAAATAAATGATTACCACAATAGTATAGCTACATTAATGAGCTGCTACAGTAACTAACTATTAGTTACAGCAGTTACGTAACTACTAACCAGCGTAACCATTTATCTAACAATCCCCCACAAAGTCCAATGTGTAGTGTGCCCTACCATTCAGTCCTCCATATTGTGCTTTCAGCAGATACCTTTCGGTTTGAATCTACCTAAGTTATCCAACTGTGACTCTCGTAGGAACTAGGTGAACAAAAGTCTTGAACCTGAACCTTGGGTACAAGAGTATAGGTTGGTAACAACACAATAAAGACATGGTAGAAAAGAAAAACAATGCATTAAGGCCATGCATACAAAATATAAATCATGATTGATAACAGAGAACAACCCAATTCTCCTGTTGCGGCCTACACAACATCAATCACTTAGCTGGAGTCTCCAAGGATGTACTGCTAACATCCTGTCCTACGACTTGACCCCATTAAGAGACTACTCTCTTACTAACTTGCAGTCATGACACTAACAGGTTTCCCAGGGAAGAGACACACAGATGCAAGAAGCATCAAACAAGAATACATAGTGTCATCTGATTTACCCGACAGCTTGTTATTACCACATTGAACCCAATTTGTGGGATCTCCACTCTTTTGGGTTGGGTTGCTACTGCCTGCAAATCTATAGGGGTTTCAGTCCCATTCCCAACCTGGATTTTTCCACTAAAGCCAAGGTAAGACCTTTAGTGAAAGGATCAGCTGTATTATCTTTGGTACCGACGTAGTCCACAGCCATGACCCCATTAGACACTAACTCCCTTACAGATTTCAATCTGACTTGGATGTGTCTACGCTGTTTTTGATTATACTTGGAACTCTTTATCTTAGAAATAGTTGTAGTGCTGTCACAGTGAACTGAAATTGCAGGAAGCAGCTTCATTACCATAGGTAAACTAGACATAAGTCCATGTAGCCATTCAGCTTCCAATCCAGTTTCATCTAAAGCACACAACTCTGCCTCAAAAGTGGACCGAGACAATATGGTCTGTTTCTTAGACCTCTAGGAAACTGCTCCTCCTCCCAACAGGAATACATATCCTGAGACACCATTACTCCCAGAATTCACGGCAATCCAGCTTGCATCACTATATCCTTCGACTACAGAAGGATGTTTACCATAATGCAGCCCAAGGGAACGTGTTCCCTTGATATACCTCAGAACTCTGTCAAGAGCTTCCCAATGGGTCTTGTCGGGACAACTGGTGTATCTACTTAACTTGTTCACGGCAAACGCAATGTCTGGACGTGTACAGTTCATAAGATACATCAAACTTCCGATAATCTGAGAGTATCGTAATTGAGACACTGGAACCCCAGTCTCATTCTTGAACAAGGGTTTGGATGAATCATATGGAGTCTTAACAGGTTTACGTGATGTGTACTCAAACCTCTCCAGTATCTTCTCAACATAGTGAGACTGAGAGAGAGTTATACCATCAGTAGACCTTATGATTTTAAGCCCTAAAATCACATCAGCGACACCCATATCCTTCATCTCAAACTTGCTACACAAGAATGACTTTGTCTCTTTTACTACTTTCATATCAGAACCAAAAAGCAGGATATCATCGACGTATAAGCATAACAAAATGAATCCATTATCGACAACCTTGCAGTAGAGACACTTATCAAATTCATTTGAAATAAAGCCAAATGATGATATCACAGAATCAAACTTCTCATGCCATTGCTTAGGGGCTTGTTTCAAGCCATATAATGACTTAACAAGTTTACACACTTTGGACTCATTCCCACGACCCACAAATCCCTCAGGTTGTTCCATATATATCTCTTCTTGAAGATCACCGTGTAAGAACGCGGTCTTCACATCCATCTGATGGATATAGAGGTTATAAATGGAAGCCAATGCTATAAGCACTCGGATTGTGGTCATACGGGAAACAGGTGAATAGGTATCAAAATAGTCTATTCCTTCCCTTTGTGTGTAACCCTTAGCAACTAACCTAGCCTTATACTTATTGATTGTCCCGTCTGCATTAAATTTCTTCTTAAAAATCCATTTGCAACCAACTGCAGAACAACCAGGAGGCAAATCCACCAATTCCCAAGTTCCATTCGAGAGAATTGATTGGATTTCATCATTAACGACTTCTTTCCAAAACTTAGCTTCTGGAGATTCCATAGCTTGTTTGAAAGTAATAGGATCATCCTCAACATTGTAAGTGAGAAACTCACTTCCAAAGTCCTTTGACGTCCTAGGCCGTTTACTTCTCCTTGGTTCAACTATTTCTTCAGAATCATCAGATTCAGAAATAGCTTGTTCTGAGTCGCCCCCCACATTTGTCATCCTTTCCACGTGCTCGGGAATGGAACCTGTGGTAAATGAATCTTCTTGAGAAACTTCATTGGGCACACCAGTTTTCATAGGAAACACATCCTCAAAGAATGTAGCATCACGTAATTCCACAATTGTATTGACCTCAATGCCAGAGATATCTGATTTTACAATCAGGAATCTATAAGCATAACTTGTCTCTACATACCCTAAGAATATGGCATCAACCGTTTTCGGTCCTAATTTCTTCCTTTTGTGTTCAGGGACAAGTACCTTAGCAAGGCACCCCCACACTCGAAGATATTTAAGACTCGGTTTCCTTCCTCTCCATAACTCAAACAGACTACTTTCTGAATGTTTATGGGGAACTCTATTCAGAATATGGTAAGCCGTATTCAAAGCTTCCCCCCACATAAAGTTGGGTAATCCAGATGTTTGGAGTAAGGTATTTACCATATCTATTAAGGTTCGGTTTTTACGTTCAGCTATCCCATTTGATTGTGGTGAATAAGGAGCAGTTACCTCATGAACTATTCCATGTAATTGGCAAAATTCCAAAAACAAATTCGAGGTATACTCTCCTCCCCTATCAGACCTTAATCGCTTAAGTACTTTACCGGTTTGAGTTTCAGCTTCTTTCTTATAAATTTGAAATTTATCCAATGCCTCATCTTTACTTCTAAGTAAATAGACATAACAGTATCTACTCGCATCGTCAATAAAAGTTATAAAATAACACTTTTGATCTCTCGTAGCAACACCATTAAATTCACAGATATCTGTATGAACTAAATCCAAAATTTCCGAATTCCTATTCACAGAATGAAAAGGTTTCCTAGGCAATTTAGCTTGTACACAGATTTCACATTTATTGTTGCTAACTTCAGATTTAGGGATCAAATCTAGATTCATCATACACTTCATTGAGGCAACATTAACATGTCCCAAACGTGAATGCCATACATCGAATGAAACAGGATTCATGCAAACAGAACTATAATCATTCAAATTTAAAACGGAATTTGAAACAGGTTCAACATGAATCTTAAACAAGTTCTCCACGTCACATAAGTACCCCTTGCCAAAAAACAAAGAATCACGAAGGTGTGTAATAATAGCCTTATTACATTTGCAGTCTACTCTATAACCTTCTCTAACTAATATGACGCCACTAAGGATATTGCGTCGAATGGTTGGAACATGTCTAACTCGGTTAAGAGTCAAAACCTTCCCTGAAGGGAACTTCAAGTCCACCCATCCTTCGCCTTTGACTTCTGCAGAGCTGGAATCGCCCAAAGTCACGGAACGACCTCGAGAGGCCTGGTAAGACACAAACAGGGACTTATCAGCACATACATGTACATTAGCCCCAGTGTCAATTATCCAATAAAGCGGTTCAAAAATAGAAAGAATTTTAGGTTTAATAGACACGTACCCATCATTGAGGTTCAAGGATGTAGTCATCATGTTGACCACAGCCTCCTCAGTTGCAGATGCGGTAGCTTTCTTTGCCTTCTTATTAGGATAATCCTTGTTCCAGTGGCCAACCTGTCCACAAGTCCAACAAGGTTTGTTCTTCGGTTTCTTTTGGATCTTTGCCTTGGGTTTATGTGCATTCTTAGATTTCTTATCTTTGGTGTTTTTCGCAGAAGTAAAATTGACTGTCGGGTTAGCTTCAGTAGGAACCTTGACTCCTTTTTCCTTTAGGTGTTCTTCTTGTATATTTATATCCATCATTAATTCATCCATTGATTGTGTCCCTTTGCGATGCTTCAGGGTCATACCAAACGATTCCCATGACTTAGGGAATTTTTCAATGATAGACATAACAACAAATTTATCAGGCAACACCATCTTGGCATCTGCTAATTCATGAACTAGGAGTTGCAGATCATGGGTTTGATCCGAAACTGACTTACCCTCAACCATCTGAAACTTAAGAAATTTAGACACACAGTATTTTTCAACACCCTGATTTTCAGTGCTAAAATTCTTAATTAACAATTCCCATAAAACCTTGGATGTAGTGACTGGCGGCTTTGAGTAAGAATCATACCGTTTGTTATTTAAACCAAACAGAATCAACCCTCGGCACGTTTTGTCACCCTTCTTCCAATTAGCAATTTTAATTTCATTATCAGGAATTGTTTCATCAGATTTGGGTTCAGTTTCAGTTAAGTACTGATCATAACCCGCAATATTCAGCCAAATTTCCATACGACTCTGCCAACGGGCAAAGTTCGTACCGGTAAATTTTTCAGGCATACTGCTTGTGTCAATCTTATTTCCCGAACCACCCTGATTTGCCATGTTAATTAACGACAGAAAATGGTTTCTTTAAGACTGTTGTTATAAATAGTTTATTGTCGTTAATGCAACAGCGTCAGGTGCAATTTAATTAACAGTGCAGGCAGATCCAAAATAAGATTCGAAGAACAAGCAATGCAGGAGAACAAAATTAAGGGTTAGATTCGCAAACCAGATCGTTCGTTGAGAAACGAACGGGTTACTTAAAGAAACCAGTGCCCGGCAATCCTCTCGGATAGGCACCGTTCTCCCAGTCTTGATCCGGCACGAACCTGGAAGTTGGTGCACGTCTTGCTCGCGCACGTCGCACCGCTACCAGTGCAGCACAGCCACCGCAGGTACCACCGCCTGACAGCTGCGTCTGAAGGGAAGGAAGAGTTTCGCTTTGCACAGGAGGACAACTCCGCAAAGCAACTCCAGGGACGACGACTCTCACACTCGGGATTAGGGTTCACAAAAAACACGGCGGCTGAAAAACTGTTTTCGGTGTGTTTAACCCTAATGACCGGAGTCATATAAATAGTCACGTACGTCCCTAATCCTATTCCCAGTTAGACGCAACACTCGGTTGCTCTCGTACACAATACGGGAATAATCCGTAAAAGAGAAACACTTTCTAATTAGGATTTAAAAAATCCGAATAAGAAAGCAACAATTAATTACACGAGTAATTAATTATGTAGTTGTATCCTAGTGCAAAAAGAAGACGGAAGACGGAAGACATTCTCCACAATCCACAATCCACAATCCACAATCCACAAGCCCGAGCCCGGCCCGGCCCGGCCCGGCGAGGCGAGGCGAGGCGAGGCGTGGCGTGGCGCGCGCGCGTGCGTGCGTGCGTGCGTTGTGATGTGGTAACCCCACACACCAAGGAGGTGAGCATACCTCCTTCCTAGGACTCCTTTGGACACTAGTGCCCCATGTGATCCTACATATGAGGACCACAAAAGTTCTAGGTGTGAGCAATATGGGATAAAACTTCTTTGCCATTTGCACAAGAAACAACACTACATTCTCACATGTACTTGCTGCACTACATTGGGCTTAACCCATGCTAAATAAATGATTACCACAATAGTATAGCTACATTAATGAGCTGCTACAGTAACTAACTATTAGTTACAGCAGTTACGTAACTACTAACCAGCGTAACCATTTATCTAACAATCCCCCACAAAGTCCAATGTGTAGTGTGCCCTACCATTCAGTCCTCCATATTGTGCTTTCAGCAGATACCTTTCGTTTTGAATCTACCTAAGTTATCCAACTGTGACTCTCGTAGGAACTAGGTGAACAAAAGTCTTGAACCTGAACCTTGGGTACAAGAGTATAGGTTGGTAACAACACAATAAAGACATGGTAGAAAAGAAAAACAATGCATTAAGGCCATGCATACAAAATATAAATCATGATTGATAACAGAGAACAACCCAATTCTCCTGTTGCGGCCTACACAACATCAATCACTTAGATGGAGTCTCCAAGGATGTACTGCTAACATCCTGTCCTAAGACTTGACCCCATTAAGAGACTACTCTCTTACTAACTTGCAGTCATGACACTAACAGGTTTCCCAGGGAAGAGACACACAGATGCAAGAAGCATCAAACAAGAATACATAGTGTCATCTGATTTACCCGACAGCTTGTTATTACCACATTGAACCCAATTTGTGGGATCTCCACTCTTTTGGGTTGGGTTGCTACTGCCTACAAATCTATAGGGGTTTCAGTCCCATTCCCAACCTGAATTTTTCCACTAAAGCCAAGGTAAGACCTTTAGTGAAAGGATCAGCTGTATTATCTTTGGTACCGACGTAGTCCACAGCCATGACCCCATTAGACACTAACTCCCTTACAGATTTCAATCTGACTTGGATGTGTCTACGCTGTTTTTGATTGTACTTGGAACTCTTTATCTTAGCAATAGTTGTAGTGCTGTCACAGTGAACTGAAATTGCAGGAAGCGGCTTCATTACCATAGGTAAACTAGACATAAGTCCATGTAGCCATTCAGCTTCCAATCCAGTTTCATCTAAAGCACACAACTCTGCCTCAAAAGTGGACCGAGACAATATGGTCTGTTTCTTAGACCTCCAGGAAATAGCTCCTCCTCCCAACAGGAATACATATCCTGAGACACCATTACTCCCAGAATTCACGGCAATCCAGCTTGCATCACTATATCCTTCGACTACAGAAGGATGTTTACCATAATGCAGCCCAAGGGAACGTGTTCCCTTGATATACCTCAGAACTCTGTCAAGAGCTTCCCAATGGGTCTTGTCGGGACAACTGGTGTATCTACTTAACTTGTTCACGGCAAACGCAATGTCTGGACGTGTACAGTTCATAAGATACATCAAACTTCCGATAATCTGAGAGTATCATAATTGAGACACTGGAACCCCAGTCTCATTCTTGAACAAGGGTTTGGATGAATCATATGGAGTCTTAACAGGTTTACGTGATGTGTACTCAAACCTCTCCAGTATCTTCTCAACATAGTGAGACTGAGAGAGAGTTATACCATCAGTAGACCTTATGATTTTAAGCCCTAAAATCACATCAGCGACACCCATATCCTTCATCTCAAACTTGCTACACAAGAATGACTTTGTCTCTTTTACTACTTTCATATCAGAACCAAAAAGCAGGATATCATCGACGTATAAGCATAACAAAATGAATCCATTATCGACAACCTTGCAGTAGAGACACTTATCAAATTCATTTGAAATAAAGCCAAATGATGATATCACAGAATCAAACTTCTCATGCCATTGCTTAGGGGCTTGTTTCAAGCCATATAATGACTTAACAAGTTTACACACTTTGGACTCATTCGCACGACCCACAAATCCCTCAGGTTGTTCCATATATATCTCTTCTTGAAGATCACCATGTAAGAACGCGGTCTTCACATCCATCTGATGGATATAGAGGTTATAAATGGAAGCCAATGCTATAAGCACTCGGATTGTGGTCATACGGGAAACAGGTGAATAGGTATCAAAATAGTCTATTCCTTCCCTTTGTGTGTAACCCTTAGCAACTAACCTAGCCTTATACTTATTGATTGTCCCGTCTGCATTAAATTTCTTCTTAAAAATCCATTTGCAACCAACTGCAGAACAACCAGGAGGCAAATCCACCAATTCCCAAGTTCCATTCGAGAGAATTGATTGGATTTCATCATTAACGGCTTCTTTCCAAAACTTAGCTTCTGGAGATTCCATAGCTTGTTTGAAAGTAATAGGATCATCCTCAACATTGTAAGTGAGAAACTCACTTCCAAAGTCCTTTGACGTCCTAGGCCGTTTACTTCTCCTTGGTTCAACTATTTCTTCAGAATCATCAGATTCAGAAATAGCTTGTTCTGAGTCGCCCCCCACATTTGTCATCCTTTCCACGTGCTCGGGAATGGAACCTGTGGTAAATGAATCTTCTTGAGAAACTTCATTGGGCACACCAGTTTTCATAGGAAACACATCCTCAAAGAATGTAGCATCACGTAATTCCACAATTGTATTGACCTCAATGCCAGAGATATCTGATTTTACAATCAGGAATCTATAAGCATAACTTGTCTCTACATACCCTAAGAATATGGCATCAACCGTTTTCGGTCCTAATTTCTTCCTTTTGTGTTCAGGGACAAGTACCTTAGCAAGGCACCCCCACACTCGAAGATATTTAAGACTCGGTTTCCTTCCTCTCCATAACTCAAACGGACTACTTTCTGAATGTTTATGGGGAACTCTATTCAGAATATGGCAAGCCGTATTCAAAGCTTCCCCCCACATAAAGTTGGGTAATCCAGATGTTTGGAGTAAGGTATTTACCATATCTATTAAGGTTCGGTTTTTACGTTCAGCTATCCCATTTGATTGTGGTGAATAAGGAGCAGTTACCTCATGAACTATTCCATGTAATTGGCAAAATTCCAAAAACAAATTCGAGGTATACTCTCCTCCCCTATCAGACCTTAATCGCTTAAGTACTTTACCGGTTTGAGTTTCAGCTTCTTTCTTATAAATTTGAAATTTATCCAATGCCTCATCTTTACTTCTAAGTAAATAGACATAACAGTATCTACTCGCATCGTCAATAAAAGTTATAAAATAACGCTTTTGATCTCTCGTAGCAACACCATTAAATTCACAAATATCTGTATGAACTAAATCCAAAATTTCCGAATTCCTATTCACAGAATGAAAAGGTTTCCTAGGCAATTTAGCTTGTACACAGATTTCACATTTATTGTTGCTAACTTCAGATTTAGGGATCAAATCTAGATTCATCATACGCTTCATTGAGGCAACATTAACATGTCCCAAACGTGAATGCCATACATTGAATGAAACAAGATTCATGCAAACAGAACTATAATCATTCAAATTTAAAACGGAATTTGAAACAGGTTCAACATGAATCTTAAACAAGTTCTCCACGTCACATAAGTACCCCTTGCCAAAAAACAAAGAATCACGAAGGCGTGTAATAATAGCCTTATTACATTTGCAGTCTACTCTATAACCTTCTCTAACTAATATGACGCCACTAAGGATATTGCGTCGAATGGTTGGAACATGTCTAACTCGGTTAAGAGTCAAAACCTTCCTTGAAGGGAACTTCAAGTCCACCCGTCCTTCGCCTTTGACTTCTGCAGAGCTGGAATCGCCCAAAGTCACGGAACGACCTCGAGAGGCCTGGTAAGACACAAACAGGGACTTATCAGCACATACATGTACATTAGCCCCAGTGTCAATTATCCAATAAAGCGGTTCAAAAATAGAAAGAATTTCAGGTTTAATAGACACGTACCCATCATTGAGGTTCAAGGATGTAGTCATCATGTTGACCACAACCTCCTCAGTTGCAGATGCGGTAGCTTTCTTTGCCTTCTTATTAGGACAATCCTTGTTCCAGTGGCCAACCTGTCCACAAGTCCAACAAGGTTTGTTCTTCGGTTTCTTTTGGATCTTTGCCTTGGGTTTATGTGCATTCTTAGATTTCTTATCTTTGGTGTTTTTCACAGAAGTAAAATTGACTGTCGGGTTAGCTTCAGTAGGAACCTTGACTCCTTTTTCCTTTAGGTGTTCTTCTTGTATATTTATATCCATCATTAATTCATCCATTGATTGTGTCCCTTTGCGATGCTTCAGGGTCATACCAAACGATTCCCATGACTTAGGGAATTTTTCAATGATAGACATAACAACAAATTTATCAGGCAACACCATCTTGGCATCTGCTAATTCATGAACTAGGAGTTGCAGATCATGGGTTTGATCCGAAACTGACTTACCCTCAACCATCTGAAACTTAAGAAATTTAGACACACAGTATTTTTCAACACCCTGATTTTCAGTGCTAAAATTCTTAATTAACAATTCCCATAAAACCTTGGACGTAGTGACTGGCGGCTTTGAGTAAGAATCATACAGTTTGTTATTTAAACCAAACAGAATCAACCCTCGGCACGTTTTGTCACCCTTCTTCCAATTAGCAATTTTAATTTCATTATCAGGAATTGTTTCATCAGATTTGGGTTCAGTTTCAGTTAAGTACTGATCATAACCCGCAATATTCAGCCAAATTTCCATACGACTCTGCCAACGGGCAAAGTTTGTACCGGTAAATTTTTCAGGCATACTGCTTGTGTCAATCTTATTTCCCGAACCACCCTGATTTGCCATGTTAATTAACGACAGAAAATGGTTTCTTTAAGACTGTTGTTATAAATAGTTTATTGTCGTTAATGCAACAACGTCAGGTGCAATTTAATTAACAGTGCAGGCAGATCCAAAATAAGATTCGAAGAACAAGCAATGCAGGAGAACAAAATTAAGGGTTAGATTCGCAAACCAGATCGTTCGTTGAGAAACAAACGGGTTACTTAAAGAAACCAGTGCCCGACAATCCTCTCGGATAGGCACCGTTCTCCCAGTCTTGATCCGGCATGAACCTGGAAGTTGGTGCACGTCTTGCTCGCGCACGTCGCACCGCTACCAGTGCAGCACAGCCACCGCAGGTACCACCGCCTGACAGCTGCGTCTGAAGGGAAGGAAGAGTTTCGCTTTGCACAGGAGGACAACTCCGCAAAGCAACTCCAGGGACGACGACTCTCACACTCGGGATTAGGGTTCACAAAACACACGGCGGCTGAAAAACTGTTTTCGGTGTGTTTAACCCTAATGACCGGAGTCATATAAATAGTCACGTACGTCCCTAATCCTATTCCCAGTTAGACGCAACACTCGGTTGCTCTCGTACACAATACGGGAATAATCCGTAAAAGAGAAACACTTTCTAATTAGGATTTAAGAAATCCGAATAAGAAAGCAACAATTAATTACACGAGTAATTAATTACGTAGTTGTATCCTAGTGCAAAAAGAAGACGGAAGACAGAAGACATTCTCCACAATCCACAAGCCACAAGCCCGAGCCCGAGCCCGGCCCGGCCAGGCGAGGCGAGGCGAGGCGTGGCGTGGCGCGCGCGCGCGTGCGTGCGTTGTGATGTGGTAACCCCACCCACCAAGGAGGTGAGCATACCTCCTTCCTAGGACTCCTTTGGACACTAGTGCCCCATGTGATCCTACATATGAGGACCACAAAAGTTCTAGGTGTGAGCAATATGGGATAAAACTTCTTTGCCATTTGCACTAGAAACAACACTACATTCTCACATGTACTTGCTGCACTACATTGGGCTTAACCCATGCTAAATAAATGATTACCACAATAGTATAGCTACATTAATGAGCTGCTACAGTAACTAACTATTAGTTACAACAATTACGTAACTACTAACCAGCGTAACCATTTATCTAACAATCCCCCACAAAGTCCAATGTGTAGTGTGCCCTACCATTCAGTCCTCCATATTGTGCTTTCAGCAGATACCTTTCGGTTTGAATCTACCTAAGTTATCCAACTGTGACTCTCGTAGGAACTAGGTGAACAAAAGTCTTGAACCTGAACCTTGGGTACAAGAGTATAGGTTGGTAACAACATAATAAAGACATGGTAGAAAAGAAAAACAATGCATTAAGGCCATGCATACAAAATATAAATCATGATTGATAACAGAAAACAACCCAATTCTCCTGTTGCGGCCTACACAACATCAATCACTTAGCTGGAGTCTCCAAGGATGTACTGCTAACATCCTGTCCTAAGACTTGACCCCATTAAGAGACTACTCTCTTACTAACTTGCAGTCATGACACTAACAGGTTTCCCAGGGAAGAGACACACAGATGCAAGAAGCATCAAACAAGAATACATAGTGTCATCTGATTTACCCGACAGCTTGTTATTACCACATTGAACCCAATTTGTGGGATCTCCACTCTTTTGGGTTGGGTTGCTACTGCCTACAAATCTATAGGGGTTTCAGTCCCATTCCCAACCTGGATTTTTCCACTAAAGCCAAGGTAAGACCTTTAGTGAAAGGATCAGCTGTATTATCTTTGGTACCGACGTAGTCCACAGCCATGACCCCATTAGACACTAACTCCCTTACAGATTTCAAATTTGACTTGGATGTGTCTACGCTGTTTTTGATTGTACTTGGAACTCTTTATCTTAGCAATAGTTGTAGTGCTGTCACAGTGAACTGAAATTGCAGGAAGCGGCTTCATTACCATAGGTAAACTAGACATAAGTCCATGTAGCCATTCAACTTCCAATCCAGTTTCATCTAAAGCACACAACTCTGCCTCAAAAGTGGACCGAGACAATATGGTCTGTTTCTTAGACCTCCAGGAAACAGCTCCTCCTCCCAACAGGAATACATACCCTGAGACACCATTACTCCCAGAATTCACGGCAATCCAGCTTGCATCACTATATCCTTCGACTACAGAAGGATGTTTACCATAATGCAGCCCAAGGGAACGTGTTCCCTTGATATACCTCAGAACTCTGTCAAGAGCTTCCCAATGGGTCTTGTCGGGACAACTGGTGTATCTACTTAACTTGTTCACGGCAAACACAATGTCTGGACGTGTACAGTTCATAAGATACATCAAACTTCCGATAATCTGAGAGTATCGTAATTGAGACACTGGAACCCCAGTCTCATTCTTGAACAAGGGTTTGGATGAATCATATGGAGTCTTAACAGGTTTACGTGATGTGTACTCAAACCTCTCCAGTATCTTCTCAACATAGTGAGACTGAGAGAGAGTTATACCATCAGTAGACCTTATGATTTTAAGCCCTAAAATCACATCAGCGACACCCATATCCTTCATCTCAAACTTGCTGCACAAGAATGACTTTGTCTCTTTTACTACTTTCATATCAGAACCAAAAAGCAGGATATCATCGACATATAAGCATAACAAAATGAATCCATTATCGACAACCTTGCAGTAGAGACACTTATCAAATTCATTTGAAATAAAGCCAAATGATGATATCACAGAATCAAACTTCTCATGCCATTGCTTAGGGGCTTGTTTCAAGCCATATAATGACTTAACAAGTTTACACACTTTGGACTCATTCCCACGACCCACAAATCCCTCAGGTTGTTCCATATATATATCTCTTCTTGAAGATCACCTTGTAAGAACGCGGTCTTCACATCCATCTGATGGATATAGAGGTTATAAATGGAAGCCAATGCTATAAGCACTCGGATTGTGGTCATACGAGAAACAGGTGAATAGGTATCAAAATAGTCTATTCCTTCCCTTTGTGTGTAACCCTTAGCAACTAACCTAGCCTTATACTTATTGATTGTCCCGTCTGCATTAAATTTCTTCTTAAAAATCCATTTGCAACCAACTGCAGAACAACCAGGAGGCAAATCCACCAATTCCCAAGTTCCATTCGAGAGAATTGATTGGATTTCATCATTAACGGCTTCTTTCCAAAACTTAGCTTCTGGAGATTCCATAGCTTGTTTGAAAGTAATAGGATCATCCTCAACATTGTAAGTGAGAAACTCACTTCCAAAGTCCTTTGACGTCCTAGGCCGTTTACTTCTCCTTGGTTCAACTATTTCTTCAGAATCATCAGATTCAGAAATAGCTTGTTCTGAGTCGCCCCCCACATTTGTCATCCTTTCCACGTGCTCGGGAATGGAACCTGTGGTAAATGAATCTTCTTGAGAAACTTCATTGGGCACACCAGTTTTCATAGGAAACACATCCTCAAAGAATGTAGCATCACGTAATTCCACAATTGTATTGACCTCAATGCCAGAGATATCTGATTTTACAATCAGGAATCTATAAGCATAACTTGTCTCTACATACCCTAAGAATATGGCATCAACCGTTTTCGGTCCTAATTTCTTCCTTTTGTGTTCAGGGACAAGTACCTTAGCAAGGCACCCCCACACTCGAAGATATTTAAGACTCGGTTTCCTTCCTCTCCATAACTCAAACAGACTACTTTCTGAATGTTTATGGGGAACTCTATTCAGAATATGGCAAGCCGTATTCAAAGCTTCCCCCCACATAAAGTTGGGTAATCCAGATGTTTGGAGTAAGGTATTTACCATATCTATTAAGGTTCGGTTTTTACGTTCAACTATCCCATTTGATTGTGGTGAATAAGGAGCAGTTACCTCATGAACTATTCCATGTAATTGGCAAAATTCCAAAAACAAATTCGAGGTATACTCTCCTCCCCTATCAGACCTTAATCGCTTAAGTACTTTACCGGTTTGAGTTTCAGCTTCTTTCTTATAAATTTGAAATTTATCCAATGCCTCATCTTTACTTCTAAGTAAATAGACATAACAGTATCTACTCGCATCGTCAATAAAAGTTATAAAATAACGCTTTTGATCTCTCGTAGCAACACCATTAAATTCACAGATATCTGTATGAACTAAATCCAAAATTTCCGAATTCCTATTCACAGAATGAAAAGGTTTCCTAGGCAATTTAGCTTGTACACAGATTTCACATTTATTGTTGCTAACTTCAGATTTAGGGATCAAATCTAGATTCATCATACGCTTCATTGAGGCAACATTAACATGTCCCAAACGTGAATGCCATACATCGAATGAAACAAGATTCATGCAAACAGAACTATAATCATTCAAATTTAAAACGGAATTTGAAACAGGTTCAACATGAATCTTAAACAAGTTCTCCACGTCACATAAGTACCCCTTGCCAAAAAACAAAGAATCACGAAGGCGTGTAATAATAGCCTTATTACATTTGCAGTCTACTCTATAACCTTCTCTAACTAATATGACGCCACTAAGGATATTGCGTCGAATGGTTGGAACATGTCTAACTCGGTTAAGAGTCAAAACCTTCCCTGAAGGGAACTTCAAGTCCACCCGTCCTTCGCCTTTGACTTCTGCAGAGCTGGAATCGCCCAAAGTCATGGAACGACCTCGAGAGGCCTGGTAAGACACAAACAGGGACTTATCAGCACATACATGTACATTAGCCCCAGTGTCAATTATCCAATAAAGCGGTTCAAAAATAGAAAGAATTTCAGGTTTAATAGACACGTACCCATCATTGAGGTTCAAGGATGTAGTCATCATGTTGACCACAGCCTCCTCAGTTGTAGATGCGGTAGCTTTCTTTGCCTTCTTATTAGGACAATCCTTGTTCCAGTGGCCAACCTGTCCACAAGTCCAACAAGGTTTGTTCTTCGGTTTCTTTTGGATCTTTGCCTTGGGTTTATGTGCATTCTTAGATTTCTTATCTTTGGTGTTTTTCGCAGAAGTAAAATTGACTGTCGGGTTAGCTTCAGTAGGAACCTTGACTCCTTTTTCCTTTAGGTGTTCTTCTTGTATATTTATATCCATCATTAATTCATCCATTGATTGTGTCCCTTTGCGATGCTTCAGGGTCATACCAAACGATTCCCATGACTTAGGGAATTTTTCAATGATAGACATAACAACAAATTTATCAGGCAACACCATCTTGGCATCTGCTAATTCATGAACTAGGAGTTGCAGATCATGGGTTTGATCCGAAACTGACTTACCCTCAACCATCTGAAACTTAAGAAATTTAGACACACAATATTTTTCAACACCCTGATTTTCAGTGCTAAAATTCTTAATTAACAATTCCCATAAAACCTTGGACATAGTGACTGGAGGCTTTGAGTAAGAATCATACAGTTTGTTATTTAAACCAAACAGAATCAACCCTCGGCACGTTTTGTCACCCTTCTTCCAATTAGCAATTTTAATTTCATTATCAGGAATTGTTTCATCAGATTTGGGTTCAGTTTCAGTTAAGTACTGATCATAACCCGCAATATTCAGCCAAATTTCCATATGACTCTGCCAACGGGCAAAGTTCGTACCGGTAAATTTTTCAGGCATACTGCTTGTGTCAATCTTATTTCCCGAACCACCCTGATTTGCCATGTTAATTAACGACAGAAAATGGTTTCTTTAAGACTGTTGTTATAAATAGTTTATTGTCGTTAATGCAACAGCGTCAGGTGCAATTTAATTAACAGTGCAGGCAGATCCAAAATAAGATTAGAAGAACAAGCAATGCAGGAGAACAAAATTAAGGGTTAGATTCGCAAACCAGATCGTTCGTTGAGAAACGAACGGGTTACTTAAAGAAACCAGTGCCCGGCAATCCTCTCGGATAGGCACCGTTCTCCCAGTCTTGATCCGGCACGAACCTGGAAGTTGGTGCACGTCTTGCTCGCGCACGTCGCACCGCTACCAGTGCAGCACAGCCACCGCAGGTACCACCGCCTGACAGCTGCGTCTGAAGGGAAGGAAGAGTTTCGCTTTGCACAGGAGGACAACTCCGCAAAGCAACTCCAGGGACGACGACTCTCACACTCAGGATTAGAGTTCACAAAACACACGGCGGCTGAAAAACTGTTTTCGGTGTGTTTAACCCTAATGACCGGAGTCATATAAATAGTCACGTACGTCCCTAATCCTATTCCCAGTTAGACGCAACACTCGGTTGCTCTCGTACACAATACGGGAATAATCCGTAAAAGAGAAACACTTTCTAATTAGGATTTAAGAAATCCGAATAAGAAAGCAACAATTAATTACACGAGTAATTAATTATGTAGTTGTATCCTAGTGCAAAAAGAAGACGGAAGACGGAAGACATTCTCCACAATCCACAATCCACAATCCACAAGCCACAAGCCCGAGCCCGGCCCGGCCAGGCCAGGCCAGGCCAGGCGTGGCGTGGCGCGCGCGCGCGTGCGTGCGTGCGTTGTGATGTGGTAACCCCACCCACCAAGGAGGTGAGCATACCTCCTTCCTAGGACTCCTTTGGACACTAGTGCCCCATGTGATCCTACATATGAGGACCACAAAAGTTCTAGGTGTGAGCAATATGGGATAAAACTTCTTTGCCATTTGCACTAGAAACAACACTACATTCTCACATGTACTTGCTGCACTACATTGGGCTTAACCCATGCTAAATAAATGATTACCACAATAGTATAGCTACATTAATGAGCTGCTACAGTAACTAACTATTAGTTACAGCAGTTACGTAACTACTAACCAGCGTAACCATTTATCTAACAATCCCCCACAAAGTCCAATGTGTAGTGTGCCCTACCATTCAGTCCTCCATATTGTGCTTTCAGCAGATACCTTTCGGTTTGAATCTACCTAAGTTATCCAACTGTGACTCTCGTAGGAACTAGGTGAACAAAAGTCTTGAACCTGAACCTTGGGTACAAGAGTATAGGTTGGTAACAACACAATAAAGACATAGTAGAAAAGAAAAACAATGCATTAAGGCCATGCATACAAAATATAAATCATGATTGATAACAGAGAACAACCCAATTCTCCTGTTGCGGCCTACACAACATCAATCACTTAGCTGGAGTCTCCAAGGATGTACTGCTAACATCCTGTCCTAAGACTTGACCCCATTAAGAGACTACTCTCTTACTAACTTGCAGTCATGACACTAACAGGTTTCCCAGGGAAGAGACACACAGATGCAAGAAGCATCAAACAAGAATACATAGTGTCATCTGATTTACCCGACAGCTTGTTATTACCACATTGAACCCAATTTGTGGGATCTCCACTCTTTTGGGTTGGGTTGCTACTGCCTGCAAATCTATAGGGGTTTCAGTCCCATTCCCAACATGGATTTTTCCACTAAAGCCAAGGTAAGACCTTTAGTGAAAGGATCAGCTGTATTATCTTTGGTACCGACGTAGTCCACAGCCATGACCCCATTAGACACTAACTCCCTTACAGATTTCAATCTGACTTGGATGTGTCTACGCTGTTTTTGATTGTACTTGGAACTCTTTATCTTAGCAATAGTTGTAGTGCTGTCACAGTGAACTGAAATTGCAGGAAGCGGCTTCATTACGATAGGTAAACTAGACATAAGTCCATGTAGCCATTCAACTTCCAATCCAGTTTCATCTAAAGCACACAACTCTGCCTCAAAAGTGGACCGAGACAATATGGTCTGTTTCTTAGACCTCCAGGAAACAGCTCCTCCTCCCAACAGGAATACATATCCTGAGACACCATTACTCCCAGAATTCACGGCAATCCAACTTGCATCACTATATCCTTCGACTACAGAAGGATGTTTACCATAATGCATCCCAAGGGAACGTGTTCCCTTGATATACCTCAGAACTCTGTCAAGAGCTTCCCAATGGGTCTTGTCGGGACAACTGGTGTATCTACTTAACTTGTTCACGGCAAACGCAATGTCTGGACGTGTACAGTTCATAAGATACATCAAACTTCCGATAATCTGAGAGTATCGTAATTGAGACACTGGAACCCCAGTCTCATTCTTGAACAAGGGTTTGGATGAATCATATGGAGTCTTAACAGGTTTACGTGATGTGTACTCAAACCTCTCCAGTATCTTCTCAACATAGTGAGACTGAGAGAGAGTTATACCATCAGTAGACCTTATGATTTTAAGCCCTAAAATCACATCAGCGACACCCATATCCTTCATCTCAAACTTGCTACACAAGAATGACTTTGTCTCTTTTACTACTTTCATATCAGAACCAAAAAGCAGGATATCATCGACGTATAAGCATAACAAAATGAATCCATTATCGACAACCTTGCAGTAGAGACACTTATCAAATTCATTTGAAATAAAGCCAAATTATGATATCACAGAATCAAACTTCTCATGCCATTGCTTAGGGGCTTGTTTCAAGCCATATAATGACTTAACAAGTTTACACACTTTGGACTCATTCCCACGACCCACAAATCCCTCAGGTTGTTCCATATATATCTCTTCTTGAAGATCACCGTGTAAGAACGCGGTCTTCACATCCATCTGATGGATATAGAGGTTATAAATGGAAGCCAATGCTATAAGCACTCGGATTGTGGTCATACGGGAAACAGGTGAATAGGTATCAAAATAGTCTATTCCTTCCCTTTGTGTGTAACCCTTAGCAACTAACCTAGCCTTATACTTAATGATTGTCCCGTCTGCATTAAATTTCTTCTTAAAAATCCATTTGCAACCAACTGCAGAACAACCAGGAGGCAAATCCACCAATTCCCAAGTTCCATTTGAGAGAATTGATTGGATTTCATCATTAACGGCTTCTTTCCAAAACTTAGCTTCTGGAGATTCCATAGCTTGTTTGAAAGTAATAGGATCATCCTCAACATTGTAAGTGAGAAACTCACTTCCAAAGTCCTTTGACGTCCTAGGCCGTTTACTTCTCCTTGGTTCAACTATTTCTTCAGAATCATTAGATTCAGAAATAGCTTGTTCTGAGTCGCCCCCCACATTTGTCATCCTTTCCACGTGCTCGGGAATGGAACCTGTGGTAAATGAATCTTCTTGAGAAACTTCATTGGGCACACCAGTTTTCATAGGAAACACATCCTCAAAGAATGTAGCATCATGTAATTCCACAATTGTATTGACCTCAATGCCAGAGATATCTGATTTTACAATCAGGAATCTATAAGCATAACTTGTCTCTACATACCCTAAGAATATGGCATCAACCGTTTTCGGTCCTAATTTCTTCCTTTTGTGTTCAGGGACAAGTACCTTAGCAAGGCACCCCCACACTCGAAGATATTTAAGACTCGGTTTCCTTCCTCTCCATAACTCAAACAGACTACTTTCTGAATGTTTATGGGGAACTCTATTCAGAATATGGCAAGCCGTATTCAAAGCTTCCCCCCACATAAAGTTGGGTAATCCAGATGTTTGGAGTAAGGTATTTACCATATCTATTAAGGTTCGGTTTTTACGTTCAGCTATCCCATTTGATTGTGGTGAATAAGGAGCAGTTACCTCATGAACTATTCCATGTAATTGGCAAAATTCCAAAAACAAATTCGAGGTATACTCTCCTCCCCTATCAGACCTTAATCGCTTAAGTACTTTACCGGTTTGAGTTTCAGCTTCTTTCTTATAAATTTGAAATTTATCCAATGCCTCATCTTTACTTCTAAGTAAATAGACATAACAGTATCTACTCGCATCATCAATAAAAGTTATAAAATAATGCTTTTGATCTCTCGTAGCAACACCATTAAATTCACAGATATCTGTATGAAGTAAATCCAAAATTTCCGAATTCCTATTCACAGAATGAAAAGGTTTCCTAGGCAATTTAGCTTGTACACAGATTTCACATTTATTGTTGCTAACTTCAGATTTAGGGATCAAATCTAGATTCATCATACGCTTCATTGAGGCAACATTAACATGTCCCAAACGTGAATGCCATACATCGAATGAAACAAGATTCATGCAAACAGAACTATAATCATTCAAATTTAAAACGGAATTTGAAACAGGTTCAACATGAATCTTAAACAAGTTCTCCACGTCACATAAGTACCCCTTGCCAAAAAACAAAGAATCACAAAGGCGTGTAATAATAGCCTTATTACATTTGCAGTCTACTCTATAACCTTCTCTAACTAATATGACGCCACTAAGGATATTGCGTCGAATGGTTGGAACATGTCTAACTCGGTTAAGAGTCAAAACCTTCCCTGAAGGGAACTTCAAGTCCACCCGTCCTTCGCCTTTGACTTCTGCAGAGCTGGAATCGCCCAAAGTCACGGAACGACCTCGAGAGGCCTGGTAAGACACAAACAGGGACTTATCAGCACATACATGTACATTAGCCCCAGTGTCAATTATCCAATAAAGCGGTTCAAAAATAGAAAGAATTTCAGGTTTAATAGACACGTACCCATCATTGAGGTTCAAGGATGTAGTCATCATGTTGACCACAGCCTCCTCAGTTGCAGATGCGGTAGCTTTCTTTGCCTTCTTATTAGGACAATCCTTGTTCCAGTGGCCAACCTGTCCACAAGTCCAACAAGGTTTGTTCTTCGGTTTCTTTTGGATCTTTGCCTTGGGTTTATGTGCATTCTTAGATTTCTTATCTTTGGTGTTTTTCGCAGAAGTAAAATTGACTGTCGGGTTAGCTTCAGTAGGAACCTTGACTCCTTTTTCCTTTAGGTGTTCTTCTTGTATATTTATATCCATCATTAATTCATCCATTGATTGTGTCCCTTTGCGATGCTTCAGGGTCATACCAAACGATTCCCATGACTTAGGGAATTTTTCAATGATAGACATAACAACAAATTTATCAGGCAACACCATCTTGGCATCTGCTAATTCATGAACTAGGAGTTGCAGATCATGGGTTTGATCCGAAACTGACTTACCCTCAACCATCTGAAACTTAAGAAATTTAGACACACAGTATTTTTCAACACCCTGATTTTCAGTGCTAAAATTCTTAATTAACAATTCCCATAAAACCTTGGACGTAGTGACTGGCGGCTTTGAGTAAGAATCATACAGTTTGTTATTTAAACCAAACAGAATCAACCCTCGGCACGTTTTGTCACCCTTCTTCCAATTAGCAATTTTAATTTCATTATCAAGAATTGTTTCATCAGATTTGGGTTCAGTTTCAGTTAAGTACTGATCATAACCCGCAATATTCAGCCAAATTTCCATACGACTCTGCCAACGGGAAAAGTTCGTACCGGTAAATTTTTCAGGCATACTGCTTGTGTCAATCTTATTTCCCGAACCACCCTGATTTTCCATGTTAATTAACGACAGAAAATGGTTTCTTTAAGACTGTTGTTATAAATAGTTTATTGTCGTTAATGCAACAGCGTCAGGTGCAATTTAATTAACAGTGCAGGCAGATCCAAAATAAGATTCGAAGAACAAGCAATGCAGGAGAACAAAATTAAGGGTTAGATTCGCAAACCAGATCGTTCGTTGAGAAACGAACGGGTTACTTAAAGAAACCAGTGCCCGGCAATCCTCTCGGATAGGCACCGTTCTCCCAGTCTTGATCCGGCACAAACCTGGAAGTTGGTGCACGTCTTGCTCGCGCACGTCGCACCGCTACCAGTGCAGCACAGCCACCGCAGGTACCACCTCCTGACAGCTGCGTCTGAAGGGAAGGAAGAGTTTCGCTTTGCACAGGAGGACAACTCCGCAAAGCAACTCCAGGGACGACGACTCTCACACTCGGGATTAGGGTTCACAAAACACACGGCGGCTGAAAAACTGTTTTCGGTGTGTTTAACCCTAATGACCGGAGTCATATAAATAGTCACGTACGTCCCTAATCCTATTCCCAGTTAGACGCAACACTCGGTTGCTCTCGTACACAATACGGGAATAATCCGTAAAAGAGAAACACTTTCTAATTAGGATTTAAGAAATCCGAATAAGAAAGCAACAATTAATTACACGAGTAATTAATTACGTAGTTGTATCCTAGTGCAAAAAGAAGACGGAAGACGGAAGACATTCTCCACAATCCACAATCCACAATCCACAATCCACAAGCCACAAGCCCGAGCCCAGCCCGGCCAGGCCAGGCCAGGCGAGGCGTGGCGTGGCGCGCGCGCGCGTGCGTGCGTTGTGATGTGGTAACCCCACCCACCAAGGAGGTGAGCATACCTCCTTCCTAGGACTCCTTTGGACACTAGTGCCCCATGTGATCCTACATATGAGGACCACAAAAGTTCTAGGTGTGAGCAATATGGGATAAAACTTCTTTGCCATTTGCACTAGAAACAACACTACATTCTCACATGTACTTGCTGCACTACATTGGGCTTAACCCATGCTAAATAAATGATTACCACAATAGTATAGCTACATTAATGAGCTGCTACAGTAACTAACTATTAGTTACAGCAGTTACGTAACTACTAACCAGCGTAACCATTTATCTAACAATCCCCCACAAAGTCCAATGTGTAGTGTGCCCTACCATTCAGTCCTCCATATTGTGCTTTCAGCAGATACCTTTCGGTTTGAATCTACCTAAGTTATCCAACTGTGACTCTCGTAGGAACTAGGTGAACAAAAGTCTTGAACCTGAACCTTGGGTACAAGAGTATAGGTTGGTAACAACACAATAAAGACATGGTAGAAAAGAAAAACAATGCATTAAGGCCATGCATACAAAATATAAATCATGATTGATAACAGAGAACAACCCAATTCTCCTGTTGCGGCCTACACAACATCAATCACTTAGCTGGAGTCTCCAAGGATGTACTGCTAACATCCTGTCCTAAGACTTGACCCCATTAAGAGACTACTCTCTTACTAACTTGCAGTCATGACACTAACAGGTTTCCCAGGGAAGAGACACACAGATGCAAGAAGCATCAAACAAGAATACATAGTGTCATCTGATTTACCCGACAGCTTGTTATTACCACATTGAACCCAATTTGTGGGATCTCCACTCTTTTGGGTTGGGTTGCTACTGCCTGCAAATCTATAGGGGTTTCAGTCCCATTCCCAACCTGGATTTTTCCACTAAAGCCAAGGTAAGACCTTTAGTGAAAGGATCAGCTGTATTATCTTTGGTACCGACGTAGTCCACAACCATGACCCCATTAGACACTAACTCCCTTACAGATTTCAATCTGACTTGGATGTGTCTACGCTGTTTTTGATTGTACTTGGAACTCTTTATCTTAGCAATAGTTGTAGTGCTGTCACAGTGAACTGAAATTGCAGGAAGCGGCTTCATTACCATAGGTAAACTAGACATAAGTCCATGTAGCCATTCAGCTTCCAATCCAGTTTCATCTAAAGCACACAACTCTGCCTCAAAAGTGGACCGAGACAATATGGTCTGTTTCTTAGACCTCCAGGAAAAAGCTCCTCCTCCCAACAGGAATACATATCCTGAGACACCATTACTCCCAGAATTCACGGCAATCCAGCTTGCATCACTATATCCTTCGACTACAGAAGGATGTTTACCATAATGCAGCCCAAGGGAACGTGTTCCCTTGATATACCTCAGAACTCTGTCAAGAGCTTCCCAATGGGTCTTGTCGGGACAACTGGTGTATCTACTTAACTTGTTCACGGCAAACGCAATGTCTGGACGTGTACAGTTCATAAGATACATCAAACTTCCGATAATATGAGAGTATCGTAATTGAGACACTGGAACCCCAGTCTCATTCTTGAACAAGGGTTTGGATGAATCATATGGAGTCTTAACAGGTTTACGTGATGTGTACTCAAACCTCTCCAGTATCTTCTCAACATAGTGAGACTGAGAGAGAGTTATACCATCAGTAGACCTTATGATTTTAAGCCCTAAAATCACATCAGCGACACCCATATCCTTCATCTCAAACTTGCTACACAAGAATGACTTTGTCTCTTTTACTATTTCATATCAGAACCAAAAAGCAGGATATCATCGACGTATAAGCATAACAAAATGAATCCATTATCGACAACCTTGCAGTAGAGACACTTATCAAATTCATTTGAAATAAAGCCAAATTATGATATCACAGAATCAAACTTCTCATGCCATTGCTTAGGGGCTTGTTTCAAGCCATATAATGACTTAACAAGTTTACACACTTTGGACTCATTCCCACGACCCACAAATCCCTCAGGTTGTTCCATATATATCTCTTCTTGAAGATCACCGTGTAAGAACGCGGTCTTCACATCCATCTGATGGATATAGAGGTTATAAATGGAAGCCAATGCTATAAGCACTCGGATTGTGGTCATACGGGAAACAGGTGAATAGGTATCAAAATAGTCTATTCCTTCCCTTTGTGTGTAACCCTTAGCAACTAACCTAGCCTTATACTTATTGATTGTCCCGTCTGCATTAAATTTCTTCTTAAAAATCCATTTGCAACCAACTGCAGAACAACCAGGAGGCAAATCCACCAATTCCCAAGTTCCATTCAAGAGAATTGATTGGATTTCATCATTAACGGCTTCTTTCCAAAACTTAGCTTCTGGAGATTCCATAGCTTGTTTGAAAGTAATAGGATCATCCTCAACATTGTAAGTGAGAAACTCACTTCCAAAGTCCTTTGACGTCCTAGGCCGTTTACTTCTCCTTGGTTCAACTATTTCTTCAGAATCATCAGATTCAGAAATAGCTTGTTCTGAGTCGCCCCCCACATTTGTCATCCTTTCCACGTGCTCGGGAATGGAACCTGTGGTAAATGAATCTTCTTGAGAAACTTCATTGGGCACACCAGTTTTCATAGGAAACACATCCTCAAAGAATGTAGCATCACGTAATTCCACAATTGTATTGACCTCAATGCCAGAGATATCTGATTTTACAATCAGGAATCTATAAGCATAACTTGTCTCTACATACCCTAAGAATATGGCATCAACCGTTTTCGGTCCTAATTTCTTCCTTTTGTGTTCAGGGACAAGTACCTTAGCAAGGCACCCCCACACTCGAAGATATTTAAGACTCGGTTTCCTTCCTCTCCATAACTCAAACGGACTACTTTCTGAATGTTTATGGGGAACTCTATTCAGAATATGGCAAGCCGTATTCAAAGCTTCCCCCCACATAAAGTTGGGTAATCCAGATGTTTGGAGTAAGGTATTTACCATATCTATTAAGGTTCGGTTTTTACGTTCAGCTATCCCATTTGATTGTGGTGAATAAGGAGCAGTTACCTCATGAACTATTCCATGTAATTGGCAAAATTCCAAAAACAAATTCGAGGTATACTCTCCTCCCCTATCAGACCTTAATCGCTTAAGTACTTTACCGGTTTGAGTTTCAACTTCTTTCTTATAAATTTGAAATTTATCCAATGCCTCATCTTTACTTCTAAGTAAATAGACATAACAATATCTACTCGCATCGTCAATAAAAGTTATAAAATAACGCTTTTGATCTCTCGTAGCAACACCATTAAATTCACAAATATCTGTATGAACTAAATCCAAAATTTCCGAATTCCTATTCACAGAATGAAAAGGTTTCCTAGGCAATTTAGCTTGTACACAGATTTCACATTTATTGTTGCTAACTTTAGATTTAGGGATCAAATCTAGATTCATCATACGCTTCATTGAGGCAACATTAACATGTCCCAAACGTGAATGCCATACATTGAATGAAACAAGATTCATGCAAACAGAACTATAATCATTCAAATTTAAAACGGAATTTGAAACAGGTTCAACATGAATCTTAAACAAGTTCTCCACGTCACATAAGTACCCCTTGCCAAAAAACAAAGAATCACGAAGGCATGTAATAATAGCCTTATTACATTTGCAGTCTACTCTATAACCTTCTCTAACTAATATGACGCCACTAAGGATATTGCGTCGAATGGTTGGAATATGTCTAACTCGGTTAAGAGTCAAAACCTTCCCTGAAGGGAACTTCAAGTCCACCCGTCCTTCGCCTTTGACTTCTGCAGAGCTGGAATCGCCCAAAGTCACGGAACGACCTCGAGAGGCCTGGTAAGACACAAACAGGGACTTATCAGCACATACATGTACATTAGCCCCAGTGTCAATTATCCAATAAAGCGGTTCAAAAATAGAAAGAATTTCAGGTTTAATAGACACGTACCCATCATTGAGGTTCAAGGATGTAGTCATCATGTTGACCACAACCTCCTCAGTTGCAGATGCGGTAGCTTTCTTTGCGTTCTTATTAGGAAAATCCTTGTTCCAGTGGCCAACCTGTCCACAAGTCCAACAAGGTTTGTTCTTCGGTTTCTTTTGGATCTTTGCCTTGGGTTTATGTGCATTCTTAGATTTCTTATCTTTGGTGTTTTTCACAGAAGTAAAATTGACTGTCGGGTTAGCTTCAGTAGGAACCTTGACTCCTTTTTCCTTTAGGTGTTCTTCTTGTATATTTATATCCATCATTAATTCATCCATTGATTGTGTCCCTTTGCGATGCTTCAGGGTCATACCAAACGATTCCCATGACTTAGGGAATTTTTCAATGATAGACATAACAACAAATTTATCAGGCAACACCATCTTGGCATCTGCTAATTCATGAACTAGGAGTTGCAGATCATGGGTTTGATCCGAAACTGACTTACCCTCAACCATCTGAAACTTAAGAAATTTAGACACACAGTATTTTTCAACACCCTGATTTTCAGTGCTAAAATTCTTAATTAACAATTCCCATAAAACCTTGGACGTAGTGACTGGCGGCTTTGAGTAAGAATCATACAGTTTGTTATTTAAACCAAACAGAATCAACCCTCGGCACGTTTTGTCACCCTTCTTCCAATTAGCAATTTTAATTTCATTATCAGGAATTGTTTCATCAGATTTGGGTTCAGTTTCAGTTAAGTACTGATCATAACCCGCAATATTCAGCCAAATTTCCATACGACTCTGCCAACGGGCAAAGTTCGTACCGGTAAATTTTTCAGGCATACTGCTTGTGTCAATCTTATTTCCCGAACCACCCTGATTTGCCATGTTAATTAACGACAGAAAATGGTTTCTTTAAGACTGTTGTTATAAATAGTTTATTGTCGTTAATGCAACAGCGTCAGGTGCAATTTAATTAACAGTGCAGGCAGATCCAAAATAAGATTCGAAGAACAAGCAATGCAGGAGAACAAAATTAAGGGTTAGATTCGCAAACCAGATCGTTCGTTGAGAAACGAACGGGTTACTTAAAGAAACCAGTGCCCGGCAATCCTCTCGGATAGGCACCGTTCTCCCAGTCTTGATCCGGCACGAACCTGGAAGTTGGTGCACGTCTTGCTCGCGCACGTCGCACCGCTACCAGTGCAGCACAGCCACCGCAGGTACCACCGCCTGACAGCTGCGTCTGAAGGGAAGGAAGAGTTTCGCTTTGCACAGGAGGACAACTCCGCAAAGCAACTCCAGGGACGACGACTCTCACACTCGGGATTAGGGTTCACAAAAAACACGGCGGCTGAAAAACTGTTTTCGGTGTGTTTAACCCTAATGACCGGAGTCATATAAATAGTCACGTACGTCCCTAATCCTATTCCCAGTTAGACGCAACACTCGGTTGCTCTCGTACACAATACGGGAATAATCCGTAAAAGAGAAACACTTTCTAATTAGGATTTAAAAAATCCGAATAAGAAAGCAACAATTAATTACACGAGTAATTAATTATGTAGTTGTATCCTAGTGCAAAAAGAAGACGGAAGACGGAAGACATTCTCCACAATCCACAATCCACAATCCACAATCCACAAGCCACAAGCCCGAGCCCGGCCCGGCGAGGCGAGGCGAGGCGAGGCGTGGCGTGGCGCGCGCGCGTGCATGCGTGCGTGCGTTGTGATGTGGTAACCCCACCCACCAAGGAGGTGAGCATACCTCCTTCCTAGGACTCCTTTGGACACTAGTGCCCCATGTGATCCTACATATGAGGACCACAAAAGTTCTAGGTGTGAGCAATATGGGATAAAACTTCTTTGCCATTTGCACTAGAAACAACACTACATTCTCACATGTACTTGCTGCACTACATTGGGCTTAACCCATGCTAAATAAATGATTACCACAATAGTATAGCTACATTAATGAGCTGCTACAGTAACTAACTATTAGTTACAGCAATTACGTAACTACTAACCAGCGTAACCATTTATCTAACAATCCCCCACAAAGTCCAATGTGTAGTGTGCCCTACCATTCAGTCCTCCATATTGTGCTTTCAGCAGATACCTTTCGGTTTGAATCTACCTAAGTTATCCAACTGTGACTCTCGTAGGAACTAGGTGAACAAAAGTCTTGAACCTGAACCTTGGGTACAAGAGTATAGGTTGGTAACAACACAATAAAGACATGGTAGAAAAGAAAAACAATGCATTAAGGCCATGCATACAAAATATAAATCATGATTGATAACAGAAAACAACCCAATTCTCCTGTTGCGGCCTACACAACATCAATCACTTAGCTGGAGTCTCCAAGGATGTACTGCTAACATCCTGTCCTAAGACTTGACCCCATTAAGAGACTACTCTCTTACTAACTTGCAGTCATGACACTAACAGGTTTCCCAGGGAAGAGACACACAGATGCAAGAAGCATCAAACAAGAATACATAGTGTCATCTGATTTACCCGACAGCTTGTTATTACCACATTGAACCCAATTTGTGGGATCTCCACTCTTTTGGGTTGGGTTGCTACTGCCTACAAATCTATAGGGGTTTCAGTCCCATTCCCAACCTGGATTTTTCCACTAAAGCCAAGGTAAGACCTTTAGTGAAAGGATCAGCTGTATTATCTTTGGTACCGACGTAGTCCACAGCCATGACCCCATTAGACACTAACTCCCTTACAGATTTCAAATTTGACTTGGATGTGTCTACGCTGTTTTTGATTGTACTTGGAATTCTTTATCTTAGCAATAGTTGTAGTGCTGTCACAGTGAACTAAAATTGCAGGAAGCTGCTTCATTACCATAGGTAAACTAGACATAAGTCCATGTAGCCATTCAACTTCCAATCCAGTTTCATCTAAAGCACACAACTCTGCCTCAAAAGTGGACCGAGACAATATGGTCTGTTTCTTAGACCTCCAGGAAACAGCTCCTCCTCCCAACAGGAATACATACCCTGAGACACCATTACTCCCAGAATTCACGGCAATCCAGCTTGCATCACTATATCCTTCGACTACAGAAGGATGTTTACCATAATGCAGCCCAAGGGAACGTGTTCCCTTGATATACCTCAGAACTCTGTCAAGAGCTTCCCAATGGGTCTTGTCGGGACAACTGGTGTATCTACTTAACTTGTTCACGGCAAACGCAATGTCTGGACGTGTACAGTTCATAAGATACATCAAACTTCCGATAATCTGAGAGTATCGTAATTGAGACACTGGAACCCCAGTCTCATTCTTGAACAAGGGTTTGGATGAATCATATGGAGTCTTAACAGGTTTACGTGATGTGTACTCAAACCTCTCCAGTATCTTCTCAACATAGTGAGACTGAGAGAGAGTTATACCATCAGTAGACCTTATGATTTTAAGCCCTAAAATCACATCAGCGACACCCATATCCTTCATCTCAAACTTGCTGCACAAGAATGACTTTGTCTCTTTTACTACTTTCATATCAGAACCAAAAAGCAGGATATCATCGACATATAAGCATAACAAAATGAATCCATTATCGACAACCTTGCAGTAGAGACACTTATCAAATTCATTTGAAATAAAGCCAAATGATGATATCACAGAATCAAACTTCTCATGCCATTGCTTAGGGGCTTGTTTCAAGCCATATAATGACTTAACAAGTTTACACACTTTGGACTCATTCCCACGACCCACAAATCCCTCAGGTTGTTCCATATATATCTCTTCTTGAAGATCACCGTGTAAGAACGCGGTCTTCACATCCATCTGATGGATATAGAGGTTATAAATGGAAGCCAATGCTATAAGCACTCGCATTGTGGTCATACGAGAAACAGGTGAATAGGTATCAAAATAGTCTATTCCTTCCCTTTGTGTGTAACCCTTAGCAACTAACCTAGCCTTATACTTATTGATTGTCCCGTCTGCATTAAATTTCTTCTTAAAAATCCATTTGCAACCAACTGCAGAACAACCAGGAGGCAAATCCACCAATTCCCAAGTTCCATTCGAGAGAATTGATTGGATTTCATCATTAACGGCTTCTTTCCAAAACTTAGCTTCTGGAGATTCCATAGCTTGTTTGAAAGTAATAGGATCATCCTCAACATTGTAAGTGAGAAACTCACTTCCAAAGTCCTTTGACGTCCTAGGCCGTTTACTTCTCCTTGGTTCAACTATTTCTTCAGAATCATCAGATTCAGAAATAGCTTGTTCTGAGTCGCCCCCCACATTTGTCATCCTTTCCACGTGCTCGGGAATGGAACCTGTGGTAAATGAATCTTCTTGAGAAACTTCATTGGGCACACCAGTTTTCATAGGAAACACATCCTCAAAGAATGTAGCATCACGTAATTCCACAATTGTATTGACCTCAATGCCAGAGATATCTGATTTTACAATCAGGAATCTATAAGCATAACTTGTCTCTACATACCCTAAGAATATGGCATCAACCGTTTTCGGTCCTAATTTCTTCCTTTTGTGTTCAGGGACAAGTACCTTAGGAAGGCACCCCCACACTCGAAGATATTTAAGACTCGGTTTCCTTCCTCTCCATAACTCAAACGGACTACTTTCTGAATGTTTATGGGGAACTCTATTCAGAATATGGCAAGCCGTATTCAAAGCTTCCCCCCACATAAAGTTGGGTAATCCAGATGTTTGGAGTAAGGTATTTACCATATCTATTAAGGTTCGGTTTTTACGTTCAACTATCCCATTTGATTGTGGTGAATAAGGAGCAGTTACCTCATGAACTATTCCATGTAATTGGCAAAATTCCAAAAACAAATTCGAGGTATACTCTCCTCCCCTATCAGACCTTAATCGCTTAAGTACTTTACCGGTTTGAGTTTCAGCTTCTTTCTTATAAATTTGAAATTTATCCAATGCCTCATCTTTACTTCTAAGTAAATAGACATAACAGTATCTACTCACATCGTCAATAAAAGTTATAAAATAACGCTTTTGATCTCTCGTAGCAACACCATTAAATTCACAGATATCTGTATGAACTAAATCCAAAATTTCCGAATTCCTATTCACAGAATGAAAAGGTTTCCTAGGCAATTTATCTTGTACACAGATTTCACATTTATTGTTGCTAACTTCAGATTTAGGGATCAAATCTAGATTCATCATACGCTTCATTGAGGCAACATTAACATGTCCCAAACGTGAATGCCATACATCGAATGAAACAAGATTCATGCAAACAGAACTATAATCATTCAAATTTAAAACGGAATTTGAAACAGGTTCAACATGAATCTTAAACAAGTTCTCCACGTCACATAAGTACCCCTTGCCAAAAAACAAAGAATCACGAAGGCGTGTAATAATAGCCTTATTACATTTGCAGTCTACTCTATAACCTTCTCTAACTAATATGACGCCACTAAGGATATTGCGTCGAATGGTTGGAACATGTCTAACTCGGTTAAGAGTCAAAACCTTCCCTGAAGGGAACTTCAAGTCCACCCGTCCTTCGCCTTTGACTTCTGCAGAGCTGGAATCGCCCAAAGTCACGGAACGACCTCGAGAGGCCTGGTAAGACACAAACAGGGACTTATCAGCACATACATGTACATTAGCCCCAGTGTCAATTATCCAATAAAGCGGTTCAAAAATAGAAAGAATTTCAGGTTTAATAGACACGTACCCATCATTGAGGTTCAAGGATGTAGTCATCATGTTGACCACAGCCTCCTCAGTTGCAGATGCGGTAGCTTTCTTTGCCTTCTTATTAGGACAATCCTTGTTCCAGTGGCCAACCTATCCACAATTCCAACAAGGTTTGTTCTTCGGTTTCTTTTGGATCTTTGCCTTGGGTTTATGTGCATTCTTAGATTTCTTATCTTTGGTGTTTTTCGCAGAAGTAAAATTGACTGTCGGGTTAGCTTCAGTAGGAACCTTGACTCCTTTTTCCTTTAGGTGTTCTTCTTGTATATTTATATCCATCATTAATTCATCCATTGATTGTGTCCCTTTGCGATGCTTCAGGGTCATACCAAACGATTCCCATGACTTAGGGAATTTTTCAATGATAGACATAACAACAAATTTATCAGGCAACACCATCTTGGCATCTGCTAATTCATGAACTAGGAGTTGCAGATCATGGGTTTGATCCGAAACTGACTTACCCTCAACCATCTGAAACTTAAGAAATTTAGACACACAGTATTTTTCAACACCCTGATTTTCAGTGCTAAAATTCTTAATTAACAATTCCCATAAAACCTTGGACGTAGTGACTGGCGACTTTGAGTAAGAATCATACAGTTTGTTATTTAAACCAAACAGAATCAACCCTCGGTACGTTTTGTCACCCTTCTTCCAATTAGCAATTTTAATTTCATTATCAGGAATTGTTTCATCAGATTTGGGTTCAGTTTCAGTTAAGTACTGATCATAACCCGCAATATTCAGCCAAATTTCCATACGACTCTGCCAACGGGCAAAGTTCGTACCGGTAAATTTTTTAGGCATACTGCTTGTGTCAATCTTATTTCCCGAACCACCCTGATTTGCCATGTTAATTAACGACAGAAAATGGTTTCTTTAAGACTGTTGTTATAAATAGTTTATTGTTGTTAATGCAACAGCGTCAGGTGCAATTTAATTAACAGTGCAGGCAGATCCAAAATAAGATTCGAAGAACAAGCAATGCAGGAGAACAAAATTAAGGGTTAGATTCGCAAACCAGATCGTTCGTTGAGAAACGAACGGGTTACTTAAAGAAACCAGTGCCCGACAATCCTCTCGGATAGGCACCGTTCTCCCAGTCTTGATCCGGTACGAACCTGGATGTTGGTGCACGTCTTGCTCGCGCACGTCGCACCGCTAGCAGTGCAGCACAGCCACCGCAGGTACCACCGCCTGACAGCTGCGTCTGAAGGGAAGGAAGAGTTTCGCTTTGCACAGAAGGACAACTCCGCAAAGCAACTCCAGGGACGACGACTCTCACACTCGGGATTAGGGTTCACAAAACACACGACGGCTGAAAAACTGTTTTTGGTGTGTTTAACCCTAATGACCGGAGTCATATAAATAGTCACGTACGTCCCTAATCCTATTCCCAGTTAGACGCAACACTCGGTTGCTCTCGTACACAATACGGGAATAATTCGTAAAAGAGAAACACTTTCTAATTAGGATTTAAGAAATCTGAATAAGAAAGCAACAATTAATTACACGAATAATTAATTACGTAGTTGTATCCTAGTGCAAAAAGAAGACGGAAGACGGAAGACATTCTCCACAATCCACAATCCACAATCCACAAGCCACAAGCCCGAGCCCGGCCCGGCCAGGCGAGGCGAGGCGAGGCGAGGCGTGGCGTGGCGCGCGCGCGCGTGCGTGCGTGCGTTGTGATGTGGTAACCCCACCCACCAAGGAGGTGAGCATACCTCCTTCCTAGGACTCCTTTGGACACTAGTGCCCCATGTGATCCTACATATGAGGACCACAAAAGTTCTAGGTGTGAGCAATATGGGATAAAACTTCTTTGCCATTTGCACTAGAAACAACACTACATTCTCACATGTACTTGCTGCACTACATTGGGCTTAACCCATGCTAAATAAATGATTACCACAATAGTATAGCTACATTAATGAGCTGCTACAGTAACTAACTATTAGTTACAGCAGTTACGTAACTACTAACCAGCGTAACCATTTATCTAACAATCCCCCACAAAGTCCAATGTGTAGTGTGCCCTACCATTCAGTCCTCCATATTGTGCTTTCAGCAGATACCTTTCGGTTTGAATCTACCTAAGTTATCCAACTGTGACTCTCGTAGGAACTAGCTGAACAAAAGTCTTGAACCTGAACCTTGGGTACAAGAGTATAGGTTGGTAACAACACAATAAAGACATGGTAGAAAAGAAAAACAATGCATTAAGGCCATGCATACAAAATATAAATCATGATTGATAACAGAGAACAACCCAATTCTCCTGTTGCGGCCTACACAACATCAATCACTTAGCTGGAGTCTCCAAGGAAGTACTGCTAACATCTTGTCCTAAGACTTGACCCCATTAAGAGACTACTCTCTTACTAACTTGCAGTCATGACACTAACAGGTTTCCCAGGGAAGAGACACACAGATGCAAGAAGCATCAAACAAGAATACATAGTGTCATCTGATTTACCCGACAGCTTGTTATTACCACATTGAACCCAATTTGTGGGATCTCCACTCTTTTGGGTTGGGTTGCTACTGCCTGCAAATCTATAGGGGTTTCAGTCCCATTCCCAACCTGGATTTTTCCACTAAAGCCAAGGTAAGACCTTTAGTGAAAGGATCAGCTGTATTATCTTTGGTACCGACGTAGTCCACAGCCATGACCCCATTAGACACTAACTCCCTTACAGATTTCAATCTGACTTGGATGTGTCTACGCTGTTTTTGATTGTACTTGGAACTCTTTATCTTAGCAATAGTTGTAGTGCTGTCACAGTGAACTGAAATTGCAGGAAGCAGCTTCATTACCATAGGTAAACTAGACATAAGTCCATGTAGCCATTCAGCTTCCAATCCAGTTTCATCTAAAGCACACAACTCTGCCTCAAAAGTGGACCGAGACAATATGGTCTGTTTCTTAGACCTCCAGGAAATAGCTCCTCCTCCCAACAGGAATACATATCCTGAGACACCATTACTCCCAGAATTCACGGCAATCCAGCTTGCATCACTATATCCTTCGACTACAGAAGGATGTTTACCATAATGCAGCCCAAGGGAACGTGTTCCCTTGATATACCTCAGAACTCTGTCAAGAGCTTCCCAATGGGTCTTGTCGGGACAACTGGTGTATCTACTTAACTTGTTCACGGCAAACGCAATGTCTGGACGTGTACAGTTCATAAGATACATCAAACTTCCGATAATCTGAGAGTATCGTAATTGAGACACTGGAACCCCAGTCTCATTCTTGAACAAGGGTTTGGATGAATCATATGGAGTCTTAACAGGTTTACGTGATGTGTACTCAAACCTCTCCAGTATCTTCTCAACATAGTGAGACTGAGAGAGAGTTATACCATCAGTAGACCTTATGATTTTAAGCCCTAAAATCACATCAGCGACACCCATATCCTTCATCTCAAACTTGCTACACAAGAATGACTTTGTCTCTTTTACTACTTTCATATCAGAACCAAAAAGCAGGATATCATCGACGTATAAGCATAACAAAATGAATCCATTATCGACAACCTTGCAGTAGAGACACTTATCAAATTCATTTGAAATAAAGCCAAATGATGATATCACAGAATCAAACTTCTCATGCCATTGCTTAGGGGCTTATTTCAAGCCATATAATGACTTAACAAGTTTACACACTTTGGACTCATTCCCACGACCCACAAATCCCTCAGGTTGTTCCATATATATCTCTTCTTGAAGATCACCGTGTAAGAACGCGGTCTTCACATCCATCTGATGGATATAGAGGTTATAAATGGAAGCCAATGCTATAAGCACTCGGATTGTGGTCATACGGGAAACAGGTGAATAGGTATCAAAATAGTCTATTCCTTCCCTTTGTGTGTAACCCTTAGCAACTAACCTAGCCTTATACTTATTGATTGTCCCGTTTGCATTAAATTTCTTCTTAAAAATCTATTTGCAACCAACTGCAGAACAACCAGGAGGCAAATCCACCAATTCCCAAGTTCCATTCGAGAGAATTGATTGGATTTCATCATTAACGGCTTCTTTCCAAAACTTAGCTTCTGGAGATTCCATAGCTTGTTTGAAAGTAATAGGATCATCCTCAACATTGTAAGTGAGAAACTCACTTCCAAAGTCCTTTGACGTCCTAGGCCGTTTACTTCTCCTTGGTTCAACTATTTCTTCAGAATCATCAGATTCAGAAATAGCTTGTTCTGAGTCGCCCCCCACATTTGTCATCCTTTCCACGTGCTCGGGAATGGAACCTGTGGTAAATGAATCTTCTTGAGAAACTTCATTGGGCACACCAGTTTTCATAGGAAACACATCCTCAAAGAATGTAGCATCACGTAATTCCACAATTGTATTGACCTCAATGCCAGAGATATCTGATTTTACAATCAGGAATCTATAAGCATAACTTGTCTCTACATACCCTAAGAATATGGCATCAACCGTTTTCGGTCCTAATTTCTTCCTTTTGTGTTCAGGGACAAGTACCTTAGCAAGGCACCCCCACACTCGAAGATATTTAAGACTCGGTTTCCTTCCTCTCCATAACTCAAACGGACTACTTTCTGAATGTTTATGGGGAACTCTATTCAGAATATGGCAAGCCGTATTCAAAGCTTCCCCCCACATAAAGTTGGGTAATCTAGATGTTTGGAGTAAGGTATTTACCATATCTATTAAGGTTCGGTTTTTACGTTCAGCTATCCCATTTGATTGTGGTGAATAAGGAGCAGTTACCTCATGAACTATTCCATGTAATTGGCAAAATTCCAAAAACAAATTCGAGGTATACTCTCCTCCCCTATCAGACCTTAATCGCTTAAGTACTTTACCGGTTTGAGTTTCAGCTTCTTTCTTATAAATTTGAAATTTATCCAATGCCTCATCTTTACTTCTAAGTAAATAGACATAACAGTATCTACTCGCATCGTCAATAAAAGTTATAAAATAACGCTTTTGATCTCTCGTAGCAACACCATTAAATTCACAGATATCTGTATGAACTAAATCCAAAATTTCCGAATTCCTATTCACAGAATGAAAAGGTTTCCTAGGCAATTTAGCTTGTACACAGATTTCACATTTATTGTTGCTAACTTCAGATTTAGGGATCAAATCTAGATTCATCATACGCTTCATTGAGGCAACATTAACATGTCAATCTTATTTCCCGAACCACCCTGATTTGCCATGTTAATTAACGATAGAAAATGGTTTCTTTAAGACTGTTGTTATAAATAGTTTATTGTCGTTAATGCAACAGCGTCAGGTGCAATTTAATTAACAGTGCAGGCAGATCCAAAATAAGATTCGAAGAACAAGCAATGCAGGAGAACAAAATTAAGGGTTAGATTCGCAAACCAGATCGTTCGTTGAGAAACGAACAGGTTACTTAAAGAAACCAGTGCCCGGCAATCCTCTCGGATAGGCACCGTTCTCCCAGTCTTGATCCGGCACGAACCTGGAAGTTGGTGCACGTCTTGCTCGCGCACGTCGCACCGCTACCAGTGCAGCACAGCCACCGCAGGTACCACCGCCTGACAGCTGCGTCTGAAGGGAAGGAAGAGTTTCGCTTTGCACAGGAGGACAACTCCGCAAAGCAACTTCAGGGACGACGACTCTCACACTCGGGATTAGGGTTCACAAAACACACGGCGGCTGAAAAACTGTTTTCGGTGTGTTTAACCCTAATGACCGGAGTCATATAAATAGTCACGTACGTCCCTAATCCTATTCCCAGTTAGACGCAACACTCGGTTGCTCTCGTACACAATACGAGAATAATCCGTAAAAGAGAAACACTTTCTAATTAGGATTTAAAAAATCCGAATAAGAAAACAACAATTAATTACACGAGTAATTAATTACGTAGTTGTATCCTAGTGCAAAAAGAAGACGGAAGACATTCTCCACAATCCACAAGCCCGAGCCCGAGCCCGGCCCGGCCAGGCGTGGCGTGGCGTGCGCGCACGTGCGTGCGTGCGTTGTGATGTGGTAACCCCACCCACCAAGGAGGTGAGCATACCTCCTTCCTAGGACTCCTTTGGACACTAATGCCCCATGTGATCCTACATATGAGGACCACAAAAGTTCTAGGTGTGAGCAATATGGGATAAAACTTCTTTGTCATTTGCACTAGAAACAACACTACATTATCACGTGTACTTGCTGCACTACATTGGGCTTAACCCATGCTAAATAAATGATTACCACAATAGTATAGCTACATTAATGAGCTGCTACAGTAACTAACTATTAGTTACAGCAGTTACGTAACTACTAACCAGCGTAACCATTTATCTAACATAATTGACTTGAGTTATCAATTTGATGAATAAAATAAGAAGGATCCAGCAAAAATAACAGGATGCAGAGCAAGGAGCAGCGGGTCAAACCCGGTATGATAATCAAAGTGTTGCAGATCATGTGGGGCCACTACTTCCTCTCACAGTCTGTGCACGAGCAGTTTGTCCAACGACACCTCCTCGTCAATGCAGTGGGTAGATCCAAATCATCTAACAAAGAGGATGAGCAGTACTCGTGTTGCCCGTCAAATCAGGGAGCTCAACTGCTCAAAGCCGCAGACCACATCCGCCGGTTGAAGTCAAACACGTAGTTCAATGTGGAATAAACTCTACTTCTCTTCCGGGAATCTGAATTTTACACATCAATGTGAATTTGTTTGTTGTAGTTTAGACAGGACTTTGCTGCCCATCTCCTTCCTCCTCGACCTCGCCCTAACCTGCGGCCCAACCAAGCAGCCGAGCTGCTAGGGCGCCGGCCAGTAGTTGCAGCGCAGCAGCCGCAGCAGTGGCCAGGGCGCCGTTCCGGCGCGGGAAGCAGCCCGAATCGACCGCCTTGAGTCTGGCCTTGAGGCCCTAGCTGGAATCCACAGCCAGTAGCCTTGCTTTAGGCACCTAGCCAAGCCTTCTTCAACCGGTACGTGAGAGGCAACTGCTGCTTGCAGCAGGTTCGAACCAGGAGCTCTTGGGCGCGCAAATCTCCAGGAAAAGGCGCTATTGACTTCGGTTTTGAGGTCTAAGCTTGAATCCGCAGCCCTAGCTGCATTCCTAGCTCGTTTCCTCCACCTGTGCGTTCTGTGCGTGAGAAAGCTACTGTTCGATTGCAACAGGTCCAAAAATTGGGTCTATTCCGAGGTTGAAGACAACCCCGTGGACGCTCGAACCGGGGTGAGTAGAATCTCGCTCCCCAAAACACGATTTAACTCCATGAAACGGATTATATCCGGGGGTGCCGCACGCTTTCTTATTTAAATTTACCCGACCCAAATTATTTAATTGATTTGTATGGATTTGGATTAGTAGAATTATATGGTTGATCAAAACCTACTTTGCTCAGTTTAAAAGTGGAAAACAGTAGCACACTACCGGTAGCTGTACGATTTGGGTATAAACCCGGGCATTGCAATTTTAGTACTTTACTAGATGTACGATTTCAAAGAAATGACGATGACATGAAAATGTCAATGGAAACCTAGTTGCACACTTTCTATTATATTTAATGGACGTGATTTAGTATTAATATGAATTTACACGTTTCTCAAGGATAACACAAGAAATTCTCAGTTATTATCAATAAATCGTGCCATGATAAGTAATTAACTCTTAACTGAGTTATGTGATGCACAAACCATGATTAGGGTTGATGTGCACATTTTTCTAGGAATTTCAGATAATTCACAAATGCTACTGATGATTTCTCACGTGTTGAGTAATCAACCCTTATCAGAATATTAAGATGTTTAATTGTATGATTTCAGTATGAATGTGCCAAGTTGACAAGTATTCTATTTATTTAAATATGCTTGCAAGTACAATATGTTGATTTCTCAGAAAATTACAGTGTTGAGTATATTGCACTGTCAAGTTAGAAATGATATACATGTCGTATTTATAAGTTTCAGATATATAAATGTGGTACCATAGAGATACCAGAGTTAAGTATGAATAAGAGAAAAGTACAATGTAGTAAAGGCTTTCCAAGAATAATAAAATAATAGACATAGGTGTCCTGAACACCGTGGAACCCCTATGTGAGGTCTGCACCTTAGGGGTGAAACGACCTAACCCTAGTAGTGTCAAGTATACGGGGGTCGGATTGTACTAACAGGTGGTACGGGGGATGAAGTCCTAGTAGAAGTCTCCTTAAATTACAGAATGTAGTGTCCAACATCAACCAGAGACAGGATCCTGGTGGCACTAGAACACAGAAAAGCCATGTCGTGTCCAACATCAACCAGAGACAAGATCCTAGTGACACTAGAGTAATAGGTGGCTTGACTCTTCGACTGTGTGCTCAGGTTAGAGGAGGAGTCAAGTTTACGGTGCCGAGGCCAGAGAACTAGTTTCCCTGTTGCAGACCAGGAGAGTAGTCAGACTTAGCTATCCCAGGGTGTCAACTAAGTCTTGTACGGTGGGATCATAGTTCGCTACGAGTCTTTATATGTAGAGTACACTGCATATGACCAGGGCATAAGCTAAAATATGTTCATATAGGTTCATAGAGTCTCTTATGAATTAAAAAAATAAGAAAGATTTGAGTTTAGATTCGTATCAGTTGTTCGTTAAATGGAATGCTGATATCCTCTGTTATTGATTGTATCTATAGCATTGCAACAAATGTTACTTGATGAAATGTTGATATCTCCTATTATTTAAATCTTATTGTTCTAACTCTGTTCAGTATAGTATTTCTTGTAGTTTAATTTCCAAATAATAAACATGATATGAGTTATCTGCGATGGTTGGGTAAAATTCTATTCACTGAGCCAGTAGCTCACCAACCTATTGAAACATTTTTTAGGTCAGCGTCAGCACGAGGAAGCTGAAGGATCGTATCACCCAGACGCTTAGAAGGTAGTGTTTATTTAGGTTTAGAGGTCTCTTGGTCCTTTCCCCTCGGTCCTTGGGTGTGTGGTGAGATAGAGAGGATGTTATGTAATATGTAGCTTAAATTTACAGTTATCTATTGTGCTTCATATTTCAAATAGAATAATGTAATATGACATGTAAGTTTGGTTTTCCTCCTAATTGGGTTAATGATAAGTTACTTCCGTAGTTTTATTTCAATTCGATGTTATTTGAGTTTTATGGTTTTCTTTTAAGTTGAATTTAAGTGATCAAGTAAAGAAAAGTCAAGAGTGGTTTACTGAGGGTGACTCCCTGGTCTTCCGGGTCATTAGAGTTGACTCGGGGATCGGGGCGTCACACAGAATGACCCATGTGACCCCAACTCTTGATCACGACTACTAGTGCAATGGTGGCTACATCACCATAGATAGTCATTTCCAACATGTCTAGATCATACAACTCAAGATTAACATGGCACATGCCCATGTGGGTCCCACCTATTACAGGGGTTATGGATATGATATCATTTATAACGCCTAGGCCCACTATCCAAGGCTCTACTAGAGTTTCAAGAATGACAACAGACCCAACAAACATCCACTAGACTTAACTACGTGCTTTTTCCTCACTCACGCCCAAGCCAAAATCAACTTCCTGACTGGTCACCCATCCTAATACTACTCCATGATGAGCACACTTAACTATGGAGTTCTTAGTGATGGGCTCTTTGAAAAGGAGGTGCACCTTGGTGATATGAGTAGTCCAATCATTACTTTTAAGATCATTTTATCTGAGTCTTAAGACCTGGGGTGTTATAGAAATATTACCTTAGACTTATGATGTTTGTAGAGCAATCCTTGTCCTAGAGAACTCTTGAGGTAATGAAGAATGCGTCGAATGTTGGACCAGTAGCCATGGAGTGGTGCACTTAAGTGTTGACTGACTACCCTAACAACGTATATAATATATGATCGAGTAATAGTCAAATAAATCAGCTTCCCGACTATACAATGATACCTTTCTGGATAAGCAAAGATTTCCCCTTCATGCACATGCTTTATATGACAGTCCATTGGAATAGTTACCAGTTTGGCTTCTGTCATGCCAGTCTCTTGGAGAAGATCTAAGACATAGCTTCACTATGACAAGCTGATCCCTGAGCTGATGGAGGACTTTGATCCCAAAGAAGTATCATAGGTGACCGAGTCCTTTGTGTGGAAATGTGCACATAGGACTGTTTCAGCTAAGATATCCCCATTATATCTTCACTGGTGATGATGATGTCATCAATATAGACATCAACAAGAATGTGGCCTTTGGAGGACATAGAGAAGAACAAGGAGTGACCAATGACCGATCTTTGAAAGTTAATTTGTATAAGGACATCACTTAACTTGTTCAACCAGGCCCATAGAGGCTATTTTTGACTGTAGAGAAATCTTCAGAGATGACACACTTTGTGAGAAGGCACCCCATCAATAACGAGACCTGGCGGTTGTTGCATGTAAACTTCCTCCTACAGATCACCGTGAAGAAATACATTCTTGATGTTGAGCTAATAGAGAAACTAGTCAAGGTGATCTACAAGGATATAAGGATACAAATAGAGACAATCCTTGTAACTGGAGAGAAGGTCTTGAAGTAATCTATGCTCAATGTTGGGTGAATCCTTTCGCAACCATGCACTCCTTGAGTTGTTCAACAAAGCAATCTAACTTGTGCTTGATTAAGAAAATCCACTGGTAACCTACAATATTTTACCTACTGGTGGGGTTACAAGATCCCATGTCTTGTTGTCATGGAGAGCTTTCATCTCTTCCATCATGGCAACTTTTCAATCAACATGATGCAGAACATCTGCTCGAAACTTAGGAAAATATGTTGTGTCTAGGTTAGTAGATGAGGCAAAATAAAAAAAGACGTGGTAGACAACAATTGTGAGAAATGAGATGCTTGATAGTATAGGAATATATAGTGCCACCAGTTAATTGGATTGATCTAGAACTAACGATGATGATGTAGGTGCATCTAATAACTCATATTCTAAGTGTCGATTTGGGGGTGATGGTGGTGTTAGGGGTGGTGTTGGTGGTAATTTTGATGGGATGAATGGATCAGGCATCGAAACCATAGTACCAATGTGATCTGTGGGGTTGAGTATACTGAAAAGAACATTCCACCCTCATGAAAGGTGACATCCATAGAGATATAGACTTTTCCAGAGCTAGGGTCAAAATATTCATACCCTTTTTGAGAAAAAAGATAATTGAGAAACATCATTCAAATAGCTCAGGGGAATGCTTGTCGACCTTGGGATTAAAATTATGAACAAAGGAGACACACCCTATAACCTGAGGTGGTAGCGGAAATGGTGTAGATTGAGGATAAATAATGGAATATGGAGTGCACTTCTTGAGAACATATGAAGGCTGGAGAATGATAAGAAAGCAACCGGTGAGGACTACATTAGATAAAAAATTCTTAGGCAAGTTGGAATGAGTGAGAAAAGAGTGTGTAATGTCAAGTAAATGATGATTTTTATGCCTAGTGATGCTATATTGTTGTAGAGAGTATGCACACGAGCATTGATGAATCGTCCCCACATCATGAAAAAGAGGCACTACTACAGAAATGGCTTACAACGTCACTTTTAATGGTGTCGGTTGTAATAATACACCGACACATAAACTATACAGTGTCGGTGTAGAAAATAAGCTGACATCAATCTGTGAAGGGTGACCAGACACATGTATCACTTTTCTTCAGTGTCGGTTCCTTAATAAGAAACCGACGCCTAAAAGTAACCGCCAAAACCAAAATTTCCAGCGAAAAAAATTACCTCCAAAAATTAACATACATCGTCGGTTTTTAAAACAGAAACCGACGACTAAATTTTTCTGCGAGACAGAAATTTTCTCACTTTCTATCGTCGGTTGTGTGACAATAACTGACGCCATTGTGTTTTCGCGCGCATAACAGTGAAAATTTTCACCTCCCTTTAGTGTCGGTGTTTTGTTGCAAACCGACACATATAGTTTTTATTGTCGGTTGTTTTTAACAACCGACACCTATTGTTAACTTAACAACGCGAGACAGACTCTTCCCCTTTTGTTTCATTCATTTCCGCTGTGAGGGTTTGCTCCGACGATTCCTCTACTCCGACGATTCTACTGCTGCTCTGCCTCCGCCTCCGCCGCCGTTTGCTGGCCGTGCTTTGGTCGCCGACACTGCCGCCACTCGCCGCCGCTGATCTGCCGTCACACCTCTTCTGCCTCCGCCGCCTCTTCTTCCGCCACCTCTTCTTCAGCCAACCGCTGCCGGCGACCACAACTCTCCTCCCGGCAACCTTCTGCCTGACACCGGCGACCAGCTCTCCGCCCGGAGCCCTTCTGCTCGACGACCAGCCCTTAGCCCACTGCCTGCAGCTGGACGCTTCCCTCTTCTCATAGGCACGCCCATTATCAGGTTTTCCCCTGACCTTCCCCCTATTCTTGCTTTTCTTGTATCATAGGCACGCCCATTAATCCTATGGCTGTGACTGTGTGCAATTTTTCTTCAATTGTTATTGTGGTGCAAAGTTGCTATGCGATTTATTTATTTGAACAACATTATTTGAGGTGCACTGCCTTCTTGTTTATTAGACACCCAATCTTATTGTGGCTCTCCAGTTTGCAAACCTATCTCTGATTCACATTGATATTACCATGTTGTATATGGTTTTGATCAGAAAAATGCGTAGATTGTGAATAAAATATACTTAAAGCTCTATTATTCTTCTTGTTACAAAGGTATAGTTAGTACACGAATATTAGATGATATTCAAGAAAATCCTAGTTTGATGAGCATGTTGTTAATCATGTTAATTATGATTATTTTATTTATTCTGATGTCAGTATATAATTATACGATCCCAACATCTTAAATTGAATTAGAATGATTTCAATGAATTATAGGGTTTTAAAGTTGATAATCATGTACGTAAATGCGGAAATAGGGTTATTAAACCAATAGTTATAACATAGTATGATCTTAATCTGATTTGGATGTTAATAATAACGTAGTATGTTAAATATGATGATTAGGGCTATATATAATGTCTAGTAAAGATTCCTAGACTTTTTGTCATTAGGGTATTTTTTTTAAGGTTAGTCTGTCTACTAGAGATTGCATGTTTGAAACTATTGATTTCTTGGTTTATTATTTAATAATGCTCTATTGATTAGGATTAACCATGTTGCCTGTAGTTTATACACATTTATTATATATAAGAATGACAACACATGAATTTGTTGGCCTAGAAACCCGTCCAAGATTTACTCATTAGGAGTAAATCTTGGATAGTCCCCAGTTTGGGACTATTCTTGAACACCTAATCTCACTTAGGATGTAAGTGTATAATGTGTATTGGATTTTCAAGAAAATTTCGGTTGCATTTCCCCGTTTGTTCTCTAAGTACATATGTACTTAGAGAACAGCGGGGAAATGCTGCCGAAATTTTCTTGAAAACCCAATACACATTATACACTTACTAGTGAGATTAGGTGTTCAAGAATGGTATAGGTGGTACACATTTATTATATATAAGAATGACAACACATGGGATGTCCATTCACAATCGCTGCACCCCTGTGAATGTGTACTTTACAATGTGAACTTTAAAATTAGTGTTACTTTACAATGTGAAATTTATAATTTGAAGGTGAACTTTCAGATGGATGATCAGGACCATGCTGATGATCACCGTGAGGGTGAGGACGTGCTTGCACCACCTGACAATGTAAGTTTTAAGAATATATACCTGAGGTTTCTATCTATATGTTCATTTATAATTATATTATGTAAGTGTGTTTTTTTAATCAAATTTTAGGTTGGTGATGTACCCCCTGAAGAAATTACAGCACTTGATGAGCAACAAAAGAAAATTGAGAAAGTGAGGGGCATCACAATGATGGACAAGTTAATACAGCAAAGGGGCAATGGACCCAAATTGGCTGTGGATTTCGATCAGGCATGAAATCCATATGGAGTGAACCACAACTCATTTGTTTCATATCTTGGGGTTCTTACTCGCAGCCATTGCAGTCTTATCCTAGAATCATGGCATAGAGTTCCTAAGGAGAAGAAAGACCACATATGGAAGGAACTATGCGTGAGTTATTATTATTTGTAATTCTATTTGTGTAGATTACTAATTTTTAGGATACTAGTTAATAGCAATTCTATTTAATTTGCAGAGCATATTTGATCTGGATGAAAAGCTGCATCGTAAATGTGTGATGCAACGTTGTGGGAGGGTCCTAAGGAACTATAGGACCAATCTCACCCGAGATTACATACGCGATGCTGAGAATAGGTTCTTGATAGATTCCAATTCTAGACATTGATCAGTATTTCGCTAACTTTACACTAATAATTTTTGTTTGTATTCTCTTTAAAAAATAAATATAGGAAGAAGGAAGCCACATAGAAATGGAACTACTTGGACCCCAGAGAATGGGAGGAGTTTGTTACCCAAAGAAAAATAGATAAATTCAAGGTATTAAGCGCTGCCACTCCCAATTTAATTAATATACATTTTTATATATTCACCTATTCAAGATTAACCTTTAGTGTTACTAACCAAATCAATGTGCTAACTAACTAGGCTAAGAGCGATGCTTAACGAGCAAGGCGTGCACTGAATGTGCATGACCACACAATGGGTCCAAGAGGATATGTAGGTGTTCTCCAAAGACTACAGGCTGAGTCTACTCAGCCTACTACTACTCAGGAGACCGCAGAGTCCTCTACTGCTGCTCCCGCACCTCTGCCTTGTCATGTTATGTGGATAGCTGGGAGGAAAAACAAGAAGGGAGAGATACCAAAGCCCGCAACCGCTGAGGCGGCTACAAAAATGGTAAAAATCAAACTCTTAGAGCAATCTATTGATATTGATTATTGTTATGTTTACTTATGATTTTTTGTTGATGGTGCTTAGCGGGAGCTGCATGAGCAGATGAAGGAAGGAAAGTTCATCCCTCAGGGCACAAGGGATGAACTGACAGTTGCTCTGGGTAACCCAGAGCATCCTGGATGTGTAAGGGGTGCATGCATTGGTGTGGGCATCAAAGCGTTCTTTGGGCCATCCCGGCGTAAACCTGTCCCAAAAGTGGGACTTTCACAAGCTGAGGTAACTTCTTCTTATTTTAGAACATTATTGCGAAAGGGAATTCAATAATCAGAAACTAGAATTTCTTTTATCCATGTATAGGTAGATTCCTTAATTGAAAAAATACTCCAGGAAGCATTTCACAAGTGGCAGGCGTCTCAGACTGCCACTCAGACAGTACCTGTGGCGAACCTCTCTTCTCCTACTCCTCGTACTGTAGAGGTTGGGAGTAATTTTATAGACCCACCTAGTACAACCTCTGTAAGTATTTTTATGACATATATAATAGCTAGTCTGTTCAAGATGATATGTTTGTGTATATATACATATAACATTCTTTACGTAAATTTGTAGGGGTTGAAGCCATGCCGACTACAAAGTGAAGGATACATCGTTGCAGATGCATCAGCTTACCCACCCCTTAAAGGGTGCATGTTTCATGGGAGTCCAATACCCGATGGCATGGTACGTGTGAGTCCCATACATATACTCGCTGGCTGGACGAATCTTGCACTGCCTCATGCACACCCAAATGCTGAAACACTTGGTGAGGCAGTAGGCGGAGTGATACTGTGGCCCGAAGCGGATGTCCTCTATACTAATATTGTATGATAAATTTTCATTACTTTACTTTGTTAGTGTGTATATATATATATGAGTCAATTGATATGGAAATTATATATACAGGTCAAAAAGACGAGACCCGCTACATCTAGGCCTCCACCTCCTCGACAACCAAGTTGGCTTCCAGGGGACCTACACACCTCGCTAGGTCCTAATTGTAGGAGTGTGGCAGTATGGATCGGCGAACATAATCCAAATTGCCCTATAAATGTTACTATTCCGGAGAATGCTGCAGGTAAATCATACGATAACAATCTATTTATACAAGTTTAGCATACGTAATAGAAGTTCTGGATACGTATTAATGTAGGTCAAACATTCGAAAACAATATATTTATATAAGATATTTTGGAGTTGTTTAAGTATGAATGGCTGAACACATCTATGATAGAACTGTGGATATGGTGAGATTAATGCATATGGAAATCTGGTTTATACATCCATATACCTTATTTTATATACGGCAATCTGGTTTCTTATATATTAATGCATACGTAATACATATTTTGCAGCCACTTATATAAGACATGTACATATTTTGGGTTTTCCCATGTGGGATTTTTGGCTCCATCTTTGATTAGTCTTGTAGTTACAGACCCTTCTCCAGTTACTTCATACTACTGTGATGCTTTTGAATATTTTGGTAAAAATAATAAGACGGTGATAATAGCTCCATTCAATGTCGAGTAAGTTTACTTTGCTTGTAATTTGGACATAAGCAAATTACATTTTTTTTACGGATATTGAGTTATTAATTTCTACTTTCTTACCTGTAGTGCTAAACATTGGGAGTTATTAGTTATTGTCCCCAAGACATTCACCGTCTATTATCTAGATCCTGCGGGGAGTGAGTTGGATGTATTATATGGACATGCAATTAAAAGGCCATTATTCTCGTGAGAAATATTTTATGTTTTTATATCTGTTAACATCTATTACTGCATTACTATTTAATTATGCAATTTAATGTGTTACATTAACATATATAGGGCTTTACAAGAGTACAAAAAGGCTGGAGGAAAGGTCCTCAGGAAAAAAAACTGACACTCACTTGGGAGAATGTGAAAGTAATTTTCTGTCTCCAATGTATATATTATTTATGTGAACTGTGCTTATTTGTATTTTTGAATATTTTGTATGTTTCAATTTATAGTGTGCTACACAAGACAACGGATGGGCATGTGGCTACTATGTGATGCGATTTATGGTCCTAATCATCAAACATGTCGTATTGGAAATCGATAACATACAACAAGTATTATACATAGTCTCGTTAGATAATATGAAATATATGAATCTTATTATATATTATTATAATTATGTATGTATGTCATTCTCTTTATAGGTCTTTAAAACTAAGGACTTCAACACAGGTGCAAAGCATTTTGATGTACATGCTCCCTAAACGAGAGATGAATTAGATGCTGTAAGAGAAGATTGGGCAAAAACCCTGCAAAGAGTGGGAATTTTTCAATATGATTTTGATGACAATGATGATGATGAATAAAGAATAACTTTGTTTTCATAATTAATTTTGTGTGAATGTGAATGAATTTTTATGAATTGTCATATGCGTGTGAAAATCATCAATACATGAATGTTTCTACATGTGTCTAAATATGAAAAGAGATGAAATAAATGGAACTACAGGTTGCTACTGGTTTCTACATGTGTGTGATGAAAAAATAATATGAATTAAATTTTCTTATACATGAGTGTGAATCACATATATAATAATTTGTCCATCATGTTAATTTTGTAGGTTTGTGGTCTGTTGTTGGCTGATATCAATGGATGTCGTAAAACCTGCAGTTCATAACTGAACTGTAGGTTTCTCATCCTGCGACCAACCACAGTAGGTATGCAGACTGACAAGAAAAAAAATCAAATCATAGGCGTCAGTTATTTGTATAAAACCGACGACATACGGTTACAGTGTCAGTTTCAATACTAGTACCGACATTGATTTCCCTAATGACGCCAGACACCACGGCCGTGCTGGCCAGTACGACTGTGGCAATACGTGTCAGATATTTGTATAAAACCGATGATATAGCTGTGTAAGTGGGTGATTCAGTGTCATTATCGAAGTGGATAACCGACACCTATACCCCCTGCTGGCGCATTTTCGGTGCATTTTCGGTGGCGCGCGAAGAGTTGTGGTGTCGGTTTGAGAACCGACACGTAAAGGTTGGGCTTTTAGCGGTGCCCACATAGGTGTTTCTTAGAAACCGACACTAAAGGCCTTAAATAACTGACACTAAAGGCCGGTTATGTACTAGTGAGGCAACAGACTTTTGGGTATATTCGAGGGCGTCGTTGGTTTAAAAAATATTAATAGAGGTTTATAATTTTACCAAAACTAACCTGTGAAACTAAAAAATTTGTGTACAAACTTCATCATGAGTTTGAAGTAAATAAATTTGTGTCATTCTAGAAAAATCATCCACAAATGTAATAAAGTATCTATGGCCATTGTATAGTAGTCATGAATGGACCACAAGTATCACTATGAATCAAATTAAACATGTGTGATGATTGTTTATAGGTACGTGCCAAGAAGGGCACACAATCATGTTTTCCTACCTATCAAGCATTACATGAAATAGAGGAACATGAAGATAAAGAACTATCTAATAGACTAAGCTTGCCTAAAGGTATATGTCCATGACATGGTTGCAACTGAAGTGGTGTGGAGGCAGGAAAGACACACAGTAGGCTTGATGGTGGGGCAGAGAAGTAGTAGAGATCACCAGAACATACTCTCTACCCAATCATTGTTAAATTCCTTCAATCCTGTTAAATAAAACCAGATGGACCAAATGTTACAATACATCATAGGAAATCAACAATTTTTACTACAAACATTATATTGTACGGGAAGTTTGGAATAAAGTGGATAACAATCAACTTGATTTTAGAGGGGATAGGAACAATGCCACACTAAGTTACTCATCTAACCGATTCATCCTCCATGGTGACAGAGGAGTTACAAATAAAAAATTAGACATGTTTAGAAGATGGGGCACACCGGTTATATGATGTGTCACACATGAGTCCATAATCTACTTAGAGATGATAGCAAGCATATATGCCCTAAAGTTACCTTGAGGAGAAATCATTGGGTGGGTAGAAGAACCTATAGTTGGTAAATCCCCAACTTGCCATTCAGAGGAGGAGTTTTCTGGAGTGGAGTTAAGTGGTGGATCCAAGTAGATCTGTGTAGCTTGTAGTAGGTGCTCATATGCCTTGTTGGATAAGGAGACATGAGAGGAACTTGATGATGCTGGTAGGGAAGGAGTATCTTTGTCGATAGGCAGAGTAAGAGATTGGGCAATGTGGGAAAAACCATAACACATCCTCTTATGTAATGGGATGGATAGCCATGCTTGGAGTGAAATACCTTCTCCATGTGACTAAGGTTACCACATTAGGCGCACTTGGGTTTCTTTCCTCATCCCCATTCGAGTCCTCAGGTAGATACAACCAATGCTTGGGTAAGCTTGGATGCATCATTGGTAGGCATGTGAGGTGAGAGCATCTCATACTATGAGAGACAAACATAGGATTGGTCCATGGATGAGAGTGTTTCTCCCACAAGCATAAGTTGGCAAACAACATTGTAGTGGGGGTGGACGCCATTGAGGAAGCAACTAGCCAGAAGTGTCTCCCGCTCCCTAGTGACTTCAACAAAAATAATATGAGAAATATGGAGATCCTTGGAAGCCTTGATAGGAGTGAAACTTTCATTCATAACATAGTGATTCATCAAGCTAGTAAAACCTTGCATACAGATGACAAAAAGAAGAGGTTCTAGGGGATCTCCCTATCTCAAACCATTAGTGGTGTTGAAAATTTTAGAAGGCCCCCATTAATTAGGACCTAATAGATAATACAATAAAAAACAAAGTAGAAATCTAGTTTCTCCAGGAGAAAGGCAACCCCATTTTCTCCAGAATCATTAGAAGATAATCCCATCTAACAAAGTCAATCTTTAGTTATGTCACCCTTTACACTCACTTCAACACTGACATTACTATTTTTGAAATCACAAAGAAACTCATTATAAAAAAGAATGACATCTTTAATATGCTTTCCCTGGATAAAGATAGTTTGTTTAAGATCAATTAACTCAGGTAAAATGACCCTCAGTATGTTAGCAATGATTTCTTGATATGATTTTTTGGACAAAATTGCAAAGGGTGATCTACCTCCAATCCTTAATGGCATTAGCATCTTTCACTTAAGAATCGGGGTAATGAAAGTCATGTTAACCTCTTTGATAATATTATTTTCCTTAAATAAATCAAGGATATTCTTAGAAATCTCATAACCAACAATATGGCAGGTGGGTTTGAAAAAATGGTCATTTAATCCATCAAGTCCAGGATCTTTGTCACCATTTCCCATTTTAATAACATCATGAATATCTTTCCTAGTGACTTTAGCATTCAAACAATCAAAGCGAGCCTTCTTTAGGACTGAAGTTTCCTATCATAAAGTTATTTGATTTGGTTACCGTGAACATGTTGGAGAAATAATCAACTATGTGACTATAAATACTGCTGGCATCACTACACTGAGAGACACCAATATCCAGAGAATGGATCGAGTTCGTCTGCCTTCTAGTCTATAGAGAGCTACTTTTTTTGTCACCAACTTTGTGCCAAAGAACTCTAGACTTTTGCCTCACAATAAATTCTTTAATTTTAAGAGATTTCTGGGCCTCTCTCCTATTTTCATAGCAATATGTCTAAGAATGAGATCAATAGGATCACTATCAACATTTTCTTGAGCAGCCAAAGTAGGATTTTTGAGGAGTCTAGCATTATTAATGATATTCCTGACTCTGACTTTATTCCATTTAATGAAACTTGTTTTGCTTCCTTGAGTTTTTTAACAACCTATACATAGGAAATCCTTTATCCTTAGTCTTTCACACTTCTTGTACAATATCATAGAATCCTATGAGCTCAGTCCATGCATTTATGAATTGAAAGGAAGAATCCCTTTCCTCTTAGAAGCTTTCATTGTGAATCTAATGATTTTGTGATCACTATAGATGGTAGACAACACTTCACCCAGATAACCTGACCATTTATTATTAGAATCATTATTCATGAGACTCCATCTGTTGTAGAAGTAGTAAACTTATCCATTCTTGCCTTTTATCTCAAATAAAGTAGGAGCCTTTTATCTTAACCTCAAACATACCATTCTTCAACATGAAATTTTTGAATTCATTCATAGACATGGTAGAGGGATTGGATCTATCTATCCTTTCAAAGTCCAATCTAAATGAGTTGAAACTGCCAACTATCTTCTAAGGACCTAAAAATTTACTAATAAACTGATCCAATATGTACCAAAATGCATATCTTCTTTTGTCCTCACTGTGAGCAGTAGAACAGAGACACTCATTAAAAATTCAATACATAAATACATGTGCTGGTCAAACTCTTCAAAACACTTAACACCAACTATATCATGATCCCAAAAAATAAGAATGTGATCCAACAAATGATGATTATGATTAACCAACCAACTCAAGTTTGTCCATATTCTTACAACAACCATATGAATTTTTCTTCCTCAACTTAGTTTTTAATAGAAAGTACATAGTAGAATAAATTCTCTTCATCTCTTCACAAACTCTATGTCCTATCCAATCCTCTTACATTCTAGAAATCAATAGATATTTTACCATTAATTAATAACCAAGGGTGACTAGTAACCTACTAGGATTAGTAGAAATGTTACCATCATCATCAGAATAGTTGAGTTCCTAAAACCTATTAGGGGAAATAAGATTTTGTTCTAGGATAATTGTAATGACCCTGACCTGGGTTATGAGGTAACCCTATTTGTTTTGTCTAATAAAGTTGCTTAGAACTTTAATATAATACTCTAAGGTGATTTTTTATCATGTGACACACTCATGTTTCAAGTTTGGTCCCGATTGAATGCTGTTTGAGCAATTTTCCTTTATTTTGGACCAAAGTGTAATTTACCCAAATTGAGGGGCTATAATGCAAAATGTCACATATTTAATGTACCCCATGTGTTTAAGCATCATAAGAGAGAGAATGATGCTAAGTTGTGGCTTGTGGAAAGCCTAAATTCCAAGTTTGAACTTGTTTGAACAATGTTGGAGCATTGTGCACCAATTTTGGTACAAGTTGTAATTTACCCACAATATGAGGTTGATATGTAAATTACCACCTCTAGAGTGTCCCTACTCCCTCCTAGTATCATGTAGAGGAGATAGAATGAAGTATACACCATGTTTGAATCAATTATGAGTGATGGTACTCTTGGTGATGAAATGACCAAGAAAAAGGGTTGAATGTGAAAGCTTAACTTGAGTTGTATCAAGTTGAAAAGCTTATATATGAGTGCCTATCGGCCAAGGAGCCATAGTACAAGTGTCATATCGTTTTGTGAACTCTTGGAAAAGTCCATATCGTGCAAATCACCTCAAGGAGGTGAGTTGTGTCGAGTTACAACTTCCTTAGCAAAGTTGTGACGAGTTGTGAATAAAGCGGTGATTTTGTTGATATATCTTATTCAAAGAGATAAGTAATGGACGAATCCTTATCCCTAGATCACCCTCAACTATTTTTCATGTCAAGATAAATGTTTATGCATGCATGTACACGTGTCACCCATGCATGGACACGTGGAACCTACTAACTCAAAATGATGACACCTCATTTTCACCTTCCTTCATGAACAACAAGTATATATACCCCTAGTTTCAACCGTTGGTGCAATTTTTCGACCCTTACCACCCTCCTACCTTATGGTATCATGCATAGAGCTCTTGTATCGTAGAGGAGTGCTGTGGTATCGTTCATGGACCCTTGGGTATCCCCCATGGCAAGATCATATCGCCCAAGTAGGGTGATATTGGCCAAGGAGGGTAATATCGACCACGAGAGTGAAATATTGGCCATGAGTGTGAGATATCGGCCAGAAGCAAAGTTGTATCGTCCAAGAGGAAGTCCATATCGCACAAGAGTGGTATGGTGTCAGCCAAGGTGCTCAGGATCTCAAATGTTAACCCTAAGGTGAGACCATGATCATCTTCAACCTTGGATTGAAGCATGATTTTAGGGTTTTGATCTTCTTTTCTTTTCTTCTTCACCAATTGCTTATCCATGGTGATTCCTTGTATATAAAGGAGTTGTGAACGAGACTTGGACTTTTGATAAAGTCATTTTCAACCTTAGGAACATGGATCTTTGAAGTTGTTCTTAAGGCGGGTTATATAACTTGAACTCAACCATGTTATTATTCATCACCTAAATTGCTATACTTAATGAATTACTTTTAATTCTGAAATTTCCTGAAATAGTTAATGAAATTATGAGTTATAGTATTTTCTTAGACCTATTTCCATGAACTATAACAGTTAGAACTAAGGTCTAGAGCTTGAAGATGACAGTATCACCTTGTAAAAGTGATATTGGGTGCAAGCACACAAGCAAGCACCTCTAACCCGATATGGTGATGCACCTACTCCATTAAAACGATATGAAAAAGATAGTATATCTTCTTGCATGATATGGGGGTGTAGTATACATCTCTTGCACGATAGGGAGTCAAGTATAGACTCCATGCATGATACAAGGTTAAATGAATACTTATAAGTTGACATGAAACCCTAATTTGGGTAACCCGATATGAGTGAAGAATAGTAAGTGCTATTGCACGATATGGTAGCCCGATATACAACCCTAGAGGACACATAACCCAATATGATTGAAAAGGATACATCTCTAAAATGATACATCAAGGTTTCTTACACCTTATTCATTATATGAAGAGGTAGTACACACCTCTAAACTGATATGGTGTCAAGTCTACACAATGTTCCCGATATGGTAACCCTAACCCGTCATGGCTAACCCTAGATTGTAACTAGCCCGATATGGTGATTGAATGTACTTCTAGCCCAACATGGTGATGTGTTGATACCTCATAAGTATCATGGGTGACACATACATATACCTTGTGCCCGATATGAGTTCAAGAAGATACCTCATGCCCGATATGGAGACAAGTGCAAATCCTAACCCGATATGGATGATATACATACACCACCAACCCGATATGGTGAGTGTTCATACACCTCCAGTACGATATGGTGAGTGTTCATACACCCCCAACTCGATACAGTGAGTGTTCATACACCTACATCCCGATATGGTGAGTGTTCATACACCTCCAACCCGATATAGTGGTGTCTATACACCTACAACCCGATATGGTGAACATATGCACATGATTCAACCCTATACACCTTATAAAGGTGAGGGCAAGACACTCTTAGGAGTTATGAGTGTAATACCAAGCAATGGTGTGGCTAATACTTTGATAGGTGAAACACCTAAAGTGGTTGATAATGGACAACCTTATATCAACAATGCCTTAACCCGAGATGAGTCCATATCATTGATGATAGTTGAATAATTCAAATATGTGACTTATGACCAATACATTACATGATAAATGTGATGAGTTAGTGCATAAAGTATTAAGATGGGAAATACCCTAATACAAGATAATTTAATGAACTAAAGAAAGTTAAAATTGATGAGGGGAGTGATACATCAAGACATGACAAATATCACACCCAACACCTCAAGGTTGATATACCTTGATGCACCATAAATCCAATATACTTGAATGAGTAACACATGAAGTGTGTTATGTCATTTGTTACATTGATATGTAATGAGTTTAATGCACTTTTATAAGTGTAGGCTAACATACCTTGAGAAGGGGTTAAGCCAAGCTAATAAAGTATGATGTAATCATACTCTGGTAAGGATGAGAGAGGAACTCATACCTTGTGTTAATAATTCGTTTAGTGATAAATGATGAGAATAAACAAGTATGATTAAATACTTATGATAATAAAGCATGCTCCTAGATGTGTGGAGCAATGAATTAGGGTTTGATCCTTGATAATATGATCTTTAAACCCTAAATGCTTAATCACTACTACAGAATTAGCTTATAACGTCACTTTTAAAGGCGTCGGTTGCATAAATACACTGACACCTAAACAATAAAGTGTTGATTTATAAAATAAACTGACATCAATATGTGAAGGGCGACTAGACACGGGTATCGCTTTTATTCGGTGTCGGTTCCTTAATAACAAACCAACGCCGAAAATTAACTGCCAAATCCAAAATTTCCAGCGAAAAAAATTGCCTCCAAAATTTAACATATGACGTCGGTCATTAACTAATAAACCGACGACTAAAGGTTATTCACGAAACAAAAATTGGGCACATTTTGATCGTCGGGTTTACAACAATGACCGACACTTATGGGGTTTCCCGCGCTGTTCGCGGGAAATTTTTCACACCCTTTGAGCGTCGGATTTAAAAAAAATCGACGACTATGGTCATTAATCGAGAACAATTTTTTTAATCAGCATATGTAGATAGATGTCGGTTTTTTTCTAGTTAAAACTTACAATTATCATTGAGAAGAGGTGTCAGTTTTTGTGGTTAACCGACACCGTTGGTTTTATGTGTCGGTTTTGTTGAATAACCGACACCGAATGTTAACTTAATAGCGCGCGAGCGAGCCCGACCTCTTCCCCTTTCTATCTATGTTGCAATCGGATTAGGGTATGGCAATTCTGGTGAGCAAGCAGAGCTCCCTCCGCACCGCCGCCCACCTCCGCCGTTCTCCTTGCTCGCCGCCAGCCACCTGCTGTTCGCCGCTTGCTGGTTGATCTCTGCTCCTCTGCCGCCGCCGCTCACTGCTCCAGCGACCTGGTCTCCTACTCTTCGGCGGCATGCTCTCTTGCTACTTTGGCGCCTCCGACGACCTGCTCTCTTACTGCTCTGGCCAACTCTGGTGGCCTGCTTTCTAACTGCTCCAACTCCGGCGCCGCCTTCCTGCTGCCTTCGGCCGCCGCCACTGCTTTCGCTGCTGCTCCGGCCAATCAAAGGTAATGGAACCATCTCTGTTTCTACGTGTGTGCTATGTGTGTGACCTGTAGGAGTACCTTATAGTCTGGTCTCCATCTCTATTTCTACTGTGGTTGATCCACTGGTTTCTATGTGTGTGCTATTGCAACTAGGAGTACCGTACAGTCCGGTCTCCATCTTCATTTATTGTATCCAATGTTGATTTCTGTAGTGTTCTTGTCTAACCCGACTCTAGTATTGGTGTCATTTTTACTTGATTAGTCCTTTAATACATTGTTAAGAGTGGATTTGATGTTTACCTACATGGGAGTTGTGATCTTGAATCAATATATATTTTTCCAGAGCATTTAAGACATGACTTTGTGCCTAACAAAATATGATTGTCTAGTATTTTTTCAATGATCACTTCCATTACAGTTTAGGAGCTCGTCGACCTTCTGCCTAGCTACTCCAAAGCTCACCGCCTGCTCCAGAGCTCACTGGCCTTCTACCTGCACCAGAGATCGCCACTCATTGGCTTCCTGCTCTAGAGCTCACCGTCTACTGCCTGCTCATCGCCGCCCTTCTCCCTCCTCCTTACTCTCTCACTGGCTGCCTGCTCACCGCTCTTCCACGCTCGCCTGCCCACTCGCCCTGCCCGTTCGGCTTCCACGTGCACCCATCCGTCTCGCCCTCTCTCCCTGCTCCAGAGCAAGACGCCCGACTGGGCTCAAACAGAGGTAAACATCCCCAAAAACCCTCTGTCTCGCCCTCTCTCCCAGCTCTAGAGCAAAACGCTCTGATTTGTATTTACTTAAATACTGATTTGTATTTACTTATCTACTCATTCGTTCATCTAATGATTTTTTTTCATCACATTATTTAAATTTAGGGCTTTATATTTATTCATCTACTTTTTAAAATTATTTAATCATCTCTTGATTTATATTTGTTTATCAACTGAGATGTACTTTTTTATCTATTACTTTGTATTTGTTTATCTACTGATTATATTTATTTATCTAATGTTTGAGTTTACTTATTTAGATGTTTCTATTGTAAATCAACCTAGGATATGAATAAATCTTGTGCTTGCATATATTTGTGCTTCTAATCCTCATGCTTGACCTAATTCAGTAAACCTTAGGAATTGATAGTATAAATGCATCTAAACATTCATAAGCTATTAATGTTGATTAATTTAGGAAGCATTGATATGTTGTTATGGCCGTCCACAAGTGTTTTTATAAGAAATTGTGTGTTGAATGGGGTTGTGAATAAGGAACTGGTGTTGTATTTGTTGGCCTAGAAACCCATCCAAGATTTACTCATTAGGAGTAAATCTTGGATAGTCCCCAGTTTGGGACTATTCTTGAAAACCTAATATCACTTAGGATGTAAGTGTATAATGTGTATTGGGTTTTCGAGAAAATTTCGACAACATTTTCCCGTTTGTTCTCTAAGTACACTTACTAGTGAGATTGGGTGTTCAAGAATGGGATAGGTGGTACACATTTATTATATATAAGAATGACATCACATGTATAAACCGTAAAGTTTTAACCATAAACTCTAATCTGTTTACCCTAGACCCTAATCTTGTTGTAATATATACTTATTTTCTCTTTGATCATAGAATGGATAGATCATGTATGTCCATTCACAATCGCTACACCCCAGAGTTTATTTCTGGTCTTGATCCGTTTATTAGATTTGCCGAGGAACATAGGAAACAACCTGGAGATAGGTTCTACTGTCCATGTAGGCATTGCGGTAACAATTTGAAAGTCAGTATTGGTGACAAAATCAGAAGTCATGTCATGTGCAACGGGATTGTACAAGGCTATACAAAATGGCATTGGCATGGAGAGATTTCAAACCTGAAACCAGTGGATGTCAATAGCAGTGCTTGTGTGGAAGAAGAAATTGCCTCCGATGATGTAGATGTGAATGAACCAGTGACGGGCCTAAATCGCGTGTCTAAAAAGTGGAGGCGGATTTGAAGTAGTCGGAATTTTAAATTTATAACCCGAAACCTTCTAGGCCCCCGCAACTTTGTTTACGGGGTTGAAGTAGATATATGGGGTCGGACACAGGGACAAGGGTGGTAGTGATGAGAATGCTGAATCAACACTTTACACTCTGGTATGGATAAGGAGACGATAAAGTTCCTCAAGGGAACAACGGGCTAAGATCAATGAAATAAAAGAAAACTATATCCAACGGGAGCTATGAGGAAAAATTAGGTTTTAAGCATTTATCAGTTTTTAGGGTTTTCGTGCTACGGAAATAGAGAGATAAAACTATTGCCTTAGCAAGGAACGAAGGAGAAAGCTTCGGCCAAACAAGCGGCAGCAGGAACATCCTGTACCCCTTCTCTCGAAGCGGGCACCTCTAACTAAGTATCAACACCCCTCTCGAGGTTGTTGGACTTAAGTTAGAGTGGAAAGGTTACTACATCAACTCCAATCTTGGGCACTCTCATACTCCAGTATCGGACCAAACACTAGAGCCACAACACCTCTCTCAAGGATGTTGCAATGGGAAAACATGATTCGGTAGCTAATCAAAATGCAATCCAAGCGTACAAGCTAGAGTTCAGATGTTAAACATAGCAATCATCCAACAAAGGTACCAAACATAAAGCAGCAGATAGTTAAACTCTTCTAATTCCATTAACATATAAGGGTCTGATTACATTGCATAAGTAAAGGAAGTAAATGACTGAAATAGGTAAAGATAAACATTTCCTCCTTAATCTAGAAGGGCGACAGACAACATCAGACTCTTCAGCCCGATACCGGGCGGGGGCCTTGCCCGATACGCCCGTGTCAGGCAACACCCTCTCAGGCGACACACTCATGATGGGCAGACGTATCGTGTGGGGCGCCCTTGCCCGATACGATCACGTCGGGCGGCACCCTCTCGGGCGACACTCTCTCGGGCGACACTCTGTGACTGACGATGCGTATCGGGGTTCGGTATCGTATCGGGCTAGAGTGTTGCTTCCAGTATCGGTCACTTATATCGGGTATCCTTGTTGACCGATATCAGCCTGCAGTGGTGTCCGGGACGACCCTAAGTGAACCATTCCCTCCCTCTCGGGATGGGGAAGAGCTCACCTAGAATTTCCCGGCACACCTATGAGGCACGATACACTAGCTCCTGAAGCTTTCCTGAGTTGGCTTGCGCAAGGTTCCGACCCGTCCCATCAGAGTCCTGTAGATTCTATTTATAGGCATCGGTTGGAGGAAGTTATGGAAGTTATGGTGCTCCGGACGCCACATGCCCTCCTTCATCTCCATTATTGCGGCTTCAGGGATGCCCGATATGCATGTCACCCGACACAAGGATGTCGGGCTATCGGTTATCGTGACGAGTGGCGCCTGTCGGTGGGTGGCCCGTATCGCCCGACACGCTTCGGCAGTCGTGGAGGGTTTGGCTCCCTGTCGGGTAAACGGCGTATCGCTCGTCCACTTCCTCTTATGCGACACACTCGTGTCGTGCGACAGTGTATCGTGCTACCCTGTCGAGCAGTGAGCGTATCGGCCGATTGGTTGGTAGGAAGGCCGATGCAGGTGGAACACATTTGTGGGCCGGGACGGGCCTTTTAGCTGATAAATGAGTTAAAAATTGGGGAAAACTCTGCAAAAGATGATAAAATTGAGTTACGAGCATAGAGATGCCTGTTTATTCAAAAACATGGCAAAAAGGAGAGGAAAACAGTTTAAAAGGGCAGTTTTGATAACGAAATAAGGGCCAAAAACATCACAAAATTTGGTGTTATCAACTCCCCTAAACTTAGCATTTTGATTGTCCTCAATCAATCTTTATACTTTGTTTTGTGATGCTTCTTCTTGACCGGTATAGTTTTCAGACCATGGGTTTGAGTGAGCATTGAGATGTCTTACTGAAGATACAGCCTGATTACGAACAGCAGGCTTTATTTCTCCTGCCTTATATAAGCAAAAAATTTCTCTACAGCTTCAGCGAGACTTTGGTGCATGATTTCGAAGTTAGCTTTCACACCAAATAGCTTTTGGGGGCAGAAAGTTGTGTGCTTGGGTAGGATTAAGGCTTTTTGGGTTTTTCTTGTTTCCCATCAGTCCATCCAGGTAAGGGTCCGTTAACGGGCAAGTGGTCCCTGCAGTCCAATCGAGTTGGCTTTAGAGCAGTGATTTCACATCCTACATACCACTGCCCCGGATCTACCATGCCTAAAGACGGGTACTTTTGGAAAACAAGTGTGTACATGTATTTTTTTCTTCTTTTCATTTGGCACAACTCTCATGCTTTTATTCACTCTCATAAGGCTATTCTCTCTTTTTGGGATTTTTGTTGGGTAAAGGAAAACAAGAGAAATTTTTGCTGTTTGGGCAGCTTTTTCCTTGTGCATACACGTCTCTTAACTGTTGTAAGATTTTTTTTTCGAAATTTTTGGCATGGAAAGTCGTAGTCTTTTGTCGTTTGGGGCTGCATTATCAGAAAGTCATAACAAAACTTGCGTCTCCTTAGGCACATAGAAAATAAACTGGCAAGAAGTCGTATCTGATTTTTACTATATAGTGTCTTTGTACATATGAATGGAGACAAAATAAGCAAAATTTTTCAAAATTTGATATAGAAGAAGATAAAGAACAACAACAAAAGGGGTGGAGATTGAAGAAAAAATTTATACCTCCCTCACTGGTACATGGTACCCCCCAAACTTACTCCACACTCTATCCCAGAGTTGTGAAGTAGATAAGGTAGGGTAATGTTACCCCAGTGAGGGTTAGCTGGTGAGCGCGCCTGCGTTAGTAGTCGACGTGGTGGAGTTGGTCATACTTCTCTTTATTTGATATCCATTCTAGGATGAAGATGCTGCAGTCAGTTGTACCAAAAGGCAAATGTGGGTTCGGAATTGCAAGATTTAATGAGATCAGTCATGCACTTTTGCTGAGGGAGAAAGTTACAAGACTATTAGGCATTCCTTTAAACCAGATACTTCCATTGTGAACATGAACAAAAGGACTGATCATCAATCTTAGTTTCTTTAAACTTCCATCATCTATTGAACTAGTCAGAGAAGTCCACTTATCTCTTCCAATACTTTTTCTTGATTTGGTAGCCCCAAGAGAGGTCCATTTCCTTATCATAGTCTGTCTTCTGCGGTGGTTTAGGACCATCTCCAAAAGAGAAAATCAGTGGAAGTCTTTCTCCAGTGGCTTCTGGATTGAATGTGGGTATTTTAGGTTTATCAGTCATGAAGCCACCTTCTTCACGGGGGGTATCTTCTTTGGATATAGTATCCACAAGTATTTTCAAGAGCTCTTTGTCTACCATACGCCGGTTATCATCGTCATAATCTGCACAAACCTTGCGTTTCTTTCTTGAGAGCTTTGCACTTGTTCTGGTTGCATCCTCTGGGAAAGAAAATGGACTCGTTACTTCTTCCGTCCTTGCTCTCTTATCGGCGGTTGAGGGCTCAGCTGCCTGGGGATCTGCCTCGGGACTCTGGCATTTTTGTCCGACTGTTGTTGCTTCGGCTGCTGCCTCAGTGTCGATTCTTCTACTGTGTTTGTCAATCCAAAGGGCGGTTTTCTTTGTACGGGCCATATCTGTTATCATTAAACAATTTCATTGATCATTCAAATGTTAGGTAGGCAAGAAAAACTTATGCACGATAAGATTTGGCCCGTTACAAAGTCTGGGTATCGTCCATAAAAAAAACATTCTAGGCGATACAAAGCTGAACGATACAAAGGAAAGATGTGCGTTAAACACGTTGCCCGACATGGGTGTGTCGGGTGATACGGTTGCGTGAAACAAACAGCCCGGTAGGGACTTCCGATAGGACAACACGTTGCCTGACAGCAAAGATAAGAGGGGCGGCACAAGGATGAGCGACAAGGTTATCGCCCGATATGGCGTATCGAGCAAACGCGTATGTATCGCGCGGCACACGTGTCAGGAGGCACAAAGAAAATCAACATAAGTCGCGGTATGAAGCTCGCGTCGGGCAAGCAGGCTGTCGGTCTATACCTTTGCTATCAGAGGCTACCCTGGACGACACAAGAGCAGAGGGAGAAATTACTACATGATACGGGTAGCTCGAAGAGAAAAAGTAGTAGCCTGACACGGTAAAAACCTCCGTACTATATATAACAATATCAACCGGGGGTAAATTGGGTAAATCTGGGTCGCGTGTCGGCCGTTGAGACAAGTCATTCTAGAGACGAGCGGTCCCATCTGTCTAATCAAGGGAAATTACTCATCTTGCCCGATACGGGTGCTCGCCGCCCGGGTGTATCATCCGTCACAGTCTACACAATCCCTGATACACCGTTGCCCGATACCAACGTGTTCTGTGCGCCGGCTGAGTTGCCGCCCGATATGATCAGGAAAAGGAGATACTTGCCCGATATGCGGCCTTCAGAGCAAGAGCAAGATCTAGATGAAAAACTAAAACAAGGCAAAACGATTGATGGGTAAAACATCATTGGCCTAAGGTTAAGTTCCCAACCTCAGATAGTATTACCCCTCAATGCTTCACAAAACATAGCGGTGGCCCATAAAATAGAAGAGTCAGCACACGTGGCGCATGCACTGACTCGGGTCTTATTACAGTCCATAATGTTAGTCTTGTGAGAAAGTAAATAACGTCCTATTCTAGGAAAAAATAAAAGTTCGGGATGCCTCCCGAGGAGCGCTGCAGTTTGCGTCGCCAGCTCGACCGGTTCCAGGTTCTTCACTTTTATCCTCCAGCATCATCCATATCTTGCAACTCAATCTCTGTCTTTCTTGATCACAGCCCTGACTTTTTGGCAGTTTCAGTGTTGGAAGGTATTTTGCCCGATGTATTATTTATTAAATCGGCCATCTGAGCTAATTGCTGATCAATTTGGCATTGATGCGTCTGCATATCTGCCATCTGGACCTGCAATGAGTTCAAAACACCTGAATTTGAAAGCGCACTCTGCGCTAGCTGGTTATTAATCGTGTCCTGCCTTTTTACAAAATCAAACAATTGTCCAACCACATCTGATTGGATTGAAACCTTGTCCTATCCCTGCTCCTTGACTGATCCTTAGTATTTAACTTACCCTTGGTAGTTTCCTTTGTTTGACTGGAAGGAGGTGTTTTTGGTGTATTGACTTGGTCCTCCCCTCTTCTCGAAAGCTTGAGGCGGCTTGGTGGAGCTATGCAGCTGATGTGAGTTTTTAGCTGCATCTTTGTTGCCGTAACTGAAGCCAGGGTGGTCCGACCTTTTGAAATTTACAAAGGAGACATTCTCAGTCTCCTCTGCCTCAGATTCAGTATTGCTTGACACGTCAGGTCGGCTGTAGATGCAGTTATCTACCCCATGTCTACCCTCTCCACAGGTGACACACTTCATGACTTTTTCAACCTGCTTCTTCCCCTTTCCGCCAGACTCTTTCAGCTGCTTGACATCCATTGCTATCCTCTGGATCTGAGAAGTAATAGTCTCCAGAGCCTTTGATTCAAAAAAAGGTCCTTCACTAACCTTCTTAGCTTGCCCCCAGTTGAATCTATCATAGTCAGTGTCAGCTTGCAACTCGACCATGTTCTTGATGATCTTCTCAGACCTACTCGGCTTCTTCCCCAGGAAGTCACTTCCTACTGCTGCATTCAGTGAAACCCTTTCATCGGGAGTTAGACCGTTATAGAAGGTAGTGATTAAGAAACTTTCTTGTAGTTGTGGTGAGGGCAATCCCTCTGATATTCCTGGTATCGCTCCCAGGCGTCGTGGAGGTTCTCGTTTGGCTTTTGCATGAAGGAAGTTATCCTTTGTCTGTTCCACACGGTCTTCTCAGTTGGATAGAACTTGTTCACAAAGGCATCCGCCAGTGCTCCCCATCCATTCAGAGCTTGGTGGGGCAGCCCCAGATACCATGATAGAGCCTTATCTTCCAAAGAGAAGATGAAGCCCTTGCAGTAGATTACCTTCTGGGGAACCCCCCACATCTTGATGGTGTCGCAGATATTTTTGAAAGCATCCAAGTGGTGATAGGGGTTGTCATTCTTAGAACTCCCCTAAAGCTTTTGTTTTGAATCATGGAGATGACCGATGGCTTGAGCTCGAAATTGGTGGCGTTGAATCGCGGGATGATGACAGGGCATCAGGAGTTGTTAGCCTTTGTGGAAGCTAGCTCCCTCAGAGTCAATTCTTCTTCTTCTGAATCATCGCTGTCACTGCCTTCCTGGCGCTGTTCTTGATTATTGTGATTTCTTCTATGCCTCTGGTGGTGACGACATCTATCACGACGATGGTCTTCCTCGAACTGCTCCATTTCTGGATCTTCAGGTTGATCATTGCCATCGTAGCAGTCGTTGACTTCAGGTGGAGGCGAATGAGGCCTAGCTCTCCCTTGGCGTTCACCTTCTGAATGGGGTGGCTCAACGCGAGGTGGCATGTTGGATGGTGTCGGTGCTCAGTTGAACAGAATGCATTTCTTCTGAGTACCTGAGCATTGTGTAAAAATCAAGTTAGAAAAATCTATTATTAAAGTATCACTCATATCAGGTAAGAATAAAATATGAAAAAGGAAAAAAGAGTGCTGTCAAGCTTATTTCTAAGCTTGAGGCACTGGAGTATAGTTAGTGGATTCAGGTTCATCAACAGTACCATTTTGCCTTATCCCCGGCAACGGCGCCAAAAAGTTGACCGACCTAAATCGCACGTCTGAAAAGTGGAGGCGGATTTGAAGTAGTCAGACATTTAAATTTATAACCCGAAACCTTCTAGGCCCCCACAACTTTGTTTACGGGGTCGAAGTAGATATACATGGTTGAACACAGGGACAAGGGTGGTAGTGATGAGAACGCTGAATCGACACTTTACACTCCAGTACGGGTAAGGAGACGATAAAGTTCCTCAAGGGAACAACGGGCTAAGATCGATGAAATAAAAGAAAACTATCTCCAACGGGAGCTACGAGAAAAAATTAGGTTTTAAGCATTTATCAGTTTTTAGGGTTTTCGTGCTACGGAAATAGAGAGATAAAACTATTGCCTTAGCAAGGAACGAAGGAGAAAGCTTCGGCCAAACAAGCAGCAGCAGGAACATCCTGTACCCCTTCTCTCGAAGCGGGCACCTCTAACTAAGTATCAACACCCCTCTCGAGGTTGCTGGGCTTAAGTTAGAGTGGAAAAGTTACTACAGTAACTCCAATCATGGGAACTCTCGTACTCCAGTATCAGACCAAACACTAGAGCCACAACACCTCTCTCAAGGCTGTTGCAATGGGAAAACATGATTCGGTAGCTAATCAAAACGCGATATAAGCGTACAAGCTAGAGTTCATATGTTAAACATAGCAATCATCCAACAAAGGTACCAAACATAAATCAGCAGATAGTTAAACTCTTCTAATTCCATTAACATATAAGGGTATGATTACATTGCATAAGTAAAGGAAGTAAATGACTGAAATAGGTAAAGATAAACGTCGCCTCCTTGATCTAGAAGGGCGACAAACAACATCAGACTCTTCAGCCCAATACCGGGCGGGGGCCTTGCCCGATACGCCCGTGTCGGGTAGCACCCTCTCGGGAAACACGCTCATGACAGGCAGACGTATCGTGCGGGGCACCCTTACCCGATACGATCACGTCGGGCGGTACCCTCTCGGGCGACACTCCGTGACTGACGATGCATATCGGGGTTCGGGATGACCCTAAGTGAACCATTCCCTCCCTCTCGGGATGGGGAAGAGCTCACCTAGAATTGCCCGACACACCTCTGAGGCACGATACGCTAGCTCCTGAAGCTTTCCTGAGTTGGCTTGCGCAGAGTTCCGACCCGTCCCATCGGAGTCCTGTAGCTGCTATTTATAGGCAGTAGTTGGAGGAAGTTATGGAAGTTATGGTGCTCCGGATGCCACATGCCCTCCTTCATCTCCATTATTGCGGCTTCAGGGATGCCCAATATGCATGTCGCCCGGCACAAGGATGTCAGGCTGTCGGTCATCGTGACGAGTGGCGCCTGCCGGTGGGTGGCCCGTATCGCCTGACACGCTTCGGCAGTCGTGGCGGGTTTGGCTTCCTGTCGGGTAAACGGCGTATCGCTCGTCCGCTTCCTCTTGCATGGCACACTCGTGTCGTGCGACAGTGTATCGTGTTGCCCTGTCGGGCAGTCAGTGTATCGACCGATTGGTTGGTAGGAAGGCTGATACAGGTGGAACACATTTGTGGGCTGGGACGGGCCTTTTAGCTGATAAATGAGTTAAAAATAAGGGAAAACTCTGCAAAAGATGATAAATTTGAGTTAAGAGCATAGCGAGGCCTATTTATTCAAAAACATGGCAAAAAGGAGAGGAAAATAGTTTAAAAGGGCAGTTTTGATAACGAAATAAGGGCAAAAAACATCACAAAATTTGGTGTTATCAACCAGTTCCAGTAGACATCGTTGATGCGATGCTGGATAGTTGTGGGGTAGAGCACACCGATCCACCTCCCATGTTTAGAAACATTGTGAATGATGCTGAGATACCATTATACACGGGTTGTAAGTTTACGAAGCTTAGCGCTGTGTTGAGATTGTATAAACTAAAAGCTAACAATCGATGGAGCGACAAAAGCTTCACGTCATTGTTGTCTTTGTTGAAAGAAATTCTTCTGGAAGGAAATGAGCTGCCGATCTCAACATACCGGTTAAATAAATTGTTGTGCCCAATGGGAATGGAGGCCAAGAAGATACATACATACAAGAATGATTGTGTATTATTTCAAAAGGACTATGTGGATTTGAAAGATTGTCTGAAATGTGGTGCGTCAAGGTATAAATTGACGACTTCGGGGGAGTCCAAAATTGGTTCTCCCGCCAAGGTGATGTGGTATCTACCTATAATACCACGGTTTCAACGCTTGTTTTCCAATCCTATAGATGGGAAGAATTTGAGGTGGCATGCAGATGTTAAGAAAAATAATGATGGGATCCTACGACATGCGTCTGATTCCCCACAGTGGAAGAAGATTGATTTATTGTACCCTGAATTCGGTGAAGAGGACATGAATCTAAGACTTGGGCTTTGTACAGATGGGATGAATCTGTACGGGACATTGAGCAGCCAACATAGCACTTGGCCAGTCATGCTTGTTATATACAATCGTCCTCCCTGGTTGTGTATGAAAAATAAGTATGTTATGTTGTTGTTGTTGATATCGGGCCCTAAACAACCTGGAAATGATATCGATGTTTATCTTGAACCTCTGATTGATGACTTACAGAAACTCTGGGGTGAAGGTGTGATGACCTATGATGCTTCATGAAGAGAGACATTTTGTTTGCACGCTATGTTGTTTTGCACTGTGAATGACTTTCCAGCATATGGGAATTTGTCTGGATATAGTGTCAAAGGATCTAAAGCGTGTCCTATATGTGAAGAGAACATTGATTCAATACGACTAAAACACGGTAGCAAGACTGTATATCTTGCTCATCGAAGGTTTCTTCCAAAATTTCATCTGTATCGTAGGTTGCGCAAAGCATTCAATGGACGGAATGAGGAACGTAGTGCACCTAAACCTATATCAGGGGAGGATGTTTATGAAAGAGTGAAAGACATCGCCAATGAATTTGGTAAGAGATTACAATGTATGATGGCCACAAGGAGTGACAAGTCTTTATTCAAGAAGAAGTTGATATTTTGGGATCTTCCTTATTGGAGTTCTTTGACAGTTAGGCATTGTATCGATGTCATGCATGTTGAGAAAAATGTATGTGATAGCATCATCGGTACTCTATTGAATATACCAGGCAAGACTAAAGATGGGATAAAATCTAGAATGGACCTACGTGAAATGGGAATAAGGAAAGAATTAATAGATGTAGTTAGTAGCGATCAGAGAACATACTTACCTCCCGCTTGTTACACGTTGTCTAGAAAGGAGAAGAAAGCATTTTGTGAATGCTTGGTAAATGTTAAGGTGCCACAGGGTTACTAATCCAACATCCGTACATTGGTATCAATGAAAGATCTGAAGTTGATAGGTCTTAAATCTCATGATTGTCACATTCTAATGCAACAAATATTTCCTGTGGCAATTATATCTATATTGCCGAAGCATGTAAGGTTTGCAATCACCAGACTTTGTTTCTTTTTCAACAGTCTGTGCAGCAAAGTTATTGACCCTGATACTCTCGATAATTTGCAAAGAGAAGTGGTTGTTACCCTATGTCAGCTTGAGATGTATTTTCCTCCGTCATTCTTTGATATCATGGTACATCTTGTTGTCCACTTGACTAGGGAAGTGAAAATGTTGGGACCAGTTTTCTTGCATTGGATGTATCCCTTTGAACGATACATGAGTGTTTTTAAAGGTGATGTTCAAAACCGTTATCGGCCTGAAGGGAGTATTATTGAGGGTTATGTGGTGAGAGAGGTTATGGATTTTTGCAATGACTTTCTGAGTGGTAATGACGCTCCCGTGAATGACAAGAATATTGAGGAGCATTTTGGCAAAGGAGTTTTGGGATCACGGGTGAAAGTAATCAACCGTGAGCAGTTGGAGCAAGGTCACTTACATATTTTACACAACATCGACGAAGTGAGTGTTTATATCGAGGAACATACCAATTTCATCAAGAGACAATATCCTCGATCCAATTCAATGTGGCTTGCTAGAGAGCATAACAAGACATTTATTAAGTGGTTTGAAGATAAAGTCTTACATCAACTATCTCAAACACCAGATAATGTTACTGAAACCATCAAATGCCTCGCCTTTAAACCAAAATTGAATGTTATGTCTTATGAAGGGTTTGACATAAATGGTTTCTCATATTACACAAAGCATCAAGATGATAAGAGTGTCGTCCTAAACAACATGGTCACCCTTCAAGCGTATTCATTGTTTTTTGCAAGTGCAAAGGATAAAAGTCCACGTGAAGCTAAAATGTCATATTACGGTGTCATTGAAGACATATGGGAGTTTGACTATGTAGATTTCAGAATTCTGCTCTTTAAATGTAATTGGGTTGACAACAACAAAGGAGTTATAGTGGATGAATTGGGTTTCACATTAGTGAACTTTAAAAAGATTGGTGAGAAGGGTGAACCATTCATATTGGCATCACAGGCAAAACAAGTATTTTATATCGATGATCCTGCAAATGATAAATGGTCGGTTGTTGTTCATGGTAAAAGACAGTTCATTGAAGATCCTATAGATGAAGAAGAGTACTATGATAAGTATGATGACTCCAATCCATTCTCAGTTGGGTTGCCAACACCACCAAACATTGAAGCTGGGGATCACAATGACTTGTATGTTCGCGGGGATCATAATGAAGGATTGTTAATTGATAAAAGATCACAATATTAGAGGCATGGATGTTTATATTTTTATTATGTTCCCATGATGATCGTGCTGATGTTCACCATGAGGGTGAGGACGTGCTTGCACCACCTAACAATGTAAGTTTTAAGAATATATCCCTGAGGTTTCTATCTATATGTTCATTTATAATTATATTATGTAAGTGTGTTTTTTATCAAAATTTTAGGATACTAGTTAATAGCAATTCTATTTAATTTGCAGGCATTCGCCAAAGATTACAGGCTATGCAGGACGACCATGACATAGCTATGCAGTCCATCGACATTGCTTTGTAAATCCAAAGCGGAACAGTCAGAGAGAAAGCAAGCATCCCACACTAAGGTTATATAGATATATAGTGGGACTAAGGTGACGATCCCACCTGCTAAAACATGTTACTGAAAACTACATGTTATGACTGGGAGGTCGTGATTCAGCAATCGTATGCATTAGCAGGAGAACAAACAGATTTCACCATGAGTTAACATTGAAGAAGGCCTACTAACCTACACTGAGCTAAACAAGTTTATCAGTACTAGCCTAAGGCACAAGTACCGTTCGTCGATACAATGACGGTCATGGAAGCTTAGTGGCCACTACACGTTCAACTGGCCAGTCATTGTCCCGACGAATGGTACTTGTGCCTTAGGCTAGTACCGATAAACTTGTTTAGCTCAATGTAGGTTAATAGACCTTCTTCAATGTTAACTTGTGGTGAAATATGTTTGTACTCCTGCTAATGCATACGGTTGCTGAATCACGACCTCCCAGTTGTAACATGTAGTTGTCGGTAACCTATTTTAGCAAGTGGGATCGTCACCTTAGTCCCACTATATATGTACTAAGCTAGTGTTGTATGTAAATTCGGCGCTGCTGTTGTTATGCACTATATATGTGTTAGTCTGTCATGTTGTTATATGAATCTGAAACACTTGTGCGTGCTGCACTTTATGTATTGTATCTGTATCATGCTTCTCTTCATTGTGACTTCTTTTGCTGTTTCATGGCTCTTCAATATGATTTTGTTGACAATGATGACAATGATGACAATGATGCATGAATAAAGAATAACTTTGTTCTCATAATTAATTTTGTGTGAATGTGAATGAATTTTTATGAATTGTCATATGTGTGTGAAAATCATCAATACATGAATGTTTCTACATGTGTCTGAATATGAAAAGAGATGAAATAAATGGAACTGTAGGTTGCTACTGGTTTCTACATGCGTGTGATGAAAAAAAATAATATGAATTAAATGTTCTTATATATGAGTGTGAATCACATATATATAATATTGTCCATCATGTTAATTTTATAGGTTTGTGGCCTGTTGTTGGATGATATCAATGGATGTCGTAAAACCTATAGTTCATAACTAAACTGCAGGTTTCTCATCCTGCGACCAACCACAACAGGTATGCAGACTGACAGAAAAAAAATAAAAACATAGGCGTCGGTTATTTGAACAAAACCGACACCTATGATATACGGCGGTGGTTTTCCACCTAAAACTGATGTCTATGTGACCAGGTACCACGGCCGTGCAGGGAAGCACGGGCGTGGTGGCAGACAGGGGATAGGGCGTTGGTTATTATCACAAAACTGACGTCAGTTCAGATGATGTGGCGTCAGTTTCTCTTAGAAAACCGACACCTATAATCACTTTTCTGGCGTGGTTTGGTGGCGGGAAGAGTTTTGGCGGCGGTTGTTTAGTAAAAAACTAACGCATATAGTCCCTTTGCTGGTGCATTTTCAGTGGCGGGAAGAGTTTGGGCGTCAGTTTTGACTAAACAACCGACGTATATAGTCCCTTTGCTGGCGCATTTTCGGTGGCGAAAAACATTTTGGCGTCGGTTGGGATCCGACGCCGAAGGTGTCCCCCTTTAGCGGCACCCACTTGGGTGTCGCTTTGAAACCGACACTAAAGAGCTTAAATAACCGACGCTAAAAGGCTTTTATGTAGTAGTGAATAATGGAAAACCCTAACCCTAATATAGGGTAATGGTATGTATGTGAAATCCTAATCGATAAGAATGGAAAACCCTAACCCTAATGATGTATAGGTTGTATTTCTCTTATTGCATAAGCCTTGTAAATCGTGTTAAATACTTGTATAACAAGTATAATGTGTGATGGCCTTGTGAGCCATGAGAATAAGTTGTTGCCTAGTGAAAGGTGACAAGATGTGTGATGGCCTTGTGAGCCATGAGAATAAGTTATTTCCTAGTGAGAGGTGACAAGATGTGTGATGGCCTTGCGAGCCATGAGAATAATTTGTTGCCTAGTGAGAGGTGACAAGATGTGTGATGGCCTTGTGAGCCATGTGAATAAATTGTTGCCTACTGAGAGGTGACAAGATGTGTGATGGCCTTGTGAGCCATGTGAATAAGTGGTTGCCTAGTGAGAGGTGACAAGATGTGTGATGGCCTTGTGAGCCATGAGAATGAATTATACAATAAGTGAAATGAATACCTTGGTCTGAGGACCTAGAGGTAATAGTTGCCTGATAGAGAAGTAACAATGTTATGTGATGATCTAAGGGTTTGAATACCCAGATCCAGTAATCATGATAATGATTATGTGAAGGGATTAAAATTCCCAGTAAGTTGATAAGGGACTGAGATCCCAAGTATCATGTGTTTTAAAGAATTGGAAAAGTATGTGATAGATGTATTACACCTTTCTTTGTAGCATTTGTTGTGTTTGATAAAGATAACTTGTTTGATGCTAAAAGAATGATGTAATGCACGTAATATATCACTAGAAACTATAAAACATTGCCCTGACCATAAATCCATCAACGTCAGGATTTGCTGAATGGTGAAACGGGTTCCCCATGGCATAACTCGGAGTGCATACTTTTGAGTATGTGAGGGTGTAAGTACGGACGGCCAGACGTGAGCCGATCCCCTTACGAGCCTGAAATGAATGGGGATTTGGCTATATGCCCTATCCTGACTCGAGTACGACTTCGGTCGTAGACTCTGTGTTGAGCACGGTGAACTGGCCCATGGCTCAGAGTATGGTGCTTGTGTCACCATGACTTAGACTGGGGACGATTGTTTGTAGATGTTTCCCCTAAGAGAGTGCAGTTGATGTTGTAGCTCTAAGCGTGGATGCCTACGTACCCTGGCACATCTTGTTAGCAGTGACATAGATGTCCTGCATGTGGTCTCGTACTAACCGAGACAAGAGAGGTCATGGAAACTGGCTCTACCATTGACCTTGTATGGTACCGACTTGTGAGAAGTTTGTGGTCAGTTGGAGATGGCTGGGGTATGCTCCATCTCCTTAGGGCATAAGTGTTATTGTAAAATATGTTCAGCTTTGTAGCATACCTGCTTAAGGATCGAATACACAAAATATTGGTTGATGCGCATTACAGTTATACATCTTAGTTAATAGATGTTATTTACGTTCTTTACATTCCTTGCAAAGAAGATAGTTGATTTATAATTCTACCATGGGTAGATGCAATGTTCTTCTTAAGAAAGGAGATTACTTCATTATGTTCATACAATGATTTATACTGCCTATTAATATAAAAAGAACCTCTGCTCAGTTTATAAATGCTTAATCTATGATAATAATATGGTTGACAGAGAGTTCTATCTCTCACTGGGACAATTGTCTCACCCAGTGGGACCCAAAATTTTTAGGTGGACGTACACGAGGAGGTGGAGACCTTACTGCAGAGGAGGAACAACAACTGATGCAGCGGTGACAGCTCAGGTTGAGTGTACTGACTATCATATCTTTTAGATATAAGTCCTATGTGTCATCTCTGTACTCTCAGGTCCTTGGAGTTGGTTCGTACTGGTTTTATGATCGATCAGAGATTTTGGCTTACGTGCCTCGAGGTTTTATGTTGCTCATGTATAGTTTAGCAAAGCAACTGTTATATGTAACTTTCAAGATGAGATGTACATGATATGTACAATGTGAATAATGATGTATATAGGGTTTTGGACCTTTCAGTAAGAGTTTTCCTAGAAATGGATCTCTTTGAAAATTGGTTTTAATTTTTAGTAATTTTTGTTCATTCGCTGTTATGTTTAATTCCGCTTAATTGTAACGATTTATCTATCGATTTGTTTATCATTCATTACAATAATAATCTTACACCTATTGGTTTTCGTAGCTCCTCTAGTAGGGAATCTATGACCCTTGAAGATTATTTTGAAACCATCTTATCCATTAACCCAAGGAGTAACAAACCCTTTTTGACTCAAGGAAGTTGCATCATTTACTTTTTTTCTCGTAAGAAGGAGGATAGGCATAAATGGTATCTTCTCTCTTCAGAATAGTCATCTGATAAAAAAGAATTGAAGACTTATCAACAACATTTAAATCTTCACATCCTTGAGACTTACTGATATTGACATCAATGCTTAGATCAACAACATTATCACTACTAGAGACAAGTTTGCCAGAATATTAATTAAGTAGGACACTATAAGAGTCTCAAGGACAACACCCATTTTCTCAGCATGAGACACAATATCCCCCCTACTCAGAGATTCACTCTCCTCGGTAATAATAACATGGACTTTGGGAACCACATTTTTACCATTTTCAACATCTTTTAGTTTCTGAATTGGACCAAAGGGATTTTCTTAGGAATAGTTTTCATTGTGACAGGACAAACAAGTCGATCGTGGCCAAAGATACCACAACATCCACACTTTTAGGGATCCATTCATATACGACATCAATGTTGTGCAAAGATCCAGTATCACTCATCATAGGAATAATAAATGGGAAATTAGAGTCAATTGACATGACACATTGATACTAGCATATTCTAGCCCTAAGGAGTTCTTAGTATTTATGTTAGAATCAATAGGAGATCCAAGAAAACAACCAATATAGGAGAACATGTTATCATCCCACAGTTCTAGAGGTGGATTATAAAGAAGGATCCAAATAGGCACAAAATCTTGCTATTACTTTTCCAATTTATCACCTAGTTGTCATTGTTTAAGGATAAACAACTTACTCTTGACAAACCAAAGACCATATCCAAGAGCATGGATCATATCCTAATCATCAAAGAAATGAATAATGAAGAACCCATGGCTTCTCAATAAGATCTCGATACTACCTTGAGCTTTCTACAACCATCCTAGGTGCTTATCTAGGGTTGGCAAATGAACCTTCAGATCCACCACATAGCCAACAACCATGCTCTTGCATTTCATAGAGTTCTTGATCACTTCCACATAGTGGTAAATGAGCTTCCTGTCAACAACTTCTATGGGAGTTTTCCTCAATCTTCCACCACCCTCGTTGTTGAATTTGAAGAGCTTAGTCCAGGGTAGAGGAATCTGGCATGTAATACCTACTGGAAACCCTAACAAAGATATCCATACTTCCTCCATTTCCCTATCCATAAGATCTCCCTCCCCCATATCTTTCAAACAAGCCACTAATAATGTGGTCCCATTTTTAGACCTTATATATCAAGTTCCAGTAAGATTAGGGTTTGCATGTGAATTGTAGGCAAAGAATACATCAAAAGTTATATTACTCACCTTACAAAGTGAAGAAAATGTGACGAAACAAGAACTTTAAGAGACAAAATCCTAACCAAGTCCAATACAACCTTTATGCTCCAATATGACACCTCCAATCTAGGTGATAGCAAGTAGGGCAAAAATAAAGAGAAAAATGACGCTTTGGCTAGAGGAGCAATTTTTCACCATGGAAAACCCATGAAGCTCTGTCCAAGATAGAAGATGAGATGGAAAATTAAAGAACAAAGGGCATATAAGTTATATAAACATGGTATATGGTTGAAAAGAAGCTACAAAGGCTTGAAAACACCAAAAAAACTTGAATCATCAACATGCATGTTCCCACAAGAACTTGATCCAAGCTATTGACCTTCAAGCCAAGGTGTAGAGATCTATAGCTCCTCCTCCTATTTTAAAGTAGGTACATCAATATATAAATAAGGCTTGAGATATAGGGTTGTTGGGTATGTACATGAAAAGGGATACATTACTAGATTAGTCTTACTTACATCAAGATATTGAGGGGGTAGAAAGGAAAACCATATCGAGGTACTAAGGCCCAACTTTTAAAAGATAACCCTATTGAAGTTCCTAAAAAACATGATACATATCTAGGGTAATATTGTTTGGATATATAGAATCTTGAGACTTGACCTATAAAAGTCTAAAGGCAAGGATATGAGATTTTAAAACCAACCTATCAAGGTTTAAAGGCAAGGATATGAGATCACAAAACTAACCTATCAAGGTGCGCATACATGCACTCCTATTGAACGTTGTTCAAGTAAGGGTAGCACAAAACTAACCTATCATAGCATAATAAACCAAAAACAACATTTAAACCCTCAAACCCTACACTATGCTTTAGGAACATAGCTAACATTAACTTAGCTCTAGTACCCCCTCTTTCCCTGAGGATCGACCCTAATCTTGCCGCTTGCCTATACTACAACACAACCCTGTCTGCGCTTGTGGGTACATGTGATTAGTTGAGCCAGTGTGTTGGACTAGGTCCATATATAAATTTTGAGAGATCTGTGTGTTTTCCCTTCGGGTCGCATCTAGTCACCATCTAGTTGGCTAGTGTGTGACCTTCAGAAGATTGCACCAAGCTTTCTGGCACCATTGTCGGGGATAGAGGTTCTCGGCCTAGCTAGTTAGTGTAGCTTATCTTTTCCTACTTCCCTCACCATTGCTATCCTTTATTCTTTATTTAATTTTGCATACTATCTTTCCAACTTGGCTCTTGTTGCTTGTTTGTGTATTGTGTAGGTGAGAGTTGTGCATGAGCAGTACACATTTGACTTGTACCGACTTGGTGCCATACGACCCCGGGATTTCCTTGGGGTCAATCTAGAGAAAGTCTTGATAGATATCCACCCATGGTAACTTTAGTAGAAATGTATCAAGGTTGTGTAGACATTTATTTATCAACCCTCATGGCTCAACCAAAGAAACTCGATCATCTAGGATGGGTTAGAAACTTTTGGTTGAATCCTCATCCAAACCTAGCTAAAAAGCATCCAAAAGTTATAAGATCAAGCAGAAATATGATAGATAACATGAAATTAGTTAATATACATTAAATTTTGCAATAATGTTCTCAATTAAGGTGAATTTGTATATTAATTCACTATGTACATAAAATTTCAAAACAATGGCAATCAAGGTGAAACTGAAGCCAAATTAAAGTTATCTCTTAACCAATTGGTCTTAAAGATAAATCAAACATAATATGAAGGAAAACATAAGATTAGGTACTTTTCACAAAATTTGAGATCCCACCCTCTTAGTGTCATGGATTTACAATTTTGTCCAAAACTTGCAAGAAAACTTGAAATCAGCACAAATATAGTGCAATTTGCTTCAATTTGAGATTCTATTTAATTTAATGGTTTAGATACCAAAAACCTCACTTTATCAAACAATATGTTAGGAGATCTAAATATGGAAATATTGTGACTTGTTTTCACATTGAATTTTGGCCAACTATTTGTTTTCACCTCGCAATGTTTCTTATCTCCAAAAATTATTTTCATTATACTACTATACGTACACAATTTTTCTCAGATTTATCAATGTTTCTTGAACTAAGTCACAATTTTTCTCAGCTTTGACATTCTATTAATTGTTTGATAAAGTTCTTGGAATCTTAATATGGTACAAATTAAGCAATTACAAGTGAGGTTTTTGGTATCTCGTAGGAATTACTAAATGTGTTACCAACGAAATTATAAATCAAACCATATTTAATAAGTAAGTGGGTAAAGTGGGAAGGTAAAACTTCTCCCTTTATCGTACTCTTTTAGGCACATGTAAAGTAGGTAACCAATGAACTAGTGGTGGGTAAAATTTATGATTACCATTACCCTATCCTACAAAGTATGGGTTGTGGGTAAACAAGTAATACCCTATTCATTTATAGCCTTAGTCTTGCATATCAATTATTGCTCTTAAAACACACTTGAAGATGGTGAATGTTTATAGGAAAGATAAGATGGGGAAAACATCATAATAACACACAAATTTGGAATTAACACACACACACACTCTAACATTCTAGTATTTGAGTCCTTTGAAAAGTGATCTCAAAAAGAAAATAGTTGGATAACCTATATCACCAAGGTGCACCTCCTTTTTAGGTAGCCCATCGATAGGTCTGCAGTTAAGCACACTTGATCTTGAATTGATCTCTGGTTGTGCCTGAGTGAGGACAAAGCTCATAATTAAGTCTAGTGGTGGTCTATGAGGCCAATCATCATCTATAAAATTATATTACATACTCTATGATCCCAATTGTTACAAATGACATTCTAACCAATTCCCATCTTGTAGGTAGGGCCTGCATGGCCAGTGGCATGCTGATCTTTGGTTGTGTGGTATAGGCATGTAGGAAAGGGCTATCCATTAAGTTGAGATGGTTCCACCCTTGTGTTGGTAATTGTGAATAGAAGATGGGTGTGCATGGGCCATTCAGAGTCTACAGTAAAATGGGGGAAGAGATTGTGATGCCACATAGTTGAGTCTTGAGGAGGACGTTAAGATATTCTAAATGATAGATATTGTATCATCCCAAGTTTTGAGTACTTCAATAAAATGTTCTTAAAAATTATTAGATTACCCATATCACCAAGGTGCACCTCCTTTTTAGGTATCCCATCAATAAATACTTTGTTGTTAAGAATGCTCAACCCAAAGAGTACTAAGATGGGTGACCTATTAGGAAGTTAATCTTGGGCTGTTCGTGAGTGAGAATAAAAAAAACTGAGGATAGTGGTGGTTTTTGGGGCTAATTAACATTCTCTAAACTCTACTATAGCCTTAGGGGGATGGGCCCAAGCATGATACACATATATGCTCATAATAAGGAATTTGATAATCACGTTGTATTTAAAATTGTTAGGTCTAGTATCTTTGTAATTCATCGACATTATTTTTGGGATGATTCATTTATCTCTACAATCAGATAAGATAGATGGAGGTAGGAATTAACTATTTATAGACATTTTCATGCTTCACTTAACATTCATGGACCAAACTTGTGGTATATTTCTTCTAGAACTCAAGTAGGGAACATGATTAAGACCCACTAACACAATATGCCGTATATATCCTAACAAAAAAATTAAAAAATGCAACACATGCTATTTTTCTTGAATCACACCTAACATGAAACACCTCCGCATGAATATTTCATATCACAATGTGCACTCAGAATATACAATAGTCAAATTTATACCAACAAAGTTATCATCCATAATATAAGTCTTAAACCACTACTAGCTTACACATCAACACAAAAACATATTACAACATATCTTGTCCCAAGTTAAAATGACGAAGGTTTTGGTGAGGGAATCTCAAGTGGTGTGGCTTAATAAACCTAATGAAGGGTCCCAAATTTGACCCTGTGTGATATTTGTTTCTCATAATTGTTTGCATGTTGCACATACCATCCAATTATGTAGTGTAAATGATTCCCATGTGGGTAGTGTGTTTGAGGGCCCATGAGTTTTTATTGTTGGGTTGGGTGACTAAATGGACCTTCATGGGGGAAGTGTAGGATTCTTTTACTAATAAGAATAATAGAGTGACCAAGATACTCCATTTTGATGGACTTGTCAAACATCTGACTCAAGTGCCCATGCGTTGAAGAGATTTAACTCTATCTTTGACTCTCCTTTGGTTAATCCTCAAGTTTATTACCTTTACTGCAATATTTTATCCTTATATGGGAAAAATAATAGCTCAATGGATATGGTACAACCTTTATGAAAATCTCACTTTACATGAACAAACTTGGAAATCACATATACAGCCATTAATTTTTTTAAAAACTAAAACAGTAGTAGTATATGACTGGTGCACTCTCGCCAATGGTGTTACATGCTACTCAATTGGAGTTTTGAATAGATGCAACCCCGTGGATGGAAGAACATGGGTGGGGTCACTTTTAAAATTTATAAACCTAACTAACACACCTACTTCTACTAAAACAGCTACACCCGCAAGCGCACAAGGTCGTGCCGTAGTATAGGAAGGTGGCAAGTATAGGGTCGATCCACAGGGAAAAGAGGGGGCACTAGAGTTAGGTTTAGTTTGGCTAGGTTCCTATTGCGGAGACTAAGGTTAAGGGTTTAAAGGTGATTTGATTGTTAAACTACTATGAAAAAATGAGGAATTAAAGGCAATAATGAAATCTACGTTAACCCTAGATGAGATTAAGGCTAAACAAGCAAGAAAGGATTAATCTAGGTATGAAAAGGCAAATTACACTAAAGCAAGCAAGAAGAGAAAAAGAACAATTAAAGAGCTAAACTAACATGAACAAGGCAAGAACAAAGCAAAAAGCTAACTAAGCAAGGAAAGAGCTAATTAAGCTAAGCGAGCACAAATCTAGGGTTTTAAGCAATAAAGGGAGGTATGGGCTGTTTAGGGGTATGAACTTATCACTTAAGTTGGGGGGGGGTAACATATAAACATTATGATTCCATTTAAATTATCAAAACCAAACAACAAGTTAGAGTCTAATGAATTAACCTAAGCTACCAACTGGCCATGCATATGCTAGGTTGTGTATAGGGGAACTAGTCCCTAACACCCCCTACTACCCTTACGAGGCTCAGTTGGGTTAGGGGTTAGTTTCAATTAAATTAGAGTCTAATCAAGTCTAGGTTTCTAGATTAGGCAGTCCTAGGGCAATCAGGGGCCGAGGGTAGTAATGGGGAGGTGAAATTAGGGTTTTGGACCCCAATTCCTCCACATTCTAGCCTTGAGAAGGCTCCATGCTAATTGCACTAGAATCATCTAATATAGCTACTTAGATCTCTCACTTAGGTTTAGGGAGATTGATTAGGATGTAGGAAGATGGGAGGCAACCTAGAGATCCAAGAATTGGACCTAGGGGCAAATCCCAAAATTCACACATATAAGCAATTTGCCTAATTTCCTAGGTGATTTCACACACAAACCAACAAGAAATTCATGGAGAATGAGATGCAAATTGAATATAATCATTAACAAATGGAATTCCAAAGTTTACATGTCAATTTCCCCCAACATGGTATCAAAGTAACATAATTTCCCCTAAACATCCCACCCAAGGGGGCCTAGCTACTCATGGAAATGGAAAATACAAAAAGAAAGGAGAAAGAGGTAGAAGAAGCCATGGAGCTTGGTGTAGATGAAGAAATCCTCCTCTCTAGCTACTGCAAGACGTCCTCCTCTCTCCTCCAAGGTGCAAGGGTATGGAATGAAGGGGATTATGGGTAGGAACTAGTATAAACTAGTGTTTTGGTGGTGGAAATGGTGAAATGGAGCGAAATGGAGGTGGAAATGGAGTGGAATGGCTAAGGGGAAAAATGGGAAGCTAGAAAGTGGTTAGGATGATCCTAATAATCTAATGCATGAACAATGTAATCTAATATGTCATATAATTCATTTGGTGAAAATAAGACGATAAAGAACTCAATTGAAAGAGTAATATAGTTAATGGGCCATTAGTGGGCCAAGTGATATAACCCATGTAAGAAAACATGAAAATAAAGAATAGACTTCACATTCGTAATCTACACATTAAAATAAGACTACATGTCAATTTTCATGTAAGTTGGACAATCTTGAAATAATATGGTAAGTTAGGAGAGAGAAATTGCCTAAAAGGTGTAATTAATAAATAAATATAATAATTGAATCCAAAAGAGGAAAATATTCTTATATTCGTGATCTACATAATAAATATAGCCTTTGGGTAAATTTTCATCCAATTTGGAGAAAGTTTGCTTAAAAGGTTAAATTAGGAGAGAGAAAGTGTGTAGAATCTTCCAAAATATTAAATAAATGCTCAAACTTCTCCAACATGTAAAATTGATGGCAAATTCGTAATCAACACACTTAAGTTAACTTGTGGATGAAGTTTTACCTAATTTGGATAATCCATGTGTCATTAAATGCATCAAGAAAGAGAAATAAAGAATATATAAAACAATGCATCTAAAGTTGTCAAAAGTCAAATATAATTGGAGAATTGGAATTTACATGTTTAACTTAACTTGTGTGTAAAGTTTGGTTTAATTTGGATAAGAATAGAACCCTTACAAGAAGAAAGAGAAAACATGTGCATTAAATATGTTCCACTTTGGTTTAATCCGATTTATTTCCATGTCATGCTTATATTCCTAAACTTATTGGTTTACATTTTGATTTTGGGCCGTTGGATCTTCGCATCAGATGGTGCGGAACCCGTCTCCTACCTTGGGTAGGAGAGGGTCGCGTGAACTCTGTAGCACCGAATATAAGGCTCAAATTTCATGGTTTCCTAACTCGTTTCTATACTGATTTATATGATTTTTCTTGCATTAGTTTCGGGGGAGGATTCTGCTCACCCCAAGCCATAAAAGAACCCCTCTCATGCCCTATTAGGGAAACACCTATTTTGTCTGCCATGCTCTCTTGAATTCGGTTGTGGGGAACCCATAACCTTGGGTGCTATCTATGAGAACCTAATCCCAGAGTGTCGTCGAACCTCCAAAAACTCTCCCACACTCTCAATTGCATCCCTCGTCCTCGCTTCAACCACTGCCAATCGAATTTGTGTTCCAGATGTGTGACCCTCTCCATGTTGGAATCCTTTGTCAGAGTGCAATTATTTTTAGGGTAAGATTTCTTAGACCAACGAAGATGTTTCTGATGTGTTGGTTGGGCTTTGGATTGCACAATTGAGTTTTCCCCAAAAACAAGCAACTACTACTTCCCTACCTCGCGGACATGGCATCTGTGCTTGCAAAGGGGATGATTCCCCATTACACATTCTCGTTTCTACCGTGTTTCTTCTTTCTCTGCCTTTTTCACCAAGGGCACTTTAGTCTTTTACCTTCGTTTTATTTGGTTTGGGCAAGTCAAGGCTGAGGGTTGACGCGGTGACTTGTCCGACCCTGATTGGGCCAAGTCATGCAGCCCCGGCCTGCTCTTCCCTTTCTTTGTGGATTTTCTTCGCCTATGTGGCTTTATCAGATTTCTTGATTGGTCAATTTTGTAAAATTGATAACTAATTATCTGTTGGGCCAAAAATTACAAATAAATATTCGTTGGATTCAGAAAAATGCAATATTTCTAATGGTATTGGTTTTGTCACCTGAATCTGATGTTTTAAAGGGGTGATTTAATGGATATAATTAAATAAGATGATAACTTGTATAATTCATAACTAAATATATAAAAGTCAGAAAAATATAATAAAATATGTTTTGAACTCAGGAAAATATAACTTAAGATATGGCATAGTTTTGATAACCTAATAATAAAAAGGTGGTTTTAGGTTTTATGAAATCAATATAAAACCTAACCCTAATTTCACATATATTCTAATAGGTGCTTTGGAAGCCTAGGATTGGACCTAGAAGCGTCATTGGACGTTTGGCTCTGAAGTTGAGGTATGTTGTATCCCCGATTATTCTTTATTGAGAAATTCACCTATCTTTTCATTCTCTTGAATTTGGCCTACAAAAAATATCTTATCTCTTGTTATCATGGTTCGTGTGAACTATCTTACTTGTTATGTACTTGGATATTCTCTTGATATCTATCTTATGCCTTGGTGCATGTTGGACCTTTGATATTATATGCCCGCTGTGATGTGGAAGTTTACTTGTTGATATGCCCACTGTAATGTGGAAGTTACTGGTTGACATGTGATGTCTCTTTCCCACTTTGAAGTGGATTTGTTTATATGTTTGAGTTGTCCATTGTGTGATGGCAACCTTGTTAATTATGACTATACTTTCTGCTTGCCTCTACATTAAACATGCTATGTGATTCAGTAGCACTAGAGTAGTGTAAATTGCATTGGTTTTTTTTTTTATAGCAGATGTGATATTTCCTGCTCTTTTTGGGACGACAAGGAACCTCGTACCCAGGGCAAGATGTGTTTCTTGACCTGTTTTATATATATTTGGGAGTTTGGCGGTGAGTCATTCTCTATTAGGTTTGCAAGGATGTGAAGCCTTGGTCGCCAATTGTGTTTATATTGTTCTAGGGCTATGCTTATCTCACATGCATGCAAGTTGATGATGATATGTGCTTTGTTTCCCACCATGGTAGTGGATGTTTATATTGATAGCACATTCTTATTATTTGTTGGTTATGGCAAGTATCCCTTTTGTTATGATCCTTTCTCTTGATACCCATTTGGGTGGTACTTGTCTCTTGCATGGGAAGCCTTTTTATTTTGATGTCCCTTAATCTTTATAAATTTCTCAATTTGCTTTTTAGTATGCACATACCAGCCTTTGCTGATGTCACCTAGTGTTTCTCTTTTGCTTCCAACCCTAGGTGGAAGACTTGGATGCATGGCATGTTGACATGGACTTAGTTTGTGATGATGAAGGTTGGAGACAATCTTGAGGTGGTTTAGATTTCCTCTACATGGATCCTTATGATGTAAGTTTGTAACCCTTTATTTTATAATTGAATATAGTCATATTTTTATTCCACTGCTATACTTTGGTCTTTTGTTACCATTATATAAAGATTTGAAAATTTTACACCCACTCCATCATACCTTTTGAGTATGTTTGGACTGGAGGTTTTATTGTTCAAATTTTTAGTAAGGAAGTGGTTTCACTTCTTTGCAACATGGTATCAGAGCCCATGGTAGTCGAAATCTGACTATTTCAATTTTGTCTCCCTATAGAACCCTTGACTTAGTTAGTTACCTCCAAGTGAGATGTTGACCCTAGATTTGATCCATGATGATCTTTTGTGCAACAAGGTTTGGTTTGAGCATGAGAATATGTTAGGAGATCTAAATATGGAAATATTGTGACTTGGTTTCACATTGAATTTTGGCCAACTATTTGTTTTCACCTCGCAATGTTTCTTATCTCCAAAAATTATTTTCATTATACTACTATACGTACACAATTTTTCTCAGATTTATCAATGTTTCTTGAACTAAGTCACAATCAAGAGAACTCTAGTTGAGTAGAATCTAACCCTAGTTTTGTAACTAGGAGTTTATATAATGATGTAGTTGACCTACCCTATGACTTTTTGGATGTTCATGTAGGGTTGATAGGTTAGAGACACGAGGACCTAAAATCTCAACCCTAGATGGTGACTTGATAGTTGGTTACACGAGAAACATATAAATCTTTAAAACATTCACAACTAAATAATATGTGGGTAGTCTTAATACCTTGATGATGATTAGTTTGACTTATTAGGTTGAACCCTTTAAGGGGTGGATAATAGTTGTTTGTTTGATGTTTGGATTAATAGATTTCGAGGACGAAATCCTTTTTAAAGGGTGGAGTGATGTAACATACCTGATCTAGAACCCTACCCTAGAACTTTGACCTTTTGGGTTTGACCAAACAAGGTTGAGGTTAGGATGATCCTAATAATCTAATGCATGAACAATGTAATCTAATATGTCATATAATTCATTTGGTGAAAATAAGATGATAAAGAACTCAATTGAAATAGTAATATAGTTAATGGGCCATTAGTGGTGTGACAACCTCAATTTTCTCTCTCATCAAGTATCTCTTACTCAATTTGATATTAGCTTCATAATTGGATAGTTGTGATGATCCAATTTACAATGCTCAATTTCGCAATGTGCGTCATCGATCAACACTTTGAGCTTAGTATTATAGTTTAATACATCATCCCCTTGAAACCATTTTTTTTGAACCTCTGCACTATGATCACATGACTCTCCACTATGTACTATTTTATAGAGGATCCAATAAAAAGTCCAATGGCGTAAAAGTCTTCTCAATCAGAGTGTCGGATCAAAAGATATGGGTGTTAGAAATATGAGTTTACCCATCCTTTTCTTGTATTCTATTCTGTGTTTTTGGGCCGATTTTGGGCACTTTGGGCCTTGAGTGGAAATGAAAGCCCATCCGTTTGCTCCCACTCCCCTTCCTCTTCAGGAAACTAGCGAACGACAGGGAGAGAGTTTCCCCGCCTCCATCCAAACTGGGTAATGGATGACAAACCCTAGTTTGCTCCTTATATACCCCCTCCCTGGATTGCCCTTCTCCCATTTTCCCTAGCCTTCTCATGCCGCCAACTTTCCTTCTCCCTCCTTTGTTCTTTATCCTGCTCATGGACAGAGTGCTTCCACAGCCGATGAACGGCCGCTACTCGCACATCCAGGGCACCGTCGGCCCTAGTCGTCCACAACACACGGCTTGCCACTTGTCTCCACGCTTAGGTCGGCCGCCAAAGCTCCTTCTCTTCTCTGCCTCCCCAATTACCGCTGTTGATGAACCCACCTACAGGTTTCTATCTCGACCACCTTGGGAGTTGATGAAGGGTAGGGACGAGGCCGCCGAGCAGCTGGGTCATGGCCGACATGCTCTAGACCCTCGGGCGCACCTTGTGCTCAATTCCTTGTAGGCCTTCGCAGGTGTAACAACCACCTGTAGGATGGAGCGCCGCCCATATTCTTGCTCTGTTCTGACGCTGGAATAGGGGAATCCCATGGGGGAGTTTGCGAGGATGGGCAAGACAGCCTCCGACCGTCAGATTGAGGGCCCAGCAAGCAACGACCCAGATCGGCCAATAAATGATCATGGTATGCCACCCAATATCTCTATAATTCTTGGACATAGTTTGTAAAATACATAACTCTCAAACCCCTTGGCCAAATGATACAAACCAATATATCAAATCGATCAAATCGACGAGACCTACACATTGGGCCTAGTCCCGACGGCCAACCTCAACCTACAACTACCACCCCCCTATATATAGGTGGGGGGAAGCACTAGGTCAAGTAGGGGCAAAATAGGTAAAATAGTGAAAAATGGGTAGGTTTTGTGAGTAGCACGGCCGTGGTGGGTAGGGTAGAGCACGCCCGTGGTGGATGGGAATGACTGTGGTGAATAAAATGGCTAAATGTCAGGTTGGTGGTCAAATTTGGGCTGAAATGGCCACGACCGTGGTAGTCAGCACAACCGTGGTGGACTGAGTGTATCACAGCCGTGCTCTATGCCACGACCGTGGTGGGGTGGATGATGGTGGCTGTGGTGATGTTGCACGACCATTCTGGTCTACTATAGCATGGTCGTGCTATGCATCACGACCGTGGTGGCTGTCTGTGGCACGACCGTTCTTGGCTGCACGACCGTGGTGCTGTCTGCTTGGCTTGGAGGTGATTCTGTTGATTTTTAAGTGACCTAGCACAGCCATTCTGTCGTACCATGACCGTGTTGGGTCCTGGATCAGCAAGTTGACTCTGTTCTTTGGCTTTTCTTGGAAATCTTTGCTTCAATTGATCTTTGGTCAGTAGGGGTAGGTTGAGGGAGCATTAAACTTCACTTTGGGCCTCTCCAAGGGTAGATGAACCCTAGGATCACTCCTCTCTTTCTTCAATCAAGTGTGGTCCAAATGCCTGAAAAACATGCAAATAATGTCCATAAGTGCATTTTATACAAATAAGCATATTGGGAGGAATGCCATGCAATCTAACAAGTATAGATGTGATTGAAGAGCAAAAAGACACAAGATGAAGCCCTAAAATAGGGCTGCATCACCACCCCAAACTTGAAACATACTTGTCCTCAAGTATGCTCCAACTCAATCTCTCTACAAAACTTCCACAAAAAAATAAATGACATATGCAATGTAAAAGATGATTATTGCTAAATGGGATCAAAGATGACTGAGTGCATGCATTTCACCTTTCTCCTCTCCTACTTTCACAATCCAATCATGAAAAGAGCACAAAGCACATGAACTTCAAATATAGCGCATAGAATACCCAAGTTATCCATATTTCTTCCATAAAGTTCCAGGTAAACCATTTCATGGTGGCGTTAATCAAGAATGACTAGGACTGTTGTTTCACATTCATGCATTCAATCTTATATCTCAAATCACACCAAATGACCCACATGGCTGCGGAAAAGGGCAAAATGAGCTTGGTTTGATGTTTCCTAGCTCAATGGGTATGAAAGTGGAAGAAAGGGTTGCGGTAAGATTTTGGAGTGTTTTTACACACTCATCTTTTCTTTATTTGAATGCTCTTAAACAGGAGCATCCTTTTATTTTATTTTTGGCTTTTCTTTTTTTCTTTTTTTTCTTTCCCTTGGTGTAGATAGGGCATATGGTGGATAGAGTGAAGCGGGGAGATAAAGATATGGCCACCCCAAACTTTTGGAGGTGGCCAAGGCTGATTATGTGCACTAGGGCATCATTTTATGAGGCGGAGGGGCATGAAGATGGTGGAAGAATAGTCAGATCAAAGAGGGATCATTGGTATGATTTTCCACATAAGACATCCTGCATGAAAATTAATTCAATACTTCATCCTAGATATCACGCCACATGAATGAACAAGATGAAATTGATATATCAATCAAGTGATTCCACAAACACTAACCGTTCAAAGCTTTCTCAACTTCACAATTCAACCAAATCAATCACAATCCTAAGAGAGGTGATGCACATGTAAAAAGTCAAACTTTGATATCACTTAGCAATAAAGCATGACATTTCATTTGCATTTGTCAAAGTACATCATTTTCACTCAAAACAGTAGAGATTTGGTCAAAACATACTTTCTAGGCAAGAAATTTTGAATTTGGGAAAAATTGGCCAAAATGGTGCCAATTTGCCTCCAATCACATCTAATCCTATTTTATTAAACTTAAAGTAGAAAACAAGCAAATCCTAGCTAAAACATGCAATAATTACCAAAAATCTACATGATATGCAGTGCATGGCAAAAGAGCAATTTTTTTTGAAAATTATGCAAAAATGACAAGAAAGTAAACTACAAGGCATGCAGGTATGCAAAGCAGTAAACTTCTAAACTAGAAAGAAAAGCAAGCAAAAATGTGAAAAACAACAAACAAAGAGTAGATAGTAGGTGAGATAAAAAAATGAGTGAATGTAGAATGAGGGCATACTGCCCTACCACCCCAAACTTTTGAATCATGTTGTCCTCATCATGACACTAATGTCTAGGGTGATAGGGTAGATGATCACTACGATGGTGGTGGAGGTGCTCCTCCCTGCCTGTAGTAGGCACCCTAGTAGTCTGACTGTGGAGGCAGATAGCTATCCTAAAAAGCTGATAAAGAACTCCACCAGTCTTCACCCCACTGTGGGTTCCTCTGGGCCTGGGCATTCTGAAACTGATAAAGATGGTTGACCTAGTAATGCATCTGCTAATGGTCCAACCACATGGTGTCCTGTGTCCTCTGAAAACCCTCATGTGCCCGTAGTATTCTGTCCTACGTCGCCTGAATGCCCTCCAACTGTGCATGAATGGTACTCATATCATATGCATTCACTAAAGGCTGTTGTGGCTCTAACGCTCCTATACTTTCCTCTCTTTGCCTAACCTATTGTGCCGCTCTTTCATCTACCGCCCGCCTCTACTCAGCCACATGTGAAGGCTCTCCTAGACCCCCCTGCAAATATCACCTCAGGGATTGCCTCTCCTCTCAGGTTCTCCTCCTCATACCTCCTCATTTTTTCCAGAAAATCCGGCGTTGGTCCATATTGTGCCATGAGGGGTGGAGTATGGTAAGGCAACTCCAATGTCACTCTTGGGTAAGGTGGGTTGATCTGGTAGATGATCTTTTGATTTGCAATTGTAATCATGGAAGAGCGAGCCAAGTAGTACATGTCAACCAACTTTCCACCATCTGTCTTTGTATAGCCTGTCATGTCATGTTCTAAGGCAGTGGCTATGGATGTCACAATCCCTCCCATTAAAAATGGATTTGTGCTCTTGGACAGGATTGTCCTCATATGATCAATAAGTAATGCCCCCAGGTTCACATGCCTCTCCTTGGTCATTCAACCAAGCACAAAAAGATCTTTCTTGGTGCAACTGCCTTGGTTTTCATACCTGCCAAAGATGGTGTTTTCTAACACCTTCTGAACATAGCAGAGAAATGGGCTATGAATAACACTCGTCTTTGATTTCCTTGCTACAAAGGTATTTTGGCCGGTGAAGCATTTCCACATCACTGGATATGTGGAACTAGCATCATTTTCTATCCTTCCTCCATCTAGGAGGGATGCCATCTCCTCACTTGGGACAAAAATCTGATTCAGCATCTTTGAGGTTATCTTCCACCTCTTATCCCCAATCATTACCTTAATGGCATCATTACCCTCGTCAGTTGTTTTCTCCAATGTGTCAGCTTGATGTAAGACTCCTACTGTAATGTAAGGATATCAAACAACCCCATTTTCTTCATCAGTCCCTGAAAGTAGGCGTAGAAGCCCATCGCCTCCATTGTTGCTTGGCATGCATAGTGAGTTTCTAAAACTCTGTGTGTCAAGCACCCCAGGTGCTTAGGCTCCTTTTCCCTACCGGTAGTGACCTCGGGCTGTGGAAGTGGGTGCTGTGGTGGAATCTCATGCTGCTCAGAATCAGGCATATCTGTATCATCTTCATCATCTAACACGAGCCTTCGACGTGGTCGTGGTTGTGGCTGTGCTGCCGAGGAGATGGACGGTCGTGCAGCTGTAGAAGAGGGTCTCTCAGATGAGACAGAGTGCCAGGAAGAAGACGATAGTGGCTGCGACGATGACAGTGTCCCCCACTGTGGCTGTGCGGAAGCTTCTTCAGTAATAGGATCCACTATGGCATCCAATATGGCCTCCGTCAACTGGGGGTGAATGTTTGCTTTCCTTTGGTAGGGGATGACACCCCTAGTCTTCTCTATTGCTGTCCTTGCAAACTTCTTCATTCTTGCTCGAAAATGGAAGTGAAATTAGAAATTTTTGGATTTCTCTGAAGAACTGGGCTGTTGGGGCGGAATGGAGCGAAAATGGTGCGTTTGTGGATGAGAATTGGTTTAATCTGGAGATTAAGGTGGTGGAAATGGTGGGGGACTGATTGGGAATGATTTGGGAGTGATTTGGTGAAGAATTGTGGGATGTAGAGGGTGGGCGGAACACTGCATGGGTGCTAGGGCGCAGAGCACGACCGTTCTGTTCTTAGGAGAAATGAGCAAGTGAAAAGAAATTTTGCAAAATCTAACTTTAAGTTGCTGGAACCAGGCTACGGCATGACCGTGCTGCATGGCATGGCCGTGGTGGCTTCATGTACCATGGCTGTGCAGCCTTGCACGGCTGTGCTGCCCTGGTTCTAGACTTAGTTGATTTTCTTGATTTCCGATGATTTCTCTATCGAATGTGAGTGTACCACCATGGCTGTTTTGTTGTACCACGACCGTGTTAGGCACTGTAACAGCAGTATAACACTCAAATCTCATTCAAACATCAAAACTTTGATCTCAAGTTGATATTCCACTGATCCTTTGTCAAAATTTCATCCATTTCTCTTCATTTCACTCTGTTCTCACATGCACATCTCAAAACTACACAGAAACTATCAAATACAAGTGTGTGTGTGTGTTTTCTTGGAAAGTGTAAAAACAAAGCAAAAGTATCGAAAATGTAAGGTTGGGTCAAAAATTCCCAAACCTAGGTGGGTTGCCTCCCATAAGTGCTGAGTTTCTTGCCTTCAGCTGGGCTTCTTGAAGATTCTTCAAAATTCACCCATTTTGGATTCTGATGTGTCCATTCTTGCAAAACATGCATCCCTCATTTGTACTCAATCTAGGTTCCTCATCCCTTTCATCACAATAATCATCACCAATTTCTTCACCTTGGCGTCCTCTCAAATGCCCATTTGGACTTGTGAAGTGATCATGTCCAATATCCCTATCTCGGACTCACCGGGTTGGGGTCTTGTACATGTTGATGTTGATCTTCATGTCCATGAATGAGACTGTCATAGTGCCACTGTGCACATGAATGTCGACATCAGCTGTAGATAAGAACAGTCTTCCCAAGATGATGGGAATCTTCCTATCCTCTGGCTCCATATCAAGTACAATGAAATCTGCCGGGAACACCACATAGTTTTCTTTATCTATCATCACCAAGACATCATCCACTCTACCCCTAGGCACTTTTATGGATCTATCCACCAACTAGAGAGTGCAATGTGCCGGCTTCAACTTGCCTAAGCCCAGCTCAACATAGACATTGTATGGCATCAAATTCACACTAGATCCCAAATCAAGTAAGGACCTATCTATGCGATGTCCCCCTATGTAACTAGGTATAAGTGGGGCTCCTGGGTCTTTTCTCTTCATGGGAAGGGAATGTTGTATGATGGAGCTCACTTATTCAGTCAATCTCACCTTCTTTGGAATCCTCCCCATTGACCTTCTTTTCACAATGCATAGGTTCTTGAGGAACTTCGCATATGATGGGATTTGCTTGATAGAATCCAAAAGTGGAATGTTCACATTCACTTGGAGAAACACCTCATGAATATCAATATTATGCTTTTGCCTCCTTTTTACATCCGAGGGCTCATCTAGTGCTTTGGGAAATGGTGGCTCACTAGATATTGGCCCACTTGGCTCAACATGATCTTCCTGTGGTGTCGCATGAGGTGGAACACTAGGACTCCCAATATCAACATGGGGTGGCAAATGATCATCTTCGGCAATCTCAATCACAACATCACCACTTGACTGCTTTTGCTTTGCTTTGTCACTCTTTCTTTGACTTGCGGGATGCTCAAGTGTTTTCCCACTACTTAGAACTATCACAACACTACTGACATGCTTAAGTCGTGCGTTAAATGCAAGTGCGCATATCAAAGCAATATAGGCCTTGTGAGGCCCGAATCAAACTCAGGGAAATGTAAATTTTTGTAGACTACTACTAGCTGGTTGCGATCAGCTAGACCGATTGGGAAAAATGATTGTTGAGTTTGAAAAAGAAAATAAAGTAAAAAGAAAACAAAAGTGAGCGATGATTAAATGTTTAGTTTAATCAAATAGATTGGGAATCCTTAGGGTTACTGTTTCACCACGAGGTCCCATTGCATGAAATTCTACACAATTAACATAATTCATGCCTTATCCCTAATTATGGTCTGTAGTTAGAATTGCTTTCTTCCTCAATACAATTCACTACCTAGTTCTAGGTTAGTTCCACGCCAGTAATAACTTGTACCCTAGATCTAAGTGCTTTAAGGAATTCTCTAGGTATCCACCATTAGCTGTACATTACCTTGTCTAAGGAATTTATTGGTTAAGGTGTTAATCGTGTATTTTCAACCACTAATCCTCCGTCAAGAGAAAATAACAATATTAGAAATCAACTATGGTGATCAAGCATAGAAAATTGCGATAGAAACACGATAACATATCAAGGAGAATTGAGACAAATTATGATAATCAATGGAAAATTATCATACAATGATTCCCCGAGCTACTCCTGGTCCTAAGGACAATGGGGATTAGCCCCACATGTTAATCTCAACGATACAAATGAAGAATAAAGAGGAAGACATGGGGAAACTAATGATGATATGATGTAACCACTGAAATGGAGAAGATCCAGATGATCCTCGGTGCGAGATGCACGATCTGCAGTCTTTTGGCGGTAGAATCGTTCGTCTGCAGCTCTAGAATCATCTGGGGTGTAGCTTTAGGCTCCGTTCTTCGCTCCCTTCCTTCGGCACTCATACGTCTGAATAGAATGTCCTCCACAACTTCAGGCCACCTTTTCCTAGGTATAGGTACCACTTACGACCGCCAAAATATCACAACTGTTTGATCGTGATCGTTCTGAACAATTTCTTGATCCGATGGCATCGATACCATCGACGGGGTGTCGATGGTATTGACGCCCTAGGGTACCAGTGCTTTCTTCACTTTCTAGAATCCGCCTGTTGGCATCTCGATACTATCGACTAGTGTGGTTGATGGTATCGACGGGCTGACTTTTGGAACGCTGATGTAACCTCAAGACCATCGACATTATGGTCTATGGTATCGACCTAGATGCTTTCCCTCCAGCCTGGTCACTGTTGCCATGTCGATACCATCGACGGATCTGTCGATGGTATCGACGAGTCCTGGAATGTAAAGTACCTGAAACCAAGAGAAAAACACAAGTCAAATCTGAGAAATTTTATAATTCATACAAAATAAGATAAAGTAAGATAAATTTGATGCATACAATGATTATAGGCTGAAGGAAATGAATCATGCTATTATATTCATAAAATGACAAATAACGACACAAAACAAGTATAAAATTAGCCTATAAATGCGACTCAAAATCCCTACATCAAACTCCCCCAAGCTTGAATCTTGCTCGCCCTCGAGCAATAAAACGTTAATATCTGATTGAGAGGGTCAACTAAAGAACATAGTCACATAAATGATATCTCATTATGATTCCTACCTGCAAAACACATATCGGCCCTTACCAACCATGAAATGATAACTGCCCTTTAGGCAACAAGAGTCATTCATAAGAAACGTCTACCCCAGGATCAACGAACACTATCAAATAAGGCAGTTAACATAATAAAATCTTCAGGTTCAGGCTTGGTGCGTCTTGTGATCTCCTATCTATGTTGCTCATTTCTTAACTACCATCTAAATGGAAGCAGATCTCCTGATATACATGAATGAGGAAAGTATCATGGGTACCCTACCACTTAGAGCAACATGTGAATGGAATGGGTGGCTATGGAAGAAGTGGAAGCACAGTACAATCGATCATGCAAAAAAAAAATGACCTACGATGATGAAAATGCATATGAAAATGTCCTAATACTACATTTTCCTGTGGAACGATGCATGCACTATTATTCTGTCTCAAGGTGAGATGGAATATCTAAGAAAATACACCATGTACTTGTTCTTCTTAATATGCGGGTGAGAACATGTTCCTTTATCCCTCTTATTCACACTTACTTCTCAATATTGTTTTTTTCTCTTTTTTCATTTTTTTTCAGCCCTCATTTTCATAAATGGCAATGGATTATTTGTTGGGATTCCTTATTTTTACATAGCTTGTACATTTGATGCATTTTATTCAGAGGGTATGGAAAAAGTTCACCACCTTTTAATGTTTTCAGAAGAACATACAACACATGATGTATTATATGATCAAAAGATGTAAATGCAACTACATAATGACAGTTGTGCAACTAAATGACATGCACCTACGGATAATGTGCATATATCACTACTCCATCTATTTTTTCATTTTTCATGCAAAACATAAGAGAATGACTGTAATGCAAGACCTATCTACATGGGATGCAATCAAAGAGTGAAAGACAGTAATGTGCTCCCAGTTCTTATGGTGGATGCGTGAATGAAATTGCGGTGGATCAGATCACAAGACTAATTGACAGAACCATCAGAAAGAATTGTATGTCCCTCCCTACTGACTTGTGTACCAATTAATCAAGGGGTTTCTCTCTCTCACTTCAAATTAAAGTCACGTTATCATTTGGTTGGTTTAGGCTCAACATCCATATCAATCCTCTTAACATGAACCATAAGGATACACATTCATGTTCAAATGTTTTCAAGTTGACCTACCCAATGAGTTTCACAAGTGATGTCCTCAAGTTCTCACAAGACAAGCTTACAATTTCTTAAATATTTTTCATTTAAATTCATTTTCTCACAAACCCCCAAATGAAAACATCAAGATGACATGCAATTACATTAGACTCCACTGATTACACTAGATAGATAGTGGATCCTAGAAAAAAGTAAATCTAGAAATTAAGAAAGCTAAAAGAAAGATGAAAATTGCAAAAGCAAAAACAAAAGCTAAAAATAAAAGCTGAAATAAAATAAAATAAAAACTAGATAGATAGATAGATAGAACTGTTCCAACACCCCCAAGCTTGAATTCGACTATGGCCTCATAGTCAAAATCTAGACTTAAGAGGTGGAACAGTGATACCCTCTAATGCTCTGGTGGTGGGTACTGCTGGCCACTGGGATCCCAAGAAGGAAATTGCCCCTAAAATGACAGATCAGATGGGGGCATCGGTGGTGGTTGTGGGTATTGACCAAAATAATTCTGACTCCAGTAATGGTCATAGAAGGGCTACTGTTGCATCTCCATCCTATGCAACCTATTATGAATATTTTCTTAGTTGGCGAAGAGGAAGTGCTCATTCTCATAAATGGCTTGCTGATTCACATATAGCCTATTTGTTGTCTCTTGAATATCTACAAAGGACGCAGTATGTTGATGCTACGTCTGTTGAATGCCCTGCATCATGGTATACATCCCCTGCATCGAAAAGACATCCTCTCCACCTTGGTAGGGCTGTGGTGGTGGTGGCTGCGAAGAAGATGAGGCTCCAAAGTTCCTTGGTCACTTTTGTGGAGCCACTCATCATCGGAGAGGAATAAAGGCTTCACCCTCCTCCTCTTCATTATTGTCGACATCTTCTACTTTGACTTCTTTCGCTTGCAGTTGTTGTTGTTGATACTCTTCTTCGTCAACATCAATAATGGGCCACCTGCAGTCACGGCCATGTCTCAGATTGAAAACAAGGTCCGACAGTTCCCTCCTTTAAAAGACTCCTGCCATGTGGCAGGTGGCGTAGACAGTGCCATGGCAGACTTCAACGAGGCCAACGTTGACGAAGTGAGCCAGATTGAGCATGTTTTTGCATTCCATCTTCAAAAGCTCAGATAGATCCAGGCCAAGGTGCATTGCTATCAGAGTGATGAGGCCCTCAAAGTAGAGTGGGGCCCTTCGAGAAGTGTTCCTCTTCACCGCCATGACGTGTGTGAGGAAGAAGGCTCCAAAGTTGATACACTACCATTGTAGCAGAAATAGAGAAAGAAAAGATCTATTTCTTGAAATTTACTCTGCAATAGCTTGGATCTTGCAAAGAATGAGTTAGAAATAATACGGTGCAAGACCCTCACAAATGGATGCTCAAAATATGCCATAGAAGCATGGTGCCAGCTGATGGAGTAGCCTTCAGGTACAGTAATCAACGCCAAATACATGGCATCGTAATCTGCATCCTGCGGTGGCTGGCGCAGGTCACCATGTGTCCACCCATAAATAGAATTGAACTCACATAGAGTCATGTTGTAGTCCCTTTTTTAGAGGCGGAAAGAGATCCACCCCTCTTTCCATTCTGTCCTTGCTGGTTGTAATTCATTGGGGACGACACATATGTCCAAGGACACCATAAACTCGATGACGAGCTCCTTGTAAGTTGGCCAACCGCTAAAAAATGGGTGACCTTCAGCATGGTCACAGAAGAGCATGTGGGACTCTCTCATCTGCCCCTGAAGCACGTAGGCCAAATCCCAAATCCTTGATTAATTGCCGGTCCCCATACTGGGTGGGTTCCATGGAGCACTTCCATAGCTCCTCATAGACCTTCTTGGCCTCCTCCGATGGGTGGACTAGCCTCGGACGAGGAACTAATCCTTGTTGCAGAGCGGGTAGGGTAGGTGGGGAAGCCCTGGATGATGATGCGCCTGATCTCACCATTGTTGTAAAGAGCAACTGGTGAAAGAGAGAAGAGATTGAGAAAGGAGCTCAGAGACGACCGTCGGTGACACTCAGTGAAGATGGAGATCCGCAGAGTCGAAAGAGACGCTCAGAGATGACCGTTGATGATGATTTCTATAGCTCCTAGGTGCTTAGAGATGCTCGGGCTCGGATGTGGAAGAGATGCAATGAAGGTGTGACTTTAGATTGAAGAACTACCTCCCTTTTTATAAGGGACGACCGTCGCTACTATCGGTGCGTCGATACCATCGATGGCTCTATCGATATTATAAATGAATGTATATGCTCTTTGATCCTTGTGAGGTGTTGGTGTTGCTGTATGCTCTATTGAGGTGTCGATATAATCAACCAACGCATCGATAGTATTGACATTGCTGCTAAGAATTGGTCTGAAAATCTCCAGACATCTCACGACCATCAACGTACCATCACGACTATCGACATCTTTTCACTTGGAAACCTCTTTCTGCCTGCTACACGGTCGATACCATCGACGAGGCCGTCGATGGTATCGATGGAATGGCATTTCCGTAGAATTTTTGCTATTCCAAACTCGATACTTGCGACACATATGTCGATAGTATCGACATGTTCCTAGTCCTGCACACTCAAAAAACACATTAGGGTATCATTTTTATAAACTAAGTGCTAGAGTAATGAAAACTACTTAGGAACATGAAAAATAAGGTAAATAAAAATGTAATCTACCAATGGTTGGGTTTCCTCCCAACAAGAGCCCTTCTTTAACATCTTAGGCTAGATGCCATCATGCTCATTCTTCATCAAGTGCTATGAGTTTGAACTCATGCACCTTCTTCGTGAAATCCTCTCCATAGTAGTGTTTTAGACGCTGACCATTCACCAAGAATGTCCTTTCTCCATCTCTCACCATCACAACTCCATGTGGACGCACTTCCTGCACAACAAATGGTCCACTCCATCGGGACTTCAACTTCCCAGGATGTAGCTTTAATAAAACACTTTCACCTTTCGAGAAGACTCTCCTTTGGATATGGCGATCATGTATTTGTTTTGTCCGTTCCTTGTAAATATGGGAGTTTTCATAAGCGTTCATTCACAACTCATCTAACTCATTGAGCTCGAGCAACCGTTTCTTCCCTACATCATCAATCTTCAAATTCAACTTCCTTAACGCCCAATGCACTTTATGCTCCGACTCTATCGGAAAATGGCACGCATGCCCATAAGCCAACCTAAAAGGTGTAGTGTCTATAGGAGTCTTAAAGGAGGTCCTATATGCCCACAGTGCATCTGGTAGGAGCATGCTCCAATTCTTCCTCGACGCAGTGACAGTACGCTCCAAAATTTTCTTTATTTCCCTATTTGAAATTTCCATTTGTCCCTGTGTTTTTGGATGGTATGGGGTTCCCACATTGTGTTTTACCCCATACTTACTCAAAAGTGCAGCGAAATTCCTATTTGTGAAATGTGTGCCTCCATCACTGATGATCATGCGGGGCACGCCAAACCTACAGAAGATATGCTCTTTCACAAACCTACACACTACCACAACATCATTAGTCCTAGTGGGTATCGCTTCTACCCACTTAGAAACATAATCAACAACAAGGAGAATATATAAATTGGAATTTGAGGACACAAAGGGTCCCATGAAATCTATACCCCATAGTTCAAAGACTTCAACCTATTGAAACACATTGAGGGGCATTTCATGTCTTTTTGAGATATTACTTGCCCGTTGAGAAGCATCACATCTTTTTACAAATTCATAGGCATCTCTAAAAAGTGTGGGCCAATATAAGCTTCTCTCCAATACTTTTGCTGCTGTCCTCGAGATGGCATGATGACCACCAGTGGGCAATGCATGACAATGGCTAAGCACACTGTTGTATTCACACTCTGGCACACACCTGTGTAAAATACCATCCCTGCACTGTCTCAAAAGAATAGGGTCATCCCAAAAATAAAATCATAGTGAATGGAAAAAATGCTTCTTTTCTTGATAATTCCAATCCTTGGGTAGTTCCTTGCATGCTAGATAATTGACTATATGTGAAAACCACAGATCTTTAGATTTAATAGAAAGAATATGTTCATCCAGAAAAGTATAAAAAATGGGTATATTAGTATCTTTCTCATCTACCCTCTCAAGATGAGACAAATGGTCCGCAACCACATTCTCAATTCCCGCCTTATCCTTAACCTCAATGTCAAATTCTTATAAAAGAAGTATCCACCTGATGAGTCTAGGTTTTTCTTCTTTCTTTACCATTAAATATTTAATTGCAGCATGATCCATCCAGACCACCACCTTAGATCCCACCAAATATTTCCTAAATTTCTCAAAAGCAAAAACCACGACGAGTAATTCTTTTTCAGTGGTGGCGTAGTTTAATTCAACACCATTTAACATTTTTGACGCATAATAAATAACTGTGGGTTTGTTCTCGAAGCGCTGCCCAAGAACAGCCCCCATGACATAATCAGACACATCACACATAACCTCAAAAGATTTACTCCAATCCAGAGTCTGCACAATAGGTGCGGAAATCAACCGTTGCTTAAGGATCTCAAAGGCGTTCATGCATTTTTCATTAAAACAAAAAACCGCATCCTTTTCTAGCAACTCAGATAATGGCTTAGCAATTTTTGAAAAATCCTTAATAAACCGGCGAAAAAATCCCGCGTGACCAAGGAAACTTCTAACTCCCTTCACCGAGTTCGGTGGAGGTAATTTGGAAATAACCTTGATTTTTACTAGATCTACCTCTAGCCCCTTGCTAGACACCTTATGTCCTAGCACAATGCCCTCGTTTACCATAATGTGGCATTTCTCCCAATTGAGGACCAAGTGAGTGTCCTCGCATCTCTGTAAAACTTTATCAAGATTATGAAGGCATTCATCAAAAGATGCACCATAGACTGAAAAATCGTCCATAAACACCTCTAAACAACGTTCAAACATATCTGAGAAAATGGCAAGCATGCAACGTTGAAAAGTGGCCGGTGCGTTACACAATCCAAAAGGAATCCGGCGATAAGCAAAAGTACCATAGGGACAAGTGAAAGTAGATTTCTCTTGATCCATAGGTTCAATCGAAATTTGGTTATAACCGGAATATCCATCAAGAAAACAAAAATGAGAGCGACCAGCCAGTCGCTCTAAAATCTGATCAATAAAAGGTAAATGAAAATGATCCTTTAGCGTTGCAGTGTTCAATCTATGGTAATCTATATAAACATGCCATCCGGTAACCAACCGAGTGGTGACTGGCTCATTCAATAAATTTGTAGTTACCATAATTCCCCCTTTTTTAGGGACTACCTATGTCGGACTTACCCATGTAGAGTCTGAGATGGCGTAGATAATCCCTGCTGAAAGTAACTTGATCACCTCCTTTTTAATGACCTCCATCATGATAGGGTTAAGGTGGCATTGGGGCTGAATCACAGGCTTGGCTCCTTCAACAAGTCGAATCTTGTGTTGGCATAGAGTAGGGGAGATCCCCTTGATGTTAGAGACTGACCACCCGAAAGCACCACGATGGTTCTTCAACACGACCATCAATTGTTCTTCTTCACCGACACTCAAATATGCCGAGATAATAATCGGTAGCTTTTCATCCACAACTAAGAATGCATATTTCAAATGAGGCAAAAGCGGCTTTAGCTCCAAATCCAGTGGATTTACCAAAGACGATTGCATTAGGGGCGATAATGGTCCCAGATCGTCAAAGTGTCTAGAATAATAACAAGGCAAGACTTGAAGCATCTTCACATAGTCCTGCAGCGATGTGCTTCTCACCAAGTCATCCATAATATTGAACAAACAAGATTCAAGAGGCAATTGCGGATAAGACTCAATCATTGAATTCTCTATGACATCATCTTCAGTAGACAAACAAATTTCTTCACCTTCATCATTTGGATATCCCACTGCCCTGGTAAGAGAAACTACTTTAGTTTGCCCCCATAATATCCACAACAAGCATTCCCCTATCTATCTTGGTCATGACATGAGCCATGTCGAGAAAGGGTTTCCCTAGACAAATGGAAACATTCTGATTAAAGTGTCTGACTTTATTGCAGTGCTCTTGCTTCTGTGACGATTTTGGGTTAGTTGGTATTCTTATTTTGAATCTATTATCATCTATCCCCATAGTCAATCAGCCTCTACCCATTTCTAGAATCATGTTATCTGTGGCCTGGAAGGGTCTACCTAGTAGAAGCTCATTCCCTTGCTCATCTTGCATCTCCATTACCACGAAATCTGTAAGAAACACAAATCTATCCACCTTAACTAGAACATCCTCGCAAATCCCATAAGGCCTTACGACTAAGTTATCTGCAAGTTGGATCGTCATGTTTCTCCTCTGGTATTCTTTAAGACCAAGCTTCTTAAAAGTGGAAAGAGGCATCAAATTGATGCTCGCTCCCGATTCACAAAGGGCTTCTCCAAATTTCATCTTTCCAATATAGCAGGAGATGTTGAAACACCCTGGATCTTGTCTCTTTGGTGGCAACGTTCCTAGAATGAATGCGCTCACATGTTCTTTGAGCACCACCACCTCCGTATCTGGAATCTTTCTCTTCTTAGTGATAATATCCTTCAATAATTTACCATAAGAGGGAATCTACTCAATCACATCAAGTAGTGGAATGTTGACAAATAATTTTTTGAAACTGTCCAAGAATTTCTTGAATTGTTGATCCACCTTCTTTTCTTTAAGGCTATTCGGATATGGAACCGAGACTGTCTGTGCTCTTTGATGTGGTGGCACATATTTTGTCCTCTTCTCTGCATCTTTCTCAGCAATGGGCTCCTCCGTAACAATTTCTGCACTATCCTCAGTAGTTTTTGTGACTTCAGCTTCCTCTGTGGCCTCACCTATAGATTCTGGCTATAATGCATTTGGTTCACCGACCTTAAGAGTTTAAAATTTTCCTTCAACTCCTCAACAAGATAGCCTTGGCTTGATGGTTCTTTCCAGGAACATCAATATTCCCTAGAAAACCCTGTTGTGTCGGGTTCTTTAAATGTGCAATTTCAGCTGCCATCTGCGCTAAGTACGTCTCAAGTGTCCTCATCTGTGCCCCATGGCTTTGTAGAGTCTGACCAAATTGGTTCATAAATTCCCCTTGCGCCTTAATTTGATTGCCAAATGTGCTCATCAACTCCTGATTTTTCTTTATTACTTGATTGAGAAACTCATTGCTCTTGTCCTCTACACTTGGCTGTGGCTTCTGATCCAGATCCTACAGAAAATTGTTTGGATCCTTCCATGAGAATTTCTTGTCTTTCCTTCACGCATAGTCATTGTTCCTATAGCCCTGTTGTTGGCACATGAACTTTGCATGTGCCTCATCATCGAACCCTTCATTATCTTTTGCTATAAGTCTCTTTGCTGTGAAATCCATCTTCTCATTTAACTCACCCCAAGATTGCTTCTTAGCCATATTCTTTAAAATTTCCCGACACTTGGAACCTTTGTTGTTTAGAAAGAACCCTATTCTAGATGAGTCTAGATTGTCCTATCATGTTCGTTAAGGGAAAAAAAGAAAATCTTTGCATGGGTTTCTAAATCCAGCCCATGATGTGGGCATTCCCGCAACATGATGTTGAATCACTCCCATGTCTCTAAGTATGTTTCGCTAGCTTGCTGTTTAAAGTTATGGATCCGCTTCATGAGATCATTCATCTTTCTAGGTGGGAAATATCTTTCAAATAAGACCTCAATCATCATGTCCCATAATTCCACGTATTCGTCATCCAGATTATAGAGCCACTCCCTTGCATTTCCTACTAGAGAAGATGGAAACAATTTCAGATAAATTGCCTCCTGTGGAAACCTATCCATCTTCACCATATCACAATTCTCCACAAAGGTGCTTATGTGGGCCACTGGATCTTCATTCTTGAGTCCATGGAATGCCTGATATTTGACCAATTGAATAAGCCCTGGGTCAATTTTGTAACTAGGTATGTTGATAGCTTGTTTCTTAATTGGAACCTTCTGCGCAGAGGAAGAAGAAGCCTTAATCTTCTCCCATACTGTAAAGATAAAACAAAAGCGAGCGATGATTAAATGTTTAGTATAATCAAATGGAATGGGAATCCTTAGGGTTACGATTTCACCACGAGAGCCCATTGCATGAAATTCTACACAATTAACATAATTCATTGCTTATCCATGATTATGTCCTGTAGTTAGAATTGCTTGCTTTCACAATACAATTCACTACCTAGTTCTAGTTCAGTTCCATTTCAGTAGTAACGTGTACCCTAGATCTAAGTTCTTTAAGAAATTCTCTGGGTATCTACCATTAGTCGTACATTACCTTGTCTAAGGAATTTATTGGTTAATGTCTTAATCATGTCTTTTCAACCACTAATCCTCTGCCAAGAGAAATTAACAGTATTAGAAATCAACTATGGTGATCAAGCATAGAAAATTGCAATAGAAACACGATAACATATCAGGGGGAATTGAGACAAATTATGATAATCAATGGAAAATTGTCATATAGTGATTCCCCATGCTACTCCCGGTCCTAAGGACAATGGGGATTAGCCCCACATGTTCATCTCAACGATACAAATGAAGAAGAAAGAGGAAGACATGGGGAAACTAATGAGTATATGATGTAACCCATGAAACGGAGAAGATCTGAATGATCCTCGGTGCGAGATGCACAATCTACAGCCTTCTGGTGGTAGAATCGTCCATCTGTGGCTCTGGAATCATCTGGGGCGTAGCTCTGGGCTCCGTTCTTCGCTCCCTTCCTTCGACACTCGTACGGCTGAATAGAATGTCCTCCATGACTTTGGGCTGCCTTTTCCTAGGTATAGGTACCACTTACGGCCGCCAAAGTATCACAGTTGTTTGATCGTGATCATTCTGAACAATTTCCTGATCCGACGACGTCGATACCATTGATGGGGTTTTGATGGTATCTACACCCTAGGGTACCGATGCTTTCTTCACTTTCTGGAATCCACATGTTGACATCTCGATACTATCGACTAGTGTGGTCGATGGTATCGATGGGATGACTTTTAGAACACTGATGTAATCTCAAGACCGTCGACTGTATGGTCGATGGTATCGACCTAGATGCTTTCCCTCCGGCCTGGTCACTATTGCCATGTCGTTAGCATTGATGGGTCCGTCGATGGTATCGATGGGTCCTGGAATGTAAAGTACCTAAAACCAAGAGAAAAACACAAGTCAAATATGAGAAATTTGATAATTCCTACGGAATAAGATAAAATATGATAAATTTGATGCATACAATGATTATAGGTTGAAGGAAACGAATCATGCTATTATAGTAAAAAAATGACAAATAACGACACAAAACAAGTATAAAATTAGCCTATAAATGTGACTCAAAATCCATGCATCAACTACCTTGCTCGTGATGGGGAAGGGGAGCATGTTGTGGCTGTGGAGGAGGTGGGGGTGATGCTTGGGGTTGAAATTGAGGTGGAGAAGAGAATTGAGGGGGAGGAGAGAATTGGGGTTGGAAGGTGAAGTTTTGGGAAAATTGAGGTGGTGAAGGTGGTGGGGTAGTGTAAGGCTTAGGATAGCCTTGAAAATGGTAGATGGGTTGCACTTTCATGGGAGGTGGATTGTAGAAAATTTGAGAAGAGGGCATGGGCCCACTTGCTTCATTGTAACTCAAGATGGATTTTGAAGCTAATTTTTCTTCTTGAAGAGCAATTGTGGATGAGAGCTGCTCTATCTTTTCTTCAAGCCTTGCAACATCTTTTTGGACATCATCAAAGATCTTCAATCTAGAGAGAACCTCTTCCTTAAACCTTGAGATGTAGCTTGGACTTTGCGGTTCCGAGTAGCTATAGGAGTAAGGTGTCCTCACTTCCCCCTCAAAAGAACCAATGTAGTTGACCGGATGGCAAGGACCATTTCCTCCTTGACTTTTCATGAGTTTCATCATTTCTCCCATAGCCTTCATCACTTGTGTATTGGGATCATTAGAAATAGAAGGCTCATTAAAGACCCAACCCCCATCACAAACCATGCTAGAAGCTCAGTTCCTTGAATTTTCCGCCAATTGCTCAAACAACGGCCATGACTCCTCTGGTGGCTTTGTCATGAAAACACCTCCACAAGAAGAATCCACTGTAACTTGATCCCTTGATGACAAACTGGAGTAGAATGCTTGTACAAGCTGCCACAAAGGTATCTCATGATGCAGACACTCTCTCAACATCTTTTGCAACCTATCCCAAGCATCATGGAATTTTTCATTACCCACTTGGCTGAAATTCACTATTGACTGCCGCATTTGTGTCATCTTTGCAATAGAGTAGAACTTCCTCAAGAATGCCGTCTTCATCTTACCCCAACTCATGATGTCTCTCCTTGAATCATACCATTCCTTGGCCCTATCCTTGAGTGAAAAGGGGAATATTGTGAGACGAATTGAGTCATCACTTGTCGTTGACATTCTGAAGGTGGCACACATCTCTAGGAAGGCATCCACATGCTTGTAGAGGTTCTCACTCTTCGAGCCATAGAAGGTGGGTAGGAGCCCTAGAAGACCTGGAGGAATATAAAATTGCTCCCCTTGCATTTGGGTGACTCTAGATGCAATAGGTGACTGGTAGTTGCTCGACATGAAGTAATCTTACAAGGACTTGCGAGGTGCATTTTGGCCTTCCATCTTGTTTCCTCTTGAATGGCTTGTCACATGTACAAAGCACAACCAAACAAAAGAAAGAAAGTTAGCAAACCAATATACACAAAGAATGCAAAGAATAATGAATAAATAATATCAATGATGAGGGTAGTAGAAAAATTCAAAGCAAAACTAGCTAGCTAAGTCAAGCGCCTCTAATCCCCAGCAACGACGCCAGAAAGCTTGGTGCGCTCCCGCCAATGGTGTTACACGCTACTCAATTGGAGTTTTGAATAGATGCAACCCCGCAGACAGAAGCACACAGGTGGGGTCACTTTCAAAATTTATAAACCTAACTAACACACCTACTTCTACTAAAACAGCTATACCCGCAAGCGCACGAGGTCATGTCGTAGTATAGGAAGGTGGCAAGTATAGGGTCGATCCACATGGAAAAGAGGGAGCACTAGAGCTAGGTTTGGTTTGTCTAGGTTCCTACTGTGGAGACTAGGATTAAGGGTTTAAAGGTGATTTGATTGTTAAACTACTATGAACACATGAGGAATTAAAGGCAATAATGAAATATACGTTAACTCTAGATAAGATAAAGGCTAAATAGGCCAGAAAGGATTAAAATAGGTATGAAAAGGGAAATTACACTAAAGCAAGCAAGAAGATCAAAAGAGCAATTAAAGAGATAAACTAACATGAACAAGGCAAGAACAAAGCAAGAAGCTAACTAAGCAAGGAAAGAGCTAATTAAGCTAAGCGAGCACAAATCTAGGGTTTTAAGCAATAAAGGGAGGTATGGGCTGTTTAGGGGTATGAACTTATCACTTAAGTTGGGAGGGGGTAACATATAAACATTATGATTCCATTTAGATTATCCAAACCAAACAACAAGTTAGAGTCTAATGAATTAACCTAAGCTACCAACTGGCCATGGATATGCTAGGTTGTGTATAGGGGAACTAGTCCCTAACACCCCTACTACCCTTACGAGGCTCAATTGGGTTAGGGGTTAGGTTCAATTCAATTATAGTCTAATCAAGTCTAGGTTTCTAGATTAGGCAGTCCTAGGGCAATCAGGGGCCGAGGGTAGTAATGGGGAGGTGAAATTAGGGTTTTGGACCCCAATTCCTCCACATTCTAGCCTTGAGAAGGCTCCATGCTAATCATGGTATAATCATGGCCAAAGATCAATTGAAACAAAGATGGGTCTAATCATGGTATAGTTAAGGATTACATTACAAGGGATAATATTTTAAGAACAAATTGGACTTCATTAGGATTAATAGAAGTATTACAAAAAAATGTATATTGGTTGATATTTCATTGATTAAAATACTAAAAATGAAAGTAATTAAAGAAATAATAGAATTAAATCAATATGACAATGGTGTGTATGACCAACTCTACCTAGATCTCCCTCTCTCTGCAATCAATATTCATATTCAAATCAATTATTGGATCCATTAAGTTACTCAATTCATATAAAATGAGAATTACATTAATGACCAATTACCACTCACTCCAAACAATCATTATATTCAAGATATACTCATCCCTTTATAAACAACCTATCACTAGTAGAATAAAGACATTAACATCGAAACCTAAATATTTTTATATTTATTGTAGAAAAATAATATAATGGAGAATTACCTTTAGTGTAGACTTTTTCTTCTTATTTATAGGAGGCAGGCCCCCTTTCCTATATAGGATTAGGGGGAAGCATACAAACTCAAGATAAACCCTAATGGGCCAAGACACGCTTGGTACCATATTACAAATAGACTAAACAACTAAAGTAAAATAGAAACAACTTAAATAAATAGACTCTCTAACATTCCCCCTCAAGCTTGAGCTTGGTAGAATCCCAAGTAAACTTGCAAACAAACATATAGACTAAAAAAATAAAAGGATAACTAAGACCATACCATAATTGCTCCCCCTCAACATTATAATAAGTAACTCAAGCACTCATATACTCAAATACTCCCCCTTAAGCTAATAATCCAAGAGCGGGTACATAGGTAGGTAGCAAGAGCTTCTTGATTAGTATCTAGTAGCATCTATAGTAGATTAAACACCAATATGTTGGCATCATGATCTTCATCATAGTCACTATCATCACCAAATAGGCCAAAGAGTGTTGGAACACAAGAAATAGCAGATAATGTGCATACAAGGCATGGAAAATAAAAGAGTCAACATGCTCAAGGAACGAACAAACCAGAGAGTGTTGTAACACAATAGAAGAGTATAGATGATGTACTAGATAAAAGACCAGTTTTTGAAGTCAAAAGCAACACAAAATCTCCAAGGTGAACAAAAATAGTAGAAAAGCATGAAGCTCCATCATATAGATGTAAGTCACCAAAAGTATCATCACCATATCATCATATAATTTCCATCCTTTTAGCAAACATCAAAGTTCAGAGAGTGTTGGGTCTCAATCACAACAGATGTGTGCAGGGCACTTACAAAGAGTCAACGTGCAAATAGAACACGGACAGTAGTAGTGCAAACTCATAAAGAAACAAGGTAAATGTGCTAATCATAGCACACATAGAAATAATGACGTCACCGAACACAAAATCAGTAGTAGATAACACACGTAAAGTAGTAGCAGTAAACATGTATGATGAATAAGTAATAATAGTAACAGAAATATCCTCATAGCAGCAATAAACATGGCATGAAGTATTCATGTAGTAGTGAAAAGATACACATAGAAGCAATAAAATGACACATAGTAGAACCAAAAATTAGTACGAAGGTCCATATAACAGTAAAAGCACATCACATAGTAGCAACAAAAGTAGCATGGAGATCCATGTAGCAGTAGAACTAGGATCTTCTTCTTCTCTTCATCTCTCCTTCATCTCATCTCTTCTCTCTACTTATCAACCTCTATTCTCCCCCTCACTCCAACCATGAATAGAGTCAAGAGAGTGGTTGAGGGTGGAAAGTCAAGAAAAATTGTAGAGGCAAGTACTATGTAGGAAAGTATATGGAGGGAGTAACTAACAACTCAAGTCAAGGTACAACACAACCCGATTACATAGATCCAAATAGAAAAATAAATGAATCTTTTTATGACCCAAACCGCCCCCGCAAATTTTTTGAACAAGGTCAAAAAAATCGTAATATTAATAGGTCAATCTGTATATGGGGGTGGGACAAGGATTGAGGAGGTCTGCAAAAGGTAAGTAGGGTTGAAATACTGGGGGTGTAAAAAAAGATAAAATTGCTGAAAAGGGAAGATAATTGTTGTTGGTTAGAAAAGGATAGAAGCACGCCATATATAGAACCTTCCATCATGAGTAGATGATGTGACATGCCAAGATGTAGCAACAAGAAGTAGTATACATGTTGTGTCGATGAAGAGACACGTCATGTATGATATCACAATAGTGGCAGTCAGCATTGGCAAAAAGCAGATGAACCACGCTGTGTCGTTGAGTGACACACCATGTCAGTTGACATAGACTGGGGAAGTAAGGCATCAACATGTCGTGTCATATACTGACACACTGTGTAGGTTGCATGGGAAAACATGTTTGTGAAGTAGTAACATGTTGTGTCAAAATTTTGATATGTTGTGTCTTGTATCATGACAACAAATTTGTCGAAGTAGATGCACGCCGACACACTGTGTTTCAAGGAAAAACACCATGTTTTAACTTTGAATCCTCAACAACAAGTCTGAGGAGTAGAAAAAATGACAAATAAATCCTTTTGGAACTCCATTATATCGATATAGGGGACATATATAATTAAAATCACCAGAAAGGAGAGATCTTTATCCCATATTTGGTACTAGATCTCAATAGATGCATAGATGAAAAAGGAGGTGTAGATCTACAGAGATGTAGATGACAGTGATGTAAATCTACAAAGACTAGATGAAAATAGTGTAGATCGATAATGAAATAGATATATGTAGATGAGGTGATGTAGATCTACAAAGATTAGATGGCGCAGTGCAGATTGCAACGAAATAGATATGGTGGCTCCAACAATAGTAGATCATGGCGGTGGCATGATGGCCCACATAGATTTAGTAGCAACAACTTGAAAGAGGATTATTTTGAAGACGGTGATAGCTCCAAGAAGAGGTAGAGATGGGAAATTCATGCAGACAACCTAGCAATGCCTAGCAATGGGGGCCACCCATAAAGGGAGCAAACTTTGTCTTGTGCTCTCTCTTAGAGTTGGGGGAAGCATAGGAGAACCTTGTTTGATACCATGTGGAAATTATATGGTGGGGAAAATCCCCTAACATGTAGAATTTTCTTCTTATGGATAGGAGGAAGCCACCCTTCCCTATATATAGGATCAGGGGGAAGCATACAGACTCAAAGACAAACCCTAATGGGATAAGACAAACTTGGGCCCATATTACAATTAGACTAATTAACTTAAGTAAAATAGAAACAACTTAAATAAATAGACTCTCTAGCATTTATCACACATTTATGATATTAAAAATCTTAACAAACATGCAAACATGGTGCTTAAGTACAAAGCATGGGAATACATGATAGATATAACATAATCAATGTCCGTACCATAGAAAAACTAGAGAGATACAAAAAAATCATGGGTAGTGGGGATACTCCCACACCCTAGTAAAAAACCTACTCTCTGCTCATGTTTGAGATATAATAAAAGAGAGAAAATGATAGGCACATAGATGAAGTAGTAGTCTTGATAAGAAGCTTTAGGTGTGCAAAATCATTACATAAAAGGTTATAAAATCTCCCATCACATCAATGGTGATACATGTCTTCACGTACAACATGGTACATGCCTTCAGATACAACCTAGAATATTTTTATCTCAACCTCCTTCAATGTAAGGTAGGGTTGGAAATCCTTTCTCTAGATGCCCTTCTGGTGTAAGATAATTAATGTTCATACATAGAAAAACTAGAGAGATACAAAAAATTGTGGGTAGTGGGGATACTCCCACACCCTAGTAAAAAGCCTACTCTCTGCTCATGTTTGAGATATAATAAAAGAGAGAAAATGAGAGGCATCGATGGTGATACATGTCTTCACATACAACATGGTACACACCTTCAGATACAACCTAGAATATTTGTATCTCAATCTGCTTCAATGAAAGGTAGGGTTGGAAATCCTTTCTCTAGATTCCCTTCTGGTGTTTTTGGAACATTCTTTATGATTTCAAGACAATCCAAATTCATATGATGACTGGAAGTCATTTTCTATTAATATTTAGAGCTTATCTAGACAATCAACTAGTAAGATTAAAATACATTTTCATAATATATATCACACAACTATCCACTTATTAATCATCAATTTGAAATTTGTTTGTGGAATTTATATCCTTTTATTTGATACACTATACCTTCCAATTGGTTGACTAGTCTTGCTAGTCAATCGACTAGTATCCCTTCATGGATTGCAATGAAATTTTCACTCAATTGACTGATGGCCCTATCCAGATGACTATTTTTATGTCAGAATATGCTATTGACTTTTGATTGCTGGTTAGTGAGACTAGCTAGTCGATGAAGACTTTTCTAAGTTTTGAGCTTGATTAGACAATAGACTAGTCAAAGAGTTGATCGACTAGTTCAAATTCTTGAATTTTGACATCTAGTGAAATTTAAGTATCCACCCGACTAACATATCCAATTGATTGACTAGTTAGTTGAATTATTTCTTTCCCTTTGTGACTGACTAGCTGATTGACTAGCCTACTCTAGAGAGAACAATTACTTTCAATAATCAAGTAGAATTCCTCACACAAATTTCTAGAGTTGGGGAGTGAGTATTATGTTAAGCATGTATTATCTTTGTTATCTTGTGGAGGGTATATGATTTATCTTCTTTCCCTTGCCTCAACCTACAATAAAACATGTTTTTTTAATTCCAAATAAAATTTTAATATATATATGAACCTAAATCAAGTGAAATGTAATATGAAAATGCAAAATTAAACGTTGACTATAATTAAAAATATGAAAAGTATACATATATCATATATAAACTCCAATATATATATATATATATATCCTACTATCCATTTCCAACTAAAATACAAAAATATTATCTCCTTGTCCATGCAAAATATGTCATCCTTTTTAAATTTGACTCATGCTTATTCCATGGTGATATATGTCAACTCAGGGTTTTGGTAATCCTCATATGTTCAAATAGACTAGAATCCTAAAAAGTCAACATCATTCTAGATGCTTATATGATAAAAAAAAGTTTCAAATAATAGATAAACAAATTTCCATATTACATAAGAGCAGATGTTTATTTCCTTAATTACAAGTTGCATGGGATATGGAATTAATGGGTGATTAGATGTATGAAAACAAATTTACCACATAAAGTTTATAAGATACATAGGATACAATCAACTAATTTTGCAAATCACAAATCCTATGAGAGAAAGCCTTGCATATTTTGTTGTATCAAAGAGGTAACCTCCTCGTGTTTTCTCTACAAGAATATGAAGTTTCATCCTAAACCATCGATTGATCATCTGTTAATCTTCCTTACATTATCACTAGTTTTCACTATCATTAGCTTCATTAATCTCATGCGTTTCAACTTCAAGTGCACTTAATACCTATTGTCTACTCCATCCTTGGTTCCTAAAGGACCCCTATCTGCTACAACCATGGTGGAGGTTGGTCTTTGACCTTCCTTCCACCTTAGGTCCCAAAATGGAGGTCTTTGAGATTGAGAGTGCTTGAGGAACATGTTCCTAATGTTTTCAAGTCACAGTTTCCATCATATCGCGATCTCATGTCCATGACTCACGCTTGGCCTACAGTGTTTCTTGGATGGGTTGAAACAAAGAAGGAAGGTTAGAGTTTCACTACTTTTCTTCGCACCCTTGGTTCTGAGCATTTCACATGCTTATGAATACTGGACCCAAGGTTCTTTCATGTAGGACTAGTCCAGGTGACCGCCTTTGCTTAGGCTATCTCAGTAGGGCCAGAGAGGCAGATGGATAATGCACATATACATGGACTTATCTCAAATTCTCATTGGACACATTTTCTAAAATTTGTAACTATTTCATCCTAACTCAAGAAAGTAAGAATAAACAGTCTTTGAAAATGGATTTTTACAAGGAATATTTTTTATGTTTTTAAGAGTACTATTACCTTCATGTTCAATGTTTTAATAAGAAACTCTAAAATAACTCTTTAAACACTAATAATATGTAACATACAATTAATTAGACCTAATTTTTTTAATAACCAAATTGGGTAATCAAATTATGGAATCATAGTCACCTAATCATAGACATATTCCTTAATCTATACTAAACAAATTCTAATATGATGGCATCCTAAATCCTAATTAAATTGGAATATACTTAGGGATGAATACAATGTATTGATATTTATTGTTTGGTTGTTTAGACCAGGAAATTAGTTTTGGAAACAAGAGGGCCGATTTAGGACTTCTCCAATCTTAGGTAAGTGGCTCCATGCACTTTGAGTATTTAGTACAAGTTTTCAACTGCCTTATGATTATTATGAATGAAGATGAATTATATGCAAAAATATGTAGCTCAAGTTAAATAATACTTGCTTAAATTTCTCCTAAATGTTTTTAAATTACTATTATGCTTTCAGTGCTATTTCAAGAATACATGTCATGATCATATGAAATGCAATTGAAGAAAAGATACTCCAAGTTAATGATGAATCGTGTAATTGGTTGTATTATTTTGTCCTCATCAAGTTATGGTTGAGCCCTCAGTCCTTTTGAGTTTGAACGGAACATAGTGGCACTTAGGTTCAATCATGATCTCAATTGTAGCATAAGTTATGGCACTCAGGTGCAAATCATGAGTTCAAATGGAATGTCAGTTGAGCCTAGGAGCCTTGTGAGCACAGTTGGTGCAATAGATCATAGGACACCATAATATGCCACTATGATCATACTATACTAATTCAAATTCATAGATCAATGATTTTAATGTTTTCCTTATTGTCAAGTTATTATTTTGACATTTGAATGACACACACAAAATTACAAGGTGGATCACATGATCACAATGGGGGTGACTGGCTGGGTGATGCAGCAATCCTGGACATGGAGTAACTAGATCTAAAAGTCGAATCAATCTTGGAACACACAAAATGCTTAGGGAGACTCAAGGAACCTGATAGTGATGAATGTTGCTTTGTTGGATCAACTGGAAAGTTGGTCAGAGTATACAACGCTAGCAAGATCTACTGGTCCATTGTCTTTGAAACCAATGAAGTTTGCCCTCATTAATGGAAAAATGATATATCCCAAAGAAGAAGTAAGGGAGAATGCAAGTAAGTGGAACAATTGCTTAGTTGGTTACATCATCAATTTCAATCCGCACATTCCAACTCTGCTTAACTACTTCAAGTGGATGTGGAATCTTCCAGGGCATGTAGAAGTGTTAGCTGTTGAGATGGTATGTTCCTCATCATATTCACAAATCCATAGGACTTGGATCATGTTTTGTCACAAATCTGGTTTGTGAAGAATAAACTATTTCTTCTAATAGGATGGAACTAAAGTGACACATTCACAAAGAAAAGGATAAAAAAATCGGTTTGGGTACATCTTTATCATCTACCATTAGATCTATGGGATGCCAAATGTTTGAAAGGATAGGATCTCTACTAGGTATCCCTATAAGTAATGATGAACCCACTAAACTATTTTCCAGGATGAAATTTCCTATAAATCTAGTGTTATTGTCATCTGATTCATCTTTTCCAGGACACATTATTCTGTTGAGTGATGATGGTTCCATACATTCTATAGATATTTTCTATGAATGGATCCCTTATAAATTTCAATGTTGTAGCTATTTTGGTCATGTTGAACTCTCCATCATCTTGATCCTCTTGACATTGAGTGCGTGATCCAACAAAACAAATATGAAAATAAAGAGAGCATGTCCCATTTGTTGTTTCTAATCAGGTAGAAACTATTGCTGAAGAAATTTTGTCTTTGAATATACTAGCTACTAATCACAATGATGTTATTATCAATCCATAGTTATAGAAAGTAAATGAAGGAATGAATTTAGTCCCTTCTACCCTAGTTCTTATTTCTCATTCTTGTTGGTTAAATTGGACATTATTGAATCTTTTGTTTTGAAGATAACAAACATTTCATTCTTGTGGATCTAACTTGTTATTTGAGTTTTTCAGGGATAAACAAATAAGGAAGTGGATAGTTGAAGATCAATACAAATTGGAAGATCAACATGCTTAAATTGCTTTTATTTTCATGATTGTACTCAATGTAAGAACTTGTACAAGTATATAACGTACAAGTACATAGATAGCATGTAAATCAAGTGTTATATCTTCCCTATCCACTCACAACACTTAGATAGATCCTCCCCTAACATAAAATGACAATTACACATCGATACACACACTTAGTAGATAACTCAACATATTGAAATAGGGACTTTCTTGGTCGACAAACTTCTTGACCGAGACACCCTCGGTCGACAAACTCCTCGACTGAGAACCACCTCAGTCTAACTCACAAATAGTGATTGTTGACCTACTCATGTGACCCTAGAATAGCCCTCGATCGACAACATTCTCGACCGAGATAAACCTTCGAGTAGGTTCCATATCCGTTAGACTGGGAGTAGTTGGTAGTTGGAAAGTCACAATAGACGTTGGAATACTTTTACTCGAAACCAACTCTCGGTCAAAGAATTGCTCGACCGAGACAATCTCGGTCGAGAAGTTTGTCGACTGAGACAAGTTCTGGATTGCACTTTTCAACACTAAACAACTAATCGTTGCAATGCAATTTATGGACACCTAACGGCTAGTTGAGTACTAAGAACATTGTAGAAAATGTCTAGAATGTCCCTAAGCACTAGTAAGCCATTCCTTTAAATAGGACATGCTTTAGGACACCCAATACACACAATGACAACTTGAGAATCAATCTTAGTGAGCAACAAGCAAAGATACACTTGCAATCTTGTTCCCTTGAGCTCCAATTGAGTGTCTCATAGCTATTATCTCCTAGCCACCACATAACCATGTTCATCTATAGTGGATAGGAGATCTATATGCTTGATATAGGAATCAAAGCGTTGTACTCATTGGTTAAGTATTTTCTTTCTTCCAATCATGTTCTCTTTTATTGTATATTGTTCTCCTTGACTACTCCTAAGTTGGAGGCTGTTGAAATGAGGTGTGCTTGAGATTACTTCAAGGAAGGCTACTTCAAGGGAGGTTGGAGCTACTTCCAAAGGAAGGCTATCTCAAGGTGGTGGAGCTACTTCAGGTGGTGAAGGCTGCTCCGTGGACTTGGAGTTACTTTAAGAAGGTTTCTTCAAGGAGGTTGAGGCTACTTCTAGGTGAAGGCTATTTCAAGGGTGTAGAAGGAAGGTGATTTTATTTTATGTAAGATCCTTACGAGGTAATAAAATTGATCACTTTCAAAATCCCGGTTGGAAACAATCGGGTAGTGGACTGACTACCTTAGATTTCTAAGGTAGGAACCACTCTACATCCTTGTGTCTTCCTTATTTCCTCCTACTTGTTGTTCAAGTGTTTTAATTCTTTTAAAAACTCCAAAAAGCTCTATTCACCCCCTTCTAGATCTTTCAATTAGTATCAGAGCAGGCCTTCAAGGAGTTTTAACAAGTCTTGAAGGATGGGGGATGGTGTGCTTAACAATGTGAACCTGGAGGGAACTCACGTATCTCATTCACCACCATTCGATGGAAGCAACTACAACTATTGGAAGAGAAGGATGCATTTTTACTTCTAAGGCATCAGTTGGGAGCTTTGGAGGATGGTTTCTACTCCATATGAGCTTCTGGAAATTGAGTATGCTACATGGGATGCCAATACTGTAAAACAAGCTCAACTAAATGCCAAGGATGTAAGTATTTTACATTGTTCTATTTCGGTAAGTGAATTCAATATAATTTCCTCATGTGAAACTGCATATGATATATGGCATAGACTTTTTATTACACATGAAGGAACTATACAAGTTAAAAATTCTAAGATTAGTATGCTTAAAAAATTGAACAATTTCATCTGCAACCAAATGAGTCCATTGGTGAAATTTATGCAAGATTTTCTACTATCATTAACGGTTTGAGTGCATTGGGAAAATTCATAAGTGAAGAATATCAAGTATCCAAAATTCTTAGGTGCTTGACTCCCAAGTACAAGCCAAAGGTGACGGCCATTGAAGAAGCCAATGATCTCACCAGATTGAAGATGGAGCAGTTGATTGGCAACCTAGAGACTCATGAGGTCACCCTTGAAGAAGAAGAAAGATTGGCAGCTGAACACAAAAAGGAGAAAAGAAAGGGCATTGCATTCAAAGAAATAACTAAAACTAGTCATGATACAAGTGAAGAAGATAGTGAAGAAGAGACTCTCATTGTAAATGGTAAGCTGTATAGAAGATTTAAAACTAACAAAATTTCCAGTGTTTCTTCTTCCTCTTCCCCTACGCGTTTTGAATGTGGCAAAAAGGGGCACTTACAGAATGAATGTCCCAAAGCCATGAAGGGAAGGAAATCTCTTAACAACGTTCAGTGGGTGAGGGTGCCTTCCTAATTAATTGGTTAATGATGTGCTTAGTGGGTATAGGTCATCCCAAAGTTTATTGTAGAGAAATGTAACCAAGATAGACTGAGAGAAGCCTTGGGGTCCAAGTAATATAGAGTTAATGAATTTGAGGTCAACAAGTCCATATGTGTGAATTAAACCATTAAGTCTGTCTAATTGTATTTATGTTATTGAATAGTCCCTAAATGCTTGATATTTCACGATTGAATCTAGTACAATTTGATACCCACCAATTAATTAGGGATTATTTTAATTGTTCTCTACTAGATTATAAATTTTCCTGAATGATTTTTTTAGGCTTGGTTCTTCATAAAAATAGGTGAAGACCCACTCCTTGTTATTAGTGGTGTTTGGGAAATAGACCATGATATAAAAATCACCTATAGAATGATTGTAGAATGTTAGGTAAGTGATGTTCCACCCCAGAAGAATGCCACCACTTAGACCCATCATAGATTTTTGAATGCAACTGTTGATGATATTACCCCAAAGAGATTTAATTGTTGTTGACCTATAGTGGTCTTAGTTGTTTGGGTTGTGATAAGATGAGGTCTATATGTTCGAATAAAGTGTCTTGTTGACCTAATCCTTATAGCAGAGACCAATCCAAAAGAATTCAATTTTGTCATAATAATAACAAAAATAGATCTGATATCTAAGAAACATAGAAGTAATAACACACACCACAAACATACAAGAACCAAATTAAGATGACCATTGACCACTTACATGGTCTATTGTTGTTCCACCCCATATTCTTTTCAATGAAAGTATCATGTTAAAAATAAGATCGTCTTTAAAGTTTAAATCCAGTTTTCTAGAAGATCTCTAAATCCATTGCAATCCTTCCTAGATTTAAAATATCTAGAAGGATATGGATCAATGATACTACTTGAAATATTATCAAAATGAGAGCTCAAAGTGTTACCTATTTTTCCTTCTTTAGGTTATTTGTTCAACATATCTTCTATAATCTCATATCTATTTAGAACTAGATGGCTATATTCCATGAAAACTAAGATGCTTAAAGGTGCTAGTCTTTGCATCTATATCTTGAATGTTACCATGAAAGAGTTGAGGGTCTCTTTGTTGTGTGGGTGTTTGTGAGATATATTGTTGTTGTGGTTTGGGCCGCTGATGTCTAGTTGTTCCATTATTGAATCTTGGTCTTTTGGAGGGATACTGTATGTGAGTCCTTCCTAATCTAAACATTCCTCATATGTTATCTCCCTCTCCTAAAAAAGTGTTTACCTTACCACTAGACTCAGAGTTTCTGATATAAGGGTTTTGTTAATTGTTCAGACCTTTACATGAAACCTATATAGATGAGTGGTCATGAACATCATTGGAGGGAGTATGTGGTTCAGTGGGCTCTTTAAAAGAGATGAATTGTGTATGCATGAACTCTACTAGCGATATTAGTATATTCGATAATATTAATATGAGAACAAACCTTGCTATAGTAGACTAGTTGGAGAGTTGTTGGATGGATGAAATGTGGTTTGGCATCTAGGGCTATTATGATGATCTTGAAAGTAGCAACATCCCAAAGATGTGATTGGGTCCATTGATGGCCATCCATACTATAACACACCGATTTTCTAAAGAAATATAATTTACTGAGCAAACACTTAATTATCATTGGGATATCACAAAAATGAAAAAAAAATAAAAATAAATTTTATTGAACCAACCCAGGATAAAAGTAACATTTCTCATGTCTCAAGTTCAACATCATAAAATTTAAACTGTAAACTAAACTAAAGTAGTACATGATCTTCATACTATTTGAAAAATTGAACTAAAAGTTGGCACCCACAAGGGCTAAACTCCTAATCTGTGTCTAGGATGTATGCTCCTTGGTTATGCTCCCTTATTCTTTCCTCATGTGAACATCATATCGACTGTCGTGTATGCAATTAAAATCAATGTAGAGTAGGCAAAATTGAGTATTTTTATAGCAAAAAAATAACTTTTTTAGTCGGCCAAAATCATGTCTCTTTTTTGTTTTTGTTTTGTTTTTGGGAAAATAATTACAAAATAGAGAAATATAGAAACAAACATTCTAAAAAGAGAGTGAGGAGAAAGATTAACAAAAACAAAGAATGAGCAAAGAAAGTAGAGAAGGATGTAGGATGATATCTGTACATAGAAAATTAACATCAGAAGAAAAAAAACAGAGGCGACTGCAGTGATCCAAAGAAAAAAGCATCAAAAACCTCCTACTTCCACTTTTAGGTGACTATAAAAGAATAGAGACATCACATGCAACACAAAACACATTAATGCAGTTCTAGAGAACCTTGGGATTTTGACTAACATCATCATGCACTTTTATATTCATCTCCATCCAATAGTGATACACAAGAATAGCACTAGATGTTCTTATGGATATACAAGACAACTTGCTTACCTCTACCAATAATTAGGAATCTATTCAAAATATCCATTAGTCATTACAAAGGACAAAATATATTTTACAAAGGAGCAAGAAAAGGATAAGTGGAATGAATCCTCATAATCATTCATACACATAAGCAAATGGAAGCCTCCTAAATACCCCTTCTTTTAGTGTAATATGATGTTGGGAGCTTATTCGATATAGCCTTCCATAGGTGAAAAGTGCATTTATTTGAGCCTTTGTCCCCTACAACAATTTTAAGATGTTACTTTCTTCATCATCATCCTGAATGGTATTCCACATATTCCCAATCTTAACATTAGTGAAGCCATTAAAGGAGATAGAATTAACAGACAATAAAGACAAATTATTAGAGAGAAAAGCCTAATAGATAATGTTAGAGCATATGTTTTTAGGAATGGCTCGATGCCCATTACTGATAATACTACAAATAGAAGCATTCGTAGAAAGACTTGATGTAATGAGCATTTCCTTACTTACTATATCAAAAAAAAAATCCATTTAGCCAGGGATCTTTCCATAGTTTGAAAAAATCACCAGTTCTAATGATGAACTTCATCAAAGGTAGTAAAAGATCTCTTATTCTCAAGATATTGTTAAAAATTCAAGAGAATTTAGGGGATTTTTCAATATTCCAAAATGTATGATTTTGTAAATACTTCTCATTTATCCACTTCACCCATAGCATATCTTTTTTAGAAGCAAAGTTCCATGCATTAATCATCAGACATGATTTGGCAACTTCTTAGCTTTTCCTTAAACCTAGCACACCTTCAAGCTTCCACAAAGTTACTTTGGCCCACTTCACAAGATGTAACTTCTTTTTTGCTTCTGAATGACCCCATAAAAACTATGCATATCTTATCAATCTCATACTGAGAAGAGGTAGGACTTGGAAAGGAGAATATCCAATAAAGTGAATGGAGGACAAAATAGACTTAATAAGTTCACATCCACCTTCCATAGTAAGCAATTTAGCTTTCCAATGACTAGGTTTGTTCCTGACTTTATCAACAAGACCAACACACAACCTCTTTGAATGTTTGCTAGTGAAAAGATAGGTAAACCAAGGTATTTTGAAGATCCCATACCATCCTCCATATCAATAGCATTCTAGATGGATTTTTCTACACCTTTGTTGAGGATCACTGACCTTTTAGAATAGTTAATATTCAAACTAGATTCCTTCCCATACTTGCAGAAGATACCTTTAAGGTTAGAATCACTAGTGTCATCAGCTCTTATGAAGATCATTAAATCATCTGCAAAATCCAAATGTGAAATATTCATGTTCTTAGAAGCTTTGATAGGGAAAATGCTCTTCTCTTCAACAACCTTCTTCATCAATTCAAAGAAACCTTGCATCACAATGATGAATAAATAAGGAGCTATGGGGTCTCCTTGCCTTTTTCTATTTGAAGGAAAGAACTACTTTGAAGGTTCTCCATTGATTAAAATTCGATGCGATGTAGTATTAAAGGTATTATCAATCCATTTGATCCACCATGAGGGAAATCCCATCTTATGCATTATAGAAAAGAAGAATTTCCATCTTACTGAATCATAAGCTTTCAATATGTCAGCATGTGTGCACATGTTAGTAGTTCAGAGGTTTTCGTAAAGCTACTAGTGATCTCATTCGTGACTAGAATGGAATTCCTTATGCTCTTGTCTTTGACAAACACACACTGATTTTTATCAATAATCAATGCATGAAGAGGTTGAAGTATGTTAGAAAAGATCTTTGAAATTATTTTGTTGAAGACATTGTATAAATCAATGGGTCTCCAATTATCAATCAGGTTCATATCAGCATTCTTGGGTAGAAGAGAGATGTAAGTTTCATTCACTTCCTTGAGAAGGCTTGCATTATAGAAAAATTCCTTATTAACTTCAAAGACATCATTGACAATAATACTCCATGTGCTCTTATAGACAAATGCATTAAACTCGTCAGGCCCAAGGGACTTATCAGGGTTTAAATTATTCACCATCATGAAAAGAGCAATAAGGAGAATCTCCTATGCATTACAAATAGTAATTCCAATCCACTCACCCAACCAAACATTAGTTGCATCACTTGGTCATTCACTTGAAGGCTCATAATCTTGTTCTGATATCTTCTTTTTGTGAGAGAAGTATATTTTTTTGAATGGGTATGACCTTCCTTAAGACAATGTACTCAAGAATTTTTTCTCAGAAAGGACTCTTCATCTTTAGAACTCTCAACAATAGCTAATCTAGAATTTTTAGCTTACTCTCTAAACACATCATCAAGAGGATACATATCACCTTTAGCTTTGGCAATTTAGTAACAACTCTATCAACTTTAGCTCTACCAAAAATATCTCCAACAGTAGCCTTGTTCCAGGTTAGCAATGTTGACTTCAGGTGGTTTAGTTTTCTATACATACAATAAACATCAAAACCATCAACCCTTAAACTTCATGCATCTGAGATAATAGATTTGAAATCACCATGATCAGACTAAGCATTGATAAATCTAAATGGAACTTTTACATGCCTAACCTTGCCAATAGACAAACGGATTCTTTTGTGATCACTAATACAATTAGAATTGATTTCTCCATCAAAATATGGAATAGAGGCTAAGAACTCAGTATTATATATGACTTTGTTGATTCTAGAAGTGAAATAATATTCCCCTCCTTGGTGATTATTCCATGTAAACAAAGGACCCTTCATATCAAATTCAAAAAATCCACAATTGAGAACACATTTAATGAAATTCTCCATCAACTCATTCAAGGGATATTTTTTACCCACTTTTCCACAATTCTTCCTTACATCGTTGAAATCTCAAATAATAAGCCAAGGTCCCTTAACTCTATTATGGATACTTTCAATGTCATCCTGAAGACTACGTTGGAGAAGTTGGTCATGATGGTTGTTCAACTGTTAGGTCTTGAGACAGATCGTTACGCGTTGGAGGAGGCGTTGCCGATGTGTTGTGATCTGGGGATCGAACATTATGGTTGGGACGTGTTGCGTTGAGAGCATTTCCCGTCAAGCTCTGACTGTCACACCTTGAGAAGGGTTGAAGCCCGATATTCCCTGGCATCCCATCATGACTTAAACACATCACTAAAACCCTAAGTTTCCCAATATACTAGGGCATTACCCATTACCCCTGATGCCCATCACACCCATGATGGTGTTTCCCGATAGGAGGGGTTGACCGACACCCTTTCCTTGAGGCATTGTTGCCCAATACACCTATATTGTGATGCCTAACGGATACACCATCCTAGTTGGTAAGCCGACACCCTGGTTGATCACCTAGTATACCCTAAAATGATAACCTTCTTAGTGTGGTTGCCAAACACATTGAGGGATAATCCGATATCCTATGTTGAAACCCTAATCGATGCTTTGTGATGGTGTTTAAGTTACACCATGTTGATTCTAGGGTCACATGGAATGATGTGATACCCTATGGAGTAGTTGTACATATTATGTTGAGACCTATGTTTCTATACCTTATAACATATTTTATAATTATAATGAGAACCATGTTACCTTGTTTCATAACATACCTCATAATGATGATGAAAGTGATAATCTAAGGGTGGTTACTGATCCAACCTTGAAAACCCTAATTGGTTATAGAGAAACCCTAACCCTAAAAGATGTAATGTGTTTAACATGAATCTTATTATATGATAGTGTTTATGTTGTATTGCTCTTCTTGTTGCAAGTTCTAACCATGCAAGTAACACTAAATGATATGCTTAACTAGGTATGAGCTATGGTGATTATGGTGTTTTTAATACGACTTGAGAGGCACATGTGTTATGGTAACACAAAGAGAGGAGTAAATGGTCTTATGACCTGGTAATGGCTATTTGCCTTATATGAGATGACAATTTCTCAGTGATGAGATGAGGGGTTGATACTCCAAGTATGTGGTCCTCATGATGGACATGTGGTGAATGATAAGAACCACGTGATAATGTGATGAGAGCAGACTTTGTATGTTCCTATATGTTCTTGTGATGAGTTATGCCCTTTCTTTTGTAGAATTTGTTTAGAGGTTGTATGGTGTAACTTGATTGATGCTAAAATGTGTAAATAACCTAATTAATCAAGTAGAAGTTAATTTTTTAGCTTGCCCTATGCCATAGATCCATTCACTGTCAGCAATTGTTGAATGGTGAAATGAGTTTAACTTGGAGCACATATTTTTGAATATGTGGGGGCACAAGTCGAGTATTTCCTTGTATTCTTAACTACATGATGTGTGATACGACTATGCATGAGTCGATCTCATTGTGGTATGGATGGCCATGCGTGAGCCACTCCTTCTTGTTAGAACGGCCATGTGTGATCCTATTCTTCTAGCGACGTAGATCTACTAAGGTGGGCTAGTTATGATTATATATATGGATGGCCATGTGTGTGCCAATCCCTAAATTTGACTATATGACATTGTTGCAGTTGACCGATATGTCTCTGTGGTGTTTTCTCTTGTGATGACCAAGAGGTGTAGTGAGTTCGTGGATTCTGACTCTTCCATTAGACCTTGTATAGCACCTATTTTGACTTATCAAGTGGTCGGTGGGATTTGGGTGGTACGACTCAAATCCTCAAGACATAATAAAATACGTAAGCAGCCATGTAGTATAATTGTATAGGATCAAAATACAAAAACATTGGATGAGGTCTTGCTTGATCTTTATATAGTGTTGTTGATAGGAAATGTACATGTTCTTCATATTCCTTTTAAATTCTTAAGATGCTTCATAATTCAATAGTGAATGTTCTTCCTATTAATAGTAAATACCTATTCACATAGTTGTAATTATACTACTACTTTTTTTTAACTTATCTGTGATAATAATAGAGTTGGTGGTGAGTTATATCTCCCATTGAGATTTAGAATTTCACCCCATGGGTTTCCCACACCCTTTTTAGGTGGACGAGCACAAAAAGGTAGAGATTGCAGCAGAGGTTGAGGAGCAACAGGAGGGCCAATAGCTGACAAGGTTGGCAATGCTACTGGATGTCTTTTGTTGATAGAGTCCTAGAGTCATCCTTGTACACTTGGGTCTTTGGGAACGTTTTGTATATGTTTCGTGAACGTGCTTTCTTTATGTGCCCTTTTGTATACCATATGTGGTGGAATCATGTATATATGTTCTGGAACAAGTTCTTCGATAACATGTTTATAGAATGCCTTGTATATGCTTTGAGGCATGAACAGACTTATATGTGAAGGTTTTTCCTGTTTGGTAGTTTTATGAAAATAGTTTTAATTTATAGTGTTATATGGTAATATGCTTGTTAATATTTCTTCCGCAGTTATGTTTTGAGTAATCTCTCTTTGTGTGGCATAGGGCTTCACAAAAACCCTAGAAAACTAGGATTTTTGGGTGGAAATGTGGTGGATATGGAAGGGGTAGGTAGAAGCTCTTAATTGCTCTAGGAGGAGGAATAAAATATCTAAGGGAGGCTATGGAGACTCTAACCTAATTCTTTGGCCGCCAACATAGTATATATAGGTGATGGGAAGCACTAGGGTAAGTGGGGGTAAAGTTGTGAATTTAGTGCAAAAAGCAGTAGGGTTTGGGTGATCACCATGGGTGTGGTGGATGAAGGTGATTGCAGTCATGGTGCTTTATCACGCGTGAGGTGGTGAAGGCTAAAATGATAGGTAAAAGTGGGACTTTGGAGGCGTGATGGCTACGGTCGTGGGGGGCGCGATAGTCATGTTGGGTGAGAGGTGGCACGGTCATAGAGGGGGCACGGTTGTTCTAGGGGTTGTTGTTGATGTCGAACACCACAGGTGTGGTGGGCTCTATGTCTGAGGTGTCTTTGAAGGACAATGACCATGCTGATGAACACAACTGTGCTAACTGGAGTTCTAATCCTTGAAGAAGTTCTTTGACACGGTCGTGTTGATGGACATGGCTGTGATGGCTCTGAATGGCCACGGTTGTGATGATGGCCACGACCATGGTGGCACCTTTGTTGTAGCTTGAATTTTAGTATGATCTTGGGAAATTTCTCCATGGGTGTGGCAAAGTACCATGACTCGTGGTGAGGTCTTAGATGCCCAACTTTGCTCTTAGCTCCTCCAAATGGGTTCTTTTTCCCTTAGACCAATTTTTTCTATTCAAGGGATGCTTGGGGAAGGTATGGGTCCAATCGTGTGGTGTAGAGTCCTAAGGATCCTCTCCTTCACTCCCCTTTACATCCAATGCATGTACCAAAACCCTGGAAAAAAAATGCAAAAAACATCCATAAGTGGATTTGACATAAAATTGCATATCAGGGAGAATGACTTACATTCCTACATGTTTAGATGTGATTAAGATACAAAAAGACACAAGATGGAGACCTAGAATAGGGATGCATCATGGCATAAGGGAGATCAGAGATCTCCCAATAGAGGAAGGCACCCTCACCCACTGAACGTTGTTTAAGAAAGGGTAGCATAAGAACACCCGGTGAGGGTGAGAGTTGTGCATGAGCAGTACACATTTGACTTGTACCAACTTGGTGCCATACAACCCTAGGATAGGTAGAAGGATATGCCAAATCTGCCACAAACAACACCAATCAGTCAAAATGATAAACAATGGTGAACCTCATGGTGAATGTCAACCACAGTCCAACTGCCCTCTCCATGAGTACTTCACCCCGGGGAACTAAAACTCCCCAATTTCCACCCTTTTTGAGAAAATTTTGGGTCAATAATTCTCCATTCCACCATCCCTTTTCAGACTCCTTCCTACTTACAACGGGATGGAGAATGAGAACCCCTACCGCCATATCAACACCTTCCTTGAAAATTTTTCCACTTTCTGCACACCCACCACCACTGATGACTCAATCTGAAGAACCTTCTTCCCCTTCTCTCTAAAATAAAAATCCAAGGAGTGGTACATCTTCAAGCCTAAGTTGGTGATATGGAACGTGGTGAAGAATGAATTCCTTAAGAAGTTCTACCCAATCCCCAAGTTGACCCAGATGCAGAGATGTATTACCTCCTTCTCACAAAAAGAGAATGAACCCTTCTACGAGGTGTGGGAAATGTTCCAAAAGCTATTTATGTTGAGCCAAAACAATGTTAATTCTTCATGTGAAGGCACATTCATGGCAAATCCACAGGAGGAGTCTTGGCCATTGTTAGAGCATCTTGCTGAGAATGCTCGTCACTGGGCTTCAACTAAAGGAGAGCATTGTGACCGGAACTACATCCCCCCACCTCCTCTTGTAGCTCTAGTCAGGGCAGAAACCAACCCATAAATGTTGAAGAGGATTGCGGATATGATGAACATGATGAAGAACCAAACTGGTGGTTCTTCTAGTCTATCCACTATGGAAGTTGATGCTTGAGGAAGAAAAAGTGAACACTTTGTGTGCCTTTGGCAACTGAAACAACTAAGGACCAATGTCCAACTTCTATACTCCAGAGTGGAGGAATCATCCAAACATCTCATGGAAACAACAAAATGAGGAGGGGCAAGGGCAGCCAAGGCAAAATCAAGGGCCCAAGTACAACTCCAAGTTTGAAGTTCTAGGAAGGCTAAGGAGACTTTATGAAGTGAAGAAAGAGGTGTCCTCTCAAGGACAAAACATTAGCTGCCTTAAACAAAGGCTTGATCAAATTTCCCTTTTACTTGCCCGCCGTGAAGAAGGGAGGTTCCTGTCTCCACCTATGGCCAACCCAAATAATGATGGTGGTTATGTAAGCACTACTCAAGGTGCTTATGTCCCACCAAAAGGCCAAGTACCCCCACTTCACCAATACCAGGAACCACCAAATCTATATGCTCCTCCACCTCAACAACCCTATTATAACTACCAATACCCTACACCTCACTCATACTAATAACCCCTGCCACAATATCACCCCATCCACCACAACCACAACCCCAACCACAATTTATCATCCAAAACCCAAATCCACCACACTCAAGGCCACCACCACCTCAACAACCACCTCCACAAGCTTCCTCTTCCACTACCCATGAGCATGTGAAGGAAGTGACAATTTTGAGGAGTGGTAGGACCTTGGAGCAGCCACATGGTACTTCTATGGATAGCATAGCTAGTGATGACAGGGTTGAAACTGTGATCAAGGATGTTGATACTGAGATTCAGGCTGATGATATTGTGATAGGCACTTGGGTTGATACTATGATACCAAAAGATGATATCGTGATTCTTGTGATATCGCTGGATGATATTGTTGATTGAGCTAGTTGGGAGCACAACTCCCTCCATTCCTAGATTCACTTGAAGAGCCATCCACAAAAAGAAGGAAGAAGAAGCACACCAAGGACATCATGGAGACCTTTAAGTAGGTTAATATCAACATTCTTTTACTTGATGTGATAAAGCAAATTCTGTCTTATGCTAAGTTCTTGAAAGACTTATGCACATTCAAGAGGAAGACAACAGGCAGGATGCTAGGGAAAGTCAAGCTCACTGAGCAAGTGAGCTCAATTCTGCAACACATCATGCCAAGGAAGAGGAAATATCTCGGTGCTCCCATCATCTCATGCTACATTGGAGCACACTACATAGACCAATCTCTTCTTGACTTGGGTTCTAGTGTAAATTTGATGCCTATGATGTGTTTGCTGAACTGCAAATGGGACAACTGGATCCATCTCACTGTACTTTGCAATTGGTTGATAGATCTGTGAAAATGCCTAGAGGGCATGTTGATGATGTGTTGGTTAGACTTGACAATGAGACATATGCATTCTTCCCTGCTGATTTCATTGTTTTGGACATGGAAAAAGACTTGAGGAAAGTGCCTATTATCTTAGGGAGACCCTTCTTGGATACAACTGATGCAGCGATCCATGTGAGGACAAGCACCATGTATGTGACTTTCATGTACATGAAGATCCAACTAAAAAATTCAAGTCTTCTATTGAGGTTGATGTGATAGATTCTATAGAAGAGGATTGTTATCTAATTGAGTGTCTTGATGAGATTTTAGAAGAATGTCTATCTACATGGATTCAAACTTCCACATAAGGAATCATTCTAGAGTCCATTGATGAATTTCTCGACGATGATGAGGAGGAGGAGGATGAGGAAGAAGAGTTGGCCTTAGTGGCTACAAGTGAGGACCTCCCATCCATTTCTGAACCATTAAAGAATTCCCTTGAAGAGCCTCCAGTTTTTGACCTCAAGTCTTTTCCCGAAGGGCTGAAATATGCTTTCTTAGGCTCCAATGGCACCCTCCCAGTGATCATTTCTTGTATCCTCTCTCCAGAGCAAGAAGATGCTTTGATGGCGGTTTTGAAGAAGAAGATTCAGGACATCATATGGTCCATTACTAATTTGAAGGGTATTAACCCCTCTATTCATGTCCATAGAATCCATCTTGAGGATGACTCTAGACCAACCTGTCAAATGCAAAGACGGTTGAATCCAAAATTGAAAGAAGTTGGCACAACATAGGTCGTGAAGATATTTGATGTTGTAATCATATATCCCATTTCTAACAGCCCATGGGTGAGTCCAATCCAAGTTGTACCCAAGAAGGGTGGGATCACAGTCCCTGAGAATGAAGATGGGGAATTTATGCCCATGAGAGAGCAATCCAAGTGGAGGATGTGTGTGGACTATAGAAAATTGAATAAAAAGACCAAGAAAGACCATTACCCTCTCCCATTCCTTGATCAAATCTTGGAGAGATTAGTTGGACATAGTTTTTACTATTTTCTTGATGGGTACTCCAGTTACTTCCAAATAGCTATTCATCCTGTTGATCAAGAGAAGATGGCGTTCACTTGTCTAAGGGGTAATTTTGCTTACAGAAGAATGCCATTTGGGTTGTACAATGCTCCTTTGAAATTTCAAAGATGTGTAACATCCATCTTTGCTTATGTGCTTGATTTGTCGCTTGAAGTCTTTATGGATGTCTTTTTATGTTTGGTAAGACATTTGATGAGTGTTTGCTCTTCCTAGCAGTCGTGCTGGAAAGGTGTGTAAAGGTCTGCTTGGTACTATCTTGTGAGAAAAGTCACTTCATGGTGCTCGAAGGTATTATTTTGGGTCACCGAGTTTCTAAAGTCGGAATTGAAGTTGATAATGCCAAAGTGGGCCTGATTTCCACTCTCACCATTCCTTCCACCGTAAGATATATCTGATCTTTCTTGGGGCATGTAGGTTTCTATCGTCGTTTCATTAAAGACTTTAGAAAAATCTCAAGGCCACTTGGTCATTTGCTTAAAAAAGATGTGGAATTCAATTTTGATGAGAAGTGTGTTGAAGCTTTCAATCACTTAAAGAACAAGCTCGTCTCTGCTCCTATCATGCAGCCCCCAGATTTCTCCTTGCCATTCAAGATCATGACTGATGCATTGGATATGGAAGTGGGGGATGTGTTGGGATAAAGGATTGGTTGGATTCCACATGCCATTTACTATGCAATTAAGACTCTTGATGAAGCTCAAAGGAACTACACCACCACAGAAAAAGAGTTACTTACTGTGATTTTTTCTCTTGACAAGTTTTGCTTTTATCTCTTATAAAACAAGGTGTTGGTGTACATGGATCATGCATCCTTAAAATATCGCATGACAAAGAAAGATTCTAAGCCAAGATTGATCTGATGGATTCTATTTCTCCAAGAGTTTGATCTAGATATTGTTGACAAAAAGGGAGTAGAAAATTATGCAGCCGACCATCTCTCATGCATTGAAGCACCGTATGATGATGGGAAGCGAATCAAAGAAATAATGCCACATGAGAAACTTTTATTACTTTCATCCACCCAAAGACCGTGGTAAAAGCACATAGCTAACTTCTTAGCTAGTGGGAGGATATTGAGTACTTGGACAAGGGAGGAGAGCAAGAGACTATTTTCTATGGCGAAAAACTATGCTTGGGATGACCGACATCTATTCAAATATTATCCCGACCAACTCATTAGAAGGTGTGTTCCAGAAATTTAGTAGCAAGAGATCCTAGCCACGTGCCAATTTGGTGCATGTAGAGGTCATTTTGGTGGGAAAGGTACAGCAGCCAAGATTCTTCAAAGTGGATTTTATTGGACAACCTTGTTCAAAGATGCTCATGGGTTTTGCAAATGATGTTTGAAGTGCCAAAAGGTGGGCACTATCTCCAAGAGGGACATGATGCCTCTATCACCCATTCTTGTGGTTGAGTTGTTTGATGTTTGGGGATTTGATTTTATGTGTATGTTTCCTCCCTCCTTTGGGTATGTGTACATTTTGGTGGTTGTGAAATATGTATCGAAGTGGATTGAAGCAATTGCTACTAGAACAAATGATCATAAAGTGGTTTGTACTTTTGTGAAGTCAAACATCTTCAGCCAATTCGGTGTGCCAAGAGCAGTGATTAGTGATGGTGGAAGACATTTCATTCATAGGACATTTGAAGGGTTGCTAAAAAACACAGAGTAAACCATCATGTGGCTACTCCTTACCACCCTCAAATGAGTGGTGAAGTTGAGTTAGCTAATCAGGAGATAAAGCTCATTCTTGAGAAGACGATGAGGTCAGACCGCAAGGATTGGTCTTTTCATCTCAACAAAGCTTTGCAGGCATATAGGACTGCGTATAAAGCCCTGATTGGCAGCACACATTTAAGCTTGATTATGGAAAAAGCTGCCATTTACATGTACAATTGCAACACAAGGCTTTATGGGCTTTGAAAGCCATGGATATGGATGGAGACACTACATGATTGAAAAGAAAGTTGTAGCTACATGATCTTGAGGAGATGAGACATGAGGCCTATGAATTGTCCAAAAGAAACAAGAGAAGGATAAAGTTTCTTCACGACAAGCTGATCAAGAAGAAGGATTTTGAGCCTGTGCAATGGGTATGGTTGTACAACTCTAGGATGAAGTTCTTTCCCAAAAAACTTCAATCTAGATGGGAAGGACATTATCTAATCAAGAATGTATATCCATCCAGAGTTGTTGTGATATGTGAGAAGGATGGAGCAAGAGAGTTTACTGTAAATGGACAAAGATTGAAAGCAGTTGTTGAAGTAGGTTTAGATAGAGCCAATCAAAGTTTTGATATTGTGATGTTATTTGAGGAACACCAGCTTGATGAAGAGATGTGCTTGAATGCACATGAGACGAATATTTACTACAAAGATGCTTTGAGAGTTTTGATAGGATGAACGGTGTAAAATTCAGCACTAGTGAGAGGCAACCCACCTAGGTTTGAGAAATTTTGCACCCAACCTTCACTTTTTGATACTTTTTCTTTGTTTTCACACGATTCCAAGAATACACACATGCACACTTGTGCTTGCTAGTTTTTTATTTAACTTTTGATGAGATGTAGGTGACATATTTAAGAGAGAGAAAGAGAGGGAAAGGAATGGTTCTTGAAGAGAAAATGTGGCAAAGAGTCAAAATAGTGCAAAAATATCAAAGTTTTCAAAATTGAATTGACAAAGTATAGAGGAAAGACCCACCACAGTTGTGGTGAACCAAAACGGCTGTGGTGGAATTGTTTTAAAAAGTTACATTAACATGGACAATTTTGTGAAGGAATGGCCATGGCCGTGGAGCTCAAAATAGTTGTGGCACATGCAAGACAACACAGTCGTGGCCACATGAAGGCAACACGGTCGTGATGCTCACCATGTATGTAGTGATTTAATTGCAAAAAATCAAGGAAGTTACAGTAATGGAGGTGATTTTGCACATGAATGGCCATGGACATGGTGGCTACCACAGCTGAGGCGAGAGGAGTACACCATGACCGTGGCGACCATCACAAATATGGTGAGAGTTGAAATGCAGCCTCCTTCACCAACCACCATAACCGTGGCACCCGCCACAGCCGTGTCGCCAAACTCCCACGATGACTGTGGCGACCAACCATGCCTATGGCAGGGGCCGACCCCACCTATTTTTCACATAAACTTCCAAAAACACCACCACCATCCCCTCATTCTTTCACACTTACGTGAGCTCCCCCTCGGTCGTGGTGACCTGCGCTGACCCCAGCACCTCCACCCTTGCTTCTCTAGCCCAAATACTCCACTCAATCGACCTCCAATCACTTCCTACGCCTCCACCACCTCTCCCTCTTCCATTTACACCCCAAATCCTCCATCAATCTATCCACCATATTCATTTTCGTCCTCCACCACATCTACAGCCACTCCACCCAAAAACCAATGAAAATTCACCAATTGTCGCCCAAAACCTTTAAAAACTCCATCCTCCACCATCACAACAACCATCCTAACCCACACCACCCATCCCTCAACCTCCATTTTTCCTTCTCCTAAAAAAATCTAAAAACCACAGCTCTACCACCACCACCACCTCCATACAATGAAGGGGATAGACAAGGTTGTGAAGAAGGGGGCTAAAAAGAGCCTTGAGGTGATCACTGGAGGAAAAGTTTGCACCAAGAGAGCGTCCTCTCAAGTCTTCATGCCATCCCACACTCCATCACCATCAAACTCCATTTCCCAATCATTCCACCGTTCAACATCAATGAGTGCCTCTGGCACCCAATTGTCAGACAACTACCACATAACCGATGAGACCTATCGAGAGGAGGAGGATGAGGCATCCAAGAAGAACCTCGATGCCATGATTGATGAGGTGGAGCCAAAGATCACAACTTGCCAAAAGCAAGGCAAGGGATGTAACATACTAGATCTTGGACCCTACCCTAGAATTTTGATCTCTTAGAATTAGCCAAACAAAGTTAAGGTTTAGACCTAAAAGATTTTTGGTATAACCTTAATGAGCTAATGCATGTATGGATCACCCTAATGTTTACACATTAGATTTAGACCAATAATGGAACATAAAATGTGTCACATGGGGAATACATGATAATTCGTGCTTAATAGTCACACATAAATCTTTAGGTGAAGTTTTTAACATGATTCGATGGATAAAAATAATAATGATGATAATATAAGGATAATATGCTCAAATATTAATTGTGACATAAATCATTTAAGGAAACCCCAAAAGTGAAATCTAAGTTAAAAATCATGTTCCTAGTATCCCAATTGCCTTGGGAGTCAAGTTTCACATTATTCACATAATAATGATTAAATTAATATATTTTAGAAAAGAAGATATGAGTTTTTCTCCAAAATATCAAATAAAATAATAAATTACCCCAAAAAAGGAAAATAATCTTGGATTCATAGTCTACATAATAAATATATCCTTTGGGTGAATTTTCATCCAATTTGGAAGATGTTTGATTAAAAGATGAAATCAGCAGAGAGGAATGTGTAGAACTTTCAAAGTATTAAACTAATGCACAAACAACTCCAACATGTAAAATTGATGGCAAATTTGTATCTAATACATTAAATATAATTTGTGGGTGAAGTTTTATAAAATTTGGAGAATCTTAAAGTTATTAATGCATGAGGAAAGAGAAAATAATTTTTAATTTATTTAACATAACAAAATTCTCAAAAGGCAAATATAATTGCTTATTAAGATTCCTCATATCCAAAATAGTTTGAGTGTCAAATTTCATCTAATTTGGGATTCATTTGCACCCTCAAAAGAGGAGAGAGAAAAAGGAAAATAATTATTATTGGGTTTTTTACACTAACGAGTTTCAATCTTAAGAAAGATCTTTTACTCAACTAACTGATTCTCGCAAGTATATGGAAGTAGTTGTAGTCAAGATTGAACACAAGGAGCTTTAGTAATCAATTAAATGCAACAGTGCTAAGGTTCAACAATCTAGACCATTGTAAAGGTGATTTGGTTGATTAATCTTTTAAAAAAAAGTAAGCAAAAAATAAATGGCTAACTAAAAGAGGTTAAAATTCATATATTGAAGTATCTTGGACTTAGGATTTCACTCACATACCATAGCATAGAACAGGAGCACGAAATTTAAACATACTAAGCACTTGTTTTAAAGGAGAGTTGTATGTTGCACTTCACCTCTCGGTGCAACTACAACGATCCTAACTCAATTCAACATTCCCATGTATGAATTTCATTTTGGATCACAAACCTACTCCTCAACTCCATAATTTCCACTCCCATGGTAAAGAAGGAGCTTCCAAGAGAGTACCTCCTTACTCTCCTACCTATCTTCTCATATCAAGCAAAAGAGCATAAAACATACACATAAGGTGGCCAGCCATACATGCAGAAAAGAAGAAACCGGTACTCACAAGGTGGAAAAACAAGCAACATAGAATTTAGTACAAAATTATCATGTTCCATACATGCTATGACATGGGAGTTACTCTCCCATGTCCAAGAAAAGGAAACTACTCGCCCATGATGATGTACAACAGAAAATGTGCAGAAATTTTAGAGTTCAACATGATTTAGAGAAGGAAAAACTAAGAGAACTGAAGGTGTAACCCAAGAAGATTAAAATTCTAGCTTGGGGATGAAATTCCTCTCCTACAGCTTCTCCAAACTGGATAAGCTTCCCTCTCGAGAAGCTTTGTAGAGTGAAGAAGCTTTGCTGCACCTCCAGAGAAGAAAATGGAGAAGAAAAGAGGAAAATGGTGTTCTTTAGCAAGAAACCACCTTCTTCTACCCCAAAATCACCCTCCTCACTCTATCCTTGCTCTTGGATGAAAGAGTTTCAAATTATGACCAAAGATAACTTCTCCATAGAATGGTTTTGTATTTTAAAATGAAAGGAGTCATATTTGAAAAATTGTTGAAACTGACAAGCACACGGTGTGTCTTCCTTTGGACACGGTGTATCATGTCTCCAATAGTTATTTCTGAGTGTAAAGCACACAGTGTGTCTGAATTAATACACGTCGTGTACATTACCAGAAAGGCAAGACTCGATTCTGAATTCTTAGGTACACGTTGTGTCTTTTGTGGACACGTTGTGTACTTTTCTTCAGCATCTGAAGTATTAGGCCGTCTAGAAATGTGCACGTCGTGTCTTAAATAAGACACATCGTGTGCTTTGCTTTTTTAGCGGAATTAAAAATCTGAATGTCACCAATGTTTGGGGAAGTCCCGATAATGATGAATTTGAGTTGGGATATCTCCAATTTGATCCTTTTGAAGCATACCTGCAATACACATCATGTGATAAGAAAAATAACAAAAAGTTGGCAAGAATGATATGGATAAAGGCTAAATGAGAATAAAATGAATTGAATTTGTGTGTGAAATCATGTGAAAATTTGGTGTGGAAAGCACACAACAAATCCCCCTAAGCTTGAACCATTGCTTGTCCTCAAGCAAAAAGAGCATAGCCACACAAATGAAAGAATGTTCAAGCTCATGCATGGATTAAATGAAATGAAGATATGCAATAAACTCAACCAATGATGCACATTAGGTTTATTTTCATAGCTATCATCTCAATTTAAACATCCAAGATATAGAAGTTTTAGTTCAACAATGGTGGTCACAAATTAAGAAAAACAATCAACTACACAACACTAAATAGGACGTGGATAGTCAAGCCAAACAACTAGTGGATGTACATCACAAAATTTTTAGCTGTTATGGATGTAAATGATGAAATCTTAGTTAACTCTAAAAATCTCAGTTGAGCTCTCTTCTAAAAAAGATATGGTAATTTATTTTTGGTATTCCGGCACTCGGCTGCTAATTTAGGCTTCTGCACACGTGGAGTGTCGGTTGGGGTGTTATTTTTACCCTCTTTTGATTTTCATACCACCTAACCATCGTTGCCAGATCGGACTCACATTAGGCTAGCATGATATGTGGGCTATTTGCCATCTTTTATTGGGTAAAGTGAGAAAATGATAAAAGAAATTTATGCATAATGCAAGAGAGTCAACTAGAAAGTTAAGTTAACAAGATTTCATTCATTGTTTTGCACATTTTTCACTGCAAAATCGATTGTATATGCACTAAGGGTTTGGAAAGAGTATCCCATATTCTAAATAGTGTTGTAGAGTTGGTTTATTCGCTGAAATTTGAGACGGTTACATGTAATTAGCAATCAAAGATGTGAAAAATGAGAGTTCAAGCTATAATTACAAACCAAGATCATGTGCATGGGGAATTTCATTTTCCATTTGATTCATGCATGTTCTTTACTAATTCTTTCATATGGCAAAAAGAAGTATAAGGTACAAGATGGTTCAAACATACAAGGTACAAAATTTCATTCCATTGCAATAGCCATTTCATATTAAACTTGCCATGAAGGGAAATATAGAACATGAAACAAGATGAAATAAAAGACTGAAATAAAAGACTGACATGACTAACAAAAGCAAATGAAAACAAAAACTACATTACGGGCCGGTTACACCCCCCTAAGCTTGAAATCTTTAGTGTCCTCACTGCATCAATCAAACTCGTGGAGGTAACAACTGGATACATGTTATGGGTGAAAATCAATATGAGGGGCCAGCGCCCCTGTGGTCAGTCAAAAAGAACTGGCTAATAAGATCATCTTATGGAACATCCATCAAAGTGGGTTGTGGGACAGACTCAGGTTGTTGTGGTGGCGGCGACTGATATAGCTGTGGGATGGAGTAGTGGCCCTGTAAGATGTGCCATGAATCCATGCAGTGGACCATGTCATGCATCGTAGTATACTGTGTACCCATCTGATCTAGGCGGTCGTCGATATGATCAAACTGTTGTTGCACATAGTTGTACAGATGCCTGACATCAGGCATCACCCAGGAGTACTCCGTCTGAGTGCTGGTAGAGGGAGGTGGTGGAGTAGAAGTAGAAGAAGGAGGCACCCCGGTATCATTAACAGCTCTAGTTGCCTCTACCTCTTCATCAGTGTTTAGCATGACCTTCCACTTGTCCTTGTTCTCCAAAGTGATGTGCTCAGGATCTAGAATGTCAATGTACTGATCATCATCGAAGAATTGCTGAAACTTGATGTCACTATTGGAAACTTTTGAGAGAAACCCTACAGAGAGAAGGTATTGGATGTCTACCAGGTTTCTACGTGGTGCTGCCTCTAAACCTGTCAAATCAACATCAAGCTTCTATGCAATCAGATTAATCAAACCACCACACATTATGTTGTTGGTGTCCCTCTTCTTTACCTTCTTAATGTCCAGAATACGTGTAAGAATATAGAAAGTAGCATTAATTGGGTGCTCATACATCATCCCCCATAAGAAGAAAAGATATTGCTTTCCTACAACCCCCTGGGTTTCCTTCTTGGCAAACACTCTGGTACTAAGAAGGTGGTGAATGTACCAGAAGATAGGGTTATGGATAGAAGACGCTCTGGATTTCTTTGCCTCATGATGTTGCTCATCAGATATTTCACACCAAAACTCATCATTGTGAAAAACCGGCAGATAACTAATTGCGTTGTCATAATGGCACTCCAGCAACTCACAAAAATGCCTAAATGTGAGCTTAAAAGAATGACCCAAAATCCTGAAACCAATAATACCATAGGGCTCGAGCTTCTTCTGTGGATTTTGCTCAGTGGTGAGTGTCGTCAAAAACTCATAGACTAGGTGGGGATAAGTGTTTGATATTGTAAGGCAGATGTAGCTTAACCCCAAGTCCCACAGGTGCATGACAACTTCATCTTTGAATCCCAGAGTCATCATTGTCTGTTGGCAACCAAATTGAGTCAAAAGTACCCTCCTTGCAATAAGAAACTAGTATGTCGGGTCTTCTTCAGGTGTGACCCAGAATTGAGTAGTTGAGACGTATGTCAGTGCTTGGGAGGAACTGGCACCATACTTGTGGTTGTTGGTTTGCTTGAAAGGGTCCATTTTTACTACTGACTGATGGTCACACGTCATGTGTTGGGGTGGACATGGTATGTGGATAAGGTAAAACTTTGGCTGAAACTGAAATACACACAGCGTGTGCAAAAAAGTACATGTTGTGTGTCTGGAGATCTGCGGTAATCTATAGATGGGACGGCAGCAATTTTGAGAAACTTAGAAGGGGGAAATCGACCGGCGTGCTTGGAGATGGTCCTCGTGTGGTTGAGAAGATCTGTGGCACTTTTTTTGGTGTCAATGAAGGCGCTTGGAGAGGAAAATGGCAGATCTTTTGCTCACGTCCTCATCAGAGAAGATGATGGCGGCGTGAGCAGCAGCGTGAGGTAGAAGAAGATGTTGGCAGTGTGAGCTTGATGAAGAGTAGTTGTAGATCCGGTGGTTAGAAATAGGGATAGTGGATAGAGCTTGACGGTGGGAGATCCTTCTTGTGTTAGGGCACACGGCGGCGGCTGAGGAGATCTACTCAAGCTTGAAGATGACACGCTGTGAGCAAGAAGGCTACTAGCTTGAAGAAGAAGGAGACACATCCAACGAACATGGCACGACGATGGATGTCGTGTGTGCTAGGGCACACGGTGGCTGGGAAGCAGAGGGCTAGGGAGCACGACAGCTCTGAGGTCTCACACGGCTTGAATGAATGTGTAAGTGAGGGTGTGGTCGTGTTCTAGGTTAAGAACCTGCATTTTCGTCAAAAGACACAACGTGTTCAAATAAAGACATGTCGTGTGTCTTTTCAAAACTCCCTTTCTGTATAATAGGACACATCATGTCTAAATTGGTATACGTCGTGTGACTTTGTAGAAATTCAAAATGCCCATTTTCATTGATAACTACACGGCATGTTCAAATAAAGATGTGTCGTGTTTCTTTTCCAGATAGCTTATTCTTTCCCCTTCTATTGTGATACACATCGTGTCTAATTTAGGACACGTCGTATTTGTATTCCAGATTTCTTATTCTTCCCATTTCTGCATGGGTACACGGCGTGTCTAATTTAGGACATGTCGTGTACTTTTCGAGGATGAGTAATAATTTGTATCTACTGGATTGTGACACAGCGTGTCTAAATAAAGACACGCCGTGTACCTAGAGATATGGCTCGCCTGCTGTATTCTGAGAATAGGGACATGTCATGTGTTTTTCAGACATGTCGTGTATCTAGAGATGTAGCTCGGTTGTTGTATTTCTGGAAGTAGAGACACACTGTGTCTTAAATAAGACACACCATGTCTTCTGTAGTTTCTACCGAAAATAGCTTTTTTGTCAGCACAGAACTAATAACAGACATGGCAATAGAATTGTCTAAATTATTACATTCATCCATGACAAGCTTATTTATGAAACTAAATAGTATTCTTGACTCAAATGACTTAGAAAATAAATCTATCCTAATGTGGGCTCAACTCCCACAAGGTCCTCCATTTAGAGTCCAGAGTGAGACTCTTCAACTTGTCCATCATGCATCTTGAAGGGAGAATCATGCTCCCTTGTGAACTTCATCTCCCAAGGTATATAGCTTGCAATGTTTCCCATTTACTTTGAACGCTCCATCCTTTCCTTGTAACTCAACAGCTCCATATGGAAAAATCTTCAATACAAGAAAAGGGTCGCACCACTTTGACTTTAGTTTTCTAGGGAATAGTTTGAGTCTTGAGTTGAACAACAACAATTTGTCTCCTTTTTTGAAGTCTTTCCTCTAGATTCTCTTGTCGTGCCACATCTTGGTTCTTTCTTTGTAGAGATTGCATTTTCATATGCATCTAGCCTGAGTTCCTCCAATTCTTGCAGTTACAATAGACGCTTTTCACCAGCCTTCTTCATGTCAAAATTGTAAGAACTTGATAGCCCAAAGAGCATGATGTTCTAGCTCCAGCAGAAGATGACAAGATTTACCATATATCAATTTAAATGAAGTTGTGCCTATGATGGTTTTATAAGATGTCTGGTATGCCCATAGTGCATCGTCTATCTTCAATGCGCAATCTTTCCTTGAGCTAGACATTGTCTTTTCTAGAATGCTTTTCAGCTGTCAGTTGGAGACCTCTACTTACCCTAAAATTTGAGGATGGTAGGGTGTAGAGACTTTATGAGTGACTTCATACTTAGATAAAAGGTTGTTGAATTGTTTCTCAACAAAATGCATGCCTCCATCAGAGATTATACCTCTACGAACTCCAAACTGAGGGGAACTGATTTTTTGTAATAGCTTGACTACAGACTTTGCATCAAGTGCTTGGGTTGGAATGGCCTCAACCCACTTAAAGACATACTCACAAGCAACTAGAATGTATTGATGGCCACAAGAAGATGGGAATGGTCCCATGTAATCAACTCCCCATACATAAAATACCTCAATCTCCAAGATAGAGTTAAGAGGCATGTCATCACGTCTAGAAATTCCTTCGGTCCTTTAGCATTTATCACACACTTTGACAAACAAATTGACATCTTTAAATAATGTTGGCCAATAGAAACTGGCCTGGAGAATCTTTGTTGCAGTCTTTTCTCCTCCAAAGTGACCTATGTAAGGAGAGGCATGGAATTCAGAAATAATAGTGTCAATCTCTTCTTCAGCGACACACCTTCAGATAAGTCCATCACTCCCATGTTTGAACAACAAGGGTTCGTCCCAATAGTAGAACTTTACGACATGGAAGAACTTCCAGCTGCAACTATCCTGTAGCAAGAAAGTTTGCAATGTCTACAAACCATGGTACTTGTGTGGATGATAATGCATAAAGCTTATCAATAGACAAATAATCTCAGCATCTTTAGTCAATCTAGAAAGATGATCGACGACATTGTTCTCTATCCCCTTCTTATCTTGAATTTCAAGGTCAAACTCTTGTAGAAGTAGTATCCAGTAGATGAGATGAGGTTTTGCATCCTTCTTGTTGAGCAAATACTTTATGGCAACATGATCTATATACATGATTACCTTAGATGCTACCAAGTACTTTCAAAATTTTTTGAAGGTGCACACTATAGCAAGCATCTCCTTCTCGATGGTTGTGTAATTGATTTGGTATATGGTATGAAGCTTCTTCACTTTTTTCTATCCTAGAACTGCCCCTACTGCATAGTCGCTTGCGTCACACATCAATTCAAATGGAGCATTCTAGTCCGGTGGTTGAATGATTGGGGTTGAAATAAGAGCTTCCTTGAGCTTGGTGAAATTTGTACGACAGTCATCATTGAATATGAATTCAACATCCTTTGCAAGTAAAGAACATAATAGCTTTGCAATTTTTGAGAAGTCATTAATGAATTTTCTATAAAACCCTACATGACCAAGGAAACTACAGATGTCCTTGACTGAATAAGGAGTAGACATCTTCTCAATAGCTTCCACCTTGGCCTTGTCAACCTCAATACCCTTGTTACATACAACATGGCCTAATACTACACCGGATTGTACCATGAAATGGCACTTCTCCCAGTTTAGTACTAGGTTAACCTCTTTACAGTGGGCTAAGACTAATGACAAGTTGCATAAACATTGATCAAATGAATCTCCATAGATGCTAAAATCATCCATAAAAATTTTCTTATGTTTTCAATGAAATCAGAAAAAATAGCCATCATGCATCGCAGGAGCATTACAAAGACCAAAGGGCATGCGAATATACGCATAAGTTCCATGCATGCAAGTAAAGGTGATTTTCTCTTAGTCAAGGGGGTAGATAGGAATCTGAAAAAACTCAGAATACTCGTCCAAGTATCAAAAATAAGAGTGCTTTGCAGGTGTTTAAGCATCAAGTCTAAACGGCAATGGAAATGATCCTTTTGGGTCACTTTGTTCAAATGCCAGTAATCAATACACATATGCCAACCCCTGACTATGTGTGTTTGAATCAACTCATCATTATCTCCCTTTATGACAGTTGCACCCCCCCTTCTTAGGTACCACATGAATGGCACTAACCCAAGGGTTGTCACCTAAAGGATAAATGATGTCAACATCAACCAACTTAAAGATTTCCTTTTTAACCACCTCAAGCATATTTTGATTTAAACATCTAGGCAGTTCAATGGTGTCTTTATCATCATACTCCATATTTATTCTATGCATACAAATGGAGGGACAAATGCCTTTCAAATCATCGATAGAGTAACCAATTACGCCTTTATACAAATGCAATTCGGCAAGTAATTTATTTTCTTGTTCATTGGTTAACTCATTATTGATTATTACAGGAGAAGTAGATTCAAAATCAATAAATGCATACCTTGGACCTGGTGGAAGGGATTTAAGTTCTACCTTTCTCCCGGTTACATTTTATTTGGGTTTGTCATCAACAAGTGGAGTGTCTTCTTTAATAGCATCTAATTGAGCAATAGAAAATACCCCAGAATTCTCAGATCCATTATTTATACCTTATTCATCATCACAGTAGTTCAATATTAAACTTGCAACATCATGATCTTCTTGTACAAAAGAATCAACAGAGTCCATAAAATAGATTTCTTCTACATGTGACGGTGCTTTCATGGCATCATATACAGAAAAGTCCATGGCTTCTTTGCCAACTCAGAGTGTGAGTTTTCCTTCTCAAACATCAACTAGGCATCCAATAGTTCTCAAAAAGGGCCTCCAAAAAATAATTAGGGTTGGAAGGAACTTCTACCATATCTAGCACTTCAAAATCATAAGGAATATAGAGTTTACCAATCTATACTAGCACATCTTCCACGATACCTTTGGGGTATTTGATGGAATGATCGTCCAGTTCAATGGCCATCTTTGTAGGCTTCAGATCTCCAAGATCTATCTCTTGCCATAGGGTAGATGGGATGAGGCTAATACTAGCTCCAAGGTCTACATGACCCTTATCAAACATGGTGTTGTTGATATTTCATTATAGAGAGAAAGCTCCCAAATCGTCTAGCTTCTGAGGAAATTTGTTTTGAATGATAGAACTGATTCTTTCATAAAGCATCATGGTCTCTACTTGGTCTACCTTCCTCCTCTTGGTGAGGATGTCCTTAAGAAACTTAGCATATGACGACATCTCTGCAATAACTTTAGCTAGTGGAAGATTTACATGGAGTTTGTTTAGGATGTCCATAAACGTCCTAAACTTTGAATCCTCCTTCGTGTTTGCAAGCCTTTGAAGAAATGGTGCATTTGCTTTCATAGAAGATGGTACTTCAGCCGTACCTTTACCTTTGTCACCCATAGGGGTGTCAAGCTTCTCTTCATCGGCGATCTCTCCACTCTTCTCCTTGGATGGACAATGTACGTGGATTTCAGCTCCACTTCTTAGGGTGATGGCATTTGCTTGTTGTCTTGGATTCACCTCCGGTTGGCTTGGAAGAGAAATGGATTGGGTGTTCTTTTGCTACGTCAAGGCTTGTTGGACAATTTGGTTTTCCAACATCCTTGTGTGAGTGGAAATGCCATCCACTTTTGTGGAGAGTTGGGCAATTGCATCCTTCAAGAGCTTGTCGTTTCCCCTTAACTCTTCATTCTGTTGCATCTATGTGGAGATAAATTTCTCCATCATGGCCTCCAAGGAAGAACTTTGGGGTTGTTGTTGTTGTTGGTAACTCCTATTGTTGTTGAAGCCCGGTGAATTCCCATTGTTTTGTCAGTTGAAGTGTTGTTGCTGCTGCGGTTGTTACTGTCCATTTTGGAAATTCTGAGCATTGCTTGTGTTCCGGTAGAAGAAATTAGGATGATCTCTCCATCCCAGATTGTTGGTGTTGGAATAGGGATTGTATTGTTTGTTCCCCTGCATCCCAATGACATTGGCTTGTTCTATGCTTCCTTCATTCGCATTAGGAGCAAAGCATGAAGAAGAAGTATGTCCAAAATTACCACAAGCTTCACATATCACTTCAGCCGATTAGATTTGCAATGTAGTCATCTTCTCGAACTTCTGTGTAAGAACATCAAGTTTAGTAGCTATTAAGTCAATGACATCAATAGTATGTTTCCCTCCTTGCTTCTCAGTTGAAGAACTAGTTGTAGAGGATGATTGAGCTCTCCTATCTGACCCCCATTGGTAATGGTTGAGCGCTATGTCTTCAATGATGTTGTAAGCCTCCCTATAAGACTTATTCATCAATTCTCCATTTTCTGTTGGATCAAGTGTCATGCAGGTATTGTAGAATAGTCCATTATAGAACGTTTGGAGTAGCAACCAGTTGGTCAATCCATGGTGAGGTCAAAGGCGTTGTAGGTCCTTAAACCGCTCTCATGTATCGTACAGAGTTTCTCCATCGATTTGAGAAAAGTTGGTGAGTTGGTTCCTTAGTTGGGATGTCTTGCTTGGTGGGAAATATTTTGCAAGGAAAGCATTTAGAAGTTGATCCCAATTTTTTATTGACTTCTTAGGAAGAGAAAAAATCCACACCTTGGCTCTATCTCTTAGGGTGAAAGGGAATAGCAGTAGCCTCACTCCATCGATCAATACACCATTGATTTTGAAAGTGTTCATACTCCAAGAACTCAGCCACATGAAGATTCAGATCTTCATTGACTGTGCCTCCAAAGTGGTTCTGCTGGATCATCTGCATCATAGAGGGAGCAATGGAGAAATTGTTCACTTCCATTGTAGGAAGATCAATGGCTGCACAAATGTTTGTGGCAACTGGCATGGCAAAATCCTTCAAAGGATGGTCATCCTCCATGGTTGGATCTCCTGGTGTTGTTTCTTCAAAAGACGAAGAAGATGGTGATGGTGATGATGGTGGAACACCTCCTAGCAGTGGTTGCTCTACTCTTGTTGCTCTTCTTAAGCTTGAAAGAGTATTCTCAATCTCAAGGTCTAGCAATGCTGATGTTTGAAGACCCCTTTGCGAACGACGCATACAATCTGAAAAATAGCAAGAGAATTTGAGAACACAACTAAAAGGTATATGGAAATTCAAAAATGGAAATGATGATCTAGTCTCGAATACAAATTAGCACTTGTTACTCTAATTAGATTAACCATAGCTTCCCGGCAATGGCGCCAAAAACTTATTGGGTTTTTTACACTAACGAGTTTCAATCTTAAGAAAGATCTTTTACTCAACTAACCAATTCCCGCAAGTATACGGAAGTAGTTGTAGTCAAGATTGAATACAAGGAGCTTTAGCAATCAATTAAATGCAATAGTGCTAAGGTTCAACAATCTAGAACGTTTTAAAGGTGATTTGGTTGATTAATTTAAAAATATAGAATTAAGAAAACAGTAAATGGCTTACTAAAAGAGGTTAAAATTCAGATATGGAAGTATCTTGGACTTAGGATTTCACTCACATACCATAGCTTAGAACGTGAGCATGAAATTCAAACATACTAAGCACTTGTTTTAAAGGAGAGTTGTATGTTTCACTTCACCTCTCGGTACAAGTACAACGATCCTAACTCCATTCAACATTCCCAAGTATAAATTTCATTTTGGATCACAAACCTACTCCTCAACTCCATAATTTTCACTCTTGTGGTAAAGAAGGAGTTTCCAAGAGAGTACCTCCTTACTCTCCTACCTATCTTCTCAGATCAAGCAAAAGAGCATAAAACGTAAACATAAGGTGCCCGGCCATACATGCAGAAAAGAAGAAACTGGTACTTACAAGGTGGAAAAACAAGCAACATAGATTTAGTACAAAATTATCATGTTCCATACATGTTATGAAATGGGAGTTACTCTCCCATGTCCAAGAAAAGTAAACTACTCGTCCATGATGATGTACAACAGAAAATGTGTAGAAATTTCAGAGTTCAACATGATTTAGAGAAGGAAAAACTAAGAGAACCGAAGGTGTAACCCAAGAGTAGAATTCCGGCTTGGGGATGTGTGACAACCAAGATTTTAGGGTTTCAATACCACATAGGATCTGAAGACCATGAATGATTATTAGATGTAATTTAGTTCAATTACAATGATTAGCTTTTTATTCACCAACTTGGGTACTTAGGAGGCCAAGAAGTTCATTTAGTAGTCATAGTGAACACAAGTGGCAAATTGATGAGACTTGATGTATGCTACAAATATAATGTGCATTTAGGACTTGTAGGATCAATATTCAATTATTATTTTATTTGCAATCAAGGTTTATTTACATTCAATGATTTAAGATAGATGACCAAATTTTGGATTTTTTTTTGTTTCAAATTTGTGGATGAGAGGGTTTATGTGATGATGAACCCATGTTTCTAATATCAATTCTATTGGATATTTGTGCTAGTGGATACAATAGTTTCAGGCACTGGGAAATAGTTGAATGGCTACCTAGTCATCCATCACCTCCGTATATGTAGGAAGATTTTGTGGTAGATGAGTTCACTTGATCCGATGCAAATGGGACGATCACAGGGATTTTTACTCACAAATGGTGACCTCAGAAACAACCGTAATAGATTGATCCCTATTTTGACTTTAAAGACCGCTGGAACGGAGAGACAATACCTCTCCTCATCACCCTCAACCTCTCGATTGCCGAACACAAACCAAGATGAGAACTATTCCAAGGTCAGAGAGAGAACGTGGTTGAATGGGAAGGATGTTGAGCTCCATCATCATGCCTTGGAGATGGACTCCCAGATGGTGAACCAGTCCTTGATGTCATTCTTCAGCAAAGGCTCCAAGCTCTCTCTCTCCCCTTCTCGATCCCACAACAGCGGCGCCAGGTCTCAATGATCTCTAGACCCTCTTCGTCACTGGAGGCTTGGCACAACCGCTGATCTGACAGGGATTCAGTGGGACCTATTGAAGATGCTAGCTTCCCCTCGTTTGTCCTGGAACTTCTATTTCCTTTCTATGCTTCCGAGCTCCTTGCCTCCCCACTGGTGGTGACTTGTGAAGGAAGTCAGGCCGCAGAGCACTACATCCCAAAAATCAATGCTTGAGCAGCGTTGGGAGGTCCCAACTCATCAGACGAGCACACCCATGTCTAGGTAGTAGCAGGTTGAGGTTGGAGATCCAACTACATGTGGCATCACCTCTCATCAGGGAGATATGAGGAACCAGGAGCGGTCCACTCCTTCCTCGCTGGACCTTGAACTCACGACGGCAATGTTGGCCTGTGAAGGGGAGAAACCGAATGGACCAGGCTCTTAACTGTTTGCTAGATCTGGCCTTGCGGAGGAGTTGTTCCCTGATCAAAAGAGCAGCGACTGATGCTGGAGTAGAAAGAGTGCGGCGACACTAGTCCTCCCAGGCGTGACTACTCTGGTGCATGCCGGCGTCGGAGGATGTGAGGGTGAGGGAGAAGAGTGATGCAGTGTCACCCGATCTAGGTAAACCCAACCTTGGTCGATCGGGTCTTGGTAGCCGGTCAACTGGCAGGTATATGACCCTTGCCCTTCTGGGTAGCATGGCGTGCATCCACAATGCCAAGAAGATGATCGGACGGCCATGACAATCTGAAAAGGTAATATCATTACATATTTACAGAAAACATGCAAACCTTGCATAAACCACAGAAAATGGATCCCTTGTCTAAATAATTCCCACAAAATACCCCTAAACTCAGAAAAATATTCTCTACATTACTGAATCATTAGATCAGGATTTTAAAGCACAACTACATATGATATTTTAATGTAGATGAGAATACTTCATTTAAATAGTATAAGTAGTAAATGCATCAGAAAGATATAAAATTTGGACCAGACCCTTAGAATGACCTATTGATCAGTAGAAAAATACCAGAGAGACATTTAAGATCAGTTTAACTTTAGGTTTGACCAAAACTCTAGTTGGACCTAAATAATAAGTTACATGATGATCCTATTATTAATGATGATTTATTGTTATTAATCAGGTGATGACCAGACTTCTAGATGATCAAGGATAAGTTTAGAATCTCTGAACTCAGGTATGTGGCCTTATAAGTATAAGACTAGATTTCTTGGTTGCTTATGATATGTAATATCATGAATGCTATTATTTGGATATTCATTGCTTGGTTGAACTATTATGAGTTATACTTCGCCAAAATCTAATATAACATAAAAGGATATGGATGGGTTGTAGCTACTAGTGCACCTAGCCCGGTATGGATGTGTGTTGCCTAACATGGATGTATGATGCTTTGGCCCATGTTAGATGTATGATGATATAATTTTTGCCCATACAGGATGTAAGTCAAGTGCAAATAAGTGTAGTACAACCGAATCAAATAAATGTAATAAAAAAGATGTTTACCTGATTTTTTCTTTAAGAAATAGTTTTTCTTTCTTTCTTCCTTCTTCAAGTATTTTCCTTTATGCAACCTTACTAGTGTATCTTTTACCATGTACCAACTTTTGTTGATTCGTTTGTTTCACGTATGTTTTAGGTTCAGAGATAGCATGGGAGAAAAAGAACAGGGTGTGAGCAAGTTATTCAGGTTACCTATTGTCTAGGATCTTGGTTAGCATACATGTTTAGACTTGTGTAAATTCTCTATTCAATGTGTATATATAATTTGTAATAATTCATGTTGTAAATATACATGTTATTGTTGAGATATGTTATGTTTGTATGTTCATGTATGCGCATATTGCTTCCGCAATGCACTCTGATATGATTGGATAATGTTTTCAGATTTTGACCTCTCATCCCTATGGGGTTTGGAGAAGCCAAAATATGGGGATGTTACAGTTGGTATCAAAGCATGAACAATAGTTACACCTAACAAATGCTCACCATGAAACATAAAACTAAATTTCACCTTTCATTTCAAACCCTAGAAACATAGCAAGTTGTTCTATAAGAACTATGTTTGACTTAGCATCTAGGTCAGAACCTAGATGTTCGATTACTAGGTTTAGACAAGTGTCTGAAACCCTTTCCATATAGAGCTCATATGTATTGGGTAGCTACACTAGTCTACATCTCGTTCTCACCATTTCACTAGGTGGCATAGCACTAGACTGTCTACTGTGTGTGGGACACTCATTTTGCTGATTTGGTTTTGTTTTTCCAATCGGATCAAGCCTCGATAGTTTTCTCTAATGTCTTCTTTCTCAGAGAAAAACTATATAATATTTTATTAAATATATGTAAATATAAGATGTGTCCCTCACACTGGAGAGTAATTAGTGTTCATGCAATCTAAGTGAAAGGGAGTGACAATAGTCTAGAAGAGAGAATAGATCTAGATTTGATGTCTAGAGCCTCATAAGGTTATGTGATAGATAGATAGACAAAAGAAAGATGAAGGAAATAAGTATATAGAATCTTATCTAAGTTGATCTATGATGGTATAAGTTCCTTATTAAGATTTGAGTTGTATATGAGCCGAATCCACTCTTAGAGGATCTATGCTAAGTCATGATGTTGAAAGTACATTCCCTTTTCCCTACTTAAGATAAGCTAAGTTAAGATAGAGATGAGTATGTATGAGCCTTAAGCTCTTATACAAGGAGGATGTCTAGTGGCAGGATGAGATATGTGGTAAACTCTAGAGAGAGTAAGACCCACAGGGAGAAGGTCATAGGACCTAGCCTCCAATTTATGAGATATGTGTTAAAAAAATGTGTCCTACACTAGATTACTCTTGAGTGTTGAGTTGAGGCCTTATTCATGATTCAAATCTATATGTGAGAATTGGGTAAAAGAAAAGGATGGGTATATGACCCATATGATAAAGTCAATCATTTGGCTGAGTTAGGTCCTAGCTGGAGTGACATATTTTGTGAATCTCATCATTAGTTGCAAGTGAGGTAATATATGAACTCTAGTTATGAGAGTATGATGCTTTGTGCAAAAGATACTCAACATACATGTTCTCCCTTCTTCCTCTCCATCTTAATATACGATGATAGAAATCTCACTTGAGCTATATAGATGATTTATATATGAGGAGTCACTCGTATAAGCTTGACCTATTCTATATTCCCCCCTCCATCATACATGTAGTACCCAAGATTGAAATCATGATAAGTTTGACTTTAAAATATTCTCTTCCCCTTCATATGAAACATAAAAGATATGATGTTGAGATCATGGGATAAACTTAGTATATTCTCTTTTTCCCTTCACATAATACATGTAAGACATAAAATTTTGAACTCATGAACTTGATATAAAGATATTTTTGGATCATAGGATATATGATCAGAAATATAGTTTGTAACTTTGATCCTTCTCAATGTATGCTTCTAAGTTGAGTATGAATATCACACCATAGGGTGAAACCCTAATGGTCAAACATGTTACGTAAGCCCTTCTTAAGTAGAAAATTTCTAATATCAAGGATGAAGATAAATCTCCTCTAATGTTGAAATCATTGTAAGATGTTAATGATGATAGAATTGAATGATCTGAATACCATGGCATATAAACGAATTCCTCTTGAACTTTAAAAGTATGAACAAAACATGTATCCTTAGGGGTGATGCAGTCCTAAGATATCATAATTTCATGTTATGGCTAAGACTTTAATGATGCTTCGATCTTTATATGGTGGGGTGGGTACACCCTAGATGCCTTAAACCCTAAGATGAGAGCTTAGGGCACATCTAGGAGTATGAGAACCTTGGAATCTAGAAATGGTGATCTATATGAAGTTGAAGCTAGCTATATCACCTTAAGTATGACATTAGTTGAATTTTGAGGATGAAATTTCTTTTTAAGGCGGGGTGAATGTGATAACCAGGATTTTAGGGTTTCAATACCACATATCAGATCTGAAAACCATGAATGATTATTAGATGTAATTTAGTTCAATTACAATGATTAGCTTTTTATTCACCAACTTGGGTACTTAGGAGGCCAAGAAGTTCATTTAGTAGTCATAGTGAACACAAGTGGCAAATTGATGAGACTTGATGTATGCTACAAATATAATGTGCATTTAGGACTTGTAGGATCAATATTCAATTATTATTTGATTTGCAATCAAGGTTTATACACATTCAATGATTTAAGATAGATGACTGAATTTTGGATTTTTTTGGTTTCAAATTTGTGGATGAGAGGGTTTATGTGATGATGAACCCATGTTTCAAATATCAGTTCTATTGGATATTTGTTCTAGAGGATATAATAGTTTCAGGCACTGGGAAGTAGTTGAATGGCTACCTAGTCATCCATCACCTCTGTATATGCAGGAAGATTTTATGGTAGATGGGTTCGCTTGATTCGATGAAAATGGGATGATCACAGGGAGTTTTACTCACAAACGGTGACCTCAGAAACAATTGTAATATATTGATCCCTATTTTGACTTTAAAGATTGCTGGAATGGAGAGACAATACCTCTCCTCATCACCCTCAACCTCTCGATTACCGAACACAAACCAAGATGATAACTATTCCAAGGTCAGAGAGAGAACGTGGTTGAATGGGAAGGATGTTGAGCTCCATCATCATGCCTTGGAGATGGACTCCCAGATGGTGAACCAGACCTTGATGTTGTTCTTCAGCAAAGGATCCAAGCTCTCTCTCTCCCCTTCTCGATCCCACAATAGCGGCGCCAGGTCTCAATGATCTCCAGTCCCTCTTCGTCATTGGAGGCTTGGTACAACCGCTGATCTGAAAGGGATTCAGTGAGACCTATTGAAGATGCTAGCTTCCTTCTATGCTTACGAGCTCCTTGCCTCCCCACTGGTGGCAACTTCTGAAGGAAGCCAGGCCGTGGAGCACTGCATCCCAAAAATCAATGCTTGAGCAACGTTGGGAGGTCCCAACTCATCAGACGAGCACACCCATGTCTAGGTAGTAGCAGGTTGAGGTTGGATATCCAACTACATGTGGTATCACCTCTCATCAGGGATCTATGAGGAACCAAGGGCAGTCCACTCCTTCCTCGCTGGACCTTGAACTCACGACGGCAATGTTGGCCTTTGAAGGGGGAAACTGAATGGACCAGGCTCTTAACTGTTTGCCAGATTTGGCCTTGCAGAGGAGTTGTACCCTAATCAGAATAGTAGCGATTGATGCTGCAGTACCCAGAGTGTGGTGAAACTAGTCCTCCCAGGCGTGACTACTCGGGTGCATGCCGACGTCGGAGGATACGAGGGTGAGGGAGAAGAGTGATGCAGTGTCAACCGATCTAGGTAATCCCAACCTTGGTCGATCGAGTCTTGGTAGCCGGTCAACTGGCAGGTATATGATCCTTGCCCTGCTGGGAAGCATGGTGTGCATCCACAATGCCAAGAAGATGATCGAACGGCCATGAAAATCTAAAAAGGTAATATCATTACTTATTTACAGAAAACATGCAAACCTTGCATAAACCACAGAAAATGGATCCCTTGTCTAAATAATTCCCACAAAATACCCCTAGACTCAGAAAAATGTTCTCTACAATAATGAATCCTTAGATTAGGCTTTTAAAGCCCAACTATGGATGATATTTTAACATAGATGAGAATACTTCATTTAAAAAGTATAATTAGTAAATGCATCAGAAAGATATAAAATTTGGACCAGACCCTTAGAATGACCTATTGATCAGTAGAAAAATACCAGAGATACATTTATGATCAGTTTAACTTTAGGTTTGACCAAAACTCTAGTTGGACCTAAATAATAAGTTACATGACGATCATATTATTAATGATGATTAATTGTTATTAATCAGGTGATGACCAGACTTCTAGATGATCAAGGATAAGTTAAGAATCTCTGAACTTAGGCACGTGGTCTTATACGTATAAGAATAGATTTCTTACTTGCTTATGATATGTAATATCATGAATGCTAGTATTTCGATATTCATTTCTTGGTTGAACTATTATGAGTTATACTTCACCAAAATCTAATATAACATAAAAGGATATGAATGGGTTGTAGCTACTAGTGCACCTAGCCCGGTATGGATGTATGTTGCCTAACATAGATGTATGATGCTTTGGCCCATGTTATATGTATGATGATATAATTTTTGCCCATATAGGATGTAAGTCAAGTGCAAATAAGTGTAGTACAACCGCATCAAATAAATGTAATAAAAAGGATGTTTACCTAATTTTCGCCTTAAGAAATGGTTATTCTCTCTTTCTTCCTTCTTCAAGTATTTTCCTTTATGCAACCTTATTAGTGTATCTTTTACCACGTACCAACTTTTGTTGATTCGTTTGTTTCACGTATGTTTTAGGTTCAGAGATAGCATGGGAGAAAAAGAACAGGGTGTGAGAAAGTTGTTTAGGTTACCTATTGTCTAGGATCCTGGTTAGCATACATGTTTAGACTTGTGTAAAATTCTCAATTCAATGTGTATATATAATTTGTAATAATTCATGTTGTAAATATACATGTTATTGTTGAGATATGTTATGGTTGTATGTTCATGTATGCGCATATTGCTTCCGCAATGCACTCTGATATGATTGGATAATGTTTTCGGATTTTGACCTCTCATCCGTATGGGGTTTGGAGAAGCCAAAATTCGAGGATGTTACAGGATGAAATTCCACTCCTACACGTTGCTCCAAACCAGACAAGCTTCCCTCCCGAGAAGCTTTGTGGAGTGAAGAAGCTCTGTTGCACCTCCGGAGAAGAAAATGGAGAAGAAAAGAGGAAGAAATGGGGTTCTTTAGCAAGAAACCACCTTCTTCCACCCCAAAATCGCCCTCCTTGCTCTAGCCTTTCTCTTGGACAAAAGAGTTTCAAATTATGACCAAAGATAACTGCTCCATAGAGTGGTTTCATCTTTTAAAATGAAAGGAGTCGTATTTGAAAAATTGCTGAAACTGATAGGTACACGGCGTGTCTTCCTTTGGACACGTCTTATCCTATCTCCAACATTTGTTTCTAAGTGTAAAGCACATGGTGTGTCTGAATTAATACATGCCATATACTTTACCGGAAAGGCAAGACTCAATTTTGAATTCCCATGAACACATCGTGTCTTTTATGGACACGATGTGTACTTTTCTTCAGCGTCTGAAGTATTAGGTCATCTGGAAATGTGCACGTCGTGTTTTAAATAAGACACGTCGCGTGCTTTGCTGTTTCAGCAAAATTAAAAATTTGAACATCTCCAATGTTTGGGGAAGTCTCGATAATGATGAATTTGAGTTGGGATATCTCCAATTTGATCCTTTTGAAGCATACCTACAATACACATCATGTGATAAGCAAAATAACAAAAAGGTGGAAAGAATGATATGAATAGAGGCTAAATGAGAACAAAATGAATTGAATTTGTGTGTGAAATCATGTGAAAAGTTGGTGTGGAAAGCACACAACAATTATGTTCATACTTTAGTCGAATTTGATTAGGAATATAATTTAATTTGTCACACCTATTTTATATGTGTGTGTACCTCAGTCATCAAATTCCCAATCAGACGGTCGTGTGTTGTCTTCAACCTTACACCAGTTTGGAAACTGGACAACAGTGATGTAGATATTAAAACAACAATTTATCTCTCAATTCTTAATCTTTTTTTGTGATTCTTGGTTCTATGAAACTGGGAGAAGATTCTGCACCCATTGATTCCATGTTTGATGGGCTTTCATCACCTATATAACCCTAGGTGTTCTTGCCTTCCGTTTCCCCTATTCAGGCCCTATTTCCGCCCTCTTTTCCTTCTCCTCACCTCCTCAAACCTTCAGACCTTTAGAAAATGGGTCCTACACATTCACTGCATCATGAAGAATCATTACATGCAGCTAGTTTGATCTCTTCCGGCCTCGATTAGCATATCCCAATTTTGCCTGATAGCGTCGGCTTTGGGAGCCATCGCGGGGATGTTACCTGGTGTATGACCACCGAGCGACTCGCTGGACACCTAGGAAGGTCCATTATGCTCATGCGGATCCATCCACCACCTCGAGTCCCTTCGATTCTTAGAAAAATCTTATTTCCCCAATTCTACTTCTTTGCCCGAACTAGTACACTAGTTTTTCTGCAATGTTTGGTCGCCATCATGTTCCTCCTTGGGCCTCGAGTTCGGTTGTGCCCAGTGAGTAAGTTTTTAGTTTTTCCTGGTGATTTGGGTGAGAGATTTGCAAGTTTTGGTTCTCAAATCTTGGTCTACTTAAATGTTGTTTGTGGTCATTTCACAGCGCGAAGAACACACAAGGGAGAAGATGACTCCCTATGGATTCCCTTTCCTACCCCTCTCCTTTCCTTTGACTATGGTTTTCCATCTTAAGGGTAAAACCATCTTTTTAGTGAGATGAACTATACGTTGAGAAGTGTTCTTGACTTGATCCAGTTGGCAGAGCCTTATTGGGCCAAGTCATTTTGTTTCAAAATTGAATACACGGTCTACATGGATTTTGGGAATTTCATATTGGTTTTTTTTTCTAAAATCCATAATTAATTATTTACATGTCAAAAAACAAAATAAAATATGTTTTGAGTTCATAAAAATAAGATCTTTCTAATGATTTTGGTTTTGTTGCCTAAATCCAATTATTAATAATAATTAATTTTAATGGATTAATCTAAATGAGTATAACTTTAAAAAATCATAACTAAATATCTAAAAGTCAAAAAATATAATAAAATATGTTTTGAACTCAGAAAAAGATAATCTAAAACCTGACGTGGTTTTAATAACCTAATTTAGTAATATTAAAAATTATATTTTTAGGGTTTTGAATAATTAATAAAAACCTAACCATAATTCTACATATATGCATCATAGGTGTTTTGGAGACATGGGCTTGGATCTAGGATTGTCTTTGGACTATTTGGATTCTTTAATAAGGTATGTTTGCATCCTTGATTATTCTTTTGAGCAATTAACCTATATCTCTTCATTCTCTTGGTCCTATGGACATTATCCTATACACAATGTCTTTTTCTCTTGAAAATTATGCTTCGTATGAAGTACCCTACTTGTTACTGATCTTGTGATCATGGATATTCTTTTGGACTCTTTTCTTATGATTTGTTCATAGTGGAACTCAATTTGATGTTATGTGCCCCCTTTAAGGTGGATGATTATGATGATCACTTTTGTGGTGATTAATTTGTAAAATTTGACTTTACTTTTTACTTGCCTCTCGATTAAGCATGTTGTGTGACTCAGTAGACCTAGAGTAATATAATTAGAATTGGTTTTTGGGTTATGTGCCCTTATTATTTTTGAGATGGAGGTTATGTTCCCCATACTCGGGTTTCAAATTTATGAGGTTTGGCCCACATTTACATATATTTGGGAGTTTGGTTATGTGCCATTCTCTATCAGGTTTCAAGTTTGTGAGTATTGGCTGCCTTTGTTATTCATATTTTTATAGGGCTATGTTTATCTCACATGCATGTAGGATGATGATTATTGATGATGGATTATGTGCCCTGATTCCTTATATGTGCTTATGTGTCACTTCTTTATATGTTGTTTTTATGGCAAGTATCTCTTTTTTATGATCATTTTCTTTTATGCCCAATTGGGTAGTACTTTTCTTTTTCATGGGAAGCTTTTATTTTGATTTCCTTCATTCCATATATTACTCAATTTCATTTTTAGTATGCACATACCAGCCTTTGTTGATGTATTCTCTTTTCTTCTCTCTTATTGGGGTATGCTTCCAACCCTAGGTGAAGGACTTGGATGGCATGAAGATATGGACATAGCTTAAGGAGTCAAAGCTTGGAGACAAAGTTGCTATGGTTTAGAATTCCCTCTATCTTAGATCCATATGTTGTATCTTACATGTAAACCCTATGTGGGAGATTAAGATACACTTTTGTAATCTTGTTGAAAAGTTAAATATAGCCATTATTTTCTTCCGTTGCTACACTTTGGTTGTTTGATTACCATTAATAAGATTTGGACATTTTACACCCACTCCATTAAACCATTTTGGGTGTGTTTGGATTGGAGGCTTTATTCTTAAAATTTATAGTAGGGAGTGGATCCCCTTTGGGTCCCACACTAGTACAGAAATGGTCTATAGCGTCATTTTTTCTAAGCCTATAGCATCACTTTTCAGCCGACACCTAAGAGGTCGTCGCTACAGAAATTGCTCTATAGCGTCGGTTTTTTTAACCCAAAAAAACCAACCTTGTATAGTAAAAACCGACCCTATAGGCTCTCAAAAACTAAACCCAAATGAGAAATGAAACTGTACTTGAACCCTATAACGTCAGTTTTTTAATAAATAACCGACTCTAAAGATTATTTCTAAGGACCCTATAGCATCATTTTTCTTAAAAAAACTGACCTTATAGGTGTCTTGGTCGTTCCGCGTAGAACGGTTGTGCTGCATAAACGGTCGTGTTGGGATGAGGTAGAACGGTTGTGCCGCCTAGCACGGCTGTGTTGGTTTATATTAGTACGACCATGCTACACGGCACGGCCGTTCTACCATATCTCAACATGGTCGTTCTACAAGGCACGGCCGTTCTACCTCATCCCAACACGGCTGTTTTATGTAGCACGGTCGTTCTACGCGGAACGACCAACACACCTATAGGGTCGGTTTTTTAAGAAAACCGACGCTATAGGGTCAAATTTTTTTTTTATTTCTGCAGAAACTGAATAGAAAAAAATAGAAGAACAAGAATAAGATATGGGAGAGGGGAGCATTGATGCTCAACCGTCGCCATTCCAAACCACACATTCATAACAAAAATGATTCATATATTGAGTTGAGTACACATAGTCACATCATAATTTAAAAAATGATAGATTGCAAGTCTGAGATGATATTAAATGTCAGATACAAAAGTAAATATGAAAGAGTACTGAAACTACATACATTAATGGAACGTAACTGACATATTTATTCCAATGCTATATTGACTTCATTTAGAAAAGCATTTGACCACTCTTCTCATAATTCATTTAAGTCCTCACGTGTGTAAGGCTGAGTTGTAAAGATCTGTAACAGAAAATGCACATGCTAATATTTTATAAAATGACTACAACTCACTTGTAAATTTATGATGTTATTCTTTATTACCTGATCTATAGTCTGAATGTCATTTGATGCTTGTTTGACAATAACTTGCATATATTTCATTACATAGTAACCACAAGCCCAGTCATTATTTTGTATAGGACACTACAAATAACGAATTATACTTAATGTTAGTAACTACTATAAACAGAAGACTATAAGAGTTGACATATAAGAGTTGAAAAATAATACATATAAGACTAAGCAGTTGTCAAAGTAGCTACCTTGACATTTTTCAAAGTCAATGTCTTTAATTTTGTGGGTATTTGTCCTCCGCCTTCACGAAAAGCTTTTATACCCCTATCAATTAAACGATAGTTGGTAAAATAGAAATTATAAATAGAATTATCATGTTGAAGCATTGACTATATTTATGCTTACGCCATAGCTGGAAATTTCAGTTTGTGACCCCTTGTTGTTTTTCCCATTGGGTCAAGATAATAAAGAGTCATCAATTTTGGGACAATCACCACTAATTCCCAATGTCTAGATCTGAGTAAGAATAAAACAAACATTAAAATAAATACATTTGTTCATTATAAAAATTATATTGAATAATAATACTAACTGGATGTTAAAAGGAATTAGGATAATTTCCTTTCCCACAATAGCAAAATATTTGAATGCATCATAGAAGTACTCACTCACTTCCTCAATATGTGTCTCCACCTGACTAGTGACCGAAGGAACTAAGAATCCAACATTCTTTATATCAAAGTTTGTGGCCTCAGTATATAAATGGTTGTTAAACATTTGTAATTATTTTCATATGTAGATATAAGCTAAAAATGTGTATTGGAATTTTCTATACTGATAGATCCTTACCTTATCCATACTTCTAATATCGAAGTATTCAACCAATCATAACGGAACAACTCTATAATATCATCAAGAAAAATATAATTGTCAAAGTCCCTCCCAGTTGCATCTTCTATTAAATTGATCAACATTTGTAGTCCAGAGCTTTGGTTGGCTAAGTATCGACACAAACATTTACATTTACTTCCCAACTCATCGAATGTGGATTCTGGAATAATAGATGGCTTGGGCATAGGAGGACGACTAGTAGAATTTTTACTTTTTGGTTTGCAAACCTATTAATTAAATTGCATACTTCTATAACACGAGTTCATATATGCAGTCAAATATGAAAAACATGGTAGAATTCAAGTATACCTTATCATTGATAACCAAGTGTCTAGGCCAAACCACCATAGCACCATCTGCTTCTTCAACTGTACCATATTAAGGATTAGGTATAGGTAGTGGTTTGTCCCCCATTTCATCATACACAAGATGGATGGACACACGGCAAATGTCATCAGTAATTTGTTGGCAATGCAATGTACCACCAAGGTTGTACACCTTGCCCGCTGCCACAACATTATATTCTGGAACCTCCACTGCAATTTTACAGTTCATACCAAACCTAGATTGAAATAATATAGGTTATATAAGAAGCAGTAGAACAGATACCTATTACAACTATATATATTATCATATATATATCATACTAATAACACAACATATAGAACAAAAACTTACTACAGATTGTTGTGGTGGGTCATTGGGAGTGCTCCCATGACCTTCTACAACTATAGCATGGGTTTGTACCTCATCACTTGAGAGACGCACAGTATGAATAGGTTGAGAAGGTTGAGTAGGCTGAAATGAAGACATTATTTCTTGTACTTTCTGCGCTACTAATGCTTCAACCTCCTTTTGTGTAAGACCTCCTGCACGACCTCTTTTAAATTGCGAAGGGACAAAATAAGACTTGAATCCTATGCCAGCTCCTAATCCCCTAACACGACCAGGATGATCCTTCGTACCAAGAGCAACTGATAGTTCATCCATGTGGCCAGTTGGGATGAACTTTCCTTCCTTCCTTTGCTCGTGGAGATCAATCTATTCATAGTTAATAAAAATATTAAATCACAATATCAATTAGATATAAATAAATCTAAGTTTGTGGGAGTTACTCTTTACTTAGTTGGGATAAACCTACCATCTTTTGTGCCACCTCCTTAGTTGCAGGGTTGACAATTTCACCTGCTCGATTCTTTCTAACATCATCCATGTCAAGTGTCGGGGTGGATGCTCAACTTGAGTTGTACTAAATTCTTCTCCAGAAGAGGATTGCTTCTCTTGTAGTTGGCGGCGGAAGGCATAACCACCGGGCCCCAAGCGATGGTCATGCACATTTTTGGCCCGTCTTTCCTTTTGAGCTTGGTGGATAGCCTGATCATTTAAAATGAGATATTGCAATTCAGATTTGGCAAACTTGTATAAAAAGGTTCACCTCCTTAATTGTATAAAATTAAAGATTCATACAATACATCACAATCTTTATTACCTGAAACTCTCCTGATCTTCTAGCTGCAACAAATGTTTCCCACACCTCAGGATCTATAAAAATATATACATCTGTTGCTTTCTTCTTTTGTTTAGGATTATCTATAAATTCCCTTGTGAGATATGTCTTAAAACCCCTCCATCGTACACCACAATGTTGTAGCACTCTTTTCTTGTGATCTTTTTCATTTATATGAAAAACTCCCTATACATAAAAAAGAAGCAATTAATAATGTTGTTTTAAAAAGCAATTAATTCCAAGCAAACTAAATTAGAATCAATAGATAAAAAACATATTAAAATAATATCACTTCCACTCACATATATATCTTTCCATGTGAGGTCTTTTTGGCATTAGGAACATCATGCCAATTTTCTATATCTATTGGCACCTTAGTGCGCGCGGTCGCCCCTACATAATGCTTGAAAGAACTAGCATGTTCCCCAACAGGTGCTCCTGTGATATCAAATTGGACTGGCAATTTGTCCCCTTTAGCCCTGAGCTCATGTAGCCTACGCATCAGTGTGGGACCTCTACTTTTCTTAGCATCACCACTACCATCCTCATGGTGCTCATACTCATGCTCAGAATGTTCATCTTCACTCGCCATTTTAGAACCTGCAAGTATACATGATAAAAAAATAAGTGATAATAAAAGCACAAGTGATAAGGTATACTAGCTTGAATGGTAATAAAATAAATAATTCAAATAATACATGCCTCTAGTATTGGTTGAGTTGTTAGTCAAGGAAAATTCCTTCATCATGGTCTTGACGTTTATAATATTCATCAGTGTTATCTTCAACATTTACACTTGGAAAACCAACTGAGAATGGACTGAAATCATCATACTTTTCGTAGTATTCTTCTTCATTTATAGGATCTACAGTAAACTGTCTTTTTCCATGAAGAACGACAGACCAATTTTTATTTGTCGGGTCATCAATATAGAATACTTGTTTTGCTTGGTCTACCATGATGAATGGCTCATCTTTCTCACCAATCTTTTCAAAATTCACCAATTTGAAACCCAACTCATCCACTAAAACTCCTTTGTTGTTGTCAACCCAATTACACCTAAAGATAGGAACTCAAATTTTTGTATAGTCCATTTCCCATATGTCCTCAATGACGTCGTAATATGACATCTTAGCTTCGCGTGGTCTTTTATCTTTGGCACTAGCAAAATACAACGAACAAGCTTGAACCGTGACCCCACTATTTTGAACTACACTACTTTCATCTTGACGCTTTGTGTAGTATGAAAATTTGTTTATGTCATAACCTTCATATGACATGACATCCATTTTTGGCTTAAAGGCAAGCCATTTTATGTTCTCAGCAACATTATTCGGTGATTCAGATTGTTGATTAAATACTTTCTCTTCAAACCACCTAATAAATGTTCGATTATGCTCTCTTGCAAGCCACATTGATCTGGATCGCAGATGATTTCTCTTGATAAGATGATTGTATTCTGTGATGTAGCTACTAACTTCATCGATGTTGTCTAAAATATACAAATGCGCTTGTTCCCACAACTCACGACTAATTCCTTTCACTCGTCCTCCCATAGTTCCTTTGCCACAATAAGATTCAGTGTGATGGGAATTTTTTAGATCGCTAGAAGTTTCATTGCAATTCAAAAAATCATTGCAAAAGTCCATCACCTCCCTAGCCACATAACCCTCAACAATACTCCTTCAGGACGATAATGATTCTGAACATCACCTTTAAAAACACTCATGTAGCGTTCAAATGGATACATCTAGTGTAAGAAAATTGGACCCAACATCTTCACCTCCCTTGTAATATGTACTACAAGATGAACCATGATATCAAAAAATGAAGGAGGAAAGTACATTTCAAGTTGACACATGGTAACAATTACATCTTTCTGTAATTTATCAAGAGTATCAGGATGTATCACTTTGTTCCATATTTCATTGAAGAAGAAACATAGTCTTCTAATTGCAAACCTTACATGCTTCGGCAATATAGATTGAATAGCCACAGGTAAAATTTGTTGTATTAAGGTGTGACAATCGTGAAATTTGAGACCTATCAGTTTCAGATCCTTCATTGATACCAATCTATGAATATTAGAAGAGTATCTTTGTGGAACCTTAATATTATACAAGCACTCACAGAAAGTCTTTTTCTCCTTCTTTGACAAAGTGTAACAAGCTGGTGGTAAATATGTGCAGCGACCCCTGATCTCCACTGATAATTCTTTTCTTATACCCATTAAGTCTAAATCTTTTCTAGATTTGATGCCATCTTTAGTCTTTCCTGGTATGTTCAATAGTGTACAGATGATGCTATCACAAATATTTTTTTCAACATGCATGACGTCAATGCAGTGTCTAATTGCCAAAGATCTCTAATAAGGAAGATCCCAGAATATTGACCTCTTCTTGTATATATATTTGTCACATGTGAGTGTATGACTACTTGAACTCTTTCCAAATTCATTAACAATATGTTTCACCCTATCATATACAATATTTCCTGGTATAGGTTTAGGAGCACTTCGTTCCTCAGTTGACCCATTAAAGGTTTTGTGTTGCCTTTGATAAGGATGCATTGGTGGGAGAAATCTCCGATGACCAAGATATACGATTTTACCACCATGTTTCAGTCTGATTGAATCAATATTTTCCTCACAAACAGGACATGCTTTGTAACCTTTTATGCTATATTCAGATAAATTTCCATAATCTGGAAAGTCATTAATCGTGCAAAACAACATAGCACGCAAACTGAAGGTTTCTTTACGTGAAGCATCATATGTCATAATACCTTCTTCCCATAGTTTCATTAGGTCATCTATTAGAGGTTGAAGGTAAACATAAATATCATTTCCAGGTTACTTGGTCTCGGATATCAATATTGACAACATGACATACTTATTTTTCATACACAACCAAGAAGGAAGATTGTATATAACAATCATAACAGGCCACGTGCTATGTTGGTTGCTTAATGTACCATAGGGATTCATTCCATCTGTACATAGTCCAAGTCTTAAGTTTCTTGGTTCTTTACCAAATTGAGGGTATAATAAATCAATTTTCTTCCATTGTGGTGAATCAGATGCATGTCGTAGGATGCCATCATCATTGGCCTTTAACTCCCCATGCCAAGACAAATTTTTTGCATCTTCTGTATTAGCAAATAAGCATTGAAATTGTGGTATTATTGATAGATACCACATAACCTTGATAGGAGAGCCATTTTTAGACTTAGCTGAATTTGTGGTCTTATACCTTGGCGCACCACATTTTAGACAATTTATTAAATTACTATAGTCCTTCTGAAATAACACACAATCATTTGTACATGCATGAATCTTCTTAGCCTCCATTCCCATTGGGCACATTATTTTCTTTGCTTGATATGTTGAAATTGGAAGCTCATTGCCTTCAGGAAGAATTTCCTTTAACAAAGACAACAGTGAAGTGAAACTCTTATCGCTCCACTGGTTTTGAGCTTTAAGAGTATATAATCGCATCACAGCACTCAACCTCATGAACTTAGTACAACCCTTATATAAAGGTTTTTCAGCATCATGGACAATGTTTGCAAATAAAGAAGGTGGATCGACATTGTCCCGACAACTACGTAGCATCTCATCAACCATATCATCCTGAATCGGGTCATCCTGAATCAGTTCATCATTGAAATTATCATCATTATCTATATCTTCTATGCCACAACTATTAGTATCGAAATTTTCTGATCCATTATTAATTTTCTCTCCATGTCAATACCATTCATTATAACCTTGTATGATCCCATTGCATATGACATGATTCTTAATTTCCTCAATAGTATCAACTTTAAAATTGTTACCACAATGTCTACATGGAAAGTAGAACCTATCTGTAGGTAGTTTCCTATGTTCCTCAGCAAATCTGATAAATTCATCAAGACCTTTGGCTAACTCTGGACTACAGCGGTTCTTGATAGACATCCAACTTCGATCCATTTTCTATATCACATTAAAAATTAATTATAAAACTAAGAATTTAATATTGATACTATAAGCTGTAAGTTTTTATTGATAGGAAGTTAATTACTTTTATACTAAAGTGTACCACCTATCCCATTTTTGAATATTTAATCTCACTAGTAACTGTATAATGTATGTTTAGTTTTGAAGAAAATTTTAGTAGCATTTCCCCTAAGTTCTCCAAGTACACCGATGTAAATGATAAATAACCACTCACATATGTACCCACAGAACAAATGAGGAAATACTACTAAAATTTTCTTCAAAACTAAACATACATTATACAGTTACATCCTAAGTGAGATTAAATATCCAAAAATAGTCCCAAACCGGGGACTATTTTGAATGGGTTTCTAAGTTGATACATGCATAAATGTATTATTGTCATATTTATATATTAAGTTAAACATCATGCATCGATGATCTCATATATAAACCCTAAAGTGTCAATCTGAGAATACACAATGTCTACCCTCATATTTCTGGATTGTATATATAATGATTACATATGTGATTGATAACAAAATGTAGATATGAATGAATACATATTTTTATTATTGGTTGATTTACTAGTCAAATAAAATGGCACATTAGGAGAGTGAGAATATTATACCTCACTTGTAAGCTGAAGAAGAAATATATGCAAGTCAACAACAAGTCAATAGCACCTGCAACAACACAAATTCACAATTGAATTCTATTATAATGTATTAATTAGGGTCAGTATATATCAATTTATAGGAGCAGTAACAAATTCAAAATTGACAAATTTTGATGATTCTGCAACTCAGCCAACACGGCCGTGTTGGGCAGTACGGCCGTGCAAACAACACGGTCATGCTGCCCAACACGGCCGTGTTGGCTGAGTTGTAGAATCATCAAAATTTGTCAATTTTGAATTTGTTACTGCTCCTAACACGGTCGTGTTGCCCAGCACGGCCGTGCTACCTGGGCAGTTGCTTGAAAGTAAACGTAAATGGAGGAGTGATGAGGTGGCAGAGAGAAATACCTTGAGAAGAACCGATTGGTGAGGGAGCTTGTGTGGGAAAAGAACTGGAGATAGGTGTGCACGGCCTTTGCAACGCCTAAGGCGTCGTTGCCTTTCAAGGAAGAAAGCACTAGAGAGAGATGCAACGTCGTCGTCATCATCGTCCAAGGAAACGGCGTTGGAGATGGTGGTAATGAGCGTCGTTGTCACTGGAGATGGTGGTAAGAAGCTTGGGCATCATCGTCTAAGGAAAACGGCACTAGTTTGCCTCTTTTCGGACAAGGAGATGGTTGCAAGAGGTCACCTTTGTAGAGGCGGCATTGCTTTTCTTCGGGCGCGGGAGTAGAAACGGGGAAGAAGTAGTGGCAAATGGCAATGTAAAACTTACTATCGGGCTGCTATGTGCAATAATAGAAGACCTATAGCATCGGTTTTGTGTAAAAACTGACCCTAAAAGTCTACTAAAAAAACGCTGCCCAGACTTAACCTATAGCATCGGTTTTTTAAGATAAATGACGCTATAGACCTGACTTATAGCGTGGGTTATCTTAAAAAACTGACGCTATAGGTTAAGTCCGGGCAGCGTTTTTTTAGTAGACTTTTAGGGTCAGTTTTTACACAAAACTGATGCTATAGGTCAGCATCTGTAAGGTTGGTTATATGTAAAAACCGACTCTAGAGTTCCAAAGTGGTGCCCGCATTTTTTGTTGACCCTATAGCATCGGTTATTTTAAAAAACCGACCCAATAGATCGAGGCATGAAGCCAAAATCGCGCAAATTTTCACGGCGGGAAACATATAAGGTCGGTTTTTATGATAAAATCGATGCAGTAGTCTATTAGGTCGGTTATTCTAGTAAAAACGACACTATGGGCAGCGACGTTACTGGCCAAAAATGTAGTAGTGCCACTTCTTACAAGGGGGTTGTGACAATCTACTCAGGAAAACAAGATTAACTAATGTGGAAGTGATCGTTAGCAGCGGAATTACTGAAAATCATTAAAAATTAAAAAAAAATACAAAGAGATCCGCAAACTATAAAACTCTTTCATAAAGAACCAAAGTAAGTTATTTACATTCTGATACATCAGTACATCTTTGTACCATCTCATCTCGAGAGTCATAAACATTGACTTCCATGTTAAGTTGTACATAAGCAGTTAACAAAAATCTTGAGGCATCAAGCCAAAAATCTCAGACCTATATCAAACCATCTACTAACTCCTAGGACCTGAGCGTATAGAGACGACGCATACGACTCTCTATATACAGAACCTAACAGACAGTGTCTCCACCTGTGGATCACTACTGTCCTTACTGTTGTTGTTGTTGCTGTGGCTGTTGTTGCTGCTCACCCACTGAAGGGTTTCTTCTTCCTCGGTGTCTACCTAAAAATTTGAATCCCACGGGGGTGATACAATTGAAAATTGTCCCAGCGAGAGATATAACTCTCCACCATAAGCATTGCTATTGTAGACAACAAAATAACATTGAGCAATAGAAGTATAAATATTCAACAGCATGTGAATCATTAACTGATCTATGTAAAGCAGTATTCTTTATACAATTCATTTCAGTTATATACTGACAAAGCAGCATGTCATTTATTTAATAAGGAATATGAAGAACATGTATATTATTTATCCAACTAGGACATAATAAACAATGTATCGTCAATCATTGATTCTCGTAGTTCAACCCTAAGCAAATATGCTACACGGATGATTACATTTTTCAAACATACTTATGCCCTGAGGAGATGAGGTATACCGCTCATACTCCAACCGACCATTGCGAAATCAAAATCGGTACCATACATAGGTCACTAGAAGAGTCGGATTTCTATGACCTCATCTTCCTCAATCAGTGTGAGGAACAACATGCAGGACATCTTGTGTCTCTGCCAAAATAGCTTTCTAGGGTATACTGGCAACTTCGCTATTAGAGTTACAGTGGCATGATGTACTCTCTTCGCAATCGACAAATTTCTTGTTTATCTCACATCGATTCGGCATTAACATCATCATCGGGAGATTAGTGATATATCATCCTGGCATATACATATAATGAAAGATTGAGAGATTTAATGTTTATCTCACATCAATTCCTCCATTAGGGTGTAAGGATATTCACGCCCATAACCCCCACATACTCAAAAGTATGCTCTCCAAGAGTTCCCTTAGGAAAACATGTTTCACCATCACCCAACTACTGACGATGATGGATCTATGGTCAGGGCTCTACATGATATCATTTCACTTGATTATTTAAGTACATTGCAGCATTTTTTAGCATCAGTCATGTTTTCAAACATAAACCATTATAACAATTTCTATAAAGAAAGAGTACTATTTTATCAAGTTTATTTCACAGCTTTACTAATATTGGGAACTCAATCCCTTATCATCTCATCATTATAATTCAAGAATATGGCTGTTCAAACCCTCAAATTATCAAAACACATGTTACCACTTTAACTGGTAACTTAATGCCATCAAGTCATCTAACAGTGTAAACATGATAATTGTAGTGCAGGTATTTCACATGGCTCTTAAAGCCTATAAACCTTTTTTGTCACCTTTCACTAGGCAACATAGTATATCATTGCTTACAAAGCTCATAAAGTACTTTCAATATACAAAGTATCATAGTTCATACATGGCTATGTTCAATATCTCATAAAACCTGCATGATTAGTACAGATGATAACAGATACATCAATTTCATATCAGCATAATGCAAAACAATGATAACATCACTATTCAAGGGTTGCACCACTATGCCCTTACTAGAGTTAGGGTTTCCCTTTTCATTTCAATTAGGGTTAATCATCCCCTTAGCTCAATTAGGATTAATGACTTGTCATTTCATTGTCCAACCTTAGCGCTTCATGCTATAAAGCATAACCCAGAATTAGGGTTTCACATATTTCTTCACCTTATTTGGAATTAGGGTTTACTATTCACATTGCATCACCCTAGATTAGGGTTCATGTTCAACAACCAACAATTAGGGTTTACTATTCACATTACATCACCCTATAATAGGGTTCATATTCAATAAACCACAATTAGGGTTTACTATTCACATTGCATCACCCTAGAATAGGGTTCATGTTCAATAAACCACAATTAGGGTTTACTATTCACATTGCATCACCCTAGAATAGGGTTCATGTTCAATAAACCACAATTAGGGTTTACTATTCACATTACATCACCCTAGAATAGGGTTCATGTTCAATAAACCACAATTAGGGTTTACTATTCACATTACATCACCCTAGAATAGGGATCATGTTCAATAAACCACAATTAGGGTTTACTATTCATGCCAAGTAGGAGTGATCATCAAAGTACCTTGAATTAAGGTTTATCATGTCATCACTATGAATTAAGATCATACCATCATCATGTATTAGGATTACTTCCATTAATACCCTCAGTTAGGGTTGTGATTCATTAACCTTCATAATTAGGGTTTCATGATCTCACTATCATGGATCATACCCTAATTAGACATGCATCTATAATAAAAGTCCATTACATGATTAACATTCATGTAGGGAGTCTTCCCTCTCATCTTCTATAAGATGTTGTTTACTTCAGCCTTGATTAAGCTAAGTCAACTCAACTTGAAGAAGAATTGACACCATGAGTTATATCATTATCACCATGATCATTAAAGCTTAATTATTTAAAGGGTACTAATCACCCTATCTCATTAAGGTTACCATTATTATAATTACCCTTGGTTTACACCATGTAGTTGTTCACTTAAACAATTATCCTTCAACCACTTTAAATGTTCATACAATTTGGTTAATTACCTTCCAAATGATCTTGGTCACTTAGACCTCAAACGGTCTTGACCATTCAGACCTCAAACGGTCTTGCTCAAATAACCTCCAAACGGTCTTGGTTACATACTTGAAACCATTTAGTAAAGGTAGTCTTTGAAACTGTTTGCTAAAGGTGGTCACTTGAAACCGTTTACTAAAGGTGACCCTCAAGATCGTTTACTAAAGGTGACCCTCAAGATCATTTGCTAAAGGTAACCCTCAAGATCATTTGCTAAAGGTGACCCTAAAGATCGTTTGCTAAAGGTAACCCTCAAGATCGTTTGCTAAAGGTGACCCTTAAGATCGTTTGCTAAAGGTGACCCTCAAGATCGTTTGCTAAAGGTGACCCTTAAGATCGTTTGCTAAAGTAAGATTTGAAACCGTTTACTAAAGTGAAGTTTTGGAACCGCATGAATTCAACCGGTTTGGGATCGTTTGGTCCCAAATGGTCTTGAGACCGTTTGGACTCAAATGGTCTTGAGACCGTTTGGTCCAAACCTCCTCAAAACCGCATGGACCAATTATGATCTCAACCTATCAAATTGATTTAGGGTTCTCGATGTTGATTCCTTCAATCATTGAATTCATGTAACCAATCTTCAATTGGACCTATCACCATACTTCAATTGAGTTAATTAGGTCATCCCTCAACTAATTTGACCCTCAATTGATCATCAATTAGGGTTTGAATCAATTGGATTAGGGTTTGGAATCGATGATCCTTCAACATTAACCAATGTGAGTCTAGTTGCTTTAAAACTATTAGACCATCATCCAAACTGAACATGTCCTGACCCCAAATGGTCTTGAGTTCATTTGGATGACCTCAAAACGGTCTTGAGACCGTTTTCCCATCTTGTCGCTCAAATCCAAGTCATCCAATCAGGGTTTGGATCATTGGATTGATCACCAAATTAGCAATTGATTATACTTCAACTTAATACCTTTGGATCTTCAATTGCTCAACCATACCTAACCCTAGACCTCCAAACGGTCTTGGGTGATCACCAAACGGCCTTGAGACCGTTTGGGTGATCCCCAAATAGTTTTGAAACCGTTTGGGTCAATCAACCCAAGTTTCCAACTTAATCTCTTATGAAATCAGCACTCAACCCGATTAGGATTTTGGTGATTGATTGACCTTCAACTCATGAACCAATTGGAGTTAATAAAATATAATTAGTGGATCATTATACTAGATCATTATGAAAAAACCCCCAAATGGTCAACCCTGGTCAACATCACCAAACGGTCTTAAACCGTTTGCTTCCATGTGGTTTGGGTGAAACTGTTTCATTCCAAACAGTTTGAAACTGTTTGAGCAACTAAGGAGACCGTTTGACCTGGGATTTTTCTTTGGATAAACTTATAAGATGATGTCATAATCATCTTCCTCTGTTCAACCAAGAACTGCTGTTGTTCTTCACGGAAACTTCAGCAATGAATTAAAAGAATACCAAAAAGAAGAAAGTAACCAATGATCATTAAAGAAAGGAGTGCAATACTAATGCTTAAGGGTTTGAGTTATAAAACCCACCTCTAAAACTGATCCCAAGATCCACGGCTCTAATGGTGCATGGAGTTCCAACAACTGTCCAAGGTCCGTCCTTGAGCTTTTGGATGTGCAAGTTGGCTAGAATTGGAAATCGGGTGAAGAAAACCAATAATCAAGCATTGGATTAGGGTTTTCACCATGAATCTGAGGTAGAAGATGATCAAAACCTTACCAACAGGTTAGAGTCGTCCTTCTCCTGCTCCTGAGATCTCCCTTGGTCAGCCAAAGCAAAGATTAGAAAAGGAAAACTAAGGAAACGATCCTTATGTGTATTGGAAAAAAGGATATACATAAGGGATTTTCAAGGAAAGAGAAAAAAATGGGATTGTTTTCTTTAAATTCCAAAATAATTTCCATCAAATCCCCCTCCATTTCTTGGACACGAAGACACCTTCATGTTCTTGCAAAACCTCTCCATTATCCAAAGATTAATGGAAAAGGAATTAAGCACCGTAAAGAGTTTTATATTAATATCCAACCTTTAGTGGATATTACTTTTTATTATAATAATGTGAGTGGCTTCCACTCAACCAAGATCTTTTTGTGTCATAGCATGGCACAAGCTCGTCCAACACTATTTCAAACACATCCTTCAACTTTTGGTTAAAGTTCTCCTTAATTATTTATTTCTTTTTACATTAAATTAAATTAAAGTTCCATTTATGCTTAAATCTTGATTATTTTAATGTCAAGATTCTCTCTCCTCCAAGATAATTCAAATGAGGTGCCCCTCTCATTTTCTTTGCTCTACTTGATGCCAAGAAACATGAGAGACCCTCTAGAGGCGATATTTTGCATACTGAACCCTGGGTTTTGGGTAATTTGCACATTACACCAAAACTAGGTTTTAATGCACAAGGATTGCTCTACAAGCTTTATCTTGATGCTCAAGCTTGTGGAAACCATACCACTACATCATATTCATTATTATGATGTCACAACATCAGAGGAACATCTTATCTTGTGCAATTTGCAAGTTAACCCCTCAACTAGGGTAATTTGCACTTTAGTCCAAAAGTAACACAACAATGTTTCAACATTAATCAAAAAGGACTGAAATTGAAATATAAGTTCCTCAAAAGCCTTAATTACTTTTCAAAATATAAGAGAAAGCATCTAATCAAATTTATTAGGAAAAACACCTAGGGATAGTACATAACCCAGGTCAGGGATGTTACAGGGGCTGCAGCCCCATCTTCATCAGGACTACCTCCACGGGCAATGCCAGCTCACCACTCTACCTCTTCATTGGGGGAGAGACCACAGTAGTAGCCACAGGCAAGGCAACAATTGATGATTGAAGAGGAGGATCAGCCCCATTGATACCCCGATCAATGAGTACCACTCAATCTTGACATGAGCTCAGGGTCAAGATCCTACCAGACTGATGGAGAAGAAGATGGAACTGGTGAGGAAGAGTTGGATTCTGAGCTAGAGGATACCTTGGCCTACCTGGAGGCAGATAGATTAAAAGGATTTGGCAAATATCCTGAGGGGAATTCTTATGGAAGAGGGAAAAATAAAATGCAAATCACACCCATATATCTTGAATGCATGTCAAGGAGAGTCATCTCCACAATGTATGGGTACAAGAAGGTGATTGAAGACCTGAGCATTAAAGTAGAAGTCGAAAACAAGCTGACGACACTAGGTTTGTGAAAGGTGCTTTTCATGGCACAAACCACATACATAGAGTTGACTCAGTAGCTTCTCGCCACACTCGAGAAGGTCAAGGTAAAGGGGGAGGAAGCCATCAAATTTGGAATGTTCAATAGAATACACATGTTGACTGCTTCTAAATTGAACTACATCTTTGCAAAGGATCCTGAAGAATCTGACAAAATGAATGATGGCATAAATGAGAGAGAGGTTGACTTGGAATGTAGTAAATTCTGGTATAGTTTGACAGGGATGCCAGGATACACAGCTGGAAGTGTTCTCATATGCCCCGCATGAGGCCGCTTATGCGGCCACATATGCTTACGTTGCCCTCAGCCGATCTTCATATAATTATACAGTGCTATTTTTGGGCGTGGATCGAATATGCGGCCTGCGGTCCACATATGCGGTCGCTTAGGCCCCACATTTCATTTTTTGACTTAAGTAAAACAAATAAATAAAATCTCAAATAAAATCAACCAAATTAAATGAGAACTTCTTCTATATAGTTGGTTTCAAATCAGATATTAAAATTTTGCTACCTCGGAATTAATTCTATTTTGAATGAGTGGTGCAAAATATATTATTACATTTATAATTGTCAATGTTTCATTATGCTCTTTCATTTGCTCTTTTTTATCTTCAATTTTTCTCTAAGATTAGAACATGTTGCACTTGCAACAGTTCTTATTTTGTCTTGTATAAAAGAGAAATCTATTCCAGATATTGATTGGATATGATATTTTCTTTTACAAAGTATCAAATTTGCGTGTTGCCTAGGGAGGAATTTATATTCCCTATGACTTTTTCTTCTCTATGTATTACTAACTTGATTTCTTCATATCATTTTGATGTTTTGATTTTGTTTTTGATGTTATTTTTCTATTTCCACTTTGAACCACCATGTGTTGTGTTAATGTAGTTATTCTTATTATTTTCCTTCAATAAATGTTTTGTTGTGAACTGCATGTGTTAGTGTGTTTTGTTACTTGTATATTCTAGTACATTATATAAACTTAGGGGTTGGTTGATTGATTTTTCTTCTTGATGATTGGAAAATATGGGTTTCTTCTTCCATGATGTAATGATCTGTTGGTACATTTTGCGCTATTAGGCTATGAAACTAGATAGTATGACATTTATTATTATGATCATATTTTTTTAGTTAAATATATGTATAAAATATATAATTTATTAAAAAAATCCAAAAATGCATATGCCCCGCTTATGCTCCCGCATTCTGCTTATACTCTATGCGGTACCCTAACCGAACGCATACCGCATAATGCATTTCAGAACATTGACAGTTGGAAAATCAAAGATGATGTTAACCAGAAATCCCTTGGTCAGATATGTGTGGAAAGTCCTCGCCAAAATGATTGTGGGGAGGTATGATAACCAGGGCAGCATTTCAAAAAAGGAACTCTTTGTTTTACATGGATTAAATAAGAAGTTACACATTAACCTAGGGTCTCTCTTGATATATCACATGAGGACAATTCCTTTCAAAAGAAAAACCCTATTTGTTATGGGAGGGATTGTGACCTCAATTGCTCTATCCCTAGGCTTTGATGTCACCAGACTTAAAGATGTCAAGGGGGCTCAATTTGTTGATTTGAAGTACATCGTTCGCTCTCAGCTGATCATGATAAAAAACAAGAGGTTGTTATATAATGTGAAATCCATGACATCAAAAATTCTTGAGCTACCTATCATGCTATCCCACTCCTCTCTTACTTGGGACCTCCCAACTTACTATGAGAAAAGCTAAGGCAATGGGAGGAAGACAACTCTCGGGAAAGCTATAACCCCACGGCTGCACATGAAGAAGTGGAGGAATCAAATGCACAACAGCAAGAAGGAGAGGAAGAAGAGCAATCAAGACAGGTCTGAAGGGTAAGAAAAAGGGATGAGGCAACATCCCAACTATAGGAGCCTTCATTTAATGCTTATGACATGTCATCCATCCAGGCATAGCTTGAAGGTATTTAGAAAATACAATAGGACATGCAACTCATCTAGAAGTACATGTGGCAGGACTAACAGTAGATGCATCATTAGGTCAACCACTTGTACCAATACCACCATGCTCAGGCACAGAGAAACCCTGAATGGGGTGAAGACTTCTGGGGTGGTATTTTAGGATATCAACAGACCTACCCTCCCCCTCATGACACATATTGGGGCTACTACTACCAGTTCCCTCTAGCTCATTCAGGTCCTCCACCTCCTCATTAGTACCAACCAGAGCAGTCAGACCAGCCACAGTAGGGAGACCTACCTTTTAATCATCAACACTAGACTTGATCTTCACCCTTTTATCCCTAAGCTTTAGTTTCATGTTGAGGACAACATGATTCAAAAGTTTGGGATGGTAGGGCGGTATGCACCACCCTGACTTTGTCTCTCATTTTGTTTATGCATGTTCCACCTATTTTTGGATTGTTTGACTTTTCTCTTTATAGTGTAGATTTCTTCTTGTCAGCATTCATGCATACATGTATTTTAATTTCATGCATTTTTGTGTCATTTTTCAAAAAAAATTGCTCTTTTTCTCTTCCATGTCGTGCATTGTATTTCAATGTTGGTTTTGGTAATTTTTGTGTGTTTTAACTAGGATTTGCTGCTTTATGTTTAAAATTTCCCTAAAGTAGGTTTATATGTGATTGAATGCAAATTGGTACCATTTTGGCCAATTTTTCCCAAATTTGAATGTTTTTGCCCAAAAGTATGTCTCAATTGAATCTCTATCTATTGTGATGTGAAATGATTAAATCTTGGATAATGCAACTTGATTTTGATGTTTGTGGCTAGAATGAGTCCTATGTAGGAATTTTGCAAGTGCTCCAAGATTCTTGAAATAATTGGCTATTTTGAATAAAAGAGTGATTCTTATAAGTCTTGAACATTTGGGTTTATTGTTCTATATGAAAAGGATGCAATCTACTATATTGTTCATTTTATACGTGACTTGTTTGATTGGCGAATGTTACATGGACTAACTTGCTTGTGTGAGATTATACATGAATTTCCATTGCTTGTGACCCCTCTTTGATCCAACATTTATTCCACCATCTTCTTACCTCTCCGCCTCATTAAAGGATGCCAAAGAGCACATATCAGCCTTAACCACCCACAAAAGTTTAGGGTAGTCATACCTTTACCTCCCCGCTTCACTCTTTCCATCATATGCCCTACGTACACCAAGGGCAAAGAAAAGAAAAAGAAAAAATAAATAAAGGGTGTTCCTATTTAATAGCATCCAAATAAATAAAAGATGAGTGTAAAATCACTCCACTCCCTTTCATAACCACTTCTTATCTTTTTATGCCTAGTAGGGATAGGGTAAATCAACTCTAGCCCTCATCCCCCTACACAAGCCAAGAGGGTCATGAGTAGTGAAATGAAGTGTATGAAGTAACTCTAGCAAGTGAAATAGTGATCCTAACCTTTTGAATGTATTTCATGCATGATGTGGTTTACCCAAAGCGTTATAAAAATTGTATTACTTGCATATGTGAATGATGATCCATATTCTAAGTTCGTGTGTTCTATGCTTGATTCACACTTGAAAAAGAATGAGAACAAGTAGAGAGTAGTGCATTGTATGCCTAATTCCTCATGTGAACTCATTTTAGCCAATAAACATCACAATGATTGCATTGTCTTTTATCCTTGATTGAATTAAAAGATAGATTAAGTTGGAGCATACATGAGGACAAGTATGTTTTAAGTTTGTGGTGGTGATGCAATCCTATTTTAGGGCTTCATCTTGTGTCTTTTAACATGATAATCACATCTAAACATTGTATATTACAAGCTACTTCCACCAATATGATCTTTTATGACAAATGCACTTATGTCTCCTTTTATGTGTATTTCAGGGCACTTATGCATGCATTGATGCATGAGAGAGAGATGAAGAACATCTTTGGATCATTGCACCCTAATATTAGACCTACCTCTTCCCTGAGCTCTCTTTGGATGCACAAGAACCAATTCAATGCAAAAGGAGGTTAAATGAAGAAGTTGAAGTGGAGATCAGTAGTAAGAAGCCCAAAAATAGTTGTGGCAAATCACCACAGTCGTGGGGAATTAAGATCCAAAAGTCACAAAGAAGTCACCAAATGTGTACATGAATGACCACGACCGTGGTCAGCAAATTGGTCGTGGTCACTGAAGACACCGTGGCCATGGTCAGCAAAATAGCTGTGGTCAAGGAGATCGCCCATGGCCCATACCATGACCGTGGCGATTTATTCATGAAGACCCCAAAACTCAATAGAAACTCAACTCATTTTACACAAGAATGACCACGGTTGTGGCCATAAGCATGACTGTGGCCCTTGAAGGCCACCTCACCCGTGGTGAAGACCACAACCGTGGTGAGCTGAAGATAGGACGATCTCAAAGTGACCTCGCCAGTGGCTACCTCCTCCATCATAGTCATGGTCCCCAACACGGCCGTGGTACTCTCTACCACGTAGCCACCATACACACTTACACCTCAATTCCACCTTCCACCTCGGCCATTCCAATGCCCACAACTGTGTCATGCAACCCCCACTACGGCCGTGGCACTTCACCACAGCCGTGGTGACCACCTAAACCTACCCATTTTCTCCACTATTTTTTCCTTTTTATCCCCACTTACCCTAATGCCTCCCCACCACCTATATATACATATTTGGAAGTCACAACATGAAGGTTAGCATCCCTTATCCTCTCCCTAGCTACTCTAGATCTCCTTCATCATCTTCCTTGCATTTACTCCACTCACCTACCTCTCACTCCATATTCCCCTCCGTTTCCACCATACAAACCTAGTTTTCTAGGTTACCTACCATAATCCCCCATATCTCCATGCTTTTCACCCACCTTGGAGGAGGAACCATGCCCTACATTAGCTAGGAGGTGAAGAAGAAGAAGCTACTCTGAGCTCCATGGATTCCTATCCCTTTCTTCTTATTTCTTTTCTCTTTTGTATGAGTGTGTCTATCTAAGCCCCTAGTGGTGGGTTGTTTGGGGTAAAAATGTGACTTTGATACCATGTTGGGGGGAAATAACTTGTATTGAACATATTTCCATTCTATGATGATTGCCTCTTTCTTCTATCTCATTTCCCATTATCTTGCATGTGGTTTATGCTTTTAAACATAGATTGCTTGTTTTGTGATGCTTGATGACACTTAGCTTCTAGGGTAAAATAAAATGTATGTGGCAATCTTAGGAATGGCTCCTAGGTCCAATTAGTGAATCCCTAGATATCCTCCTTTGTTCCTGCATACAACTCCCTTCTCCTACAAGTAGGTGTGAGATCTATGTGGCTAGTGTAAGTTTGATTAGTGCAATTGCCTAGAGTTTCCTAAAGGCTAGATGGAAAGTAACATGAGGTGAAACACTCTCATATTTACTCCCATTCCTACCCTTGGCTCTCAATTTCCCTAATACCACTTACCCTGAAAACCTAGACTTGCCAAGTGCTATTCAAACTACACCTAGACCTAGTTCTCCAACTATTAGCATAGGGTATATTTCAACAGAACTTCCTTTGTTGTTTGGTTTGGTAATCTAGATTGAAAATATAATGCTTGATTGTTATGTAACCTCCCCCAACTAAGATCAAAGTTTCATTCTCAAATGGCCCAGCTATCCATCTTATTGCTTAAAATCCACCTTTGCCATCTTAGCTTGTTAATGACAGTTTACTCAATTGCCTTTGTTACTTCTTAGCTAATTGCTTAGTCTTGATAGTTAGTTTTGCTTAAGTAGTTAGGGATCTTTTGAGCTTGCTTGTGGTAATTTATTTGTCTAGTGATAACTTAGGCTCTTGCTTGTCTTATTGCTTAGCTAGCCTCAGTTGATAAATTTCCTTGCTAGTGTAGTGTAACTCTTTGCTCTAGTTTAGTTGCTTGACTTGCCATGTTCTCAATCTTAACTTGCTTAGGGTAATCTATGGTTGTTTTTAATCTAGTTTCTTTCTTATTTTTAATTACTTGAAATCGTATCATAATCAACCAAAACCAACTTTTAAACCCTCAACCCCTACACTCTGCTTTAGGAACATAGCTAAAATTAACTTAGCTCTAAAGCCCCCTCTTTCCTTGAGGATCGAACCTAATATTTCTGTTTTCCTATACTATAGCATGACCCTGTCCACTTGCGGGTATGTGTGATTAGTTGAGCTAGTTTGTTGGACTAGATCCATATATAAATTTTGAGAGATATGTGTGTTTCCCCTTAGGGTTGCATCTAGTTGGCTAGTGTGTCACCTTGAGAAGATCGCACCACATACCCCCCATTAGAATATGGATAAAGGTAGCATGGTTCCTAATAATGGCCTTCGAGAATTTGTGGGTTAGAGTTAACATCATACCCACCAAGATAGGAAGGCTCAGGATCATAAAAGGTGCTACCATAATTCAGAGACACATTAGGCCAATGTGATCATGCATGGTTGTAATAATCATTCGATTGATATTGTGAACCATAATGGATTGGACATTCCATTTGATATGATTCCTGAAATATAAGTCAATCATTTTCATAAAAAAAAGAAAAACAAAAAATACAAAAATAAGCTAGGAAAGCAGTATTGGTGGAATGGAAACTTAGCAGAAAGAAGAGTTACACTTTTGGAATGTTGCTCGGAAGGCTGGAAAAAATTACAAAAAATCTAGGTAAGTAAATTATGGAACAAGACAGAAATTATTGAACAAGACTAACAAATTACAAAATGAAAAATTACAAGGAACAAATTACAAATTAAACTAGAAAGAAGGAAAGAAATTGTGAAAAAAGTCTAAAAACAAGATTAAAATTATTGAAAGAAAGAATTCTAAATATACACAAGTGATTAGATTCAAAAAGTAACGCATGTCATCCTCGACAATTATGCTAAATTGATGTGCATCATTGTACACCCAACAATTACTAGGACAAGTCCTAGAATTTAACCTTCTAACCAAGTTGTCAACTTATTGCGAATAAGAAATCATATAAGTATAGATAGTTATCCATCCAAGGGATGGTGGAAAGAAAAGGTTGAAATACAAATTCAAATGCTAAATGAGAAAATAAATTTTGACTTGAGAGAGTCGAATAAGAACTAAGAGCAAAAATAAAGTGATGAAATAAAGATTATCAAGTAAGAAATAAAGACCTGGGGTCTGGAGGGTCACCACCAAAACCATGTTTCTATTCAACTAATCAACTACTAATCTCCAAATATCAAATCAGGACCTTGTGGTTGCATGTCATTACGGACAAGTCATAAGGGTCAGACTTCCCGTACACCCATTGGTCTCAGTATATAAAGACCATTACCAACTGTCCAACATGTTACTATCAACGGTCATATCAAGAAACATGTGATTTCAAATTGTTGTTCGAACCCAAGGCTCAGGTGGTTGTGTCACCAAGGGTTATAAAATAAATAAGATGAAAAGGATGAAAAAATGATAATCATAATTAAAGGACTACTGTTTTGTTCTTATAGAGATCCAAGGTCATATCACTCTATAAGAATATATCAGATCATTCTAATAACCAAGTATAAACAGAGAGAAAACATCCTTTCAATGCAGCAAAAGAATTGATTATATTGAATAGAACCAGGATAAGGGGTTACTCCTCGTGCCCCAGAAAAATTTACTCAGACATGATGAAACAAGAAGAAATACAAACTAAAATGAGATATGTAATGATACAAGATGTGAGCTACAAACTAAAACTAGATTTACAAACTAAGACTGGATGTTTTTTCTTATGGTGTCCCCCCTCCTTTCATAGGGAGATGGGGAGGGGTAAAACCCTTGAAATATGACTTTGTGGTGGTGGCATCCATTTTGACTTGAATGATTTCTTACTTTATCTAAAAGTAGCATTACTCAAACCTTGACCGCATTTATTGTTTTGACCATTGACTAAGTCTTTATTTGCATTCTATTATCCACATAAAAATATGTGGAATTAGTCAATATTTCCTTTGATCCTAGTCAAAATAAAATTAATTGATTCTCAGAATAGAAAGTTGAAGATTTTATTGAATTGTCTTCTTTTAATTTCTTTGACCGCTCATTAATTTCTTTGATTCTCTTTGATGTAAAATTTTTGAAATGACAAAATGAGTAGCCCATACAGCCAGTGCTCGTTTGAAAGGCTGTGAAAAATAGAATTTTCTTGTAGAGAACTAAATTTTCTTTCTAACACATACTTGTGCGTTAATTTTAGAATTCAGACATAAAAGTTATGGCACTTTTGGTACCATGTATACATGAATTTCAGACATTGCAGAAAATTATGCAAAACATCTTATAAGAGAAAGTTTGATAATTTTTTGCTTTGAAATAATTGTTGATTTCCCTACAAAATAAAAATAATCAATTAAAACTCAATTTGGGAAAGAAGAGCTAAAGTAAGATAATTTATGCTAAAAGTATTTAATAGCTAATAATTTATTCTTAATTAAAGGTAAAAAATGTACAATATAAGGTGATGAATATACATTCATCAATACACATAATGACTAAATGTGCATAATTGGTAGTCTAATGTGAATAAGTATAATTGAATGATCTATGTGGACAATATGTGACTAATAGACATAATGTAACAATAAATGCATGCTCATATAAGTGAATATGATTAATGGGCCATTATTTAGGTTAATGTTGAAATTAATGGACATAATATGATTAATGAGTAAATGTCATAACTTGTATAATATAATATCTTGTGACCTTCATGGTAGAAAGATGATGACAACAGGGCACTAAACCCTACATATTGAAAATTAATGTGATGTATAATAGCTTATATTAAGATAAGTGAGTTGAACCCTAATTGTACAGATATTTATAAAAGAAAGTCTCAAACGAATCTAAAAATTGGATTCTACATGTCTTAATTACCACAGGTGTCAATTTTCACAGATATTAGCCATCAACTAAGTAGATAATTGAACATGTTGATAATATCATAAAATGTCAATAATTCAATGTATTACGGTCAATTTTGCTAATGTTCTACAGATATAGTTGTCACACATGATTTCCTTGTAGTCTTAATAATAAGTTGTTGGATCGAGATCAGGGGCACTTGACTCATCTTCCTCCTTGGATAAGTCACCTATTACTCACTATGTACACATGGTTACGCATAATTTATCTCTATTTTTAAACCCCCCCCCAATCCCTCCATATTTTTCTTTATTTTTCTCCCTCACCTTCATCACCCTTCTACGAACCTAGTGGTTACCACGATGCCAACACAGGGAATGGCAATCTTTCTTACCCCATTCAATAGACTTGCCTTATAAGATGAGAAAGCTCCCTAGAGTGACCAAGCGGAGACCTTAGATGATATATATATATATATAATGTGTGTGTTAGGGTTGTGCACCTCTGCACCAATGTCATTTTCCACCGCTCCTTATTCCCATGTTTCCCCTCTATTTTAGGCTACATTCCCCTCTCTTTGCTTCCCTGGGCTTCAGACCCTTAGGATATCCTTCCCTCACCTATGCTTGATACCTTAGTCTTGTTTCTCACCATTGGGTTAGCCTCGTATGGCCCCGATCATACATCACCAACTCCAGCTCTCCTACACCCGAGATCTTGGGTTGGAAAAGAGGCGGCTGATCTTGGAGAAGTAAGAAGAAGGATTGGATGCATACCTCTTTTCCCTGTGAAGATATATGAATGCTTGATTTAGTTTTTCCCTTGGTGTACACTTTTCCCCTTTTTGCACTATTTCACTTATTGTTTTTCAATTAAAAATAGATTTTGAGGTTCCCAACCATGTCTCGTCTTGCTTTCTCCCTTTTCAACTATAGTACACCCTCGAGAATTTGTCAGCAACATTCTCTCTACTTGGTTTGGCCTTTACCCCATTTTCTACGTTCTTCCTTCTTGTCCAGCCATGGTGGAGGTTCTCTCTCGAGCTTCCGGTCTTCTCACGACCTATGGTTTAGATCTTTGAGACTGTCAAGATCTGACCATGATTACGGCAATCGTCTTGGTTGTGTTAGATCCCTTTTTTGTATAATTAACTTTTGCATTTTTTTAGATGAAAATATAATTACAATGAAATAGAAGGAAGACGGGCAACAAGTTTCACCGCCAGCCCCTTTTGGATGGCAAAACCAATCCTTTGAAATACTACATCCATTGACCAAGGGGACATAAAATAACTTTGCATAACTTTTTAAATACTTTTGAGGATCTTCACTGTCTCTAGTTCTAAGAATCCAAATTTATCGAACCCGAAAGGTATAAATACATGTTGATTCCCAATGCACACTTTCTCGTGCTTAACCACTTTGACTGCTGATGCGATGATTTTGAGTCACATTTATAGACTTGTTTGATATGTGTTTTATGCATTTATTAGTCATTTTCGTGGTTAATGTTGCATAATTCATCTACTTTGGTCTACGCTACTTCTCTATGTCAAATTTCCCTTATTTCAACATTCTGAGTATTATTTATCAAAAGAATATTTTTTGTGTAGACTTATGTGGTTTCGTGTGTTAATTTCAGTAAAAACAAGTATCCGCTACTGTCGATACCATCAACAGTGGTCGATACCATTGACCGGACCACAAGTTGCCAGCCGCAAGGACCAGAAGAAAGTCGATACTATCGACAGAGATGTCGATGGTATCGAGATCCCATTAGGTTGCTGGCGAGAAATGAGTCAATACTATCGACTCATATGTCGATACTATCGACTAGTGGAGCTTCAGCGACGGAAAAAGACAAAAGTGATGCCTAAGAATGTCGATACCACCGACCCTCGTCGATGGTATCGAGATGACATCAGGCGCAAAGACAAAAGAAAAGAAAATCAGCCGATACAGCGCAAGGTTGATACCATCGACCCGCGTCGATGGTATCGACACCGTCAGATATGAGTTTGCTTCAGATTGATCTTAATCCGACGGTTGTGATTAATTGGCGACCTAACTCGGGAATTATACCTAATGACGGCGTCCAAGAGAGGAGGATGACGTCATTAGTCGCTGCACACATCCCGAGAAGGTGTGGAGAGAAGAACGGAGCCCAGAAGGACGCCCCAGCCGATCCGGATGCCGAAGAAGACGATTTCCACCACCGAAAGGCGGGAGAACGTGTATTCTACGCCAAGGATCGCTTGGATCTTCTCCGTTCAGGGGTTTCACCACTCAATCACGTTTTTCTCCATGTGTCCCCTTTTCTCTACCATGTTTTGCTTTGAGATGAACATGCGGGGCTAATCCCCTTTGTCTTTAGGACCAGGAGTAGTCTGGGAATTCATCGTATGACTATTTTATCATAGTAATTCATATTTTATCTCTTAAATCCGTGGTATAACTTCGTTTTCTCAATTATATTGTTATGCTTGATCACCATAATAATAATCTACTGCCCTTAATTGCTTTGAAAGAAGAATTAATGGTTGAAAAGAGACGGAATTTACATTAATTGACAAATCCCTTGAACAAGGTGGTGTAAGGTTAATGGTGGATACCGAGAGATCGTTTTTAATGAACCTAGTTTAGGGTATAGGTTACTACAACGGTGGAACCGACCTAGACATAGGTAGTGAATTGTACCACGACAGTGGGCAATTCTGATTTCAGGCCACTACCGGGATAGAGAGACAAAGATTGAGTGACTACATAGAATTTAATACAATGAAAACCTGCGGTGAAACCACAACCCTAAAGATCTCGTTTTGAATTGATTAAACCAAACATTTAATCGATTGCTTTGTTTTGTTTTATTTTTATTTGCTTTTAATTTTAACAACAACTCTCAACTCTTTAATCAGTCTAGCTGATTGCGAGTAGTTAGTAGTAGTCTCTGACAATTCACGTATCCCTGAGTTTGACTCGGGCCTCACAAAGGCCTATATTACATTGACGCGTACACTTGCGTTTCTACACACGTAAAAATCGTGTCAAGTTTTTGGCGTCGTTGCCGGGGATGAAGAGATTACTTGAATTAAATGAACTTGATGAGCTGCGAATGAATGCATACGAGAACTCTCGGATATACAAGGAGCGCACAAAGTTGATCCACGATCGTTACATTTAGATGTGCACCTTCAATAAAGGAGATCGTGTGCTTTTGTTTAATTCAAGGCTGAAGTTGCATCCCCGGAAGCTAAAATCCCGATGGAGTGGACCATTCACAGTAGAAGAGGTCAGACCACATGGCGCAATCATGGTGCGCGATGGCGAGACTACATTTTTGGTGAATGGACAAAGGTTGAAGTTGTATTTTGGTGAAGATTACACGAGGAAGGTGAATGAGGTCAAACTCATTGCACTTTCGGATGCATGACGTGCTTCAAGTCGTCTAGCCTAAGACGTTAAATAAGGGCGCTTGTTGGGAGGCAACCCAACCATCGGTACTTTAGTTTAGTTCTTTTACATTCGTAGTTTGATTTGTTTTAACTTAGTTTTTAGTGTAAAAAAGATACCGTGATCGTTTGCTACATGTGCAGGACTGAGGCAGAGTCGATACCATCGACCCTTGTGTTGATGGTATCGACCATGGTACAGGTTGGCGACTGCAGAAATCGCACTGCGTCGATACTATCGACGGCCTCGTCGATAGTATCGACACACCAACAGGTTGATCACCAAGTCAAGGTTGATAGTATCGACCTGCCAGTCGATACCATTGAGATCTCTGGAGATATTCAGAAGAAATCGTCTCAGTAAAGTCGATACCATCGACGGGCCTGTCGATGGTATCGACACATTCACACACAGAAGGCGGCGGCCAGGCCTCGCGAGGGTTTGCCCTAATCAGAGAGTTGATACTATCGTCTCACGTCGATAGTATCGACGCGTCACGTCAACAATCCGCGAGGAAAGATCTACGGCGATCGCAGCAACCAGGAAGTTGATCTGGGGGACGGGTCGATACCATCGACTCGCGTCGATAGTATCGACACGTCAGCAATCCGGGCCCCGCAGATCCAGCCATCGACGACCGTCGATACTCACGGCAGTACGGATTGTGCTATCTGTGTCGATACCATCGACCCACGTCGATGGTATCGACGGGCATACAGCAGTGCCGGCCACGGCTATATATGAGAAGGATTGTCGTCATATGACATCACAATTCCAGAGCAATCCTCCTCCACCTGTGCCGAGCGTATTCCAGAGCGATCCGAGCCCGACGACGAGCAACACCGAGCACGTTCTTCATCGAGCGGAGATTTCTTTCTCCGATCTTCACCGAGCTCTCTCTCTATACCTTTTTCTGTCGTGATCATGGTGCATGTCACTGGTGCATCGTCTTCACGCGCGAACCCGATGGACATCTCGAAGTTCGTGCCACCACCTACAGCTTCTATTTCATGCACGCGGCTTATTCATCCATCCGCGGAGGTCAAGAAGATCTACGAGGAGATCTTGAAGAGAAAGATCGAGCCGACCCGTTATGTTGAACGGGAAACAATCCGCAACTTGGGGTTCGAAGCCAACCTCGACTACGTTCTGAAGGGACAGGCCCGACACATGGGAATAAGGCCTGATGAGCTGGAGTTTCACGCCGATGGCCAGCCGTTCTTCGGCGAGTGGCCTACGTACAAGGAGCTGGTGGCTGAGTTTATGGTGTCGTTGGACGTCTGCGTCGTACCCAACGACGTCATAGCCACCGATCGTGAGTGGATCAAGGGTCGGGTGTCTTTCTGGCTGTACAACATCGGCTACACCCTTACGCTCCGACAGTTCAACAGGATTTACAATTGGAATCACTCGCAACATGACTACCGGCGGCCGGACAATCGCACCGACTACGATGCAATCTTCGCCGAGCTTGTGACGGTGCCGCCGGGCAAGTCAGTGAGCTACCACAATGTTGCGGTAGCCGACTTCGAGCATCCATTCGTACGGATACTCCACCGGATGTTGAGTTCTACCTTGTTTTCTAGGGGTGATGTATCCCTTAGCAAATTCCAGGAGTCGGATCTATTTTTCCTGTATAAACTCCTGAAGCGCCAAGAATGCAACTGGGGAGCCTTCTTTCTGCAGCGGGTCTTGGCAGTCAAGCGGAGCACACTGAGGGCTCCAATTCACTTTGGAGGACTTATTACTCCGTTGGTGCACTACCTCGGGCTGAATTTCTCTACTTTGACCCCACTCTCCAGCCGAAGCAAGGTCAATGTGCAGCATCTGCACCGCTCCAACCTCATCCTTATTCGAGATGGCTTGGCGTATGCACACTGCCACGTCAACCATGCATACCAAGAATGCTCACTTCCCGATCCTGTCTTTAACATCGAAGGGGTGCAACATTTCTGATGGCCTATCATAGCCATTGCTGACTCCGATGAAGACGGCGGCAACGACGACGACAACAATGACGGCGAGGCTGAAGAGGAAGAGGAGACCTACACTCCTCTTCGGGCACGAGTGGCACCACGGAAGCGTCCTCGCATGCATCCGGGTGCATCTTCATCTTTGCAGCCTCTGCCACCACCACTGCCCTCACAGCAAAGCGAGGATGTCTATTCGATGCAAGGCATGTATGTTATGATGCAAGACATACAGCAGACACAGCAGCACCACACCGCAGTGTACACCGGTATTCATGAGACGACGAACCGGTTACTTGACAATCAGAGGCATATCTTCGAGAATGAGCGTCTCCTCCTCGACAACCAACAACAGATTCATGACATGTTGCATAGGATGGAGATGCAGCAGCAGCCCTTTTATGATCACTACTGGAGCCAGAAGTACTTTGGAGGCTATCCACAACCTCCACCTAGGGCCAGTTTGATCCGAGCTTTCAGGGAGAGTACCCATCTTGGGACCCCACGGCTCCACAGTACCCGCCTCCGCCTGAAGAGTAAATCGGTATCTCTGTTCCAACCTTTAAGATTGTTTTTTACTATGAGTCCATAGTCGAATTCAAGCTTAGGGGGGGGGAGTTGGAACAGCTCTATCTTTTATTTTCTCTATTTTTAGTTTTATTGCTTTTATTCTTGTCATTTATTTCTTGCAATCTTAGTTTGTTTGTAGGATCCACGTCTATCTAGTGTAATTGTGGATGTCTTAAGTCATGTAGCATCTCACTTGCATGTACATGGGAATTAAGGGAAAATTAAAAAAAAAATGAGTGTTCGCAAGCTTGAGTGTTGTTCAACTTTGAGCACTTAACTTAAGAAAATGATTGGTTTTGTCAACTTTAAAACAAAAAATCACAATTGTACATTCCTAATGGTTCATGAAAAGTGGACGGAATTGGTTGTTTGAGCCTAAATTTACCAAATGATAATGAGACACTAATTTGAAGTAAGAGAGAGAAACCTCTTAACTACTACACAGGTCAGTAAGGAGGGACACATAATACTTTTCAAAGGTTCAGTCAATTAGTCTTGTGATCTTTCCACCTCATTGCTTTTCACAATCCACCACAAGATTTGGAAGTAAAGTACGGTTTTAACCTTTTTGATTGCATGTCATGTAGATAGGACTTGCATTGCAACCACTTTCATATGTTTTTGCACGGAAAAAAAATATAGAACAGTTATACATGCACATTACCCTTAGGTGCATGTCATTTAGTTGTATTCATAACTTTTATGCATAGAGTACATCGTGTACCTCATTTCTTCTTTAATGGTGAATTAAATTGTTTCATACCTTCTAAATAGTTCAAATATTTGAGTTATGCAGAAAAAGTAAGCCCAATAAAGTATTCATTGTCAATCATGGATATAAGGGCTTGAAAAAAATCTGGAAAAAAAATGAAAAAAAAGAAAGTTGTTTAGAAGTAAGTAGAATAAGAAGGAGAAAGGAACATAATCTTACCTGCATTTTAATATGAGTAAGTACATGATGTAGCTCAATTAGATATCCATCTCATTTTGAGATGGGATGTTAGTGCATGCATCATTCCACCCAATCTTAGGCATTAGGGCATTTTTCATGTGCATTTGCATCATTTAGGGCATTTTTGTTTTATGCATGTTGAAATCGTATAATGCTTCCACTTCTTCCATTAGCCACCCATTCCATCCACCCGTTGCTCGGATTGGTAGGCCACCGTGATTTTTTCCTCACTTGTGAATATTAGGAGAACTGCTTCCATGTAGATGGTAGTTAGGGCGAGCAACGTAGAATAGGAGATCACAAGATGCACTAAGTCTGGACCGGTGAATTATATTATGTTAACTGCCTTATGTGATAGTGTTCATCAGTTTTGAGGTAGATATCTTTTATGGATGATTACTGTCGCCTTTAGGGTAATTATCATTCTGTGGTTAGCGAGGGCCGGTATGCGAACGTCCGGTGGGAGTCAACTGCAACAACTTTCAGGGCAGCATGTCCTACAATAAAATCTCCATTTTTAAGCCCACTAATGGGAGACTCTTGTTAGATTGAAACACGCATGTTTTCCTCCAGACCAGCCAAAAATTAAGATATTTGCTTGTCTAAGTGTCGATCTCCCTTCTTGTAGATCGGTTAAAAAATTCACAGGATCCCTTCTTGGAAAATTTTGACTATCAGATTTGAAGCTATTTTCCTACGATATTATTTTTTTCCTCACATAGGTGGGAGGAATATGATTTCTTGATTTATTATTCTTTCACCCATGGGTTTCATCAAAGCATGTCACGTCATGATGGTATTTTTGGTCTTGTCAGTTTTATTTTGGGTGCTTCTCATGACTTGATTTAAGTTACCAAATTTACAAGCATGCCCTATCACACATCAAGTTATTGATGTGTAATGCAAGGGCGTTCTGGTCATTTTATTTTTTATTTTAATATCAATAAACATTATTAACTTCAATAATTCATAACTAATTTTTTACTTATTAGAAAATTACAAATTAATATGTTTTGAAATCATGTGTTTTTTCTCTACATAGTGAAATTTTTTTCATCACCTAACTCCAACATAATAAATATTTTATGTGTATGGATTTTCCTAAGTGGTTAAGCTTTTGAAATTCATAACTGATAATTTATAAGTTAGAGAAATAAAGTAAAATATGATATGAACTCGGAAAAATAAAGCCTACAATGTGACATGGTTTTGATGAGTTAGGGTTTATGTAATTAATGTGAACTCGATGCTAATTTCATATATGCATCTATAGGTAGATTGCGATCCTGATGTGGAATTAGAATTGATTGGCATATATCTTCACTCAATCTGAGGTATGTTGCATCTCTTACTTCTATATGACCAATTACCCATAATTATCACTCTCTTGGTCCTTTGGGACATGCTACCCTGTACAGTTTTCTCTCTCTCCTCTGAGTGGTTTCCTCATGTGAGTTAGATGATATGAATCTTTTGTTGTATATTATTATTAACTTTAAATTTTACTCTACTTCATGATGAAATCCTAATTGTGAATTTTAACCAAGTTGTTCCTTATTGTGAGATGGAATCCTAATTTCACCACTTTTGTGGTAGATGTCTAATATTTTCCCATTTATGTGATGGAAATCCTATTAGTTCTACTTATATGACTGAAATTTCACTTGCCTCTATATTTATACATGATTTTTGATTCAGCAGCGCTAGAGTAATATAATTCTTTGATTTTCAATTTTATTCAATTGGTGTTTTATTACCCTTTGTGATATTATTAGGCACTAAGGTTTTAGTCCTTCCGTTGAGGTTTTAGTCCTCCTACACTTCTATATATTGAGACAGAGGATCGTATGCCCCATACGTCCAGGCTATAGCTTGTTTGCCAAGGGAGTTTGGTTATGTGTCATTCTCTGTTAGGTTTTGAGTTATGCGGCCTAACTATCACTAGTTGTATATTTTCACTAATGCTATGTGTATCTCACATGCATGCAGGTTGACTAATATTGTTGATGAGTTATGTGTCCTAAATTATTATGTGTGATTTTGTGGCACATTTTATTTTTTTTAATGGAAATCTTATTAAAATTCATCTTCTTTTGATATCCACTTGGATGGTACTTTTCCTCTTAGATGGGAAGCATTGTTATATTTGATGTCCTTTTTCCATAACATTTTTTAACCCCTATTAATATGCTTATACCGCTTTTTATGTTGATAATTTACACTTTGTCTTCTCTTGTTGGGTATGCTTCTAATCCCTTAGGTGAAAGAACATGGAAGACTGACATGATGACATGGACTTGGCACAATGGAGATGACTCTTGGGAGATAGACTTCAAATAGTTTGGACTTCCCTATGCCTAGTTGTTGTAGTATTTGCCTTCATGTAAGCCCCTAGTGGGAGATTATCTTGTATCTTATAAAATTGAATGTTATCATTACAAATATTTTTGATGCCATTCTTTGGTCTTGTACATCATTCATTTGAGATAAAAATATACATATTCCATCATACCTATTAGTGTGTTTGGATTAGATGGTTTACTCAAATTATGTGAGGAGTGGTTCTCATCTTGGGTCCCTTTCCTTACGTCGAGCCTCAGACTACACTCAAAATGACTTTTTCAATATGATTATTGTCAGTTATTGCAAAAAAGGTAGGCACTTGACACAAATACATCACAAACAAATATTATAGAAAAAAAATATGTGGGTGTACAAACACAATACCAAATGTTCATCCAACTTTTGGAGGTACCTTAAAAATTGCACTCATATCATTGAGAATGCCATTCATACACCTCCTCACTATTTCAACTTCATGTCAATCTGGAGGGAAAATTGGTCTGCCTTCGGACGCTTTGACCAATACAATTTGAACCAACTTATTCCTAGTAGCATAAGGAACATCAACTTAGGCAAAGCCTTTATAGCAATGACATCGAATAATCATATTCTCTCAAAAGATATTTGGGTGATATAAATCTTGGTGACCATTTAGACAAGTTCACCAAACTTCTACAAAGACCGCACACAACATTAGAGTTTCTTATACATGGGGGGATAAATTGTTTATAAAGAACACAAATATTGCTCCTAGTCACTAAAGTCTCTATGGGAAAAACTTATAGATGACTAAATTCCTTCCTAATGTTTTGATTCTATTTTGACCCATTGGACACATTCATTGTCGTAGACTGTACAAGAAAGGGGGGTTCCATTTGCTTATTTGCCCTTTGTGCACTAATAACTCTGAAAGCATGAATCATATCTTCTTTGAATGTGACTACACCATCAATTTATAGAACCATTTTTATTTTCCACAAACTCTAGATAGCGCTTATCCTTTTGAGTTTGACTTAACTCTTTTTCATCTATACAATATTGATGTTTTCGGTACCTAGCTTCAAAGTAAAGGACATTGAATTGGCGGCTTGCATTTTTCAAAACATTTGTATAGATCGCAACAGTAGAACTTTCAAAACAAATTGCTCTAATAGATACGTGGTTGTTGCAACATCTACTCATTATATAACTTGTGGTTATGTTCTCTCCTTCATAGGTGATGCTCGCGCTATATGAGAAGGTAAAGCTTCACCTTCTACCAGATGATGAGGCAAATGTTCCTCTAGTATCATAAATTTTGATGTAGAGGCTAACATGATCTCGCTGCCCATTGACCTGGGAATCCCTGAACTGAACCAAGAGAAGCTCCATCAGCTCCATCAGTTGGTTGTTGAAGACGATAATGACAATGTTGATCCCACGTCTTTGTCCCCGCTATGGTCCCGATGGGTTATCCCCATGACCATGCTTATACCGACTTTTTCGTCCCTCTGTTTGTGGGCTGTTTAAGGGGATTACACCCCCCCTTTATCACAAACTTTACCTGGTCACCCCTGATGTCTACTTAGTAGGTCATACCATCTTTTCTATCTGCATGTTTTTTTCTTCTTTTTTTGTGCTTTGGGTGGCATACCTGGGGGTTCCCCCTTTCTCAAGTATGTTATCTCATACACGCTTTTATAGTTGGCTTATCAGTATAATCGGTTTATCCGAACAAGAAGAAAAAAAAAAGCTCTAGCCAAGCCCTGACGTGCGCAAAATTCGACTGTCGAGTTAGCGTGGGCTAATATCATAATATGTTGCATGCTTCTATGAAGGTCCCTGCCTCTATCGTTACCGCACCACCAAACGTCTAAGTAGACTTATAAACAGATCGACGGAGCGGATATTGTTATCCGAATCTGAAAAGAAAGAAAAAAATTGATTCGATATCCTATCCGATATCCCACGAATATCGTGTAATAATATCTTAATCCGATACGACAAATAATATCTAAATTCGACCCGAACAAAAAATGATAAATGTATTTTATATATAGGTAATAATATATATTTAACAAAATATGTATATATTTTGAAATTCAGATTTTTTCGGAGCAGATACTGTCATATCTGATATTATACCGAAATGTTCAGATATGAAATTTGATATCGTAAATCCAATTCGGATTTATGTAGATGTCGAAACTTTTTTCAAAATTTCATAATTGAATCTGAAGCGGATTCCGGATATCTATTTACAAGGTCTACTTCAAAGAAGTCATTTTTGTAATGAACGCTGATTTAGGAAGGGTTGCGTGGAACAGCTAATGAAGAACGGAGAAAGTTGCTTTGATCAGTGTACGACGTTCTTGTCAACGACTGAACAGCTGCCAAGCATCCACCTTTCGCTAATTTGTTTCCAGTTCTCTTGGGCGAAGATCACAGGTTATCTGATATCCTTAGCCCAAAAACTAAGACGCCCTACAAGCTATATGTGCGCGTTATAACTTTAACTAGACAGAACCCCGTGCTATGCACGGGTGCCTGAATACACGATATGAAATAATTCTAAAATTAAACTTTCAAAACTAACTAACAAAAGGAGATGCAAGATAAAGTTATGCGATGTACAATAACAAATTTAGTTAAGCTTTTTATAGAAGAAGATTTTTCTTGTTTTCTAACAACTCAAAATAATGTATAGTTTCTTCCAACATACAGAAACAGTAGCTACGTGCAGCTGGTTTTTGTCATCCTGTATAAGATAAAAATACAAACACTTCTTTAATTACATAATCTGCTAGCATCTATTGTGGAAGCCATAGCAATGATTATCTTCTGATCTTTCTGAAGAGTCTTTTTTATCCTGCAAGGACATTTGAAAAGGTTAAAAGTTGAACTTTCTTTTTTCAATAACTAAATGCAAATTGCATTGTAATGATTGATTTATTACTCAGTATGTTGCCTTACATGCAAATCTGAAAATGATAGTTATTTGAGTTATCATACACGAAATAATAATCTACTTTTGATATCTACATTTACGGCAGGGACAAACATTCCATTCAAGTACATAATATGGAAATTATTTGCTTGCTTGATCATCTAATGGACTGAAAACTTTGATTATTGGGTGTTCTAATAGGTAATCACAAGCTCAACTTTTGTAAACATACTTACATTTATTAATTGATAACATGGCTTATGGTACAAATTTTTTAAGAGAAAATAAAACAACATTTCAGAATAAGAAAATCTTTATTTGTCAAAATTATAATCAAAAGAAAGGAAAAAAATAATAACCAACTCTTGGTGTGCTTTAAAATTAACATTCCAGCAGCCAATATTGGCTAAATATAAATGAAAGACAACTATCAAGGGAGAATATAGAACTGGCAAGCTCGTTGGGACGATATTGTTGGAGTTTGTGTGTTGGATAGGAATTCCTAAGTTTGCATTGGTGAGTGGAATATGTGGCATCTTAGTCACATCAATGTAAATTTTAAGTTTATCCACACGTCTAATGATTATAAATGAGAAATGTAAAGGCTATGTGAAGAAGCGTCCACTATTGAAATATCCACCTATGTGAGAACCTATAATTTTAGTGGGGAATCATCCTACAATATACAACATCTAAAAAATATTCACCTATGTACGGACCTCTAGTTTTGTTGTGGGAGAATCACCGTATACACACTTAAAGGATTGGGTTTTGGTGAGGAGTCCACTAATAATATACATCTAAAAAATATGAAAATAAGGTTGAATACAATTCAACCACAATATCTCTAGACCAATGTAAGGGATAGTTGATTCACGTAGGCTCAAAAGGTCGATTTGGAAAAGCATAGATGTGTCCCTTGTCGGTCATTGTCATGGAATATGTTATTGTGACCCAAATGTAACTACAAGCTAGCTTGTGCTCCTTATTTTACCTAGTTGTCAGTGGTTTTATCAATTTGGTCTGTGCAAAAGATCAACCAGAGACCGCGTAGTTCTCCGCAACAGGCTCGTACTTGTCATAGAGCTCCTTGGCGACGAGTTGGTACTTGGCAACCGTCGACTTTGCTACTCCCGTGGATGTTTCGACGACGCCGGCGTGATGTACCTCGGCAGCCACGGAGCGGGCCACCTTGGGTGCCTTCTATGCGGCTGTCTAGGCCTGGGAAGAGGCCTGGCGGACGAGGACAAGGATGTGGCGCTCAATCTCGTTCACGGAGTTTCCGACCTGCAGAGAAATTACAAGGGTTTCATGCTCATATCGGAAGCTGCAAGATATGCAGAAGACGTTGTGCTAGATATACCAAGACGAATTGGAAAAGAAAAGCAAAGTTTAAAAAAAAACACAGCTCGACTTCCGCATGAAGTCAAATCTGGAGTCCGAAGGTCTACGGGGTGGGTGAAATCCAGTCATAGCTACAACCTGGCTTCTAAATCCCTAATGGAAAGGGGCGAACACCTAATTAATCAATCAGTGTACGGTGATCTGGTAAAAATTTCGCTCGGGCACAAAGGGCAGGAGCTCTATATGTTCTAATTCCTGCAAACTCCAGTAATCAAGATATATCCTCAAAGCGGCATTAAAAGAGCTCAATGATGGAAATCCGAATTACTGTTTCGTTTCAATTCCCTGATTCAGCAGTCACCACATTAGATCAGGAGAGTCGGTACCCCGAGAAGGGGTGATTCTTATATACAAGGTTTAGGGGTCGGTGAAGGTACATATCTTCTAAACCCGGTACATGGTAAGAGAAAGATAAAGCTACCATCAATCAATAGCCGAATCAATCAATCGAAGAAAGAAAAAAAAACTCTCAATTCCAAAAAGACACACACGAAGAACACGCCATGCAAAACCCAAACACGCACCTTGCGGTCGACGAACTTGAGTAGGTCATACGGCACCCCATGGTACTGATCATATACGGGCGCAACAACGGCCTTGATGGTCCCTTCGACGGTCTATACTTCGGGGCGGAGCGGTCCAGAACTATGCTTGGCGATCTCGTAGAGGCAGGCGAAGCACGCAAGGGCCTGTGCGGCGGCGGCCTGGACGAAGTCGAGGTACTGGAGACGCTCTTGGTCGTCGTTGACGTCCTCATGCTGGCGATCGTCCTGGTCCTGCACTCACAATAGGGAAAAGAAAACCATTCGAATCAGGATCCACCGACGAAGGGATCTTCATAGAGAAGAGGGTGTGTGAGATTAAGGAGGTAAGGGTAGGGCAGAAGAATTAGGGGTTTACCACGAGGGGTTGCTGGAGCTGCGGTTCGGCCGCCATCACAAGTCTCGTACAGGAAGGAAGATGGGTGGGTGATTGCTAGGCTGCTGAGATCGCCGGACCGGAGGCGGTAGCGGGGCTTTTGAGATTCGATTAGGTAGACGAAGAAACATGAATCTGGAAATTAGGGGAAACGGAAGCGAATTGGAAAGAACACAGGATGGAGACGGCTTATATATATAATCAAATCGAGAAGCGGGTCTCTCTTCTGGTACTTTGGGATCTCATGCAGCGCCACAGTTCCGGGCCTGAACCTAGCTGGGGCCGACTTGCGAGAAGCCTTTGTCGCCAGCTGCTTCCTCGGGGCATTGTTGCCGGTGGACATGCGGGCGGTCTGCTTCTTGCGAGCCATTGGGGGTGAGAAGCGGTGGTAAAGAAGAACACGGTATATGGGATAGGAATCTGAAGGGGTCGAGTGTTGAGTGTGAGCCAACAGCTGTAAAGTATATCGGTGGAATTTTGCTAAAATGTTCCATAAATTTGCATCGTTACTATCAGACGCTGTCTTGTATAGAAAAGGACATACTTGTAATTTGAAAAAATGCTGCAAAAAATTGCAAAACTAATCCAAAACGGCCTTTTATATATAGTATAGATGTGCATAAGATTAAACATTCTAGGCGAATCCGGACGACTTTTTTTTGTCAAGGAACGCCAATGAGTTATGTAGGTTGATTTTCTTGCAACACCAACTAAGGGTTTGTCTGGTTGCTTGTACTTGCAACGCATCAGTTAATTTGAAAACAGGAAATGCAATTCAGGAAATTGAAGTACAACTTAATCGTTTGGTTAGATGCAGCTGCTACTCAGTTGTATGACTTGTTTTCATTTGGTTCGACGTACCTGTTACCTGATCATTAGCTTACTCGGCCAATAGCTATAGTCCTCACATGACTGTTGGGCATGGGATGTATGTGGCAAACAGAACCATCGGAGGCATTCAGTTGTACGAGTGATCGTGGAAAAGTAACCGCGCCCTGTTTTGGCGCGATTGATTCCCCCAATTTTTGTATGCCGTCCAGCGGATGGTGCAGTTGGATTTCAAGGGCAGAGTTGATCCCGCAAGCAACCAAACGTTTGGGTTAGAAAACACTGTGCAGTTGCAACACGCGAATTGATTCTCAGCACAACCAAACGGGCCCTAAGATAGATATCTGCAGTACGAGAGCAAATTTAGCTGGTCATGGAAAAAGATAAGTTATTACCAGTGGCGTAGCCACATTGGGATACGAGAGGGCAAGATCCTACCTGCCCCCCAAAAGAATCAGCGTTGTATTAACAAAGATTCTGAATTTATGTTCATATTATTTATTATGCGTGCCCGCCCTAACTTAGTAATCTATAGCCAAACATGCTTCCCAGAAAGGATGAAACGAGCATTGCAAACTCTATCCTACGGAACGAGCTCCAGCTTTTCTTATCGGTAAGATGCCCCGTCATTTCTCCTAGCGGGGCGTCGATGATTTCTTCACTGCTGACAGAGGCGTGTGTTCGTCATCCACTACTTCGAGAGGATCAACTAATCATGAGTTAAACATATGAAATAAGTATCTTCGTCTGCAGTCAATTTGCAGCTGAAAATCTGTGATGCATGTTAGCAACGGTGACATTCATGTGAAGTTCATAATTTTCTGAAATTTTTCTATTTGTGTTGTATGATATCAACATTAAACATCTTCAGTGCCTTGTTTTTATCGCCATACTGCTCTTTGCAGGATCACAATATAAAAAAGTGTTCTTCCCCTTTGCATTGCACATCATTTTCTTACTCTTTGTACATACTTGGCACATAAGGACACAATTCACCACAGACGATGCATAAGAAGCACTTGAACAAACAACAATAAGTTTCTATCATCGTCATAGATCCATACGTACAATTTAGTAAATGAAATAGACATCAATTATCGGTATTCCACTATATTTGATTTTGTACTTGTAATTTGCTATTGACTTAATACATAGACGATGAAAATCAATGTATTTAATTGTATTGATTTATGTACACATAATTGAGCTATAAATTTGTGTTGCCCCCCCCCCCTTAAAATCTTGTATTCGTCACTGTATATAACGCCAGCAAACAACACGTGATTGGAAGGTCAATGAAACCTAAACCATCAGGAGAGATCAGAAAGAAAATTGCAGGCCGAGATGAAGAGAGATGGGGACAGAGGGCTTCACTGCATTCTCCTCTAGAAGCTGGAATGGTCTCAGAACTGAGAAGGCACTGACATCGCTATCCTAAAGAGAATAAACTGTGCGCTAGAATCAGAACTGGCAAGTTCAAAATAAGGCTTTATAGCTTGTAATTTCATAATATGAAAGAAAATTGCAAGCCGAGATGAAGAGAAATGGGGACCGGGTGCACGACTCCTCTAGAAGCTGGAATAGTCTGAGAAGGCAATGATATCACTATGCTGAAGAGAGGAAAGTATGCGCTAGGAGCAGAAGTGACAAGTTCAAAATAAGGCTTTAAAGCTTGTAATTTCACTTTTTGAAATGCAGATTCACACAAAACGACAGTGCGCCACTAAGATTATTTTATTTCCAAACAATTTATACTCCTTCAGCCAATCAACCAGGATGCTAATTCCTAGGGATAGGCCTAAATCTTACACCCAGTGGATGCCACCCTAATGATAGGTTTGGCAACGCTGCTGCTTCCGTCTCTGTAGCGCTGATGCACAAGAGCAGCACTTGATATATGCCGCCAACCTACGAAGATGACTACTTATATGCCATTGATTCAGAGTACTTTCATTATAGAAGACAATAAATATAAGCGAAGGTGTACCTTTGCAGTTATCTCTATTGACAATGCTTTGTATTAGAGTGTGTGTTTATTTATATAATTGTCTTTGTAATATGGGCCCAAGTATGTGTTGGCCCATTAGGGTTAAGTTATGTCTGTATAATTAGTTGATCCGGATTTCGGAATGTCCATGAATACAAAATAGCATGTGCAGATTTGTACTTCCTGCCATCCATCTTTAATTACTGAAAATGTTGCTTGCACTCCCCTCACTAATATGATTAATTCGGCCCACAATTTTTTATGTGATTTTCACACTCCAGCTTATATGTCCATGTGTAAGGCATGGAACGTATCAATCACCATGACAGTACAAGACACCTTGTGGAAACAAACTTTTGATTAATGATGGGGGGGAAATATACAACCTTTCTGAAATACTACCTTATATTTTACAAAGCCGTTAAAAACATTCATCCTTCCCAAAAGGATCCCAAAATTTCCTTCAGCTGATGCTATTGCATTATATTAGCATCTGGTACACCCCGCATGACTATGTAGAGCAACTCCTGTTCCTGGGGTCATCAGCCAACAACTGGTACATCAGTTCCTGCAATCTTGATGCACCAGGACCCGGATGGAACAATGAGTCATTACCCCTTTGAGAGCATGGTCCACCATCATCGTCTAAACTCCCGATACACCAAGCACCCGGAGTAAATTGTCCAGGGGCACGGCCCAGGAGCTCCTTATCAATCTTGTCCAAGACTGGGTCGTCTTTCTTAAATTTCCGAGCAAAAGGTGCTCCACTGTTGATCATTTTGTTGAAGTCCTTCATGGAGAGCACACGAGGATGCTGCTTGGGGGGAATGTCCCAAGCTATGTAATGCAGGTCATGACTCACTGCCGATGTATTAAATTCATTGGAGTTGCATATAACAGTATGAAAATAGCCCTCTGGTGACGACACAAAGTTAACATAGTACATTAATATTGTTCGTGGAAGGTTTTCCCAACCCCAGATGCAGTACTCAAGGAAGGATCTCGTTAGCACCACCCATGCTGAGCCTATAAATGAAGGAAAAGTCAAATCAGCAGAAAGCATAAGAAGGAAGAAACAGGCAAATTCAAGGGCCAAACAGTTCTAAGAATTTAGAAGCCTCACATTTATCATGTAAAGACTGATGGACACTATTTCCAAATGCAAATGGCACATGCAAATATAGTTCTAATACAAAAATATCCAACCAGACATCAAAAATATATCTTATTATTAGTCTCAAATATTTACAAGTGTTTGGACCGGTCTAAGCTTCAACTCGGCAGCAAATAGGCTGAAATCCTCTCCCCCCCCCAAAAAAAAAAAAACCTCGTAATCTGCGTGGGGTAGTAAAATGTTGGGGCAAACAAACTGTGTCACACACAGGCTCCCTGATGAAAACCTGAGCAGAGAACCTAAATCTTAAAACTGAATGATCAAAGCCGATCTGAGCCTAACTTTTGAATTGAAGGACAAACAAAAACCTAACCCGAAGTAAATAGGAAACCTAATGTTCTAAAAAGCAATGTTTGAACTCACAAACTCAAAGCAGAATCCTATTGAGTCTGGCATAAGACTTATTTGAACTTGAACCCAAACCTCTCGGAACCCAACATAAGTTCTAATTTGGTTCAGTCAATTACACTGGCTATGGTAGCAAATGTCCTCCAGACCCAGTTTTCTCAGTTAAACTGACTTGAGGGGTTTCAGAAACTTATGATGGGATACGGCTATCCTTCTTTGGTTTAAATGATATACATATACTTTTTGTCCAAGGCAATATGGTCACCTGCACATTTAGTAGGAAATGTTATACATAGAGATGCATGGAACAAAATTTCGATCGAAATTTCATTTTTTTGTAATCAGACATCGAAACGTCAGTACGCAAGAACTGGTCCGCAATTTCACGAAAATTTCGCAGCTATAGTCGAAATTTCACAAAACAGGGGGTATTTTAGTGCAAAAAAGCCCAATTTGGGCCTTGATATTGCGAAATGCAACACCTATTTCGCGAAATTATTTCCATCGACTGGATTTGCTGGGACTTTAATCTTTTAGCGATTTGTTTTGTGATATCTTGCTCCCAAAGGCTGCTTTACTTGATTCTAAGGTATGTAACCCCTCTCCCTAGCCCATCTAGTCCTTCTATTTCTACTCCCTTTTAGACATATCTTAATAAATACTCCAAAAATCCTAAACTTCTAAGTGACATTTCTCTTAAAATTCTCAAGGTCTTGAAGTGAACTTGTAAATCTAAGAAACAATAGTGTGAAATACATATATCTATACTTATTTTGAAAATCTAATCAATATATTTCATAAATACACAAAATGGCTACAAAAGTTTTTTAATGGAAGTTGTTATATATTTGTATTTTCACTTATGTAACCCTATATATATTATAATAGTAGCCTTATACAAAATGTTGTGTAAGTTGTAACTTGTAACCCTAAATATATTTTTAATATTATTCACTTATGTAACCCTAAATATATTATAATAGTAAACTTATACAATAAATATACTAACCTATTATATTGTAACGTGTCAGTTGTAACTCTAAGTTATAAAGTATAGTACTCTAGTTGTTTTAACTTGAAGGTTGCAAGTTTGTAACAGTCTAACTGTCTAACAGACTTGACATTTCTGTTCATTTGTGCACTCACTCATCAAGACATGGATCCCATCCTAACCTCTAAACATATAAATTTATTATATAATCAAGTGTGTCTATGTTTAAACATTGTGTTTACAAAATTCCATAACTTAATTCCATCATTTTGTCATCGAAATTGCCATCGAAATTATGTCGCAATTGTTCAGCTTCCTTCACTTACAAATGTGGGAGACCCCCACCCCCACATATCCAATATGAAATATAATTGCATATTTGAGTAGATCTTGGTTATTAGAACGTCTTGGTAAATTTTCATGATTTAATTCGCTTATTTCATCGTCGAAATCGTTAGGGCCGTAAATGTCGAAATTTCGAAAAATTTCTGTTTCTGGGCCATCGGACATTTAATTCTATGTAGAGATGATACATTAGAGGATGGCACAAGGAAGATCTCAGAATCCTATATGCACTACTGCCAGTGCAGACCTAGTTATCATTACTGCATTTACCCATACAGATCGTTGAAGAGTAAAAACACAGTCAGAGTAACCCCCACCCACCCACCCACCCCCCCCCCCCGGAGGGTGACATTAGAACATGGGGTCAATTTCAAAATCTGTGGAGAGCTGATCTAAAATGACATCAGGTTAGCATGTTTTGAAAATATACCAACTTCTAATTGCATGTATATTACTTCTTGTTTTGAAGGAGCATATGAAATCTACACACACATCTTTAATCATAGCAGTATGGTGGCCTGCAACCTAGTAAGTAGTAACACATGCCGGTTACTATTCCAAAACAAATTCACGAATTTCACAATGCTTTGATCAGTCGAATCATAGTCTTCCCGAACAAATAGTGGTCGACGATTTTACCAGCTTCTCGCAACTTTTCAGGATTCTTCATGATTTTGACAAACTTCAACAATATCTTTTACTAACTTCACAGTTTTTTCAGAATACAACGTTTTATAAGTTAAACTCCAAGAAGCTTTTTTAACATGCTTAATAGCTCTTATGTTGTGCTCTAATTGAACCAGATGTCACACTTTCCCCACTCTCCTTCTCCCATTTTACAGCTAGAAAGGTTTCCTGTCTCCATCTTGCAAGACAATACTCCTTCATATCTTCCATATTTTGCACATGCACATTTACATCTAGACGTATATGTGAATACATACATATCATGTGTAAACGCATACATACATATCATAGTCAAATATACATGTATACATATACAATGTAAAAGACGATGCATTCTTAATATTTTCCCAGAATAATTGACCAAATTCTAACGATCTTTTCCCAGATTTTCACAATTTCTAATTTTTCAAGCAAGCCCAAAAACTGCCGAATCCCAATTTGTCATCATGGCCAGATGAACTTTGTTCTGAATGCATTACTGGGGTTCACCCCTCCAAAATTTTCTTGGAACATTTAGCTATAGGCACAAAGCTTTCTAGCAAGGCTCTCTTTTTTTATTGGTCAAGAATCTAATACAAGCAAAATAGAGTATATGCATTGCAATTTCAGCCAATTCAAAAGTGTGAATGGTGGGGCAAAGTTGGACAAAGCGGATGTACCAAAATGTGATAATTTTTACTGCTTGGGTTCTCTTATTTATACGAATGCCGACGTTCAAGATGATGTTTGTCACAAGATCACAACAAGGAGGCTGAAACAGAGTGCCTAGGATGGTTGAAACGAAGTTCTAGAGTGTCATACTCCTTTCTGGTTCATCAAAACAGATACAAATAAGTCATGTTCGCAAAAGGCTACCTCAACATAGAGACACCATTCAAATATGATCCAGCTTCATGTTAGCGATGACCTTAAACTGAAGCCAAGGGTGGACTCTTAGCTGCCTAGAGGTTGATGGCTGATCAGTGTTCTTGGCAAGCAGTACATTACGTGGCTAGGAGGAGTCATGCTCTGTTCCTGATCCAATGGAAGGAAGTAACTTGAAAGTTTTTGTACATAAGTGTAGCATCCACCATATATACAAGACATTGCTTCTGCTGTCTAATGGTGGAAACATGGCTTTGGAGTGACGGTGTATCTGTTATCTTTCAAGCATGACCTAGGAGTGTTGGTGTCCAATACATGTCAGACACATAGACGAGCTCTGCAGAAGTCTGTGTGCTTCACTACGTAGTTCAGGTTATAGGTGATCATGAAAACATCTCAACTCCTTAGCGTGGTGCCAACCATTGATGGTAAAGTGATTATGGACTAATAAAGATGTGAATAGATCTTAATTATGGAAATTACTAGTTATCTGCAACAAAGCATCCACCTACGGGAGCCACTTGAAGACTAATGTGCATTTCTCTCTTTGGAGCAACAAGATAAAACCTCTCTCTCAAACAAGTCGAAGGAGTTTAACATTGCGGTGATGAGTGTTGGAAATATAGATACACGTCTCAAAGGGCCTTTTCTTACCTATGATAGCAAACAATGACCCAAAGGCCATTCTCCACATAATTGGAGTGTTGGGTAATATGAACTCTAGCAAGCTTGTCAGATGCTTGAAGAGAGGTGATATGTGCAGCTTGTAGCGAGTTGTGAATACCAATATGCCAAAGAAAAAGTATGTATTTTGCTTTATCAATGCATGAATTGGTGTGAAAGGGGTCTATGAGGTAGTGTTGCGAAAAGCAATATGCATTGCATGGACAAAGAGGCATGTAGCGTGTTAGTATATGTGAGTATATACAGTTTTGGTTTTTTTATAACACAATGCAAGCACGCATACCAGTATTTAATTGTAAACATCGTATACATATATATATGAATAAAAATACATATATGTGTGTACTCGATTTTTAGAATTTATTATGGCATGAGTGAACTCTTAAAGAAAGAACATATACTGAACTACCATTAAAAGTAAGGGATAATATGTTAAACATAGAGCTGGATGAATAAACATACATGAAATTGTCAAAGCCAATAATGTGAACATGTCCATCAAGCATTCTACACCAGACAGATTTGTCCAGGACAATTAAATGACCAGATATTATTTGGAACAACTACAAGCTGTTCAATCATTACTAGAACAGTAAAATGATTATATATTTTAAAGCAGCTTTCATATAATTAAGTAATGGTGAGAGTATTAGTTATTTAGTCTGCTTCGTTTATTTATAATATGGACCTAAGTTTATTTGGCCCATTAGTCTTTTTCCCCGCTTCCTAATACTCGCCTTCGCTCTTATATATAAGAGAGGGGTTTGCCCATCTATCAATAAGAAACATACAAGAAATTTTCCATTATCCTCATTTGTGACTTTGTATTAGAATAGTTGTCCATGCACCCCTAAACCTAAGAGGGAAAAGGAGAGAAGGCCTTCCTTGCAGGCGACCGCCGCCCTTGGCGTTGACTGGCTGTCCGCAAGGATGCATATCCCCTACTTCATCTTGGAGCGTCTCCATCACAAATCAACATCTTTCAATGACCCTTCTATGTTGTTGTTGCTATATCTGATGGGCTGTCATTGATTGCCTTTTTGTTGCACCATGGAAACGTTCTCGTTGGCCTCCTATGCTGCTAAGATGCCACCATCTACTTCGCCACTGCCATTTACACCGATGTTTCCTACATTGTCATCGTCTACACTACCGTCAGCATATACTCCGACATCATCATCTATGTTGTTGTAGTTGTCGCTGCCGAACTCGTCCATCTAACACCTTTCTTCATCAAATGAGCAAACCCTAAGCTTAAGGAGCAAGAAAGGTAGGATTTTAGAGCTTTAGAGCAATTTCTACTATGGAACAGCAAGGTTCCGACCTGGAGAAAGGTAGGAGCTAGGAGGAAGGATGACAAAGAAATAAACGGAGGAAAGAAGGGGATTCTTATTCTTTTAGGTCAAGATCGCTAGAAGGAAGCTTTTTAAACCCTAAAAAGAAGTCAATTGCAACCCTAGATTCTTTTTCCAAGAAGATCGCCTCTTTCTTCTTCCTTGGACAGAAAATTCGCAGCAGCAGAGGGAGAACGAGGTTCGTAGGAGGGAAGTGGTGGAGAGCAAATTGCTCATTTCGGTGCTTAGGGATAAGTATATGAAACTTTAAGATAAAGAAGAAAAAAAAAGTTGAAGTTTTAGTATCTTTCCAAGTGTCCATGGCCTTAAACTATTAAGAATATACAAGCACACACACAAGCAGCCCCCCCACCGTCCATATAGATCTGCTTAGCTCTCCTTTGTCAAATTTCCAAGCCAATCAAATAATTCATTAGTTGATAGCTACTAAAGGTAGCTCATCCATGAAGGGGTAAATCCTAAAATACCCTTGAGGAAAACACCTTTAAACCAAGGTTTAAATAGGCGCCCCATGGCTCAACAAGCTCAAGAATGATGAGAGAATATCCAAGGAACATAATGCAAGTGATAAATTGTAAAGAAAACCTCTCAATTGGGTAAATTGCAGAAAAGTCCAAAATGTGTATAAAATTGCATAACTTGCTCAAACAGTGTCCAAATTGGACCAAATTTGAAACTTAAGCTTGTCTTATGATTTCAAAGCATATCACAAGGTTAGATTAGGATTATAAGAATACAATTATGATAATTAAGCTTGTTCAACACTTTAAGCAAGATTTGGAGTCTCACAACCATAAACTCCTAATAGGGATTTCGCCCCAGAAATCCAAGGTACATATAGATGGACACTTCTCATGCACGTCATCCTTAATATTACACATGGTTATTTCCATATTATGGTCATGTCACATCGCTCTTATAGAGGTCATGTTCTTCTCTTTCAATTCATACATATCTTATCTTGGGTTAGCACAAAAACCCCCACATAAGAAGACATTTACAAATATGGAACATAGAAACTTGTTGTGCCACCTGTACAAATCTAATAGTAATTTTCAACTTTAAATTCTAGCTATCATCCTGAAATTATATCTATTGTATCAACACATTACTCAAAAGTCATACTCGATGGCTCTTATCAAACATAGAACATTATGTATCTCTTACCATATGTAACTTTACAAGGTTTCATCTTTTTTTTTTTGAGGAATTACAAGGTTTCATCTCTATGCTCCTTTAATGGTTGTTGTAATTAACAACTCAATCAACCATGTAGGCATCCCCTAATTTTCAAGAACTATGAGGAATATGTTTTTAGAGGATTCTCCAATCATCTCAATGGTGGATTGACCATCTGTTTGGTTGAAAAATCATACACTTGTATGTAACTGTTAAAAAATATAACTTCCTGATTGACCTTGTTAGGGGTGGAGCAACGACATTGTCTTCATCTTATCAGGATTCACATAACATACTTAACAGAGGTATCATAACTCCAAGAGGATACTCTAGTCAACCCTCAACTCACTCTTGCTAGAATTGTCACACATAAGTACAATTGCTTCAACATTCTTAAGGTTTAGCAAAGATGTTAACCATGTTAATGATCATCTCTGAAATACGTTGAGATTTCAACATTCAAAGCTTGCTACAACTTGTAAGACATGACCTGAACACTCTGGTTCTCCTATTCATAAATTCTATTGATACATTGGTTAGTCTAAAGGACATAATCTTAAACTCATCATGGTCATGTAACTTGTGTCATCCACTCTAACTCTTATCCATTGATATTCTAATCCTAGGTTTATCTTAAAGGAACACGGTAACACATGTTTGTTGATCAACAAACAATCTATCCTTGATAGTGGTCTTGCCCAGTTATCACTAGACCATACACAACATTATAGAATCACTTTTGTTTTTCCTTCCAAACAACATTTAGAGGGTCATCATCAACTCTATCTCTCTCTAAGGGAGAGGAATACTTGAAATGTTTATTTAATAAACATCTCCAACTTTCACATACTTTTATACTGTTGATACATCTTGGATACTAGGATTCATTACCTTGGTATCCACCTCATGCACTATAAGAAACTCACATCCTTATCTCATGTACTTTTCGCAACATAACAAATCTCAAGACCTATAATAGGAGCCTTCCTAATTATTGAAAGTCTCAAAAGCAAACTCATCACAAACTTTATGATCTTGGAACCATAGTCCAAGCAACCTTCTGCTATAATAAGCCAATCAACCTCATGTTTACAATGAATCCACACATACCAAGTGGAAATGATCCACTTGAAAGATGTGCCCTAGAAAGGAAAAACACAAAGGGAAACACACTTCCCACATCATAGCAGCATTGTTCAAGGGTCACTAGCAAAAAGGTAACCAATTCTATTTTCATTATGAGATTTCAGCTTATTATGTATCATTTTACCTTTTTCATTTCGGGTTCCTTGCCATTAACATAGGAATCATCATGATTAACATATCTCATTACTCCTTTGATGACTATTTATCACACTTGGATATGTTCTCTTATTTTATTACGTTTTTCAACCACTTATCAATAGGTAAATCATCATATTCCACATTTTCTTCATTAAACATGGATCATCTGCCTTAATTTTTTTCAAACGTCATGCTTATTTTACATTAACACTTTCTTACACACATAGGTTGGTCTGAGATTAACTCAGGTTTCACCTTATTCCTTTGTCATTGTTCTCATTCATCTTCTCATTTTATACTTATCATAGGAATTCTCTCCGTCTTATGTGAATTTCATACCTTGAATCACTTTATAAGAACAGACTTATCTGTCTTTTACTTTATTATCTTCTTGAATTACATCTTCAAGAACTCCTCTTTTATTTATTTGTATTCGGATTTAGATTTTATGTTATTGTATTTTTATCTTATAGTTACAAACATTCAAGTTTTGATAGTTGATGTAATTCTCATCTTCTCTTGAGGTGATATTGAGTTATCTGCACCATGATTTCTGATTCATTATGCTCTTTAGATTGTTTCAAAATGACTACTTGATCAGAGTAATCAAAAAGATAACAATCTAAGAGTTTCATACTTATCTTTTCTTCAATAATTAAATACCTGGCCAGGGCATCCAAGTACTGAGATTAGGCAGTATGCACCATATTTTTATGTCATGTTCCTTACTTAAACATCATCCTAGTCCTTAGTCCTAAGTCCTAGTGTCCCTATAGACTCAGTGAACCTAAAGCTCTGATATCAACTTGTGAGAACCCGTTACACTAAACAAGATTACTCAAAACATAAAACACAATCAATCATCAATTAACCACATACCCAAAAATATGGGTAAATTAAAACCGATTTCACATCAACACCCGCTCATAAATATTTGCATAACAGCCCAATATATTTCTTGTATCCATACTATGACAAGAATTTGATACAAATTGTTCTATCACCTTCGCCACAACATATATACACCGGATAACAATATTTGTATATGCTACACAAACAAGCATTAAAATGCTAACAAAATTTTGATTCGTTTGAAACACCATATACAAATTTTTCCTGCCCGGACCTGAGAGTACAGGGACGACTCTAGGACACACTAGACATCTAATCAACTTTCTCAAAGCTTCATTACTATAGGTCCTCTTTGCTGCCACATGTTTGTTTTCATCACTTCCGATTACCTAAAAAGATGTGGCGAACCACAAGGGTGAGACCCATGTCCCAGCAAGAGATATAACCTCCAACAACGATTATTGATTACAACATTTTAAATAATAGATAACAGAGCAGTTGGAGTAATAATCAATTGAATAGATTGAATAGTTCAAGTATGCTAAACAAATTAAACAAATAATCTTAGCAACAAGTATGATTATCAATGTAAATATAGGTAACAAATAAATCCATTTCTTTGGATAGATATCTACTCAAATTTCATCAAATTGCATCCAATAACAATCATCATCATTAATCTGACTATCATCATATTCCTTGCTAACAACACTAGCAATCTAGTAGCATAAGCATCCCTGACATCATGAATATGTCTAGTAATATAACATGGCTATCAATATTGGCATCTCAAATAAAGGGAACAGATCTATATCATAAGTAGAACTAACATCATAGCACAATTAACTGCATATGCATGATTAGCAGTTTAAGCATTTATAATTACATAGACATGGCCAGCAATATTAAACATAGCTAGCAGCATCATCTTAAGTTTACAACATGAGCATAACTACAGCATAAGCATATATATTATCCCTTATTGTACTATACATGATCCCAGTGAAAAGAAAGCAAACAAGGGTTGTCATCCAATATGAAGCATTGTGTATAACTCTAAACAGATATACTACACGGTTGTCTTACATCTTTTATTATGTCCTGGGAATTTGAATCATACCATCTAAAGTCCAACCAACCCCCGCGAAGGGCGATTCGGTTCCATATAAGATCTAGGAGTGTCGGTATCCTAAGATCTCTTCCCCTCGGTCAGTACGAGTAAAAAGGCAGTGACATATCAGTCAAACTTGCTACTACATTGACATATAGTCAAGCTGCTAACTACTAGTCCGCCCTTGTTACAGGTCACGGCATTAGAAATCAGGATATATAAAACCCTCTAATCTGAGGTACAAACGCAGTTGTCCTCAATCACATCAAATGTCTGAGGCATGACCATAGCCATCCTCCATAACCTACATTATGGATGACAAGGATATATCCTCAACTTGCCACCCCCACATACTCAACAGTATGCGCTCCAAGTTTCCCTTAGGAATACTCATTTCACCATACAGCAAGTTCTGACATTGAAGATGGCTCTACAGCACAGGGCACTACATGATTAAAGTTGCACTTGATTAGTTATGTCAATTGGGTGAATTAAGGTTGCATCAAACAAGTGGACATACAAACCCTAATTCACTTCTAGCAAGCATATAAATATCACAACTTCAAAAAATATAAAATGTGTGAAACATAATTTCTCATCTCATCATCACATGGTACTATTCACTTGCCATTCATAAGACTATACTAGTCATCATACTATCACAAGATATAAATTATTTTCACAATATCACAAGCTATCAACCCTTATCAACACAAGAGGATTACACCTCATTCAGGACTCAACCATGCCCAAAGGTCATTAAAACCATCATACTATTCCCTGCAAGATCATCATTATCTTTGCATGCCTTATAACAAGGCTCAACAACATCACTTACATATAATACACCGGATCAGCACAATATTGCATTAATGAGCTATGATATATTCATAAACAATCATAGTACGGTTATATTAACATTAATAACATTCATTTATTACATCAACATGCAACTATGCAAGGAATCTATATATGATTAACCCTCATCATATTCATAATGCCCATGTTTAGCATAAGAAAGTATCAACCATGTGGCTATGATAACCACCAATTAACATATAAGTGTTTTAAAAATCGGTGTATGCGGCCGCATAAGCGGCCGTATACAAGGTGCGGACCTCCAAAAAAACGCATAATCAAAATCGGTCCAAAAAGCGGTCCAAGCCGCATAATCGGTTGTACGGCCGCATACAAGGCCGATTATACCCCAATTTTTAGTTAGAGATATTCAGATTTCTTCTTTTATACATTTACATTCATTTATGTTTGTTTAAATTTAGATTATAGTGCATGTTTGTATTTATTTAAGTTGTGATGATTGCATATTTGCATAATTGCATCCATTATTCTTGTAATTGTACTATTTAGATACACAATTGCACAAATTAAATATGTAAATCATGATTAATATATATATAATAATTAATTAAAAAATCTAAAACCGCATATACTTCCGCATATACTCCCGCATACCACATATACTCTACAAGGTGACCTCTCCGAACGCATAACGCATACCGCTTTTTGAAACACTGTAACATATTAAGGTTATGATCATATTAAGGAGGTTATTTCACCATAATGCCATCATATAAGAAGGTTAAACATGGATACTCATCTTTATCTATTTGCATTAGTGTTAGGTTCAACAAGATAAAGTATATTAATGTTACTAATCAGCACTCATACCCAAACCCTAACTCACGACATCCCCATTGGATCATGGATGCATAAGGTGAAGCATCACCATCACATTGCATACTAATCTCAAGTATGAATCCACACATAAATCAAGGTGTAACCATCGAGTCATAGCATACTAAGGTTTCAACGACCATAAGAGAGTACTCCATGATTGTATTAATTATCCAAGGACTATTCATACCAAATTACCATCATTTAGTTAAATTAAAGCTAGGTATAACAAGCTATACATCATTAGGGTTGCCCATTAATTCATTATGGTGATTATCAATCATAATCATACGAGGGTAAGGGTAACACTACAAGTTTAAAGCATTGAACCATCAAATTCTCATCATTAGAATCATCACATTACACTATAGGCTTCACCCAAAATAATGGGAATATTAAGGCATCAACTTCTAACCATTAAATGTTGAAAAAGGAAAGCCATTAGTCGTTTGCAAAAGTAAACATCTTGAACAAACCATCTATGAAGTCATTGAGTTGTGCTCTAGAAAGAGTCACCATCTAACCCTAGACATCCTTGATTAATAACATAAAAAGTTCAATTGAGAGTAGGGTAAACCCCACAAGCGATTGTTTATTTAAAACAAGTTGTCAGTAAATGAGCTTCTTAAGTTTATCTCATAAAGGAAACCATTTAAATCACTTTATTAGGACCAACATATTACATTTATGCATCATTCCTTTGAAACAACCTGCATCCCCGTCGATACTATCGACAGGAGGTCGATGGTATCGAGATTATCACAGCAACAGAACAGCGCTTTGTCGATACCATCGACGGTCCTGTCGATGGTATTGACAGTGGAACAGCGGCGGAAATCGGCGATCTACCTCCTGGTTTTATCTTTATTATATTATTTGTTTTATTGTTTCTCTATTATTTTCTCCTTTGTACCACTATGTGTCTTACCCTAATATATAAAAAGAAGAGAGACGGCTATTGCCCTCTCAAGAAAGCTGCTCCTTGCAGCCAATAAATCTCTCGGTGTTCGTCTCCTCTCCTCCTCATCTCTTCTCACATGGTATCAGAGCGGATTTGATCCGCCGCCCCGCTTCCTCAACAAGCCGCCGCCACAGCCTCCCTTTCTCCTTTCTCTTTCTCAGCCGCCGCCGCCGTCCAACTTCTCCAGGCGTTGCGGCCACCCCGGCCGTCAGGCCGACAGAAATAGCAGCCTGCCGCCGGCGCGGGTGCTGCTGGGCTAGCATCCGCTAGCCGTCTTCATCGCTGGATCGATAGCAGCTTTCCCTCGTTGTTGTAGATCTAGCCACCAAGGACCAGAGCCGCTAGCAAGCTTCCGATTGATTTACAGTAGTTTTCGGCTAGTTCTCGGGAGCCGGAACTACTGTTTGGGAGTCTTCGATTGATCCAACAGTTATCTAAAGCCCAATCCGAGGGACTCGTCTCTTCCAGAATGCTCTCCTAATCACATATCCTCCATGTGTGATTAGGAAAATCGATTGGAGGTTGTGAATGCGTCAGTAACGCATTTATCCGTGTTTTTGTGTTGTGACGTGTATCTCTCCGTCACATCATCTATCTCTGTGATATGTATCTCTCTGTCACCTCAGTTTTCTCTGTGACGTGTATCAATCTGTCACTAAGTTCCCATCTACAATGGAGGACACACAAGACTCCCTACAGTGAGGCGTCTCCTATCCCCTCCATCAAGCTCAACGGGAAAAACTATCTTCTATAGATGAACGTTGTTCACACTGTCTTGGAATCCTGCGACAAGGCGAGACATGTTGACTCGGGTCCCCTGGACTCTACTGATAAAGGATACGCTGAATGAAAGCGTCATGACAGTCTTGTGAAGACTTGGTTATGGAATAGTATGGAACCTGCCATTGCGGCTAGGTTTATGTTCTATACTACAGCTAAAGAGATATGGGACGCAGAGAAGCAGCACTATTCTCAGGAGAAGAATGCTCTTCGGCAATTCATGATATATGATCGTCTGTTTGCTGAGAGGCAGGGTGATAGATCTCTTGAGGAATACTTTGGAGTTATTTAAGCACTTGCTCAAGAGTTGAGCTACTATCATCCTGTGACAGTTGCTGCACAGATCAAAGACAGAGACGACCTGGTTACTGCTAAATTTCTATCCGGGCTTAATCCCAATTGCGGTTCTACCAGGAGTGTCATTCTGGCTTCTGATAAATTGCCAAGTCTTGTGGAAGCCTATTCGAGAATTCAACAGTCTATTTTTGAGTTTGTTAATCCTATCTCTACTATATCTTCTAGGGAGTCTCATGCATCCGTAGCTGATGCGGTGAGAGGAGGACGACCTGGTATGGGCAAAGGACGTGGGACACGTCCTAAGTGTACTTTCTGTGACAAATCGGGACATATAGTGGAAAAGCGCTGGAAGAAACATGGGAGACCTGCTACACCTCCTGTAGGGGCAGCACATTGTGCCACCTCTACAGATTCCTCTCCGTCTTCAGCTGTGGGCACCAATTCTGGGACCGGCATCACTCTCACTCAGGAGGAGTATGATCGGTTCATTTAGGCTACACAGCTCATGAGTGTGGGATCTTCATCTTCGTCATCAGCAAACCTGGCATCTACTGCGGGTAATCAGGCTACATCTCTCATAACTTCTGGCTCTACTTCATCTTGGGTGGTTGACTCTGGCGCGTCACAGCACATGACTGGTATGAAGAGATTGCTCCAATCTATTAACTCGTATATCCCTCACCAATCTGTCACACTGGCAGATGGTTCAGTGAGAAGAGTGCTAGCTAGTGGATCTGTCCCTCTAACACCCAAGATTGATCTTAAATCTGTACACTTTGTGCCTGAGTTTCCTTTTAATCTTCTTTCTGTTGCAAAATTGATTGACACTGTAAAATGTACGGTAACATTTGGGCCTTCTTGTTTTGTCTTACAGGATCTCAAGAGTATGAGAACGATTGGTGGGGGGGCCTAGGAAAGGTGATCTCTACCTTTTCCACAATGACAGTCTGCCTCGCCCAGTATCTGCTCCAGCTCCATCCATTCTGTTGAGTGGTTCCCCCTTACTATGGCATTACAGATATGGACATTCGTCGTTAGAGAGCCTACGGAAGTTGGAACATGAGTTGTCCCAAGTGTCATCTTTAGAGTGTCAGTCATGTCAGCTGGGAAAACATCATAGGTTGTCTTATCCCAGTCATGCCAATAAGCGGGCATCTTGTCCTTTTGAGTTAGTCCACAGTGATGTATAGGGTCCTGTTAAAGACCAGAGTTATAATGATTTTCGTTATTTTATTTCCTTTGTAGATGATTTTTCCCGCATGACATGGATTTACCTTCTCAAAAGTCGAGAGTCTGTGTTATCTATTGTGAAACATTTTCATAAAGAAATAAAGGTTCAGTTTGACTGCAATATAAAAACTCTCCAATCTGATAATGCTTTAGAGTATGTTCAAAAGGCTATGTCAGATTTTTGCAGTTCTGTGGGCATGATCCATCGCACGTTTTGTCCTCACACCCCTCAGCAAAATGGGGTGGTTGAGAGGAAAAATCGCCATCTTCTTGATATTGCTCGTTCGATCATGTTTCAATCCAATGTGCCTAAGAAATTTTGGTCTGAAGCTCTTTTAACCGCTTGTTTCTTAATTAATAGACAACCATCCTCTGTTCTTAAAGGACAAACTCCTTTCTCTGTGTTACGACCCACGGATCAGCCCTTCTCTGTTCCCCTTAGAGTTTTTGGTTGCACTTCTTTTGTCCATAACTTTAACCCTAAGGCTGACAAACTTTCTCCTAGGTCTATTAAAACCTTGTTCATTGGTTATTCTAGTACTAGCAAAGGATACAAGTGTTACTGTCCTAGTCTTCGTCGCATGTTTGTGTCTAGGGATGTTACCTTCCATGAGACAACTCCATATTTCTCCGATGCTACGAGTAAGGGGTGCAGTTGAGAAAGGGAGTGCCACCAGATTTTCAGAGTGAGAGAGTGGCACTATTTGTGTAGAGTGAGGGAGCGCCACCCATCATTCCTGATTATACTTTTATTCAGGACGAGCAGGCAGCTGACAGGCATGTTATTCAACAGTACCCATATGTTTATAGTAGGTGAGGTAAACAAGATCTAGAAGAGGTAGCGACACCAATCCCTGAGCCTTCCTCGTCGTCTTCTACTCACGAGATTCCTGTAGAAGCATCAGATTTTGATCTTCCTATTGTTGTTTGGAAAGGTACTCGTACTTGTACTATTAGACATCCTATTACAAATATGTGTTGTCTGTCCCACTTATCTAAGCAGGCCCGCGCATTTGCTATTGGGATTGATTCTGTTGATATACCAAGGAATCACTATGATGCTATGAAGGACAATGGATGGAAACAGGCAATGCAGCTTGAGATGTCAGCTCTTTTGCATAATGGCACATGGGATCTTGTTGACTTACCTGCAGGAAAGAAAACAGTGGGTTGCAGATGGGTTTTCACCATCAAACATAATCTGGATGGATCCGTTGAGAGGTTGAAGGCCAGATTGGTAGCAAAAGGCTACACACAGACCTATGGAGTTGATTTCTTTGAGACCCTCTCCAGTAGCTCGTCTAAATCCTGTGCGGATTATTATTTCTCTGGCTACTACCTTTGATTAGCCCCTATTTCAGCTTGATGTGAAGAATGCCTTTCTACATGGTGACCTACAGGAAGAGGTATATATGGAGCAACCTCCTGGGTTTGTTGTTCAGGGGGAGTGTCAGAAGGTGTGTAAATTGAAGAAAGCCATATATGGGTTGAAACAGTCTCCTCGAGCTTGGTTTGACAAGTTCAGTGACGTTGTACTCCATATGGGTTTTTCTCGCTCCATGACTGATCACTCTTTATTCTACTCTAGCTCTTCTTGTGGCTCTATCATTATTGTTGTATATGTTGATGACATAGTGATTACTGGCAGTGATTCTACAGGCATATCTCGTGTGAAGGAAGGTTTGCAGAGACACTTCCAAACAAAGGATCTGGGTAAACTGAGATATTTTCTGGGCATTGAGGTGCTTAGATCTCATGCAGGTGTCAATCCATCCCAGAGGAAATATGTGCTTGACTTACTACAGGAGACAGGCATGGCTGAATCTAAACCGGTATCTACTCCTATGGATTATCACATCAAGGAGACGGTTGATGATGTTGAGTACTCAGATCCAGGATATTATAGGAGAATAGTTGGCAAGCTAATATATCTGACTGTTACACGACCTGACATTTCTTTTGTTGTAGGCGTTGTGAGTCAGCATATGCACTCACCACGACAGTCACACTGGACAGCAATTTGTCGGATTCTGAGATATCTGAAGAGTGCTCCTGGTAAGGGGATCACTTATTCTAAACCCAAGGTGACTCCATCTACTTTGACTCTCACAGGGTATTCAGATGTAGATTGGGCTGGTGATCATACTGATAGAAGTAGGGGTGGCAATAAAACCCATCGCCCATCAACCAAACCGGTCCAACCTAGTCCACACCGCAACACGTGGGCGTCCATTGGCCAAGTGGTAAAGTGGGTTGGGCGGAGAAAACAACCACTATCGCTGGTTTGGTTTTGGGAACCCGATAATTCTCATTTCACATAGTTCTCGACACCGACACGCGAGGCGACAGAGTTGGAGCCCTAGCCGCCGCTTCTCCGATCATGTCGTCTCCTCCTCCGATCCTGTCGTCTCCTCCGCTGGTCGGGTCCAACGCCGCTCCAAGATCCCCGCTCGTCGTCACTGCTTCCGGATCTGCCTGCTTCCAGGATTCCCGCTCGTCGACGCCAGACATCGAGGATCCCCACCCGTCGTCTCCGCTCGTCATCATCGCCTCCGCTCGTCAGATCCAGCGGCTAATCTCTACTCCATACCAAGGCTCACGGCTGCAGCGAGCTGCTAAGGTACACATCCCGTTGGCATCCTTCTCCGCCTCCTCCTCTACCTCCTGTTGGGTTTCCTTCCTAATATACATGGGGCCGTCGATTTACTTGGCGGTGGCGTTTGTAGGAGGGCGGTGGTTGGGAGTGGGCGCCTTGGTGGGATTTCGAATCTGGGAATATTGGAATCCGAGGAGGGGAGGACAACAAAACGTATCTCGAGATCTCCGTGAGAGCCGCAGTACGCGGTGCAGAAGGTAACCGATCCCTTCCTTACCTTATCGCTATATTTTTTCCCTTCTCCTCCCTTCTTCTTCTTCTTCTTCTTCTTCCTCCTCCTCATCTCTTTCCATATACGTTCTATTTGGCTGAGTAGCCGGTGGTAGTCGTCTCCGGCCAGTCGATGCGTGTTGCATGAGTTGTCTCTCTGCTGTTAGCACGGCGGGGATCCCGGCCAGGGGATCTGTTTCAAATCTTCCTACTTCCTCTGCTGATGCTTCGGGCTGGTGACGGCAGTCGTCTCTCGTCTGTGTGGGTCTGTTTGCTCCATGAGGACCACGACTACGCGGCTGCCCTTGTGTTTGTGAAAGCGCGTGTTACCCCACTAATTTAAGCTCGTTTGGGTTCCTTTGTAATTTCCTTACCCCTATCGATTTTCCATTCCACCTCTACGATTAATTCGGATGGCTAGGAGCAGTTCTCTCCTCCTCCCTTTGCGGATTTTTTGATCTAAATTTGAATTTATATTAGTCACCTATTCTCCGCTCCCCCGTACCTATATCTCTGCGTCAGAGAGTGATACAAGACCTTTGGAAAAACTTTGTTACTATCATCGCCCGTAGTCAACTATTATACGTTTTTTTGCATCCTCCAAACACGTCTATAAATAGGAGCTCGACCCAAAGGTTTGGTGGCTTTTATCCATAAAACAAGTAAATCGACGGCCCCATGTATATTATAGATAGTACCGACCAAAAATATTATAAATGATTCAAACTAATAGCAAATGATGGGTCTTGAGGGAAAAAGAGAGAGACGTTTTTCCTGTAAAACACTAGTCAAACAGAAGCAGCAGCAGCTGCTGCCAAAATGCTCCCATTCACCAACCACCCACCACCACACTAATCAATCACGTAACCCATAATACTTATTGCTCTAATAACAAAATCTTTTTGCCTTTGTTACATCTTGTGGGCATCGTTGTTAATATTCATAATATTCATACTGATATTTTCCTTGTGTTTTGTATTTGGAGCTGCTTTCTCCATATTTATTTGTATTTGTCTCATACTAGCTAGGATTAGAATAACACCTCAAACAATAATACCATTCATATCTAAGAATCGTGACCGATATTCTACTACTATTCTTAGATATGGACAGTCTCTCAGAAGTTTACAGGTCACCTAACACTAGTTCGAACCCAACACATAATGAGTCTTTACCTGATGATAATACAACTGTGACATCATCATGGAGAGGTGGTCATAGGAGTAAAATATGGACTCACTATGAGATAAAGGTGGTTGATGGTATCCAGAAGGCAGAATGCATATATTGCAAGAAGTTGTTAGCAGCGAAACCCAAGAATGGGACAACTACTCTCCATGATCACAAGAATAGAAGATGTCCGGTATTGAATGGGGAGGGGGTGAGGAGAACTCCTAGGGCAGCCTTACAAGTACCATTTAGCCAAGAAGATGGAAGAAGAGTTGTATCTGATATGGTTGTAATGCATGATTACCCATTAAGCATGGTAGATCATACTGGATTTAGGAATCTCCTTCATGTTATTCAACCCCTCTTTCAATGTCCAACTAGAAACACTATAAAAAGTGATATAAAGAAAATCTATGAAAGTGAGAAGAAAAAGGCGATGACTTATTTGCATGGTTGTGATTCTCGAATTAGTGTAACCACTGATATGTGGACTGCAAGTCCTCAAATGAAAGGTTACATGGTAATCACTGCACATTATATTGACTCAAATTGGTGCTTACAAAGTCAAATTTTGAGGTTTGTCTATGTGCCTTGTCCACATACAAGTGAGGTCTTATGTGAGGTTTTGATGACTTGTCTGATTGAGTGGAACATAGACATGAGAGTCTCGGCTATTGCTGTTGACAATTGTTCAACAAATGACGCAATGATTAGATTGGTGAAGGATAAGTTGCACCCAAACTCTACAATATTATCGGGTAGATTTCTCCACATGAGGTGTGTTGCTCATATCCTAAATCTCATTGTTAAAGATGGATTGGTTGTCATTAAGGATGGAGTTGATAAGATACGAGATAGTGTGGCATATTGGACTGCTACTGCAAAAAGGACGGAGATGTTTGAGGAGACCACTAAACTATTGAAGATGAGTGTTTCTAAAAAATTATGTCTTGATTGTCCAACAAGGTGGAATTCTACTTATATAATGCTTCAGACTGCTATGATGTATAAAGATGTATTCAGTGTGTTAGGGCAGCGGGATCGGAATTACAAGGCATTGCCAAGTGAATCGGAGTGGAATTTTTGTTATGAAGTCTGTGAAAAGTTGAAGATGTTTTTTAGAATCACAGAAATATTTTCAGGGACAAAATATCCAACAGCCAACTTGTGCTTTCCCAAACTTTGTCAAATTAGAGCTGCTTTGGGTAATTGGGTCAATAGTTCGAATCCAGTAATAAAAAAGATGGCTGATGAAATGTCTGCAAAGTTTTTGAAGTATTGGGATGACTTGTATGTTGCAATGGGAGTGGCTGTTGTATTAGATCCGAGGTATAAAATGAAAGTTGTTGAGTTCTACTTTGATACTATATATGGAGATAAAGCTGAAGATCATAAGAAAATTATTCGTGATGCATGTGTGGAACTGATCAATGAATATAGGGCAAGAGGTATTGCACAATTTGATGGTGATGATGATGTCTGATTTGTTTGCTGGTCCTCTTGTTTACTCTCAAGATAATGGTGATGATGACATGCATATTTTTGATGTTTTCCTTAAGAAGCAGAAGATAGAATCAGGTTATCTTAAAACAGAACTAGACAAATACTTGGAGCTTGATAATGCACCACGCACTTCAGATTTTGATGTTTTACAATGGTGGAAAATGAACGGTGATTCTTATCCTGCTCTAAAAGCAATAGCTAAGGATTTGCTAGCAGTTCCAGTATCAACTGTGGCTTCAGAATCAGCCTTCAGCATATCAGGTAGGCTAATCGATCCTCACCGTAGCAGACTCCACCACACCATAGTAGAAGCGTTGATGTGCTCTCAAAGTTGGCTTAAGGATGGCCAAAAAAGAGGTATACATTTTTTGGTTGACCTTTCTATTATCTTTTGTCTTCTATTTAGAAAGTAAATATATGCCTCATTCTATAGATGGAACAATCAGATCAGACGCTTTCATTAGCATACTAGAAGATGAAGACAATGAAGGTTTAGGTAAAACACGCTACTTATTTGAGATTTTGTGTAATCATCTCAAGATTTGATATTAATATCTTAATTATGTTGATTTTTTCATTTATGTTGCCATTTTGTGGTTTATTCTTATGTTTCAGACTCGGAAAAGCATGGTTGAAACCTACTTAGTAACTACTGGAGTTGTTCTGTAGTGTCACAAGGTAAAGATTAGCCAATTTTCAGTTTAACAATGCTTGATGTTTATGTCTAATTTCTGTTGTTGTATTCCATTTGTGCCGCTATTTACATGAGTCATTTGTATTCAATTTTTGTTGTTGTATTCCGTTTGTGCTGCTATTTACATGAGTCATTTGTATTCAATTTCTGTTGTTGTATTCCATTTGTATTCAATTTGATGATATTTGTCTGTTATATGCAGGGTCGTAATTAGGATGCTTATAGCTTTTCTTGTCATGCTCAATTAGTCCAGAAGGATCTTGTTCAGGAGGATCTTTGCTCTTTATTTGCAACAAGTTCTGATTGTAGTTGAAAAAGAGTTTGATCAGACTTTTTTATCAAATTGTAGTTTGCACCAAGTCTGTTCAGAATGGTTCTGGACAACGATTGTAATGTGGTTCACTGTAATTTGGACCAAGTTTGTTTAGGACGTTGTTCTTAAATTGTAATTTGGATCTGGTTCAAGAATGATTTTTGTATATGATTCAATGAATGAGTAATGGCTCTATTGGCAGCCAAAAGCTTATATTACGTGGGGTAATTTTTGCCTTTAATATAAATTGAGTCTTGTTAGTGTGATTTTAAGTAGGACATCAGTAAGAGGCTCGTTTATTGGTAGCAATACAAAAAATGGTTTATGTTCTTTGTTACAATATATTCCTGTTTTATATATTCTGTTAGTTGTTTTGTTATTTCCATATTATATGTGGACCTCTCTGTAAATGTTTCAGTTTTATATATATGAGGGTGCACACATTGTGCAACCCTACGCTTCCCAAAACTGCTTTGTGTTTCACATGGTATCAGAGCAGTAGATCCCGCCGCCACCCTCCCACCCCTCTCTCTCTTCTCCCCCCCCCACCACCGCACCGCCGCCGCCGGGCAGCAGGCCCGCGCCGGGCAGCAGCAGCGCCGCCGGGCAGTAGGCCCGCGCCGGGCAGCAGCCGTCGGGCTAGCCGCCAGGGTCGGGCGCCCACACCGCCGCAGGTGCCGGTGCGCCTCCGCGGTTGATTGTCGCCGGTATGTTGGCTCCGTGAAGATCTGCAACTGTCTGGTGGCTTGAAGTTGGTGTGATGTAGACCGTTTTTTTCGGTCTCTTTGCCTGCCTGCCCGTGTAGGCCGTTGTGCCACCGGGTTCTGTTCTGCGCTTCGGCGTAGATCGTATGTGAGAGGTTCTTCTACGTTGTTTTGTGCCTGTTGTGCCTGTCTGACGGCCGTCTCCTGCCTGTTACTTCTGTGCCTACTGCTCACATGGCGTCCTCGAGTGATGACTTCCGCCGTCAGGTTACTACTGTGAAGCTTGATGGGCGCAACTATCCACATTGGGTATGCTCCATGACGATCTATGCCAAATCCCAGGGCAAGTACTCACATCTTACCCTTGTTGGTCCGCCGGTACCCGCAGAGGACGCTGATGCTAAAGATGTGAAGGCGTATGATGACTGGGTTCGTGACGACTCGACTGTGATGACTTGGATTCTCGACAGCAGCATTGAGAAGATTAGCGTCACACTTCTTCACTTGCCTACGGCGAAGCAGATGTGGGATCAGCTCGCCGGTACATACTCGCATAGTCAGAACCCCAAGAAAGTGTTTGATATCACCAAGCAGCTGGGACGTCTACAGTTCACGGGGGCGGACATTGCGGATTACTTTTCTGACTTTACTGGATTGTGGGGTGAACTGGAATCCCATCACCCTCTCTCCACGGACCTGGCTACCATGCAGCGTCAGCGCCAGGAGCTGCAGTTAGTCCAGTTTCTTTGTGGACTGCCCGAGTCCTACGCTGGAGTTGTGGACCAGATCTTAGCCAGTGACCCTTTGCCGTCACTACAGAGTGCCTACAAGCGTCTTCAACGTTTGCCTTCGTCTTCATCGTCTCTGACTACTGATGTTGGGGACTCTTCTGCTCTTGCTGCAGCGTCTGGTCGTGGCCGTGGTCGTGGCCGTGGTCGCTTTACTGACAGCCGTCCTCCCCTGGGTGGAGGACGAGGACGGGCTGCTTCTGGTCGTGGAGCCTCTTCTACTGCCCCTACTGCTGTTGCGCGTCCTCAGTCAGGACAGCGCCTTTGTACCTTCTGTGGCCGGTCCAACCATGTTGAAGAAAAATGCTGGGAAAAATATGGTAAGCCGACATGGGCCAATGCAGTTGCTGACTACACTACTACTGCATCAGAAGGAACGACTCAGCCTACTGACTCTGCCTCCTCGGGTGCGACTGCTGACTACATCCGTGCTGAGGTGGAGCGTCTTCTGCTTGAGCGTGCTGGTGCGTCGTCTACAGCTTCGACTAGTGGAGCTCATGCCGCAGCTTATTCTGGTTATGACACTGCCTTCCTGAGCTCTTCTTCTACTCCTGGTAATACTAAGTGGGTCATCGACTCCGGTGCCTCTTCACATATTTCTGGAAATCGATCACTGTTTCACAAATTATATAAACCTACTCGACCCTCATCTGTTATGCTGGCTGATGGTTCCAAATCTGCGGTATCTGGAGTAGGAGATATTGTTTCTGACTTTCTGCTGAAATCTGTCTTATATGTGCCTAGATTTCCTTTGAATCTATTGTCTGTCAGCAAGATATTGAGAAGCCTACAGTGTAGTCTGACTTTTATTCCTGGTTCATGTGTTTTTCAGGACCTTCGCACGAGGATGAAGATTGGTGGGGGGTATGAAGGTGCTGATGGACTTTTCTACCTGGATCATTTGCCAAAAGCAGCTAAAGCAACTGTGACTCCTGCATTATCTACCTCGGTTTCTGCATTACAGTGGCACTACCGGATGGGACATCCATCATCTGAAAAGCTTCGACATTTAGTTTCTGATCTTGGCATTTGTAGTTTTCAGTGCGAGTCATGTCAACTTGGAAAGCAGACTAGAGCTGTTTATCCTAGACGCAGTCATATTAGCAGTAAAAATATGTTTGATCTAGTGCATTCTAATGTATGGGGCCCTTGTCATGTGCCGAGTCTATCTGGTCATAAGTATTTTATTTTGTTTATTGATGATTTTTCAAGGACTACTTGGTTGTTTATGATGAAAAGTAGGTCCGAAGTTTTGTCTATTATCAAGTTCTTTTTTGCTGAAATAAAAACCCAATATGGTGTACCTGTAAAAAATTTCCGTACTGACAATGCGCTGGAATTTGTTAAAAAAGATGTGGATGTTTTTTGTAAATCTGTGGGTACGATACATCAGACCTCCTGTGCTTATACACCTCAGCAAAATGGTGTGGATGAGCGTAAAAATAGACATGTGTTAGAGGTGGCTAGAACTATTATGATGCATGCACACGTTCCTCGCTCTTTTTGGCCTGAGGCTATATTGACTGCTTGTTTTCTGATAAATAGAATGCCATCATCTGTGATTGGAAACAAAATACCTATTCAAGTTCTTCAACCCGATATTCAGTTATTTACTGTGCCTCCTCGGATTTTTGGATGTACCTGTTTTGTAAGGTTACTTGGACCTGCTTCTGATAAACTGTCTCCTCGTGCTGAGAAGTGCATTTTTTGGGATATTCTCGTACCCAGAAGGGATACAGATGTTACAGTCCTACTGTAAGAAAATGGTATACTAGCAGTGATGTAGTTTTCTTTGAGGATACCCCTTACTATTCTACTAGTGGTGACAGTTTACAGTCTGATCTTATTGCCTCTCCTCTACCTGTTACTACTGATTGTGTGCCTGATATTACTGATAAGGTCACTACTGAGGCTGCTAAACCTCCTATTATAGTTTATCAACGCAGGAACATAGCACCTTCTACTCAAGAAACCCCCCATGAAAACCAATCTTCACCTCCAGAAGGTTCTACTACACTTGAGGTACATTCTGATCTTGATATACCCATTGCTCTTAGAAAGGGTACTCGTTCTTGCACATCACACAGTATTGCTCAGTTTGTTTCTACTGATCATCTGAATGTTCATTCTAGCAATTTTGTATATGCCTTATCTGATGTTACTGTTCCAAAGAATATCCAGGATGCTCTACAGAGTACTGGATGGTTGTCTGCTATGAAGGAGGAAATGTTGGCTCTTGCTGAACGAGATACTTGGGAACTGGTGGATCCACCTCCTCAGTGTAAACATGTTGGTTACAGATGGGTGTATGCTGTGAAATATCAACCTGACGGCACTGTTGAAAGGTTGAAGGCACGGTTAGTTGCTAAAGGCTACACCCAAACTTATGGTATTGACTATTTTGAGACATTCTCTCCTGTTGCTCGTCTTAATTCTGTCAGAATTCTTCTGTCTGTTGCTGTTAATCTTGACTGGCCACTGTTGCAACTAGATGTGAAAAATGCCTTCTTGTATGGAGATTTACAAGAAGAAGTCTATATGGAGCAACCTCCTGGGTTCGTTGCTCAGGGGGAGTCTCACAAAGTTTGCAGGTTAAAGAAGTCTATTTATGGGCTTAAGCAGAGTCCCCGTGCCTGGTTTGATAAATTGAGCGAAATTATGATTGATTTTGGGTTTCTGCGATCTCAGGTGGATCATTCTGTTTTCACCAAGAAGACTTCCGCTAGTATTATTATTCTGATTGTCTATGTTGATGATATTATCATATCTGGCAGTGATTCTCTTGGTATTCAGACTACTAAATCTCATCTAGGCAAGCACTTTGCTACCAAAGATTTGGGCAAACTTTGATATTTTCTGGGCATAGAAGTTTCTAGAAACTCTAATGCTCTTGTGTTGTCTCAGCGAAAATATGTCCTAGACATACTGCAGGAGACCGGTATGCTGGGAGCGCGACCTGCTGATATTCCTCTAGATCCTAATGTAAATTGGGATGATGACTCTTCTCCTCTCTTTGCTGATCACAAAAAGTACAGGAGGCTGATTGGTAAACTCATTTATTTGACTGTCACCAGAGCTGACATTTCTACTGCAGTGGGTCTTCTTAGCAGGTACCTTGATAAACCCAGACAGTGTCACTGGGATGCTCTTTGTCATATTCTACGATATTTGAAGAAGTCTCCTGGAAAGGGACTTCACTACAGGAAGCATGGACACTGTTCTCTTGAAGGGTACTCTGATTCTGATTATGCAGGCAGCAGAGTTGACAGAAAATCTACTTCTGGGTATTGTACGTATGTTGGAGGTAATCTGGTTACCTGGAGGAGTAAAAAACAAAATGTTGTGGCCAGGTCCAGTGCTGAAGCTGAATATAGGGCCATGGCCCATACTGCCTGTGAATTGTTGTGGGTGCGCTCTCTGTTAAAAGAGTTCGGGGTTGACTCTTCTTCTGCTATACCTATGCACTGTGACAATAAAGCTGCTATCTTCATTGCTAATAATCCAGTTTATCATGAGCGCACTAAACACATCGAAGTAGATTGTCATTTTATTCGGGAATCCATTCTTACTAGAAAGATTTGCACTCCCTTCACTCGTTCTGAAGACCAAGTTGCTGACATCTTCACCAAGCTGCTGGCGAAGAAGCAATTCTGCACACTGACGGACAAGTTGGGCATGATTGATATCTATGCTCCAACTTGAGGGGGAGTGTTACAATATATTCCTGTTTTATATATTCTGTTAGTTGTTTTGTTATTTCCATATTATATGTGGACCTCTCTGTAAATGTTTCAGTTTTATATATATGAGGGTGCACACATTGTGCAACCCTACGCTTCCCAAAACTGCTTTGTGTTTCACATTCTTGTTAACAGAAAAAAAAACATAGGGTATTATTTATAAATTTCTCACTTCCCAACTACAACTGAAGAATTATGAGTTTGCAGAGATCTTTTTACTAAATTTGTGCTAAAAGTTCATTTGATTACCCAAAAAAAGTAACCAACCTGAACGACATCTTTAGAACCATTCAGCTTTAAATCCATTCAGCCGCTGGACTCCCACATTAACCACGGATGTCCATTTTAATTATCCAGTCGTGACCCAGTCAAATGGATGTGGGCACTGACCATTTACCGCTAATGATATGGGGGCAACGGATGCGTGTCTGGAAATCCAGACCGCTCCCATTGCCATGCCTAGATAGAAGGTCTACAGCATGCTACTGTACCTTCCTAGGTGATCATTTGATTACTTGGAAAAGCAAAAAGCAGCATGTGGTAGCTAGATCCAGCACTGAGGCTGAATACCGTGCTATGGCCCATGCATGTTGTGAACTACAATGGGTCAAATCTATTCTTTCTGAGTTAAAAATCACTATTATGTCTTCTATGGAGCTCAAGTGTGACAACCAGTCTGCTACACACATTGCCAGGAATCCTATCTTTCATGAGCGTACAAAGCATATAGAAGTTGATTGCCATTTTATTCGTGACCAAATCAAAGATGGCACCATTGTGACGCCATACGTCAAGTCTGAAGATCAACTGGCGGATATCTTGACAAAGCTTTTGGGTCCGGCAGCTTTTCAGAGATTATGTGGCAAGCTGGGCATACATGATGTGTACTCTCCAGCTTGAGGGGGAGTGTGAAACAACATGCATCCCCGTCGATACTATCGACAGGAGGTCGATGGTATCGAGATTATCACAGTAACAGAACAGCACTGTTGATACCATCGACGGTCCTGTCGATGGTATCGACAGTGGAACAGCTGCAGAAATTGGCGATCTGCCTCCTGGTTCCATCTTTGTTATATTATTTGTTTTATTGTTTCTCTATTATTTTCTCCTTTGTACCACTATGTATCTTACCCTAATATATAAAAAGAAGAGAGACGGCTATTGCCCTCTCAGGAAAGTTGCTCCTTCCAGCCAACAAATCTTTCGGTGTTCGTCTCCTCTCCTCCTCATCTCTTCTCACAATTCCAATTTATTGGATAAAGAAACACTAGATCTTAACAATTAGATCAAGTTCATATATTAAAACCATCAATTGGAGTATAGGTTGGACCATTGCATTAAATGACCCAAGAAACCATTGGTTTAAGGCTTAATTGATGCTACAACTACATGCTTAACTCACCATAAGTTGTGGAGACCTGATCCACCATCAGTAGTGACCATTAAGTCACCATAGGTTGTTAGATCAACACTATATTCATTAACCATCATCGAATATCAAGCTAATGTCACCATTGATTGATAGCATCATTAAGATACTTAGTTGTTGTTCATTAAGCTTATAATTAGGCCAAAACATGACCTAAGGGGTGAACATCAGTTGACACCCTTGGTCACCACCATCACTTGTCGTGAAGACAACACCATAGGGTTGTTGCAATGGCACCACCATCGGGTAATGGGTTTATAGAAGAAATCAGCTTAAAACCCTAAAATTGACCAATTGATTGATAGGTGCTTAGCATCATAGGTTGTCAAACCAACCTGATCCAAGTCATATTATACCTTAGGAATAACGTACACATGAGTACACATGATCACAGGTTCATCTAGAACTGAAATCAGAACAGGGAACATTATAAAAATCAAAATCCAAGTCAAGCATAGCTTTTTAGTGTATGGATCATCATTTAAAAGCAAGAACATGAGCTAGCAATCTTATGGTAAGCAATAAACGTGGAGCAAGTCATAAAACTTGCCTCTAATGAGAAGATGAAATCCCAAACAGAAGAAAAAAACTCGAGCATGTAGGGTAGAAAATCCAAGCATAAGCTCTGAACTCATCCATCTAACACCTTTCTTCATCAAATGAGAAAACCCTAAGCATAAGGAGCAAGAAAGGTAGGGCTTTAGAGCTTTAGAGCAATTTCTACCATGGAACAGCAAGGTTCCGACCTGGAGAAAGGTAGGAGGAAGGATAACAAAGAAATAAATGGAGGAAAGAAGGGGATTCTTGCTCTTCTAGGTCAAGATCACTAGAAAGAAGCTTTTTTAACCCTAAAAGGAAGTCAATTGCAACCCTAGATTCTTTTTCCAAGAAGATCCCCTCTTTCTTCTTCCTCGGGCAGGAAATTCGCAGCAGCACAAAGGGAGAACGAGGTTCATAGAAGGAGGCAAGTGGTGGAGAGCAAATGGCTCATTTGGGTGCTTAGGGATAAGTATATGAAACTTTAAGATAGAGAAAAAGAAAAAGTTGAAGTAGTAGTATCTTTCCAAGTGTTTATGGCCTTAAACTATTATGAATATACAAGCATACACACAAGCAGCTCCCCCGCCGTCCATATAGACCTGCTTAGCTCTGCTTTGTCAAATTTCCAAGCCAATCAAATAATTCATTAGTTGATAGCAACTAAAGGTAGCTCATCCATGAAGGGGTAAATCCTAAAATACCCTTGAGGAAAACACCTTCAAACCAAGGTTTAAATAGGCGCCCCATGGCTCAACAAGCTCAAGAATGATGAAAGAATATCCAAGGAACATAATGCAAGTGATAAATTGCAAAGAAAACCTCTCAATTGGGTAAAGTGCAGAAAAGTCCAAAATGTGCATAAAATTGTATAACTTGCTCAAACAGTGTCCAAATTGGACCAAATTTGAAATTTAAGCTTGTTTTATGATTTCAAAGCATATCACAAGGTTAGATTAGGGTTATAAGAATTCAATTATGATAATTAAGCTTGTTCAACACTTTAAGCAAGGTTAGGGGTCTCACACATGTCTACTTGCTTGGAGTTATCTACTTAAGGGGGAGCATAAGAGAGTTGATTGTTGCTACTGACATTCTACTTGCTCCCTCACCTATTGCTCAAAGGTTGATTGAAGACTTGCTGATTACTAATGATGATATTACCAGTTTAAGGGGGAGTATTTGACTTTTTGTGTGTCGGATTGTAATATTGAGGTGGAGTAATATTCTTGTATTGGTATGGTTTTATCTTTCTATTCTAATTTGTTTATATGCGAGCTGATTTGGGATTCTCCCAAGCTCCAGCTTTGAGAAGTGTTGAGAGTATTAGTTATATAGTTTGTTTTGCAAATTGGCCTAAGTCTATTTGGCTCATTAGGGTTTTTTCCGCTTCCTTGTACTTGTCTCCTCTCCTTTATATATGAAAGGAGTTTGCCCATCTATCAATAAGAAACATACAAGGAATTTTCGATTATTCTCATTTCTGACAAGTAATATATATGAATAGTATCTTATAAAAGTTGGTCATATAAGTGCACGCATAGGCATTACCACAATCATCATCAACTTTGTTGAAAAAGTCACAGTTAGATATGAATCTTTCCCAACGTTATGTGACGGTTGAAAAACTCCCATCTCTCATATAGTACATTGTATTTGTGTATTCTACGATGAATTGCATGTGTTTTACCTTTTTCTTCATATATATCTTTATTAACCTTTGAAATTACTGACTTCATTTGTGTGTATATATGTGATTATGTGTATGCATATATGTGTAAGATATGTATATATGTATGTTGACATTTATATGAGCATGTGTGAATATATGGATAAGAATATATAATATATTTATATCATCCAATAGTTTCCCGAGTCATTCCTGCATTCTGAATTTTTGACACAGCTGCTTGTATCTTGAATACCAAAATTGATAATGGACTATGCGCTTAGTCCATTATCAAATTTGAGGCTGCATATATGCATATGCGATCGCATAGACTGATTTCCTAAACAAGGCCATGAGGCATCCAAACATGCATGAAAATTGGATGTCCAAGGATGTCGGTATGTCACATGATTTCAGGATGGTCCAATGTCTGAAGTGCACTAAGCATTATTAGATAATTATGAGATGCGGATACGGTTGGCAAGCAACTGGATTGACAAGGTCTCAATGAAGAGGAGCCCTTCTCCTGCAAGTCAAGCTAACTTGAAACAAAAGGTTGAGTTACAACAGCTTGCAAACACAAAGGGGCTGGAGGCACTGAAAATTTGGGGGCTGAGGAGAGTGAGACAAAAACCCGTGCACTATGGTTGATTTACGACAACATTATTAGGATTGAACCCAGTGAAATGAAAAACGGGCTGAGCGCCCGATTAAACGGCCGTTTAATCGGCCCAATGGCCCAGCCGTTCGATTTTTGGCAAAATCGCCGTTTAATATTTTTGTAATTAATCGGCCGTTTTTTCCCGTTTTTCACCCGTTTTTTCCGTTTTTTTGCCCGTTTTTTTCCCGCTTTTTGGCCGTTTTTTGTCCGTTTTTTTTTTTAATTTTGCTGTACACCTGTAACTTTATATAAACTATATGGTCCCAAGTATTACTGACTATAATATATTAAACTTAAATATCCTATGATAAGCCTAGTCTAATAGAATGCATACTTGTATGCAAGTTGGGATAATAGGGTACTGTTGTAAAGTGTAATTTATACAAGTAAAATATATGTAATGTAACTATTATCTGATTTTAGAATGCATACTTTAGTTAATTGTACTGCTGAAATGTATGACAAATTGATGATATGCACATATAACAATAAGTTAGAAAGGTATCCAATAATGAGTCTATTGTTTACTGTATGCAAGTTGAGATAATAGGGTACTGTTGTAAAGTGTAATTTATACAAGTAAATATATGTAACTATTATCTAATTTTAGAATGCATACTTTAGTTAATTGTACTGCTGTAATGTATGACTAATTGATGATATGCACATATAACAATAAGTTAGAAAGGTATCCAATAATGAGTCTATTGTTCACTGCTTAACTATGTAAACATGTGATGCAAAAATATTTCTGAATCATGTATGTGGGGTATTTTATCTATGTCAAATCTATTATTTATTATATTATGGCTATAATTATTGTCTTATAGCTATCTTATAAGCTAATTGGGTGTTTTTACTGTTGGGTAGAGTGTTTAGAATCTTTAGATATATATAAAAGTTTCAAAGAGTATTAGTATTTATATGCATATATATGTAATTTGTATAAAATTATATAGAAAATTAAAACCCGTTTTTTAAAAAATCGGCCGCTTAATCGGCCGCTTACCGCTTAACCAGTTACAAGGTGCTGTCCGCACGATTACCGCTTAACGTTTTTTAAAACATTGATTGAACCGGTCATCAAACCGGTGAGACTATTGGTTCCCAGTTAACCGGTTCGACCTATGGTTGAACGGGTTCAACTGTGACATCGGCAATGCATAAAAAATAATATTATTATGTTATAGACAATATAGGCAAAATATGAACTAGTTCAACTATGATGAAGGTACAAATAGAATTCTTAGAAACCACAATAGAGTTCAACCTAATGCATCACAAAATACCAATGTTTCCTACAAAACGAAACTTTCAAATATGGTGTTCATTAAAACAAAATGATCCAACTCATAATTGGACCCCTTTACATCAGGTGGAGCAGAATTTCTTATGAGAATTTGACGCTATGAAAATCAGGCCTGTGGGTTTTTTGTTTGTCTATGCCAAAAAAATGAGTCGTGTTGAGAGGTAGGAAGAGAATCATAGTCACCCACTCATTGGGTGAGAGAGAAGTTCTTCTTAATCAAACTGGTGCAACTGGTTAACCGGTGGATTAGTCAGTTCTGACCGGTTGGACCGGCCATTGGACTGGTCAGACCGGTATTACCGGGTTTATACAATAACCGAACCGATAGGGCTGCCGGTTCACGGGCCAACCAGTTGGACCAGACGGTCGGACCGGATTTTGATAACACTGATGTAAAATGATGGAAGCTTCAAAGTCTTATGTGTCGTTGAAGACCAGCAGGTATAAAAATTCTATTACATCCTTGCAAAATAAATTGGGAACAGCTAGCTGATGTAAAAGTTATTAATTCCTATGAAAGAGGTGCAGAACAGCTTATTCAACATGGAACCACTGCCCAACGACATCTTGGCGAGAGTAATGGCATCTTTCCTGACTTACAGATGAAGAACTTGATTTCCTACCGAGTTGGGGAACGAAAAAGTCCTTGATCCCACTGGCCTGAGTAGACATTCATTGAAATTGGTTTGGCATAAAACTGGTGATGATGTGTGCAAAGCATTACTAAATACCCCTTCCAATGACAAGCTAATATGAGAACTAAATAAACTTTCTTTGCCTCGATGCCAAAAGGTATAGAGGCAAGGGAAATCAAAGATGGGAGGTCGATCTCACTATGCAACTCTAACCATATCAAAGATTCTAGTGACTCAGCTAGGAGTACTATCTTTGCCAATCAGTGACAACCAAGTAGCTTTTTTCAAGGGGAGAAATATCAAAACTGATCTTCTTTTAGCAAATGAGTTATTTTGTGATATGAACTGTCGCGATATCACAACAAAATTATGCGTAAAAGTGGATCCTACCAAGGCATCCGACCCCATTAATAGGGAAATGATTACGCTGATGATGGAATGTATGAACTTCCCCATGTAGTTGGAGAGAATAAATTCACGAGTGCTTGCCTACTTTTATCCAGGTTTGGCAAATAGTGAACTAACTCAGCCATTTACAGTGAGCATTGCATCCTTTGATCCCTATCAGTTTGCAATAGAATGAATGCCACCAAGTGACAGGGCGAGATGGTAAATTGAATCTTTTACATGTTTCCTCTAGTCTGGGTGTCCCTGACTATATATTTGTAGACGACTAGATGATTGCCTAAGGGCTAATTTGGTTGTATGTGGTTGCAAGACGCTAGATGACTTTTGAAACAGGAAATTCAAAACAGGTAATTGAACTACAAGTCTATAGTTTGGTTGGACGCAGCTTCAACCAGACTTTTTGTTCTGTTTACGTTTGGTTGGGAGGTTATTTCAGGTTGTAGTTACCTGTGGTGAACATACCACACAGAAACACATTGTTGTCACCCAGGATTTCAAGCTTTCCAGCAGTGGTCATGGAAAAGGTAATAAAGTGAGCAGATGGAGGGAGGCTTCACTGTTGCAGCTGCAGATAATGAGAAAATGAACTGCACCCAAAAGGGCGCAGCCTATTTTTCCTGAGTTTTGTACATGATCAACTATTCACACGCATTTGGTTCCGGCAGCGTAAAGTTGCTTTGGGTCCAACCAAACACAATTAGTTCTAAAACACGTCGACTTGCAACAGCATGTTTTCAATTATGGTCCAACCAAACAGGACCAAAGGGAGATTATGTGAATGCAAAATGTATGAAACAGATTAGAGATTCTTGTCATGTTTAGTGAATTACCTTGGATTGGATTGAATCCTTGTAAGCGCTATTTTCTCCTTAACAAAGTTTGTATGCAAACATTCTTAGTAACGAAACTAAATTTACTTGTCAACCTAGGGCTGCCCCTACTGACAAGAAGGTTGATTAACGCCCTTTTCGTAACATGTTATTGATAAGATCAAAGTCATACTTGACTTCTGGAAGGAAAAAAATTATCCCTGGCCGGGTGCGCTCAGTCGATTCTCTCTTTCCCCGTTGTTACGCACCTCGACATTTATCAGAATTGAAAACATTTGCAGGTTGTTTACTTTTGGGTGATAAGGAAAACACCACAAGAATTCATGTTGTTCATGGGAAGCATTGTGTAGATCTTGTATTTCAAAGCGCCCGCCTAGGTAGCCTAGGTCCTCAAACGACTAAAGTGGATACCTGAGGCCTTTTAAGCCCAAATTTAGCCGCTTAAAGGTCAAATTAGCATGAATAAGGTCTGAATTTAGTCACACTAGATCATGTTTAGTCATTTTAGAAATTTAGGGTAAAGAACTAGAGATAGATCTGATTTACGCCACATCATGTCTAATTAGGTCTGATTGGAGGAAAACATGTCTAATTTGGGAAATTAGGTCTAATTTTCCCAAAATAGGTTTCATTTTGTTCATTGTAGGGCAAATTAGAGGAAATTTGGTATGATAGGCCATGTTATGCCAAGTTAGGTCCAACTTAGGAGTTAGGCCAAAGTTGGGCAAACTAGGTCAAATTAGGACCAGCTTCGATCAGGTTAGATCAAATTAGGGCCAACTCGATCTAGTTTAGGTCATATTAGGTTTGATGAGGGTCAAGTTATGATTGAATAAGCTCAAGGATAATCAACATTAATGTACAGAGTAATGCCTATAATTGAGTATAGCTGAAAATATATATGTAATTTAACTATTATTTGCAAAATACGAAAGATATGAAAAATACCTAGGCTCCCACTAGGCACCCCTTAGGTGGGAAGGACCGCCTAGCCGCCTAAACAAGTATGGTGTAGACCCGAGGCAGAAGGCGGAATCAGAGTTTGAAGAATACAATATACATTACAGCATCTTGGGCTTACTAAAAGGTCATGGAGTTTAACTTGTGATGAAAACAACCTGTCTGCTGTTGGTGAAGTGGGTACACAAGAGGTACCTCGAATCTTCCTCTCTGGTTCCTCAAAACAGATACAAATCAGTCATGTTCACAGAAGGCTTCCTCAACATAGAGGCACCATTAAGAATATGATCCAGCTTCATGTTAGTGATGGCCTTAAGCTGAAGCTAAGGGTTGACTGCTAGCTGCCTAGAGGTTGATGGATGATCACTGTTCTTGGCAAGCAGTACATTAAGTGACTAGGAGAATTCGTGCTCTGTTGTGTTCCTGACCTAATGGAAGTTAGTAGCTGGAAGTTTATCCACACAAGTGTAGCATCCACCATATAGACAAGACATTCAGCTTCCTCTGTCTAATGATGGGGACATGGCTTAGCATTGTCAAGCCCCCTGCAAGGTTCAACTTATTGCATAGAAAGCTCATCCCATTAGGCTATCCACGTTTTAAGAATTGAGAAGAGGGGTACACATCAGCTTCATATGCCCTGCGTGTGAAAAGGAATGGATAATACAGATGTAACGGATCACATCCTCAGCATTGCAGATAATGTTTAGTGTATGGCCTAGTCTTCACTCTCGCTTGTTCCTCCATCCTTGGTGAGTGACTACTCTTGCAGGGAAAAGGAAGCATAACCTAGAGCCAAACTGTCATCCACCAACTACGGTTGTGTGGAATAGGCAATTTTTTTAGGACAAGTTGCTATATCCCTGAAAGTTGTGGTGGCTTATCAAAATGGGTGTTCATATACTTGAGTAGATAGAAAGAAAATTTTCCCTATACAAATGTCCAATTTTTTATAAAAAAAATCATGAATGATGTTAACAAGCTTCTTACCATAAAAAGTTTAATCATGTTCAAAGGGGCTGCGCACTTCAAACATGCGCTTACAACCTTATCAGTTAATAAGCATCAGACCTCCTTGCATGTCAGAAAGACATTGTTCATACAGTTCTCTAATTGTTTACAATTTAGAGCCAATAACTTAGTATAGACTTTCCGTACAGTCCTTGACCTACAAAAACTAATTAAATTATAGTTCTTTCTAGAATAACCAGTTACCAACATTTATTTCTCCTCTCCAGGATTTTATTTCATATCAAAACAAGAGATACATAAGTTATCTCGACAATTCGCACATACCAGTAAATAATTTGAAGGAGTTGGGCAATTCTCGGCGTTCACTAGTCAGAGCTATATCATACTTTTTAGACAAATATAGACCTGGATCTATAATAATTGGCTTTGCCCTCTGTTGCCTGCACAAATTCATGAAGAAAATCAAACAACAAGAAGCACATTCTAACTTTGTAGAGAAGGGGCTTTTCTCAGATGCACTTACACTTTCCATCCAGTGCTCTTATTGTGTTCAATGAAATTTAGATCCCTTGGCACAGAAGAAAATACATGTAGCAGATCTGTACAGTAACCACAATTGGTCAAAACAACTACCTTATAGAAACATCATGTTTAATTACACCGATATTAGGGAATAGAAACATTCAAACATCAACGAGAATCAAGGTTTCAGTAAAGGACAGGCATAATGCAAATTATTTTTGCTTACAATTACTGTCATCAAAATGTAGCTCTGATTTCAGCTACATGTGGAGGTCCAAAGAATCAACGAGTTCAAAAATTCTCATCTGCTCATCACTCTACTGCAAGCGAGTTTTCCGAGAATATACATTCCTAGTGAATATAACTTTCGGAGAAAAAGAGGCCTACCAGAAGCTTAGAGCACTAATAATGCCTACATTCTAGGATTACAATTTTTAGACAAATTTGTCAAAATCTCCCCAGATTTTGGTTCTATGAAAGAGCAATATTGAACTGTTTGTTCTGTTGCTAGATCTTTATTGAACTCAATGACGCTTTGACAATGTATACATCTTATATCTGATTCGGTCGATTTTTCATCCGATGGATTAAATTTTTTTGGCTAGATTTTTTACTGGTAACTCTACAGGGCAACTAAGGTGTGTCATTGCCGTAATATGTTTGTATACTTGTCGTCGTCACCAAAGCCTCAGTCCCAACCATGTAGGTGTCAGCTACATGAATCCTTCCTTCTTTTCCATTCAGCTTTGTTTTGCGACATAGTATAATTAACATGTAAAGATAATGACTATGTATGCATACCGATATTCGAGAATAGAAACATCATATGGGTTTCAGGGAATAGAAACATGCAAACATCAACGAGAATCAAGGTTCAGTAAAAACCACAAGTATAATGCAAATTAAATTTGCGAACAATTACTGCCATCAAGATGTGACCCTGACTAAAGCTATAGTGGGTGGTTCAAAGAATCATTAAATTCACAGATTCCCATCTCACTGCCACTCTATTCCAAGCGAATCTTCCTAGAATATACATTAGATTCTTAGTGAATATAACTTTTCAAGAGAAAGAGGCCTACCAGAAGCTTAGAGCACTAATGACACCTACATTCTAGATTCCTAGGATTAAAGTTTAGACAAGTTGGTCGACATCTCCATCGGTGTTTTAAAAAGTGGTGTGTTATGTGTTCGGAGAAGTCACCTTATAGAGTATATGCAGTAAGCGGGAGTATATGCGTTTGGATTTTATTTTTATTTACTAATTATTTGTCTATATAAATATATGTTGATCATGCATTTACATATTTAATTTGTACAATTGTGTGTCTAAATAGTACAATTACAAGAATAATTGGTGCAACCATACAAATATGCAATCCTCACAACTTAAATAATACAAACATGCAACTATGATCTGAATCTGGATAAACATAGATGAATGTAAACATAAAAATAAGAAATGGAAATATGTCCATCTAAGAATTGGGGATTAATCGGCCTTTTATGCGACCCTGATTCGCTTTGTGGGGGATTTGTTGTATGCGGAGCGGCAGGGGGGCAGAACCTTGTATGCGGCTGTTTAGGCGGCTGCACGGACCGCTTTCCGAAACACTAATCTCCATAGATTTTGATTCAATGAAGGGGCATCATTGACCTGGATGTTCTGTTGCTGGATCTTTATTTCACAAATTCAATTAGGTTTTGATGATTTATACAACTATACCTGATCTTGTCGATTTTTCAGCCAATGGATCAAGATTTTCAAATACATTTCTTACTGAAGGCCCTAAAGAGCTACTAAGGTGTATTGTTGCCATAATAAGTTTGTATACTTTCTTCATCTAAGCCTCTGTCCCAACCATATCATAGTCAGCTACATGGATCGTTTCGTTTCCATTCAGCTTTGTTTTGGGACATAGTCTAGTTAACACGTAACAAAAAATGACTATATATGAAAACCGGTATTAGGGAATACAGAGATATCACGTATAATCATACCGATATTAGGGAATAGAAATATTCAAGCATCAAAGAGGATCCAAGTTCAGAAAAAAAACAGAATAGTGCAAATAGTTTTTGCAAAAAAAATATTGTCATCAAGATATGGCCCTGATTTCAGCTATATGGGGTCGTCCAAAGAATCAACAACTTCACAAATTCTTATCTGATCTCACTAAATTGCAAGTGAATCTTACTCGAATATACATTAATTTTTAGTTGATGTAACATTCAGAGAGAAAGAGGCCTACCAGAAGCTTAGAGCATTAATAACGCCTACACTCTAGGATTAAGATTTCGACAAATTGGTCAAAGTATCCACAGATAATGGTCCCACAAAGGGACAACCTTGACCTGACTGTTCTGTTGTTAGATCTTTATCTCGTCAACTCAATGAAATTTTGACAACTCATACAGCTTATATCTGATTTTAAAAATTTCCGACCAATCGATTATATGTTTTGACTAAAATTCTTACTGATGGCCCTAAGAACTACTAAGGCGTTATTGTTGCCAGGTTATATCTTTGTATACTTCGTCATTGTCATCTAAGCCTCAGTTCCAACCATGTCGGATTTCAGCTACATGGATCCTTCTTTTTCATTCAACTTTGTTTTGGGACATAATCTAATCAACATGTTATGAATAATGATATGTATGCATACCGAAAACATCATGCATAATCATACCAATAATAGGGAATAGAAACATTCAGACATCAAAGATAATCAAGGTTCAGTAAGAAAAAAAAGGTATAGTGCAAATTATTTTTCAAACAATTCTGCTATCAAGACAAGGCCCTCATTTCAGCTATATAAGCTGGTCCAAAGAATAAACAACTTCACAAATTCTCATCTGATCGTCACTCTATTGCAAATGAATGTTACTAGAATATACATCAAATTCTTAGTGAATGTAACTTTTAGAGAGAAAGAGGCCTACAGCCTACTAGAATCTTAGAGCACTAATAACGCCTACATTCCAGGATTAAAATTTAGACAATTGGTTAAGGTATCCACATATTTTGGTTGCACAAAGGGGCAACATTGACCTGGTTGTTCTGTTTCTAGATCTTTATTTCACCAATTCAATGAAGTTTTGACAAATAATTACTTAGGAAATTAGTCACAAATGTCACAACAACTAGAGTTTTCAGTATATTGTTATGTATACCAATCTCAAAGTGTGAATCTATGTAAAGTTTTGGTTGTGAATTTGCTTTCTGAGAAGTGATTCCTCACTACTTCTGACTAGCCCTTCCTCTAAGAATCCTTAATAATGAACACAAACAAGAAAGGAGCAACGGCATAACATGGACAAGAGGCTAACACATTTGAGAGTGGTGATTGAAGATTGTAACTAGGACCCTGGCTTGAATGGGAGACATGGATACCCCTTTGTCTAGTCTGACTAAACTGCCTTGATGTTGGAGACTAAAACAAACTACCACTTAATTTCCGAAGCACGTCTTTTTCGATTCTTAATTGTTGTTAAACACAAGATTGTTCAATTAGTGTTATATGCATGTAGTATTTTCTTTCATGATATTAAACTAGAAAACCAAATCGTAAAAGTTGCCAATAATTGGGCATCCAAATCATAATCATCCTTCACTACACCCATCCTACCCGAATGACCTACATCTCAGTGTTCTTGCAATAGATAATACTGGATTTAGACAACGTCAAACTGAATCCATAACATATTGGAAAAGAAGGATTCATGTAGACTACCCCAACATGGTTGAGCTTGAGGCTTAGATGACGATGATTAGACCTGTAAATGGATATCCGGAATCCGCAAATTCGATCCGGATTCGAGTCCGAAATGTTGAAAAAAATTCGACATCCACATAATCCGAATTGGATTTAGGATATCAAATTTCATATCCGAAAATTTCGGATAGTATTTCGGATATGGCTATATCCGCTCCTAAAAATCCGAAATCCGACAAATATATACATATATTATCAAATATATATTATCTATATGTAAAAAAATAAAAATATAGATATTTTATCATATATATTCATAGTGATATCAATGTTTTCAATATATAATGTATTAATAACAATACATTTATGCTTTTTGGTTCAAATCGGATATTTATCCGAATTCGAATGTTATTTGTCGGATCGGATTTGGATATTATCACATGATATCCGTCGGATATCGGATCGGATTTTTTTTTCGGATTCGGATATCGGATATAATAGTATCCACTCCATATTCGATCCGTTTACAGGTTTAACAGTGATGATGAGATAATGTCAGACCGAACTAAAGCATAAGTTTTCATTCGGTTAAATTCAATCTTGACTTTGCCATTCTTTAAATAAAATATGTAAATTGTCCAAACCATCAGGACCAGTGTTTTAAAAAAAGGTCGCACGGGTGGCAGAAGCGGCCCGCATATACTTAGCCGCCTATAAGGCCGATTAGCCAATGATTTTAAGATTACATTTGTTATCTCGGTCCAAACTAGATTATATTTGTAATGATGACATTCTCTTGATGTACTATTTTTTTTTTTGATGATGTACTATTTTTTTGTATGTTTTGTACAGGAGTCACAGGCTTATTTAATGCTAGTTATTTTGGACCTCTAGGACATGGGGGCACCTTTTTGTATGATTTGGTTGGTCTTCATTGAAATGTAATTGTGTTAAACAATTTCGTGTGAGTTTCATTGGAGTTTTGCTTAGATGATTCTAGAATGCATTCTAAATGGTGTTTTACTTTTCATTGAAACTTTATATTTGAATCTATCTCAAATTTTAGGATTCAAATATCTAATTGTACAAATTATATTTAATCAATTTATGTATAATAATTTATTGGTGTATATTTCCACATATATTCTCGTATACCGCATATACTCTATATGGTGACCTCTCCGCACGCATACACATACCGCTTTTTAAAACACTGATCAGGACTATTTGGCATGAAGTTTTAGGTGTAGAGTAGACCAGGCCCATCTCTTGCTATTTTATGGATTATGTTAATGAAGGAATGTCATGACTTTATGGATTTAATTTCTTCAACAATTATCCGTCTCTTGCATTTTTTTATTATACTCCTCTTCATTAACTCACTAACCATATACAAGGAGTAGAAAACCCATTATCAGCACACATCATATTAACCAGTATATCTCCATTCTATTTTTTTCATTAAAAAACTTGTTTGGAACTTGAAACATCTTTTATGTTAAACGTAAATATTACAGGTTTGTACTGAATTAATCTAAAAATCACAGGATATTTGATCACGGTAATGATCAGAGGTAAATCGCAGACATGAAATAATTCTTCTGCAGTTAGTACCGACGATAAGTATAATAAGACTGACACTAGAAAAGGAACATGTTGAAATTTAAAATTAAAAAAAAAACAGTAATCTTTGCAGAACATATATGTAGCTGAAATAGCATGGACTTAAGGGGGAGATAAAAAATAATCAAGTACTAACCATCTTGCCTCACAAGTGGGTAATCTGATGCACTGAGGTTTATGAACCAGTCCCATTTAGCGCTCTCCTTCAGTAGTATTGCAATTGCATGAAGAGTGCAGGCAATCATTGTCGGTCCTTTGTATGTTACTAAGTTTCCTGTGGCAATCACACGCACATTTTCTACTTCACGGAAGACAGGGTTATTCTTAACATATATAGCCAGATCTATCCTCTCACGGGGAGGGGCCTCAATATCCAAATGCATGATGTACTGGTTTCTGGGATGGTATATTGCTTGCAAAGTCCTCCTCATCCTAAAGCTATCCCCCTTTGTTCCTGTTATCAGATAAGCTATCCTTGCTGCTTCCAGCTGTGTATCCTTAACAGATTCCTGTTGTTTTCCTATATCAGGCTCCAATAAAGGTGCCTCAGGGTTTTCCATCGTGGTAAAAGGTGCATAGCCGGTAGATTGGACACCACGGTATGGACAGAGGAACAACCATAGGACCGTCGTGAAGAACAATGCAACTGATACAAGCACACTTGCAAAGAAAGGAAGAAACCAGCTCCTGTCGTTAAATGCCCGCCCGTGATGATGGTTGCCATTTCTCCCCATAGTACTGCGTCAACGAGCTGTTACTGCCAAAAGGTCCAAGCTTTCCCCTTCTCAGAGAAGGACTCGCCCACCTCAGAATACAAGAACAGCTGCAGGATTATAATCAATCGAAGCAACGGGCTCCTTGAGATGACCCAAAGCCGCCTCTTCCTCATAAGGTATAGCATTCAATCCACACCACCAACTGCGTGAATTTCTCGTCAGAGAAAGACCTGGCAAGAGCTGCTCAGAGCGACAGGACAGCAAGCAACTGAGGGGCGCATGAAATATGGTTCCTGAAAAAAGACAAAAGGACGGATTTCAGTACCTAATGGTGCGTCAAACCGGTGAACATGGACACAAAAGCTAGGAGAAAAAAACCCTAGATCCAGAGGCTAAGTTATGGGAGGCAGCAAAAGCTGTGGCGGCCCGCATCTGGTATTCGTAATACACACACAAAAATCAGACTTTCCGCCCTTGCAGCTGCTTACATAGGAAGACCAGTAGGAGGTGGCGGTGCACCTGCCTCGGCGCAGCTGTTGCAGTCACCACATTAGCGCCTGGTACCGAAACTAGCAGCGTTGCTGAATCTCACAACCTAGCAGCCGGTACATGCCGATATTCCCCTTTTATTCCTCTTATTGCGCGCTCCACGAGTACCGGCACTGGTGGTTATTGCGTCTCAGTCTTGCCGGGTGTCAATCCTCTCCACTGCGACTTCAGCAAGAGCTGTAGATGGTTACGGTTCCAACCAACGCCAGCATGCTTCCAAGCTCCTGGTATTTGGTGGGTGACTTGCAGAGTTCAAAAAGCATTCCCTTGTATAGTTTTGTCTTCTTTTAAAACACGATTTTGTACTAAAATATAGAGTTTTTTCCCAAAACCCCCCTCCCTTTCCTTTAAATTCCAAAATACCCCCTCATTTCAAACTAATTCCTAAAAAAACCCCTCTATGGTTACACCGTTACAAAGTCTAACGGAGTCCTTTTTTTTCTTTGTTTTGTAACATGCTACGTTGCTGCTCTGTTTCTTTCTTTTTAGTACTCCCTTACTTCTTTTTTTTTAAGATTTGTTGGTTCTACTATTTCGTTTCAGAGTGAACAGGGACGTATGAGGAGCAACATTTGAATACATAATTAAAACATAATTATGTCGGAATCCGGATCTAACGTTGTTACGTAATAATTTGATTTGCATTTATAACTGAACATGCACATTAAATGCTTAAATTTGAATAGGTATGAAAATGGATGCGGTTTTGCTCAACCCGAGAGGGGTCTTGGCCCGACCAAACGAAAATTATGAAAACACATTGAATTTTTCAATTAGGTTGACTCACATTGGTCGACAAAAACTAGTTCTCTGGTGAAAAAATAACATTTGCAAAAGCTGCTCAACAATGTATTAATGCTTTGTTCGGCAACGCACGGGAGGATCGTCGGGCAGCGGCATTGCGCGTCCAATAAGCACATGTGGGATTAAAACATTGTAACTAAAACAAGCTGTGATTTTTGCTACGTTTTACTGTTATAAATCGTGCCGAGAGTGATGATTGGTCGCTTGTGAAAATCGACCCAGTGAACGATCAATGACAAGTCACAAGCGTTCAACCCTGAACGCTTTGCCGAACGACATATAAAGGTAAAAATAATACAAACAGTCAGTGGTGGCCGATCTAGTGTTTGGTAACCGTGATTAAAAACTGACCATTTCTTCCCGACAATATTTAAACATTACTCAAACAATAGTCGCCTCTCTACCAAACGAAACACCATGAACAGAAAGCATAATCATATGCATTGTTTTTAAGTATATGTTCAGGCTAAGGCCGGGTTGGGTCTAGTTTGGGTCAGTTGGGTTCAGGTTCGGATTTGTTATATTTTTATATTTATAGCAGAGCCATTTTTTATCATGTTAAGTCTGATTGGGTTGGGTTTTCTGTCTGGTCTTTTGAGGTTCTGATCAGTTCCAAATAGACATTTTACACACCTTGTATGACTGGGTCAGATTTCTTCTCAGGCTAAGTAAAACCCCACATATTGTCATACCTCTTCAAATTTAAGTATTTAATGTGCATGTTAAGTTATAAATCTAGATGAATTATTATGTACTAGTATTCGATTTGGATTCAATTCAGGCATTATCTTATGTCAATTAAGCCACCAAATTTTGTTTGCTAATATGTGCATGTTTACTGAAACAAGATAGTAGGGTCAACAAATATAAGAAAAAAGAAACAAGTATTAAAAAGAAAAACATGTACAGCAGCGTGGCATGGGTTTTTAGGAATTAGTTTGAAATGAGGGGTTATTCTGGAATTTAAGGAAAAGAGAGGGGGGTTTTGGGAAAAAACTCTAAAATATAATGACAATATCTTAGCCTGCGTTTGGCACGGGACCGAAACCCGGTTTCGTGTTGTCTTTTAGTGCCAACCCTGCCAAACATCTGCCGGTTCAAGGCTGGTTCGCGTTTGGTTCAAAATCCCAAAATTCCTCCGTTATGGGATAACGGAACCCCCAAATCGGGGTTGTCCCAGTCCCACGAGGGGCGGGATTCCTGTTCACAACCCGGTTTACGCGATCCTCTCCTCCCCTCACCCGACACCCATCCCGACATTCGTCTCCTTTCCCCTCTACCTCCTGTCTTCTGCTCTTCTGCTTTGTGCCTATCCTGTCTTCCCTCCCGATACCTCCTCTCCCGAGACCTCGAGACGAGTTGTCTGTCCTCGCCATTACTATTCTCTCCAGCAATAAAGTTGAGCCATCGTTTCATCGGTCGTTCCAGCGGCAGCCATGGCAGGTGACTGGCGTGCCCTAAGCCCTGCCCAGTGGAGTAGGCGGAGTAGCAGGTCAATCAAGCGACAAAGCTGTGGTGGCTCGTCTGCAAGCTCGTCTGCAAACGCCGAGCTACTCCCGAGTTGTCTACTCGCATCAAAGCACCGTGCAATAAACCCTAGGAAGGGCAACCAGTGTCCCGCCTGCTATATACTTGTGCATTTCATCATCGATCTGGTCGCATTTCACCTTCGAAGCCTCCATACACTCTTCTGTTCCGCCGCTGCCGAGCCGCTGTTGTGGGAAGTCGTCGAGCTGCTTGCAAGGTAGGTATTTGCCGCCCCTTTTCATCGATCTCGTCAGTAACATTGCAAGGTTTTCAATATAAAAAATGGTATGATCTTGCTATTATCCGCCGCCCCTTTCCAATGCTAGCTTGAGCCACGAGTGCTTGGTGGTTGATAGGAAACAAGTTATTGATCATGGTAATCATGTGATGCCCATTTTCTCAATGTTATAATCATCACTTCAACGTGTTTATTCCTAGATCTTATTGCTGGATGGAATGCCCAGTACTTGCTCGATAGAATGTAGGAGAAAGAAATGTATTAGCCACATCCTTGTTGCTCTTTTGAAATGTGTTTTGTACTATGGGCATTATCTATAGATTGTATTAAGTTGTGTCTTCTAACTACTTGTTAGTTGCTGATGATTGTGTAACATTGATTTTAGTAATGATGTTGATTGAATCTGATCTGATCTTGAATCTGATCTGATTGAGTTATTATGTTCTTTATCATCATTCACTAGTTTTACAATACAATGTGGTTGCTTGTTCACCACAACAAGTTACCTTCTGATATATAGATAAAAGTAACCATAGTTTGAAAGTTGACACCATGACTATAAATTCCAAAGTTACTGGTTAACACCCAATATACATATGCAATCATAACCAATTGAATGGAAGTATGGCTGGCAATGATACCAGGGAATTCCAGAGCATGGATGGTGTGTGTCCAGTCCACTGATGTTCAACGAAGAGCAAACCATCAGTAAAACCTTCTGCTCTTGTCTTATGTTTCACTTTTAAACCTACTTTCTCAAGGTGAACGATGGTGGCATTTCCTATATAAACTTTAATTTCTAAGCAGCCCAGATTTTTCCTTTGTTTGTGTTCTTTATTGAGTGGGGCTGCAGTATGGCTGCTTAACATGTGCTAATGGGGATTTATAATATTTTAAATCCTAAAGAAAGTTATGAAAGATTAAATAACATATTATTGAAGAAATGTCCCATAATAAGAGACAGATGTAAAATATTATTAGATATCCGTTCATGTGTCTAAATGAGAAGCCCCTGAAACTTTCTCAATAAGTATTATGACCTGATGAACCACCAAACAACTACTCAAAATAAAATACAACAAAATCAAACTACTCAACTCATTTTTTCCCTATTCAGAATTGTTACACACATAATTTTTGCTTTACAATGATGATCTTCTACCCATGAGGGAAATGACTAGCTTTCAACATTTTTAGAAATACTACATGATATTGTTGCTCCTCAAGTTATTTGAAAAGTTCATTATTTCTTGGTACTTAAGTACTATGTATGTATCTTATTATTTATTGTTAAACCATACTAAAAGCATGATTTGGACATCCTTCACTTGGTAGACATGTAGAATTATGAATCATATTTGACTCATAAATCCTCTTTATTGAATAAGCATTACATTGTTACATTGTCAATGATCTTATATTTAGCAACAATGTGTAAGTTAGTTTTAGTATTCAATAGTTACATTGATGAAATCCTATATATTATTAAGCATTCCTCTAAATTTATACATCCCTAACAATTAAATGTTTGCCTAGTAAAAATGGTCCTTGATATAAACAAAATGTATTTCTGATGTGGGTGTAATACTTTCCTAATAGTAAATTGTGCCAGAATTTATTCCCATTGAGTAGGATGTCATATCACTTGCAATTTACTATTACATTGTGTGCCTTTACAGAAGTAATCCATATACCTTAGTACCCTATAAGCAATAAATAGTGCCTCAGACAAGTTTATAGGTATCAAAAATAACATACTTGACTTGGAACTTTTGTTGTTCTGGTTTGCAACCATGGATTGGGATAAAGTAATTGTCTATCACCTAATATGCTTCATATTCTTCAGGTTTGTAGAAACACAATAAACTTAAACATCATTATGTTAGTTAAAGGTGGCACTCATCTACCTTGTGAGGAAGTTCATTTGTTAGGTGTTGATCATGTTGTTTATATTACTTGTCCCCATTTAATGATTGAATCATAATACCAAAGCAAGCATCTGGCATCTGCTTGCCTAGACAACTTTGTTACTTAAATAGCCACATATTAGATTATTACTGAAATAAAAAATTGTTGTATAGTGGAATGTGTATTTCTAGCTACCCACCATATGATGGATATGCCACACTTGCTACTACTGACTCTTTCATTTCCCACTCCACTGTCATCTTGTCAAAGTGGTCAACTAAATGGGCTGACAAATGTGGTTGTATCCCTCTTTCTCCCACTTGAAACTAGTCTATATCCATCATGTTTATATTTTTCCCTTCTTGCTTATTTTAGGAAGCTTCAAGCAGCCATATTAGCTGCAACAACTCTGTATATAAGCTGAATATAACCCTAAACTAATGAAAATTTTCTACTGAAATACAAAATTATCTACTGCTGCTATTTAAGCACTGCTATCCTTAATCCCTTACTTAAGTCCAAAATTGTTGTGTAGTGGATTAGAGAATTTATATAAATCTGTTGATTTTGTCTTCTGCCTTCTATACAACCATTGCATATTCTTCCGTCTACCACCTATACAGTAAACAAATGGTTGGGAGGTTAAAAGTTCCATTTGTTAAAAGTAAAGAATAAGGTTTTGATAGAAAAATACAAACTGAAATATGATTCATCTTCTTGATCTGAGACATGTTTGGAAACATTAATTTGATACTTCAAATAACTTCTAAGTCTGTCCCTGTATTATTGAAATGTGACAGTGATACATGCTTATGGGGGCATAAAACTTAAAGCAAATATATAAATTTAATAAATTATTGGTTGATAATGTAAAATTGGTTAATTCAATATTTTAATTCTAAATTCTAATTGATATAAACTAAAATAGTTAATTTTTAAATATATCTACAGTTGAATTTCTTTTCTTAATTCTATCTTACTAGTTTTATTGTTTCATTAATAAAATGAATTTTTATTTTGTTCATTTGAAAGTTTCTGAGCTAAATTCAGAATTCCTCTGAATGAATAAAACTATACAAATGATCAAGATTAAACATTGACAAGAAGTCTTTGGATTAAGAAAAGATTTGACTCAATGAAAAGCTCGGTTAATTGCTATTAAAAGACCATACAACTGCAGTAAGGATGCTCTTGAATTGTTGAGAAATGATTTACAATCTTGTGGTACTCCATATCCTAGTTTAGATTATAATGATAACACACAATAACCATGTGATGATTATAAATATTCAGTAGAAGATGGTAGCACACAGTCAAGTTCTATGGTATTGTTTACTGATTAACACATTTTCTATTTGGTTTATTGATTATGCTCCCTATTGCTTGTTTTTATTGAATTTTTATGTTCAGTGATGTATAGGAGAAATATGAATTCATATATAGAGAAGAGTGTAAACTTGAATAAATTGAAAAGGTTGTTGACATGGACCTAAAATTGAAGGACAATCTGTTAAATTTTTCAAAAAGTTGTTGACATGGACCTAAAATTGAGACAATGTATTACAATTTCAAAAATAGCCTCCAAAACTGCTGTTGTATAGTGGATTACAGAATTTATATAAATCTGTTTTGTATATTAGTGGAACCTCAAATACCCATTATTGCCACATTTACATCTATGCATACAAGTATAACTTTCAAAATTATGCATATTCCCTTTTCAGAATTGTTACACACATAATTTTTGCTTTACAATGATGATCTTCTACCCATGAGGGAAATGCCTAGCTTTCAACATTTTTAGAAATACTACATGATATTGTTGCTCCTCAAGTTATTTGAAAAGTTCATTATTTCTTGGTATTGAAGTACTATGTATGTATATTATTATTTATTGTTAAACCATACTAAAAGCATGATTTGGACATCCTTCACTTGGTAGACATGTAGAATTCTGAATCATATTTGACTCATAAATCCTCTTTATTCAATAAGCATTACATTGTTACATTGTCAATGATCTTATATTTAGCAACAATGTGTAAGTTAGTTTTAGTATTCAATAGTTACATTGATGAAATCCTATATATTATTAAGCATTCCTCTAAATTTATACCAAAGCAAGCATCTGGCATCTGCTTGCCTAGACAACTTTGTTACTTAAATAGCCACATATTAGATTATTACTGAAATAAAAAACTGTTGTATAGTGGAATGTGGATTTCTAGCTACCCAACATATGATGGATATGCCACACTTGCTACTACTGACTCTTTCATTTCCCACTCCACTGTCATCTTGTCAAAGTGGTCAACTAAATGGGCTGACAAATGTGGTTGTATCCCTCTTTCTCCCACTTGAAACTATTCTCTATCCATCATGTTTATATTTTTCCCTTCTTGCTTATTTTAGGAAGCTTCAAGCAGCCATATTAGCTACAACAGCTCTGTATATAAGCTGAATATAACCCTAAACTAATGAAAATTATCTACTGAAATAAAAAATTGTCTACTGCTGCTATTTAAGCACTGCTATCCTTAATCCCTTACTTAAGTCCAAAACTACTGTATAGTGGATTACAGAATTTATATAAATCTGTTTTGTATATTAGTGGAACCTCAAATACCCATTATTGCCACATTTACATCTATGCATACAAGTATAACTTTCAAAATTATGTATATAACTTTCATTATTGCCACATTTACGTCTATGCCACATGTACATTTGTTGATTATATTGCAAATAATATCACTATTTCGGCTAATCTGTGTTCCCTCTGAATTTCTTGTATGTAACGTCCCTGACCTTGTCGCTGGCCGTGCAACTCTCTTCAACCTTCACTTGGGCTTACCAGGTATATCTCATGAGCAATACGAACACGTTGAATGTGAATGCCATGCTGAATGCTTGCTATTTATGTAGTTTTCCTGTAATGAACATATTTGATGATGTGTTTGCTACAATCATTTCAAATTTAACTACAATTTAAAATTTGTTGTACACATTTTGGATCTTATGACTGGTCCGGGTAATGGATCTTGTCTTAGCCTACTTCAATACAAGTTATTGCTTTCAACTGCGTAGTCTCATACTAGGTTCGTATGACGGTTTCGTTTAAACACCCACACTAAATTGATATATCGCAGTGTCATTGCTACTATGGTTGCACCCGACCCGAAGTTCTGTATTGTATGGTCGAAAGAGTTGGATGAGGCTCTGGTTGCGGCATTGAGGAGACAATATGACATGGGTAGGTGCGTCGATGGAATATTTACTAGGGACGCGTGGAGGGAGACACTACGTGATTGGCATATCAGGATGGGGAAGAACGAGGGTACATTGGATCAGTTAAAAACTCGATGGAAGAACCTCAGGAGAGACTATGCAAAGATAAAACTGGTAACCAACAAAAGTGGTGTTGGATGGGATGACAACAGGCACAAGCCAATATTGCCTGACACCCCGAAGTGGAGGGAGGCACTTGCGGTATGTCTAATAATATATACTCCCCTGACTATTATATATTAAATTAAACTTGTTACTTTTGACCTAATCAGTAGTTGTCCCCTATTTTAGGCAAACAGGGAACTAGCGAGACTGATCAATAGACCATTCTACCACTACCACGACGTCGAGGTGATGGGGGGGAGGAACATAGCTAGGGGCCATCATGCAATGTCCTCAACCGAAAGACAACCTCCTTCTGATGTTGCATCTGAAGATGATGTTGCTGTTGACCTAGATGCATCTGATTCATTTGTCAGCCCAAAACCAACCGGTCCAGCCGGTTTCACTGAAGATGTGGTTAATTCTGGGACACAAAGTGAGGACACCAATGGCGGATCGCACAACCAAGGTGCTGCTGCAACGACTCCCACCACGATCAGACGTAGGAAGCGAGCATCAAGCTCACAGGACAGTTGTGTCCTGTCTAATGATGTTGTGTCTGAATTCACAAAGGTGTTTTCCAAGGTACATGAGATGGGCAGCGGAATTGCTGCTAGGTGTAATGATAAAGACGAATACCAAACCATTTTGCACCACTTTAATGCAACCTACCCTAACGCCCTTGTCCCAGTTTTTACCACTCTTGTGCATGCCATAAAAGATCCATCTAACCGTAATATTTACCTAAGCCTTATGGACACCCCACACAAAATTACCATTTGGTTGCAAGACTTGTGGGAAATGAAGAACACAGCTTCTGCATCACAATCACCCTTCACGCCACAATCTACACCGTACTTTTGAGGTTGACTAATTTAATAAGTAAATCAGTATCCTGCCTTTTATTTGATGAACTTTATCAGAAGTTGTTGTTGTACTATTTTATTCAGTTGTTGTTGTACTATTTTATTCTGTTGGGAACAAGCTCTGAACTATAGTACTATGTAATGGTTTTAATGGAACAAGCCATAATTTCATATCTGCAATATCTCGATATTTCCCTGATGCAGATAATTGCTTTTAATTATATACGTTATGGCTGGTATGCATCAATATGAAACAACTAATGACATTCTACAACTACTGCATGTTATGTCTGCTCCGACTTATGACATTGGTAACGCAATATCCTACCAAATAGCCGACCAAATTTCCCACAATATCATGGGAAATTCAGACGCCTCAACCACACACCAACCAATACCGAGATCGGTTAGTATTAGGAGCGGCCATCAAAAGGTTTTAGAAATAATAACCGGCCATGAAAGGAGGGCGTACAATCTGTATCGTATGCTACCCAACACGGTTTTAGCGTTTGTTGACAAACTTGAGGGCCGAGGTTTGTTGAAAAGTACAAGAGGTGTGTCATCCGTGGAGGCAGTTTGCTACTTCCTTCAGATGGTTGGCCATGGCCATACCAACCGTGTTCTTGCTGAGGACTACATTCACAGTGGTGAGACCATAAGTAGAAAGTTTAACGAGGTGTTGGATGCAGTGTGTGCTTTGTGCAGTGAATATATTGTCATGCCAACTGCATCCACAACTCCGCACCGCCGCATCGGGGAGAGTCCAAGATTTTACCCTTACTTCAAGGTATGACCATCACTTAGTTGACCATTGTCCATTCCATTGTTAATATAACCACTATCGTCATCGTTGAGTTTGGTATTTACTTGCGTTTTTCTTATATACTTGTCTTAGGATGCCATTGGGGCAATTGACGGGACACACATCTCTGTTTTGGTGAAGCGCGAAAAGCAGAACCGATATAGAAATAGAAAAGGGAATGTTTCCATGAATGTCATGGCTGCAGTCGACTTCTCAATGGAGTTTACATATATCATGACTGGTTGGGAGGGATCTGTTGCTGACCAAAGGGTACTTCAGGCAGCTACAACCACAGGCGGGTTCAAAGTACCCGCTGGGAAGTACTATCTTGTTGATGCAGGGTACGCCAACACCAGGCAATTTCTTACACCATATCGAAACGTTGCTTACCATATAGCAGAGTATCGGGGTAACAGAGGCTCATACACAAGCAAAAAGGAAATGTTCAACCACCGACATGCTCAACTACGTAACGTTGTCGAGCGAGCCTTTGGTGTGTTGAAGAAGAGGTTTTCGTACTTTCGTAAAGGAGCAACTTTTCCCGTGCAGTCTCAGTCTCGGATTGTAATGGCTTGTTGTATCATTCACAATTTTATCCGACACCAAAATGATGGCGATCCTATGATGGACGAAAACTTGGATGACCCTCATACTACCACTGATATCTCGAACGAATTGAGTTCTCTGCAACAAACAAGCCAGGTCGATGCTAGAGAGGGAGATGTCTTGCACGAAACTGTTGCCAATTCTATGTGGGCAAATCAGTGATTTATACATTTCTTTTGTAACTTGCATACATTGAAACATGTTGTACAACATGTTTCACTTACTCCCTTATCTGTGTAACCTAACGACCAACTTTTGTTCTCAAACTGTATTGTTCACCGTTTTATTTGCCTACTTATAAACAATGTGAAATTATGTCTCATTAGGTTTTCTGTCTAAAAATGGACAAAGACATGCCGTCGTGCCCATGTGGTCTGCAGTGCACCGTACGAGTGTACATGGATGCCACAGATGCGGCAAATGGACGGTTTGAAGACAACAATCCCCACAGGCCATATTTTACATGTGGTAGGGGTCTTGTACAAACCAGATGCCATATGAGGTTGCACGCGCAACAAGTACCACCTACAGTGACTACGTTGACTGCAATTAGGGATGCAATGGTATCACAACTCACATATGCACGTAGCGAACGTAAGTTCTGGTCAGAACATTGTGCCTTTGTCTGTTCAACCAGAGCAGACACAGATAGGTTACAAGAAGAAATTTCAAGTATGCAGGAGAGGTGCCGATATCTTCGCCACCGACTTCAAATTACGAGCGATAATGACTCTTCATCAGAAGAAGATGGATACAATACGTCATAGATATACTATATTATGATATGTCTAAATGAACTCCACTTTTCTGTTGCAACAATTAGCTACTCGGTCTTCATATTATCTTTGAAAACTATATCATCAACCCGATATTTTTCTATTAATCGTCAATTCTGTTTTATTAGATGTCGATGATTCCATCTGAGGTTCCGAGGTGTGATTGTGGGCTAAATGCAGCCTTACGGCTTAACACAGAGGATGCAGGGTTATATGACTTTTCCATTTTGAGTCAAAGGCCGGGCGAAATGTATTACATATGCCCTACTCGTGAGGTGTGATAGTACATCAATAAATAATATACTATCCTTGTCGAGGCTCCGCATTCTTTGCCATTAACTTGTACCTCGTACTACATTTTAGGGAAAAGACCGATGCAGATACTTCCATTTGGCAGTCGATCTCCCCCCAACAATTGATTCATTGAAAGCGGAGATTATGTTACTAACTATTGAGTGCAAGTCAGTGTGGGGTCAGGCGATGAACATGAAGGACTTTGTTGAAATTCATTACAACTACGATGAATTATACGCTACGAAAAAGTATGAGCATGAGGTTTTAGAACGCAACGTTGCCAGTCTTGAAGAAGATTGTCGTATGCTTCTCGACATCCCTTCACCTCAAATGACTCCATGACGTTGAATGGCAAATGCATTTACATTGTCTTCTCTGTTTAGAATGACTATCAATGGATGTTATGAACATCATACACTTGTTTAATTTAGGCACTTTTATAAACGTCGTATTACATTTTCAGCAGTATGAAAATTTTCTTCATGTTGATGAGTGTTTTAGTAATGATGTATATTATTATTCAAATTTTTTCTTCACGTTAGCTCTAACCAAATAATACAATTAATTGTGATATACACCCTTACTTTTTGAAAAATATATTACTTACAGAATCTGTGATATGGCTGGCCAACCGCCGACACCGTCTTTTATCTGGTCGTATGAGCTTGATATGGTTCTCAGGGGTTTGATGAGAACCCAATATCACGTGGGTAGATGTGTGAATGGAGTATACTCTACACAGGCTTGGATGGAGGCATGGCACCAGTTCGTATACATAACTGAAAGCCCTTACATTTCATTGCCTGAGTTGCAAATGCGATGGCAATACATCAAGAGAGAGTTTGTAAGAGACAATATGTTCATATTGGCAGATTTATTGCCTCCCCCCACATTGGCCGCGCAACAAGGCATTGAACGCAACTTCTTGACGACGCGTTGCACTTACCCACTAGGGATTTTTTTAGCACTGACAGTTGAAATAAACAAATGAACTTGTAACATTTGTGCTAAATGTAGTTGTGTTTTTGCGTCGAAACAATTTACATTGTCTACTTATGTGTTGCATTATTATATGTTGCTACCATAATGCGATCAAATTTCCTACTTCATTATTATCTTATTGCCACAGTTACTTTACGAATTATGTTATTTGTTCATACCTTTGTTTTTATTAATTATAGATGTCGACATCGCGTGCAAAGGCAAAGGCAACGACAAAATTTGAAAAACTTTTGAAGTCACCAGAAAAAATTCATAAATATGTTGAAGATAACCTTTTATGCAAAAAACCATGTTGCAATCACATAAACGAGGAGGGCAAAATTGGGACTGATGATCAAGTCAAGGGCAAAGCCATCAAGGGTAAAGTCAGTCAGCATGTTCCTCATTTTCCATTGTTGTTTGATTGGCCAAAAGACGACATCAAACAACAAAACAAGCAGCCAGTGCAGGAACCATGCCCAGTGTCATGGGACGAGTACGATGAGGCCATAACGTTAGCCCAATGTGCCTTGTCAAAATCTTAGCTTTGGTTTGCATGTTTATTGCTTCCCTTTTTTGTCCTTCTCCCCTGAGGAATATTATCGGTAAACAATTATGTTAATATCAGTGATCGTTTATGTTTCACTAATGACGACAATATGATTATTATCAGTTGCTTTTACCGACGATAATGTACTTTGTTTATGTTATGAACAAAATATATTAGGCCAATTTCATATTTCATGTAGCTTGACTGCCAATTTCATATTTCATGTAGCTTGACTGTTACTGACGATCATGTAATTCGTCACACTCATGACGACAATTAACTAGGTTCAACATTACATATATACCACATGCAAAAGTCATTCCAGACGACAGTAACGTTTCATTACTTTTTCATTACTTTTTCATCACTACGTTAATATTAGAATTATCATATCTTAGTTGCACTATTTTAAATATACAAAATAACACCCACACAACACAAATAAAATATATTTTTAATATATTCTAAACTTAGGTTGAAGTGACATCACAAACACACATTCTCCGTACTTGTTCAAACAGTGATGCAAGAACATGACAGTTAGTTGTTAATCACTACGTTAAAATTAGAATTATCATCTCTTATTTGCACTATTTTAAATATACAAAATAACACCCACACAACACAAATAAAATATATTTTTAATATATTCTAAATATAGGTTGAAGTGACATCACAAACACACATTCTGCGTACTTGTTCAAACAGTGATGCAAGAACATGACAGTTAGTTGTTAATCACTACGTAAAAATTAGAATTATCATATCTTATTTGCACTATTATAAATATACAAAATAACACCCACACAACACAATAAAAATATATTTTTAATATATTATAAACTTAGGTTGAAATGACATCACAAATACACATTCAGCGTACTTGTTCAAACAGTGATGCAAGAACATGACAGTTAATTTGTAATAACTACGTAAAAAATTAGAATCATCATATCTTATTTGCACTATTATAAATATACAAAATAACACCCACACAACACAAATAAAATATATTTTTAATATATTCTAAACTTAGGTTGAAGCGACATCACAAATACACATTCTGCGTACTTGTTCAAACAGTTATGCAAGAACATGACAGAATAAGCTGATACTGACTACGCTGCCAAACAAAATCAGACTTTCAGCCAAACAGATTCAGACTGCAGTCAGACTGAAATCAGACCAGCTGACCAGAATCAGACTGCGTTGCCAAACAAAATCAGACTGCATCCTGACTGCCCCAGCACCAGAATCCTGACTAACCCTGACTAACCCAGTTCAGATTCCAGAATCCCAATCCTGTGCCAAACGCAGGCTTAGATTTTTGTAGCGATTGTGGAGAGATTTTTTTGTTGTCCGGACCAGTTTAGGCCTCCCTTTCGGCCACTTTCGGTAGGTTAGGTTCCAGATCCATTTATCACTCCATCCGTATGACCGTATCCTCCAAAATCCACCGTATATTGATAGTGAAGGCTGCGTCACGTGTGCTTGAAGAGCAATCTGAAGAGCAGAAACATGGGTTAGATATAAAAGGTCTAGATAGGAGGCATATAGCTAAAGTAACTCTAAGAAGGAAGAAACTTTTGGCTACGTAACATCGATAGAAGGTGGTTCGTTCATCCTATGGGAAGGAGGGACTCCTTAAGGGTTAATTTGGTTGGGTGTAAAACCAACCAACATTACGAATTGGAAAACAGGAAAGTGTATTCGATGAGTTGGAAGCCAACTGTTTTTGTTTGGTTCTAAGTAGATTAAACCAACAAAATTCGTTTGTATTTTGTTTGATTTGTTGTTGTTGTTTGTGGATATAGAAGGCGTAGCACACACCGGCTGTTGTTCACGTTGTTGTAGCAGACACCTGGGCTACCTAAACCAGTGGGGTTTTCAGAGGAGATGGGAGTAAAAGAAGCAGACTGAGATAGGCTGCACAGGACATAGCTTCTGGAATTGGAATTGCGCCTAGAAACCGTGCAGTCCAGTTTCCCATTTTTGTACAGGCCGGAAATCTCGGATGTACTTCGTTTCCGAGGTGTGGGTTGGAATCAGATCCAACTAAACGCAAACTGTTCGAATTCACATGTATTTGCAACTGGATGAACTGCTTTGAAGCCCAACCAAACGCCCAGAAGGAAGGTAGAGTAATTATTTGTAGGTGGGGCACTCCTTTAAATCAACCCCTATTTTTGGAGCAAAAATTAGATCATGTAATTGTGGGATCCTGGATTAGAAGAATTAAAGTGATGTCTAGGGAGCTGGAGGAGCATCATGATCAAAGGGAGACATCATTTTCATTTTCCTTTAGATAGACAGGGTTGGTTGGGATGTCTAGCGACAAAGAGGTTTAGTGCTTGGATGGAGTAAATATACTAGACAAGCTCACAATGCATGCAATAATAGAGATACGTAGAGGCATGCACTATATATTATCAGCTTTTACAATTTGCAATGTTGTGTTGTATGTGTTATTGAAGAGACTTTAATTCCTCGCAAGACATATTTGCCAAAGGCTAAGGCAGAATGTGTTTTGGAGGTCCAATTTGAGCAAACAATAAAATTAATACGGTTGTGTGAGATAAGCGACTATTAAGAGATGGGATGTGAGAGGGAGTTCTCTATGGTTATGTTTATAGATGGCCAGATGTGCATTGGAAGTTCCATGTTAGGAAAGTGTATTTTATGGATTATTATCCCAACATACTTGTGAGACCATGAACATAGATTAACATTAATTTCTTAATTTTTCTTTATTAGGATAGTTGTATTTTTAATTAAGTTTTGAGATCAATTGATTGAGATAAATCCTAAATTTGGCTCAATTTGTACTTTGTCTGTCCTAATTTTAAGTATCCTTGCTAGTCGTGGACTTAATTCTAAATTCACCATAATATATGAGGACTTGATTATAAATGGTGTGCAAAATATATGAACTTGTGTTTTTGTCATATTAATGTTTGGTTAAGCCTTGCTATTAGTTTTTTTTTAACCGAGCTCTTCCATTACTATTTATAGAATTATTATTTTTGTAACTGTACAGGTATATGTACACTCTACTTGCAGAAACAAAAGCAAGAGAATGTGATCGAGGAGGACAGAAAAGCAAGAAAGAAACTATACATCAATGACACCTCATACAAAGGGGCATCAAAGACAAAAGAGGCGCAGACATCCTCCAACAAATCACTCTAAAATACGATGTATGTCATCTAAAATGATCATCCATAGTCTTTGAGCATCCCTCTCGTGATTCCCATGAACTCTGTCATTCCTTTCCTTCCACAACCAATGAAAAATACAGATGCAAATCATCACATACTTCCTACCTTGAAGGGAGCAGAGATCATCCATAGCCTCTGGAATCTAGAAGGAAAAGGCAGAACAAGCAAGGCTCCAAATAGCCCGGGTAAACTGACATGTGAAGAATAAATGAGAAACCTCTTCTTCAGCTGACTTGCATAAAGGGCACCTCGGAGCAAGGCATATACCCAGTCTTTTGATGTAGTCAGAAGTAAGAACCCTGACGTGACCAATCTTCTAACCCAGTAGTTGGAATCTTGTAGGACCTTTAACACTCCAAAGCCACTGAAAAAAAAAAAGGAATAGGGGCAATAGCATAATTCAAGCTCAGATTCTCCATAACCATCCTTAGGTTAACATTATTTTTCCCTGCAAAAGAGATGATATCACTGAAACCTTTAGGTGAGGGCAGAGTTTTTAAGATATTGAATAGTTCAATATGCAGCCTGGACTCATCAAAGAACCAGTCGCCATCATTAATGAGACAGCTGACTGTAGCTTTACTGGTGAGGCCCAACTAAATAAAATTTTGCTTGCCAAGCATCTCCACTAGAAACTTAGCTTTCGGGAGCCAAGGATCATGCCACACATAGGTGTCTGATCCATTGCCAATAGTGAAAACAATAAACTTCCTGAGAAGATCACGTTCCATCAGTACTTTTCTGAGCAACCACGAAATAGAATCATTGATCGGCAGGGACTAGAAGGAATGCCTCTTCAGATATTTTTCATGAATCCATTTTATCCAAACGCTATCTTTCTTTTTGGCTATGTTCCACCCATGAAGAAGAACATAAGCTTTGACTACATCTCTGATGTTCTTAATACCCATCCCTCCAATGATCTTGGGTTTAACTAAAGAACTCCAGTTGACAAGATGGATTGGATTCTTAGTATCCAATTTACCCCAAATGAAGTCACGGTATAGCTTGTCAATATCCTCACAGATGGAGGAGGGTAAAGGAAAAATAGAAGTCCATAATTGATATGTAGCAGTGAGGGTAGATTGAACTAATTCAATCCTACCAGTCATGGATAAATGTGAATCTTTCCAATTGTTAAGTCTTCTTTTAATTCTGTCCACTAAAGGACTGCAGTGGATTTTGGTGAGCCTTCCAATGAAAAGGGGAATTCCAAGGTACCTTACCGGAAGAGAACCTTCATTGATACCCAAAGCCTTACCAATATTGACTTTGTCCATGTCAAAGCTATAGATAACCACACTCTTCTCAACATTAATCTTCAGATCGGTAGAACTATAAAGCTTATCAAGAACTCTTTTAATGGCAAACACACTCTGGATATCAACTTCAGCAAACATTTTAAGTCGTATGCAAAAATCAAGTGAGACACCTCTAAAGAATTAGAGGCCCTCAACGGTTTCAGATTACCCTTCTTCACTTCTTCATCAAGTAGAAGAGAAGTCACCTTCATGACAAGGACAAAAATGTAGGGAGCAAGGGGATCACCCTGCCTCATGCCATTACTAGGCTTGAAGGAATTTGTGGCTTCCCCATTGACCAAGACTTCATACATCATAGTTTCAAAGATTTCTTTAAGCCAAACAGTCCAACAGTGAGGAAAATTCATAGCACGAAAGATATAAAACAGGGACTCCCATGAAACAGAGTCGTAGGCTTTTGAAATATCGATCTTGATATACATCTTCAGCTTACAACCTTTCTTATTAAAGTAATGTACAAGTTCATTAGAGAGAAGGACAACATATTTAATGATTCTGCCTTGAACAAAGGCACATTGACTATCATTGATAATAGAAGGTTGGACTATTTGCAATCTATTAGTTAAAAGCTTGGAAATAATCTTATAAAAGACATTACAAAGGGCTATAGGTCTGAGGTTCTTGAGCTCATTTGAGTCTTTGACTTTAGGGATAAGAGCTATAAAGGTATGATTAGCTTCCTTAAGTAACCTCCCTGTATTGAAGAAACTGAACAAAGCTTCGACCACTTTAGGACAAATAATACACCAACATTCCTTGTAAAACTTTCCATTAAAATCGTCAGGTCTAGGACATTTATCAGAATTTAGACCTTTTACAATGTCAATGATATCCTTAATAGTGAAATATCTATCCAAGATAAGATTATCCACCTCACTAAGCTTAGGGAATCTAAGATCATCCAGAATCCCTAGATTAGCAACATGAGAGTTATTAAACAGCTCAAAATAGTAGTCCTCAATATATTTCTTAATGACAGAAGCATCAGAGCAAACAGTGCCATCGATGGATAAAGCTTTAATGTGGTTGAAATTTCTTCTGACCTTAATAGAAGAATAAAAGAACTTCGAATTGGAATCACCTTCTTTCAACCAAGTAACTCTTGATTTTTGTCTAAGCAAAGACTCTTCCTACAAATTAGCAACTAGATCTTCTTTTCTCTAAACACAAACATCTTCTTGGAGAGCAACATTATATGGGTCCATATCCAGATTCAATTAAGCTTCAGCAGCTAAGAAATCTTTTTCCTTGGCTTTATCAGAAAAATTACCCACATGGGATTTATTCCATTTGGAAAGAGCCAAATGAAGCTTCCTAAACTTGGAGTACACTTTAAAGATAGGGAAACGCGAAACCTCATTACTCCAACTTCTCTTAACAATATCAGTAAAATCAGTTCTAGAACTCCATGCATTGATAAATCTGAACGGGGTTTTAACTTTGCCTCTTTTCCCAATGTCAAGGGTCATGATCTTGTGATCACTAATAATATTAGAGTGAAGGACGCCTTTAAAATCATCAAACTCAATCATGAACTTGTCATTATAAAGAATTTTATCAATGTAAGATGTCACAAAACCTTTTCCACTTTGATGGTTATCCCAAGAGAAAAGAAAACCATTGAGTCTAAGCTCAAAGAGATGACATCTCAGCTGTAATGACCGCCATCAAACCAATAGCCAAATTGTTACTAATTATGCAGAATAATCATAAACAGCGGATCAACAAAAATCACTAAAATTAAAAACCATTTTGGAAAGAGATCCACCTCCAGGAAACTCATACTGAAAGATCCAAAGCTCATACATATCATGATTCAAATTGTACATACATTGTTACATGTTATCTTGAGGACAATATATAATAGTTGCTCTATCAAAACACATACTGGAGCAACATAAAACCTTGAGGCTTACCAGCCAAAATCTCATATCGTTCATGAAACCATTACGAACTGACTCCAAGGACCTGAGAGTACATATACGACACATAGGACTTCTATCTACAAGACATGACAGATAGTACACTCAACCTGAGTTGTCACTGCTACCTCAGTTTTTGTTTCTCCTCTATAGAAAGGTCTTCATCGCCTCGTGTACGTCTACCTAAAAAAATTGTGGATCCCACGGGGTGAGACAATTGTCCAAGCGAGAGATATAACTCTCCGTCGATCATATTATTATCATAGATAAGTATTATAAAACTCATCAGAGGTTCTTTTATATTAGCAGGTAGGATTAATCATTGTATGATTAGAACAAGGTAATCTCTTTACTTAAGGAGAATGATGCATCTACCCATGGTAGAGTAATAAACCATCTATCTTCTCTACAAGGAATGTAAAGAAACATAAATAACATCTATCAAGCTAAGTTGTATAACTGAATTGCACATCAAATAATGTTTTCTGTATTTGATCCTCAAGAAAATATGCTACATGGCTGAACATATTTTACAATCACTCTTATGCCCTAAGGAGATGAAGTATACCCCGTTCATCTCCAACTGACCACAAACTTCTCACAAGTCGGTACCATACAAGGTCAATGGAAGAGTCGGCTGCCAAGCCTCTCCTATCTCGGTCAGTATGAGACCACATAGATCCAGTAGGACATCTCGTGTCATCTGCTGGCAGGACATCTCATGTCACTACAAAAAGAGCTTGCCAGGGTACAAGGCATCTTCGCTCAAAGTTACTGTGTCATCATGTACTCTCTTAGGGGAACAACAGACACACAACCGTCCCCAGTTATAAAATTAATGAATCATGACATATAACAAATCCCCAAGATTTTGGATGTAAGGGGATCGGCTCACATATGGTCATCTAAACTTACGCCCCCACATATTAAAAAATATGCACTCTGGGTTATTCTGTGGGAAACCCGTTTCACCATTCAGCAAATTCAGACGCTGATGGATCTATGTTTAGGGCAACATTTTCTAGTTTCTAATGATATATTATGTGCATTATATCTCTCTTTTAGCATCAAACAAGTTATCATTATTAATCACAACAAATGCTACAAAGAAAAGTGTAATACATATATCACGTACTTTTTAAATCTTTAAAATACATTTAGATATTTAGCACTTGGGATCTCAGTCCCTTATCACATTACTGGGAATCCTCATCCCTTCACATCATTATCATCATGATTACTGGATCTGGGAATTCAAACCCCTAGATCACCACATAGCCTTGTTACCTCTGTAACATGTAACTATTACCTCTAGGTCCTCAGACCAAGGTATTCATTTCACTTGTTGTATAAGTATTTCACATAGCTCACATGGTTTGATTAAGCATCTTGTTACCTCTCACTAGGCAACAACCATTCACATGGCTCACAAGACCCATTAAACATCTTGTCACCTCTCACTAGGAAACAACTATTCACATGGCTTATTGAACATCTTGTCACCTTTCACTAGGCAACAATATCTTTTAGGTCATCAGACCACATAAACATTATACTTATTATACAAGTATTTAGCATGTTTCACAAAGCTTATTCAATAAGAGAAGTACAACCTTCCCATTATTAGGGTTAGGGTTTCTCTTTATAGCCGAATAGGGTTTCAAGTTCATATTATCAATCCAAACCCTAATTCATTGCTCCACACATCTAGGAGCATATATTGATATCATAAGTATTCAATCATACTTATTTATTCTCATCATTTATCATTAAATGATTATCAACACAAAGTATGAGTTTCTCTCTCATCCTCACTAGGATATTGATTTCATCATACTTTCGGTTCAATCCTCTTCTTGAGGAATATTGGTTCATCATTAACAATTCACATCATCTTTTATATATCAATTAACATAGCCTGCAACATATGTCACTCAATCAATCACATATGATTGAAGTGTCCCTTCCATATCAGGTATCAAGATGTGTGTATATTAACATATTATGCTTTAAGATACATTCTTATTTCATGTAGTGTATCCATATCGGGCATGTGGTATAACCACATCACCATGTCATGTTTTAGGGTGTATCCCCTAATCATCATATTGTGTACCCATATCAAATTGACTATCACTTAGTTCTTATCAACTTAAGATAACTTCATATCGTGTATGAACTAGGTGCTTGACCCCATATCGGGTATGAGCTAGTTGCTTGACCCCTTATCGGATATGAGATATATGCTAGGTGCCATATCATGCACAAAGTGTGCATCATATCGAGCATGGAGTATATGCCTCATCCTGTATCGTTCAAGTGATATATATATACAAGATACCATATCTGTTTCCCCTCTAAGATTATTATATTGGATCTCCATATTGGTTAACATATCGGGTTACCATGTTAGGTAAACCCTTAGGCTCACAACCTCTGTATACCTTCAAGGATCAACCCTATCTTGTAGTTACATGACAATCTAGGTGTCTAATTGAATTCTCTTATCACAATTCATTACACAAAGGATAGGGTCTATCGGATTTCAATCCCTCAACCAAGGTTTGCCACCATATTGGGTAAAATGAGCCATATCGTGCATGTGGTATGAATTGGACCTCATATCATTCACAAGGTAAAAGTAGGTACTATTCCTATCATCCAAGGGATATCATTCATATCGTCCATGTGGTATCACTCACCACTTGTATCGGCTTACCCATCACCTTGGGTTTTCAACTCTATATTTTTTAGAGTGTTCACTATCTCTATATCATGTAAGAGTTGTAATCTTAGACTTGTATCATGTATAAGGGGTAAGTGGGTATATCCCATATTGTGCAAAAGGCATGACTCATATCGTATATGAGCTACCATCTATCCCCATATTGGGTTAACCCCCATCTTGGGTTTCATATCGGGTTAAGGTATTTCAACCATATCGAGATATACCTTGTTATTTGAATCCATATCTTATATGTGCATAAGTGTATGCTCAATCAATCATATTGTGCACCAGATGGGTGCTTCAAGATATCGTGTATCAGGTGTGTATTACATGATCATATCGTACAAGGAGTACTTGCTTGTCTTCATATCGGGTTACCCAAACTAGGGTTTTGACATATCGACTTATAAGTATTACACTTGACCCTATATCGTGCAAGGAGTTTTCAGTTGAATTCCTATCGTAAAAAAGGTATATGGTTAACACCATACCGTGTTTAGGGTATAAACTTCATCTCCATATTGTGCAAGGAGATATAATCTTGCAAGCATATCGTGCAAGTGATGCATGTATATTACCATATCAGGTTAGAGGTACTTGTTTGTGTACTTGAACCCGATATCACTTTATAAAGTGATACTATCTTCTTCAAGCTCTAGACCTTCGTTCTAACTCTTATAGTACATGTCCAACAGGTCCAACAACTACTAGAACTCATAATTTCACCAACTATTCAAGAAGATTTCAGAATTGAAAGTAGATCATTAAGTATAGCAAGATAGGTGATGAATAATAACATGATTGAGTTCAAGTTATATAACCTGCCTTGTGAACAACTTCACAGCTCCAAGTTCCAAAGCTTTTCATCCCTAAGGTTGAATATGAACTTCTCCAGGGTCCAGGGATCATTCACAACTCCTCCATAGACAAGAAATCACCATAGTTAAGCACTTGGTGAAGAAGGAAAGAAAGGAATATCCATAACCCAATATCGTACTTCAACCAAGGTTGAAGATGACCAAAGCCTTACCTTGAGCTTGGTGCTCGATCTCTCCTTGCTCCTTGAGCTACCTTGCAGGATACCTAAGGGCTTTGCTCGATATCTCCAAGGAGAATTGTAAGGACCCTGACCTTTGTTTTGGGCTTACCCTATTTGCTTTGCATAAACCTTGTGTTTAGATGCTTGCTAATCACCTCAAATGGTGATTAGGGTTTGTTTGTGCTTTGTTGAGAGTTGGAGGTGCAACTTGCACATAACCCAAGTTTTAGGGTTGATGTGCAAGTTTGACACCTTGAGAGATGTTTCTCTCTCTCCTTGCATCCTATAGAGTTGAGAGGATGGGTTGGGCTCGTTGTTTGAGTAGCCCTGGGCTTTGTTTTGCCTTGTTGAGCCTTGTTTGGGCTTTGCCTAGCTTTGTTGGGCCTTGTATCGGGCAAGGGTGAGCTTGGAGCCTTGTGTCGGCCATGGTGTGTCGTCCAGGTGGTTGTGTCGGGAAAGTGGTGTGTCGCCCATGAGGTGTATTGGCCAAGTGACCTTCTTTGACCTAGCATCATTTGTGTCACCCCCCTTGTGGACACTTGGTGCTTGTTGCTTGCATGTGGCAAAAGCCTTGGACATGTGGTGTTGGGCGAGATAGTAGGTGGCTTTGCCCCATGGACAGGTGTCCCTAGGTTGGGCGACACCTTACCTTAGTCTCCCCTTCATCCTCTTTTATATATGTCTCTTCTTTCTCTTGCTTGGGATCCCTTTAGTTCCTTAGTTGTTTCCCTTTTTCCTTGGTGGACGATACCTCTCCTTGGTAGAGCTTGGTGGCCGATCTCCTTGGTGGAGTCTTCTTCTTCCTCTAGTGGTGGCCAAACCCTAGATTGTGTCTTGCTTCTCTTCTTGTGGTGGCTGAAGGTGGTGTTTGGAGCTTGGAATCTTGGTGCTTGGAGCTTAAAGCTTGCTTAAGGCAGGTTACATAACTCCTAACCCTAGCTATACTGCTTCCTTTTCATGTTGCATGTTTATATGTCATCTTGATCGGCCATGCATCTTGTTAGATATGTTTCTTGCCCTAGTATGAACCCTTTTATCTTATTATATATATAGTGGTCATGTTGTTGATGTGTTCTTAGACCTTGTAACCAAACCTTGAGTTTAGGGTTCCTTGGGCAAAACCCCTTTCTCTTCCATTTAGTTTTGAGAGGTGAGTTCGAGCTCTAGTGGTGTAGGCAAAACCTCTCTCACTTGGTTGTTGAGAGGTGAGTCTATGCTCTAGTTGCTTGGGCAATACCCTTCTCTCATCATGGATTTGAGAGGTGAGCCTTGGTTGGACATTGACCTAGTGATGGTTGGAATCTTGACCAATAAGGGGATGATCCATCTTGTTGCCCGATATGTGATGGAGGTTGTGCAAAACCCCTCTCTCTTGGTTGTTGAGAGGTGAGCCAACTCTCTTGATCTTTGAGGGTTTGATCATGGTGATCTTGAGGTTGATGATGATCCAAACTGATATGGTCCTTGTGCTTTGCATGATACCCCTCTTCTAGGGTTTTGTCTTGGGCGATATGCTAAGTTGGGTTCTGTTGATCTTGTTGCCTGATATGGCCCTTCACCATGTTAGTGTTGTTGGGCGATATGCCTTGACCGAGATGTACCTTTGCTTTAGTTGGTGTTGTCCCTTTAACTGATATGGTGCTTGGTAGATGTCTTTATTTTGTGCCTTGGGCGACATGGGTTGGTTTTGACATTGCCTGATATGGTGCTTGCGTGGTGAAACCCTGGATAGATGCCATAGTGGTGATCGATATGTAGTGCTTAACCTAGTTTATCGATAGCCCTCCTTGAGCGCCATGATGTAGTTGGTTAGAAGTCAATAGTGTGTTGGTTGGGCATTATGATCTTGGCCTTGGTTGATATGGCCTTGGACGTTATGATGATGGTGGCTGCCCGACATGAAACCCTAACCCTTATGGGCAATAGGGTCTTGTCTGTTAGGGTTGGTTGTGCTGCCCGACACATCCTTGCACTTGGGTGCACGATATACCCTACACATAGCTGAATGACACATCTCTTGGATCTGGATACACGACACACTTCTGGCAATAGTTGCACGATATGCCTATGCTCCTTGGTTGCACAACATCCCTTGTGCATGGATGCACTCCTTGGTTGGCCGATATGTGTGGCTAAGTGCCCTAGCCGATAGGCTTTTGGTGAGGGAGGTAATCCTGCCTGATACCCCTTTGGGTGAGGGATGCTCTACCCGCCACACCTATAGTGAGGGTAGGCGGTATCTTTGGTAAGGGTTGCACCTAGCTTGGAAACCCTAGTTTTGGTGAGTCGTTATCTTGTAAACACACCTCTGTTGATGATGTGTTGTAACCAATGATATGTTTGATACCTAAAGTTGGTGCTAAGTGAGATGATCAGATACATGTTTATGTTCATAAGATATATGGCATAGTGAATGCCCGTGGTTTGATTATAATAATGTAATTTGTTTACAAGATACAACTTTGTGCTTCATATAGTTATAATCATGGATGTTGATCCAATCATGTACCTTCAACCCTAATAGCATGATAATCATGAAGAACTATGTCTGGTGATTTAAGTTATCTCTCTTGATATGCATACTAACCATGCAGGAGTATCAAATGAATTCATAGCCAGGTAAGATCTATGAGGTATATGTGTTTTGAATAATGTTGAATAATGATAATCCTTGAGTGATGGGATAAATGTATCACCCGTATGATGTGAAAAGGTCAGTTGACCTGATAAAGGCTAAATGCCTAGTTGAGGTGTTAACCTCTGATGTTGAGATAAGGGATTGCTATCCCATGGTGATGATGTAATCCTTGAGAGGCAGTGGCATTCTGTGATGAGGGATTGAGATCCCATGGTAATAATGCAACTCAATGTTGTTTATGTTTTACAACTTGGTTGCCTCAACAATCCACTTAAAATATACTAATTAACTATAGTGGAACATTTCATGTAGTTTGCCCTGGACATAGATCCATCATCGTCGGTAGCTGGTGATGGTGAAACGGGTTTATCTTGTGGGATTACCTGGGGCACATATTGTTGAATATGTGGGGTTTCTCCTAGCCGAAATAGGAGGATTTGAGTACAATTGTGGTTGTGTATAGAGCATGGTGAAAAAGCCCATGGCTCAGTGATTATAGAGCATGGTGAACAGGACCATGACTCAGTTTTGTAAAAGGGTAGACTGCGTGAGCTAATCCTGTGGCTGAGGCCACTCAAGCAAGAGACTGCGGTCCTGCTTTAGTCATCATGCACTGACCATGAAGAGATGAGGTCATGGAGTCCGGCTCTCCCAATGACCTTGTATGGCACTGGTTTTGGGCTTCGCAGCTGAAGGTTGGACTTGAGCGGGACGACTCACTTCCTCAGGGCATAATGAATCGTAATCCAGCCGTATAGAATATATTGCTTAAGGCAAAACACGGAACATTGGTTGAGGCCTTACTTGTATAATTGTTCTAGTCATATATTGCATTTATTCATACGATCCTTATATTTTGTTATAAGTCCTTATAAAGTTTATCTTGTCAATCATGTTCCATAAAGAAATATCTGGTTATATGCCTCCTAGATATCTTGGTAAGCTAGTTCTGTTCAGTATGTTGTATATATGAGTTGCTTTATCAATTTTATCTCTCCTTTGAGATTTTATAGTTTCGGCGGGGAGTTATGTTTCTCGTTGGGACTGTGTGTCTCACCCCATTGGTTTACAACCTTTTTAGGTGATCGTGTTAGACATGGTGGTGGTCGTGAGGTTGTGGCCGAGCAATAAGAAGAGTAGTAGGAGGTAAGAGATGGATATGCTGCTGTTTTGGTTGTTTTATAGTAGAGTCCTAGAGTCATCCATGTACTCTCAGGTCCTCAGAGGTGTTTTGATGATGTTTTATGATGTATAGCTGATGTAGCTTTGTATATCCTGCTGCTAGCCTGATGTAGCCATTATGTATGTATAAATAGGTGATGGACCCTGGTGCTCACAAGACAGCTAGTTTCTATAGGCTGTGGACAAATATCAAAACTTGTAAATATTTATATAACATGTTTCCTTACAGGATGAGGATCTGGATGTAATAGTTCCCTTTTAGCTGCTTTCTGCAATCAGTTTTAATTAACCCGTGTTTTTGGTACTATATGGTTTATGGTGTTTCCGCACATTTCCCGTGGCATTTCGTTGTCTGTGTGATAGTGAGATGTCACAATAGTTTTTGATTGCTATCCCATGGTGATGATGTAAGCCTTGAGAGGCAGTGACATTCTGTGATGAGGGATTGAGATCCCATGGTAATAATGCAACTCAATATTGTTTATGCTTTACAACTTGGTTGCCTCAATAATCCACTTAAAATATACTAATTAACTACAGTGGAACATTTCATGTAGTTTGCTCTGGCCATAGATCCATCATCGTCGGTAGTTGGTGATGGTGAAATGGGTTTATCCTGCGGGATAACCTGGAGCGCATATTGTTGAATATGTGAGGTTTCTCCTAGCCGAAATAGGAGGATTTGAGTAGAGCATGGTGAACAAGTCCATAGCTCAGTGATTATAGAGCATGGTGAACAGGCCCATGACTCAGTTTTATAAAAGGGTAGACTGTGTGATCTAACCCAGTGGCTGAGGCCACTCAAACAAGAGATTGCGGTCCTACTTTGGTCATCATGCACTAACCACAAAGAGGTGAGGTCATGGAGTCCGGCTCTCCCAATGACCTTGTATGGCACCAGTTTTGGGCTTCACAGCTGAAGGTTGGACTTAAGTAGGACGGCTCACTTCCTCAGGGCATAATGAATCATAATCCAGCCGTATAGAATATATTGCTTAAGGCAAAACACGGAACATTGGTTGAGGCCTTGCTTGTATAATTGTTCTATTCATATCTTGCAGTTATTCATACAATCCTTATATTTTGTGATAAGTCCTTATAAATCTTATCTTGTCAATCATGTTCCATAAAGAAATATCTAGTTATATGCCTCCTGGATATCTTGGTAAGCTAGTTTTATTCAGTATGTTGTATATATATGAGTTGCTTATATCAGTTACCTATTTTATCTGTTTTAGCTCTCCTTTGAGGTTTTATAGTTTCGGCGGGGAGTTATGTTTCTCGCTGGGACTGTGTGTCTCACCCCGTTGGTTTACAACCTTTTTAGGTGATCGTGTTAGACGTGGTGGTGATTGGGAGGTTGTGATCGAGCAGTAAGAAGAGTAGTAGGAGGCAAGAGATGGATATGCTACTGTTTTGGTTGTTTTGTAGTAGAGTCCTAGAGTCATCCATGTACTCTCAAGTCCTCGGAGGTGTTTTGACGATGTTTTATGATGTATAGCTGATGTAGCTTTGTATATCCTGCTGTTGACCTGATGTGGCCATTATGTATGTATAAATAGGTGATGGACTCTGGTGCTGACATGACAGCTGGTTTCTATAGGTTGTGGACAAATATCAAGGCTTGTAAATATTTATATAACATGTTTCCTTGTAGGATGAGGATCTGGATGTAATAGTTCCCATTTACCTACTTTCCGCAATCGGTTTTAATTAACCTGTGTTTTCAGTAATATGTGGTTTTTGGTGTTTCTGCACATTTTCGCATGGCATTTCATTGTCTGTGTGATAGCGGGATGTCGTAGTAGTTTTTCACAGTATACGAGTGAATCTTATACCACTTGATATGCATGGATTCGACGTGATCCTTGGAATGAATACCTTAGAAAAGTATAAGGTTGTGTTGGACTGTGGTTCCAAGCAAGCATTGTTTGATGATGATAGTGAGAAGTGGATCTTCTAGGGAGATATAAAGATCCTTCTGACATGTTTAGTATCAACTATGGTGGCAGAAAAGTTGTTGCGGCAAGGATGTAAGGCGTTCTTAGCCCACGTTGTAGATACCAAGGTAAAAGGTCCTAGCCTTGAGGAGGTGCCTATTATCCGAGAGTTTGCGGATGTGTTTCCCGATGAGTTCCCCGGTGTTCCCCCACCTCGAGAGATTGACTTTGAGATCAATTGGTGCCAGGAACACAACTAGTTGCTCAGACACCGTACAGGATGGCTCCAACCGAGATGGCAGTGTTAAAGAAGTAGTTACAGGAGTTGTTGGATAAAGGTTTCATCAGACCGAGCACATCACTGTGGTGTTCTCCGGTCCTGTTCGTAAAGAAGAAGGATGGATCGATGCGTTTGTGCATAGATTACCGACAGTTGAATAAAGTTATGATCAAGAACAAGTACCCATTACCTAGGATAGACGATCTGTTTGATCAGTTGTGTGGTGCTACAATGTTCTCAAAGATCAATCTACGGTTTGGATATCATTAGTTAAGAATTAAGGATGAGGACATACCAAAGTCAACTTTTAGGATGAGGTATGGTCACTTTGAGTTCGTGGTTATGCCGTTTGGGCTAACCAATGCGCCTGCTGCTTTCATGGATCTGATGAATAGGGTGTTCCGTCCATTTCTAGATCAGTTTGTTGTAGTTTTTATAGATGACATCTTAATCTATAGTCGAGATAGTCAAGAGCATGAACAACATCTTCGACAAGCGTTGACTCTTCTACGCCAACATCATTTGTATGCCAAGTTTAGTAGGTGCAAGTTTTGGTTGAAAGAAGTAACTTTCTTGGGTTATGTGATATCTACAGAAGGAGTCAGAGTGGACCCCAAGAAGGTGGAGTCAGTTGCAGACTAGGAGCAACCGAAGACGTCGACATAAGTTCGTAGTTTTCTGGGTTTAGCAGGATACTACCGGAGGTTTATACAGGACTTCAGTATGATCGCATTGTCGTTGACAAAGTTGACCAGGAAGATTGTACCTTTTGTTTGGGATAATCATTGTCAGCAAGCTTTCCAAAGTTTGAAGGAGAAGCTGACTAGTGCTCCAGTGTTGGTACTGCCAGAGCCTGGGAAAGGCTATGTGGTTTTCTACGATGCTTCCAAGAAAGGCTTAGGATGTGTGCTGATGCATGAAGATCATGTGGTTTCTTTTACTCTGCGACAGCTTAAGAAGCATGAGGAGAATTATCTGACACATTATTTGGAGATGGAAGCGGTGGTCCATGCGTTAAAGATATGGAGACACTATCTTTATGTGGAAGTGTGTCAGATCTTTACAGATCATAAGAACTTGAAGTACATCTTCTCGAAGAGTGAGCTGAACATGCAACAACATCGCTGCATGGAGTTGATCAATGATTACGATTGCACCATTGAGTATCATCCTGGTAAGGTGAACGTGGTAGATGATGCACTTAGAAGGAAGTCTTCTTCTCTTCCTATGAAGAAGGCATAGTTGAGTTCTCAAGTAAGCCGTAGGAAAGATATGTTCGTCTCTTTGCAACAAATGAATGTATAGTTGGAAGTCTACTTGTTGGCAGGATTGCTGGCACAGATGCAAGTAAAGCCTATGTTGAGGTAGTAGATCAAAGAAGCGCAATAGGCAGATGCTTCAGTTCAGTTAATCAAATTAGAGTTTGGCAGCGAAAAGCGTGATGGGTTCCATGAGTCTGAGGATGGACTAGTTTGCTATTGTAACAGGATGGTGGTCCCATATGTTGATGATTTGAGGAAGTTAGTGCTCGAGGAAGCACACACATTGATGTATGCTATGCATCTAGGTGTCACCAAGATGTATCATAATATGAAGGACCTATATTGGTGGCCTGGCTTGAAGAGAGATGTAGCCGAGTTTGTGGCGTGCATCTCAGTTTGATAGAGTTCACCTACAACAATAGTTACCAGCGGAGCATCGACATAGCTCCTTATGAGGCTTTATATGGTAGGAAGTGCAAATCTCCTTTGTGCTGGTATGAGTCGGGCGAGTATCAGCTTTTGGGTCCTAAATTAGTGCAGCAGACAACAGAGAAGATTAAAGTGATACGGTAATAGTTGAAAGCGGCACAAGACAGACAGAAGTCGTATGCAGATAATCGCTGATGACCTCTAGAGTTCCAGGTGGGAGACAAAGTGTATCTCAAGGTCTCACCATGGAAATGTATGCTAAGGTTTGGCCGGAAACGCAAGTTGGCACCCAGGTATATGGGGCCATACCTAGTAATAGCATGTGTCAGCAAGGTAGCTTACAAGTTAGAATTGTCACCCGAGTTGCATAGGTTACATCCAGTGTTCCGTGTCAGTATGCTGAAGAAAAGTCACACTTCCTGCTAAGGAACTAAAGGGATCCCAAGCAAGAGAAAGAAGAGACATATATAGAAGAGGATGAAGGGGAGACTAAGGCAAGGTGTCACCCAACCTAGGGACACTTATCCAAGGCTTTTTCCACATGCAAGCAACAAGCACCAAGTGTCCACAAGGGGGGTGACACAAATGATGCTAGGTCAAAGAAGGTCACTTGTCTGATACACCTCATGGGAGAAACACCACTTGCCCGACACAACCACCTGGCCGACACACCATGGCTGAAACAAGGCTCCAAGCTCACCCTTGCCTGATACAAGGCCCAACAAAGCTAGGCAAAGCCCAAATAAGGCTCAACAAGGAAAAACAAAGCCCAGAGCTACTCAAACAATGAGCCCAACCCATCCTCTCAACTCTAGAGGATGCAAGGAGAGACAAAAACATCTCTCAAGGTGTCAAACTTGCACATCAACCCTAAAACTTGGGTTATATGCATGTTGCACCTCCAACTCTCAACAAAGCACAAACAAACCCTAATCACCATTTGAGGTGATTAGCAAGCATCTAAACATAAGGTTTATGTAAAGCAAACATGGTAAGCCCAAAATGAAGGTCAGGGTCCTTACAAGCCATAAACCTCTACAAAGGGATTTTGTCCCCGAAATTTGAAGAGAAAAGCGAGGGATACTTCCTCCTCATCTCTTCCTCGAGCTCCCACATGGCTTCCTCAATGCCACACTGATGCCAAAGAACCTTCACAAGCACCAAGTCCTTCCTTTTCAACTTCTTTACTCTCTTGTCAAGAATCATCACTGGACCTTCCTCGTAGGTCACATCTTCATCCAGCTCGACCTCCACTAGATGTATCACTGTCCCTGTACCTGGGTGACTTTTCTTCATCATACTGACATGGAACACCGGATATAACCTGTGCAACTCGGGTGGCAGTTCTAACTTGTAAGCTACCTTGCCGACACGTGCTATTACCAGGCATGGCCCCATATACCTGGGTGCCAACTTGCCTTTCTGGCCAAACCTTAGCACGCCTTTCCATGGTGAGACCTTGAGATACACCTTGTCTCCCACCTAGAACTCTAGAGGTCGTCGACGATTATCTGCATACAACTTCTGTCTGTCTTGTTCCGCTTTCAACTGTTGTTGTATCACTTTGATCTTCTCTGTTGTCTGCCGCACTAATTCAGGACCCAAAAGCTGATACTCGCCCAACTCATACCAGCACAAAGGAGATCTGCACTTCCTGCCATATAAAGCCTCATAAGGAGCCATGTCGATGCTCTGCTGGTAACTATTGTTGTAGGTGAACTCTATTAAACTGAGATCACGTCCACAAACTCAACTACATCTCTCTTCAAGCCAGGCCACCAATACATGTCCTTCAGATTATGATACATCTTGGTGACACCTGGATGCATAGCATATATCGATGTGTGTGTTTCCTCGAGCACTAACTTCCTCAAATCATCAACATCTGGGATCACCATCCTATTATGATAGCAACCTAGTCCATCCTCAGACTCATGGAACCCATCATGCTTTTTGTTGCCAAACTCTGATTTGATTAACTGAACTGAAGCATCTTCCTGTTGCGCTTCTTTGATCTGCTGCCTCAACGTAGGCTTTACTTGCATCTGTGCCAGCAATCCTGCCAACAAGGAGACTTCCAACTATACATTCATATGTCGTAAAGAGACGACCATATCTTGCATGCGGCTTACTAGAGAACTCAACTGTGCCTTCTTCATAGGAAGAGAAGAAGACTTCCTGTAAAGCACATCAGCTACCACGTTCGCCTTACCAGGATGATACTCAATGGTGCAATCATAATCATTGATCAACTCCATCCAGCGACGCTGTCGCATGTTCAACTCACTCTTTGAGAAGGTGTACTTCAAGTTCTTATGATCCGTAAAGATCTGACACACTTCCCCATAAATATAGTGTCTCCATATATTTAACACATGGACCACCACTGCCAGCTCCAAATCATGTGTCGGATAATTCTCCTCATGCTTCTTAAGTTGTCACGAAGCAAAAGAAACCACATGATATTCCTACAACAACACACATCCTAAGCCTTTCTTGGAAGCATTGCAAAAAACCACATAGCCTTTCCCAGGCTCTGGAAGTACCAACATTGGAGCACTAGTCAGCTTCTCCTTCAAACTTTGGAAAGCTTGTTGACAATGATTATCCCAGACAAAAGATACATCCTTCCTGGTCAACTTTGTCAACGACAACGCGATCATACTGAAGTCCTTTATAAACCTCTAGTAGTATCATGCTAAACCCAAAAAACTACAAACTTTTGTCGGCGTCTTCAGTTGCTTCTAGTCTGCAACTGACTCCACCTTCTTGGGTCCACTCTGACTCTTTCTATAGATATCACATGACCCAAGAAAGTTACTTCATTCACCCAAAACTCGCACTTACTAAACTTGGCATACAACTAATGTTGGCGTAGAAGAATCAACGCTTGTCGAAGATGTTGTTCATGCTCTTGACTATCCCGACTATAGATCAAGATGTCATCTATAAAAACTACAACAAACCGATCTAGAAATGGACGGAACACCCTGTTCACCAGATCCATGAAAGCAGCAGGCACATTGGTTAGCCCAAACGGCATAACCACGAACTCAAAGTGACCATACCTCATCCTAAAAGCTGACTTTGGTATGTCCTCATCCTTAATTCTCAACTGATGATATCCAGACCGTAGATCGGTCTTTGAGAACACTGTAGCACCATGCAACTGATCAAACAAATCGTCTATCCTCGGTAACGGGTACTTGTTCTTGATCGTAACTTTGTTCAACTGCCGGTAATATATACACAAATGCATCGATCCATCCTTCTTCTTTACGAACATGATCATAGCACCCCATGGTGATGTGCTCGGTCTAATGAAACCTTTATCCATCAACTCCTGTAACTGCTTCTTCAGCTCTGTCATCTCGGCTGGAGCCATCCTATACGGTGTCTAAGCAACTGGTTGTGTTTCTGGAACCAGATTGATCTCAAAGTCAATCTCTCGAGGTGGGAGAACACCGGGGAACTCATCGAGAAACACATCCGCAAACTCTCGGATAACAGACACCTCCTCAAGGCTAGGACCTTTTGCCTTGATATCCACAATGTGGGCTAAGAACACCTTACATCCTTGCTGCAACAACTTTTCTGCCACTATAGCTGATACTAAACATGTAAGAAGGATCTTTCTATCTCCCTAGAAGATCCACTTCTCACTATCATCATCAAACACTGCTTGCTTGGAACCACAGTCCAACACAACCTTATACTTTTCTAAGGTATCCATTCCAAGGATCACGTCGAATCCATGCATATCAAGTGGTATAAGATTCACTCGTATACTGTGTCCCGAAAAGGATAAAACACAAGATGGACACTCTTCTCGAAGCAACGTGGGTCCAACAAGAGGGGTTTCTAACAACAGACTATCTCTCTTACAGCTAATAGGTAAAAGACAATTATCAAGCATACTACGTGTGATAAAAGGGTGCGTAGCACCTGGGTTGCGCCAAGGATTGATGAGCATCACCGAGTATGAAGCCAAGTTTATGGACCTATTGAGGTTTTGTCCTCACATGGCGGCAACAGATGATGAGAGAATCAGGCAGTTTGAGAAAGGTTTGAGTGCCGAGCTGTCAACACATGCGGCTACTCTGGAAAATCGAGAGCGGTTTGCCACGTTTGTGGAGTCTGTCCGAAGGATTGAACGGTCAGTCTGAGAGAAGAGAGAGATCATGACCAAGAAAAGGCCTGCTTAGTTTCAGAAACATAGGTTTGATGGCCACAAGAAGCCGAGGTTTTCTGTACCTTCTGTGAGGCAAGGTTCTAGTGCACCATCGCAGTGGTCACCAAGTAAAGGAAGAGGGCGCGGGTATTCACCATCCAGAGCTTACAACACAGCTTCAGTAGCAGTGACAGGGCCATCTAGGCCACAGATAGAAGACATGTCATGCTATCTCTGTGGACATACTGGGCATTTGAGGTCAAATTTCTCAAGGAAAGATGTCGAAGTGACGCAGCAGGTGAGGCAGAATCAATAAGGGTAAGATAGACAATAGTCTAGTGGCATCAGAGGGTGAGGACGCAGTCAAGCATTGCAAGTAGGATCAATAGCTCAAGGAAGCAAAGGACATGGACAGTAAGCAACAACTCGATTCTATGCTATGAGTTAGCCGGAGGCGATAGTCAACTCATGAGTGGTGGCATGGCAAATGGAGTTATTTCATTCTGATTTGTCTTCTTCTTGCTTTATATCTGTTCTGGTTGACCCGGGTGCTACGCACTCTTTTATCGCACGTAGTATGCTTGATAGCTGTCTTTTACCTATTAACTATAAGAGAGATAGTTTGTTGTTAGAAACCCCTCTTGTTAGACCCGTGTTGCTTCGAGAGGAGTTTCCATCTTGTGTTTTATCCTTTTCGGGACATAGTATACGAGTGAATCTTATATCACTTGATATGCATGGATTCGACGTGATCCTTGGAATGGATACTTTAGAAAAGTATAAGGTTGTGTTGGACTGTGGTTCCAAGCAAGCAGTGTTTGATGATGATAGTGAGAAGTGGATCTTCAAGGGAGATAGAAAGATCCTTCTGACATGCTTAGTATCAGCTATGGTGGCAAAAAAGTTGTTGTGGCAAGGATGTAAGACATTCTTAGCCCACATTGTGGATACTAAGGAAAAAGGTCCTAGCCTTGAGGAGGTGCCTATTATCCGACAGTTTGCGGATGTTTTTCCCGATGAGTTCCCCGGTGTTCCCCCACTTCGAGAGATTGACTTTGAGATCAATCTGGTGCCAGGAACACAACTAGTTGCTCAGACACCGTATAGGATGGATCCAGCCGAGATGGCAGAGCTGAAGAAGAAGTTACATGAGTTGTTGGATAAAGGTTTCATCAAACCGAGCACATCATCGTTGGGTGCTCCGGTCCTGTTCATAAAGAATAAGGATGGATCGATGTGTTTGTGCATAGATTATCGGTAGTTGAACAAACTTACTGTGGGCTCTGATATCCAAAACACAAGATAAACATAGCGGAAGTGATTCGATTAACAGCGGAATACGAAAAATCACGAGAAATTAAAACTTTTTGAAAACGAGATCTCAAAAACCTGAAACTCCTTTTATAAAAGTAAGATGAACTGTTTACATCTCTGATAAATCACTTCTCGAGTGATTATATACATCATGATACAAAATCTCAAGACTTCAAAATTCTCAGATTAACAAACTCCTAGGACCTGAGTGTACAGAGACGACATAAGACTATTCTAACTACAAGACTAGACATCACAGTGTTTCCACCTGAAATAACTGCTGCTCCAGGTTTTGCTGCTGCTGCTGTCCACCTACAGATCGGTTCCTTCGACCTCGACGTCCACCTAAAGGTAGAAATCTACGGGGTGAGACAATTTCAAATAATTGTCCCAGCGAGAGTTATAACTCTCCACCAAAAACTTTGTTAAAAGCAATCAAAGGAATATCATGAGCATGTAACTTAGATTACTCACAGCAGGCTTGATAACAATTACTCACCTTTATTAAGGAATATGAAGAACATGTATACTAATACTTGAACAGGATATTAAATGCAAGCAGTGTAATATCAATCAATGTTCTTCATAGTTCAACCTAAGCAGTTATGCTACGCGGTTGATTATGTTTTACAAACATCATTATGCCCTGCGGAGATGAGGTATACCGCTCATGCTCCAACCGATCACTTAGTAAGTCGCATCGATATCATACTAGGTCATCGAAAGAGCCGGATTCTCATGACCTTCAACTACCTCAGTCAGAATGAGGATAAACATGCAGGACATCTAGTGTCTCTACTATTATAGCTCACCAGGGTATTCCGGTACTTCGCTATTAGAGTCACAGTGGCATTCTGCACTCTCTTTGCTATCAAAAGATTTCATGTTTATCTCTCATCGATGCGGTATAAAAGATTCCTTTGGGAGAATAGTGTTACATCAACCCCGTGTAAACATATAATGAAGGGTTGATGGATTAAGATATATACACATCAACTCCTACACTAGGATGTAAGGATATACACATCGATATCCCCCCACATACTCTAAAGTATGTGATCCAGGAGTTCCCTTAGGAAAACCTGTTTCGCCATCATTTAAACTCTGACAATGATGGATCTATGATCAGGGCTCTACATGATATGATTATACTTGGTTATTAGGTACATTTCAGTATTCTTTTAGCATCATACATGTTTCCAAACATTCAAGTACTAAACATGGCTATAACAGAATAATACTAAATGTAACATGTATTACTCATACCAGTTATCAGATGGATATCAATTCTTAATCATCTTATCACTATGATTCAGAAACATGGGTGCGCACACCCTTATATCATCATAACACTTGCTATCAAGTGACATGTCAGCATCAAGTCATCTATTAGCATGACCTTGATGTCATTCATGGCCCTTAAGGAATATCAGTTTCATATGATGCCACTTGCATCTAGGCAACATAGTTATTTCTGTTCAGAAGCTATTGACATGCTTTCAATGAAAATAATGTCATAACCGTTACCCTGGCTATGATTACATCTTGCTAACCACCTGCATGATTAGTATAACTGAGATTATGCATGTTTAACAACATCCTTACAAATACCAAGACTTTTCAATTTGTTTCATAAAGTACCACGACCGTGCTTCCTTGCACGGTCGTGCAAAGGAAGATTACCACGGGCGTGCTCCATAGCACGGGCGTGCTATGAATCAGTATACCTCTATTGATTTTAGGGTTTGGATGCATTCTTCCTTATCATGGGGTTATTGAATCTCTTTAGTTTACAAGGTAAATAGATTCCTCATGCTACCACTTGTAATTAGGGTTTCACACTCATAGGTATAACCTAGAGTTACTTCTTTTTACAACCTCACCCCAAATTAGGGTTTACTATTCACATTACATGTTATTACCCTAGAATTAGGGTTTACTATTCACCTCATAGTGAATTGAGCTCATATTATCATCATGTATGAGGAACATCATCATTGATGCCCTCTATTTAGGTTAAGATTCATCAATCATCATAGTTAGGGTTTCCTTGATCTCACCTTGATGGATCATACCCTAAACCTGTTCATTCTTATGCATTGAAGATATGTTGCTTGATTATATTAGGAGCCCTCTCTCTCCTTTTACTTCTAGATGATGATTACATCACTCTAGATTAGGTTGGGTTAAGTCCTAATTGACCAACACAAGCCAACACATCACTATCATGTGATTAGGGTTTGATTAAAACAAGGTATCCTTTAATTGAACCTATTTAAGCTTAAATGAGTGTGAACCCACTTGAGCTTAAACGAGTGTGAACCCATTTGAGCTTAAACGGGTGTGCACCCACTTGAGCTTAAACGAGTGTGAACCCATTTGAGCTTAAACGGGTGTGAACCCATTTGAGCTTAAACGGGTGTGCACCCACTTGAGCTTAAACGAGTGTGCACCCACTTGAGCTTAAACGAGTGTGAACCCACTTGAGTTTAAACGAGTGTGAACCCATTTGAGCTTAAACGAGTGTGAACCCACTTGAGCTTAAACGAGTGTGAACCCACTTGAGCTTAAACGAGTGTGAACCCATTTGAGCTTAAACGAGTGTGGACCCACTTGAGCTTAAACGAGTGTGAACCCACTTGAGCTTAAACGAGTGTGGACCCATTTGAGCTTAAACGAGTGTGAACCCACTTGAGCTCAAACCGCATGGACATAAAAGGTGAAACAAAGGTTATGTTTGAATAGGATTTCCTATGTTGAAGCCTTCAATTGGCCATGCCCTTATTAACCATTTACAAATTGAGTTAATCAGGATTAGCCTTAATCAATTGGACACCAAATTGATTCTCAATTGAAAGCTAATTGGGGTTAAATCCCACTCAATTAGGGTTTTCAATCGGCTAATCATCACTTTTCAACAATGTGAAACAAATTGTAGTTGAACCCATCAATTGAGCTCCAATTGGGCCCAAACTTGGCCCAAACGGTCTTGGGATTGTTTGGATATCCTCCAAATGGTCTTGAGACCGTTTGCCCAAAGTTTTATCAAAAACTAAATCAATTTGATAAGGATTGAACCCTAACTAGGTCCAAAATCAGCATTTTTATCAATTCATCAACCTATTGAAATTGGACCCTCAAACCATCAAATTTCCTTAACCCTAGACCTCCAGACGGTCTTGGGTTGTCACCGAACGGTCTTAAGACCGTTTGAGTGAACCCCCAATGGTCTTGAGACCGTTTGGGTCCTTCAACCCAAAATTCACCAAAATCTATCATTGAAAAACTCAATTCAACCCGATTAGGGTTTAAGGAGTTGAATTGCCTTCAACTTGTGATTGGTTTGGAATTGGGTTATGATTCTTTGTAGGAATTAAATTCAATATGTTTACAACAGTTCCTTAAACGGTCTTCCCTTGGTCAACCCTATCAAACGGTCTTGAAGACCGTTTAAAACTAAACGATCTTGCAAGATCGTTTGAGATCAAACGGGTTGAGCCCCTTTTTAATTTCAAACGGTTGCAAACCGTTTAGACCTATTGGTCCAAGATAATTTAATAAAGTTGGATAAGGACCAACATAGGTATTAATGCCCTTCGTCTTCAACCTTGAAACCAAGGTCTGTTCTTCACGAAAAAGCTTGCAAGAGTGCAAAGAAAGATGGGGAAGAAGAAGAACTAACTATTATTTGCAAGAATAAAAGTATGCATAACAAAGCAAGGTTTAGAGTTATAAAACCCACCTCAAACGTTGTTCCTAGAACTCCAAGCTTCCAAGCTTCGAAACTTTAATGGTGGCTTGAGATCCACAGGTCATCCAAGGTTGTTTCTTCAAGGAAAAGTTGGGAAGGATCGGCTAGGAAGAGAAAGCTAAGTAAGATAACCATGAAACCAACCTTGTAACCTGGTTTCCTCCATGAATTCGAGCAAGATGATGATAAAAGCTTACCTAGATGAACTTGGTCGTCTTACTATACTCCTGAGCTCTATCCTAAGTCGGTCTAAGCAAGGGAATAAGAAGGGAAGAAAGGAAACGTTGCCTTTGGTTGCAAAGGAAAGGATCATATATACTTTGAGGTTATTTTCATCATAAGGACAACTTACTCCTCCTTTTCACAACTAGGTCCTTCCTTTCTTTTAGGCACGTCACTCCTCTTCATATCTAAGGTAAAACTTCTTCTAAGACCAAGGACTAAAGGCAAGGAAGGTCAACTTGTCACTATGGTGCACATATACATATAAGGGTCTCCTTTACTTACAACTTTGGTGGTTTAATTACAAAGGTGTTTCTTATTATATAATTATTCAAATGAAGTGCCTCCTTCATTATTATAACTTTAAATGATGTCAAAAGTCATAAAAGATATTCTAGAAAGTGTATATCACAAGTTGCACCCCACATTTTGGGTATATTGCACTTTACACCAAAATTAGGGTTTTAAGCACAAGGATTGCTCCACAAGCTGCACCTTGGTGCCCATACTTAGGAAATCCATCATACCTCATCATATTCATTCAAATAATGTCTCATCATCAAAGGAACATCGCAACATGTTAATATTGCAAGTTAACCCTTCTAATTGGGTAATTTGCACATAGGTCCCTACATAACAAAACAATACTACACTCATTGTTTTAAAAGGACAGAAATGAAAATGTATGTTCCTTAGGAACTTAATTACATGCCAGAAGTTAATCACAAGTATATTAATTACATGATTTAAGTAAAACACCTAGGGTTAACTTATAACCCATGTCAAGGATGTTACAAATTATCCACCCCTCAAAAGGATTTCGTCCCCGAAATCGATTTAGCATATTAGGAGAAAAGAGTAGGTATTTCCTCCTTATCTCTTCCTCCAGCTCCCAAGTGGCTTCTTCAACACCACGATGATTCCAGAGGACTTTTACGAGACTTATATCTTTTTTCTTTAACTTTTTAATTTTGTTATCAAGGATTGACACTGGTCCCTCCTCGTAAGTTCATTCAATTCTACTTCCATAGGTTGTAGAACTGACTCGGTATCAGGGTGACATTTCCTCAACACAGAAATGTGAAACACAGGGTGTAACTTCTACAATTCTGGTGGCAATTCTAGTTTATAGGCTACCTTTCCCACTCGTTCAATGATTGGATAAGGCCCCATAAATCTAGGAGCTAACTTTCCTTTCCTTCCAAAACAAAGGACTCCTTTCCAAGGTGAGACCTTGAGGTACACTCTGTCTCCAACCTGGAACTCTAAAGGTCTACGACGTCTGTCAGCGTAAGACTTCTGTCTATCCTGTGCAGTCTTAATTTGCTGTTGGATTACCTTAATCTTTTCTGTGGTCTGCTGCACAAGATCAGGACCTAACAACTGATGCTCACCAGTCTCATACCAGCATAAGGGTGATCTGCAACGTCTACCATATAAGGCTTCATAAGGTGCCATATCAATACTATGTTGATAGCTATTGTTATAGGCAAATTCTATCAAGCTTAGGTGCAGATCCCAACTTCATGTGAACTGGAGAACACATGCTCTCAACAAGTCTTCCAAGGTCTGTATAGTCCTTTCCGACTGTCCATCAGTCTGTGGGTGAAAGGCTGTACTAAACCTTAACTGGATGCCTAGTTCCCTATGTAGCTGTTCCCAAAAACGACTTGTGAACTGAGGATCTCTGTCAGAAACTATGGTGACAGGGACTCCGTGGAAACGCACTATCTCTTGAACATATAACTGGGATAACCTTTCAGCAGAATAGGTTGTTTTGACAGGTAAGAAATGCGCTGTCTTAGTCAACCTATCAACAATTACCCAAATGGAATCATGTCCTTTGTTTGTCCTAGGTAGGCCGACAACAAAGTCCATGGTTACATGATCCCACTTCCACTGTGGTATGGGTAAATGTTGCATTGTTCCTGCATGCTTATGGTGTTCAACTTTAACTTGCTGACACATCGGACACCTCAGAACAAACTCAGCTACATCCTTCTTCATCCCATGCCACCAATACATATCTTTCAAGTTTTGATACATCTTGGTGCTCCCTGGATGCATAGCATACATAGAAGAATGAGCTTCCTCCAGGACTAACTTCCTCAGGTTATCCACATCTGGCACTATCATCCTTCCATGATAGCATGCCACTTGATCATCTGATTCATGAAAACCTTCTCGCTTCTCATCACCATACTCAGATCTGATTTGTTGAACTGCAACATCAACTTGTTGTGCCTCCTTAATCTACTCTCTTAGGGTGGGTTTGATATGCATCTCAGCCAACAACCCGACAATCCATGGCACCTTCATCTGTACATTGTCTTGCCTTAAGGAGATAAGCATATCTCTCCTAGGGCATACTAAAGAGTTTAATTGTGCCCTATCAGAGGATGATGTTGCTGATTTCCTACTCAAGGCATCTGCAACTACATTGGCCTTCCCTAGATGGTAATCTATCGTACAATCATAATCCTTGATTAACTCCATCCAGCAACGTTGCCTCATGTTAAGGTCATGCTGAGAGAAGATATACTTAAGACTCTTATGATCAGTGAAAACCTGGAATGTTTCTCCATATAGATAGTGTCTCAAGATTTTCAAGGCATGAACCACAACAGCTAACTCTAAATCATGTGTCGGATAATTCTCCTCGTGTTTCTTAAGCTGTCGAGAAGTAAAAGAAATCACATGCTTATCCTGCATCAGCACACATCCGAGTCCATTCTTGGAAGCATCACAGAAAACTATGTATCCTTTGCCTTGCTCAGGTAACACAAGTACATGTGCACTTGTTAACCTCTCCTTCAACAACTGAAAGGACTGCTGACACTTGTCACTCCAAGTAAAAGAAACATCTTTCTGGGTCAACTTCGTCAAGGGTAGGGCTATAGAACTGAAGTTCTTAATGAACCTTCGATAATAGCCAGCCAACCCTAAGAAACTACGAATCTCCGTCGGTGTCTTCGGTTGTTCCCATTGTAGAACAAACTCTACCTTTTTAGGGTCAACACGAATTCCTGAGGCAGATACCACATGTCCAAGAAAAGATACCTCCGGCAACCAGAACTCACACTTGCTAAACTTAGCGTATAACTCATGTTGTCTTAGCAAAGTTAGAGCCTGACAAAGATGTTGTTCATGCTGCTGAGCATCTCTACTATAGATCAGGATGTCATCTATAAAGACAACAACATACTAATCGAGGAAAGGTCGGAAGATTATATTCATAAGCTCCATGAATGCAGCTGGTGCATTAGTTAGTCCAAACGACATAACTGTGAACTCATAGTGACCATACCTTGTCCTAAAAGCAGACTTGGGTATGTCACTGTCCTTAATACGAAGTTGATGATATCCAGACCTCAAGTCTATCTTCGAGAAGACGGTTGCACCACGCAACTGGTCAAAAAGATCATCAATCCTCGGCAGAGGGTACTTATTCTTTATTGTTGCTTTATTTAGTTGTCTGTAATCAATGCACAACCGCATTGATCCATCCTTCTTTTTAACAAACAAGACCGGAGCACCCCAAGGTGAAGTACTCGGTCGGATAAAATCTTTCTCAAGAAACTCTTGAAGCTGTTTCTTGAGTTCTGCCATCTCAGCAGGTGCCATCCTATACGGTGTTTGTGCTATGGGTTGGGTATCTGGGATCAAATTGATTTCAAAATCAATTTCCCGAGGCGGAGGCATACCTGGAAGTTCTTCAGGAAATGCATCTTCAAATTCCCTGACTACATGAACTTCAGTAGGGTTGGGACTCGCCTTGGTGGTATCTATCACATGGGCCAAGAATGCATAACATCCTTGCCTCATCAGCTTATCAGCAACCATAGCAGTCATAAAACAGGTGGGTAGAATCTTTCTCTCTCCTTGAAAGATCCATGTGTTTCTCTCATCAGCAAACACAACCTGCTTGGATTCACAATCCAAGACAACTCTATACCTTTCTAAGGTATCCATTCCAAGGATTATGTCAAATCCTTGCATATCAAGTGGTATAAGATCCACTTGAATGCGATGATCAGAAAAGAAGAGGATGCAGGGAGAGCATATCTCTTGCAAAATAGCAGAACCTCTCAACGGAGTTTCGAGCAACAAGCTATCTGCCCTATGACTAACTGTCATATTGCAGTTACGAATCACTGTTCGAGTGATAAAAGAGTGCGTAGCACCCGGGTCAATCAAAAGAGATACAACACAGGATTTAGACATATCAGAATATAAAAGTTCCATCTGACCTGCCACAACCCGTGGATTGACTACTGCTTCTGGTGGGTTCATAGCATAGACCCTCGCTATCGCCTGGTGTTGAGTTAGTGCTGACGATCCAGCCTGAGACGCTTGTCCACGTCCTCTAGCTGCTCCTTGAGACTGCCTTCTCTGTGATCCCTGTTGATTCTGCCTCTGAGGCTGTGTCACACTGACAGGCCTAGACCTACAGTCCTTCATCAGATGTCCCACCTTCCCACAGTTATAACAGCTTCTTTCTAGTTGTTGTGGTATTAGTGGTCCTGTGACTGACATTGATGCTGAACTGCGAGTCGCTTGTGGCGGTAAACCTCGTCCTCTACCTCTACTTGGGGACCACTGAGTCTGAGAACTAGATCTGGGTGGTGGAGGTGTAGGTGCAGAGAATCTAGGCTTCTTAAAGTCTCTAGATGAAGATCCCTGGAACTGTGGATATCTCTTTTGGGTTTGCCTTTTCTCGACTACAGATCTCTCTATCCTTCGGACTGACTCAATGAAGGTAGAGAATCTCTCCCGGTTTTCTAGTGCAAACACGGGAGTAGTCATGTCGGCATTCAAACCCTTCTCAAACCTCCTAATCCTTTCTTCATCTGTGGTAGCCATATGAGGACAGAATCACAACAACTCCATGAACTTAGCCTCATACTCGCTAATGTTTATCATACCCTGCCTCAGTCTCTCAAACTGAGAGATCTTCTCGTCCAGGAAGGTTTTTGGAAAATATCTGTGGACAAATTCCCGACGAAAGTTTTCCCACAAGATCTCTATTCCAGGCCTCTTCTGCTCTTCCATGGTCCACCAGTGACCAGCAGTACCTTTGAGAAGATAGACAGCATGTCTAACTTTCTCACCTTCAGGGATGTTAAGGATTCTGAAATCTTTCTCCAACTATGTTAACCACAGATCAACATCAGTAGGGTCAGCTGTACCAAAGTATTTGGTTGCTCCGACACGACGAAGTCGCTCGAACGTCTTACCGATACCTTGACCCTCAGACTGGACAGGTGCCCTAGGTGCAGGCATGGGCATCCTGTCGGTGATGTGTGTCATGGCAGTCATAAACTGCCCGAACATAGTTTGAACAGCTGGGTTTCCCATGTCAGCTGGGTCAAACTGAGGTGGCTCCATAGGTGGCTCAGGTACAGGTTGCTCTATTTCTAGTTTCCTTGCACCTTCTCGAGGTGCAGCAACACTACTTTCTACCTCGTACTCCTCATGTGGTCCAGACATCCTTAATTATCTTCTTCTCCTGAGGAGTAGAAGACTCTATTAGATAAGAAAGAAGTACTAAGGATAGACTCGACATTCTAAGTCCTATGTCTCTGTAGACTCAGCGAACCTAGAGCTCTGATACCACTAATTGTGGGCTCTGATCTCCAAAACACAAGATAAACATAACGGAAGCGATTCGATTAACAGCGGAATACGAAAAATCACGAGAAATTAAAACTTTTCGAAAATGAGATCTCAAAAACCTGAAACTCCTTTTATAAAAGTAAGATGAACTGTTTACATCTCTGATAAATCACTTCTCGAGTGATTATATACATCATGATAAAAAATCTCAAGACTTCAAAATTCTCAGATCAACAAACTCCTAGGACCTGAGTGTACAGAGACGACATAAGACTATTCTAACTACAAGACTAGACAGCACAGTGTTTCCACCTGAAATCACTACTGCTCCAGGTTTTGCTGCTGCTGCTGCTGTCCACCTACAGATCGATTCCTTTGACCTCGACGTCCACCTAAAGGTCGAAATCTACAGGGTGAGACAATTTCAAATAATTGTCCCAGCGAGAGTTATAACTCTCCGCCAGAAACTTTGTTAAAAGCAATCAAAGGAATATCATGAGTAGGTAACTTAGATTACTCACAGCATGCTTGATAACAATTACTCACCTTTATTAAGGAATATGAAGAACATGTATACTAATACTTGAACAGGATATTAAATGCAAGCAGTGTAATATCAATCAATGTTCTTCGTAGTTCAACCTAAGCAGTTATGCTACACGGTTGATTATGTTTTACAAACATCATTATGCCCTGCGGAGATGAAGTATACCACTCATGCTCTAACCGATCACTTAGTAAGTCACATCGGTATCATACTAGGTCATCGAAAGAGCCGGATTATCATGACCTTCAACTACCTCAGTCAAAATGAGGATAAACATGCAGGACATCTAGTGTCTCTGCTATTATAGCTCACCAGGGTATTCTGGTACTTCGCTATTAGAGTCACAGTGGCATTCTGCACTCTCTTTGCTATCGAAAGATTTCATGTTTATCTCTCATCGATGCGGTATAAAAGATTCCTTTGGGAGAATAGTGTTACATCATCCCCGTGTAAACATATAGTGAAGGGTTGATGGATTAAGATATATCCACATCAACTCCTACACTAGGATGTAAGGATATACACATCCATATTCCCCCACATACTCTAAAGTATGTGATCCAGGAGTTCCCTTAGGAAAACCTATTTCACCATCATTTAAACTCTGACAATGATGGATCTATGATCAGGGCTCTACATGATATGATTATACTTGGTTATTAGGTACATTTCAGTATTCTTTCAGCATCATACATGTTTCCAAACATTCAAGTACTAAACATGGCTATAACAGAAGAATACTAAATGTAACAAGTATTACTCATATCAGTTATCAGATGGATATCAATTCTTAATCATCTTATCACTATGATTCAGGAACATGGGTGCTCACACCTTTATATCATCATAACACTTGCTATCAAGTGACATGTCAGCATCAAGCCATCTATTAGCATGACCTTGATGTCATTCATGGCCCTTAAGGCATATCAGTTTCATATGATGCCACTTGCATCTAGGCAACATAGTTATTTCTGTTCATAAGCTATTGACATGCTTTCAATGAAAATAATGTCATAACTGTTACCCTGGCTATAATTACATCTTGCTAACCACCTGCATGATTAGTATAACTGAGATTATGCATGTTTAACAACATCCTTACAAATACCAAGACTTTTCAATTTGTTTCATAAAGTACCACGGTCGTGCTTCCTTGCACGATCGTGCAAAGGAAGATTACCATGGGCGTGCTCCATAGCACGGGCGTGCTATGAATCAGTATACCTCTACTGATTTTAGGGTTTGGATGCATTCTTCCTTATCATGGGGTTATTGAATCTCTTTAGTTTACAAGGTAAATAGATTCCTCATGCTACCACTTGTAATTAGGGTTTCACACTCATAGGTATAACCTAGAGTTACTTCTTTTTACAACCTCACCCCAAATTAGGGTTTACTATTCACATTACATGTTATTACCCTAGAATTAGGGTTTACTATTCACCTCATAGTGAATTGAGCTCATATTATCATCATGTATGAGGAACATCATCATTGATGCCCTCTATTTAGGTTAAGATTCATCAATCATCATAGTTAGGGTTTCCTTGATCTCACCTTGATGGATCATACCCTAAACCTGTTCATTCTTATGCATTGAAGATATGTTGCTTGGTTATATTAGGAGCCCTCTCTCTCCTTTTACTTCTAGATGATGATTACATCACTCTAGATTAGGTTGGGTTAAGTCCTAATTGACCAACACAAGCCAACACATCACTATCATGTGATTAGGGTTTGATTAAAACAAAGTATCCTTTAATTGAACCTATTTAAGCTTAAACGAGTGTGAACCCACTTGAGCTTAAACGAGTGTGAACCCATTTGAGCTTAAACGGGTGTGCACCCACTTGAGCTTAAACGAGTGTGAACCCATTTGAGCTTAAACGGGTGTGCACCCACTTGAGCTTAAACGAGTGTGCACCCACTTGAGCTTAAACGAGTGTGAACCCACTTGAGTTTAAACGAGTGTGAACCCATTTGAGCTTAAACGAGTGTGAACCCACTTGAGCTTAAACGAGTGTGAACCCACTTGAGCTTAAACGAGTGTGAACCCATTTGAGCTTAAACGAGTGTGGACCCACTTGAGCTTAAACGAGTGTGAACCCACTTGAGCTTAAACGAGTGTGGACCCATTTGAGCTTAAACGAGTGTGAACCCACTTGAGCTCAAACCGCATGGACATAAAAGGTGAAACAAAGGTTATGTTTGAATAGAATTTCCTATGTTGAAGCCTTCAATTTGCCATGCCCTTGTTAACCATTTACAAATTGAGTCAATCAGGATTAGCCTTAATCAATTGGACACCAAATTGATTCTCAATTGAAAGCTAATTGGGGTTAAATCCCACTCAATTAGGGTTTTCAATCGGCTAATCATCAATTTTCAACAATGTGAAACAAATTGTAGTTGAACCCATCAATTGAGCTCCAATTGGGCCCAAACTTGGCCCAAATGGTCTTGAGACCGTTTGCCCAAAGTTTTATCAAAAACTAAATCAATTTGATAAGGATTGAACCCTAACTAGGTCCAAAATCAGCATTTTATCAATTCATCAACCTATTGAAATTGGACCCTCAAACCATCAAATTTCCTTAACCCTAGACCTCCAGATGGTCTTGGGTTGTCACCAAACGGTCTTAAGACCGTGTGAGTGAACCCCCAAATGGTCTTGAGACCGTTTGGGTCCTTCAACCCAAAATTCACCAAAATCTATCATTGAAAAACTCAATTCAACCCGATTAGGGTTTAAGGAGTTGAATTGCCTTCAACTTGTGATTGGTTTGGAATTGGGTTATGATTCTTTGTAGGAATTAAATTCAATATGTTTACAACAGTTCCTTAAATGGTCTTTCCTTGGTCAACCCTATCAAACGGTCTTGAAGACCTTTTAAAACTAAATGATCTTGCAAGATCGTTTGAGATCAAACGGGTTGAGCCCCTTTTTAATTTCAAACGGTTGCAAACCGTTTAGACCTATTGGTCCAAGATCGTTTAATAAAGTTGGATATAGACCAACATAGGTATTAACGCCCTTCGTCTTCAACCTTGAAACCAAGGTCTGTTCTTCACGAAAAAGCTTGCAAGAGTGCAAAGAAAGATGGGGAAGAAGAAGAACTAACTATTATTTGCAAGAATAAAAGTATGCATAACAAAGCAAGGTTTAGAGTTATAAAACCCGCCTCAAATGTTGTTCCTAGAACTCCAAGCTTCCAAGCTTCGAAACCTTAATGGTGGCTTGAGCTCCACAGGTCATCCAAGGTTGTTTCTTCAAGGAAAAGTTGGGAAGGATCGGCTAGGAAGAGAAAGCTAAGTAAGATAACCATGAAACCAACCTTGTAACCTGGTTTCCTCCATGAATTCGAGCAAGATGATGATAAAAGCTTACCTAGATGAACTTGGTCATCTTCATCTACTCCTGAGATCTATCCTATGTCGGTCTAAGCAAGGGAATAAGAAGGGAAGAAAGGAAATGTTGCCTTTGGTTGCAAAGGAAAGGATCATATATACTTTGAGGTTATTTTCATCATAAGGACAACTTACTCCTCCTTTTCACAACTAGGTCCTTCCTTTATTTTAGGCACGTACCTCCTCTTCATATATAAGGTAAAAATTCTTCTAAGACCAAGGACTAAAGGCAAGGAAGGTCAACTTGTCACTATGGTGCACATATACATATAAGGGTCTCCTTTAATTACAACTTTGGTGGTTTAATTACAAAGGTGTTTCTTATTATATGATTATTCAAATGAAGTGACTCCTTCATTATTATAACTTTAAATGATGTCAAAAGTCATAAAAGATATTCTAGAAAGTGTATATCACAAGTTGCACCCCATATTTTGGGTATATTGCACTTTACACCAAAATTAGGGTTTTAAGCATAAGGATTGCTCCACAAGCTGCACCTTGGTGCCCATACTTAGGAAATCCATCATACCTCATCATATTCATTCATATAATATCTCATCATAAAAGGAACATCATAACATGTTAATATTGCAAGTTAACCCTTCTAATTGGGTAATTTGCACATAGGTCCCTGCATAACAAAACAATACTACAATCATTGTTTTAAAAGGACAGAAATGAAAATGTATGTTCCTTAGGAATTTAATTACATGCCAGAAGTTAATCACAAGTATCTTAATTACATGATTTAAGTAAAACACCTAGGGTTAACTTATAACCCAGGTCAGGGATGTTACACTTACGATCAAGAACAAGTACCCGTTACCGAGGATAGACGATCTGTTTGATCAGTTGCGTGGTGCTACAGTGTTCTCACAGATCGATCTAAAGTCTGGATATCATTAGTTAAGAATTAAGGATGAGGACATACCAAAGTCAGCTTTTTTGGATGAGGTATGGTCACTTTGAGTTCGTGGTTATGCCGTTTGGGCTAACCAATGCGCCTGTTGCTTTCATGGATCTGATGAATAGGGTGTTCTGTCTGTTTCTAGATCAGTTTGTTATAGTTTTTATAAATGACATCTTGATCTATAGTTGGGACAGTCAAGAGCATGAACAACATCTTCGATAAGCATTGACTCTTTTATACCAACATCAGTTGTATGCCAAGTTTAGTAAGTGCGAATTTTGGTTGAAATAAGTAACTTTCTTGGGTCATGTGATATCTGCAGAAGGAGTCAGAGTAGACCCCAAGAAGGTTGAGTCAGTTGCAAACTGGGAGCATCTGAAGACGCCGACAGAAGTTCGTAGTTTTCTGGATTTAGCATGATACTACCAGAGGTTTATAAAGGACTTCAGTATGATCGTGTTGCCGTTGACAAAGTTGACTAGGAAGGATGTACCTTTTGTCTGGGATAATCATTGTCATCAAGCTTTCCAAAGTTTGAAGGAGAAGCTGACTAGTGCTCCAGTGTTGGTACTGTCAGAGCCTGGGAAAGGCTATGTGGTTTTCTGTGATGCTTCCAAGAAAGGCTTGTAAATATTTATATAACATGTTTCCTTGCAGGATGAGGATCTGGATGTAATAGTTCCCTTTTACCTACTTTTCGCAGTCGGTTTTAATTAACTTGTGTTTTTAGTAATATGTGGTTTATGGTGTTTCCGCACGTTTTCGCATGGCATTTCATTGTCTGTGTGATAGAGGGATGTCACAAGAATGGTTGTGGGGTTCATAAACTTCCATAAGTTGGTGGAAGGTGAAGTATATATACTTGAGTTCATAAGATAAAGCATATAAGAGGCGTCTTCACCTCATGCTACTAGATGAAACATGGCCATGCATGGTTGACACGTGGCCATGCATGTACACATACATATATTGCTATGCAAGAGTCTTGAGGATAAGCTAGGGGTGATATTTTGGTCCTCCTTTATCTTGTTGGATAAGTTACCTCATCTTTATCTCATCAACAAGGCAAACTGATACACTTTATACAAGGAACTTGCAACTCATCATGGACCACCCCTTTGAGGTGCCTTTCCCATAATGGACTTTTCCAAGGATCATCAAACTGATAGGAGACTTCTATTATGGCTCCTTGTCCGATAGTGCTCCTATATCAAATCCACAACTCGATACAACACATATAAAGCTTTACCTTTAATTCTTCCTTGGTCTATTCATCACCACGAGTATCATCATTCAAAGATGATTCAAACATAATGTATCCTTTTTTCTATTTCCTCTAAAAGATACATAGAGGGAGTAGGGACACTCTAGAGGTGGTAATTTGCATTTCTACCCTATATTTTGGGTAAATTACAAATTGTACCAAAATTGGTGCACATAGTACTAGCATTGTTCAAACAAGTTATAACTTGGGATTTAGGCTTTCCACAGGCCACCACTTAGCATCATTCTCTATCTTTTATGATATTAAAACACTTAGAACACATTCACCATGTGACATTTTGCAATGTAACCCCTCATCTTGGGCAAATTGCACGTTTCACTCAGACTATCAATTAATGCACAAATAGTTTGCAATTAAGCTCATACTTGAAAATAGACTTCACAAGAAGCCTTAATTACTTTCCAAAAAATTAGAATCAGTTTGTAAGTATGATGCATGAATGGCAATTGTCTTCCTTCATCTGAGATTTCAGGGATGAAATCCTTGTTAGGGGTTTATAATTGTAACACCCCTGACCTGGGTTATGGTTTAACCCTAGAAGTTTTGATTAAGTACATGAATCTTATCACATAAAATATGTGATTCAATAAGGTTTGACACCTGAATTATTTGAAGTATGAACATTACTTCTCTGATTTAGGAAGTGTTACTTGACATAGAGTTGACTCCGCAGTCACAACATCTTTAGTGCCACTCTAATCTTTCGACACAACACAAAACTTTCTTATGACTCGTACCTACTATATACCTAGTTGTACATTCTCTTGTCATAAGGAAAGGTTACTTACTAAAGAAGAACTTATCTCAGAGATATCTCTAGATGTTATGAATAAATTGCTTCAATAGATCTAGATAGGGATACTCTTAAGGAATTATTTTTAGCTTGATAAGCTTTCTCTCAAAATGATTTTATAAGTGTTCCTTCAATTAATACATCCTTATTGATGTTATGTTTATGCAGAGCATAAACCCCTAACATATGGTCTCTATACTAGAGTTATCTCAAGGTTTCCCCTTCTAGGTAACCAAACATTATTCATCTTATCAGGAGTCATATTCTTACTTTCCTATACCACCTGGAACATCTTGGGTACCAGAATTTCTTACCTTGGTATCCTTCACATGTGTCGAAAACACATCACATATTCATCATTTCCATCTCTCTATCGTTAATACCAAAGTCAAACATATAAAAGGATCTTTATTTTATCTTGGGACATTATATACTACACATTATCTTTATCTTGGAACCAAGGTCCAAGACAAACTGATACTTTTCTAAGTGTACATCAAAAGATCACTTCTAACTCATGCACATCAAGTGTCCTCAAACTCACTTGATTGCCATGTCCCTGAAAGGAAGGAACACAAAGAAACATATTCCTTTCATCACCCCATCATTACCCAAGGTTGTTCATCAAAGAGGAGACATTATCATCTCCTAAGACTACTACATGAACTTTCACTGTTCATGAGTCAATTACACTTGTTTTGTCCTAGGTTCCTTGCCATCTGCATAGAAATTATATGGACGATTACACATCATCATCCCTTTCTTTGTTATTGCCTAGCATATCTATGATCATTTCATGATTTTATCACATTTCCCATTTTCCACATTATGGAAAAGATCTTTACTATTCACACAGACTTTATCAAATAGGGATCATCTCCCTTGTTCTCATTCTTTTATCATGAGGATTATACTTTTTACTTCCTCATACACACAGATTGATATGAGATCCTCTCACATTCCATTTTATTGCACTTAGGATGTGATGCAAATATCCATACCATATTTCCAATTTTGTTATGCTCACTAGATTGTCTCAAAATGATTACACTATCAGAGTAATCAGAAAGATAACAATCTAAGAGTTCCATACTTACCTTTTCTTCAATAGTTGAATACCTGGCCAGGGTATATAAGTACTGAGATTAGGTGGTATGTACTTTGTTTACTATCATATTCCTTACTTTTCATATCATAAAAAACATAGGACTTAGCATCCCTGGATTTTCTCCAAGCATCACTTCTATACTTCACCCTCTTTTACACAGATAAAAGAAATTGTACAACATTTAAAAGATTACTGAGCAAAATGTAAGTCCTCATCTTCCTTATGTCCTCATAGGAATAGTCAAAGGAAGCTCAATAACAACTAATTTTCTTATATTTAACAAATAGAATCATGAAACGACATATTAGAATGACACTATTTCATCTGACATGTCACAACTCATGGTTTGTTTACTGCCTCAAGCTGATTCTTTTCATAGAATCTCATCGTTGCCTGATTCCAATGTCGTGCTTTATTGTTCGGTGCAGATGGACACTACTAGACCATTGCCTTTGGGAGTCTTGTTGACTCTACCTCGACGGTTGGGTCATTTCCACCTTCCTTTTTGGATAAAAGGATTTAATATGCCCAATCTGTTTACACTCATAACACATCTTATAAGCATCCCATGGCCTTATTTGCCTTATAACCAATGTAGAGGCCAAGTCAAGAGTTCTAACTGGTGGATCATCAGGTCCTTTGCCCTTTCTTGGTAGCCACTTCCCTGGTGCATTAGACATTGGTTGTACTGGTGGTACCAAAAACTTCCCCTTTTGAGAACTACTAGGCATTTGTTCCCAAGTTTTGATAGATCTTTTCTTAATCCCTACCTCATTATCCTCTCCTGGACAGTCCTTTATGAGATGTCATGGTTCCCTACACCTGTAGCAAACTCTGATTTTGGGTTGTAACCTAGTTCTTTCAACAGTTTCCATTGCTCCAACATAATGGTGTTGATCAGGATTCCTGCTAGAGCCCAAAATTTCATCATTGGGGGCTGGTAATCTAGGTTGTATGGCTTGTATATGATCCTCGATATGCCTCAATGTTTTCATAACCAATCCGGTGAGAGCATTAAAAGTAGGCTTCTCTATCATGGTTGGATCAACCTGGGGATTCTCAGGCAGTTGATCTTCTCTTGCCTGGTCCCTTGCACCTTCTCCTGGTGCAATAACATTGCTTTCATCAATGTACTCCTTGTTTTCTCCAGACATCTTTAAGCTTTATTCTACCTTTTGCATAAGCAAAAGTCACTATAAGATATACTGGAGGACACCAAAATAGACTCAACATCTTAGTCCTATGTCTCCGTAGACTCAACGAATCTTAAGCTCTAATACCAAACTTGTAACGACCGCCATCAAACCAACAACCAAATTGTTGCTAATTATACGGAATAATCATAAATAGTGGTTTAGTAAAATCACTAAAATCAAAAACCATTTTGGAAAGAGATCCACCTCTAGGAAACTCTTACTGAAAGATTCAAACCTCATACATATAATGATTCATATTGTACATACATTGTTTCATGTTATCTCGAGGACAATATATAATAGTTGCTCTATCAAAACACATACTGGAGCAACATAAAACCTTGAGGCTTACAAGACAAAATATTAGATCGTTCATGAAACCATTACAAACTGACTCCAAGGACCTGAGAGTACAGAGACGACACATAGGACTTCTATCTACAAGACACGACAGACAATACACTCAACCTGAGTTGTCACTGCTGCCTCAACTGCTGTTTCTCCTCTATAGAAAGGTCTCCACCGCCTCGTGTATGTCCACCTAAAAAATTGTGGATCCCACGGGGTGAGACAATTGTCCAAGTGAGAGATATAACTCTCTACCGATCATATTATTATCATAGATAAGTATTATGAAATTGAGCAGAGATTCTTTTATATTAGTAGGCAGGATTAATCATTGTATGATTAAAATAAGGTAATCTCTTTACTTAAGGAGAATGATGCATATACCCATGGTAGAGTAATAAACCATCTATCTTCTATACAAGGAATGTAAAGAAACATAAATAACATCTATCAAGCTAAGCTATATAACTAAATTGTGCATCAAACAATGTTTTCCGTATTCGTTCCTTAAGCAAATACGCTACACGGATGAACATATTTTACAATCACTCTTATTCCCTAAGGAGATGAAGTATACTCTGTTCATCTCCAACCGACTACAAACTTCTCACAATTTAGTACCATAAAGGTCAATGGAAGAGTCGAATTCCAAGACCTCTCCTATCTCGGCCAGTATGAGACCACATATATCCAGTAGGACATCTGGTGTCGTCTGCTGGCAGGACATCTCATGTCGCTGCAAAAAGAGCTTGCTAGGGTACAATGTATCTTCGCTCAAAGTTACTGCATCAGCATGTACTCTCTTAAGGGAACAACAGACACACAACCATCCCCAGTTATAAAATTACTAAATCATGACATATAACAAATCCCCAAGATTGTGGATGTAAGGGGATCAGCTCACATATGGCCATCCAAACTTACGCCCCCACATATTAAAAAATATGCACTCTGGGTTATTCCGTGAGAAACCCATTTCACCATTCAACAAATTCAGACGCTGATGGATCTATGGTCATGGCAACATTTTCTGGTTTCTAATGATATATTACATGCATTACATCATTCTTTTAAAATCAAACAAGTTATCATTATTAATCACGACAAATGCTACAAAGAAAAGTGTAATACATCTATCATGTACTTTTTAAATCTTTAAAACACATTTAGATATTTAGCACTTGGGATCTTAGTCCCTTATCACATTACTTGGAATCCTCATCCTTCACATCATTATCATCATGATTACTAGATCTGGGTATTCAAACCCCTAGATCACCACATATGTAAGGCCCTAAACTTACTTAATGAATTTAATGAGCTTAATTATCATAATTGAATGTTTAAAACCCTAATCTAACCTTGATTAGTGATAAGTATCTTGTTAAACATCATGGAAAATCAAGAAAAGCTAAGATGTGAATCAATAGTTGAGATTGAATCATCTGAGGTAATTAATGATAATTGTAGTGTTAATCATTAAGTTAAATAAGTGCCCAAGAAGCGATTAATATTTTGATTAGATGAGATAAGCTAATTAGGATGATTTCTTGCTTTGAGGGTGTAGAGGACCTCGCACGTGAAATGTTGTAATAAGAATCGTCTAAATCAGACCTTCGAGGCAATAATTATGCCATTTTTCATTTCCTTGGATGAATTCTGTAATTTCCCAATTTTTGGGTTTAATAACCCCTCAATCCTTTTATTCCTTATCCTTTCTTCCCGATCGATTTAGAAACCACCTAAGCGACGCTCAGCAGGGGTGCGATCCCAACAGAGAGGGAGAGTCGAGGGGCGATTCTTGGCTCCTTGGTTCCAATTCAACAGCACGACCCTCATCCACCTTCTCCTTTCCCTTTTCTTCTTCCTCCAATCTCACCAAACACAGCGCCCCGACCAGCCAGAGAAGGTCGGTCGCAGCAGCAACCTGCCAGCCCTTGCGGCGCTCCCAGCCACCTGCGGCCCTAGAGGCTTGGGCATTGGCGACCAGTAGCTGCAGCTGCAGCTACAGCAGAGCGCCGACCAAGAGCCCTTCTGGGCGCAGCCAACAGCTCAATCCACCGCCTTGGAGTCTGACCTTGAGGTCTAGGCTTGCAACCGCAACCACGAGCAAGACAATCATCTAGCTAGGGGCAGCGCCCCCAACCAGAACAGTAGCAAAATCTGTTGTTTGGAGCAGCGGTAATGGCCAGGAGGCCCGTTTGGGTGTGAGCAGCAGCACCAAGCTATGCTCTTGACTCCGAATGAGAGGTCCAAGCTAGATATTGCAGCTTCCTGTCATGATTCAGCCATCAATGGAGCCATTTCCACCATGCGTGCAACTGCTGTTGCAGTTGGTTTGTAAATAGAAGAACCAAAGATAGAAGACAATCCAACAAACGCTGGAACCGGGACTCTAGATGCATTTCTGGACGAATTCGGACATCCCAAATCACTGTGAGTAGAGTTTCTCTCACTTATCATGAATTAACTATGGCATTTGAAAAGTTTTGGTTAATTGCACAATTTTCGCTGATAACAACAGTTATCAGGCGTTGGGCAGTATTTGGCGTTGCCCGGCTTTTTATTTCATAAATCGCTTCTTTACGCTTTTATATGATCTAGTTTATCATTTGGTCAGTGTGGATTGGACCAGTAAATTTACATGGTTCATCAAAACCTAAATTGCTCATTGGATGAAGAAAGGTGCTAGATGGACAAATTCCTAGCTTACTCTTGGATTTTCTACCCTACCTGCTCGAGATTTCTTCTGTGTGGGGTTTCATCTTCGCATTAGAGGCAAGATTTATAACTTGTTCCACGTTTATTACTTATCATAAACTTTCTAGATCATGTTCTTTCTTGAAAATGATGATTCATGCACTAAAAAGCTATGCTTGACTTAGATTTTGATTTTTATAATGTTCCCTGTTCTGATTTCAGTTATATATGAATCTGTGATCATTTGTGTGTTAGCACTAAGGTATAATGTGACTTGGATCAGGTTATTTTGACAACCTATGTTCACCCCTTAGGTCAGGTTTTGGACCAATTAGAAGTTTAATGATCAACCATTAAATACCCTACTGATGTTATCAATCAATGTTGACATTAGCTTGATATTTGATGTTGATTAAGGAATATAGCGTTGATCTAACAACCTATAGTGATTTAATGATCACTAATGAGGGTGGATGAGGTCTCTACAATTTATGGTGAGTTAATTATATAGTTTTAGCATCAATTAATTCTTAGACCAATGGTTTCTCAGGTCTTGATGCAATGGTCGAACATATACTGTAATTGATGGTTTTAATATATGAACTTGATCCAATGGTCAAGATATAATGTTTATTCCTCTAATAAAGTGGAATTATGGATAATGTAATATGTTGGTCCTAATAATGAGATTTAGATGATTTCCTTTGTATGATCAACTTAAGGATTTTACTTGTTGGCAATGGATGGCTTGTTCGAAATGAACAATTGATTGTGGGTTTTACCCTACTTTCAATAGAACTTTTTGTGTTGTTAATCAAGGGATGTCTAGGGTTAGATGGTGACTCTTTCTAGAGCACAAATCAAGGACTTCGTAGGTGGTTTATCCAAGATGTTTACTTATGTAAACAACCAATAATCTTGCCTTTTAATCATCCAATGGTTCTGGATGGCATTATGGTATAGTGATATGTGTTGAATGATGATGGAACAAATGGAGGGTTACCCTTAATAAGTTAGTCTTAACTATTCATTCATATGAATAGAAGGGTTGATAAGCATATTGTGTTGATATGTAACCCTAATGAGGTATGGCTTGTTATACCTAGCTTTAATATAACTAAATGATGGTAATTGGGTATGAATAGTCATTGAATAACTAATACAACCATGGAGTACTCTATTATTGTTGAAACCCTAGTATGTTATAATCTGATGGTTACACCTTGATTTTGGTGTGGGCTCATACTTGAGAATAGTATGGAATGTAATGGTGATGTTTCACCTTATGCATCCATGATCCAATGGGGATGCCGTGAGTTAGGGTTTGGGTATAAGTGATGATTAGTAACATTGATATAATTTATCATGCTGAACCTAAATCTAATGCAATCAGATAAAGATGGGCATTCATGTTTAACATTCTTATATGATGGAATGATTGTAGAATAACCTCCTTACTATGATCATAACCTTGACATGTTAATTGGTGGTTATCATAGCCACATGGTTGATACTTTCTTATGCTAAACATGTGCATTATGAATATGATGAGTGTTAATCATATATAGATTCCTTGCATGTACATGTAATAAAGGAATGTTCTTAATGTTAATATAGCCCTGCTATGATTGTTTATGAATATCTCCTAGCTCATTAATGCGATATTGTGCTGATCTGGTATATTATATGTAAGTGATGTTGTTGAGCCTTGTTATAAGGCATGGAAAGATAATGATGATCTTGCAGGGAATAATATGATGGTTTTAATGACCTTTGGGCATGGTTGAGCCCTGAATGAGGTGTAATCCTCTTATGTTGATAAGGGTTGATACCCTGTGATATTGTGAAAAGGATTTATATATTGTAATAGTATGATGACTAGTGTGGTCTCATGAATGGAAAAGGAATAGTACCATGTGATGATGAGATGAGAAATTATGTTTCACACATTTTATATATATTCAAAGTTTTGATATTTATATACTTGCTAGAAGTGAATTAGGGTTTGTATGTCCACTTGTTTGATGCAGCCTTAATTCACCCAATTGGCATAACTAATCAAGTGCAACTCTAATCATGTAGTGCCATGTGCCGTAGAACCATCTTCAGTGTCAGAACTTGCTGGATGGTGAAACGAGTATTCCTAAGGGAAACTCAGAGTGCATATTGTTGAATATGCGAGGGTGGCAGGTTGAGGATATATCCTTGTCATCCACAATATAGATTGTGGAGGTTGGCTATGGTCATGCCTCATACATCTGATGTGATTGAGAACGGCTGCAGTCGTGTCTCTGTGGTTATAACATGATGTGATTAGAGGACAACTGTGGTTGTACCTCAGTGATTGGGTTTGAATACCCTGGTTTCTAGTGTCGTGACTTATACCAAGGTCAGACTAGTGGTTTTCAGCTTGACTATATGTCGCTGTGGTGGCAACTTTGACTGATATGTCACTGCCTTTTTACTCGTACTGACCGGGGGGAAGAGATCTTAGGATACCGACACTCCTAGATCTTGTACGGAACCGAATAGCCCTTCGCAGGGGTCGGTTGGACTTTGAATGGTACGATTCAAATTCCTCAGGGCATAATAAAAGATGTAATACAACCGTATATCATATATGTTTAGGGTTATACATGTCGCTTCACATTGGATGATAACCCTTGTTTGTTCTCTTTACATAAAGATGATGCTTAGTGTAATTAAGAGATAGTAATTATACTTATGTTGTGGATATGCATAAGACTATAAATGTGTACATACAGTAGTCATGCTTATGTTGATATCTATACTGCTAATCATGCTTATGCAAATACTCATGCTTATGTTGATAGCTTTGCTGATGATATTGATCTTTTCAAACTGATAGACATGCTAATGTTGTTAGATATGCTTATGATGTTGGAATTATTCATGTTAATAGAGATAACATGCTACTACACTTGCTTATGCTAGTTATGCATATGCTATTGAATCTCTTATACGGTTAATAAGGAAAATGATGATGGTCAACTTGATGATGATAATTGTTATCTTCTCCTTTACATGTTTTGTTAATCATCAATACTATTGATCTTATTTGTTATATCTTATTAAACTGCTTAACTGCTTAATTACTTAAAAATGTTGTAAACAATAAATGTTGTTGATGGTTATATCTCTTACTGGGACTGGGTCTCACCCTTGTGGTTCGCCACACTTTTTTTTAGGTAATCGGAAGTGATAAAACAAATATGTGGCAGCAAAGAGGAGATATGGTAATGAATATTTGATCAAGTTGATTAGATGTCTAGTGTGTCCTAGAGTCGTCCCTGTACTCTCAGGTCCGGGCTAGATAAAGTTTGTATATAATGTTTCAAATGAATCAGACTTTTGTTAGCATATTAATTCTTGTTTGTGTGGCATAGCATGGATACAAGAAAGATGTCGGGATCCTTCAAACGTTTGTGAGCGGGTGTTGATGTTGAAATCGGTTTTAATTTACCCATATTTTTGGGTATGTGATTAATTAGTGATTAATTGTGTTTTATGTTTTGAGTAATCTCGCTTAGCATGACGTGTCCTCACAACATAGCCTTGTTACCTCTATAACATGTAACTATTACCTCTAGGTCCTCAGACTAAGATATTCATTTCACTTGTTGTACAAGTATTTCACATAGCTCACATGGTTTGATTAAGCATCTTGTTACCTCTCACCAGGCAACAACCATTCACATGGCTCACAAGGCCCATTAAACATCTTGTCACCTCTCACTAGGAAACAACTATTCACATGGCTTATTGAACATCTTGTCACCTTTCACTAGGCAACAATATATTTTAGGTCATCAGACCACATAAACATTATACTTATTATACAAGTATTTAGCATGCTTCACAAAGCTTATTCAATAAGAGAAGTACAACCTTCCCATTATTAGGGTTAGGGTTTCTCTTTATAGCCGAATAGAGTTTCAAGTTCATATTATCAATCCAAACCCTAATTTAATACTCCACACATCTAGGAGCATATATTGATATCATAAGTATTCAATCATACTTATTTATTCTCATCATTTATCATTAAATGATTATCAACACAAAGTATGAGTTTCTCTCTCATCCTCACTAGGATATTGATTTCATCATGATTTTGGTTCAATACTCTTCTTGAGGAATGTTGGTTAATCATTAACAATTCTCATCATCTTTTATATTGTAATTAACATAGCCTGCAACATATGTCACTCAATCAATCACATATGATTGAAGTGTCCCTTCCATATCGGGTATCAAGATGTGTGTATATTAACATATTATGCTTTAAGATACATTCTTATTTCATGTAGTGTATCCATATCGGGCATGTGGTATAACCACATCACCATGTCATGTTTTAGGGTGTATCCCCTAATCATCATATCGTGTACCCATATCAAATTGACTATCACTTAGTTCTTATCAACACAAGATAACTTCATATCGAGTATGAACTAGTTGCTTGACCCCATATCGGGTATGAGCTAGTTGCTTGACCCCTTATCAGCTATGAGCTATATGTTAGGTGCCATATCATGCACAAAGTGTGCATCATATCGAGCATGGAGTATATGCCTCATCATGTATCATTTAAGTGATATATACAAGACACCATATCAGTTTCCCCTCCAGAATTATTATATTGGATCTCCATGTTGGTTAACATATCGGGTTACCATGTTAGGTAAACCCTTAGGCTCAAAACCTTTGTATACCTTCAAGGATCAACCCTATCTTATAGTTACATGACAAGCTAGGTGTCTAATTGAATTCTCTTATCACAATTCATTACACAAAGGATATGGTCTATCAGATTTCAATCCCTCAACCAAGGTTTGCCACCATATTGGGTAAAATGAGCCATATCGTGCATGAGGTATGAATTGGACCTCATATAGTTCACAAGGTAAAAGTAGGTACTATTCCTATCATCCAAGGGATATCATTCATATTGTCCATGTGGTATCACTCACCACTTGTATCGGCTTACCCATCACCTTGGGTTTTCAACTCTATATTATTTAGAGTGTTCACTATCTCTATATCGTGTAAGAGTTGTAATCTTAGACTTGTATCGTGTATAAGGGGTAAGTGGGTATATCCCATATTGTTCAAAAGGCATGACTCGTATCGTATATGAGCTACCATCTATCCCCATATCGGGTTAACCCCCATCTTGGGTTTCATATCGGGTTAAGGTATTTCAACCATATCGAGATATACCTTGTTATTTGAATCCATATCTTATATGTGCATAAGTGTATTCTCAATCAATCATATCGTGCACTAGATGGGTGCTTCAGGATATCGTATACCAGGTGTGTATTACATGATCATATCATGCAAGGAGTACTTGTTTGTCTTACTCATATCAGGTTACCCAAACTAGGGTTTTGACATATCGACTTACAGGTATACACTTGACCCTATATCGTGCATGGAGTCTTCACTTGACTTCGTATCGTGCAAAAGGTATATGGTTAACACCATATTGTGTTTAGGGTATAAAATTCATCTCCATATCATGCACAGAGATATAATCTCGCAAGCATATCGTGCAAGTGATGCATGCATATTACCATATTGGATTAGAGGTAGTTGTTTGTGTACTTAAACCCGATATCACTTTATAAAGTGATACTATCTTCTTCAAGCTCTAGACCTTCGTTCTAACTATTTTAGTACATGGGTAACAGGTCCAACAACTACTAGAACTCATAATTTCACCAACTATTCAAGAAGATTTCGGAATTGAAAGTGGATCATTAAATATAGCAAGATAGGTGATGAATAATAACATGATTGGGTTCAAGTTATATAACCCGCCTTGTGAACAACTTCAAAGCTCCAAGTTCTAAAGACTTTCATACCTAAGGTTGAAGATGAACTTCTCCATGGTCCAAGGATCATTCACAATTCCTCCATAGACAAGAAATCACCATAGTTAAGCACTTGGTGAAGAAGGAAAGAAAGGAATATCCATAACCCGATATCCTACTTCAACCAAGGTTGAAGATGACCAAAGCCTTACCTTGAGCTTGGTGATTGAGATCTCCTTGATCCTTAAGCTACTTTTCATGATACCTATGGGGCTTTGCACGATATCTCCAAGGAGGATGGTTGTGGGGTTCGTAAACTTCCATAAGTTGGTGGAAGGTGAAGTATATATACTTGAGTTCATGAGATAAAGCATATAAGAGGTGTCTTCATCTCATGCTACTAGATGACACGTGCCCATGCATGGTTGAAATGTGGCCATGCATGCACACATACATATCTTGCTATGTAAGAGTCTTGAGGATAAGCTAGGGGTGATATTTTGGTCCTCCTTTATCTTGTTGGATAAGTTACCACATCGTTATCTCATCAACAAGGCAAACCGATACACTTTATGCAAGGAACTTGCAACTCATCATGGACCACCCCTTTGAGGTGCCTTTCCCGTCATGGATTTTCCAAGGATCAACAAACCGATAGGAGAATTCTATTATGGCTCCTTGGCCGATAGTGCTCCTATATCAAATCCACAACTCGATACAACACATATAAAGCTTTACCTTTAATTCTTCCTTGATTTATTCATCACTAGGAGTATCATCATTCAAAGATGATTCAAACATAACGTATCCTTCTTTCTATTTCCTCTAAAAGATATATAGAGGGAGTAGGGACACTCTAGAGTGGGTAATTTTCATTTCTACCCTATATTTTGGGTAAATTACAAATTGTACCAAAATTGGTGCATATAGTACTAGCATTGTTCAAACAAGTTATAACTTGGGATTTAGGCTTTCCACAAGCCACCACTTAGCGTCATTATCTATATTTTATGATATTAAAACACTTAGAACACATTCACCATTTGACATTTTGCAATGTAACCCCTCATCTTGGGCAAATTGCACATTTCACTCACACTATCAAATAATGCACAAATAGTTTGCAATTAAGCTCAAACTTGAAAATAGACTTCACAAGAAACCTTAATTACTTTCCAAAAGATTAGAATCCGTTTGTAAGTAACTTACTTAATCAAAAATTCTTGGGTTAAGCCATAACCCAGGTCATGGGTGTTACAATTATAATCCCCTAACAAGGATTTCATCTCCGAAATCCCAGATGAAGGAAGACAATTGTCATTCATGCATCATATCATCAAGTATCAACATAACCTCTTGATGTTATTGAACTGACAAAGAACTTTGACCAGCACAAAGTCCTTCCATTAAAGATCATCATAAGATCTGTCACATATGACACATACTCAGCTGTCCTTTCCATTTCTGACTACGGAGTCAACTCTATGTCAAGTAACACTTCCTAAGTCAGAGAAGTACTATTCATACTTCAAATAATTCAGGTGTCAAACCTTATTGAATCACATCTTTCATGTGATAAGATTCCTGATTCTAGGGAGTCTTCCATACTCCTCACTCAGTCTAGCATTTCACTTTCAAGGAAAGACTAGGGTTACGTCCTGTCACCCACTTGGGACTACAAGTCTTATCCTACATCTTTAGTGCCACTCTAAACTGTCGACACAACACAAAAATTTCTTATGACTCATACCTACTATCTTTCTAGTTGTAAATTCTCTTGTCATAAGGAAAGGTTACTTACTAAAGAAGAACTTATCTCAGAGATATCTCTAGATGTTATGAATAAATTGCTTCAACAAATCTAGATAGGGATACTCTTAAGGAATTATTTTTATCTTGATAAGCTTTCTCTCAAAACGATTTTATAAGTGTTCCTTCAATTAATACCTCCTTATTGATGTCATGTTTATACAGAGCACAAACCCCTAACATATGGTCTCTATACTAGAGTTATCTCAAGGTTGCCCCTTCTAGGTAACCAAACATTATTCATCTTATCAGGAGTCATATTCTTACTTTCCTATACCACCTGGCACATCTTGGGTACCATAATTTCTTACCTTGGTATCCTTCACATGTGTCGAAAACACATCACATCTTCCATCATTCCCATCTCTCTATCATTAATACCAATGTCAAACATACAAAATGATCTTTCTTTTATCTTGGGACATTATATATTACACATTATCTTTATCTTGGAACCAAGGTCCAAGACAAACTGATACTTTTCTAAGTATCCATCAAGAGATCACTTCTAACTCATGCACATCAAGTGTCCTCAAACTCACTTGATTGCCATGTCCCTAAAAGGAAGGAACACAAAGAAACATATTCCTTTCATCACCCCATCATTACCCAGGGTTGTTCATCAAAGAGGAAAAATTATCATCTCCTAAGACTACTACATGAACTTTCAACTATTCATGAGTCAATTACACTTGTTTTGTCCTAGGTTCCTTGCCATCTGCATAGAAATTATATTGACGATTACACATCATCATCCCTTTCTTTGTTATTTCCTATCATATCTATGATCATTTCATGATTTTATCACATTTCCCATTTTCCACATTATGGAAAAGATCTTTACTATTCACACATACTTTATCAAATAGGGATCATCTCCCTTGTTCTCATTCTCTTATCATGAGGATTATACTTTTTACTTCCTCATACACATAGATTGATCTGAGATCGTCTCAGGTTCCATTTTATTGCACTTAGATGTGATACAAATATCCATACCATATTTCCAATTTCGTTATGCTCTTTAGATTGTCTCAAAATGATTACACTATCAGAGTAATCAGAAAGATAACAATCTAAGAGTTCCATACTTACCTTTTCTTCAATAGTTGAATACCTGACCAGGGTATACAAGTACTGATATTAGGTGGTATGCACTTTTTTTACTATCATATTCCTTACTTTTCATATCATAAAAAAACATAGGACTTAGCAATCCCTGGATTTTCTCCAGTCATCACTTCTATACTTCATCCTCTTTTACAGAGATAAAAGAAATTGTAAAGCATTTAGTAGATTACTGAGCAAAATGTAAGTCCTCATCTTCCTTATGTCCTCATAAGAATAGTCAAAGGAAGCTCAATAACAACTACTTTTCTTATATTTAACAAATAGAATCATGAATCAACATATTAGAATGACACTATTTCATCTGACCTATCTCGACTCGTGGTTTGTTTATAGCCTCAAGCTGATTCTTTTCATAGAATCTCATCGTTGCCTGATCCCAACAGCGTGCTTTATTGTTCGGTGCAGATGGACCTACTCGGGACGTCTGTCTACATCCTCGTATGCCACTGCTAGACCATTGCCTTTGGGAGTCTTATTGACTCTACCTCGGCGGTTGGGTCATTTCCTCCTTCCTTTTTGGACAAAAGGATTTAATATGCCCAATCTGTTTACACTCATAACACATCTTATAAGCATCCCCTAGCCTTGTCGGCCATATAACCGATGTAGAGGCCAAGTCAAGAGTTCTAACTGGTGGAACATCAGGTCCTTTTCCCTTTCTTGGTAGCCACTTCCCTAGTACATTAGACATTGGTTGTACTGGTGGTACCAAAAACTTCCCCTTTTTTAGAACTACTAGGCATATGTTCCCAAGTTTGGATAGATCTTTTATTAATCCCTACCTCATTATCCTCTCCTAGACAGTCCTTTATGAGATGTCCTGGTTGCCTACACCTGTAGCAAACTCTGATTTTGGGTTGTAACCTAGTTCTTTCAACATTTTCCATTGCTCCAACGTAATGGTGTTGATCAGGAATCCTACTAGAGCCCAAAATTTTATCATTGGGGGCTGGTAATCTAGGTTGTATGGCTTGTATCTGATCCTCGATATGCCTTAATGTTTTCATTACCAATCTGGTGAGAGCATTAAAAGCATGGTTCTCTATCATGGTTGGATCAACCTGGGGATTCTCAGGCAGTTGATCTTCTCTCTCCTGGTCCCTTGCACCTTCTCCCGGTGCAACAACATTGCTTTCAACCATGTACTCCTTGTTTTCTCCAGACATCTTTAAGCTTTATTCTACCTTCTGCATAAGCAGAAGTCACTATAAGATATATTGGAGGACACTAGAATAGGCTCAACACCTTAGTCCTATGTCTCTGTAGACTCAGCGAATCTTAAGCTCTGATACCAAACTTGTAATGAATGCCATCAAACCAACAACCAAATCGTTACTAATTATGCGGAATAATCATAAACAATGGATTAGCAAAAATCACTAAAATTAAAAACCATTTTGGAAAGAGATCCACCTCTAGGAAACTCTTAGTGAAAGGTTCAATGCTCATACATATCATTATTCATACTGTACATACATTGTTTCATGTTATCTTGAGGACAATATATAATAGTTTCTCTATCAAAACACATACTGGAGCAACATAAAACCTCGAGGCTTACAAGCTAAAATCTCAGATCGTTCATGAAACCATTACGAACCGAATCCAAGGACCTGAGAGTACAGAGACGACACATAAGACTTCTATCTACAAGACACGACAGACAATACACTCAACCTGAGCTGTCACTGCTGCCTCAGCTATTGTTTCTCCTCTAAAGAAAGGTCTCCACCACCTTGTGTATGTCCACCTTAAAAAATAGTAGATACCACAGGGTGAGACAATTGTCCAAGCGATAAATATAACTCTCTACCGATCATATTATTATCATAGATAAGTATTATAAAATTGAGCAGAAGTTCTTTTATATTAGCAGGCAGGATTAATCATTGTATGATTAGAATAAGGTAATCTCTTTACTTAAGGAGAATGATGCATCTACCCATGTTAGAGTAATAAACCATCTATCTTCTCTACAAGTAATGTAAAGAAACATAAATAACATCTATCGAGCTAAGTTCTATAACTGAATTGTGCATCAAATAATGTTTTCCGTATTCGATCCTTAAGCAAATATGCTACACGGCTGAACATATTTTACAATCACTCATATGCCCTGAGGAGTTGAAGTATACCCCGTTCATCTCCAACCGACCACAAATTTCTCACAAGTCGGTACCATATAAGGTCAATGGAAGAGCCAGCTGCCAAGACCTCTCCTATCTTGGTTAGTATGAGATCACATAGATTCAAAACGACATCTCATGTCATATGTTGGAAGGACATCTCGTGTCGCTGCAAAAAGAGCTTGCCAGGGTACAAGGCATCTTCACTCAGAGTTACTACGTTAGCATGTACTCTTCTAGGGAAACAACATACACACAACTATCCCCAGTTATAAAATTACTAAATCATGACATATAACAAATCCCCAAGATTGTGGACGTAAGGGGGTCGGCTCACATATGGACGTCTAAACTTACACCCCCACATATTAAAAAATATGCACTCTGGGTTATTCTGTAGGAAACCCATTTCACCATTCAGCAAATTCAGATGTTGATGGATCTATGGTCAGGGCAACATTTTCTAGTTTCTAATGATATATTACATGCATTATAGCACTCTTTTAGCATCAAACAAGTTATCATTATTAATCACAACAAATGCTACAAAGAAAAGTGTAATACATCTATCACGTACTTTTCAAATCTTTAAAACACATTTAGATATTTAGCACTTGGGATCTCAGTCCCTTATCACATTACTAGGAATCCTCATCCCTTCACATCATTATCATCATGATTACTGGATCTGGGTATTCAAACCCCTAGATCACCACATAGCCTTGTTACCTCTATAACAGGTAACTATTACCTCTAGGTCCTCAGACCAAGGTATTCATTTCACTTGTTGTACAAGTATTTCACATAGCTCACATGGTTTGATTAAGCATCTTGTTACCTCTCACTAGGCAACAACCATTCACATGGCTCACAAGGCCCATTAAACATCTTGTCACCTCTCACTAGGCAACAACTATTCACATGGCTTATTGAATGTTGTGTGATTTGTATATCATCTTTTCACATGTTATCACACACAAATTTGGTTCTTTCTAGTGTAATTCAGTCTCTTTCATATTAATTTTTTCCATCTTTTAGTTGTTCTACGTACCCCATAACTTGTATTGCAAAATTGCCACAAAAAGGACTAATTTCAGATGATATTTCTACAGAAACAGAAGAATGCACGGCGTGCAGTTACAAACGCACGGCGTGCACCTTTCCAGAAAAGACCAGTTCACTGAAGCAGTAAAGTGCACGGCGTGCACGATGGAAACGCACGGCGTGCACGTTTCCAGAAACTTACAGAACACAAATGCACGACGTGCACCTGGGACGCAAACTGCTGAAGAAGTTCTGCAAAGTTGCACGACGTGCAACTCCTCAACGCACGCCGTGCACTGATCAACCAGTTACAACTGCACTGCAGGTGCACGGCGTGCACCTGGCAATTTTAGAATTCCAAAAATTCAAAATACAATTTTAAAAGAAAGAGGGAAGCGAAGGGACGGTTACGTTCGGCCATTTGGAGGTTTTCTCTCGTCCCAAAGATAGAGGAGAGCAGAGGAGGGCGATTTGGGAGGAAACTAAGGTGGTTTCTTGCACAAAGAGACCATTTCTTCTTCTCCACTTCTCCTTAGTCATCTTCAAGGTGCAGCCAACGTTCCCAACTCTGAGCAGCTTCTTGAGAGAGGAGTAGGCCCGACTTGGAGCAGCTAAAGGAAGGGAATTTCGTCCTAAAGCCAGAATTCTTGCTCCTTGTGGTTACATCTTCATTTCTTCTTGTCTTTTCTTCTCTAAACCATGGCTAGCATTGAGAATTCTGTAGAAACTCTGCTGTACATTGTTATGGACGAGTAGATCTTTTCTTCTTGGGCATGGGAGAGTAACTCCCATGCCATAGCATGTAATGAACAAGTAATTTTGTACTAGATGCATTTTCTTCTTGTTTCCTTACCTTGAGAGTGTCGGTTACTCTTTTCCTTGCATGTACTGTTGGCCACCTTATATGCATGATTTATGCTTTCTTGATTTGTTTGAGAAGACAAGTAGGTTTGTATGGAGACGCTCTTCTTGGCAACTCTTCTTCTTCTACGAGAGTAGAGAAGAATGAATTGAGGATCTGTTTGTGATCATAAACGAAGTTCATGTACGAGAGTGCTGTTTTGAGTTATGATCGTTACATTTACACCGAGAGGTGAAATGTAACACAACTTTTCCTTGAAACATGATCTTATGTATGTTTAAATTATTTTGTTCTCTTAATTGCTATGGCATATGAGTGAAATCCTAATGTCCAAGATTTATAAACTTTCTGAATTCGGACTTTCCTTGTAATCCTTGTTGTTTGCTTAAATCTGAATTTTCTGTAGTTAAAACCTAATCCTTATGCTTTTAGAACAAATCTTTTCTACTCTTTAAAATCGGTCTAGATTGTTGAACTATAGTATTGTTGCGTTCATTTAAGTTATCTCAGCTCCTTGTGTTCGACCTTAACTATACTACCTCCGTATACTTGCAGAGTTTGGTTAAGTTGAGTAAACTTTCCATTACTTGGATTGAAACTCGTTTATTTAAATAACCAACATTGAACATCTTGTCACCTTTCACTAGGCAACAATATCTTTTAGGTCATCATACCACATAAACATTATACTTATTATACAAGTATTTAGCATGCTTCACAAAGCTTATTCAATAAGAGAAGTACAACCTTCCCATTATTAGGGTTAGGGTTTCTCTTTATATCTGAATAGGGTTTTAAGTTCATATTATCAATCCAAACCCTAATTCATTGCTCCACACATCTAGGAACATATATTGATATCATAAGTATTCAATCATACTTATTTATTCTCATCATTTATCATTAAATGATTATCAACACAAAGTATGAGTTTCTCTCTCATCTTCACTAGGATATTGATTTCATCATCCTTTTGGTTCAATCCTCTTCTTAAGGAATATTGGTTCATCATTAACAATTCACATCATCTTTTATATGGCAATTAACACAGCCTACAACATATGTCACTCAATCAATCACATATGATTGAAGTGTCCCTTCCATATCGTGTATCAAGATGTGTGTATATTAACATATTATGCTTTAAGATACATTCTTATTTCATGTAGTGTATACATATCGGGCATGTGGTATAACCACATCACGTCATGTTTTAGGGTGTATCCCGTAATCTTCATATCGTGTACCCATATCAAATTGACTATCACTTAGTTCTTATCAACTCAAGATATCTTCATATCGGGTATGAACTAGGTGCTTGACCCCATATTGGGTATGAGCTAGTTGCTTGACCCCTTATCAGGTATGAGTTATATGCTAGGTGTCATACCATGCACAAAGTGTGCATCATATAGAGCATGGAGTATATGCCTCATCCTGTATCATTTAAGTGATATATACAAGATACCATATCAGTTTCCCCTCCAAGATTATTATATTGGATCTCCATGTTGGTTAACATATCGGGTTACCATGTTAGGTAAACCCTTAGGCTCACAACCTCTGTATACCTTCAAGGATCAACCCCATCTTATAGTTACATGACAAGATAGGTGTCTAATTGAATTCTCTTATCACAATTCATTACACAAAGGATAGGGTCTATCAGATTTCAATCCCTCAACCAGGGTTTGCCACCATATTGGGTAAAATCAGCCATATCATGCATGAGGTATGAATTGGACCTCATATCATTCACAAGGTAAAAGTAGGTACTATTCCTATCATCCCAGGGATGTCATTCATATCGTCCATGTGGTATCACTCACCACTTGTATCGGCTTACCCATCACCTTAGGTTTTCAACTCTATATTGTTTAGAGTGTTCACTATCTCTATATCGTGCAAGAGTTGTAATCTTAGACTTGTATCATGTATAAGGGGTAAGTGGGTATCTCCCATATTGTGTAAAAGGCATGACTCATATTGTATATGAGCTACCATCTATCCCCATATTGGGTTAACCCCCATCTTGGGTTTCATATCGGGTTAAGGTATTTCAACCATATCGGGATATACCTTGTTATTTGAATCCATATCTTATATGTGCATAAGTGTATGCTCAATCAATCATATCATGCACCAGATGGGTGCTTCAGGATATCATGTACTAGGTGTGTATTACATGATCATATTGTGTAAGGAGTACTTGCTTGTCTTACTCATATCAGGTTACCCAAACTAGGGTTTTGACATATCGACTTACAAGTATACACTTGACCCTATATCATGAATGGAGTCTTCATTTGACTTCCTATCGTGAAAAAGGTATATGGTTAACACCATATCGTGTTCAGGGTATAAACTTCATCTCCATATTGTGCAAGGAGATATAATCTCACAAGCATATCGTGCAAGTGAGGCATGTATATTACCATATCAGGTTAGAGGTACTTGTTTGTGTGCTTGAACCTGATATCACTTTATAAAGTGATACTATCTTCTTCAAGCTCTAGACCTTCGTTCTAACTATTATAGTACATGGGCAACATGTCCAACAACTACTAGAATTCATAATTTCACGAACTATTCAAGAAGATTTCAGAATTGAAAGTAGATCATTAAGTATAGCAAGATAGGTGATGAATAATAACATGATTGGGTTCAAGTTATATAACCCACCTTGTGAACAGCTTCAAAGCTCCAAGTTCCAAAGATTTGCGTCCCTAAAGTTGAAGATGAACTTCTCCAGGGTCCAGGACTCGTTCACAATTCCTCCATAGACAAGAAATCACCATAGTTAAGCACTTGGTGAAGAAGGAAAGAAAGGAATATCCATAACCCGATATCCTCCTTCAACCAAGGTTGAAGATGACCAAAGACTTACCTTGATCTTGGTTCTTGAGCTCTCCTTGCTCCTTGAGCTACTTTGCATGATACCTAAGGGTATTTTCACAATATCTCCAAGGAGGATGGTTGTGGGGTTCATAAACTTCCATAAGTTGGTGGAAGGTGAAGTATATATACTTGAGTTCATGAGATAAAGCATATAAGAGGTGTCTTCACCTCATGCTACTAGATGACACGTGGACATGCATGCTTGACATGTGTCCATGCATGCACACATACATATCTTGATATGAAAGAGTCTTGAAGATAAGCTATGGGTGATATTTCGGTCCTCCTTTATCTTGTTGGATAAGTTACCTCATCTTTATCTCATCAACAAGGCAAACCGATACACTTTATGCAAGGAACTTGCAACTCATCATGGACCACCCCTTTGAGGTGCCTTGCCTGTCATGGCCTTTTCCAAGGCTCAAAAAACTGATAGGAGACTTCTATTATGGCTCCTTGTCCGATAGTGCTCCTATATCAAATCCACAACTCGATACACCACATATAAAGCTTTACCTTTAATTCTTCCTTGGTCTATTCATCACCAGGAGTATCATCATTCAAATATGATTCAAACATAGTGTCTCCTTCTTTATCTTTCCTCTAAAAGATACATATAGGGAGTAGGGACACTCTAGAGGTGGTAATATGCATTTCTATCCTATATTTTGGGTAAATTACAAATTGTACCAAAACTTGTGCACATAGTACTAACATTGTTCAAACAAGTTATAACTTGGGATTTAGGCTTTCCACAAGCCACCAATTAGCATCATTCTCTCTCTTTTATGATATTAAAACACTTAGAACACATTCACCACGTGAAATTTTGCAATGTAACCCGTCATCTTGGGCAAATTGCACATTTCACTCAGACTATCAATTAATGAACAAATAGTTTGCAATTAAGCTCAAACTTGAAAACAGACTTCACAAGAAGTCTTAATTACTTTACAAAAGATTAGAATCAGTTTGTAAGTAACTTAATCAAAACTTCTAGGGTTAAGCCATAACCCAGGTCAGGGGTGTTACATCAGCATGTAGTAGTTAAAATCCTCCATGGATTTGGCAGAAGGGGGATCCAAGCCCATCTTCTCATCTACTTTCCTCACAACATTAAAGTCCCAAAGGATAACCCAGGGGGAGTCAATGTTGTGAAAGATCACTGCGATCTCATTCCATAACCTAACTCTATCACTATCGGGGTTATGTCCATAAATAGCAGTGATGGAGAAATCTTTGTCAGCACAAGAAACTTTCAAATGAATAGACTGGTCAGTTTCACAGATCTTGTTCACAGAACTAACATCCTCTTTCCACAAGACAATGACTCTCTCCATAACATGAGAGTTGTGATTGGATATCCATCTATACTCTGAAAATAGTTAGACATAAGCTTACACATCTTAGATTCCCTAACTTTAGTTTCATTAAGAATAATGATGTTCGGTCTGAACTCCTTAATTTTATTCTGGACTTCCAAGGCTTTTAGATTTAAGCCTCTGACATTCCATGAGAAGATATTGATGGAGCTATCCATTGGGACCAATACTTCACTGTTTTGGGACATTTCTGAACTGACATCGTCCTTGCCATCCACCTTCAAGTTGGATAAGGCACTCTAGGTATTTAGAACAAGCTCCTTACTAGTAGTTGGAGGCTTCCTACCCTTTCCTTTCCCTTTCTTTCTTCTGTAACCTTTTTGAACCTTGTAACCATCATCTTCGATTACCTATTCAGCCAGGGGTGGTGTAGATAGATCAACAATAGACCCTATGCCAATACTATCAGCCTCAGAAGAATCTAAACTTGAGTTAAGTAAGGTATCTTCAAAAGAGTCACTAGGGACACGAAACTCCTCCTACTCTCTAGGAGCAACCATAGGATTGCCACCATCAACAATAGGGCTAGGAACTTGAGGCACTGTGTTTTCAATAGGAGCTGACTTTATAATAGATGAACTCGAAGTAACTTGCACAACCTGCTCATCATTAGTAGGTGTAGACAGCTTATTCAAGATGGTATGTGTCACAGGAATAACCTCAACCACCTTCACAGCATCAGAACCTGGATTCTTCTGTACCCACATCATCTTCTTTCTTTGATTAGAAGCACTCCTAACACAGTCATTGTGTCTGAACAACTTACACACAGAGCATGAATTAGGCCGCCATTCATAATAGAAATTGATAACATGAGAAACACCTTTATCACTCTCCACTTCTAGCTCACTTGGGAAAGTCGAGTCTGCCGCCATTAGGATCTGTAACCTTTCAAACTCCAAGTTTCTCAGCTCAAACATTGTTTTGTCAACTCGTAGCGGATTACCAAGGAAAGAGCCTATCCTCAAGAACATCTTCATGTCCCAGATCTCAAGTGGGAGGTTGTGTACATGAATCCAGATAGGCATATCAGTGAGTTTGAACCTTCACAGAGCATCCCCTGGTTTCTATTTCATCAGAACCATTGGTTTGATTCTGACGAAATACAACCCGCCATCAAGAATATTTTCCAGATCCAACTCATCAAAGAACTTGATCAAGAAGAAACCCTGCCCATGGCTCATGACCTCAATCATCCCCTTCAGAATCCAAATCTACGATAGGTACTTCTCAAGAGTCGGAAGATAAGGCTTGAACCCGACAATGTAGCCTGCAAGGCATTTTTTCCATCTCTCCGCATTCCTAATAGCCTCCTCCTCTGGATAGATGAGCTTATGGCCTTGGATCTCGATTTCCATCTTCTCTAACAAAGTGTCGTAATACCTTGGTTTCATCAGATCTTCCCAGGACTTGGTAGTAGAGCCAGTGAGTTTAGCATTAAGGTCAAAAGAGGATTCGACAGAAAACATTCCAACGGAGGAAAGCTTGCTCCTCCGAGATGGAGAGGGAGGTCTGCCTCTAGGAACACCATTGTCGTGTCGCTGTCCATCGTTGCAAGAAGCCATCTAGAACCCCCTAATCAAGTATTCGCCTTTATATTAGTTGGTTAAGAGATAACTCTAATTTGACATCAATTACATACTATTTACCTTAATTTTGTAATTACATGCATGTTTGTGGACTAATATGCAATTTCATCATTGTTGAGTTAATTGATACTTTATCTTATTTTTATTATTCCTTGTTGTATTGCTTGATTAGGTTTGGATTTAATGCTTTTGGCCTTAGTTGGAATACGGTTTCAACCCCAGTTACCAAGACCTAACACTAGCTAGTGTGGTAGTGGTAGCCATGGAGGTGGTTGATAGAATCATCAAACTATGAAGATCCTAGCTTCACTGATCAACGGAATCCTTGTACTTCATCAAATAATGAGATTCTTGGTTTCATTAACTGATGTCTTGGTAGGCCTTTGATGTGTGTGATATTACACTGGAAAATTCACTAGGGGTGAAATCCCTAAAGTTTACCTAAACCAGCGTACAATAATCATCATCTACAAGCGAACCGATCTTACTGTAAGATAGTTCAAGATCAAACCAAAAGGATAATGTATTTACAAATTAGCTGATCTAGGTAACTGAGCAAGAACTAATGTTTATCACAAGATTGATGGTTGTTGATTATTCTAATTGCAAATAATAAATAATTGGACTAAATTCAAGATTTATAAATTGATGGGAACACTATGGTGGAATGGATTTCACCACTGCTACCTATCATTTTCTCTCTCACTACATCATATAAGTATGGAAATATATATGTTGAGGCTAGGAAAATCCATCTTTCAACGTTAGGATTAAAACCCTGATAGATATCTCTTTAAGTTCATTGTCATGTTACCTAGAGTTCATGCATTTGTCACCTCAAAAAACACCTATCTAAAATTTATACAAGGGTTTCACATAAATCAAACAATATATTAGATATTAGGTTCAAAGTTCTCTACACCCAAGATTTGATTTCCTTATAAACTTGATGATCATGCAAGAATATAAGCATAAAAACATTGGTCCATACAATAGTAGATGTAGTAAGGAGACAAAATTGGGTAGTGGGGCTAAGGTGAAGCACGTGTTGTACCTACTGAAGGGTAGTGATGGCCATTGGTGGGGCATCAAGGAAGAGAAGAGACCCAGTGTAGTGATCAGTTGGGAGGGGTTTCAACGGGAGTTTGTGAGTCGATACTTCCCAGAGACGTTCTTGGATGAGAAGATCTTATAGTTTGAGAAGATCTGACGGGGATCTATGATGATCAATGAGTACAAGGTGAAGTTTATGGAGTTTTTGATGTTTTTCTCACATGGCTGTGATGGATAAGGAGAGGATCTGGCATTTTGAGAAGGGTTTGAGCTTAGAGTTGATGACTACAGTGTTAGCTCTGGAGAACAGTGAGAAGTTTGCAACGTTTGTAGAGTCTGTGAGACTGATAGGGCAATCAACGATAAAGAAGTGTGAGGCTAATGCTAAGAAGAGACTGGCTCAGTTTTAATGATAGTCTTCTAGAGGCTTCAAGAAGCCTAGGTTCTCATCACCTCAGTCACAATAGAGATCAGTGGTTCAATCTTAGTCGTCACCAACCAAATGTAGAGGTCATAGCTTTCCGCTAGAAGGATCTTATGTGTAACGTAAGTATTAGTGATAGGGTTGTCTAGGCCACAATATGACTCAAGGACTTGCCATAAGTGTGGGCAAGTAGGGCACATCAGATGGTCTTCTCATATGGAGGATGAGGAAGTGACACAACAACCTAGATAGAGTCAGTAGGGTTCCCAGTGACAATAGTTCAACAGTGGCAGTGGCAGAGGATGTGGTTAGGTGTCACATGTTGGTTCTTCAGGATATGCCAGTAGAGGACATGGGCAAAAATAGGTGATGGCTCGATACTATGCCATGAGTCACTCAAACGGAGTGATCAATCCATGGGCCGTGAGAGGTCAGATGGAGTTATTTCATTCTGATTTGTTTGCATCTTCTTTTATATCTATTTTGGTTGACCTGGGTGTGACACACTCTTTTATCACTAGAGAGGTGATAGATAGTTGTTTCTTTCTTATTAGTCATAGATCTGACAGTCTCCACTTAGAAACCCCTTTGGTTGGTTGTTCTAAGTTGTAGGAGGTGTGTCCATCTTGTGTTCTTTCTTTCTTAGGATGCAACATTCAAGTGGACCTTATACCACTTAACATGCATGGATTCGATGTGATCATTATGATGGAGACCTTGGAGAAGTACTGGGTGGTCTTGGACTATAGTTCCAAGGTAGCAATGTTTGTTGATGTTGATGTTTTGTGGGTCTTCCAAGGAGATAGGAATATTCTCCCAACGTATTTGGTGTCAGCAATCACAATAGAGAGGCTGATGAGCCAGGGGTGTGAGGATTTCTTGGCACATGTGATGGATACCAAGGTGAGGAGTCCTAGTATCTTGGAAGTGCCATTGGAACGTGAGTTTAAGGATGTGTTTCCTGATGAGTTTCTCAGTGTGTTCTCCTCCTTGAGAGATTGATTGAGATAAATCTGGTTTGTGGTACATGACTGATAGCACAATCACCGTACAAGATGGCACAAGTTGAGATGCAAGAGTTGAAGAAGCAGTTACAGGAGCTGCTAGAGAAATATGCTATCAGACTGAGCACTTCCCCTTGGGGTGCTCCTGTGTTGTTTGTCAAGAATAAAGACGGTTTTATGAGGTTGTGCACTGATTACCAGCAATGGAATAAGGTAACGATCAAGAACAAGTACCCTTTGTCGCAAATAGACGATCTGTTTGATCAACTGAGAGGTGTTGCATTGTTATCTAAGATAGACCTGAGGTCAAGATACCATCAGTTACGGATCAAGATGGATGACATACCCAATTCAGCTTTTAGGACTAGGTATGGTCACTATGAGTTTGTGGTTATGTTATTTGGGCTAACAAATGTGTCGAAAATAGTCATGGATCTGATAAACAGGGTGTTCTGACCTTTATCTTGATCAATTTATAGTTGTGTTCATCGACGACATCCTGATATACTCTAGAGATAGCCAACAACATGAGCAACATCTACGACAGGCATTTACTTTGTTGAGACATCACAAGTTGTACACCAAGTTCAACAAGTATGAGTTCTGGATGAAGGAGGTGCCTTTTCTTGGGCACGTGATATCTTCTAGAGGAGTCTGTGTGGATCTAAAGAAGGTTTAGTTGTGTTAGAATGGGAGCAACTGAAGACACCGATAAAGGTTTGCAGCTTCCTAAGTTTGGCAGGCTACTACAAGAGGTTTATTAAGAACTTCTGTGTAGTGGAGTTACCCCTAACTAAGTTGACAAGGACATGTGTGTCATTTGTATGGGATGATAGGTGTTAGATTTTTTTCCAGATTTTGAAGGAGAAGCTAACCAGTGCACTGGTATTGGTTTACCTGAGTAAGGAAAATGCTATAGCATCTTTTGTGATGCATAAAAGAATGGTTTGGGATGTGTGCTGATGCAAGATAAGAACATGATTTCTTTCGCTTTGAGATAGCTCAAGAAACATTAGGAGAGATACATGACACATGATCTGGATGTTGTGACTGTGGTCCATGATTTGAAGATCTGGATACACTACCTTTATGGTGAGCAGTTTCAGATCTTCACTGACAACAAGAACCTTCAACACATCTTCTCAAAGCAGGATTTGAATATGTGGCAGTGATGTTGGATGGAGTTGATCAAAGATTATGATTTTACCATAGACTTCCATTTAGGGAAGGTTAACGTGGTGGAAAATGCACTTAGTAGGAAGTCATCTTCATCATCATCTACTGATAAGGCACAATTGTATTCCTTAGTATGCCATAAGAGAGATATGTTGGTGATGTTGCATCAGATGAATGTAAAGTTGGAGGTCTCCTTGTTGGCAGGATTGTTGTCTCAGTTACACGTGAATCCCACATTGAGACAAGAGATCAAAGATGCACAAAGTCGTGATACTATGATACACCATTTCTGAGCAGAGTTTGGCAACGAGAAGCATGATGGATTCCATGAGTCAGAGGATGGGACAATGTGTTATCATAGTAGAGTAGTGGATCCTGATGATAATGGTCTGAGGAAGATGGTGTTGGAGGAGTCTCACTCCTCAATATACACTATGCATCCATGTAGCACCAAGATTTACCATAACTTGAAGGATTTGTATTGGTGGTCGGGTTTGAAGCGTGATGTGGCTGATTTCGTGGCAAGGTATCCTGTATGCCAGCAGGTCAAGGTTGAGCATCAAAAATCTATAGGGATGTTGCAATCGTTGCCTATATCGTAGTGGAAAAGGGATCATATTACTATAGACTTTGTGGTTGGTCTCCCTAGGACAGCCAAAGGTCATGATTCCATCAGGGTGATAGTGGATAGGTTGACCAAGTCAGCACACTTCCTTCATGTGAAGACAATGTATACAACTGATAAGTTGGCACATGTGTATGTGGATGAGGCAATCTTTTTACACAGTATCCCAATTACCATAATATCTGACAAAGGCCCTCAATTTACCAGTCACTTTTGGGAGTGTCTGCACACAATGATGGGTATACAGTTGAGATTCGGTATGGCGTTTCACCCACATGCATATGGACAGTTTGAGAGGACAACTCAGACCTTGTAGGATCTGTTGAGAGCTTGTGTTCTCTAGTTTTTGGGTAGTTGGGATGTGCACCTCAGTTTGATAGATCTTGTATACACAATCGCTATTAAAGGAGTATCAACTTGGCACCTTACAAGGCTTTGTATGAGTACATTGTAGGTCTCCGTTGTGTTGGTTTGAAATGGGCGAGTGTCAACTTTTATGTCATGAGCTTGTACAACAGACAATGGAGAAGATCAAGATGATACAAAATCGAATGAAGACAGCCCAAGATAGGCAAAGTCTTACGTTGATAATTGTCAGAGGCCTTTGAAATTCCAAGTGGGGGACAAGGTGTACCTCAAAGTCTCTCCTTGGAAAGGCGTGCTGAGGTTTGGGAAGAAGGGTAAGTTGTCTCCCAGTTTTATGGGACCATACTCTATGGTGGCACGTTTTCGTAAAGCGGCTTACAATTTGGAGTTACTACCTGAGTTGCACATATTGCATCCGATCTTTCATGTTTTGATGTTGAGGAAGTGTCAACGTGATACAGAGTTGGTGTTGCAGCCTATAGAGGTTGAGTTGGAGGAGGAAGCATCATATGTGGAGGGTCTTGTGTTGATCCTTGATAGAAGGGTGAAGAAGTTGAAGAAGAAGGATACAATGTTGGTTAAGGTTTTGCGTCATCATCATGGTGTAGAGGAAGCCATGTGGGAGTTAGAGGATGAGATGCATTGGAAGTACCCATCTCTTTTCGCTTAGTATTTTGGGGGAAAAATCCTTGTTAGGGTTTTATGGTTGTAAGACCCCTGACCTAGCTTTCTTAATGATCTTTCTTGATTAACATAATTGGATGCTTAAATCCTTAATCTAATCATTTGATATTCTTTAATAACATGTAACGTGCTTAAGAGTTAAGTTTGGTCCAATTTTCCTGATGTTTGAGCTAGTTATACTAGATGTATGCTTGTTCTGTACCAAGTTGCAATTTACCCATGCTGAGGGTGTATCTTGCAGATTGTCACATGTTGTATGTACCTCCTATGTTTTAGCATCATGAGAAATAGAATGATGCTTAGTGGTACCTTGTTGAACCTCAGGTGATGAGGTGGCATCATGTGTTGATGCTAGGGTTTGCATGGTTTGCACGGATGTTTGAGTTGATGGTGATGTCGACCATGCTTGTTGTGGGTTGAACCCTTATAGTGACCATTGTGCCTTGTGTTGGTATTTTATGTGTGGTCTAAGGAGTTTTGAGCTTGTTCTTTTAGTTGTGGTGACACCATTTGATCTTGAACCATGGTCACTATGTTGTTGACATGGTGTAGTGGTTGCTACCATGGTGGTTTTTGCTTCGACCGATGGATGTGGTGGACCTAGTGGTCGCTACCTATCTTTGGTTTTATCACCCTTTCTTGCATGCATATCTTGAGTGCTTGCATGAACCATCTTTGGAGAGACAAGTGTCACCAATGGCTCTGGTATCTTGATACATCATCTCCTTTCACCTCTCTCCTACCCTTGGGTATTTATACCCCTCCTTTTACATGCAAGTGACCCCTTTATCTCTCTCTTCCTTCTCTCTTCTTGCTTGGAATCGGCCCGTGTTCCTGGTGGTGCAAGTGGAGGTGCATGGGCTTGAAGAAGGAGGTCAAACCCTTGCATGTGGTGATCTAGGGTTGGGGCATCTCTTCCTCATTGATCCTTGGTGATCCTTGATATAGGTAAGTGGTTTATCCTTCTTGATTTTGTTTTCTTGAAATCCTACCCCTCTTTCTTCTCTCGGCCATACTATGGTTCACTATGGTGGCTTTCTTGAGGAACTTCTCTCCAATAGAGGCCGAACCCACGGTTCTCCCATAGTAGTATATAAGTGAGATGAAGATTTCCTCTTCCCCTTTTTTTGGCCTAGGGTTCGTACCCTCTTCTATTTGAGCTTCCTTTGACCTAGGTTTGTTCTTCTTCTCTTGAGTTGATCTTACTTGGTTGTATAGTTGATTCAAGCAGCAATTTTCTTCTCTCTCTTGGAGCTTTCTGGGTTTGGAGTTGATCTTCACCTCAAGGCGGGTTATATAACTCTCTCCTCTACTATTGTTGCATATAATCTTACTTGCAAGTTTATCCATTTCTAAGACGTGATCGTAAGTTTCTTGATGATGATACCTTGATTTAGGGTTATGATTCTTTGTTAATCTTTCATTGATTAGCTCTTTTATAAACCCTATTGTTTGTACCCAATATCTTATGGATGGTGGAGATGATGGTTCTTCCACGCAACATCTTGATCGTTGGTTTTATCCCCATGTTTATGGCTTGAACATCATATGGAAGATGGAGGCTTTGACTCTTGTTTCATGTGTTTGATGCTTGGTTTTCTTTCCCTTATCTTGGTTTCTATGTTGATCATTGTCATGATCATTTTAGGGTTTTCATGATCATCATCTTCATGAGGTTTTCACCTTGTGAAGTTTCAGATTTCTAATGTTTCTCATCTATTTCAGTCACCATATATATTTGGTTCCATGTGGTTGCTATGACCATGATTGGTGGTGATCTTGGGTTTTGGTTTGGTCACCATAACCCTAACCCTAACTACCCTGGTCTATGCTTTTGCAACAGTCGCTATGTGTTATTTTCACCTTGTGTGGTCATGGTGCTTTCCCTGTTTTGATAATTGTTATGTGTTGTTTGAAGTAGATGGCCTTGCGGTCGCTACACTTGATGCACTCTCTTGTGGTCGCCGTGCATGAGTTGTGGTGGTCTCTACACATGGATTACCTTCTTGAGGTCGCTACGTTTAGCATGTGACATGGCCGTTATGCCTTGACCTTGTGTTGGTCGCTAAAAATGAAGTTGTGTTGCGGTCTCTAGGGATGGTTAGACTTTTCTTGGCCGCTACATATGTGGATGGTCTCTACATTTGTTGAGCATGTTGGTCACTATGAATGACCTAACCCTAATGGTCGCTACGGCAACCAATGACTAGTGTTACTAGAGGTGATGTTAGCTCACATGGTCGATACACCTTGATGGTTACATGATCATTTGGTTATGGTAACGATGCTTGATCTTATGCTTCCAAGAATATGTGAAGTGGTGTACTTTAGGGTTGGTTGTTATGTGCTGTTATGAAAACCCTAATTAGTTAATTATGAGAAACCCTAACCCTAATGTTAAGTACATAGTGATTAGTGTTTACTTGTTTGAGTGGTTAGTATATAATGAAGTATTTTCTCTCTCCTACTTGGGTAACCCTAATGTTGCATGTTGAATGAACATCATAGCTTGTGATTAGTATGGTATATCTTATATAACACATGGTGATGATTATGATCCTTGATGAGGCATGACAAAATAATGATGATATGACTAGGTCTCATGACCTTGGCAGAGGCTTAGTGCCTAGATTTGAGGTGATATCCTTTGATGACATGATAAATAATTGTTATCCCATAGTGATGTGACAATGGTGATGGCCTTGAGAATGGCAGTGAACTAGTAACATGTGGTGATGAGATCAGTTTATGCTTTATACATTTTAAATCTTCTGAAGTGGTACTTTCCCTTATCTTTACAGAATTTGTTTAGGATTTGTTTATTGTATTTGATTGATGCATTAAAAGATACTCAATAGGCAATAATCAATCAAGTGAAACCATAATCATGTAGATGCTCTATGTCATATATCTCAGTACTTTCTAGATGGTGAAATGAGTATTCCTCTAATGGAAGATCGGAGTCATATATCATTGAGTATATGCATGTTCACAGGGATGGATATTGTTATACCCTAGTAGGAGAATAGTTGAGGTCGTATCTCAGATGGCATGATTCAATATTTGTGATATGATTTGAGAATGGTTATTGTCGTACCTTGTCAGGAGGACAGTTGCGGTTGTACCTCAAATGTTTGGGTTTGTATACCCTGGTTTCACTAGTACTGTGACCTTCTAAGGACGGACTAGGCTGTTCACTAGTGTCGTGACCTATATACCAAGGGCGAACTAAGCTATTTTGCAACTTGATCTTATGTGTCACTACAGAGGACTCGTACTGACCAAGGGTGAATGAGATCTAAGGATTCTAGCTCTCCTAAAGATCTTGTATGGTACTTATTTTGACCTAGCTGTGGCCAGTTAGAGTATGAGTGGTACACCTCATCTCCTCAGGACTTAATAAAAGACGTAATCCAGCCATATAGTATTTTTTCTTAGGGATAAACATGACTTGAAGAAGGTCCCAAGGGTTTGGTTGTTCGCCGATGAAAGTGGTACGTGAGTTGGGTTTAGAATGTCCTGAGACAGTTCAGTTCCTATCTATCGTTGGTGTTAAAGGGAGAACTGTGAGGAGCCAACCCTAGTACGAGAGGACTGGGTTGGGCCAACCTCTTGTGTACCAGTTGTTATGCCAATAGTAGCGCCGAGAAGCTAAGTTGGTATGGAAGAACTGATGCACCGTGGGAAATCCTTCTATATACAAGTTCTCGTATGAGGTTTTTGGATATAATTTCGATAGGCGAGAGGTGTCACATTGGTTGTTGCATTTTCCTTCTTTCTTATACTATTTAGTTGATAATGGTTATGCATGTTCTTCATATTCCTTCTAAAAGTATGTGATGTTCTACTGATCAGATGTAGCTGCTTAATCTGTTTAATATGTGATATCACTTTTAATTATTCATTTAGCTAATCTTTTCATAATGTATAACCTATTATACTATATTTGTGTTGATAATAGTTGTTTGTGGAGAGTTATATCTCTCGCTGGGACATTGGTATCACCCTGTGGCTTTCTACGTCTTCTAGGTGGTCATGCACAATGTGGCAGAGATTGTGCGGTTGAAGAAGAGCAACAAGGAGATCGGTGAATGCAGAAGGTTGGATATGCTGCTAGTATTTTTAGAAGAGTCTTATGTGTCTTTCCTATACTCTTAGGTCCTTGGGGGTGTTTTGTAGATGTTTGTACATCGATACGAGGTTTTTGGAAGTATGCCATGGTTATACATGTATGGCTTGTATATGTGAATAGGTTATCTTCTATAATAGGTTTGTGGCAGGATGGCTACTGTATAGTGATGTAATAGCATTGTGATACAATATGTGATACCAGTGGAACAATTTGTGGACCTTGATGTATATGTTTCTGCTTGAGATGGATATATGAGATCGGTTTTGATTTACCATGTTTTGTGGATAATGTGGTTGTTAGTTGATATTTCCACACTTTGTTTTGAGTAATCTCACTTTTATGGCGGTGGGTCGTCACATAAAACCACTCAAAGGGGGATATTTCTACGGGTCATCGGGGTTGCGAAACAAAACTACTGATTGATGAGACATGGGTTGACAATGCAACTTAATGAAGGCTCATATAATTAGAAATCTTGTCCATTTTCCCAAAAGTTTCTTGGCCTCGCTAGTTTATTAGTGGGACCACCACCTCCTACTCTCCTACCATGCAAAGAAATTCAAGTGTGCCAAGAAAACCAAGATTTTTTTTGGATAATGTCAAGAGGCTATATAATTCATCCCACCCTCCTCTTGCGAGCAAATTCAGATAAAGGGTACAATCTCTAATAAGATCTGTAGAAGAAAACAATGTAGTACTACTACCCTTACATTTGTCCCTAATCAGGAACTCGTACATATCAAAAGGAGGAGAAATATAGAAAGTGTAATTCTCACTCTGAGCAAGGTGTTTTTTGGCTAGAGTGTCGGCCACAGTGTTTCCTTCTCTACTAACATGCACGAAGGACAAGTTTTCCTTCTTGAGGTTCCTTATTTTCGCAACTAACTTCGCATACTTAGGATATTCGTAGGAGAAAGTCTTGGCTATGTGAACGGCAGTTGTGAAATCCGATTCGAAGATCGTAGATTCTACATCATTTGCTTGTGCAACCTCCATGGCTAGAATGATTCCTCAGAGTTCATCTTCAACAACATCTTGTGTAAAAACATGCGCCGTTGATCCTCCCTCCCACCTGCCATGCTCATATCTGACCACCATAGCACATGATGCTATATCACATTTTACAACATCATCAAAATTGAATTTGACGACCCTATGGGGAGGCGACCATGGTTTCAGTCTGTCAGGATCAGTAATCTGGGGTGGGGAGGCATCATCTTTGTATGCTTCAAATTGGTTGCCAGCTTCTCTGATGATGGTCTGCGCCTGCTGCTGAGGATCACGGGTTTCATTCTGGAATACATGCCTATTCCCGGAGCTCCATATATGCCAACAAGATATAAGAAAGAGAGTCGTTGACTGCTCATTCTGTTGGAGGTTATCATTGAACCATTTCTAGAACTCACTGCCGGTGAAGAAGGTGTTAACATCTCTGTCTTTGTAAAGGTGCGACCATATTGGGTGAGCGAAGGCACAGTCTCTGACCGCTGTGACATCTGGGACAAGAGGCATCAGAAGTAATCTTCCTTTTCTGCCTTCTCGCATTAGTCAAGATGGCCTCATGCTTAAGGAGCCAGGCACAAAATTTCACGCGGGGTGACACCTTTGCGTGCCAGATCTTATTCCAACTCCCATCAGTGGGGTGACACCTGCCCTCCATGATCTTATGGTATGCCGTCTTGGTGGAGAACGAGCCAGAGTTGGTATGGTTCCACACCATATATCCTCCCCATACTGATATGAGGGAATGCCCATTTTGGTGATCTCGTGAACCACATTATTTGGCAACCATTCGTGAAGAAACTTCGTGTCCCATTTTCCTTGTAGGTTGACCAAAGAACTAACAGTAAGATCTGATAGGTCAGGAGGGATGGGTTGTGTTACAACATCCTTCAGAATATGGTCTTTCTTCCACCATATGTCGTCCCAAACATTTGTATCATATCCATTCATAGGAACCTTGTAAGAGTTATTCTCAATGAACTGCTTACCTTCAAAGACAACATTGCCTAGTCTTGACAGATTATGTATTTTCCCAGCGGCGTCTCTCTTATAACGCTCCCTCAACCTAGCACACCATAGGGAGTGGTGTGAAGTTGACAGATCCCAGGAGTGCTTTTAGAGTAGAGCTTGGTTCTAGAATCTCATCCTCTTGACCCCGAGCCCACCCTTCTCTTTCCTACAACAAACCTTGTCCCAGGCAACAAGGGCCAGTGGGTGGTCCTTGTATGAACCTCCCCAGATGAAGCTTCGTATTGTGCTGTCTATTCTATCACAAAGTTGCACTGGTAGCCTCGCCGTATGCATGATGTATGTGGGAATGGAAACAAGAGTTGCTTTGGCAAGACAAACCCGTCCAGCTAAAGAGAGACTCCTCGTAGACCATGCATGCAACCTGTTTGATACTTTGCCAAGGACTTCTCTATAAGTATGTTTAGTAACTCTCTGATGGACGATGGGAATACTGAGATACTTCCCCAAATCCTCGGTAGATTGGAACCCCACGATTCTACAAACCCTCCTCCTCATGGCTGGGTCCACGCTCTTGGCGAAGAACATTTTGTTTTTTTCCTTAGACACAGATTGCCCGGAAGTCCTGTGGAAAGCTTGGAAGTAGTCCTTTATTACTTTGATTTGGCACACTGTCGCTTGTCCAAATAGGATTAGATCATCAGCAAAATAGACGTGGGAGACATGTGGTCCTTTCTTTGACAGCTTCACCGGTCTCCATTCAGCCTGCTTAACCTTCTGCTCGATAAACTGGCTAAGCCTTTCTAGGCACATGACAAATAGATATGGGGATAAGGGGTCACCTTGTCTGAGCCCCCTCGATGGTTTGAACGGTCTAGCATTCCCTCCATTCCACATGATGATAGTATGTCCCCTCAAGATAGACTGCTTGATGTAATTGCGAATGTTGTGTGGAAGGTGAGTCATGTGAATCGTGTCCTCAACAAATTTCCATGACATTTGGTCATAGGCCTTAGTGAGGTCTACCTTGATGGCCATTGTCGCCCTACCTTTCCTTCTCTTCATTATATGGATGAGCTCCTAGACGACTGTGATGTTATCAATAATCTTTCAGCCCGGTATGAAGCTACTTTGCGCCTGAGAGATCCATCCTGCCATGTGCGGTTTGAGCCTCTCCACCACTAGCTTGGAAGCCACCATTAAGGTGATGTTGTTCAGTGAGATCGGCCTAAGGTTCTCGCATTTCTCCGGGTTCTGAATTTTAGGGATGAGCACTACTGTGGAGTTACAAAGTTCATCGGGAACACTTCTCGTGTTGATGGCTTACTGGATCGACCTCACAAAGCTTTTGCCAACGATCTCCCAGTTCTTCTGGACAAATAGGGCAGATACGCCATCGGGGCTGACTGCTTTCGTGGGGTCAATGGACATAGTGACTTCAAGGACTTCTGCAGTAGATGGGGTAGCCCTGATGGATGCTAGCTCAGCAGGTGTGAGTCTCGCGAAGGTGCCAGGAAAGTTCTCCAGTTGCAGCTGATGTTCTTCGTGCAGCAGTGTGAGGATGGACTCAAAGTGAGTGACGACCAATTCTCTCAGATCTGATTCGTCTGTAATCCAACATCCTTCACTATTCCTTAGCTTAGAAATGGCATTACCTCTAGCCCTAGGATTGACGAAGTTGTGATAGAACTTAGAGTTAGTGTCCCCGTTCCTCAACCGGTTAATGTTGCATCTGTTCTTGATATCTTGCTCCTCAGCCTTAAGGATCTCATCAAGATCCCGTTGGAAATCGGCACAGAGGGCATCAAATATATCATTATAATCCTCCTCTAGCTCTCTCTGCAATCTGCTGATGTTTTGAATAAGACGTTCCTTCTGCTTCCTCTGGTTTTTCCTCGTATGTGAGTCCCATCTCGTAATGGTGGCATGTGCGTGATGGAGGGCTTCAGTAAAACTTACTTTCGGGTTCTGATTCCATGACTCTTCGAGCATAGGCTTGAATTCCTGGTTAAGTTGCCAGGATGCCTTAGTGATAAACCTTCTGGGCGGCCTGTGTTGCTGTTTGTTCTTGATGAGAATCGGGTTGTGATTGGAACCCAGTCTTGGTAGGTGTTTGACCACAACATCAGTATAGGTGCTTATGAAACTTGAGTTCTCCAACGCTCTGTCCAGCCGCTTGAAGAGGAGCCCATGGCGGAAAGTGAATCTCATGCCGGAGAAGCCGAGATCCAACAAGTCAGCTTGCATCATGGTACTCTGGAAGACTGTGGCCTCCGATTGGTTGAAATGTTCACTGCCACATTGTTCAGAGGGATTAGTGATGGAGTTGAAGTCACCAAGCACTAGCCATGGCAGGTCGAAAGTCTCCCCCATATGGATAAGGTGCTTCTACAACAGTTGTCGTGTGCCCTTTTGGGGACTAGCATAGATGAAGGAGATGTAGCAGGCATTGTTCACCTTGCATGTAATGAATTGCCTGTGGCTATGAATAATAGATACCTTGCATACCTTCGGGTCCCAACAGACCCAAATCCCGCCAGAGAAGCCTCTAGCTTCGACATAGTGGGAGTTTTTAAACCTCAAGGATCGAATGACTTTGTCCGTTGTGGTCGCGCTCATACGCGGTTCAAGGATCTCGATCATGCCAGGTTTATGTGCTTCTATAAAGTCTCTGAGAACTCTACATCTATCTTCGCTACCCATTCCCCTAACGTTCCAACAAATTAGATTCGGTAAGGACATTAAAAACTTGGTTGGGGAAGAGAAACTAGCCTCGACCTCCTTACTGGGCTCTGCTAGATCCGATAGGCAAAACCTTCTGAGTCTGTCAGTTACTACTAATTAGGTGAGGGCTCATCCTCCTCTACTCATAAGGAGGGGAGGGTCTACTCTTCTTCATCTTAGTACCACTCACCTTCATTTTCCTTCCCAAAGGTGGGAGCTATGTTTTAGATCTACTTTTACCCACCTTTCCCATCTTTTCCTGACTTGGGGGTGGGGCATTGCTGCTCGTCTGCGTTGTAATGTCTTTCGTGTGGCCCTGGTTCTCCGGGGGTTCAGGAGGTTTAGTGTTGCTGCCATTTGATTCTCCATGTCTTTTGACCTTGTCCTCACTACCAGGTGTCTCTTCATTAATTAGGATGACTCCCTGTGTTTTATCTTGTTCCATTTCTACTCAAAATTTTATACATTATCATGAAAGTAAGAAAATGTAAATGCAAGCTAGTTCTAGGGTATATTTATGTAAATGAGTGTAAAACGTGGCTAAAACTAGGATTAATATGGATTCATTAGCCTCTCGACAGATGATGAGACCAATTGATGAAAATTCTAGGTGAATGACTAATGATAATTCTAGGTAGCTAGTTGATGGGATGACTAGATCATCAATCTATGGAAGCTTAGGCTTGTAGGTTGATGGAAAACTTGCATGGGTCAATGAAGGGGATGCCTGCATTGATAAGTAATATGTAGGTTCAATGGAGTGGCTTATTTGACCAATGAAAGTTATGCTTTGACTAAGGGGTATTTAGATACTAGTTATGGGATGTTTTGACATTTACTGTGAGAACCTATTACACTAAACGAGATTACTCAAAACATAAAACACAATCAATCACTAATTAACCACATACCCAAAAATATGGTTAAATTAAAACTGATTTCAACATCAACACCTACTCAGAAACATTTGCATAAGAGCCCAACATCTTTCTTGTATCCATACCATGATAACAATTTGATACAAATTGTTCTATCCCCTTAGCCACAATGTATATACACAAGATAACAATATTTGTATATGCCACACAAACAAGCATTTACATGCTAATAAAAGTCCGATTCGTTTGAAACACCATATATAAACTTTTCTTGCCCGGACTTGATATTATAGGGATGACTCTGGGACACACTAGACATCTTATCAACTTTCTCAAAGATTCATGACTGTAGTTCCTCTTTACTTCCACAGTTCTATTGTCGTCACTGCCGATTACCTAAAAAGATGTGGCAAACCACAAGGGTGAGACCCATGTCCCAGCAAGAGATATAACCTCTAACAACGCTTATTGATTACAAAATTTTAAATAGTATATAACTAAGAAGTTGGAGTATTTAATAAACAATTGAACAGATTGAACAATTCAACTATGCTAAATAGATTAAGCAATTAATCTTAGCAACAAGTATGATATATAGATAACAAATAAATCCATTTCTTTGGATAGATATCTACTCAAATATCATCAAATTGCATCTATTAACAATCATTATCATGAATCTAACTATCATCATATTCCTTGCTAACAACACAAGCAATCTAGTAGCATAAGCATCCCTGACATCATAAATATGTCTAGTAACATAACATGGCTATCAATATTGGCATCTCAAATAAAGGGAATTGATCTATATCATAAGTAGAACTAACATCATAACACAATGAACTACATAGGCATGATTAGTATTTTAAGCATTTATAATTACATAGGCATGGCTAGCAATATTAAATATAGCTAGCAGCAACATCTTAACCATCAGTGTTAGTATATTTAACAACATAAGAATGTTTACAACATGAGCATAACTACATTATAAGCATATCTATTATCTCTTATTGTACTATACATGATCTTAGTAAAAAAAAAGCAAATAAGGGTTATCATCCAATATGAAGCATTGTGTATAACCCTAAAAAAATATGCTACACGACTGTCTTACATCTTTTATTATGCCTTGGGGAATTTGAATCGTACCATCCAAAGTCCAACCGACCCCTGTGAAGGGCTATTTGGTTCCGTACAAGATCTAGGAGTGCTGATATCCTAAGATCTCTTCCCCTCAGTTAGTACGAGTAAAAGACAGTGACATATCGGTCAAAGCTACCACCACAGTGACATATAGTCAAGCTGCTAACCACTAGTCTGCCCTTAGTACATGTCACGACACTAGAAACTAGGGTATACAAAACCCTCCAATCCGAGGTACAATCGCAGTTGTCCTCAATCACATCAGATGTATGAGACATGACCATAGCCAACCTCCACAACCTACATTGTGGATGACAAGGATATATCCTCAACTTGCCACCCCCACATACTCAACAATATGTGCTCTGAGTTTCCCTTAGGAATACTCGTTTCACCATCCAGCAAGTTCTAACACTGAAGATGGCTCTACGGCACGTGGTACTACATGATTAGAGTTGTACTTGATTAGTTATGCCAATTGGGTGAATTAAGGCTGCATCAAACAAGTGGACATACAAATCCTAATTCACTTCTAGCAAGCATTAAATATCACAACTTTAAAAGATATAAAACATGTGAAACATAATTTATCATCTCATCATCACATGGCACTATTCACTTGCCATTCATGAGACTACACTAGTCATTATACTATCACAAGATATAAATCATTTTCACAATATCACAAGGTATCAACCCTTATCAACACTAGAGGATTACACCTCATTCAAGGCTCAACCATGCCCAAAGGTCATTAATACCATCATACTATTCCCTGTAAGATCATCATTATCTTTCCATGCCTTATAACAAGGCTCAATAACATCACTTACATATAATACACCATATCAACACAATATTGCATTAATGAGCTAGGAGATATTCATAAACAATCATAGTAGGGTTATAATAATATTAAGAGCATTCCTTTATTACATTGACATGCAAGGAATCTAGATATGAGTAACCCTCATCATATTCATAATGCACATATTTAGTATAAGAAAGTATCTACCATGTGGCTATGTTAACCACCAATTAACACATTAAGGTTATGATCATATTAAGGACGTTATTTCACCATCATGCCATCATATAAGAAGGTTAAACATGAATACTCATATTTATCTATTTGCATTAGAGTTATGTTCAACAAGATAAATTATATTAATGTTACTAATTAGCACTTATACCCAAACCCTAACTCACAACATCCCCATTAGATCATGGATGCATAAGGTGAAGCATCACCATCACATTCCAAATGATTCTCAAATATGAACCCACACATAAATCAAGGTGTAACCATCAGGTTATAGCATACTAGGGTTTCAACAACAATAAGAGAGTACTCCATGATTGTATTAATCATTCAAGGACTATTCATATATCCAATTACCATGATTTAGGTATATTAAAGCTAGGTATAACACGCTATACCTCATTAGGGTTGCATATCAACACAATATGGTTATCATCCCTTCTTTTCATATGAGTGAATAGGTAAGACTACCTTACTAAGGGTAACCCTCCATTTATTCCATTATCATTCAACCCATATCACTATACCACAATGTCACCTAGAACCATTGTATGTTTACAAGGCAAGGCCATTGGTTGTTTACATAAGTAAACACCTTGGATAAACCACCTATGAAGTCCTTGATTTGTTCTCTATAAAGAGTCACCATATAACCCTAGACATCCCTTGATTAACATCATACAAAAAGTTCCATTGAGAGTAGGGTAAAACCCATAATCGATTCTTCATTTAAAACAAGCCATCCATTGTCAACAAGTAAGCTCCTTAAGTTGATCATATAAAGGAAACCATCTAAATCACATTATTAGGACCAACATATTACATTAACCATCATTCCACTTTATTGGAGGAATAACATTAGATCTTGACCATTGGGTCAAGTTCATATGTTAAAACCATCAATGTTAGTATATTTGACAACATAAGCATATTTACAACATGAGCATAACTCTATTATAAGCATATCTATTATCTCTTATTGTACTATACATGATCTTAGTGAAAAGAAAGCAAACAAGGGTTATCATCCAATATGAAGCATTGTGTATAACCTTAAATAGATATGCTACACGACTGTCTTACATCTTTTATTATGCCCTGGGGAATTTGAATCGTACCATCCAAAGTCCAACTAACCCATGCGAAGGGCTATTCGGTTCTGTACAAGATCTAGGAGTGCCGATATCCTAAGATCTCTTCCCCTCAGTCAATACGACTAAAAGGCAGTGACATATCAGTCAAAGCTGCCACCACAGTGACATATAGTCAAGATGCTAACCACTAGTCTGCCCTTAGTACATGTCACGACACTAGAAACCAGGGTATACAAAGCCCTCCAATCTGAGGTACAACCGCAGTTGTCCTCAATCACATCAAATGTATGAGACATGACCATAGCCAACCTCCACAACCTACATTGTGGATGACAAGGATATATCCTCAACTTGCCACCCCCACATACTCAACAATATGCACTCTGAGTTTCCCTTAGGAATACTCGTTTCACCATCCAGCAAGTTCTGACACTGAAGATGGCTCTACGGCACATGGCACTACATGATTAGAGTTGTACTTGATTAGTTATGCCAATTGGGTGAATTAAGGCTGCATCAAACAAGTGGACATACACATCCTAATTCACTTCTAGCAAGCATTAAATATCACAACTTTAAAAGATATAAAACATGTGAAACATAATTTCTCATCTCATCATCACATGGCACTATTCACTTGCCATTCATGAGACCACACTAGTCATTATACTATCACAAGATATAAATCATTTTCACAACATCACAAGGTATCAACCCTTATCAACACTAGAGGATTACACCTCATTCAAGGCTCAACCATGCCCAAAGGTCATTAAGACCATCATACTATTCCCTGTAAGATCATCATTATCTTTCCATGCCTTATAACAAGGCTCAATAACATCACTTACATATAATACACCAGATCAACACAATATTGCATTAATGAGCTAGGAGATATTCATAAACAATCATAGCAGGGTTATAATAACATTAAGAGCATTCCTTTATTACATTGACATGCAAGGAATCTAGATATGAGTAACCCTCATCATATTCATAATGCACATATTTAGTATAAGAAAGTATCTACCATGTGGCTATGTTAACCACCAATTAACACATTAAGGTTATGATCATATTAAGGAGGTTATTTCACCATCATGCCATCATATAAGAAGGTTAAACATGAATACTCATATTTATCTATTTGCATTAGAGTTAGGTTCAACAAGATAAATTATATTAATGTTACTAATTAGCACTTATACCCAAACCCTAACTCACAACATCCCCATTAGATCATGGATGCATAAGGTGAAGCATCACCATCACATTCCATATGATTCTCAAATATGAACTCACACATAAATCAAGGTGTAACCATCGGGTTATAGCATACTAGGGTTTCAACAACAATAAGAGAGTACTCCATGATTGTATTAATCATTCAAGGACTATTCATATATCCAATTACCATCATTTAGGTATATTAAAGCTAGGTATAACAAGCTATACCTCATTAGGGTTGCATATCAACACAATATGGTTATCATCCCTTCTTTTCATATGAGTGAATAGGTAAGACTACCTTATTAAGGGTAACCTTCCATTTATTCCATCATCATTCAACCCATATCACTATACCACAATGTCACCTAGAACCATTGGATGTTTACAAGGTAAGGCCATTGGTTGTTTACATAAGTAAACACCTTGGATAAACCACCTATGAAGTCCTTGATTTGTTCTCTATAAAGAGTCACCATATAACCCTAGACATTCCTTGATTAACATCATACAAAAAGTTCCATTGAGAGTAGGGTAAAACCCACAATCGATTCTTCATTTAAAAAAAGCCATCCATTGTCAACAAGTAAGCTCCTTAAGTTGATCATATAAAGGAAACCATCTAAATCACATTATTAGGACCAACATATTACATTAACCATCATTCCACTTTATTGGAGGAATAACATTAGATCTTGACCATTGGGTCAAGTTCATATGTTAAAACCATCAATGTTAGTATATTTGACAACATAAGCATGTTTACAACATGAGCATAACTACATTATAAGCATATCTATTATCTCTTATTGCACTATACATGATCTTAGTGAAAAGAAAGCAAACAAGGCTTATCATCTAATATGAAGCATTGTGTATAACCCTAAATAGATATGCTACACAACTGTCTTACATCTTTTATTATGCCCTGGGGAATTTGAATCGTACCATCTAAAGTCCAACTAACCCATGCGAAGGGCTATTCAGTTCCGTACAAGATCTAGGAGTGCCGATATCCTAAGATCTCTTCCCCTCAGTCAATACGAGTAAAAGGCAGTGACATATCAGTCAAAGCTGCCACCATAGCGACATATAGTCAAGCTGCTAACCACTAGTCTGCCCTTAGTACATGTCACGACACTAGAAACCAGGGTATACAAAACTCTCCAATCTGAGGTACAACCGTAGTTGTCCTCAATCACATCAGATGTATGAGACATGACCATAGCCAACCTCCACAACCTACATTGTGGATGACAAGGATATATCCTCAACTTGCCACCCCCACATACTCAACAATATGCGCTCTGAGTTTCCCTTAGGAATACTCGTTTCACCATCCAGCAAGTTCTGACACTGAAGATGGCTCTACGGCACATGGCACTACATGATTAGAGTTGTACTTGATTAGTTATGCCAATTGGGTGAATTAAGGCTGCATCAAACAAGTGGACATACAAATCCTAATTCACTTCTAGCAAGCATTAAATATCACAACTTTAAAAGATATAAAACATGTGAAACATAATTTCTCATCTCATCATCACATGGCACTATTCACTTGCCATTCATGAGACCACACTAGTCATTATACTATCACACCATATAAATCATTTTCACAATATCACAAGGTATCAACCCTTATCAACACTAGAGGATTAAACCTCATTCAAGGCTCAACCATGCCCAAAGGTCATTAAGACCATCATACTATTCCCTGTAAGATCATTATTATCTTTCCATGCCTTATAACAAGGCTCAATAACATCACTTACATATAATACACCAGATCAACACAATATTGCATTAATGAGCTAGGAGATATTCATAAACAATCATAGCAGGGTTATAATAACATTAAGAGCATTCCTTTATTACATTGACAGGCAAGGAATCTAGATATGTGTAACCCTCATCATATTCATAATGCACATATTTAGTATAAGAAAGTATCTACCATGTGGCTATGTTAACCACCAATTAACACATTAAGGTTATGATCATATTAAGGAGGTTATTTCACCATCATGCCATCATATAAGAAGGTTAAACATGAATACTCATATTTATCTATTTGCATTAGAGTTAGGTTCAACAAGATAAATTATATTAATGTTACTAATTAGCACATATACCCAAACCCTAACTCACAACATCCCCATTAGATCATGGATGCATAAGGTGAAGCATCACCATCACATTCCATATGATTCTCAAATATGAACCCACACATAAATCAAGGTGTAACCATCGGGTTATAGCATACTAGGGTTTCAACAACAATAAGAGAGTACTCCATGATTGTATTAATCATTCAAGGACTATTCATATATCCAATTACCATGATTTAGGTATATTAAAGCTAGGTATAACAAGCTATACCTCATTAGGGTTGCATATCAACACAATATGGTTATCATCCCTTCTTTTCATATGAGTGAATAGGTAAGACTACCTTATTAAGGGTAACCCTCCATTTATTCCATTGTCATTCAACCCATATCACTATACCACAATGTCACCTAGAACCATTGGATGTTTACAAGGTAAGGCCATTGGTTGTTTACATAAGTAAACACCTTGGATAAACCACCTATGAAGTCCTTGATTTGTTCTCTATAAAGAGTCACCATATAACCCTAGACATCCCTTGATTAACATCATACAAAAAGTTCCATTGAGAGTAGGGTAAAACCCACAATCGATTCTTCATTTAAAACAAGCCATCCATTGTCAACAAGTAAGCTCCTTAATTTGATCATATAAAGGAAACCATCTAAATCACATTATTAGGACCAACATATTACATTAACCATCATTCCACTTTATTGGAGGAATAACATTAGATCTTGACCATTGGGTCAAGTTCATATGTTAAAACCATCAATGTTAGTATATTTGACAACATAAGCATGTTTACAACATGAGCATAACTACATTATAAGCATATCTATTATCTCTTATTGTACTATACATGATCTTAGTGAAAAGAAAGCAAACAAGGGTTATCATCTAATATGAAGCATTATGTATAACCCTAAATAGATATGCTACACGACTGTCTTACATCTTTTATTATGCCCTGGGGAATTTGAATCGTACCATCCAAAGTCCAACTAACCCCTGCGAAGGGCTATTCGGTTCCGTACAAGATCTAGGAGTGCCGATATCCTAAGATCTCTTCCCCTCAGTCAATACGAGTAAAAGGCAGTGACATATCAGTCAAAGCTGCCACAACGGCGACATATAGTCAAGCTGCTAACCACTAGTCTTCCCTTAGTATATGTCACGACACTAGAAACCAGGGTATACAAAACCCTCCAATCTGAGGTACAACCGCAGTTGTCCTCAATCACATCAGATGTATGAGACATGACCATAGCCAACCTCCACAACCTACATTGTGGATGACAAGGATATATCCTCAACTTGCCACCCCCACATACTAAACAATATGTGCTCTGAGTTTCCCTTAGGAATACTCGTTTCACCATCCAGCAAGTTCTGACACTGAAGATGGCTCTACGGAACATGGCACTACATGATTAGAGTTGTACTTGATTAGTTATGCCAATTGGGTGAATTAAGGCTGCATCAAACAAGTGGACATACAAATCCTAATTCACTTCTAGCAAGCATTAAATATCACAACTTTAAAAGATATAAAACATGTGAAACATAATTTCTCATCTCATCATCACATGGAACTATTCACTTGCCATTCATGAGACCACACTAGTCATTATACTATCACAAGATATAAATCATTTTCACAATATCACAAGGTATCAACCCTTATCAACACTAGAGGATTACACCTCATTCAAGGCTCAACCATGCCCAAAGGTCATTAAGACCATCATATTATTCCCTGTAAGATCATCATTATCTTTCCATGCCTTATAACAAGGCTCAATAGCATCACTTACATATAATATACGAGATCAACACAATATTGCATTAATGAGCTAGGAGATATTCATAAACAATCATAGCAGGGTTATAATAACATTAAGAGCATTCCTTTATTACATTGACATGCAAGGAATCTAGATATGAGTAAACCTCATCATATTCATAATGCACATATTTAGTATAAGAAAGTATCTACCATGTGGCTATGTTAACCACAAATTAACACATTAAGGTTATGATCATATTAAGGAGGTTATTTCACCATCATGCCATCATATAAGAAGGTTAAACATGAATACTCATATTTATCTATTTGCATAAGAGTTAGGTTCAACAAGATAAATTATATTAATGTTACTAATTAGCACTTATACCCAAACCCTAACTCACAACATCCCCATTAGATCATGGATGCATAAGGTGAAGCATCACCATCACATTCCATATGATTCTTAAATATGAACCCACACATAAATCAAGGTGTAACCATCGGGTTATAGCATACTAGGGTTTCAACAACAATAAGAGAGTACTCCATGATTGTATTAATCATTCAAGGACTATTCATATATCCAATTACCATGATTTAGGTATATTAAAGCTAGGTATAACAAGCTATACCTCATTAGGGTTGCATATCAACACAATATGGTTATCATCCCTTCTTTTCATATGAGTGAATAGGTAAGACTACCTTATTAAGGGTAACCCTACATTTATTTCATCATCATTCAACCCATATCACTATACCACAATGTCACCTAGAACCATTGGATGTTTACAAGGTAAGGCCATTGGTTGTTTACATAAGTAAACACCTTGGATAAACCACCTATGAAGTCCTTGATTTGTTCTCTATAAAGAGTCACCATATAACCCTAGACATCCCTTGATTAACATCATACAAAAAGTTCCATTGAGAGTAGGGTAAAACCCACAATCGATTCTTCATTTAAAACAAGCCATCCATTGTCAACAAGTAAGCTCCTTAAGTTGATCATATAAAGGAAACCATCTAAATCACATTATTAGGACCAACATATTACATTAACCATCATTCCACTTTATTGGAGGAATAACATTAGATCTTGACCATTGGGTCAAGTTCATATGTTAAAACCATCAATGTTAGTATATTTGACAACATAAGCATGTTTACAACATGAGCATAACTACATTATAAGCATATCTATTATCTCTTATTGTACTATACATGATCTTAGTGAAAAGAAAGCAAACAAGGGTTATCATCCAATATGAAGCATTGTGTATAACCCTAAATAGATATGCTACACGACTGTCTTACATCTTTTATTATGCCCTGGGGAATTTGAATCGTACCATCCAAAGTCCAACTAACCCCTGCGAAGGGCTATTCGATTCCGTACAAGATCTAGGAGTGCCGATATCCTAAGATCTCTTCCCCTCAGTCAATACGAGTAAAAGGCAGTGACATATCAGTCAAAGCTGCCACCACCGTTACATATAGTCAAGCTGCTAACCATTAGTCTGCCCTTAGTACATGTCACGACACTATAAACCAGGGTATACAAAACCCTCCAATCTGAGGTACAACCGCAGTTGTCCTCAATCACATCAGATGTATGAGACATGACCATAGCCAACCTCCACAACCTACATTGTGGATGACGAGGATATATCCTCAAATTGCCACCCCCACATACTCAACAGTATGCTCTCTGAGTTTCCCTTAGGAATACTCATTTCACCATCCAGCAAGTTCTGACACTAAAGATGGCTCTACGGCACATGGCACTACATGATTAGAGTTGTACTTGATTAGTTATGCCAATTGGGTGAATTAAGGCTGCATCAAACAAGTGGACATACAAATCCTAATTCACTTCTAGCAAGCATTAAATATCACAACTTTAAAAGATATAAAACATGTGAAACATAATTTCTCATCTCATCTTCCCATGGCACTATTCACTTGCCATTCATGAGACCACACTAGTCATTATACTATCACACCATATAAATCATTTTCACAATATCACAAGGTATCAACCCTTATCAAAACTAGAGGATTACACCTCATTCAAGGCTCAACCATGCCCAAAGGTCATTAAGACCATCATACTATTCCATGTAAGATCATCATTATCTTTCCATGCCTTATAACAAGGCTCAATAACATCACTTACACATAATACACCAGATCAGCACAATATTGCATTAATGAGCTAGGATATATTCATAAACAATCATAGCAGGGTTATAATAACATTAAGAGCATTCCTTTATTACATTGACATGCAAGGAATCTAGATATGAGTAACCCTCATCATATTCATAATGTACATGTTTAGTATAAGAAAGTATCTACCATGTGGCTATGTTAACCACTAATTAACACACTAAGGTTATGATCATATTAGGGAGGTTATTTCACCATCATGCCATCATATAAGAAGGTTAAACATGAATACTCATATTTATCTATTTGCATTAGAGTTAGGTTCAAAAAGATAAATTATATTAATGTTACTAATTAGCACTTATACCCAAACCCTAACTCACAACATCCCCATTAGATCATGGATGCATGAGGTGAAGCATCACCATCACATTCTATACGATTCTCAAATATGAACCCACACATAAATCAAGGTGTAACCATCGGGCTATAGCATACTAGGGTTTCAAAAACAATAAGAGAGTACTCCATGATTGTATTAATCATTCAAGGACTATTCATATATCCAATTACCATCATTTAGGTATATTAAAGCTAGGTATAACAAGCTATACATCATTAGGGTTGCATATCAACACAATATGGTTATCATCCCTTCTTTTCATATGAGTGAATAGGTAAGACTACCTTATTAAGGGTAACCCTCCATTTATTCCATTATCATTCAACCCATATCACTATACCACAATGTCACCCAGAACCATTGGATGTTTAAAAGGTAAGACCATTGGTTGTTTACATAAGTAAACACCTTGGATAAACCACCTATGAAGTCCTTGATTTGTTCTCTATAAAGAGTCACTATATAACCCTAGACATCCCTTGATTAACATCATACAAAAAGTTCCATTGAGAGTAGGGTAAAACCCACAATTGATTGTTCATTTAAAACAAGCCATCCATTGTAAACAAGTAAGCTCCTTAAGTTGATCATATAAAGGAAACCATCTAAATCACATTATTAGGACCAACATATTACATTAACCATCATTCCACTTTATTGGAGGAATAAACATTAGATCTTGACCATTGGGTCAAGTTCATATGTTAAAACCATCAGTGTTAGTATATTTGACAACATAAGCATGTTTACAACTTGAGCATAACTACATTATAATCATATTTATTATCTCTTATTGTACTATATATGATCTTAGTGAAAAGAAAGCAAACAAGGGTTATCATCCAATATGAAGCATTGTGTATAACCCTAAACAAATATGATACACGACTGTCTTACATCTTTTATTATGCCCTGGGGAATTTGAATCATACCATCCAAAGTCCAACCGACCCCTACGAAGGGCTATTCGGTTCCGTACATGATTTAGGAGTGTCGATATCCTAAGATCACTTCCCCTCAGTCAGTACGAGTAGAAGGCAGTGACATATCAGTCAAAGCTGCCACCACAGTGACATATAGTCAAGCTGCTAACCACTAGTCCGCCCTTAGTACATGTCACGACACTAGAAACTAGGGTATACAAAACCCTCCAATCCGAGGTACAACCGCATTTTTCCTCAATCACATCAGATGTATGACACATGACCATAGACAACCTCCACAACCTACATTGTGGATGACAAGTATATATCCTCAACTTGCCACCCCCACATACTCAACAGTATGCGCTCCGAGTTTCCCTTAGGAATACTCATTTCACCATCCAGCAAGTTCTGACACTGAAGATGGCTATACGGCACAAGGTACTACATGATTAGAGTTGTACTTGATTAGTTATGCCAATTGGGTGAATTAAGGCTGCATCAAACAAGTGGACATACAAATCCTAATTCACTTCTAGCAAACATATAAATATCACAACTTTAAAAGATATAAAACATGTGAAACATAATTTCTCATCTCATCATCACATGGCACTATTCACTTGCCATTCATGAGACCACACTAGTCATTATACTATCACAAGATATAAATCATTTTCACAACATCACAAGGTATCAACCCTTATCAACACTAGAGGATTACACCTCATTCAAGGCTCAACCATGCCCAAAGGTCATTAAGACCATCATTCTATTCCCTGTAAGATCATCATTATCTTTCCATGCCTTATAACAAGGCTCAATAACATCACTTACATATAATACACCAGATCAACACAATATTGCATTAATGAGCTAGGAGATATTCATAAACAATCATAGCAGGGTTATAATAACATTAAGAGCATTCCTTTATTACATTGACATGCAAGGAATCTAGATATGAGTAACCCTCATCATATTCATAATGCACATGTTTAGTATAAGAAAGTATCTACCACGTGGCTATGTTAACCACCAATTAAAACATTAAGGTTATGATCATATTAAGGAGGTTATTTCACCATCATTCCATCATATAAGAAGGTTAAACATGAATACTCATATTTATCTATTTGCATTAGAGTTAGGTTCAATAAGATAAATTCTATTAATTTTACTAATTAGCACTTATACCCAAACCCTAACTCACAACATCCCCATTAGATCATGGATGCATAAGGTGAAGCATCACCATCACATTCCATACGATTCTCAAATATGAACCCACACATAAATCAAGGTGTAACCATCAAGTTATAGCATACTAGGGTTTCAATAACAATAAGAGAGTACTCCATGGTTGTATTAATCATTCAAGGACTATTCATATATCTAATTACCATGATTTAGGTATATTAAAGCTAGGTATAACAAGCTATACCTCATTAGGGTTGCATATCAACACAATATGGTTATCATCCCTTCTTTTCATATGAATGAATAGGTAAGACTACCTTATTAAGGGTAACCCTCCATTTGTTCCATCATCATTCAACCAATATCACTATACCACAATGTCACCCAGAACCATTGGATGTTTAAAAGGTAAGACCATTGGTTGTTTACATAAGTAAACACCTTGGATAAACCACCTATGAAGTACGTGATTTGTTCTCTATATAGAGTCACCATATAACCATATACATCCCTTTATTAACATCATACAAAAAGTTCCATTGAGAGTAGGGTAAAACCCACAATCGATTGTTCATTTAAAACAAGCCATCCATTGTCAACAAGTAAGCTCCTTAAGTTGATCATATAAAGGAAACCATCTAAATCACATTATTAGGACCAACATATTACATTAACCATCATTCCACTTTATTGGAGGAATAAACATTAGATCTTGACCATTGGGTCAAGTTCATATGTTAAAACCATCAATTACAGTATATGTCCGACCATTACATCAAGTGACCTAAGAAACCATTGGTCTAAGGTTTAATTGATGCTACAACTATATGTTTAACTCACCATAGGTTGTAGAGACCTGATCCACCATCATTTGTGACCATTAAGTCACCATAGGTTGTTAGATCAACACTATATTCATTAATCATCATCAAATATTAAGCTAATGTCATCATTGATTGATAAGATCAGTAGGGTTCTTAATGGTTGATCATTAAACTTCTAATTGATCCAAAACCTGACCTAAGGGGGTGACCATAGGTTGTCACCATCATCTGACACCTTTGATCCCCACCATCAGTTGTTATGAAAACAACATCATAGGGTTGTCGCAATGGTACCATCATCGGGTCATGGGTTTATAGAAGAAATTAGCTTAAAACCCTAAAATTGACCATTGGTTGATAGGTGTTTAGCACCATAGGTTGTCAAACCAACCTAATCCAAATCATATTATACCTTAGGAATAATGTACACATGATCACATGTTCATCTAGAACTGACATCAGAATAGGGAATATTATAAAAATTGAAATCCAAGTCAAGCATAGCTTTTTAGTGCATGGATCATCATTTTCAAGCAAGAACATGAGCTAGCAAGCTTATGGTAAGAAATAAATGTGGATCAAGTTATAAAACTTTCCTATAATTAGAATATAAACTCCCTAACAGAATAATACATGAGCAAGTAGGGTAGGAAATCCAAGCATAAGCTGTGGACTCGTCCATCTAGCACCTTTCTTCATCAAATGAGCAAACCCTAAGCATAAGGAGCAAGAAAGGTAGGGTTTTAGAGCTTTAGAGAAATTTCTACCATGGAACAGCAAGGTTCCGACCTGGAGAAAGGTAGGAGGAAGGATAAAAAAGAAATAAATGGAGGGAAGAAGGGGATTCTTACTCTTTTAGGTCAAGATCACTAGAAGGAAGCTTTTCAAACCCTAAAAGGAAGTCAATTGCAACCCTAGATTCTTTTTCCAAGAAGATCCCCTCTTTCTTTTTCCTTGGACAGGAAATTATTAGCACAGAGGGATAATGAGGTTTATAGTAGGAGGGAAGTGGTGGAGATCAAATGGATTGTTTGAGTGCTTAGGGATAAGTATATGAAACTTTAAGATAAAGAAAAAGAAAAAGTTGAAGTTCTAGTATCTTTCCAAGTGTCCATGGCCTTAAACTATTAAGAATATACAAGCACACAAACAAGAAGCTCCCCCGCCATCCATAGAGACATGCTTATCCCTCGTTTCTTGATTTTCCAAGCAAAACAAATAATTCATTAGTTGATAGCTACTAAAGGTAGCTCATCCATGAAGGGGTAAACCCTAAAATACCCTTGGAGAAAAGACCTTCAAACCAAGGTTTAAATAAGACCCATGGCTCAAAAAGATCAATAATGATGAGAGAATATCCAAGGAACATAATGCAAGTGATAAATTGCAAAGAAAACCTCTCAATTGGGTAAATTGTAGAAAAGTTCAAAATGTGCATAAAATTGCATAACTTGCTCAAACAGTGTCCAAATTGGACCAAATTTGAAACTTAATCTTATATTATGATTTCAAAGCATATAAAAAGGTTATATTACAGTTATAAGAATTCAATTATGATAATTAAGCTTATTCAACTCATTAAGCAAGTTTAGCGGCCATACATGTGCACCCATTCTAGTTTGCCAAAACTCTTCCCAATCAACCTAGAGGCTCATCTAGAACCCCATATTGTTGTAAGAAGGTGGATAACAACACATGTGGATGATTTTATCTCCTAGAAGGGTGATTTTCATGGATAGAAGCATGAATGTAGATGCATGTGGATGCATGAAGTTGATCAATCTTCTCTAAGATATTTCTAGGATTTGTAGCTTTGTTTCCAATCTTAACCAAGTAAGAACCATCTCATACGCCCTCTTTTCTTGATTTTCATCTCCCCATCATCTTCCTTTAGCAGAGCTCCGTATATTTTTATGGTGGAACCTACCCCATATTGATAAAGAAACCTTTTTCCCTCTCATTATCCTAAGGGAAGGTAGATCTTGCTTGGATATGGATTTTGCAGGGTTGATTTAGAATGTTGGAGGATATATGTGGATCTGTTATGTGGACCTTGTGATCATCACCCTTGGATTCGAGTGATATGGTATTTGTTATCTTATTTTGCCTACTTGTGCATGCAAAATCCTAAAGTTGTTGCAAACTCGATTAACATGCTTAAAAGTCGAATCTTTAAGGACAATTTTGTTATATATTATGTGATTACGAATTTTTTAGCCTTCCTTAACCATTTAATAATGATTCTTCATATCTTCAATTCATATGGTTTGGAATTTCAAAATCGGTAAATTGGTGTTTAGAAATGTCCCAATCTTGCTGTATAATCCTCTAGCATGCTAAAAAATTATTTCCTTTGAACTGATTTGGAGATAGGATGATTGGATTTCATGCTCTTCTGAATCTTTGAATAGTAATTTCTGATTTTAATCTCACGCTCACGCAATGTGATTGGGTTAAAGTTATATATATATATATATATATATATATATATATATATATCTGTGTGTGTGTACACACACATATATATTGAATATATATATATATATATTGAAATATATATATATATATAAATAAATAAATATATATATATATATATTTATATATATACATATATATATATGTATATATATATGTGTGTGTGTGTACACATGCGCACACGCACACACACACCTGTATATATAAATATGTGTGTGTGTAAAAACATTACTTAAAATGTTACCTTTATTGTGTTTGGTATCGTATGATGGAGAAAAAATCAGACATGTTTTCTTACTTATTGGGAGATTGATCTAAAATAATCTTAAGGATGGAATTCCATTTGAATTAAATCAATTATATCAAAGTATATCATATACACATATAGGTGGTCTTTTTATGTGCATATCTGTCATTGAAGCAACTCCCACATGCTTTCAAATATGAAAATGAAATTGTGTATAGTAATATGTTACTATTATGTGAAGTAGGATCCAAAATTTTGAGTGTTTATGATATCCCTATAAGGTTTTGGACTCGATGTGGCCTCATATGGAGAAATTATCCTTTTCATGACTAGTATAGGTGGTTTGTGCCCTAATGAGTAGATTGAATCTTAAGATGAACCATATTAGATCTCTTGAAGTTGTGTAAGATCAATTGAGTTATTAATATAGCTAATTATGAATAAAAAAATATGATTATATAATTGTGCATGACATATATTACAACCCAAATTTTTAGGTTCTTTTGGTGAGAAATGTAATTTCTCCTATTAAAGATATATGAACAAATAATGATGTGATTAGATGGGATTGTATGAATTTCATTTAAAATAGCCTTGTTGGTTGCTTTATGGGCTTTATTGGCTATTGGGCCCAATTATAAGAGAAAGAAAAAGGAAATTTAGATAATAAATGAATATATAAGAAAAAGAGAAAAGGGAGAGGAAGAAACCTCTAGGAGGCAAAGGAATATCCTCCAAAAGGGGATTTTGTGCCTTTAGGGTTCCTTGGGTTCCAAGGAGTCCTAGTTGCAAAGATAATGAAACAAGAAAGAGAAAGGATCAATCAAATGTTGCTTCATAAAGGAAATATGATACAATAATAATATTACAATAAATATGTGGATATATAGATAATGGATCCATCTTGGAAAAGATTTCATGTCCACATGGATTCTAATGGAAAAAGGAATCAAAATCAAGAAAATAAAAGAGAGTAAGAAAGAGAAAATATGAGAAATATGCATAATTGAGTAATTACTTTCACCTAAGGAAAAGAGCACTATTTCTTTGAATATTGAACTCAAATTTGTCATGATGATAGATTAAGTTATTATTAAGTTTTCCTCAAAATTTGGGATTAAACGGAGCCATGGTTTTGAGAGTTATAATTTTTTCCAAATTATCGTAAAATCAAAAGGATTTTCCTTAAAATAGAAATCTGATTCTCCTTTGTTCGGGTGCAAGCAATGTGGATCATTGGATCCTGATCCAACGCAGGCCGCACATCTTCTAGTTCTAGCCGAACTAAGAATAGGTCGCCGACTGAGGAATCTTTCCTTTGATTTTTCTCGCATTTTAGTCGATGTGCAGATGAGGAAAGTTGTTGGTTGGGTTCGGGAGAGTGTTTCACACCCAACTAACCTAGGTTTTAGGGGTTTTCGATGGTTCCAGAAAGAATGCCTAATCTACCTAAAACAAGGAGAGATGACATAGGTGGGAACCCTAATCTAGATCCCCCACCTATATATAGGACCACCCTTGGTCTTGGCCAAGTCCCGCGAACTCGAACAACACGTTCCTAGCCCCAAATTCCCCCTGTCTCTCGATTGTCCCCTCTCTGGAGAGCCTCTGCCGCGGTGCCGCCGCATGTTCTATGGATAGAAAAGAGGAAGAAGAAGAGAAGAGGACCATCTGATCGGGGTCCATGATAGACTCACGAGGGATATCCACGGCCCAAGCTGTTCGTGCCTCAAGATCAGGGTTAGTGGGTGCGATCGGCCACAACCACAAGATCGGGTCAACCGCTGACCAAAACGACGATATGATGGCTGTCATTTTTTCAAAAGAAAAGGTAAATAGCGTCTCTGACTAGAAAATCTAGAAAATGCTTTTTCTTGCAAAAATTGTAGTAATTAGTAGGAAGGTCAGATGAAGGAACATAATATATAAAAATTGATCAGGAGAAAACAAGGAATGCAATAAAAATGTAATGGAAGCCTAATTATGCTTGAAATTCAAAAAGTATGTAAAGATGCTATCTTTAATGGTCTAACTAATGAAAAACTCTAATCTTTGATGATCAATGAATTGGGAAAGGTTATATGGATGTTTAAAGTTGATATTAACATGTTGTTAGTAAAAAGGACAAATTAGATCTAAAAGGATGATCTTTATGCATAGTTGGATTAATTTAAGGTTCCATATACATGAATATGCATTAATGGGCTGAGAAACCCTAATTTATGTTGATATGAATTTTAATGGTTTTAATTGTGCAAATCCATAAATAAGACAGAGATATGATGATTCTAAGCTAATTTGAGTATAAAGTGGAATTTATGTGAATTTAAGGTTTGCTAACCTAGAAGATGTGAAACATAGTAATTAGGGTTCCTTTGAGTATTGAACTATAATTCTTTATTGAGTTGTCTATTCAAAAGAACTCGAACATGATAATTGGGCTTAATGATCTTAACATAACCTAAAAGGATAAAGATGGTAGTTTTAGTGTAAAGGAGACACATTAGACTTAATTAACATTCAATAATGCCTATGATGTTGAAATTAGGGTTTGTGGACCAAAAGAGAATTAAAAGTAATACATGAATTATGGAGGATAAAACCCTAATAAAACCCTAAAGTTTGCCTAGAAAACTTAAGGTGGAATCCAAGTCAATCTTGAGAACGTTTTGGATAAAACAATGACACATGGGTGTTATGCATTAATTTCAAGATTCTTGTCCTTGCTTGCTTGATTAGATTTCCCTACTTGATTGATTCTATCTTAAAAGTCTGCATGACATGCATGTGGTTACGCTTATGATTAAATCACTTTAGTTTCACGGCAATTCTCAGATGTTTTATCGGTTGCCTGAATATAACTACTTGGATGACTTTTATTTCATGCAACTATAAAGTGACTATGATTATGACTATAAATAAGTGTACATGACTAGCTCAGATCCTGGTCCTCCTCTGTGGCTTTGCTAATAATAAGGATGACCTAGTACATGGTCTACCTGTTAGGTAGGACCATCATGTTATCATGAGTCAGTGATTGGGCTATCTATGGGTAGTGCCATGCGACTCTTTAGCATATTCTGAGTTAGGGATTGGGCTACCTATGGGTAGTGCCATGCGACTCTTCAACCCTAGGTATTAATCTACCTGTTATGTAGGATCATGGAGGTTAATTGGGATCTACCATATGAGAGGTAGTATCCAGGTCCACTGCAGGGACCACACAGAGGCTAGGGTATGTATGGATTGAGTAGTTATGTTTAAAACGTAAAGTTTTCTTACTAAACCATAATTTCTTGCAATATGTTGTTATAGTTAACTACACGATTATTGTTACCCCACATACCAGTATAATTCATTATACTGACTGCCATTCTGTTTGTCGGCATTTTAGGTACAACATTGAAAAAGACAAATAGTAAAGTGATACATTATGAATATATGAATTAAAATACAAGGAGGATTAGTTAGAATAGACTCCAGTTGTTGATAGAAGTTTAAAAATCTAAGATTTTATAAAGGTATGCAAAGTTTTATTTTATTCTAGCTTTTCAGTATAGTTTTGGTAGAATTTAGTAATTATTATTGAATATTTGTCAAACCATTGATATGGAAAATTGGGATAATGGCTCTGACCTTTTGGTCTCCCTTAATTGGGGGTTACCGAGAGGCGGAGTTGTTACATTTGGTATCAGAGCCAATGGTTTCTCATTTAATCCTTAGTAATTATTAAATTTTACAAACTCTTTAGAACCCGAGGGAGTTATTAGAGGATTTTCCGATGACGGAGGTGTCTAGAAAAGGATCACGGTCCGGGGGCTGGCAATATTTTCCTCCGCCCCGCTAGTCAGTCATGAGGACTCCCGGATGTAGTGTGACTGCCTAGCCAAAGTCTAAGGTTTTGACTCGAAATAAGATACCTTTAGGACTCTCTCATTTATTTCTTCCCTTCTCAACCCTAATTCAATCAAGATTCTAAGGTTTAGGATTTTTCTCTCTCTTCCCCACCCTCTTGAGGTCAGGGTAAGTACGATAAGGATTAAGGAATCCTCCACCAAATCAATGAAAAGCATGTATATAAGATGACATGGACATAATTTTAATAGTTTATGCGTAAACTAAAGATTAGTTGCATGACATGTGTTGTCGTACCCTCGAGAGAAACCTAAGGTTAGACCTTCTTGTTAGGAGGATGAGTAGAGAGGTAGCCTTGGAGGTATAGGTCTCCAAGAAGAGGTAGAGACCTGGCGCATCCTCTGAGGATGATACTAACCCTAACTTTAAGTAGCTGACAGAGAGAGATGGCATGATGAGATAGATAACATGGTTGATCATATAGGTGGGTTGACATGCCTGTTGGCTTTAAGTACCTGTGAGAAGCATGAGCTCTGTGAGGTGTTTTGACCTAGTGCATTTTTGGGCGACCCAACCTTGGAAGGGTCGTGCCTGTTAGGGTGAAGGATAGCTCCTTCATCGAATAGGTTAGTGATGATCTTATAGAAACCCTTATGGGCTTATATGAGCCAAGATGAGGCATGCACCTATGTAGGAGAGATCGTCAGTAGTACTGGCAGTAGGTTGAGATCTAGTCCAGAAGGGCATGCCAGATAGCTATGAGATAAGCATGCAGAGCTTTGAGTAATCTTGATCGAACATAGGTTTGGATCATATGTTTCACCCATAAAGGTGTATGCATGCATATATCCCTAAGAGCTTGATCCACCTTCCTAGAAAGAGAGCCTCCAGTGGTAAGGTCAGTTGTAGGGTTATCTCTAGAGAGAGAGCAAGACCCGATCCAGAAGGATGGGAGCTTATACTCCATGATATAAGGAACCATGAGAAATCGGGTATGTTATGACCTAGAATGGATGACTTAAGTGGATGGTTGTGGTTGCCTCGTGCATGATCCTTGGGGGTTTGTGGTATCTTGGTTGCCTTCAGAGGAACCAAACCCTAGAAGAAGGATGAGGCTGCTGGTACCGATGTACATATGTTATAGGTGCTTACCTTTTAGGTATAGGAAGAGAGTTCCTTAGACCAAGGAGGTATAGTAATAAGTTGTGAGGCATCATAACTAGTTGGTTGTCCTTGAGGAGGGATCGACTCTGAGGTGTTGTTCATGTGGGAAGATAGTAGGAAGTGCATGCTATACCTCATACATGTTTGGTTTGTTGTTAAAAAGCTGAGCATGTAGTTGGATAGCTCTTGCATAAGAAGTGAACCTAGGGTTCCTAGACCTAAGAGGGGAAGTAGTAGTACCTAGTGCACCTGATTCTCATGATGAGGTTTGAGTTCCTATAGATTTGAACATGTCACCCCTCATGTTTAGAGGAAAAGGAAACCCCTTGGACTAAGGTGCATGTTTGATGAACCCCTCACATATAGGTTGGTGATATATGCATGTCTGATCTTGGTCCAATGTTAAGGAATGTGAAGAAGTATGACATACCAAGGAGACCTAGCATGGTTTAGTAGGTGGTCTTCTTGTTAGCTACGTGCCTTAGTAGCTTGATAAGGCTAAACATGCTCATGTTGATGTAAACCCTAGACGTAAGGATGTTGGTGACCTTTGTTTCTATCAAGAGATAGTTTTATCCCATCCTGGGGAAGGACCCTTCTGTAGGGTGAGTGTAACCTTTTGTTTAGGTTTGGGGAACCTAAAGAACTATCATAGGAGCTTCAAGAGCTATGTGGGGAGTACATAGTATGAGAACGAACCTATATACCCATAGATGACCATCTCTAAGGGCATGTGGATGTATTGCCATGGAGGTAACTCGTATGGGGCCTGACTGAGGTAGGTAGGTCGCCATGATCCCTATAAGAGGATGTACGTCTGACCACATGTGCCCAGAGAGATGATGGATTTTTGGGTTAGGTTTCAATTTTGATATGTACCATGTTAGAATCCTAACTCTATTCTAGGGTCAAGTAGGAATAAGACTGATGGGAGTAGGAGTTGCCTACTTCCCTAGTTACACAAGACCATAGGGTCGGGAGGTAACAAATATCATGTCTGAGGACCATGGGTTAGGAGATTGATCACCTTCATGAACTCATGGGACCCAAAGGGCAAATGAGGAGGGCACTCTCTGGTTGCATAAGGGAAGAGGGATGACCCCAAAAGTACCGACACCCTACAGACCTAAGGGAAATGACTAAGGATTGTGTGGTAACCCAAGTGTGTTTGGGACCAGTTTTCCATGGAAGTAAACCTGATATCGAGATGTTTATGATGTGGAGACATGTGATGCACATTTCAACCTAGATTGGAAGTGTACTGGCGATGTGGGATGCACCATCTCTACTCTTGGAACAGGAAGAACTCTGTGTTTGGACGGCCACCAAATACTTATTTCCTCTCATTATGGGGGTGAGAGATAGGCTAGTACACATGCCATACACTAAGGATAAAGATGATGATGTGAGTTGAAACATTGCTATGATGTAGGAGGATAGAGATAGTAGTTTAACTTTTGAGTGTACGATGTGTGGATGGTTAACAAACACCAAGAGAACTAAGGTAGTAATCTTATAAGGACGTTCTTATCACGAGTTGTATGTAATTTATGAGTTATATAAGTTTGAGTTTGATGAGCTTTGAGTTTTCTTGATAAAGACAGACCTAAGGTCTGAGATGAGATAATAAGTGGAATACATGAAGGTGTGTCTTCACCGTCACCTAGCACATAAGGATGTAAGGTGGTAATGGATGCTCTAGTTGAGATGCAACTATCTTGTTTAGCCCATGGAGAGGCTAGAAGAGGTTGTTAGGTGAGCCCTAAGTCTGAAGAGGAAACATGTATGGATAATTCTCAGATACAACTAGACCTGTTTTTCAAGTTAGTGGTTGCTTGGTTAGCCAGCCTAGGGCTTGATGCGATAGAAGGATGGTTATAGAACCTCAGATGCACTTCTTTGGAAAAGAAGGTGATGAAACCCACGACTAGAGTGTTTTAGGGTTTCTGAGGAACCAACCTTAAGGAACCAGGACATACATGAGATGATGATTTTAAGTTCACCATACATCGTGGTACTATTAAGATAGTAAGTTGCAGTAGTACTTTGGATGCCTAAGATGAAGAAGTGTACATAGTTGCATGTGTCTTGCCGCCATGCATGCCAAAAGGTGAAGGATGAACACTAGTAACCCAGTGAGTTGATATAAGGGATAAAGAGTCCCTGAGAGGGAATGGGAGTTGATCACCATGGACGTTGTGGTGAGTCTCCCATGGGCCGAGGAAGGTTAAGATGCAATATGGGTTATGGTAGATCCCCTTACCTAGTTGACATAATCTAAGAGAAAGAGAGAGTACTATCAAGGGACAAACCCATTTGAACTACAGATAAGAGAGAGAGAGAGATGGTTCAACTACACCATGATGCGAGTTCAAAGGTTCTTGAATATGACCTAAAGATTCACTTCCATGCAGTGGAAGTAGGTACATGAGGAACTCGATGCTAGTACAACTTATCACCCCTAACTGATGGTTAGTATGATCCAGACTAGAGGGTCTGATGAGAGTGTGGGTGCTCGTTCAGGGTGATACATGGAGATAGTTCTTGTCCTATGAGAGTTGTAATGATAGCCACCATAGCCAGTATCGGGATGTAAGAAGCTCTGTAAGGGAGGCCGTGTCGGTCGCCATTCATTAAGATGATGTTAGTGTAAGAACCTTGTGAAGGACAGAGAGACCACAGTGTGTACAGATGAAGTCGCTTTGATCGTGTGATGGATGAGAGAGCCCCGGGACGACATGAGTCATGAGCTGATGCGAAGCAGACTGACGTGCAGTTCACTGTGGGAGAATATGTGATATGAAAATCCGACCCCTCTGAGCTATAACTGAGAAAGATGAGTCCTTGATACATGGGTTCGTTTGGGATGGATTGGTGGAGATGGTTATGTGTAGCCTTACCCCTCAGGATAACATGATGCATGATGTGTTCCATGAGTCCGATCTAGAGCACTATGTGAGGTACTCAAGCCATGTACTGAGACATGAACCTATTAAGCTTCATGAGAGGCTGAAATGTCCTGAGTCACCTATGAGGGTACGAGATACCAAGGTGAGAGAGAACTCAGATGTAAGAATATAATATGATGAAGGTTCTTGGGAAGCATCATGGAGAGGGTGAAGCCACATGGGAGCCATGATGGACATGAGAAAGTCTTATCCTATTTGTTGTATGCTTGGTGGAATTTTGAGGGCAAAATTCCTATAAGAGGGGAAGGATGTTACAACCCCAATTTTCAGGTTCTTTTGGTGAGAAATGTAATTTCTCATATTAAAGATATATGAACAAATAATGATGTGATTAGATGGGATTGTATGAATTTCGTTTACAATAGCCTTGTTGGTTGCTTTGTGGGCTTTATTGGCTATTGGGCCCAATTATAAGAGAAATAAAAAGGAAATTTAGATAATAAATGAATATATAAGAAAAAGAGAAAAGGGAGAGGAAGAAACCTCTAGGAGGCAAAGGAATATCCTCCAAAAGGGGATTTCGTGCCTTTAGGGTTCCTTGGGTTCCAAGGAGTCCTAGTTGCAAAGATAATGAAACAAGAAAGAGAAAGGATCAATTAAATGTTGCTTCATAAAGGAAATATGATACAATAATAATATTAAAATAAATATGTGGATATATAGATAATGGATCCATCTTGGAAAAGATTTCATGTCCACATGGATTCTAATGGAAAAAGGAATCAAAATCAAGAAAATAAAAGAGAGTAAGAAAGAGAAAATATGAGAAATATGCATAATTGAGTAATTACTTTCACCTAAGGAAAAGAGCACGATTTCTTTGAATATTGAACTCAAATTTGTCATGATGATAGATTAAGTTATTATTAAGTTTTCCTCAAAATTTGGGATTAAACGGAGCCATGGTTTTGAGAGTTATAATTTTTTTCAAATTATCGTAAAATCAAAAGGATTTTCCTTAAAATAGAAATACGATTCTCCTTTGTTTGGGCGCAAGCAATGTGGATCGTTGGATCCTAATCCAACGCGGGCCGCACATCTTCTAGTTCTAGCCGAACTAGGAATAGACCGCCGACCAAGGAATATTTCCTTCAATTTTTCTCGCATTTTAGTCGATGTGCAGACGAGGAAAGTTGTTGGTTGGTTTCAAGAGAGTGTTTCACACCCAACTAACCTAGGTTTTAGGGGTTTTTGAGGGTTCCAGAAAGAACACCTAATCTACCTAAAACAAGGAGCGATGACAAGGATGGGAACCCTAATCCAGATCCCCCACCTATATATAGGACCACCCTTGGTCTCAACCAAGTCCTGCAAACTCGAACATCACGTTACTAGCCCCAAATTCCCTCTCTCTCTCTCTCTCTCTCTCTCTCTCTCTCTCGATTGTCCTCTCTTCGGTGATCCTCCTCCGTGGTGTCGCCGTGTGTTTTGTGGATAGAAAAGAGGAAGAATAAGAGAAGAGGACCGTCCGATCGGGGTCCATGATAGACTCACGAGGGATATCCACGGCCCAGGCTGTTCGCGCCTTAAGATTAGGGTTAGTGGGTGCGATCGGCTACAACCCCAAGATTGGGTCAACCGCTGACCGCAACGATGATTTGACGGCTCTCGTTTTTCCAAAAGAAAAGGTAAATAGCCTCTCTGACTAGAAAATCTAGAAAATGCTTTTTCTTGCTAAAATTGTAGTAATTAGTAGGAAGGTCAGATGAAGGAACTTAATATATGAAAATTGATCAAGAGAAAACAAGGAATGAAATAAAAATGTAATGGAAGCCTAATTAATCTTACAATTAAAAAAGTATGTAAATATGCTATCTTTAATGGTCTAACTAATGAAAAACCCTAATCTTTGATGATCAATGAATTTGGAAAGGTTATATGGATGTTTAAAGTTGATATTAACCTGTTGTTAGTAAAAAGGACAAATTAGATCCAAAAGGATGTTCTTTATGCATAGTTGGATTAATTTAAGGTTCCATGTACATGAATATGCATTAATGGGCTGAGAAACCCTAATTTATGTTGATATGAATTTTAATGGTTTTAATTGTGCAAATCCATGAATAAGATAGAGATATGATGATTCTAAGATAATTTGAGTATGAAAGATTCTATTTGTGGATAAATATCCTTAATTTGGCAATTAGGGTTTCATAGTGTATAAAAGTGGAATTTATGTGAATTTAGAATTTGCTAACCTAGAAGATGTGAAACATAGTAATTAGGGTTCCTTTGAGTATTGAAATATAATTCTTTATTGAGTTGTCTATTCAAAAGAACTCGAACATGATAATTGGACTGAATGATCTTGACATAACCTAAAAGGATAAAGATGGTAGTTTCAGTGTAAAGGAGACACATTTGACTTAATTGACATTCAATTATTCCTATGATGTTGAAATTAGGGTTTGTGGACCAAAAGAGCATTAAAATTAATACATGAATTATGGAGGATAAAACCCTAAAGTTGGCCTAGAAATCTTAAGGTGGAATCCAAGTCAATCTTGAGAACATTTTGGATAAAACAGTGACACATGGGTGTTATGCATTAATTTTAGGATTCTTGTACTTTCTTGCTTGATTGGAGTTCCCTAATTGATTGATTCTATCTCAAAAGTCTGCATCACAGGTATGTGGTTATGCTTATGATTAATTTGCTTTAGTTTCACGGAGATTCCCCGATGTTTTACCGATTGCCTGAACATAACTATTTGGATGACTTTTATTTCATGCAACAATAAAGTGACTATGACTATCACTATAAATAAGTGTACATGACTAGCTCAGATCCTGTTCCTCCTCTGTGGCTTTGCTAATAATAAGGATGACCTAGTACATGGTCTACCTATTAGGTAGGACCATCAGGTTATCATGAGTCAGTGATTGGGCTATCTATGGGTAGTGCCATGTGACTCTTTAGCATATTATGAGTTAGGGATTGGGCTACCTATGGGTAGTTCCATGCGACTCTTCAACCCTAGGTATTGATCTACCCGTTAGGTAGGATCATGTGGGTTAATTACGATCTACCATGTGAGAGGTAGTATCCAGGTCCACTACAGGGACAATGCAAAGGATAGGGTATGTATGGATTGAGTAGTTATGTTTAAAATGTAAATTTTTCTTGCTAAACCATAATTACTTACAATATTTTGTTATAGTTAACTGCACGATTATTGTTTCCCCCACATACCAGTATAATTTGTTATACTGACCGCCGTTTTGTTTGTCGGCGTTTTAGGTACAACATTGAAAAAGACAAACAATAAAGTGATACATTATGAATATATGAATTAAAGTACAAGAAGGATTAGTTAGAATAGACTTTAGTTGTGGATAGAAGTTTAGAAATCCAAGATTTTATAAAGGTATGCAAAGATTTATTTTATTCCAGAATTTAGTATAGTTTTGGTAGAATTTAGTAATTATTATTGATTATTTGTCGAACCATTGATCTGGAAAATTGGGATAACGGCTCTGACCTTTTGGTCTCCCTTAATTGGGGGTTACTGGGAGGTGGGGTCATTACAACATTCATCGTAGGGGTAATCATCAAAGTGGATAAGAAGTAACATGGACCTTTTCTAATCCAATGTGAAATTTAACAAAGTATAGTTGTCTTCTTCTGATAAAGAATCTTCATGGGGATAATTTCTTCATCATATGCTCAAATATGTCTTCCATATCTCCTCTTTCTGCGATTATAAAATATTTAATAAGATGCAACAAAATGTGCATCATAAGATGTATCATAGATATGGGATATACATGTATACATTTGCATATAGGTTGATACCTTGAGTGTCATGATACATGTGTCGTCATTGGGATGATGGTAGGGGCCAATGGTTAGTGTTAATCCGTGTTTGAATAAGGACTAAATGTAATATTATGAATAATATGGTGAAACTATTAATGTGAAAAAATGATATGATCTTATGGGTTCGATAATCTTGCCCTAAAATCATGAAGTGAACCTTATTATAACCAAAAAGGTCCTAAAGGTGATATGAAGTTATGATTTATTAACTTACATTAAATGTTCTTAAAATGCATAAAATATATTAGCTCCTCATGATTACCCTTACATTGGAATAATGACATCTAATCTCATATATTATGATGTTTTGTACTAAGTGATGATTATGTGGGGTTATATTTATGATATAATCTCCTATTTGTTTCTATTTTTATATTCATATCATAAATGAAATAGTGGAAGGAGAAATTTTCCATGTTTAGGCATTTTCAAAGACTGATTGTAACATACTAGATCTCAGACCCTACCCCAAAAGTTGACATTTTGGACTTAGCCAAACAAGGTTGAAGGTTAGACCTAAATAGATGTTTAGTATAACCCCAATGAGTTAATGCATGTATATATCACCTTAATGTAACCTAAGGTTCTAACATTAATCTTAGTTTTATAATAGATACATAAAATATGCCACATAACTCATTTTAGTGGTAATATGAAGACAAAGAACTTAATTGGATGAATAATTTAGATAATAGACCGTTAATTGGCCATATGAAATATCTCATAAAAAGAAGCCTCAAAAGTGGAAAGAAAATTCAAATTCGTAATCTATATATCATAATTAGCCTACATGTCAAATTTCATCTAATTTGGACCACCTTGAAATATTAGGATAAGTTTAGGAGAGAGAAAATGAGTAAAAGGAATAATTGATGAATAATGTGATTACATAACTTCAAAATATGGAAATAATGGAAAATTCGTATTACACATCAAAGATAACTTGTGGATGAAGTTTCACCAAATTTGGATGTTGTTTGTGCAAGTTATGAAATTTTAGGTACATTTTGGACTTTTTTGCAATTTACCCAATTGGGGGTTTTCTTGGAAAATTGTCACATACATTATAATCCTTAGATGTTTCCTTATCATTCTAGAATTTATTGGGCTATGGGGATCCTATTTATACTTGGTTTGGAAGTATTTCTCTTCAAGGACATTTTAGGGTTTTTCCCCCTTTATGGATAAGGATGAAGATAAGGATAAGGATAAAGGTCAAGATAAGGATAAAGATAAAGATAATGATAAGGATTAAGGTCAAGATAAGGATAAAGATAAATACAAGGATAAGGATATGGATAAAAGAGAGAAAGTGTGGGTAGTAACTGAGGGAGGTGTTGCATGGACATAGAATCTCTAGGCTATTGACACATGGAAAACTCCATCTACACCTCATGCTTGACCCCTTCCTTATCCATGAAGCTATATATACCCCTTCCTAGCTCCAATTCAAAATCATTTATCACTCCCTCTTTCCTCTAGATTAGAGTACCTATCTTTCTCTATTTTGCTGCGGAACTAGGTGGTCCAAGGGAGAAGATGTTCCCCTTATTGAGAAAAAGGTCTCCTAGAGTTCCATCTAGCCCTACCTAGGGTTTCTAAGGTCCTCTTCTAGGGTTTTTGACCAAGGCAAGTGATTTTCTCTCTTTCTTTCATTTTTCCTATTCTTCCTCTTCCTTTAACCTTCCTCCAGGTCGAAGCCATGGTCTTCCATGGTGAAACCCCACCTAGAGACCTTAAACACCTCATATCCATGTTCTTTTGTTAGGGTTTTTCACCTCTAAAGTGGAGAAGGTGCTTCTTGCTCAAGATAGTAGCATTGTTGGAGAAACCAACCTCTCTAAGCTCAGGGACCTTTCTACTTGGACATGTGCACCTTCCCTAGAGGTTCTTAGGAGGCCTAGGCTTGGACTTATATTGGACTTTGGACTGTATATACTCTGAAGTTGAGGTATGATTGCATCCCACATTATTTCTATATTGAGTAATTTCTAATTCTTCACTCTAAATGTATGATGTATCCCCTATTACTCTATGTTGGGCAATTAACCTATTTTTGTCTTACTCTTTGTCCTATGGACATTATCCAACACAATGCTATATTCTTTTGATATCATGGTTCTTATGAACTAGATTATTATTATGACCTTGTATATCCTCTTGGACTCTTATATTATGCTTTGTGCCACATTGATATGGATGTTTATGCCCACCTTGTAGTGGATGTTTTTTTGCTTCTTTTCCCACCATGGTAGTGGATGTATATGTAGCACACTTTGTTGGATATTTTTGATTTCATATCTCTTGTTTATCCTTGTTATGTATCATGTGATGACTACTAGTATAATGTTGTATGTGAATTTATGTGGGTGTGAAAATTCCCACATATGAATGCAGATGTAAAAATCCCTGCGTATATTTATATATATTGGTAGATGTGAAAATTCTTGCTAGGCAGATGTTGACAGACCATGCCACCACTCCATTATAGAGTAGAGGTATACAAGACCCTGCTCACTCTACATTTTTGGTAGATGTGTATTTCCTACCTACATGATATATTATTCTAGTTTTGTCACAGGTGAAACACATGGATGCTTTGAACTTATATTTTGTTTTCATCATGATATGAATGTTCTTTTCTTTTATGCCCCTTTCGATAGTACTTTCCTCTTATATGGGAAGCATTTATAATTGATATCCTTATTTTCATATATTTTGCTCAATTTCCTATTTTAGTATGCACATACCAGCCTTTGCTGATGTCATCTATTTTTCTCTTCTTACTGGGGTATGCTTCCAACCCTAGATGAAAGATATGGAGGACATGACATAAAGATATGGACTTAGCTTAAGGAGTTAAATCTTAGAGACAATCTTGATGTGGTTTAGATTTCCCTCTACATAGATCCTTATGATGTACATTTACATGTAATATTAAGATGTTCTTTTGTAACCTTATGTGAAATTGAATATAGTCAATGCATTTTCTTCCGCTGATACACTTTGGTTGTTTTGAATACCATTAATAAGGATTTGAAAATTTTACATCCTCTTCAAGCATACCTTTGAGTGTGTTTGGAATGGATGTTAATTCTTAAATTTTTTTAGTAAGGGGGTGATACCGCCTCTTTACAACATGGTATCAGAGCCCATGGTAGTCAGAATCTGACTATTTCAATTTTGTCTCCCTAGTTAGAATCCTTACCTTACCTTTAAATGACATGTTTGGCCTAGTATTGATTAATAGATGATGAATGGTTGATTTAGAATCCTATAGTTTCACATTAGAATCATGAGGAATAGATCCCTAGAATACTTACAACTAAAAGATTCATAAGTAACCATAGTAACTTGAGGTTGTTTAGTTTTATCTTTAGGAAGCTACTAGGACATGAAGTTGAAAGCAAAGGTGTCTAGAAAGGATCAGGGTTTGGGGGATGGCACGATTTTCCTCCGCGCCACTAGCTTGTTTTACGAGGACTCCCGAATCCATATGATGTTGACCTCGCCTGAGCTGATATGGATTGTCAGGAATAACATGCCTTTAGGCAATAATAGCCCTACACATCTATGTGATATATCTTTATTGACCTTAATATGTTGATCCAGTCTCCCATATGTAATGACTTGTTTGAGGATGGATACCCAATATAGTTCCCTTATGTCCCATAGAAGCACATGTTTGGATAGTTATCCCTATAACCTAGAATTTGAAGTTTGGTGTTTAGTAAAAGATCAGAGTGCATAATAAAGCGTGATGGATCTTGTACATGGTTTAGTTACACTCACTGTTTTACCTCTAGATTAGTTTGACTTGGTAGGCCAGACCTTTTAACATGTAAAGAGTAGTTTTGGATTAATAGAATGAATCCTTTAAGTGGTGGTGAATAATAGTCACTTTTATATGGATGTTTTGATTTTGAGGACAAAATCCCTTTAAGGGGTGGTGTGCTGTAACATACTAGATCTCGAACCATACCTCATAAGTTGACATTTTGGACTTAGCCAAACAAGGTTGAAGGTTAGACCTAAATAGATGTTTAGTATAACCCCAATGAGCTAATGCATGTATAGATCACCTTAATGTAACCTAATGTTCTAATATTAATCTTAGTTTTATAATGGATACATAAAATATGCCGCATAACTCATTTTGGTGGTAATATGAAGACAAGGAACTTAATTGGATGAATAATTTAGATAATGGGTCGTTAATTGGCCATATGACATATATCATAAAAAGAAGCCTCAAAAGTGGAAACAAAATTCAAATTCGTAATCTACATATCATAATTAGCCTACATGTCAAATTTCATCTAATTTGGACCACCTTGAAATATTAGGATAAGTTTAGGAGAGAGAAAATGAGTAAAAGGAATAATTGATGAATAATGTGATTATATAACTTCAAAATATGGAAATAATAGAAAATTCCTATTCAACACATCAAAGATAACTTGTGGATGAAGTTTCACCAAATTTGGATGTTGTTTGTGCAAGTTATGCAATTTTAGGTACATTCTGGACTTTTCTGCAATTTACCCAATTGGGGAGTTTTCTTTGAAAATTGTCACATGCATTATAATCCTTAGGTATTTCCTTATCATTCTCGAATTTTTTGGGCATGGGGCTCCTATTTATACTTTGTTTGGAAGTATTTCTCTTCAAGGACATTTTAGGGTTTTCCCCCCTTTATGGATGAGGATGAAGATAAGGATAAGGATAAAGGTCCAGATAAGGATAATGATAAAGATAAGCATAAGGACAAAGGTCAAGATAAGGATAAAGATAAATATAAGGATAAGGATATGGATAAAAGAGAGAAAGTGTGGGTAGTAACTGAGGGAGGTGTTGCATGGACATCGAATCTCTAGGCTATTGACACATGGAAAACTCCATGTACACCTCATGCTTGACCCCTTCCTTATCCATGAAGCTATACATACCCCTTCCTAGCTCCAATTCGAAATCATTGCTCACTCCCTCTTTCCTCTAGCTTAGAGTACCTATATTTCTCTATTTTGCTGCAGAACTAGGTGGTCCAAGGGAGAATATGTTCCCCTTATTGAGAAAAAGGTCTCCTAGAGTTCCATCTAGCCCTACCTAGGGTTTCTAAGGTCCTCTTCTATGGTTTTTGACCAAGGCAAGTGATTTTCTCTCTTTCGTCTTCATTTTTCCTATTCTTCCTCTTCCTTCAACCTTCCTCCAGGTCGAAGCCATGGTCTTCCATGGTGAAACCCCACATAGAGACCTTAAACACCTCATCTCCATGTTCTTTTGTTAGGGTTTTTCACCTCTAAAGTGGAGAAGGTGCTTCTTGCTCAAGATAGTATCTTTGTTGGAGAAAACAACCTCTCTAAGCTCAGGGACCTTGCTACTTGGACATTTGCACCTTCCCTAGAGGTTATTAGGAGGCCTAGGCTTGAACTTATATTGGACTTTGGACTGTATAGACTCTGAAGTTGAGGTATGATTGCATCCCACATTATTTCTATATTGAGTAATTTCTAATTCTTCACTCTAAATGTATGATGTATCCCATGTTACTCTATGTTGGGCAATTAACCTATATTTGTCTTACTCTTGGTCCTATGGACATTATCCTGCACAATGCTCTATTCTTTTGATATCATCATTCTTATGAACTAGATTATTATTATGACCTTGTATATCCTCTTGGACTCTTATCTTGTACTTTGTGCCACATAGATGTGGATGTTTATGCCCACCTTGTAGTGGATGTTTTGTCCTTAGTTTCCTACCATGGTAGTGGATGTATATGTAGCACACTTTGTTGGATATTTTTGATTTCATATCTCTTGTTTATCCTTGTTATGCATCATGTGATGACTACTAGTATAATGTTGTATGTGAATTTATGTGGATGTGAAAATTCCCAAATATGAATGTAGATGTGAAAATCCTTACGTATATTTATATATATTGGCAGATGTGAAAATTCCTGCTAGGCAGATGTTGACAGACCCTTCCACCACTCCATTATAGAGCAGATGTATACAAGACCCTGTTCACTCTATATTTTTGGTAGATATGCATTTCCTACCTACATGATATATTATTCTAGTTTTGTCATAGGTGAAACACATGGATGTTTTGAACTTATATTTTGATTTCATCATGATATGAATGTTCTTTTCTTTTATGCCCCTTTGGGTAGTACTTTCCTCTTCTATGGGAAGCATTTATAATTGATATCCTTATTTTCATATATTTCTCAATTTCCTATTTTAGTATGCACATACCAGCCTTTGCTGACGTCATCTATTTTTATCTTCTTGTTGGGGTATGTTTCCAACCCTAGATTAAAGATATGGAGGACATGGCATAAAGATATGGACTTAGCTTAAGGAGTTAAAGCTTGGAGACAATCTTGATGTGGTTTAGATTTCCCTCTACATAGATCCTTATGATGTACATTTACATGTAAGATTAAGATGATCTTTTGAAATTGAATATAGTCAATGCATTTTCTTTCGCTGCTACACTTTGGTTGTTTTGAATATCATTAATAAGGGTTTAAAATTTTTACACCTACTCCAAGCATACCTTTGAGTGTGTTTGGAATGGATGTTAATTCTTCAAAAAAATTTAGTAAGGGGGTGATCCCGCCTCTTTACAACATGGTATCAGATCCCATGGTAGTCAGAATCTGACTATTTCAATTTTGTCTCCCTAGTTAGAATCCTTATCTTACCTTTAAATGACATGTTTGACCTAGTATTGATTAATAGATGATGAAGGGTTGATTTAGAATCCTATAGTTTCACATTAGAATCATGAGGAATTGATCCCTAGAATACTTACAACTAAAAGATTCATAAGTAACCATAGCTACTTGAGGTTGTTTAATTTTGTCTTTAGGAAGCTACTAGGACATGAAGTTGAAAGCAAAGGTGTCTAGAAAGGATCAGAGTTTGGGGGCTGGCAAGATTTTCCTCTGCGCCACAAGCTTGGTTTACAAGGACTCCCAAATCCATATGATGTCGGCCTGGCCTGAGCCGATATGGATTGTCTGGAATAGCATGCTTTTAGGCAATAATATCCCTACACATCTATGTGATATATCTTTATTGACCTTAATATGTTGATCCAGTCTCCCAGGTGTAATGACTTGTTTGAGGATGGATACCCAATATAGTTCCCTTATGTCCCATGGAACCACATGTTTGGATAGTTATCCCTATAACCTAGACTTTGAAGTTTGGTGTTTAGTAAAAGATCAGAGTGCACAATAAAGCGTGATGAATCTTGTACATGGTTTAGTTACACTCACTGTTTTACCTCTAGATTAGTTTGACTTGGTAGGTCAGACCTTTTAACAGGTAAAGAGTAGTTTTGGCTTAATAGGATGAATCCTTTAAGTGGTGGTGAATAATAGTCACTTTTATATGGATGTTTTGATTTTGAGGATGAAATCCCTTTAAGGGGTGGTGTGCTGTAACATACTAGATCTCGAACCCTACCCCGAAAGTTGACATTTTGGACTTCGCCAAACAAGGTTGAAGGTTAGACCTAAATAGATGTTTAGTATAACCCCAATGAGCTAATGCATGTATAGATCACCTTAATGTAACCTAATGTTCTAACATTAATCTTAGTTTTATAATGGATACATAAAATATGCCACATAACTCATTTTGGTGGTAATATGAAGACAAGGAACTTAATTGGATGAATAATTTAGATAATGAGCCGTTAATGGGCCATATGACATGTCTCATAAAAAGAAGCCTCAAAAGTGGAAACAAAATTCAAATTCATAATCTACATATCATAATTAGCCTACATGTCAAATTTCATCTAATTTGGACCACCTTGAAATATTAGGATAAGTTTAGGAGAGAGAAAATGAGTAAAAGGAATAATTGATGAATACTGTGATTATATAACTTCAAAATATGGAAATAATGGAAAATTCGTATTCAAGACATCAAAGATAACTTGTGGATGAAGTTTCACCAAATTTGAATGTTGTTTGTGCAAGTTATGCAATTCTAGGTACATTTTGAACTTTTATGCAATTTACCAATGTGGGGATTTTCTTTGAAAATTGTCACATGCATTATAATCCTTAGATATTTCCTTATCATTCTTGAATTTTTTGGGCTAGTGGCTCCTATTTATACTTGGTTTGGAAGTATTTCTCTTCAAGGACATTTTAGGGTTTCCCCCCCTTTATGGATAAGGATGAAGATAAGGATAAGGATAAAGGTCAAGATAAGGATAAAGATAAAGATAAGGATAAGGATAAAGGTCAAGATAAGGATAAAGATAAAGATAAAGATAAAGATAAGGATATGGATAAAAGAGAGAAAGTGTAGGGAGTAACTGAGGGAGGTGTTGCATGGACATAGAATCTCTAGGCTATTGACACATGGAAAACTCCATGTACACCTCCTGCTTGACCCCTTTCTTATCCATGAAGCTATATATACCCCTTCCTAGATCCAATTTGAAATCATTGCTCACTCCCTCTTTCCTCTAGCTTAGAGTACCTATATTTCTCTATTTTGCTGTGGAACTAGGTGGTCCAAGGGAGAAGATGTTCCCCTTATTGAGAAAAAGGTCTCCTAGAGTTCCATCTAGCCCTACCTAGGGTTTCTAAGGTCCTCTTCTTGGGTTTTTGACCAAGGTAAGTGATTTTCTCTCTTTCTTCTTCATTTTTCATGTTCTTCCTCTTCCTTCAACCTTCCTCTAGGTCGAAGCCATGGTCTTCCATGGTGAAACCCCACCTAGAGACCTTAAACACCTCATCTCCCTATTCTTTTGTTAGGGTTTTTCACCTCTAAAGTGGAGAAGGTATTTCTTGCTCAAGATAGTAGCTTTGTTGGAGAAACCAACCTCTCTAAGCTCAGTGACCTTGCTACTTGGACATGTGCACCTTCCCTAGAGGTTCTTAGGAGGCCTAGGCTTGGACTTATATTGGACTTTGGACTGTATAAACTCTGAAGTTGAGGTATGATTGCATCCCACATTATTTCTATATTGAGCAATTTCTAATTCTTCACTCTAAATGTATGATGTATCCCCTATTACTCTATGTTGGCCAATTAACCTATTTTTGTCTTACTCTTGTCCTATGGACATTATCCTGCACAATGATCTATTCTTTTGATACCATGGTTCTTATGAACTAGATTATTATTATGACCTTGTATATCCTCTTGGACTCTTATCTTGTACTTTGTGCCACATTGATGTGGATGTTTATGCCCACCTTGTAGTGGATGTTTTTTGCTTCTTTTCCCACCATGGTAGTGGATGTATATGTAGCATACTTTGTTGGATATTTTTGATTTCATATCTCTTGTTTATCCTTATTATGTATCATGTGATGACTACTAGTATAATGTTGTATGTGAATTTATGTGGGTGTGAAAATTCCCACATATGAATGCAGATGTGAAAATCCTTGCGTATATTTATATATATTGGCAGATGTGAAAATTCCTGCTAGGCAGATGTTGACATACCCGACCACCGCTCCATTATAGAGCAGATGTATACAAGACCATGTTCACTCTACATTTTTGGTAGATGTGTATTTCCTACCTACATGATATATTATTCTAGTTTTTTCACAGGTAAAACACATGGATGCTTTGAACTTATATTTTTCTTTCATCATGATATGAATGTTCTTTTCTTTTATGCTCCTTTGGGTAGTACTTTCCTCTTTTATGGGAAACATTTATAATTGATATTCTTATTTTCATATATTGCTCAATTTCCTATTTTAGTATGCACATACCATCCTTTGCTGATGTCATCTATTTTTCTCTTCTTGCTGGGGTATGCTTCCAACCTTAGATGAAAGATATGGAGGACATGGCATAAATATATGGACTTAGCTTAAGGAGTTAAAGCTTGGAGACAATCTTGATGTGGTTTAGATTTCCCTCTACATAGATCCTTATGATGTACATTTACATGTTAGATTAATATGTTCTTTTGTAACCTTATGTGAAATTGAATATAGTCAATGCATTTTCTTCCGATGCTACACTTTGATTGTTTTGAATACCATTAATAAGGATTTGAAAATTTTACACTCTCTCCAAGCATACCTTTGAGTGTGTTTGGAATGGATGTTAATTCTTAAATTTTTTTTAGTAAGGGGGTGATCCCGCCTCTTTACACTAATGTTCGCTGACTTGATGTTTTGGGCCTTGTTGTGCCTAGATTGGTAAGTTGGGCCTTAATGTGGCCTAATTTGATGAATTGGACCTTGGTATGGTCAAAGATGATTACTTGTACTTGATGTGGGTGGCATGGTATATGTGTATACATTTTATATATTCTAGAGTTTCTGTACTTGACTAATAATGTAGTTACATATATATGTCTTGTTTGTAACTTGTTTGATGCAGTCAAAATATAAACAACTGATATAATTAATCAAGTGTAACCCTAATCATGCGGTACCCTGAGTTCATAGAACTATTTCCTTGGGTCGTTGGAGGAAATAGTGAAATGAGTTAATCTTGTATCAACGCGAGAATTGTGAGAAGATGCACGGAGCCATATACTAGTGAATATACATGAATAACTTAGGTAGGCATACATTGTCATCTTCAACTTTTATTTGGACTCACTTGTGAATGATGTCCTAGTGATATGTTATATAGAGTAGGTGTGGCCATAGCTCGGTATGTTAGGCTTTATACCCTATAATTCTAGTGTTGTGACCTGAGTACCTATGGAGGACATTTGCTATGTGGACCGAATTTTGAGCAATCCACGGTAGTTTGAACTTTGATCATTCTATGTGAGACCCCTGACCTTGCTGAAATGGTTGAACATGCTTAGTTATCATAATTCAATGATTAAAACCATAATTAAACCATATGGCTTTGATATTATGTGACAAGCTTAAGTTTCAAGTTTGGTCCAATTTGGACATTATTTGTGCAAGTTATGTAATTTTATGTACATTTTATACTTTTCTACAATTTACCAACATGAGAGGTTTGTTTCCTTGTAATTTGTCATGTGCATTATGATCCTTATATGTTTCCTTATCATTCTTGAGCTTGTTGGGCCATGGGGTGCTTCTTTCAATGGTGACTAAGGGTTTTACCCTTTCATGGATGAACTACATTTAAGAGCCAACAACCAATAGTCCTCCTCTTTGGCTGACATCCGATGGTCACCAATAGGTGGTGAAAATTGATGGTCACCTCTAGAGGTAATAGGTTGATGGTTTTCTTGTTTTGGTTCACTTCGACTGATAGTTCACTTAAAAGAGATGGTCAACCAATGGTTCACCACTTAAGTGACTAGGGTCCAAAGAACTGATGGTTCCTTTGCTTGGAGGTTGAGGGTCATCCTGGAGAACCAATAACTGAAAATAAGAAGGTCTCCATGAACGGTGGAGCAGCTTCTTGTATGACCGTGGAAGTTCTAGGCTATGGATACATGGAGATCTGCTAGGACACCTCAAGCTTCTCTCTTTCCTTATCCATGATGCTTTATATACCTATCCTTTAGACCACAAACAAGACCTTTGGAATCTTATTGTAACATACTAAATCTCGGACCCTACCCTGGAAGTTGACATTTTGGACGTAGCCAAACAAGGTTGAAGGTTAGACCTAAATAGATGTTTAGTATAATCCCAATGAGCTAATGCATGTATAGATCACCTTAATGTAACCTAATGTTCTAACATTAATCTTAGGTTTACAATGGATACATAAAATATGCCACATAACTCATTTTGGTGGTAATATGAAGATAAGAAACTTAATTGGATGAATAATTTAGATAATGGGCCGTTAATGGGCCATATGACATATCTCGTAAAAAGAAGTCTCAAAAGTGGAAACAAACTTCAAATTCAAAATCTACATATCAAAATTATCCCACATGTCGAATTTCATCTAATTTGGACAACCTTGAAAAATTAGGATAAGTTTAGGAGTGAGAATGAGTAAAAGGCATAACTAATGAATAATGTGATTATATAACTTCAAAATATGGAAATAATTTAAAATTCATATTCAACACATCAAAGATTACTTATGGATAAAGTTTGGTCCAATTTGGATGTTGTTGGTACAAGTTATGCAATTTTAGGTACATTTTGGATTTTTTTGCAATTTACCCAATTGGGAGGTTTTATTTATAAATTGTCACAAGCATTATGATCCTTATAGGTTTCCTTATCATTATTGATTTTTTTGGGCGATGGGGCTCCTAGTTATACTTAGTTTGGAAGTATTTCTCTTCAAGGACATTTTAGGGTTTTCCCCTTTATGGATAAGGATGAAGATAAGGATAAGGATAAAGGTCAATATAAGGATTAAGATAAAGATAAGGATAAGGATATGGATAAAAGAAAGAAAGTGTGGGTAGTAACTTAGGGAGGTGCTGCATGGACATAGAATCTTTAGGCTATTGACACATGGAAAACTCCATGTACACCTCATGCTTGACCCCTTCCTTATCCATGAAGCTATATATACCCCTTCCTAACTCCAATTCAAAATCATTGCTCACTCCCTATTTCCTCTATCTTAGAATACCTATCTTTATCTATTTTTCTTCGAAACTAGGTGGTCCATGGGAGAAGATGTTCCCCTTATTGAGAAAAAGGTCTCCTAGAGTTCCATCTAGCCTTACCTAGGGTTTCCAAGGTCCTCTTCTAGAGTTTTTGACCAAGGCAAGTGACTTTCTCTCTTTCTTCTTCATTTTTCCTATTCTTCCTCTTCCTTCAACCTTCCTCCAGGTCGAATCCATGGTGTTCCATGGTGAAACCCCACCTAGAGACCTTAAACACCTCATCTCCATGTTCTTTTGTTAGGGTTTTCACCTCTAAAGTGGAGAAGATGCTTCTTGCTCGATATAGGAGCTTTGTTGGAGAAACCAACCTATCTAATATTGGGAACCTTACTTATTGGACCTATCCACCTTCCCTAGAGGTTCTTTGGAGGCCTAGTCTTGACTTGGACTGTTTAGACTCTGAAGTTGAGGTATGATGTATCCCCTATTCTTCTATGTTGAACAATTCACCTTTGCTTATTCATTCTCTTTGTCCTATGGACATTAGCCTATACACAATGTCTTTTCTTTTGAAAATCATGGTTCATGTGAACTACCTTATTTGATATTGATCATGTGATCATGGATATTCTTTTGAACTCTTATCTTTTTCTTTGGTCATGATGGAACTCTAAAAGATGACATGTGATGTCTTTTGTCCACTTATGAGGTGGATGCATTTGTTGGTCACTTATGTGGTGACTAGTTTATATTTTGACTATACTTTCTACTTGCCTCTACATTTAACATGCTATGTGATTCAGTAGCACCAGAGTAGTGTAATTGCATTGGTTTTTATGGCAGATGTGTTATTTCCTACCGAGCAGATGTGATATTTCCTGCTCTTTTGGGATGGAAAGGAACCTCATACCCAGGGCAAGATGTGTGATTCTTGGTCCAAGTTTTATATATTTGGGAGATTGGAAGTATTACTTTCTCTATCAGGTTTCAAGTTTATGAGACTTGGCCACCTTTGTGTTTATATTGTTCTAGGGCTATGTTTATCTCACATACATGCAAGTTGATGATATGGGGTGTGTGCCCTAATTCTTTACATGTGTTTGTCTGGCATAATCTTTATGTTTTATTAATGGCAAGTATTCTTTTGTTGTCATATGATTTCAATTCCTTTTCTCTTGATACCCATTTGGGTGGTCCTTATTCTTTTTATGGGAAGCCTTTTATATTTGATGTCCTTTATTCCATATATTGATCAATTTCCTATTTCGTATGCAAATACCAGCCTTTGCTGATGTCATCTATTTTTTCTTCTTGTTGGGGTATGCTTCCAACCCTAGGTGAAGGACTTGTATGATAAGGCATGAAGTTTTGGACTAGATTAAGGAGTTAAAGCTTGGAGACAAAGTTGTTATGGTTTATATTTCCCTCTACTCAGATCCTTATGTTGTATCATACATGTAAACCCTTATGGGATATTATGATGTACTTTTGTAATAACCTTGTTATAAATTGAATATAGTCAAAATTTTTATTCCACTACTACACTTTGGTCTTTTGCATACTATTATAATAAATTTGGAAAATTTATACCTATTCTATCATACCTTTGAGTGTGTTTGGAATGGATGCTTTATTCTTCAAATTGTTTTTAGTAAGGGGGTGATCCCACCTCTTTACAACATGGTATCAGAGGCCATGGTAGTTGGAATATGACTATTTCAATTTTGTCTCCCTAGTTAGAATCCTTGTCTTACCTTTAAAGTGACATGTTTGTCCTAGAATTGATCAATAGATGATGAAGGGTTGATTTAGGATCATACAGTTTCACATTAGAATAATGATGAATAGATCCTTAAAATACTTACAAGTAAAAGATGCATAAGTAACCATAGTAACTTGAGGTTGTTTAGCTTGGCCTTTAGGCAGCTACTAGGACATGAAGTTGAAAGCAAAGGTGTCTAGAACGGATCAGGGTTCGGGGGCTGGCAAGATTTTCCTCCGCACCACTAGCTTGGTTTACGAGGACTCCCGAATCCATATGATATCGACCTGGCCTGAGCTAATATGAATTGTTCAAAATAGCATGCTTTTAGGCAATAGTAGCCTTAGACATCTATATGATTTATCTTTAGGGACCCTAATATGATGAAATAGCCTCCCAAGTGTAATGACTTGTTTGAGGATGGATACCCAATATAGTTCCCTTATGACCCATACAACCACATGTTTGGATAATTATCCCTAAAACCTAGACTTTGAAGTTTGGTGTTTAGTAAGAAATCCGAGTGCGCAGTGAAGCATGATGGATCTTGTATATGGTCTAGTTAGACTACCCTTTTACCTCTAGATTAGTTGGCTTGGTAGGTTAAATCCTTTAAGGGGTGGTGAATAAGTTTTTTTTGGGGTCCGCGAATAAGTTGTTTTCTTATATGTGGATGTTTTTATTTCGAGGACAAAATCCCTTTAAGGGGTGGTGTGCTATAACATACTAGTTCTTAGACCCTACCCTAGAAGTTGACATTTTAGACTTAGCCAAACAAGGTTGAAGGTTAGACCTAAATAGATGTTTAGTATAATCACAATGAGCTAATGCATGTATAGATCACCTTAATGTAACCTAATGTTCTAACATTAATCTTAGGTTTATAATGGATACATAAAATATGCCACATAACTCATTTTGGTGATAATATGAAGATAAGAAAGTTAATTAGATGAATACTTTATATAATGGGCTGTTAATGGGCCATATGACATATCTCATAAAAAGAAGTCTCAAAAGTGGAAACAAACTTCAAATTCAAAATCTACATATCAAAATTAACCTACATGTCAAATTTCATCTAATTTGGACCACCTTGAAAAATTAGGATAAGTTTAGGAGAGAGAATGAGTAAAATGCATAAGTAATGAATAATGTGATTATATAACTTCAAAATATGTAAATAATGGAAAATTCATACTCAACACATCAAAGATAACTTGTGGATAAATTTTGGTCTAATTTGGATGTTGTTTGTACAAGTTATGTAATTTTAGGTACATTCTGGACTTTTTTGCAATTTACCCAATTGGGAGATTTTTTTTGTAAATTGTCACAATCATTATGATCCTTATAGATTTCCTTATCATTCTCGAATTTTTTGGGCTATGGGGCTCCTAGTTATACTTAGTTTGGAAGTATTTCTCTTCAAGGACATTTTAGGGGTTTTCCCCTTTATGGATAAGGATGAAGATAAGGATAAGGATAAAGGTCAAGATAAGGATAAGGATATGGATAAAAGAGAGAAAGTGTGGGTAGTAACCGAGGGAGGTGCTGCATGGACATAGAATCTCTAGGCTATTAACACATGGAAAACTCCATGTACACCTCATGCTTGACCCCTTCCTTATCCATGAAGCTATATATACCCCTTGCTAGCTCCAATTCAAAATCATTGCTCACTCCCTATTTCTTCTAGCTTAGAATACCTATCCTTCTCTATTTTTCTTCAGAACTAGGTGGTCTAAGGGAGAAGATGTTCCCCTTATTGAGAAAAAGGTCTCCTAGAGTTCCATCTAGCCCTACCTAGGGTTTTTGACCAAGGCAAGTGACTTTCTCTCTTTCTTCATCCTTTTTCCTATTCTTCCTCTTCCTTCAACCTTCCTCCAGGTCTAATCCATGGTCTTCCAAGGTAAAACCCCACCTAGAGCCCTTAAACACCTCATCTCCATGTTCTTTTGTTAGGGTTTTCACCTTTAAAGTGGAGAAGGTGCTTCTTGCTCGATATAGGAGCTTTGCTGGAGAAACCAGCCTCTCTAATCTTAGGAACCTTACTTATTGGACCTGTCCACCTTCCCTAAAGGTTCTTTGGAGGCATATTCTTGACTTGGACTATTTAGACTCTGAATTTGAGGTATGATGTATCCCCTATTCTTCTATGTTGAACCATTCACCTATGCTTATTCATTCTCTTTGTCCTATGGACATTAGCCTATACACAATGTCTTTTCTTTTAAAAATCATGGTTCATGTGAACTACCTTATTTGATATTGATCATGGGATCATGGATATTCTTTTGAACTCTTATATTATGCTTTGGTCATGATGGAACTCTAAAAGATGTCATGTGATGTCTTTTGCCCACTTATGAGGTGGATGCATTTGTTGGTCACTTATGTGGTGACTAGTTTATATATTTTGAATATACTTTCTACTTTCCTCTACATTTAACATGCTATGTGATTTAGTAGCACTAGAGTAATGTAATTGCATCGGTTTTTATGGCAGATGTGTTATTTCCTACCGAGAAGATGTGATATTTCCTGCTCTTTTGGGATGGAAAGGAACCTCATACCCAGGGCAAGATGTGTGATTCTTGGCCCATGTTTTATATATTTGGGAGATTGGAAGTATTCCTTTCTCTATCAGGTTTCAAGTTTATGAGACTTGGTCGCCTTTGTGTTTGTATTGTTCTAGGGCTATGTTTATCTCACATGCATGCATGTTGATGATATGGGGTGTGTGCCCTAATTCTTTACATGTGCTTGTGTGGCACAATCTTTATGTTTTATTAATGGCAATTATTCTTTTGTTATCATATGATTTCAATTCTTTTTCTCTTGATACCTATTTGGGTGGTCCTTATCCTTTCTATGGGAAGCCTTTTATATTTTATGTCCTTTATTCCATATATTGCTCAATTTCCTATTAAGTATGCACATACCAACCTTTGTTGATGTCATCTATTTTCTCTTCTTACTGGGGTATGCTTCCAACCCTAGATGAAGGACTTGTATGATAAGGCATGAAGTTTTGGACTAGCTTAATGAGTTAAAGCTTGGAGACAAAGTTGTTATGGTTTAGATTTCCCTCTACTCATATCCTTATGTTGTATCATACATGTAAACCCATACAAGATATTATGATGTAATTTTGTAATAACCTTGTTATAAATTGAATATAGTCAAAATTTTTATTCCGCTGCTACACTTTTGTCTTTTGCATACTATTATAATAAATTTGAAAAATTTATAACTATTCTAGCATACCTTTGAGTGTGTTTGGAATGGATGTTTTATTCTTCAATTTTTTTTAGTAAGGGGGTGATCCCGCCTCCTTACACTTATCTCTTTCCTCCTCTTCAGAGATCATCTTTCACCTGCTTGGTGGAAAACAAAGAGCCCAAAGAAGAAGAAGGTAGCCAACCTTCTTGGTTAAGCATCTAGGGTTTTGTTTTGCTCTCTTCTAGGGTTTATGGAGCTACCATTGTTATTTTCAACCTAAAATAAGTAAGTACCTTCCTCATTTTCTTCATTTATCTTAATATTGTATCTCTCCTTCCTCATTTTCCTCATTTTCTAGCCTTCTTGTATGTTGATATAATGAATGAATTCTCTTAATGCTAAGATAACCCTGTTTTGTTATACTATGAACATCTTTTAATTCCTTGGTGCAATATCATGCTGATCTTGTGCATCACAAGTTTGGTGATGCTTGTTGAGCCTTATTATAAGGCATGGAAAGATAATAATGATCTTGCAGGGAATGGTGTGATGGTTTGAATGACCTTTGGGCATGGTTGAGCCCTGAATGAGGTAATCCTCTTATGTTGACAAGGGTTGATACCCTGTGATATTGTGGTATGGATTTATATCTTGTGATAGTATGATGAAAAGTGTAGTCTCAAGAATGGCAAGTGAATAGTACCATGTAATGATAAGATGAGGAACAATAAGTTTCATATGTTTTATATCTTCTAAAGTTATTATATAGCAATGCTTTCTAGAGATGAATTAGGGTTTGTATGTCCACTTGTTTGATGCAGCCTTAATTCACTCGATGGGCATAACTAATCAAGTGAAACCCTAATCATGTAGTTGTCATGTATCATAGATCCATTCTAGTGTTAGAACTTGTTGGATGGTGAAATGAGCAATTTCTGTAGGAAACTTGGAGCGCATATTGTTGAATATGAGGGGGCACAATTCGAGTACCTCCTTGCATCCATAATTGTAGGTTTTGGAGGATGGCTACGGTCATGCCACATATATTGTGATGTGTGAAAGGCAATAGTATAACTGCAAGATGCCTCTTATAGAACGACCATGTGTGAGTTGTTCTCTAGTCGCGTGACCTTAAACCAAGGTGGATAGTTACATGACTATATTTTGTTGTTTTGCATTTTGACTATATGTCATTACGTTATCTCTTGTACTGACCAGGAGTTGTGGGTGAGATCATGGAGTCCAACTCTTGCATATATCTTATATGGAACTGATTTTGACTTAGCAGTGGTCAGTTGGATTTGGGTGGTATGACTCAAATCCTTAGGGCATCAATAAAAGATGTAATACAACTGTATAGAAAATTTGTTTAGGGATATACACAATGCTTCACATTGGATGATAACCCTTGTTTATTCTCTTTACATATAGATGATGTTTAGTGCATTAAAAGATAGTAGATATGCTTATGTTGTGGATATGCTCATGTTATAGATGAGTACATAAAGTAGCCATTTTTAAGCTGATAAATATACTACTACTATTGGCTATGATTATGACATTAGTTATCACATGGTGTTAGCTATGATTATATTGCTAGCTATGCTATGTAACTAGAGATGCCTATATTATGAATCAACCTTATGTAGATAGTTGTGCCTATGTTGTTAGCTCTACTTATGATGTAGATCTACTCAACATGTTAGACATGCTAATGTTTCTAGACTTACTCATGATGATATAGATGCCGTGCTACTAGACTTGTTTATGATGTTAACTATGCACATGCTACTGAACTGCTTATAAAGTTAACAAGGTATATGTTGATAGTCATGATCATCCTCGTCATCATCATCTTAGCCTCAGTCCCAACTATGTTGGGGTCGGCTACATGGATCCTTCATTACCATTCAACTCTATCATGGGCCATATTCTGGTTGAGATGTAGAGATTTAAAATCTCTTTATAAGCTCATCCCATGTTAAATTAGGTCATCATCCTTTTCTATTTATTGTGCTTGACTCAATAGCATTGCTTCGTATAGGCACATTTGTCAGTCTGCATTGCACATGTCCATACCATCAAGTCGGCCCTTGCACAACTTGTCCTCAATGCTCGCCACCCCCACTTTATTCCTGATAATAGTCATTTCTCAAGCGATCTTTTCTTGTCTTTCCACACATCAATCTCAGCATACGCATGTTTAATCTGCTCCAATTGTTCGATTACTTAACTTGTTGTAATCAATAAGTGGTGCTGAGAGTTATATCTCTCACTGGGACATGGGTCTCACCTCGTGGGTTACGACATCTTTTCAGGTGATTGGAAGCAACAATAGCAGAACTGTGGTAGCGAGGAATAAATATGGTGATGGACCTTAGAGAAAGTTGTTTAGTTGTCTAGTGTGTCCTAGAGTTGTCCCTGTACTCTTAGGTATGGGCGGGAAAAGTTTGGTGTTTCAAACAAATCAGGCTTTTGTTAGCATGCTACTGCTTATTTATGTGTCATATATTAATAATGTTCTCCTCTGTATCTATGTTGCGTCTAAGGCCATAGAACAAATTGTATCAAATTCTTGGCATAATATGAATATAAGAAATATGTTGGGCTCTTATGCAAATGTTTATGAGTATGTGTTGATGTTGAAATTGGTTTTAATTTACCCTATTTTCTGGGTATGTTTTAATTAGTGATTGATCATGTTTGGTGTTTTGAGTAATCTCGTTTAGTGTAATGGGTTCTTACAAGTTGGTATCAGAGATCTAGGTTCACTGAGTTTATAGGGACACTAGGACTTAGGACGAGGATGATGTCTAAGTTAGGAAAATGACATAAAAACATGGTGCATATTGCCTAAACTCCGTATTTGGATGTCGTGGCCAGGTATTCAATTATCGAATAAAATGTAAGTATGGAACTCTTAGATTGTCATCTTTTTTATTACTATGATCAAGTAGTCATTCTAAAACAATCTAAAGAGCATAATGAATAAAAAATCATGGTGCTAATACCTCAATCTTACCCTAAGGAAAATGATAATTACATCATAACCTATAAAAGACTTGAATGTTTGGTAACTATAAGAGAAAGATATGACACTATGAAACCTGAATCTTAATACAAATAAGCAAAAGAGGAGTTCTTAAAACTGTAGTTCAAGAAGATAAAAAAGAAAAAGATAGATAAATATGTTCTAATAGAATGCTTCAAGATATAAAACTCATATAAGATGGAGAGAACTCATGTGATAAGTATGATATGAGAAGTTGAATAAGAACAATGATAGATGAATAAAGTGGAACCTGATTTAATCTCAGACCAACCTATGTGTGTAGAAAAGTGTTAATGTAAAATCTTCATGACATGTGAAAGAAATTTAGGGAGATGATCCATGTTCAATGAAGAAAATGTGAAATATGATGATCTACCTCTTGATAAGTGGTTGAGAAACATGATAAAATAAGAGAACACACACAAGTATGATAAGCAGTTAACAAGGAAGGAGCAATGAGATATGCTAATCTTGATAATTCCTATACTGATGGCAAGGAATCCTAGCTGAAAAAGGTAAAATGATACATAAAAATTTGTAACCTCTTGATGAAGATAGAATTGCTACCCCCTTGCTAAGAAACCCCTGGACAATGTTGCATTGTGATGGGAAGTATGTTTCCCTTTGTGTTCTTCCTTTCTGGGGCACAACTTTCAAGTGGATTTTATGCCTCTTGGCATGTGTGTATTCATTGTAATCCTGGGGATGGATATCCTGTTATAGCATGTGGTTGACTGGACTATGGTTCTAAGATCTTGATGCTTGTGATAAGTATGCTTTTTGAGCCTTCCAAGAGATTGGAAAGACTCCTCCTATATGTTCTTAGTCAAATATGATATTGGGGAAGAGGATGAGACAAGGATATGAGTTCCTTATAGCACATATAGTGGATACCAAGGTGATGAGTCCTAGAATCCCAGATATGACAATAGTATATGAGTTTGAAGGTGTGTATCAGATGAGCTTTATAATGTTCCTCTACCTCGTAAAGAGAGAGAGAGTTGATGTTGATCCTCCAAGTGTTGTTGGAAAGAAGAAGGGTAATTCCATGATGATGTATATGTTGGTATGTATGCCCTGAGAGCCAATCATGTGATGATTGGTGGGATACATTAAGATTGATTTGATAAACATAAAAGGTGAGCTTCCAATTCTTTCTGGTTCAGTCATATGAGATAGTGATAGAAAAGATTGAATGTCTAGAGAATGACAGTACTCAATGACGTATGCCTTCAGGTTCATGACCTGAACGATGAGATCATACGGATGCTAAGAGTTTGTACATTCTTGTTATGTCCCTAGCCGGATGTCATTGTGGAAGGTAGATAGACAGCAATGACACACAAGACTAGATTGTGGTGTTGGTTGATGATAGAATCTCATTAGTCATGATATAGAGATATCAAACCAAACACATAGGTACTTGTTAGATAACAAGGTACCGGACAGACCCACCGTGAGTTTGACACATGGAACCATGAGATGGTAGTCACAATCAGTACTCACAGTGATGGTGGTGAGTGTGATTCTTAGACCTGAAATCACTGCACTCAACACATGTCGTTGGGCACACTTTGACATCATCAAACGCAGTCCTGAAACATGGGTTGTTATAAAGGTGATGATTGGGTGGCTTTGACACATGGGGCTTTTGAGGGGTGAGTGATAGATATGGGATTTGTCCCTCCTGAGGGAGTTTTATATCCATGGCCACTTGATGAGTAGGATTGAGAAAGGCGTGCACGCATGTGTGAATCAGTATATGATACTGATGTCATACATATCTCTTCCAGTCTACTCTGAGATCAAGGAAGTGAATGAACGTTGACAGGATGACTGTTCCATGCCTCGAGTTCATTCGGGATATCAGTGACAAAGGAATTATACATTCGCTGTAACACCATTCACGGATTGTAGGATGAAAGTTGTTCTCCAACTTTCTACTTTCACTTGGGTAGCACTGATGTGTGACTAGGCACCGCTCTTTGCTTGTGAAGTCATAAGTGTTATGGACTTTCACTGCCAACGTGAAATGGACCTGCAGGGTCACACACATAGGATTTAACCTGGAAGAGGAGTTTTGTCCACAAAGCAATGTTTAGATTGATTACTAAAGGAGTTTAGTAGTTCAATTAAACACTCAATCAGTCGATAGCTCAATATCGTATGGTTCAAGGTGTTGGACGCATTGATTGGAGTATCTGATTGATTGAAATCGCATTTGACTGATTTTGCCCAACTTGTGCTCCCAACCGATCGGCTCATGTGATGAACCGGTCGGCTGAGGTTGCTGAACCGGTCGACTGGAGTGTCCAGGCCGATCGGCTCATGCCCAGGATGAAATGACCGGTTCAAGGGTTGAACCGATCGGCTCAACTGGTGCAACCGACCAGTTGGGAAAGTCATGTCGGCAAGAATTTTCCTTTCATTTCAAATTGCCCAATTCGATTGGGAATAATATTGGTATTCGATACCAATTGGGAAAGAAACAAGGAAAGTCTTTTTGAGCCGGATTAGGACCATGAACCGATCGGTTCAGGGCACCAACCGATCGGTTGGAGTGCCCCAAACGATCGGCTCAGGTCCAACCGATCGGCTCAATGGCCGAACCGATCGGTTCAGTTGTGAACCGATCATTTCAAGTTGCGAACCGGTTGCTTTTTGTGGAAAATTCTCGAACCCTTCTACTCCTGCTTTAGTCCCGCATTGCCCAGGATGGAGAACCCTGTCCCATGACTCTCCTATATATATAGGGGTATTGGGGGCTTCTCAAAGTAAAGCTCAGTGCAACCAGTTGCTCTGCAAGTTGTCATTCTCTCTGGTTTTGGTAACCGTGAGAGAGCCTGAGCAAGTGCTTCCCGCAAAAGGGAGGTGCAGCAAGGGAAGGACAACTGTAGTTGCAACAGGAGGCAGGAGAGCGTGTTGGCGACTAGTACGTCAACAGGAGGGTGCGAATCCTTCCACTTCCTTGTGGGACAAGGAGAGTGGAGTTCCAAGTGGTCCGTGTGGACTACTACAGAGGTGGGAGGAAACTACCGCTTAGGAGGACAACTGTCATCCGACAGTCCGGTTCGAGTAGGAGTTATCAGTCCCAGTGCGACCAGGAGCTGCACAGACACCGTCGAAGTCCAGAGTTGAAGACTGCGCATTACGCGAGGTATTGTCGTCGAGCAAGCCTCGGGACAAGGTATGATTCCACAAACCATACTTTCCTATTATATAGACGTTGACGTGTTTCCTTGGTATGGGTTGGGGAGAATTTTTTTTATTTCCGCTACCTTCTCTGTCTCCCCTATAACCCAACAGTGGTATCAGAGCCACGTCAGCTGTTCTATATTTTAGGAATATCGATATGATCGATTTTGGTTTGTCGCCTTTATTTATTGCATACGATGCGAATAATATCGGCTTTATGCATGTCCAATCCTAAATCCACAAATCCCTAATTACATATATGATATGTATTATTAATGCACTCGATACGTGTCGCCCTTAAACGAGTTTTGTGGTGGATGTGTGTAGCGTGATTATGGCCTATAAACCCCTATCTGTGTGTGGTTGCTTGCATCTCGGTCTGCGCACCGATCTTCCCTCTCTTAATCCCGATGTAACTCGAAATAATTCGAGATTCTTTCCTACCTTTGCTCCCCCCAAATGTAACTCGGGGTTTCCCTTTTTAAAGCAATGTAATAAATAGGATAGATTTTTATTTCCTGTTATGTCATAGACCGGCGGACATCAAGACGACAGCTGAAACGATCGGTTCAAGGCGTGAACCGATCGGTTGACGTTCCAGACGGTCGGTTCAATGAGTGAACCGATCGGTTGATGACCATTTCGAGGAGCGAGACGAGCAGGTGGCGGACATGACGAGATGCACGACGACCAGGCGAACCGATCGGTTGGAGGAGCCAACCGATCGGCTGGTGGCACCCAGACGACCGGCTGGAGAGTACAGATCATTCATGTGATGAGTTGATCAACTCGGAAGGCAAGGCACAAAAGTTCATCTTGTACAGGTTACATGTGATGTAGACCTAGATGACCGTGATTCCTCTTGGCTCGAGGAATCACATTAGGATGGCCATAGTCATCACTTTTATCGTTTTGTGCATGTTTTCTGTGGGATATAGCATGTATATGATACGTACTATGTATTGTGGTGATTGGATATGTATATGTATATAAAACCAAATCCCTCATTAAAATATTAAGTCTTATATGCCTTCCATTAGTGGCACACATGAAAAGCTCGATCGACCAAGCGTAGGTTACGCCAAAGCGTGGTGCGCCGTCTATCTTGTGGAAGTGTGAAGGGTAGACATGTAGGTTCTACCAAAGCAGGGTGCATGTTTACCGTGTCAGCTTTTGGGTTAGACTTAACTGGTGATTCTTAGAGCGTCTAAGCCCAGAGGCAAGGAATGTTCATGGCAAGGAGTTGTACATGTTCATTCAACAAGAGTTGCATATGATGCGATTGGCAAAAGTTGCCTACCTGAGAGATCTAAGTTGTGGGCGATCAGCCAAAGCTGACTCATGACTTAGAGGATTTCAGGATCTTGCCCACTAGAAGGTTGTACGCTGCAATCTTCCGAATTGATGGTGAGGGCTATCAATTTGAAGTAAAATAGTGGGAGCGATAATTAATTAAAGGCCTAATTATATCGTCAATTTTTCAAATCAATCAAATAAGTCAAAAATGAGTTTTGGACTAAAATTGCATTTTTTTTGTAGTTCAAATGGCAACAAACAACAACAACTTTTCTTTGCGATCGGTCCTTGACAAGGACAAGCTAAATGGGACAAACTTCCACGACTGGTATCGGACATTGAGAATTGTTCTCACTCAAGAGCGTAAGCTCTATGTCCTGGATACTCCAATTCCAGAGGAACCCGCTCCTAATGCACCAAAGGCAGAAAGGGATGCTTACAAGAAGCATTCTGATGATGCCATTGATGCAAAGTGCTTGATGCTATGTTCAATGAATCATGAGTTGTAGAGGCAACATGAGAACATGGGTGTCAGAGATGATTCTGCATCTCAGGAACATTTATGAAGATCAGGCACGGCAAGAGAGGTATAATGTTTCTAGGGCGCTGTTCAAGTGCGTCATGACAGAAGGAGATCCAGTTGGTCCTCACACACTCAAGATGACTGGGTATGTGGAGAACCTGCAGAGACTGGGATTACCACTGAGCCAAGAGTTGGCTACTGACGTGATACTGCAATCGTTGCCAGAATCTTACAGTCAGTTTGTGATGAACTACAACATGAAAAACTTTGATAGGCCACTGTCAGAGTTGTTGGGCATGTTGAGGACAGCTGAGTTACAGATGAAGAAGGACAAGCCTAAGTCCGTGATGGTGATCACGAGCAAGAAAGGCAAGTCCAAGCGCAAGGGCAAGGGCAAAGCTAAGAAAGGTTTTGAAGCTAGCCAGGAGTCCAAGCCATCTTCAGCTCTCAAGGCCAAGGGAGGCGTGACCAAGAAAGGAAATTGCCACCATTGTCAAAAGCCAGGACATTGGAAAAGGAATTGTCCTCTCTACCTGGAAGAACAAAAGAAGAAGGAGGCGACTGAAACCTCTACTTAAAGGTGTCATGAAAGTAAACTTGTAACACTTTTGAGATATATGATATTAAGATGTAAAGTGTAAAGCATTCTTACTTGGGGCAAGTGTTGCCTTTATAGAAAGGAATACTTTAGTTTATTTTCAGCCAATAAGGCATGTAATACAGTTATGAACTGCTATTTCATACTTGCCAATAGATAGAAACACTTTATTTTTGCATATTGTATGACAATGATAGCAATTAATAAAGAGATGTTTCAATTTATAAAGATGTGATCTTTGTGGCAATGCCTTATTTATCTTGTGATATTTGATATGCATAAGATAAGACAATACCTAAAAGTTATAGATAACTCAAACAATTTAATTAGCATTAATCATGAGAAATTCATTTCTAGTTTCCATGTGATGGATAAAACTAGACTCTTTTGGTTAGAGAACCAGTAAGGGACATGAATATCTTGGACATGATTAATCAATCTTCACTAAAGTAGTGGAAAAGTGATTATCCTATTAGGTATAATACATGTGATGTATTTACATACCTATTGGAATAAATGCTAATACTTCAAATGGTGTTTAGAGAAATACCAATATGAATGTCTTGAAATGTTCAAGATTATCATAAATGAAGTACAAATTTGGTAAAGTATTAATTCTTGATGAGATCAATGAATGAAATACTTGGAACAAATGTTTGAGATCCTTATGAGTGACTATGATAGTCTATCATAGTGAACTCATGATTAAGGCATGGTGATGTCTGAATCAAGAAGGAATCATACTCTAAGGAGTTAGAGAATGATTATCAAATAACTGAATTCTTCTTAATAAAAGAATACCCCACACTAATAAAAGAAATTAAGAATCACAAGGGTTGTGAGTTCTTATATCTTTAACAGATACACCTCAATTATCTATGTGATGAGTTGTTCATGTGATGAGTCAACTATCAAGATGAATATGAGGAACCGAATCTTGAGTTATAGTTTAAAACCATTACATCCTAAATGACTTCCATGTGAACCATAAGGTATGACCTTGATGGTAGCACTCATTGGATCATATCCATAAGTGTAGATGAGTCTTAAGTGTTAAGACACATGGATAACATTTTGAGAAGGATGATGCTTGTTGATTGCAACTTAATGACTAAGACATTTGGCATATGGATACTAAAACCGCATTCCTACGAGGAATAAAACCAGGATGTGTACATGACACAACCTATAAGGTTTATGAATCCACTAATGCAAATGAAGTCTATAAGTTACAATGGACTAATCAATGTGATTGATTGAGTACAAGCAACTGAAAATTGGATCTTTATTTTGATAATATAGTCAAAGGGTTTGACTGATATGTCAAAGATAAAGAAGTGATCTGTGATTTAGTGGGAGCGTATTCACATTCCACATATTGATGTGAAATGGAATTGTTCTAGAATGGAAACCCAAAAGTGGAAATTATCTTTAAGGAAGATAGAGATGTTTCATATGTGATAGGAATAGAGATCTATAGAGATAGTTCTCGAAAATCTCTTGACCTGGAAAGAGAAAGCATACATTGGCAATCTGTACTGAAGTGTTCAGTATGCACAGATTCAGTGGGAGAAAACTTGTCCATGTTACATGGAGTTAGTATCCCAAGGCCAAATGTCCAATTCTTATGAAGAATGGGAACACTAAGAATAGATATGGATCTATCATGTATGTAATCATCCCATTATCTTGCATGTATGACATGGCAAGAATAAAATGCATTCATCATCTTGTATGTAGGACATGGCAATATGATGTGCTCATCCTGATAACTCGTATGTAGGACATGACGAGTGGATGTCTGTCTACTTCCAGTAAGGGTTACTGGAATACCATGAGAACTTGATAAGTGCTTGTGAAGTACTAGTTCTATGGATATAAGGAAGAGTTCGATGTAAAGAGTTACATTGATGCGAACTTCCGAAAGGACAGAAAATTAATCGCAAAATGTACATAAGATGTATAAAAGAGAATGTTTGTTGATAATTGGAAATGTTCCAATAAAGCCATTTAAAAGGGAAATGCCGAGTATCTATGTGTTAGTGAACAGCAGTGGATACTATATGGATCTGAAAGTTCATGAGATGAACTTATATTCCACTCATTAATGACAAGTCTGGAATCCTTGATCATGCAATGTGGCTAAAGGTTAGCAAATGGAATACAAGATCGCACATTACGGCAACTCCATCTCATACGTGTGACGTACATCGAAGAGATGAGAGACATGCAATTTATACAGACTTTGGCAAGGTGTTGCCATTACTCACTATGTTGGCACTACAACACAGTAACATGTGGGACATGTTTGAAGATCACTATGAATATGATTCATGGGTGATTGGCTCGCAGTGCAAGTGGGAGTCTGTTGGTATGTATGCCCTGAGAGCCAATCATGTGATGATTGGTGGGATACATTAAGATTGATTTGATAAACATAAAAGGCGAGCTTCCAATTCTTTCTGGTTCAGTCATATGAGATAGTGATAGAACAGATTGAATGTCTAGAGAATGACAGTACTCAATGACGTATGCCTTCAGGTTCATGACCTGAACGATGAGATCATACGGATGCTAAGAGTTTGTACATTCTTGTTATGTCCCTAGTCGGATGTCATTGTGGAAGGTAGATAGACAACAATGACACACAAGACTAGATTGTGGTGTTGGTTGATGACAGAATCTCATTAGTCATGATATAGAGATATCAAACCAAACACATAGGTACTTGTTAGAGAACAAGGTACCAGACAGACCCACCGTGAGTTTGACACATGGAACCATGAGATGGTAGTCACAGTCAGTACTCACAGTGATGGTGGTGAGTGTGATTCTTAGACCTGAAATCACTGCACTCAACACATGTCGTTGGGCACACTTTGACATCATCAAACGCAGTCCTGAAACATGGGTTGTTATAAAGGTGATGATTGGGTGGCTTTGACACATGGGGCTTTTGAGGGGTGAGTGATAGATATGGGATTTGTCCCTCCTGAGGGAGTTTGATATCCATGGCCACTTGATGAGTAGGATTGAGAAAGGCGTGCACGCATGTGTGAATCAGTATATGATACTGATGTCATACATATCTCTTCCAGTCTACTCTGAGATCAAGGAAGTGAATGAACGTTGACAGGATGACTGTTCCATGCCTCGAGTTCATTCGGGATATCAGTGACAAAGGAATTATACATTCGCTGTAACACCATTCACGGATTGTAGGATGAAAGTTGTTCTCCAACTTTCTACTTTCACTTGGGTAGCACTGATGTGTGACTAGGCACCACTCTTTGCTTGTGAAGTCATAAGTGTTATGGACTTTCACTGCCAATGTGAAATGGACCTGCAGGGTCACACACATAGGATTTAACCTGGAAGAGGAGTTTTGTCCACAAAGCAATGTTTAGATTGATTACTAAAGGAGTTTAGTAGTTCAATTAAACACTCAATCAGTCGATAGCTCAATATCGTATGGTTCAAGGTGTTGGACGCATTGATTGAAATCACATTTGACTGATTTTGCCCAACCTGTGCTCCCAACCGATCGGCTCATGTGATGAACCGGTCGGCTGAGGTTGCTGAACCGGTCGACTGGAGTGTCCAGGCCGATCGGCTCATGCCCAGGTTGAAACGACCGGTTCAAGGGTTGAACCGATCGGCTCAACTGGTGCAACCGACCAGTTGGGAAAGTCATGTCGGCAAGAATTTTCCTTTCGTTTCAAATTGCCCAATTCGATTGGGAATAATATTGGTATTCGATACCAATTGGGAAAGAAACAAGGAAAGTCTTTTTGAGCTGGATTAGGACCATGAACCGATTGGTTCAGGGCACCAACCGATCGGTTGGAGTGCCCCAAACGATCGGCTCAGGTCCAACCGATCGGCTCAATGGCCGAACCGATCGGTTCAGTTGTGAACCGATCATTTCAAGTTGCGAACTGGTTGCTTTTTGTGGAAAATTCTCGAACCCTTCTACTCCTGCTTTAGTCCCGCATTGCCTGGGATGGAGAACCCTGTCCCATGACTCTCCTATATATATAGGGGTATTGGGGGCTTCTCAAAGTACAGCTCAGTGCAACCAGTTGCTCTACAAGTTGTCGTTCTCTCTGGTTTTGGTAACCGTGAGAGAGCCCGAGCAAGTGCTTCCCGCAAAAGGGAGGTGCAGAAAGGGAAGGACAACTGCAGTTGCAACAGGAGGCAGGAGAGCATGTTGGCGACTAGTACGTCAACAGGAGGGTGCGACTCCTTCCACTTCCTTGTGGGACAAGGAGAGTGGAGTTCCAGGTGGTCCGTGTGGACTACTACAGAGGCGGGAGGACACTGCCGCTTAGGAGGACAACTGTCATCCGACAGTCCGGTTCGAGTAGGAGTTGTCAGTCCCGGTGCGACCAGGAGCTGCACAGACACCGTCGAAGTCCGGAGTTGAAGACCGCGCATTGCGTGAGGTATTGTCGCCGAGCAAGCCTCGGGACAAGGTATGATTCCACAAACCATCCTTTCCTATTATATAGACGTTGACGCGTTTCCTTGGTATGGGTTGGGGAGAAATTTTTTTATTTCCGCTGCCTTCTCTGTCTCCCCTATAACCCAACAGTATATGGACTACTGACAGCAAAACGACTGCCATGGACAGATGGGTAGTTGATAAGTCAACATGAATTACAGTATCCTTTTAGATAAACCTATGATCATGATTTCAGTGGGTAGGAATCAGAGTGGATGGCATAAGTTGCATGGTCATGGTAAGTTTAGGGTTATGTCGTTTAGACTAATCAACGCATCAACATCGTTTATGGATTTGAGGAACAAAGTTCTTAGATTATGCCCTTATGAGTCGTGGAAAGTTTTGAATGATAATATCTCAATGTATTTTAGAGTTGGTCAACAACATGGCCAGTATTTTCTTTAAGTCTTAGGGTTGTTGAAAACAACAATGTTTGGGTGTCAAGATCAGTAAGAATGAGTTTGAGGATTAGCTAAAGTATACTCTTAGAGTTATTATACATCTGCTAAGTGTGTTGTTTGAATCCTAGTAATACAAAGAAAGTGTCATTGCTTTACCTCTAACAAGGTCAACTAAGAAGTCTTATTTGTTAACAGTTACAGATAGTTTATGATTCTTCAACTAGACATATTGCCAGTCCACCATTGAGATGATCGGTGGATTTTCTAAGAACATAAGCATTATAGGTTTTGACAGTTAGGGGATTCCCACATGATTGATTGAGTTTCTAACTACAACAACCATCATAAGAACATAGACATGACACCTTCTTCAGTTACATATGATAAGAGATACATGATATTTTATCATTCATAAAAACAAGCATGGCATAATGTGTTAACACAATAGATAGAACTGTTTAGGATGACATCTAGAATTCGAAGTTGGAAAGTTACTACTAGAGTTGTACAGGTGGCACAACATCATTCTATGTTCCAAGGTTGAGGGAGTGTCACCCTGGTATAGGACAAGAGATACATGCAATGAAAGTGGAGTTACATGAGGATGTTTTCTTATGTGGGGGTTTCTGTGTTAACCCAAGATGAGACATGCAAGAGTTGAGGGAGAAGAATATGACTTCTATGAGAATGATGTGACATCACTATGAGATGGAAATGACCATGTAAATGGCGGTGGATGAGGTGCATAGGAAGTACTCTTTTCTTGTCTTGGATTTTGAGGGCGAAATCCCTATTAGGGATTTATGGTTGTGAGATCCCTGACCTCAATTAAATGGTTGAACATGCTTAGTTATCATAATTAGGTTCTTAAAACATTAGGTAAACCATATGATGTTCTTTGATATCATGATACAAGCTTAAGTTTCAAATTTGGTCCACTTTGGACAATGTTTGTGCAAGTTATGCAATTTTATGTATATTTTGGAATTTTATGCAATTTACCCACATGAGAGGTTTTTCTTGAATTTTTTCACATGAATTATGATCCTTTGATGTTTCCTTATCATTCTTGAGCTTTTTGGGCCATGGGGCGCCTAGTTGTACCTTGGTTTGGAGGTGTTTCTTTTTAGTGGTGACTTAGGGTTTTACCCCTTGATGGATGAGCTACCTTTAGGAGCCATCGATCAATAGTCGTCCTGTTTTGACGACATTCGATGGTCACCAACACGTGGTGACAACTGATGGTCATCTCTAGAGGTAGTAGGTCTGTAACATCCGAAATTTTGAAACATAGGGATATGGTTCTAAAAGATACTTTTTCACCTATAAAATTCAAGTGTTATAATGCAAATAGATCCTAATTGATCTTAAGACAATAAAAAGTGTTACTAATAAATTCTAATAAAGTTTTGAGTAGCTAAATTACATGAAGACCCCTTTCTCATATAGTTTGAATAATAAATGGCTTTTTATAATATATTTGCTTATTTGTAGTCCTAAATAATATATAAGTAACAAGTGAGGGTCATACTGAAACTAATACATGAAAAGAGCATATATTTCTCCAATTAAACTAATGTGAGTTTATTACAATAATAATTGGGTCTATGTAAGTTAGGTGCACAAATTATAACCTTAAAGGAAATGAGCACATATGGGGGTTTAGAATGAAATTGCCTAATTAATGCCTTATAATGATCCAAGAAAAATTATAATTTTTAAGTACGATACTGTTTTGCTTCCCTCCAATTTTGGGTCCCTAATCCTTTTTGGATAATTGTAGATCATTAAAATGAGTTTTATCCCATAAATATCGGTTCAGATAATTGTGATTCTCAAAATAGAAATCTGAGTTGATAGTTGGATTCCTAATAGTCCATTTAAGTAACCTGAAGAATTTGGGCTCGTTTGGATAGCCTTAGAGCCCTCAAGAAACAAAGTAAGAAAAGATATATGTTAATGATTCAATTGATTGAATTCTGTGTAACACACCAGATAACACTATAGTTCCCGATTTTAATTAATGTAGCACTGACAATGCCCAGCTTGGGTGGGACTCCCGGACTCGGAGCCGTATCCGAGACGAAGACTCGTCTTCTTCGCCCGGTTTTGTCCCGCTGGGACTGTAACTGGGTGTGATGCCCCCGATTTCTTTTCTGTCCTGTGCTCCTCTCCACTCAGTCTCAGCGCAAGGGAGATACTCAGACTCTCATTGTGGAGAATCCCAAACTCCATGGGATACTTGCCCCAGACCTCCATACGGCGAGGACCTCTCTTCCCTTGCAGTACTGGGATTCCTTTTCCCACCGGAACTCTATTCCAAGAGTTCCCCCCCCTCACAAACCACGATGATAAGATATATATATGTCCCTCGGTCGATCTATGAATACCCAGAAACATGTTGGCATCACAGAAAGCCACACAGCAATCCCGGTGATGCCTACCGTCAACCTCCCTCTGTCTACCTGGGACCAAGGGGGTGTTCACCATAGCCAGAAGCCACACGAGCAACCTTGAGGCATTAGGTATCTTCTTGGAGTAGCGGCACGTATCTTCAAGCTTCCGGTTAACCAATTTCGCCTTATACAGGTACTCCAATTTTTCCCCCCTTTTCTCCTTTCGTTGTTGTTCCGACCACCCAGTTTGACGAATTGACTGCCTCGTCGACCTGGTGACTCGAGCCATCATTTCCGTGAGAAAAGTGGCATACCTCTTCATAGATACCTCCCTAAAGCTCTTCGAGGGATTTTTTCCCGTCCTAGCGCAGTAGGGATCGCCGCCATGGACGGGTAGCTGCTTGGGGCCTGTAGCCATCAGCTTCCGCCATCATGCGGAGCTACAATTCTGTAACCCCAGACCAGGTACGGTAAAGGCGGACTCCCAGCCTCCTTGCGGTGTCCCCACAATCCACCATGGCGGGCAGGGCGGTCGCCGCACTAAAGATTCACCGTCGTCCTGTTCTTTCGGAGAAACAGGGGACGCGAATCGGGAGTCTGCATCGGGCAAGGCGAAAGGAAAGGGGCGGAAGGACGGATCCGGGTAATCAGTTAGGCGGGTCCAGGCGGGGATCCGCGAGTCTGAGGAAGAAAGGAAATAAAAAGGTTTATACATGCTGACGTGGTTGTGTTCTATTGGCCCAAAGGTATTTATTTTATAAAAATGCTAGTAAATCATTGGTAGATCCAAATATAACAAAAGTATATATATTTTTTGATCAAAAAAGTGTAAGTATTGTAATAAAAATATAATCAAAGCCCAGTTATGTCTCTAGTTCTAAAAGTACCTACAACTACCAACTTTGATGTGCTAAATGTGTAAAAACCCTAATTCCTTAGTTTTAATGATCATGATATATTTAAATGATCTTAGTAGTTAATGTCTAACCTTTTTGTATAAAACAGTCATATTGGATCTAATTCAAGACTAATAGTTCATATATTATCAAAATTAGGATTTTAGGTGATGAATGGAATACAAATTGATATGTTGAATGTTATGAACATGGTGTTTAGGGTTTTCAAACCCCAAGGATATGATTAGGATTTACTGAACCTAGGAAGGACGATCAGATCTACTCTAAGTGCAAGGTAAGTGGTCCATGCTTATTGAATATAAGTAATGTTTGCTTTTATGAATGTATGTATGCAATGAATGTTATGAATGTGTTATCTATTTATATTGCTTAAAGTCAAAGAATTTATGATGAATTGAATGTAATATTTTACTGTCCATATTATGGTATCATCTTCATGCACATTAAGATTAAAGTCAATATTAAGAGTTAAGAGAAATTTAAGAGAAAGTTAAGAGTTTTAAGAGAAAGATAATGTTAAAAGATAACTTATATAAGATCCTCATCAAGAAACTCCTTGGAGAAAAACTAAGAGGCACTTCGGTGCAACCCAAGAGGCACTTTGGTGCAATGGCACTTCGGTGCATAAGAAAAGAGGCACTTCAGTGCAAAACCTGAGGATTCTTATATAAGTCAAGATAACAGAAGTAATTTAAAAGAAATTGTGTCCCTTTTTCAAAGTTTAATGTTCAAAGGTTATTTTCAGTTTACATGTTTTCTTAAGAATATAATATGTTCAATTCCACTTACCATTGGTTTTATACATGGCTGCGGGCGCGATGCCCACAGGTAAGGAGCAAGCTTAGGAGGAAGAAGCTTTTTGACATGCAAGAAATAGCTCAAGAAATCTTCAAGAAGAAATGACCTAGTGGGGTGCCTCTTACTAAGACGATCCATAGTTTTAGATATCTTTTACATGATGTATTATCTTGTTATAAATGAACTTGATGTAGTTTTCCTTTTTCCAAAACTATGTATGAATCTATTTTTGAGTTAATGCATGGTGTTTCAATTATCTTGTTGCTATTGCATATCATGTTTTGTAATGTTCCTCTAAGACGAGTGACCCATGTTATGGACAACATAGGGTTTGCTTCCGCTGTCATGTATGTACTTGGAGGGGCGTTACAAGGTCAATGGTTTTTTGGTTTTGGTTCACCTGGACCGGTAGTTCACTTAAAAGAAATGGTCAACCAATGCATGGTTCACCACTTAAGTGACTAGGGTCCAAAGAACCAATGGTTCCTTTGGTTGGAGGTAGAGGGTCGGCCTAGAGAACCAATAACTAATGGATAAGAAGGTCTCCATGAATGGTGGAGCAGCTGCTTGTATGTTTGCTTGTATGGCCATGGAAGTTCTAGGCTATGGGCACATGGAGAGCTGCTAGGACACCTCAAGCTTCTCTCTTTCCTTATCCATAAAGTTTCATATACCTATCCTTTAGCCCACAACTGAAACCTTTGGAATCTTATCTCTTTCCTCCTCTCCAAAGCTTGTCTTTCACCTGCTTGGTGGCAAACAAAGTGTCCAAGGAAGAAGAAGGAATCCAACCTTCTTGGTTAAGCATCTAGGGTTTTGTTTTGCTCTCTTCTAGGGTTTGTGGAGCTACCCTTGCTATTTTTGACCTAAAATAAGTAAGTACCTTCCTCCTTTTCTTCGTTTCTCTTAGTTTTATAGCTCCCCTTCCTCATTCCTAGATGGGACCATGGTTTTCCTTGGAGGAGCTTGCTTTAAATATCAAGGAACTTATCTTTCTTGCTTCTTTCCCCTAGGGTTTACTCCCTTTCTTGGAGACGAAGCTTACTTGGCTGACTTCAGACCTAAAGCTAGGGTTCCTACTTCTTAATTTTGCTCAAGTTTTCTTGCTTCTTGGAGTCTTATATTCTTACTAGAGGCGAGTTTTATAACCCTCCTCATGTTTATTGCTTGCTACTAGCTTGCTTGTTCAAGTTCTTGTTCTAAAATGAAGATCTAAGCATTTAGAAAATATCTTTGCCTAGAGTTTCGATTCTAATGTTGTTCCTTGATTAATTTCTAACTCTAGATGAACCTGAAACCATATGCACTACCTTCTTGAGGTAGAAGAAGCCTTAGGCCTTACATAACCATGAACAAATGGTACCCTTGGGGTCAGAAAAGATGGTTCCTTCTATGTGATAATGAACTATTTTCATTATTTTCCTTGATGGCCGATGGTTTGGCACCTATGGACAACCGATGGTCTTTACGTTGTTGCATTTTTAATGACTCTAGTGAACCCTAGAACTGAAGGTGAGGTTGCTTTAGTCACTAATGGTCTATGGTTACCCTAACCCTAGAAAACAACAATCTACTTTCTACATGTTGAGAGCTATTTTCCCCCTTTGCTTCATCACCAGATGGTTGAGTCTTTGTGACAACTGATGGCGGGCATTTGGTTCTGCTTTTATGTTCATATAATGTGTATGGCTTTAGTACTCACTACAAGTGGTTCTAAATGAAGGATTTACTTAGGGTTTTAGGATGTTTTCAAACCTTATACAAGAACCGATGGTTTTGAATAAAAAACCCGATCCAACGATTAGTATTTGGTGCTTCAACATCTAATGGTTTTGGGTGAATCCTAAAGTGTAATGTGTTGGTTATAATGATGAGAATTTGATGGATCAATACCCTTAAACTTATAGTCTTACCTTTGCCCTCGAATGAATATAATTGATATACACCATGATGAGTTGATGTACAACCCTATTGAAGCATAAATTATTACACCTAATTCTCATGTACCTAAGTGATGGTGATTGATTATGAATATCCCCCTTGAATGGTTAATAAAATAATGGAGTAATCTCTTATGGTGGTTGAAACCCTAGTATACTATAAATCTGATGATTACACCTTGAGCTATGCATGGATCCATACTTGAGGTTAGTATGGGATTTGATGGTGATGCTTAACCTTATGCATCCATGATCCAATGAAGATGTCGTGAGTTAGGGTTTGGGTATGAGTGCTGATTTGTAACTTTAAAGTAACTTATCTTATTGATCCTAATCCTAAAGAAAATATATGATGGTGGTTAAACATGCTAGCCTTCCTTGAATGGTTATTATAATAATGGAATATTTTTGCTAATGTTGTTGTATCCCTAATGTGTTTATTAGTGATTGTCATAGCCTTATGATTGATGCTTGCTCATGCTAAACAAGTTCACTATAAGTAATACGGTGATTAATCATATCTAGCCTTCTTGTATGTTGATATAATGAAGGAATGCTCATAATGCTAAGATAACCCAACATTGTTACCATGTGAACATATTTTAATTACTTAATGCAATATCATGTTGAGCTTGTGTATCACAAGTATGGTGATGCTTGTTGAACCTATTATAAGGCGTAAAGATAATAATGATCTTATAGGGAATGATGTGATGTTTTGAATGACCTTTGGGCATGGTTGAGCCCTAAACAAGGTATAATCCTGTTATATTGACAAGGGTTGATACCATGCATTATTGTGATATGAATGGCAAGTGAATAGTACCATGTGATGATAAGATGGGGAATAATAAGTTTCATACGTTTTATATCTTCTAAAGTTATTATATAACAATGTTTGGTAGAGATGAATTAGGGTTTGTATGTTCACTTTTTTGATGCAGTCTTAATTCACCCAATGGGCATAACTAATCAAGTGAAACCCTAATCATGTTGTTGCATTGTGCCATAGATCCATTCCAGTGTCAAAACTTGCTGGATGCTGAAATAAACTGTAACATACTGAATCTCAGGGTCCTCCCTACAATTTACCCACTTTTGTACTTTTATTTTCTTTCTAGTCCTTTTGAACATCCTTCACTAATTTCCCATCCTTTTGGGCCTTCTTGGGCCTCAATGTTGAATTTGAGCTTTTCTGGAGGTGTAATTCACAAATTACCTACATTTATGTTTATATAGGGGGTTTTGCATAAATAACCCATCTAATGAGATAATTGAGGTCTAATCATGCAATTCGACCATTAATGAGATAATATGAGTGGAGTATGTTATTTGGAGCTTTTTGGATAAATATACTAGTAACAATGTATTTGAGTTAATGTATAGGAGTAATTAACCCCTTTACTTTCTCTCTCCTCCAAATAGGGAAATAATGCACTAATAAGAGTATTATATGTTGAGATATGACTCATAATGTTTATACGTGACTAATATCTCGAGATATACCCTATTATGTTATTAAATACTCTTTTTATGCTTTATTATATGCTTTAATACTCTATAAATTAATTAGGGAGCTAACCATGTGATTTTCGAGAAACTAATGGCATATCATCGTTCTAGGTGTTGTAATTAACCCATGGTTGAAATTTGAGGTCATTGGGACTTCATTTGACCCTCCAAATGCTTTTTACAAGTTCCCATATAGTTTAACTATAGTAGATGAATCGATTTTTGCATTTATTTCATTTATTTCATGTGTCACACACTCAACCCCCATTGGATCTCGATCCAATGGATATGGGGTCGTCTTCAACCTCCAGCCCGCCGACCAAGAGGACGCCTAGGCTCCTCCACTTCGTTCTCCCTCGTTTCTCGATCATTTCACGAGATTTAAGTTGTGTTGGCTTCGTCTCCTCGAGCCGCACCGTTTAAGTCCTTGCTCGTCGTCTCCCATGCACCATAGCCCAAATTCCCATAGGAAACGACTGCACCTTCTCCACCCACATTCCACTTCAGTTCCTCAGCCTCCCTCACCTATATAAAGCATCCTCATAGCCATCGGCGGCACCATTGAAAGCTCACTCAGCCATTAATTTGATCAGAGCTCCCCGTGTAGCCCCCCATCTCCTCTGCCTCCTCCTACCTTGCGGCCCTTTTCCTGGATTCTCGGTGATAGCTGCACCCCAATAAAGTACATCGGTGAGTTCCTCTCGTCTTAAGCTTCGTTTCGAGTACCTGTACGTCCGATTTGGTCAAGAAACGAGGAAACGCCCAAATGGGCAAGTTGCTCCTTCGCGCCCATGGCTGGTGCTGAAGGTAGAAGATGACCGATCGTTTTTATGCTTTTACCCTCACGCGCTCCTGCCTTCGCGTTTTAATTCCAAGGGCAATTTAGTCTTTTTCCATTTTGCTTCTCGCAACCCCTTTTTAGCCTACATGGATTTTTCTTGCTCTCTGATTGGTCTAGAGCAAATAAATCATAGAAAATCGATCCGTTATCAGAAAAATTTGAGTAAATACTCGTCGGAAAGGATTTTTCACGTAAAATCTGAATTTCTGATTTTTAAGTCCTAATTCTATTTACTTTTTCTAAGTTTTCCTTGGATGCCACTTTGAGTATGTTAAATGTTCTAAAAATCATATTTAATGCATTTTAACTCCAAATTGAGAAATAAAATATGTTTTCTTAATTAGTGAAACCTGAGTGAGATTTTGGTCCTAGTTTTGAGTCCTAAGTCAGTGGTTTTCAAATAAGGTCTAAAATGGCTATTTTCCTTTATACTTTATGCTTAATAAATGCTAATTTATGTGAAATGTTTGTAACTAGGATTAATGGATGTTGATACAATCTAATCAGTGATAGTGATGGATGTGAATCTTCAATGAGGTATGTGAACCCTATTTATGGATGTTAACATATAAATGTGCAATGTATAACCCTATTCCTCAGTTGGGGTTTTATCCAACCCTACATTCCTAATGTGCTAGCCTTGATATCTCACTATTGCCTTTCTTGGCTCTTTATTTAATTGAATCTTCTATCACCTATGTTGGCTTCATTTACTTGATTTATTTCATGGGTTTTATTCCCCAATGATATGATGTAAATGTTATTTATATTTTGCTACTACCAAGTAAATTATTCAGCATGATGTATTCATTGGCCAAATGACAATGTAGTGTACAAACCACCCATAGAGGGCATGAGCCCTAGAGGGATGTGACCACTCCCCTCATATTATATTTTGGGGAATGTGACCACTCTCCCCCGAAGGATGTGACCACTCCCTTCGTAATATATATTTGTAGGTGTTTGGGAATGTGACCACTCTCCCTCACCTATTGGTGTAGGTCCGATAGGTGCCTCACCCTGCATTGATATGATTTTGTGTCATAATATATTCATGCTATGTGATTATTGTTGTGGATTGTACTATGGTAGATTTCCATTTCTCATTTATTTTATTTGCCTCATACTCTTGGAATCTCTTAGTATAGTGAATCATTTTATTATGTAATGTTGTGCATTATTATTTGTCCTTTCCCTTTTGAATAACACATACTTTTATCTCTCTCTTGCTGATTGATCCCAACCACCCAGGTATAGGATCGGAGTGTGTAGTTGAAGCATGGTGAACCAGCCTAAGGCTAAGAATAAGGAGTTCAACCATATAGCTTGGACTTAGCTATAGTTGATGATGTTTGGAGACAAGTTGAATTGGTTTGAGTCTTCCTCTACCTAGATCCTATTGTTTGTATAAAGTTGTACACCCTTTTGGGAAGATTTTATGATGTGCCCTTTATACAATTGTTTAGTCAAAGTTTTATCTTCCGCTGCCTACACATTGGTGTTTTTGTTTGCCATGAATTTTTAGTAAAGATGCTTGTGGTCTTTACATAAACAATTCCTACGGGAAACTCAGAGCGCATATTATTGAATATGTGGGGGCGCAAGTCGAGTACCTCCTTGTGTGCACAATTGTAGGTTTGTGGAGGATGGTTGCAGTCATGCCTAAGATATTTTGATATTGTGATGTGTGAAAGGTAGCAATAAAACTACATGTACCAAGGCGGGATAGTTACATGACTATATGTCGCTATTTTGTAGTTTGACTATATGTCATTGCGTTGTCTCTCATACTGATCAGGAGTTGTGGGTAAGATCATGGGGTCCGGCTCTTCCATAGATCTTGTATGGAACTGATTTTGACTTAGCAATGATCAGTTGGATTTGAGTGATACGACTCAAATCCTCAGGGCATAAATAAAAGATGTAATACAACTATAGAGCATATTTAGTTAGGGTTATACATAACACTTCACATTGAATGATAACCCTTGTTTGTTCTCTTTACATAGAGATGATGTTTAGTACATTAAAAGATAGTAGATATTCTTGTGTTGTGGATATGCTCATGTTATAGATGAGTACATACAGTAGCCATGTTTAAGTTGATAGATATACTACTATTGTTGTCTATGATTATGACATCAGTTATCACATGTTGTTAGCTATGATTATATTTCTAGTTATGCTTCAATAATTAGATATGCCTATACAACTAATCAAGCTTATGTAGATAGTTGTGCTTATGTTGTTATCTCTACTTATGATGTAGATCTACTCAAAATTTTTGAAATGTGAATGTTGTTAGCTATACTTGTGTTGCTAGACTTATTCATGATGATATACATGTCGTGCTACTAGACTTGTTTATGATGTTAACTATACACATGCTATTGAACTGCTTATACGGTTAACAAGGTATATGTTGATAGTCAGTCGAATGATGATATTTGTTATCTGCTCCTTTATGCATTTTGTTAACCATAATTGCTTCTTAGCCTATCTGTTATACATGTTTAATCTGCTTAATCTGTTTAATTATTGGACCTGTTGTAACCAATAAGCAATGTTGAAAGTTATATCTCTCGTTGGGACATGGGTCTCACCCCGTGGGTCACCATATCTTTTTAGGTGATTGGTAGCAGCGACAAGAGAACTGTGCCAATGAGGAAGAAATATGGTGATGTACCTTAGAGAAGGTTGTTTAGTTGTCTAGAGTGTCCTAGAGTTGTCCATGTACTCTCAATTTTGGGTGGGAAAAGTTTGTATACGGTGTTTCAAACGAATCAAGCTTTTGTTAGCATGTTAATGCTTGTTTATGTGGCATATATGAATAATGTTCTCATGTGTATATATGTTTTCGCTAAGGCCATAGAAAAAATTGTATCAAATTCTTGGCATATTATGAATACAAGAAAGATGTTGGGCTCTTATGCAAATGTTTCTGAGCATGTGTTGATATTGAAATCAATTTTAATTTACTCTATTTTCTAAGTATGTGTTTAATTAGTGATTGATCGTATTTAGTGTTTTGAGTAATCTCGTTTAGTCTAACGAGTTCTTACATTCTACCTTGTATTAAAGTATGGAGAGCTATAATGGAGTCTAATTATCCTTAGATCCTATATGGGTCTAGTATGAGCTTCACATCCACTATCTCATAGTTTGAGTGGTATATCTCAAACCATCCAAGGCTTAATAAAACAAGTAACTCAGTCATGTAATAACCATGTTTAACTTTTTATTGGTGATTCACATTGTATGTGATGTTATTGTTCTGTTTTATTGCAAGTACATTATGTGATTCATAATCAATATTTGTATATGTTATGTGTTCAATATATCTTAGTATTTATCCAATATATGAATTTGAAGATAATCAATACTTGATGAATATATCTTGCAAAAATATATTTCTCATGTTGATTCATCCGCCTTTAGATAATTTGATCATAATATGCATCTAAGCAACATGTATGCTAACTTTTTCCATGTCACATCTTTAGTACATGGTTTCACTCTCATGGTTTTCCACATCATTTAGGTAGTTGGAGCAACAAAAAGGGCATGATGATCAAGATGTCACAAGAAATACTATAGTTAAATCTACAGTGTCCATGTACTCTCACTTTCCTAGGAGTTAGAGGAGTCCATGTGTTAGGTCTTCAAAGTGTCCAGTACTAATGATCGATTTCCACCCTTCATTGTGAGGTGGAAAATGGTGGTGCCACCTCTAAATTTATTTATGGGTGACATCATCCTATTTTCTTGATGCTTCCCCAAGACATTGATATCTGACACCCTTAATGATTATGGGAAGTGTTCTAAAAAAAGGGTGAACAAGGAGAAATCCAATTTCCTTCTCCATCAACCATTGTATATTGTGGGTTTTATGATCCAATAATGTTTGGACATTCTCCCCTTAGAGGAGTCCTTCTATTATGTAGGTGTGCCTATTTAATGTAGTCATTTATTTATTATCCTAATTTGTTTGATTTTATTACTAGTTGATCTTAATTGCATAGCTTTTTCATTCATATTTCACCAAGTTAGGATATTACTGCATCAATCTTTCCTAATTTTGATGCATAATTAGGCATACTTTATCATTATATGATTTGGCCTAATAATTGCTTGTTTTATTATAGGATACGTTGAAAAGAAACTCCAAAATGTGGTGGTACTAATCTCAAGTTGGTAGCACCGATCCATTATTCAAAATTGACAAAAGAATCCAAATCTTCCCAATCTGCCAAAATTTGGCACTACCGACTTGGTACCGACTCTGCCTATCACTCAAAGGGAAAAGTATTTATAAAAGTTGGTGTTATCGACTTTGAAGTCGGTAGTACCAACTCCTAAACCCTAATGGTCATGCACAAAAACTAAGGAGTGGAGAACGAGAGGGAGATGTAAGAACGTGGTGATCCTGACAACTTTGGAGGGAAGTTTGACAGTGAAACACTACCATTTCATGATGATCTCAGCAGATGATCTTCATTAAATATGCCTCTTTTGGACCATGCATAGATATTCATGGTTTCCATCTTTATCCTTTTAGATGTGATACTATGTCAATAATGCAGGGATAATATGTTGTTCTCTAGGACCAGAGATTAGATTGGTATTAATTTGTACATGACTATATTTATTTAATAATTGACTTATTTTCTTGATTTAGTGGTTATAACAATTATTTTGACTGACCTTGTTCTTGTATAATCAACATGAATCATGCTATAGATTTTAATTATTGTGAACATAGGGTTAATAATTGAAAAAAAAATCATCACCATCATTAATAATGAAGTACTAATGATAATTCCAGTCTCTTTCGTCCTATATTATTTAACAGATACTTGCATTTTTCAGGCATGATTTTTTCTCATGATTGTCTATCATCCAAAGCCTTCTTTATTCAACCCTTTTCTAGAGGTCCACTAGCACAAAGTAACCTCTTGGTAGTTCCATATCCTATCATTTGTGGGATGGTTGATTCTAATTAGAAACACCTTGTCTTCAATGTTTGTTCATAGTATGGTGCCATTGGCCTTTCTAGACAATACAGTAACGATAAATGAGTCCATGTTCTCTAAGTTCTTATGAAGCACCCACAACAGATCCTCTAGAAAGGTTTGGGAAGCATGGCGTAAGACAACTACCCCAGTCTAGAGTGAAGGTCTCAACTTTGCCACTTTGAGGGTATTAGGGAAAGCCTTCATTCTAAAGTCAGTGTGGGAGGTATTAATTGGACAATCTACGTGTGCATGCTTCTTTCAGGAGAAGTACAAACATACACATTGAGTTGAGCATAATCATCATTACCCCATCTAGTTATATGCACAACCCTCACACCTATGGTGTAAAATATGGAACATCTTCTTGGAGTTGGTGAAACTTCTCTCAGACATGATAGGAACACCAACTGAAACCCCCTTCCATTAACTTCATCAAATATGATTACAAATGATTCATAACGATGAAGATACAATAATATAAGATATCTAAATCTAGTTACAACATGTAATCCTAAAAAAAAACACATGGTAAATCAACATATCATGTACCTCGTCAACTAAATCATACAATTGAAGATGATCTAGTAACACATCATGTTGAGTATGTGACTGTGTGTTCCACCCTACTCTCCTTTTGTAGATTCAACTACCATAGTGTTCCACCTCTTGTTATGCCATAAGAAAATCATGTTGATGCAACAAAGGCAAGTGCAAGTGAGCCACCGTTCCTTAGGCATTGGATGAGATCATGTCATCAAAGGGGAGGCAAAAACATAATGTTGACATTCTAGAGATTTTTTTCCAGAAAGCGAAGGTGAATAACCATTTGTTGGGTTCTATCAAGAAGATTCCATTTTATGCCAAGTTTCTCAAGGATATGTTCACTTTCAAGAGGAATTCAACAAGGAGGATTCCTAAGAAAGTCAAGTTAATAGAACAAGTGAGCTCCATCATACAACACTAACTCCTCATGAAGAGGAAAGACCACAGAGCCCCACTCGTACCTAGATACATAGGGGGACATTGGATAGACCAATCCATACTTGATTTGGGATCTAGTATGAACTTGATTCCATATAGTGTCTATGTGGAGTTGGGGTTAGGCAATTTGAAATTGGCTCATTACACTCTCCAATTGGAGGACCTCTCCATCAAAGTGCATAGAGGAAGAGTCGATGATGCCTTGGTGATGATAGACAAAGAAAGGAGGATGCCTAAGAAAATCAAGTTGATAGAACAAGTGAGCTTTATCATACAACACTCACTCCTCGCGAAGAGGAAAGACCCTAGAGCCCTACTCATACCTAGATACATCAGAATGACATCACAAAGACCAATCCCTGCATGATTTGGGATCTAGTGTGAATTGGATGCCACATAGTGTCTATGTATAGTTGTGGTTAGGCAAGTTGAAACTGGCTCATTGTACTCTCCAATTGGCAAAATGCTTCATGAAAGTGCCTAGAGTAATAGTCAATGATATCTTGGTGATGATATACAAAGAAAGGGAAACAATGTTCTCGGATGATTTCATTGTTCTTGACATGGATCCATAGGATAGGAAGATTCCCATCATCTTGGGAATATCATTTCTATTTATAGTTGATGCAAAAATACAAGTGCGTAGTGGCACAATGATGATATATTTCATGGACATGAAGATAAAGATCAATATGTACGAGACCCCAGCCTGACGAGACTGAGATGAGGATGTTGAGCATTGTCACTTGAAGAGTCCAGATGATTACTTGAAGGATAGAGTGTAGGATTAAACACGTTGTGATAACTTTTCTGACCAATGCGCCAAGGAACACCTTTGGCATGCAAACTAGGGAGGTATCTACTTCAAGAGTGGACACACAAGAATTCCAAATGGTTAATGAATTGAGAGAACTACAAGAAGCTCTGTTGAAGGCAAGAAACTTAGTGCTATTGAGAGGCAACCCACCTAGATTTGGGGAATTTGTCATCCAACCTTCAATTGTTGATACTTTTTGTTTATTTTTATACTTTTCCAAGAAACACACACACATACTATACTCGATGGTTTTACTATTTGTAAATCATGTTAGGACATTTACATTGGAATAAGATGATGCATGATAATCCAACCAATGAGAAGATCAAGATTGAAAAGGAAATTGTAAATAAGTAGAAAAGCTATAGAAAGGAGACCAACACTGACATTCCACATGGCACGATTGTGGTGTTGTAAGCCAAAATGATCATTTTGTGCAGAACAGTCGTGGTGGCTCTTCCCTGCTCACTATGCACCTTGAGATATTTCGCCACTCTTAACGATTTTATACCATGACTCCATGCCATCTACTCTACCATTATAAACTTCTATTTCATGTTGCAGATAACATTGTTTAAAAGTTTGGAGTGTTAGGGCCGTAAGCCCTTACTTTACCTCATTTTCCTCTATGTTCCTTGTTCTAGACTTTTGATAAAGATGACTGAACCATATATCTAACTATCATACTTGTCTATCATACTTTGTGCACTTGCTTACATACATGCATATCATGTAGTTGAATTTTGTGCGTATTTTGTGTAATTTTAAAAAAAAATTGATTTTCATGTCTCTCTATGTTGTCTCTCCCTTTCATGGTAAGACTACTCTGGCTCTCATGTCACTACAATGTTGAGAAAAGGTGTGCCTTGGCCACCCCTTCCTTATATAGGAGTGGATGGGCTAGGGTATTCAAAACCCTAGGGGATGCAAAAGGCTAGATCTCATGGCTTGGTGGTTGCGGCACACACCCACTCAGTTGACTGGACACTCCAGTTGATTGATTGGCATGCGGTCATTGGTGCAATTACATTGGCTTTCAATTATATGATAAATGCATATTATTAATTGTCTGACCCATTCAAAACTGGTCAGTTCACAGCCAATCAGTCAAATAGACATTTTAATCGATTGATTAGACATTCTAGTTGATCGATTGGAACACCAATCACTTGACTACATATCCAAGTCAGTTGACTCACAACTAGTGCTGCTTAATTTGATTACCTAAAAACTTTTGGTAATCAAGTTAAGCCTTATCCATGAGTAAATTCCTATTCCAAGTGCATCCTATGTATGTGACCTTATAAGTCCCGTATTACGTAGGTAGTGAATGTCCATAACTAGATTATGACATCACAAGCAATGAGTGGTATCTAGAAATACATCATTTCTACCCAAGTAATTGGAAAGTTAGAAAACTACAACCCGTGATCAGTGTTCCCATTATTGTATAGTTTCATTGTCTCTGATATCCAGATTGAATGTGAGGAATGGAATCATCCTCCTCTACATAATCAATCTATGTTTCTTGAACTAGAGTATACTGTTGAGATAAATGTGAGCTCACATATCACATATTGACTCACATGAGCACGACCATGCATTTCTCAGTCTTGCTTATCAAGTGGCTAGGATATCAACTCTAATGGGAAGGACAAATCTCATCTACATCACTCACAGTCAATTCACATGTGTCACAATGTACTCGAGCACCACCTTTATGGAAACCCTTATTCAAGGTCACGTTGGATGGTGTTAAAGTTCATAGAATGACATGTGATGAGTATAGTGACTTCAGGTTTATGATCTACAATCACCACTATCACTTTGAGAGTTAATTCTAACTACAATTAAATGGTTCCATGTATCACTTTCTATGTGGGTTTGTTTGGTACACTATTTTATAACAAGTACCTATCGGATTGACTTGATATCCAATATCATGTCTAATGAGACTCTGTCATCAGTTAACATGTGTCATAGTCTTATGTGATATCATCATCTATTTTGATTCCACAGTAATATCTGATTAGGGACATAGCAAGAATGCATGTACTCTTATCATACATATGATCGCATTGTCCAGGTCCTAAACTTAAAGACGTATGCCATCTAGTAACATCATTATTTCACATCTATCATGTTATATCATTTACCATATTTGAACAAAACATAATAGACAAAATTGCTTTATTTTTATAAAATCAATTACATTATGCCACATGATAATCATCATATGACTGACTCTCTAGGCATACATACCAACAAACTCCCACTTGTACTTAGACCCAATCAACCATGAATCTAATTCCAAGTGATCTAACTTGATCATCATGCTTTTGCTATGAAAATACTTTTGTCAATGGGTCGATAATATTGCTTTCAGTCAGTATTCTGCAAATCTTCACATCTCCTCACTGCATGATCTCTCTTCTAAGATAGAAGTGTCAAAGTATATGCTTGGAACGTTTATGTGATCTAGGTTCCTTAGCTTCTGCAATAGCTCCATTATTGTCACAATAAAACTCTATTGGTTCACTAATGCTTGGAACCACTCCAAGTTCATCGATGAATTTCTTGATCTAAATAGCTTCCTTTGTTGGGATTGAGGTAGCAATATAAGCATCTTCTATTGTAGGATCATCATATGTCTCTTGCTTGGAACTTTTCCAACTCACAACCTATTATTAAGGCAAAACACAAACCCAGATTGCAATCTATAATCATATTTGTCAGTTTGAAATCTTGCATCAGTGTAACTCTTTACACCCAACTCTTTCTCACCCCCATAGATAAGGAACTGATCCTCATTCCTTCTCAAGTACTTAAGGATGTTCTTTATAACAGTCCAGTGACCTTCATCAGGATCTGAGTGGTATCTGCTCTTCGTGCTCAAAGCATACAAGACATTGGGATGACCAATAGATGACGCATATGGAATCTTACTCATGTGCTCCCATTATTCACAAGAACTAGGACAGTGGGCTCTAGATAGGCTAATTCCATTGGACATTGGCAAATTGCCTCTCTTTAATTCCTGCATACTGAATCTTTTCAATACCTTGTCAATGTATTTACTCTGGCTTAGGCCTAGAAGCTATCTAGATCTATCTCTATAGATATTAATTCCTAAGATACATGACACTTTGCCTAAATCCTTCATAGAGAAGATACTTCCCATACAGTCCTTTACTATTTGTATGGTAGGGATGTCATTCTGCATCAGTAGTATGTCATCTAAATACAATATGAGGATTACAAAAATGCTCCCACTAACCTTCTTGTAAAACACAAGGTTCATCTTCATTTTTACTGAATTCAAACACTTTGATTGCCTCATCAAATTGGAGATTCAAACTCTGAGATGCTTGCTTCAATCCATAGACATACCTTTGTAACTTACAGATTTTATTTGCATTACTTGGATTCATAAAACCCTCAGGTTGTGTCATGTACACATTCTCAAGAAGATGCCCATTAAGGAAAGCAATTTTAACATCCATATGCCAAATGTCATAGTCATAATAAGATCCAATGGCAAGCATGATCCTGATGGACTTAACCATGGCAACTGGGGAAAAAGTTTTGTCATAATCAACACCTTGAACTTGTCTAAAACTCTTTGCTACCAATCTACCCTTATAGGTTTGTACATTACCATTCATGTTGATCTTATTCTTAAAGATCCATTTGTAACCTATGGATTTTACCCCTTTGAGTGGATCTGACAAGGTCCATACCTTGTTGGTGTACATGGAGTCCATTTCGGATGTCATGGCCTCAAACCATTTCTTAAATTATGGTCCCTCTACAACCTCTAGGTAGGTTGTTGGTTCATCATCTGCAACCAAATTATTCCCTTCTTGAGTAACAAGATATCCAAATATTTTAGGCTGAAGGCGTGTCCTACTAGAGCTAAAATGTTCTTGTGTTACATGAGGAACTTGAGATTTCACAACAATTGTGATTGTCCCTATTCCTTCTATACATATATGTTCAATGTTTTCTTATTGGTATTGAACCTCTTCGATTTATAATTTTCTCCCACTAATTCCTTTGGAAATAAATTCCTTTTCTAAGAAAATAACAGTCCTAGCAACAAACAATTTGTTGTGAGATGGATTGTAAAAATAGTATCCCCTGGTTTCCTTGGGATATCCAAAAAAATAACATTTATAAGATTTGGGTCCAAGTTTTTTAGGAAACTATTTTCTCACATTATCTTCACAACCACAAATCTTCATAAAAGACACACTGGGACGTTTCCATGTCATGTCTCATATGTTGTCTTTTGAACCAATTTAGATGGTACATGACGTAGTGTAAACACGACGGTTTGCAGAGCATGTATCCAAAAGGAAGTCTGAAGATTGACAAAGCTCATAATTGATCGTAACATGCCCAATAAGGCACGATTCCTTCTTTTTAATACACCATTTCTGTTGTGATGTGCCAGGTGGAGTCCATCATGGTACAATAGCATGTTATCGCAAAACGACCTAAAACTCTTGGCTTAAGTATTCTCCACCTCGATAAGATTGAAGTGCTATAATACTTTTACCAAGCTGGTTCTATACTTCATTCATGAAATCCTTAAACTTTCAAGGGCTTCTGACTTATGGTTCATCAAGTACACATAGCCAAGCCTACTGAGGTTATTAGTGAAGGTAATGAAGTACTAGTAACTGCCTCTAGAATTTATTCTAAAAGGGCCACATACATTAGAATGTACAAGTCCTACTAGATCACTTACTCTATTGCTATTACCAGTGAAACGTGCTCTTGTCATCTTTCCCAACAAACAAGACTCACATATCTCTATTGGTTCAAAACCAAAAGTTTAGATAGCCATCTTTATGAAGTCTGGAAATGCATTTCTCATTTATGTGCCCTAGACGACAAAGCCAAAGGTATGTCTTGTCTGAATAATCAAGTTTTAGCCTTTTTGTATTCACATTTTATATGTCTGTATCTAGATCTAACAAGATAGACCGTAGGACATTAAGGAACTTCCATAGAAGATATCATCTTCACTAATAGAATATCGACCATTCTTCATAAGAAATGTGAATCCATTCTTGTCCAAACGAGATACATATATGATTTTCATATTAATGGCAGGTACATAATAGCCCACTCGGCAGAGATAACTCATAGGTTCCATCTGTAATGGTAGCAATTCTTGCTCTATTAGCAACACACAATTCAACCTCACCTTTCATTAAAGGTCTTCTTCTCTTTAGATCTTACACATTTGAGCAAATGTGAGATCTGCATCCAATATCCAATATCCAATATATATTATATGATATATATAAAATCCATAAGCGTCGCCCCAAAATTGTTTTGATGGTGGATGTATGCATAGTTATGGCCAAAATCCCTGGGATATGTATGCAAGGTTTAATGGTTTATTTTCTAACTTTTAAATTCAATTTGCATGTCGAGCCTTCCTCTTATTTCTCCATAGGTAAATTGATTCTTTCCTCCCTATACTCCCCTCAAATGTATCTTGAGGTATTCTCTTTCCACAATGTAATATATATATATATATATATATATATATATAGGATTAACATTTTTTTTTTGGCAAGAAGAAGGAATTATGTCTAGGCAACTCCACCGATTGGAAGTTGAGTGGATCGACTGGAGAATCCAATCCATCGAATGGAGGCCCAATCGAATGACTGGAGGAGTCCAACTAACCACTGAGCCATGAACCAATTGGTCGAATGATGAAGAACAAATCCACTGACAGATGGTCCAACTGAATGATTGGAGGGTCCGTCCAGTCGACTGATCGGTCTGTTACTAATACCATTTTTTCTAATACCGGTTGCATGCATATGATGTATGACCTTAGACAAATAATATTTCTTTGTGTCTCCAAAAAATTGCATTAGTATGGCCATAACCATCACTTGTATAATTGCGATTGCATGTTTTGTTTGTGAATATAATATGTATGCGATACATATTATAAGTATGTAGTGATTTGATATGTACATGTACTTATAAATAAAATCCCTCAATAAATATTAAGTATTAGATGCTTTCCATAAGGAACACACTTGAAAACCTTGATCGACCAAGTGTGGGCACACCCTAGAGTGGTGCTTCGTCTATCTCATGGAAGTGTGATGGTAGTTATGTGGGTCTGCCTTAGCAGGGTATATTTCTATTCTGTTATCTTTTGGTTTAGGCTTAACTAGGTGACCTTAATAGGATTAAGTGCCTAGAAGCATACAAATGGATTATGACAAAGTATTGTTCATACCATCTATCCAATAATTGCATTGAATGCAATTGGAAAATGTTGTCTACCTTAATAATTGGTTATGGATGCTGACATTTGTTGGGTATAACTCAATGTATTTTGGATTTTACCTCACTAAAAAATTGTACGTTGCAATATTTTTAAATCAATAAAGAGATTTACTGATATGAATAAAATAGTGGGAGCAATAAGTAATTAAAGGCCTAGATAATATCATCAATATTTTCAAATCAAATCAAAAGTGTTTTGACAAATGAAACACATTGTATTGGTCCTTCGGAAGGACAAGATAAATGGGACCAACTTCCATAACTAGTTTAGGACTTTGATAATGGTTCTCACTCATGAGAATAAGCTTTATGTCCTGAATACACTAATGCCAGAAGAACCCGCTTCCAATGTGCCTAGGGAAGAGGTGGATGCTTATTGGAAGCATGCCGATGATGCCTTAGACATCAAAAATCTTATGATATGATGTATGAACTATGAGTTTCCTAAGTAGCATGAAAACATGGATGCTCTCGAGATGGTAACACATCTTAAGAACATGAACAAAATCAAGCAAAGCAAAAAGGTACCAATGTCTAAGTTTCTCTTTGAGTGTAAGATGACAAAAGGGATCCATTAGAGCCCCATGTGCTCAGTATGATTGGGCATGTAGAATGTTTGGAGAGATTGGGATTTTCTTTGAGTCAAGAGTTGGCCAGGAATATGATTCTACAATCATTTCTTGAATCATATAACCAATTTATTGAGAGCTATTACTTGAGTAACTTGGCTAAACCATTGTATGAATTGCTTGGCACGCTGATAAATGCCAAATCAGAAATGAAGAGGGACAAACATGTGATGCTGATCAGCTAAGAGGAGTCCAAGGACAAAGTCAAGGCCAAGAAAAGTTCTAAGGCTAAGCTGAATTTCAAGTCTTTTTCACTCAAGATAAGGAGGAGGGAAAATGCAAAGGGAATATGTCCTTTTCACTTAAAGGAACAAAGGAAGACGAAGCAAGGGATAGAGATCTCTACTTCATGTATATACATTATTGAGATTAAAGGGACATTCCCTAGTGCATGTGGTATTCAATTAGATATGCACATTAATCATTTATATATTCACATCATATGCAACAAAATAAATGATAAAAAAACCCATCATATAAATTAAATCCCAAAACATAGTAAGTTGATGTGATTTTGATACAACTATAGGGAAATATGACGACAAAGATGGCATCGAAAACAAAAAAAATTCTTGCCATATACCCCAGAACCAACAGATCACATCAATATCTATGAAACGGGAAGTATGGTGCAAGTCATATACATGGTCCTGGAGAAAGTTTAACAATAATCGTTGTAGAGGTGTACTTTCTTCACAAGCAACACATAGACGATTTTTGAAAATGTCCTCCTAGTGTAATGACCAAAAATGGTGGTTTATGGCATCCTCCTAGAATGGGAACAAAAACCTCCACGCCTCTATGTAGTCCATGTGGACCACTAGGAACTCCATTTTGTGCTTCTAGAGCAGACATGAAGGAGTTGTCCTTCCATTATCAGCGTGCTAGCGTCGAATTTCTTTCCTCTTATTGTCTCTCCCTATCTTGGGTAAGACTACTCCAGCTCTCACAGTACCACACCATTGAGAAAAGGTGTGTCTAGACCCTTGGCCACCCCTCCTAGTATATGAGTGGATGGGCTAGGGTTTCCAAAAACCTAGGGGATACAAAAGGCTAGGTCTCCTGACTTGGTGTCTACTACACATGCCCAATCGCTCGACTGGACACTCTAGTCAATCGACTGGCATGTGGTCAGTGGTGCAATTACGTTGGCTCTCAATGCGATGACTAATGCATATTATTAATCATTTGACACAGCCAAAACTAGTTGCTTCACACCTAGTCGGTTGACTGGACATTCTAGTTGATCGACTAGCACAAGTCAATCGACTAGATATCCTAGTAGATCGACTCACAACCAATGTTGCTTAATTTGATTACCTAAACACATTTTTATGAACCTAGCATGTCTCCCTTTTCATTTCTCAATAAATATGTCATGTTACAAGGTGTAATAAGAGAACAAGCAACAAAGGGGAAAACAATAGAGAAAGAGAACAATTGTACAACTACTATCTATATATACAATTATGTGTATCCTAAAAAATGTGACTCCAAGTTTTCTTAGAGCTTTGGTGGACTCCATGGAATATTATTTGATTTCATTCATTCCAAATATGATAGACCACTAGAGAAGCTACCACCTTTTCTTTTTCCTTCAACAATACAGATCAGAGAGACAAAGAACACTGCTCTCAAAAGTCTCTTGGAAGCTTAGCCAAATGTCAATTGATTGCTTGCAGCCAAAGATTAAGTGATCTTTGGTTTCTTCATCACATTTACAGAGAACACTTGGAAACCATCTGATTTCCAAATCTCTTTAGGGTACCAATAGTGGACAAACTATTAAGAAAACATTTCCACAGGACAAGAGAACATATTCGGGGAATAGCCTCTGACGAAATCCATGATCCCCAGTCCATAGAAGGATAAAAGGATCTGGTGGTGCACCAACCATCTATCAAATGAAAAGAAGAGAGACCCTTATACAGAATGGTATCCCTCTCTCCAATGGGATGAGGAAGTTGATTGAAAATAGCAACTAGAGCTCCTACACCATGAACCTCAGGACATGACCAAGTATTATCTTTGATGTAGGCGTTAATTTTACAAGAGATGCCTTTCTCATGACAAAACATGAGCTGCATGTCAACCATATCAAATAGTTCTCCTTTTGAGGAAGCCAAGGATCCATCCATAGCTGAAAAGTATTACCATTGTCAACACATAAGTCCACATGTTCTAAGAGAACTTTCCTCTTACTAATAAGCTTCTTCCAAATCCAAGAGACATTAGTTCTCTCACCAAATGTCCAAACAAAGTCATTTTTCAAATACTTTTTGTGAAGACATTTCACCCAAAGAAAGTTTTTATCACTAGGCAAATCCCAAAGGTTTTTAAGAGTACTGATAGTGGACCAATATCTAATAGATAGAATATCAAGACCACCTTCAACTTTCGACTGCACAGAGAACTCCAAGAGACAATGTGAATGTGTCTTTTGTCCTTGTCATAATTCGAAATAAAGTGTCTCATAAGTTGCTCTATTTCCTAAATAGTGAACTTAGTAATTGGGAATACCACAAACTAGAAGATATGATAAGTAGAAAGGGTAGAAATTACCGATCCCACTCTGCCTGCATAGGAAAGAAGTGTGTCCTTCCATGAATCTAACTTTAATTTTAACATTGTCAATAATGGCAAGGCACATCTCTCTGGTGAGTCTACCAGTGAATAGAGGGAGACCCAAATCATGAACTGGCAACTGAGAAATAGCAATGTCCATAGAATCACTAATACTCACATCATCATGACAACAATTACTAATGAAAAGCTAACTCTTATCATTGTTGAGCTTCAGACCAGAGACCAAATGAATTTTTTTCTTGAAAATACTACTCACAACATTGGCATTCTTACCATCTTCTTTGGAGAAAATTAGAATATCATCTGTGAAGATAATGTGAGAAACACCCTTCTTGTCAGACAAACTAATGGGATCCAACTAATTTTTCAAGACAACAACATTTATAATAAAAGATAAGCCTTGCATTGCTATCACAAAAAGGTACGGGGCCAGGGACTCACCCTGCTTAACACCATTGAAGGCTTGAAAATATTCAAAGGGAGAGCCATTAATGAGAACTTTAAAAGAAGCCAAAGTAAAACATTCCTCAATACACGATGAAGAGGATGTAATCTCTCCTTACATAATCAAAAGCTTTTGACAAATCCACATTGATACACATATTCTTGGGACCATGAGAGTTGGGGATGGTACTCAACATCTTGTTAGCAAGAATAATCACATCTCCAATCGATTGACATTTGATCAATGCCATCTGATTCAAATCAATAAGTTCACCCATCACTGGCTTTAACCTATTAGCAAGAATTTTCATAATGACTTTATATATAATGTTACTAAGAAAGGTTGGTCTAAAGTCCTTAACACAAGACGCATTAGGGACCTTAGGAATCAGAACGATGAATGTCCTATTGCATTCTCTGAGCAATTTTCCATTGTCAAAAAAATTAAGGACAACAATAGTAATATCCGTCCAACACTTTACAAAAAGGACCAAATTATAACCGTCAGGGCTTGGTGTCTTATCATTATTAAGATTTTTGAAGACCTCTTCAACTTCCTCCTTGGTAACCCACTTCCTTAATAGATCATAGTTTTCCTGAGAGAGATGAGGTAAATTCCAATCATTATCCCAATCAACATAAGAGTTTCTTGCATAATTGAAGATCCCTTTGTAGTGATTAAGAATGTTATCCTTAATGGAATCCATATCATAACTGATATTTCCATCAATCACAAGGGATTGAATAATATTCCTCACTTTTCTAGTCTTAAGAGAAGCATAAAAGAACTTTGAGTTCCTATCCCCAGTCTTGAGCCATTGCACCCTGGATTTTTGCTTCGAGAATCTTTCTTCTTCATCCTTTTCTTTAATAGACGCATCCCTGGAAATATACATACTACTTTGAAGATCAGAGTTTCCTGGATCACAGTCAACTTGAATTTGCAAGTGAATAACTTTGGCTTCTAACTCAACTATTGCGGAAATATAGTTTTTCACCTTTATTCCTTCCAAGCAATCAAATATATACAAAAATTGTTAAGCTCACAATAGGTTTTGTACTTTGGAAGACCAGCAAAATTACACCTATTCCAACTATCCTTAACAACATCTAGAAAATTATCTTCATCGACCTGATTATTAATGAACCTAAAAGGGAACTTCCTTTTGACTTCCTTAGTAAGGTGAATGGCAATAATACGATTATCATTGACTATGGAATCAACAACTTCACCCCAAACATCAGGAAAGGCATCAAGTAAAGACATATTGGTGAAAACGCAATAAATTTTCAAAAGAGTCCTATTACCTTTCTTACTTCTACCATCCCAAGTAAAATAATGACCCTTAGTCAGTTCAAGAAGACCAGTGTCATAAACGACCTTGTTAAAATTTAACATGCTCAAGTTGGATGGTGGATGTTTTCCCAACTTCTCCGCATTGAATCCGACTGCATTGAAATCCCCAAGAATACACCAAGAAGTTTTCAAATCCTTACTTAGAGAGATTAGACTATCCCAAAGCATGGTTCAGTCAGCGTCTCCATTGTCCCCATACACTGCTAAGACATGAAAATCAAGATCGCTAACACTGACCTAGAAATGAAGCAACTACTCATTAGCTTGGATCTTATTGACAGGGATATTAGGATCTTTCTAAAGAAGTATAACCCAAGTATAAGTGTAAAACTCTCTACTAGAAATAAAATTAGCATCCTTACACATAGTATCAACATATATAACTAAAATTTTCTCTTGTAACCTGGCTCCAAGATGATAGCAATATCAACTTTCGTTCTCTCAATTTCTTCTCTAATCTGTAAGAGTTTATTAAGAGTGCCTCTCACATTCCAAGAAAATATAGAGAAAGACTTATCCATTGGGGGGGATACTAGGACCTGGCCCACCCCTATGGTGTAAAGAATCAACATCCACCATTTTTTCCAACAATGAAAACTTATTAGTTGAAATCTAGATGTTTTGGATGGTGCCTACACTTTTCAACTGAACTCTCAGGGAAGATTTAGATTTACTACCTTGAGTTTCCCACTGAGGTTGATTAGGAGTTGTCGGATTAGAAGGATCGCCTCCTTTATCAACAATTTGAAGTTGCTGAGGATTAAGATTCCTCCTTGTAACATTCACACTTCCAATAGAGGAGCTAGTTGGAACATGCATTTCCACAAAGACTTCATCAAATGGAGCAGTAATATCAGCAACAACATCAATGAATACCTCCACATCCTCGACAACAGTGGCCTTAGCCTTAGGGACCCAAACCTTCCTAGTTTTAACATCCAAATCTATAGCCTTATTTTCGAATAGAGCGAAGACTCATGACCAAAGTTTTTGTAATGAATACACCTACTGGGATCCCATTCATATTCTAATGTGATAATATTGGTATGACCATTCTCACTTTGAATCTGCATCTCTTTAGGGAAAGTGAAGCTGATTGGAATAAGGACTAGAAATATGGCATACTGTAGTTTGATGAACTCCATCATAAGCCTATCTGGACAAAAAGGTTTCCCCAACCTATATAGTTAAAGATTTCCCTATCCCACAATTCCAATGGTAGATTGAAGATTAATACCCATACATGGATGTCCTCCAGCTTCAATTTCTGCATTGGCTCACCTCTTCCCCATTTCTTCAGATTTCGAGGTTTCCCCGTGATGAACCATGAGCCACGTTCCAGAGCTGTTGACATATCTTCATCATTCAAAAACATAACAAGAAAGAATCCCTTGCCTCTAGATCTCACCTCAATTGAACCCCAAACAATCCAAATCTTTGCCAAATGAGAGACCAAGGTCAGCTAATGATGCGTTAATCTAATGATGTACCCTACAGTAGCCCTACTCCATCTGGTTGTGTTCCTCTCCACAATACTCTTGGGATATAGAAGCTTGGTGTCAACCATTTCAATATTAGTTTTTCTCATAGCAATAGGACTCATAAGATTTTCTGATGATTTAGGCTTGAACGCGGCTGACCATAGCTTCACCTCCTTCAAACCAATATCGACGACAAAGAAGAAGAACCTACGTGAGGCTAGCGTTGGGCGATAGAACTCATATCCCCACTACCTTCCAGTGTTTTACCAGCTAGATTGGAAACAATGGTTTCTCCATGCTTCAATATAGTGACCACTATACCCTCATCTCCAACCACACTGGGTTCTACTTCACTCATTACACCTCCAGTCATGCCGTCAGTCACCGTGGAGGTCGCCACAATGGACATTGTTATCATATATCCCTATCAATAACGATACCTAAATACTTTTAATAATCAAGTTAAACCTTATCCTTGAGTAAACTCCTATTCCAGGTGCATCCTATGTGTGTGACCCTATAGGTCCCATATTACGCTCGTAGTGAATGTGCATAACCAAATTATGATATCACAAGCAATGCATAAAATCTAGAAACACATCATTGCTACCTAAGTAATTGGAAAGTTGGAGAACAACTTCAACCTAAAATTCGAGACCAGTGTTATCGTGATCATATAATTCCTTTATCTCTGATATCTCGATTGAATGTGAGGCATGGAATTGTCATCCTCTTATCACTCAATCTATGTTTCTTGAATTAGAGCATACTGTTGAGATACATGTGAGTTCACATATCACATATTGACTCACATGAGCATGGCCATGCGTGTCTCATCCTTTCTTATCAAGTGGCTAAGATATCAACTCTGGTGGGAGGGACAAATCCCATCTACATCACTCACAGTCAATCCCTATGTGTTCAATGTACCCAATCACTACCTTTATTGCAACCCTTATTCAAGGTCATGTTGCATGGTGTCAAAGTTCATCAAACGACATGTTATGAGTGTAATGACTTGAGGTCTAAGAACCACAATCACCACTATCACTTTGAGAGCTGATTCTAACTACAATTCAATGGTTCCATGTACCACTCTCAGGGTGGGTCTGTCTGGTATGTTGCCCTATTACAAGTACCTATGTGCTTGACTTGATATCTAATATCATGACTAATGAGACTTTTGTCATCAGTCAACACACATTCTAGTCTTATGTATTATTGTCGTCTATTTTGCTTCCACAATAATATCCTACTAGGGGCATAACAATAATGCATGTACTCCTAACATACATATGATCTCATTGTTCAAGTCCTAAACCTGATGACATATGTCATTGAGTATCATCATTCTTTAGACATTGATCATGTTATACCATTATCTCATAACTAAAAAGAACATAATAGATGGGATTGCCTTTATTATTATCAAATCAATTACTTTATGCCACATTATAATCATCATATGACTGGCTCTCTAGGCATACATATCAAAATATAGGGCAGAGAAAAAGAAAAAGAAATAAGGGACAACTCCATGTAATAGCCTCTCAATAAAAAAAAGATGAGTGATCCAGTGTAATTGCACTCCACTCTCTTCTGTAACCATTTGTTCTCTTTTTATGCCTTAGGGATGGGGTAAATAAAATATAGCCCTCACACCCCTACACAAGCTAAGTGGGTCATGAGAGGTGGGATGAAGTGTATGATGGAGTTCTAGCAATTGAAATAGAAACTTTAACCATTTGAATGTATGCCATGCATGATACAATTTATCTGGAGCTTTATGAAAATTGCATCACTTACATGTGTGACTGGTATCCTATATGTGAAGCTTTTGTGCTTTGTGCTTGATTCACTCTTGAAAATGATAAATGAATATAGAATAGTGGATTTTATGCCTAATTCCACATGTAAACTCATTATAGACAAATAACATCATGATGATCAGATTCTCCTATGTTTTTCTTGAATGAATTGAAAGAGAGATTGAGTTAGATCATACTTGAGGACAAGTATGTTATAAGTTTTGGGTGGTGATGCAACCCTATTTTAGGGTTTCATCTTGTGCCTTCTTCCACTTCAATCACAACTGGACACACTAGATTGCGTGCTATTTCTTCTTAAAATGGTTTTCTATTAAATGCACTTATGGGAACTCTTTGTATGTTTTTTAGGTACTTGGACCATGCCATGGATGAACGAGAGAGAAGGAAGATGTTCTAGGGTTCCTCCATCCATGGAGGAGTCCAAAGATAGAGCTCCCCCAACCTACCCCTAGTGGCCAAAGGTCAAGCTAAAGCAAAGCTCAAAGTGCAAGAAAAGCCCCAACATAGCTGTGGTGATATAGAATGACCATGCTACCATGAAGAAATCATAGTAGAAATCTCCATGTTGAAGCAACTATAACAAACCCTCCACCATGGATGTGGTGTCCACTACGATCTTGCTACCACCCATCTACCTTGGTCGTAGTGCCAACCATGGTCATAGTGCCAACCATGGTCATAGTGTCACCAATCCACCACGGCTGTGCTACCATCAACCCACCACGGCTGTGGTGTTCACCATGGACATGCTACCTAGTTCCCACTACAGTTGTGGCACCCACCACGGTCGTACTGCCAGCCTTCCAAAAATACAAATTTATATGATAAATTTTGCCTTTCCTCAGTATGTTCATTCTCTCTCAATATGCCCGTGCTACCCTCTACCCACTACAGTCGTTATACCAAAAAACCTAGCACAATTTTGCATTGCATCTCCCATTATACCCCTACTTGACATAGTGCTTCCCCCATCATGTATATATAATTGGGTGGCGGCTGGAGTATGAGGTAAGCTACCTCTCATACCCTCTTAGTACCCTCTTATCCATTCATTCCACCCACCACTTCATTCCATTTCCATTCCATCATCTTTCTACCACTTCATTCCACTTCCATTCCATCATCTTTCTACCACTTCATTCCACTTCCATTCCATCATCTTCCACCCTAAAACCCTTATTTTAGGTTTTGGCCACTTTCCACCACATTTCCATGTCATCCCACCTTGGAGGAGGGAGGTGGTCAAGTTTTTGATGCTAGGAGGTGGATAAGGAGGAGTCTCAACTGAGCTACCATGGCTTTCCACTCCTCCACTCATTCTTCTTTCTCCAATTTTGTATTTTCCTTTGTTATGAGTAGCTATCCCCCCTAGGTGGATTGTTTGGGGTCAAAAATATTACGTTGATACCATGTTGGGGGAAATGATATGTAAACATTGTAATTTCATTTGCTAATGATCATGTTCTACTTTCATTGCATTTCCATTAAATTGTTTATTGGTTTGTGCTTGAAATGACCTAGGTTCTAGGGAAATCGCTTAGATGTAGCTAATTTGGGAATTGCTCCTAGGTCCAATTAGTGGATCCCTAGATAGATATTCACCTTCCTACATGCTAACCAATCCTCCTACACCTATGTGAGAGATCAAGTTGCATTTAGAAGCATTTAGTGTAATTGGCTTGGAGCTTCCTAAAGACTATATGGTAAGTGATGTGAGGCCCATAACCTCATTTCCACCTTCCATTATTAACTTGGCCCCCACTTGCCCTAGGAGCTTCTATCCTAGAAATCTAAACTTGTTTAGATCCTAATAGAATTTCATCTAAACCCTAATCCAAGTGAGCCTTACAAGGGTGGATAGGAGGTGATAGGGACTATTTCCCCTATACACACCCGACCTCATCCATGACCGATTAGTAGTTTAGGGCAATTCATTAGCATCTATCTTGTTGTTTTCTTTGGAAATCTAAATGAAAGAGAAAGCTTTACATGTTATCACCCCAACTCAATTGACAAGTACATTTCCTGAAACAACCCATACCCATTATTGCACTAAAACCCTAATTTGCCATTTTGCTTAGTTAATGCTTGCTCAGATAATCAGTTTACTTTCCTAGTCAGTTGTGCTTGCTCTTGCCTTATTCTTGTTAGTTTAGGTCTTTAATTTCGTTTTAGTTCTAATTGTTAGTTAGCATAGTTTTATCTCTTGCTTTACTTGCCTTAGTGTAATTTTCTCTTTTCTTGTTTAGTTTCCTTTCTAACTAATTAGAATTAAATTGTCTAGAGTTAGCTTAGCTTTTGATCTTGTTTTCATACCTTTAATCGTTTGCCTATTCACCCTTAGTATAATTAAAAAACCAACTTCAAACCCTCCACTCCTAACTCTAAAGTAGGAACCTAGTCAAACGAACTTAGATCTAATGCCCTTTCTCTCTGTTGGGTCGAGCCCGACTCACTGCTCCTATACTACTCCTAAACTTTTGTGCTTCTGGATTTTCTTTGAAGTGTGTCCATCGAATTTTCTAAATTTTTAAAGACCCTGTTGTGTGCCTAAGGCATATCCAATCAAGTCAAGTGGTTGGGTGCCCTGTGGACACACCAAGACCTGAGGTGATTAGGACCACAATCTGCCTTAAAATTAAAACTTTTAGGGTTATAACAGGAAGGAAACAACCATATCAGACCTAAAATCCCACCCATCAATAAAAATTATTTTTTATGTTTCTTTCTTTAATGCAACAATCCTAAATTTCTCTTTTCTACCTCAACAATATAGTGTCTTCATACCAGGTTACTGGGCGAGATGGGGTGTTGATCCTTCCCCACTCATAACTAGAACACCAAACCTGATATCTAGATTTGTTCTTGATTTTCTATTTTATTTTTAAATCTAGCATAGATAATCACTCAAATTTACATCGTGGCTTCAACACTTCATCATTTTTCCTCATTTTTCATACAAAACATGGTGGCAATTCCAAGCACCCCTTTTCATTCTTAGGTGATGTTTTACTACCAAAAAGTTTAGAGTTTATCCCATGATATCTCTCTTCCACCTCCCTTTTTGGGCAAGGCGTGACAGTCACCCTTATTGGGTTGAAGTACCATATTAACTATACAAAAATGCACATATAACTTCATCATATGTAAGAACTAACTCAACCAACACAATTTCACATATATATTAATGTTAAAGTGAATTTTGATAATCTTTAAAAGCAAAACACAAACAAGGGTGATTACTCATAATTCGTATACAAACCATATTCAAAGACAAGATAAGTACAAATCATTCAAGCAGTAGGTCCAACCATGATTCAGTTCGGAAATCATAATACAACATGCAAGTTTTAGCATCCTCTTAAAAGTCCTTGTTTTAGGCTTTTGAGATTTGATTTAAAGTTTGGATGGACTATTACAATTTGGTTCCATGCATCCCTAATTTAGGGTTTCAAAACCCTAAACCATCATGTTGAAGCTAGAGTCCCCATATTCATGGTTTCATTGTTCATATTTAGGGACAAAAGCAATGGTTTTAGAAATGAAATTACATAATTTGTTCACACATTTAGTCCTAAATATACTTTTTCTCAATTTCATCATTATATTGAAAATTCAAGGTTTTACATTATCAAAATCAGGGTTTATCACATATTGATCGCATACTAGGTAGTTAACCCAAGTTACATGCTTCAATACAGTTTAAAGGATAGCAAAAGGCTTTTAAGGTTACTGACATTAAAGAATCCGAATTCATGCGGTCATAAACATTAAGATTAGATCATAACCATAATGTATGCATCAAGGGATGGATATAATAACACTCAAGGAACTAGAATTACAGTTGGCTTGTAAAAGTATTTTTATTAGATTCGTCATATTTTTTTAATCAAAATTGACTACTTGCTTGGAATTTTTGGACAAGGGATAAATTCTCCATGTTTTTTCTAAAATATGGTCAATTAATGGATTTTCCATCGAAGAGGTTTTAGAAATTACCTATTTAGAAAAATGGTGATTGTTAAATTTATGGTCAACCATTTAGTGGCTATGGGATCGAGCAGACACTAGTGATGCACTCCACTCACCCCGTGGATGACAGACAACAACTAGGCATTTGATCTTGTTCATTGGTCCTAAATGCGATGGCTACGGGGTCATCCCTACCATAGGCCAAGTGATGAGTGCAAACTCATCACCTTTATTAGTATATTTTAATATGTATTTGACAAAAAATTGTTGGTTATTGAATGATTTCACTTAATTATACTCTTTTTGATATTTTCTAGTCAATTAGAGTTTTTACATGATTTATTGTTTCTTTTGTAGAAAAATAGACAATTTATTTCAAAGCGTGAAAGTTCCCAAAATTACCGTTGGAAGATGTTTGCACAATTTCCCGAAGTGCTGAAATACATATATACCCCACACCAAAAGTATCACATCTTTTACATGAACTCCAAATTGAACATGCAAATTTGTAAGAAAATCTAATTTCCTACAAGAAAGTCATATTTTTTGGAGTAATTTGGAACCCTTGTTGGGAGCGAAATCTGCTGGAAATCCCTATTGCAAAAATCTACAGCAAAGAGAGTCAAATGGTCAAAATGTTAAAAGATGATAACTCAATAAATCTCTCCATTTGGGGCAAGCAATTAATACTTTACAAGTTTAATCCTAGACAATTCCATGTGCTTTTGTATGGAAGAAATAATACAAATAAAGACTTGGTCAAATGCCAAAATGAGAAAAATGATCTATGCAGACAAAGTTTGACAAATGTGACTTCAGGCTGAAGCAAGCAATTTCTTTTGGGTTTTTCCTCCTCCTTTCTTTCTATAAAAGGAGAAGGGACTCCGATCACTTTTTCTTCCTCTGTGATATCTTTTGTAATGGTGTTCCTTTACATTATGTTTGAGTAGCATGGGGACTACCTCATATCCTCTTCTTGTTTGATGTACTCAACTTTATTGTTTTAATAAAAGAATGCATTTTCTTTCATTTATGCCTTGATCATTGATTGATTGATGTACTCTTTTAGAGTGATGTATTTGCAGATCTCTACAAGAACGAACCCATAATCCCTGAATTGCGATTATCCTCTTTTTATCCAACTGATCTCGTACTTGTTGTTCTGGTAGAAGGATTATATTTTTGTGGGGGTTTTGAGATCTCAAATCCCCACAACAACAAACCCATGATCTTTTGACGAGATTACCTAATTATGATGCTTCTACCCATTTGACTTGTTTGTTATAGCCCATGGTGACACTATCACCTAATCCATGGGTTTGAGGTTTGGATGAGAACATATATCTCTGGATGAAATCTCAAAAAGTAACATGTTGGATGGTTGGATGTGGATCTACAAATATCAGGATCAACAGATTTGCAGGAAGTTTGGGCCCTGTGAGATTCATCTGAAAGGACATGAATCCATATGGTCCTAATTTGATTATTGAAACTAGGAGTTGATTCTTTTAGTAAAGTATGTCTATTGATGGTGATCTCCCAGACCCCCAATTCCTTTTATCATTTGATCTTAATTAGATTATTTCTGCATTTTTACTTTCTATTCTTAGCATAATCAAACTCTCAACAAATTGGATTTTCTTTATTATTCTTGCGATTAGTTTTGGATTTCAACCATCTTTTTCCGCTGTCCATTTAGTTGATACCGTACTACCAAAAGGTTAACTAAATGCTTGCAATGAGTTGATTGCCTCTTTAGAAGGTTAAACTCTTGGACTTTTCCTAGTGATTTGGTGTGTAAACAACATGCATCAAATTTGACGTCGTTGTCGGGGACGACACACATTATTTTTTGAATCCGATCGCTTATATATATTGGATTCTTCTTTGTTATCATAATTTTAGTTTGGTTTTATGATATTTAGTGTGTTCCATAATTTTAATCTTGTTTCATAATTTTTTAGATTATTATAATTTTTAGAATTGTTCTATTATTTTGTCCCTTCTTTCTAGTTATATTGTAATTTTAGTTGTTTAGTAACTTTTAGTTCTCTAATAATCTCTTTAGTTTACTTTCACAATTTCCTTTCTTAGATTTTCATGATTTATTTTTGCCTACCGAGACTCATTATGGTAGTGTATCTTCTACTTTTACCAAGTTTCATTCCGGTAGTATTGCTTTCCTTCATTTTTTTTTCAAACAACTATTTGTGTTATTAATCATTTTAAATCTCGGTATATTTACATCAAAGTATAAGACAAGTGGGTAAAAATTGGCATCACTAGTCCTTTATGGATTGTAAAACCAACCCTTTGAACACTACATCCATACACTTGGGAGTCATAACATTACTATTCATCACTTTTTGGACCCTCTACAGGAGCTCCACAAACTCTCATGCTAAGAAACCGAAAGCATCAAATCTAAAGGGAATCAAGGCATGTTGATTGTAAATAAACTCTTTCTCATGCTTGACCATTTTGGTTGAGGTAGCTTTAAGAGAAGACGGTCCTACTGTAAAGGCACCACTCCTCAATCCAAGCAGTGGAGAAACTCCTATCAGATCTACACATGCATGTTCCCCCCGACCCATCCAAAAATCAAAACATTGGCAGGTCTAAGTGTCAATCTCCCCCCTTGTGGATCTATCATAAAGTTCACAGCTGCCTCTTTCTCACAAAAAACACATGCATATCTGAGTACATTATAGAGAACACCATAAAAATATCATGCCTGTATTTAAAACTTGGAAGCTCCTTGTAATGAACTACATGCTCTCCAAAAGTTTCCAAACATGCCTTACGACAAAATGGACATATCTCATCAACTGGAAACAAAGGAATCATAATCAGTAGGATAGTGTGATACTCTAATGGTAACATATGCAGGCCAATGATGACATATGGAGGGCAAGTCCATCAATTTATTATTGTAATTTTAGACTTGTTTCTTAGCTTATCTTTATAATTTTTAGTTCTTTTGCAATTTCTAGTTTTGTAAATTAGTTTTTAATTTCTTATAGTTTAAATCTTTTCTTTCTATTTTAGATTCCTTTTTGTAATTTATTTCTTCCATAAAAAAGATCTTTTCAAATGGAGAGGTCAACATAATATGGTTCACAATGTCAATTGTGTGGTTATTACAACCATACATCAGAAGATTGTCTATATTTTTCCACTCATTTTATGGTGGGACCTTGTAATATTGACTCTTCCTACCAAGGTGGATATAATGAAAATTACAATCCACAAACTTCCGAAGATTATTATGAGGAACAATGCTACACATATCAATACGAGGGATGTTATGACTAATAATTTTATGGGGGTTTATGGTGAGGATAACCAAAATTTTTTTGGGGGGTATGGACCTCATTTGAAGGCCAATATACAACTCAACGGGAGGAGCAGACTAAAGCCCTAAAGGAAATAGTAGCAGAGCAACAAGAAATAATAGAAAATTGACAAGCCCTATTAGAAACTTTACTGGAGGCCCAATTGATAACACCAATTTTTGTGATATTTTAGACTGTTTTTCTGTTATCAAAACTGTCATTTTTAGATATTTTACTCTCTTTTGTATGCACTTTCGCAATAATTGGCCAAGCAATGCTCTTAATCCTATATTTCCATCTTTTGTAGAGTTTTTCCTCATTTTGGTGCAATAAGGCCGTCCCAGCCCACATAATAAGTCCAAGTCTGTTTCGGCCTTCCTGACGCCCGATACAACCTCCTCTCTACAGGGTGGAGTGACACAATGACGCATGACAAAAGGATGTCGCGCAAGAAGGAGCAGATGGACGGCACGCCTTCTACCCGATAGGGAGCCCAGCTCGCCCGACAACCCAGCTTGTCGGGCGACTCAGCCACCCACCGGTAGGCACGCCGTCCATCATGTGACCGATAGACGACACTCCTGAGCCAAGCGATACCAGTATCGGCCTTCCACCAACCCGCGAATAAGGAGGAAACGTGGCGCTTCGAGCACCATAACTTCCTCCAACTGCTACCTATAAATAGAAGCTACAGGAAGCCGAAAAGACAGTTCATATACCCCAGAATTTGGACAGTTGGGAGCTTTGAGTGATCTTCGGAGGAAACTGCGAGAGCAGGAGTATCGTGCCCCAGTGCTCGTGCCGGGTGACACTAGGTGAGCTCTTCCTCATCCCGAGAGGGAGGGGATAGTTCACTTAGAACCGTCTGGGGCGACACTGTGGGCCGATATCGGCCAATGATGATGAGCGACACAAGTGCTCGATAGTAGGACGCGTCGCTCCATGCCCGACACGATATCGAACCTGATACGCTTCGCCCGTCATGCGTGCCGCCCGAGAGGGTGTGTCGCCCGACTTGAGCGTATCGACCAGGTCCTTGAACGATACAGTCGGCCGTCGCGGTGTGCCACTCGAGAGAGTGTGTCGCCCGGCACCGCTGTATCGGGCTAGGCCCCTGTCTGGTATCGGGCGGGAGAGCCGTTGTAGTCTGTCACCCTTCTACATCAAGAAGGCGACATCTATATTGAATTCTGTTATTTTATTCCTTTCTTACGCAATGTATTAAGACCCTTAATGTGTATGGAAATAGAAAAGCTTAATTACTTGCTGCTCTATGCTTGGTGCGATATATTGGATGACTGCTATGTTTGATATCTGAACTCTAGCTTACATGTTGGATCACATTTTGCTTAGCTACCGAATCGTGTTTTCCCGTCACAACAACTTCGAGAGTCGTGTTGTGGCTCTAGTGTTTGGTCCGATTCTGGAGTACGAGAGTGCCTGGAATGGAGTTGTTTCCATAACATTCCACTCTAACTTAAGTCCGACAACCTCGAGAGGGGTGTTGACGCTTGGTTAGAAGTACCCACTTTGAGAGGAGGGGTGCAGGGTGTTACTGCTGTCGGTTGTTTTGCTGTAGTCTTATCCTTCGCATCTTGCCCTAGCTCTAGTATTATCTTTCTATTTCTATTGCATGAAAACCCCTAAAAACTGCTAAATGACTAAAACCTTAAATCTCTCTTGTAGCTCCAATTGGAGATAGTTTCCTTTGTTTTATTTGTGACATCTTGCTGTTTCCCTTTGGGTTCTCAACACTACCCCCTTGTCCCTGTGTTCGACCCCGTAAACAATGTTGCAGGGGCCTAGAAGGATTCATGTTTATAAATGTAAAAGCTCGACTACCTCAAATCCGCCTCCACTTTTGGACGCGCGATTTAGGCCAATCAAACTTTTGGCGCCGTTGCCGAGGACAAGGCAAAAATGGTACTGTAGACGAATCCGAATCCACTAACTACACTCCTGTGCCTCAAGCTTATAAATGAGTTTGACAACACTCTTTTTCTTTTTCTTTTTCCTTACTATTATTCTTTGCTTAAAATTAATAATTCAATTTTCTAAACTTGAATTTTCGTGCTATTTCAGACACTCTGAAGAACAGTGATCTGTTCCACTGAGCACCAACTCCAACCGTCATGCCGCCTCGCATGGAGCCATCCGTTTCTGGAGACGAACGCCAAGGGGGGAGGCCTGAATCACCTCCACCAGATGACAATGACCGCTATGGCGGCAACGATCAACATGAAGATCAGGAATCGGAGCACTCCGAGGAAGACCACCCCCATGTCAGGTGTCGCCACCGTCAGCGACATAGGCGACACCACAACCAAGAACAACGCCGTGAGGCTAGCGACAACGATGACTCCAAGGAGGACGAGAAGACGTTGAGGGAGTTGGCATCAACAAAAGCCAACAACTCCAGATGTCCCGTCATCACCCCGCGATTCAACGCAACTAATTTTGAGCTTAAGCCTTCTGTGATCTCTATGATCCAGAACAAAAGCTTCAGGGGAAGTTCAAAAAATGACAACCCCTACCACCACCTCGATGCCTTCAAGAACATATGTGACACGATAAAGATGCGGGGGTCCCCCAGGAGGTTATATACTGCAAAGGATTCATCTTCTCACTGGAGGACAAAACACTGTCCTGGTACCTCGGGTTACCCCACCGGTCCTTGAACGGATGGGGGTGTTAGCTGAAGCCTTCGTAAATAAGTTTTACCCCACCGAGAGGACGGTCAGAACTCTGTAGAAAATAACTTCCTTTATGCAAAAGTCGAATGAAAGCCTTCACGACGCCTGGGAGCGGTTCCAAGAGTACCTGAGGGATTGCCCCCATCATAATTACAAGAAGGGCTTCCTTGTCACCACCTTCTACAATGGCCTGACTCCCGATGAACGGGTGTCACTGAATGCGGCAGCAGGAAGTGACTTCTTAGGGAAAAAGCCAAGCAAGTATGAAAGGATCATTAAAAACATGGCCGAGCTGCAAGCCGACGCTGAATATGATAGATCTGACAGAGGACAAACGAAAAAGGTTGGTGATGGGTCCTCTCTTGAGTCCAAGGCCCTAGAGACCATCACTTCTCAGATTCAGAAAATAGCCACGGATGTAAAGAAGCTGAGGGAATCTGACGCGAAAGGGAAGAAGCAGGTGGAAAAAGTAATGAAATGTGTCACATGTGGAGAAGGCGGTCATGGGATAGATAATTGCATCTACACTTGACTAGAAGCATCAAGCGACACTGAGTCAGAGGTCGAAAAAACTGAAAAAGTCTCTTTCGTAAATTTCAAAAGACCAGACCACCCTGGTTTCAGCTATGGCAACAAGGAGGTAGTTGAGAATTCTCATCAACTGCATAACTCCACTAGGCCACCCCAAGCTTTTGAGAAGAGGGGAGGGTCAAGCCCATACATAAAAAACACACCCTTCCAGCCGAAAAAAGGAGGTTTTCAGGGGCAAGCTAAGTATCAAGGATCAGCCAGAGAGCAAGGACAGGACAAGGCTTCGAACCAAGCAGATGTGGTGGGACAGTTGTTTGATTTTGTGAAGAAGCAGGACACTGTTAACAACCAGTTGGCACAGAGCACGTTATCAAGTTCTGGTGTTTTGAACTCATTGTAGGTGCAAATGGCAGACATGCAGACGCACCAATGCCAGATGGATCAGCAATTAGCTCAAATGGCCGAGTTAATGAAGAATCCCTCAGGGAAAATACCGTCCAACACCGAAACTGCAAAGAAGGCAGGGATGTGATCAAGAGAAGATGGAAATCGGGCTGCAAGAGATGAATGGACGATGTTAGCAGATAAGGAGCGGAAAGGCTGGAGCTGTCAAGCTGGAGATGAAAACTATAGTGCTTTTCGGGAGGCAACCCGAGCTCGTTTTTCTTTCCTAGTATAGGGTGCATTTACTTTCTAGCAAAATGAACATTATGAACATTATGGCATGTAATAAGGCCCCTTATGGGCCACCTCTTTAGTTTTATCGACCGGGATGGGTAATACCATCTGAGGCTGGGATCTTAGTCTTCAGCCAATGGTGTTTTACTCATCGACCGCTTTTAAATGCTTTGCTTTCATGATATATCAGAAAGCAACCCAATCGGTGCTATGTATGTGCCCATATTGGGAAAAGGAATTTCGGGGATCGCAAGGGTTGTGCCGACGGATGAACTTGCCCGTTTTACTAGTTGCCCTGACGGCCGACACACGCCCCAGATTTACCTGTTTCACCCTGAAAAACCACTAGAGGGGAGGTGAATAGAGTTTTAAGGTTATTTTAACAATTATTTAACTCAAACAGCCACAAATGAAAAAGTAAGAAGGAGACAAGGGATTTAGAGTGGTTCCTACCTTAGCAAATACTAAGGCAGTCAGTCCACTACCCGGTTGCTTAGCCAACCGGGATTTGAAAGTATTAATTTTATTACCTTCACAAGGAATTACACAAAATACAATACTTTCTTACACCCCTTTGAATATCCTTCACTTTGAAGTAGATGCATCAACTTGAGGTAGCCTTCTTGAAGTAACTCCAAGCTCCCCCTTGAAGTAGCCTTCCTCTTAGAAGTAACCTCCCGTTGCACCAGCCTTCTTGAAGTAGTCCAAAGTCTCCTTCTTCACCAAGAAGATCACAACCCTCTCCAATCTGCAACCTCCAACCTAGGAGTAGCAAGGAGAGTACAAACAATGAAAGTGAACAAGAAAGGAAAACAGAAATTACAACTTATCCTTTGAAGCACAAGGCTTGATTTGCCTATATCAAGCGTATAGATCTCCTAACCAAAGTATATGGAAATGTGATTTCTGTGGATAGGAGATATTAGCCTATAGGACACGGATTTAGAGCAAGGTGAAGAGTAGCCAATTGCAAGTATTGCTCAAATGCTCAAAATAGGTTGCTAATGCAAGTTTAAGCTCAAAGATTTCTCAAGTATGGAATCAAGTGTGTTTAGGTGTCCTAAGCATGTCCTATTTATAGGAATGACCTACAAGTGCTTAAGGACGTTCTAGACACTTTCTAGGGGGTTCCAAGTGCTTAACTAGCCATTAGGTATAAGTTAGTTGGATTAACAACGGCTAGTTAATTAATTCTACAGTTGCTGTCAGAGTTCATCTCGGTCGAGAAATTGTCGACCGAGATGCCTACTCGGTCGAGGTCTTGTCGACCGACAGGCACTCTGGATCAAGTATTTGCAACGTTCATCTCCAACTACCAACCACCTTGTCAGCTGTGTCTAACGGCTACCTGGGTCTTTCTCGGTCGAGGAGTTTGTCGACCGAGATAGATCCTATTTCATTGTTTCAATTAGAGTACTAAGTGTGTATGTGATTGTGCATATGTGACACTATTGAAGAGGATGACCTATCTAAATGTGGTGATTAGGTAGGGAAGATCTAACGCTTGATTTACATGAAGTCTAAGTCCTTGTACATTATATATTTGCACAAGTTTACAATTAATTACATTTCATGAAATTTACAAGCATTCAAGCATATAGATTCCCTAGTGCTTTGTCATCCACCTTGTTCCTGCAACACTCAAGTAGCACGTTAGATTAACAAAATAAAATGTTTGTCATAATCAAAATAAAGGGATTTATCATAATGTCCAATTTAGCCAACAATCTCCCCCTTTTTGAAGATGACAAACATTTCCAAAATATAAATTAAGGAAATAGAAAACATGTGAGTTTCATACCTGCAGATTACCTTTGTAAATTTCTTCTCTTGTTTATAAAATGTGTGCTTATTATTCCCCATGAATTATTGAACATGAAATCCAATTCTTTAGGGAATATAGCAATTTTCAATGTAAAGCCAAGAGTTTATGAAACTCATTGATTGAGTTTTGCACAATTACTAAGTTTTGAGATTTATATTTATTTCTCCCCCTTTGTCATTTCAAAAAGATATCCGTTAAAGACAAGAAGACTCCCCCTTAATTAGATGTCCCATCAAATCCAATGAAAAAGATGTCCATCTAAGAACCAAAAATGATGCAAACAAGAATATTTTTAAGAAGCACAAATATCAAAGAAAACATCTTCTAAAGGAGTGATGAGTAGTTGCTTCCTTATTTTGTTGAATTGGTCTTGTGGAAGCGGTTTTGTAAAAATATCAGCCAATTGATCTTCCGTATCAACATGATGAAGGGAAACATGATTCTTAGAGATATGATCCCTTAAAAAATGATGACGGATTTCAATATGTTTAGCTCGGCTGTGTAAAATGGGATTGTGTGCTAAGTTTATAGCACTTGTGTTATCACAAAAAATAGGCGTAGATGAAAGAGTAAAACCATAATCGTTTAACACTTGTTGCATATAAAGCACTTGAGCACAACAAGATCCGGCTGCCATATATTCAGCTTCAGTTGTAGAGAGGGCAATCGTGTTTTGTTTCTTGCTAAACCAAGATACTAAAGCTCTTCCTAAAAAGAAACAACCACCACTAGTGCTCTTGCGGTCAAGTCGACAACCAACATAATCAGCATCAGTATAAGCTTTAAAATCCAAGGATTGTCCTTTTGGGTACCATAAGCCAAAACATGTGGTGCCGGCTAAGTATCGAAGAATTCGTTTAACTGCTTGAAAATGAGAATGCATAGGTTGTGATTGAAATCGAGTACAAAGACCAACGGAAAACATAATGTTCGGTCTTGAAGCGGTTAAGTAAAGCAAACTACCAATCATGGCTCTATATAAGGAATCATCAATAGGTTCCCCATTTTCATCCTTATCAATTTTAATAGAGGTAGCCATAGGAGTAGTAGCATGTTTGCACTGATCCATCCCAAAACGTTTTAAGAGTTCTTTAGTATACTTTTCTTGGCTTATAAAAATCCCGGCAGGCGTTTGTTTAATTTGGAAACCAAGAAAGAAAGTTAGTTCACCCATGAGGCTCATTTCAAATTCTTTTTGCATAATGTCACTGAATTGTGTGCACAATGATTCATTTGAAGCTCCAAAAATAATGTCATCAACATATATTTGAACAACTAGAAAATCAGATGTATATGTTTTGAAAAATAAAGTGGAATCTGAATTTCCAATAGAAAAACCATTATCAAATAGATATGTCTTGAGCCTTTCATACCAGTTCCTAGGTGCTTGTTTTAAACCATAAAGTGCTTTCTTAAGTTTATAAACATAGTCACCTTTTTCTGGTATTTCAAAACCAGGTGGTTGGGCAACATATACTTCTTCTTGAATGATTCCGTTTAGAAATGCACTTTTTACATCCATTTGGTAGAGTTTGATGTTTTTATGTGCAGCAATAGCTAGTAACATTCTAATAGCTTCAAGTCTTGCTACTGGTGCATACATTTCATCAAAATCTATTCCTTCTTGTTTATTATATCCTTGTGCTACTAACCGAGCTTTATTCCTTATTACTTCTCCTGCCTCATTTAGCTTATTCCTAAAAACCCATTTAGTTCCAATGATGGTTTTATCTTGTGGTTTAGGAACTAAATCCCATACATCATTTTTAGTGAATTGGTTTAATTCCTCTTGCATTGCTATTATCCAATAGTCATCTTTAAGAGCTTCAGATATTTTCTTAGGTTCAATAATAGAAACAAAAGCCATGTTTGCAATATCCTTAAAGGAAGACCGAGTTTTGACTTTATCATTCAGATTTCCAATAATTAATTCTTGAGGATGATCCTTAATAAGTCTAGGTATAGGTTGTGTTTCAGCTTGGTTATTGTTTGTAGTATCTTTCTCACTATTATTTGGTATGTTTAAGTTTTCGAATTGATGAGTGAGATCAACTATTTCAAGATTTTCTGATTTTGATTCTTCATGAAAAGAGATATGAATAGATTCCTCAACTTTTCTAGAAATAGTGTTATAGACTCTAAATGCTTTGCTAGAGGTAGAATATCCCAAGAAGAATGCTTTATGTGATTTAGAATCAAACTTATCTCTATCCTCTTTGGTATTTAAGATATAGCATGTGGATCCAAAGGTATGAAAATAGTCAACTCTAGGTTTCTTAGAATGTATTAATTCATATGGTGTTTTCTTCAAATGGGAGTGAACAGTTACTCTATTTAACACATAGCATGCGGTGTTTACAGCTTCAGCCCAAAAGGTTTTAGGTGTGTTATGTTCAAGCATCATAGTTCTAGCCATTTCTTGTAGTGATCGATTTTTCCTTTCAACTATACCATTTTGTTGTGGAGTGCGTGGAGCAGAAAAATTGTGAGTGTACCCTTGAGATGTGCAAAATTCTTCAAATACATGATTTTCAAATTCTCCACCATGATCACTTCTAATGGTACATATTTTGTTTTGTAATATATTTTCAATCTTGGAACAAAATTTTATAAAAACATGAATAGTGTCATCTTTGGTTGCAAGAAAATGTACCCATGTATATCTACTATAATCATCGACAATAACAAACAATATCTTTTGCCACCAATAGATTGTGTCCTCATGGGTCCAAATAAATCCATGTGAATTAATTCTAAGGATATACTAGTGCTAAGTACATGTTTAGGTTTAAAGGAGGTTTTTGTTTGCTTTCCCAAAGTACATGGTTCACAATTTTCAACTTGATCAAAAGATAAAGTAGGCAAACCACGAACAAGATCATATTTTACTAGCTTTTTGATAACATGTGAACTAGCATGTCCTAACTTTTTATGCCATAGGTGTAAAGTATTTTCATTTGCAAGTAAGCATTTTCCTACTACAGATTTCATAGAGTTAGGACTAAGAATATAAAGGTTTCCAACTCTTTTTCCTTCATAAACAACATTTGTAGTGTTTTCTATTAATAATTTGCAGCAATTTTTGTTAAATAGAACATCATATCCACTGTCACATAGTTGACTAACACTTATTAAATTGTGGTGCAAACCATCAACGAGTAAAACATTCTTGATTTCAAGATTTGTACCAATATTACCTATTCCAACGATTTTACCTTTACCATTATCTCCAAAGGTGAATGTTCCACTTTTCTTTTCTTCAAAAGTTTGAAATGCATCCTTGTTTCCGGTCATGTGTTTTGAACATCCACTGTCAACTACCCAATCCCGCATTAAAATGTAGGTTTTGGTACCCATGTGATGGTCCGATATGGTTAGAAGCATTTAATTATAGACTGAATAAAAAATCTGACTCAGAACTTTAGTCGGTCGACAACTGTTCGACCGACATCACTCTCGATCGACCAATCGTCAATCGAGAAAGTTGCTGTAGATTTAATTTGTTACAGGCGTCTGGTCGGTCGACAAAAGTTCGACCGATTTTATGTTCGGTCGACAATACTTCGACCGACCAAGTTTCTATTTCAGTACAACATTTCAGAAAATTACCATAATGCATGAAACCTTTTATTAAGTTGAGATAAGACAATATAATTTGCAAAAATGAGCATTTGATCATATCTCAACTGAGTTTTATTTGACTCTACTAAGTTTGGGGTTTTGGGACCCAAACTAAGTCAGAATCCTTGGTCTTATAAGGGCATGAAAATGAATAATGTCCAAGACGTAGACAAAAATGACAAGTAATAGAATCAACTTCATTTCTCTTTCTAGGAATTGTGTTCTTAGGTACAAACATAATCTGAGTCTTAGATGCTTTAGTTCTTTTGGATTGATTTTTCTTTGGAGCATATCCCAAACCTTTTCTTCCATTGAAACTAGGGGAAATTTTCAGAATGTTATTAAGGATATCTTTTCTTCTTAAATCATGTAGGTTTCTTTGTAGCTTAGCAATGTCATCCATCTTCTTGTGTAAATCTTTTCTTGCTTGATCTAAATCAGATAATAGGGAGTCTCTTTCTTTTACAACATTGTCATAGTCTAGATGGTTACATAGAATTGGTTGAGTCTGAAAATCATTTAGTTTAGCTAACAAATTAGTCTTTTCTTGAGAGAGAAGATCAACATTTGTTTCTAGAGTGAGTAGCTTTCTAGTGCAGTCATTTAAAGATGTTTTTAAAGACAAATTCTCAAGATCAATGTTGTTCTTTTCAGAAGAGAGATCATTTAATCTAGCATATAGCTCATCGTTTGTTTTGGTAACCTTCTTTAGTTTCTTCTTGACATCAACATACTTATCATGAGTTTCTTGTAGACTAGTAATTAACTCTTCTTTAGGAAGATAAAGAAGGCTTACCTCTTGAGAGTCTTCATCATCTTCTCTTGCCATTAGGCATTCCACCTTTTCTTCTCCACTTTCACTCTCACTTGACTCGTCCCATGCAGCTTTATAAGCTTTTTCTCCCTTCTTTTTGTGTGAGCTTTTCTTTCCTTTATTTGCTTTAAGGCATTCATTTTTGAGATGTCCTTTCTTTCCACACTCAAAACACCTAGGAGGAGATGAAGAGGAACTAGAAATTTTGTTAGATCTAAATCTTTTATATTTCTTACCATTGACAATCAAGGCTTCTCCTTCTTCTTCACTTGACTCATCACTTTCCGGTGTAATGATTTTTGAAGCCTTTAGAGCCACATCCTTCTTTTTCCCTTGTTGTAGTTCACGTTCTCTTCTTTCTTCTTCTTCTAAGGTAGCTTCATGAGCTTCTAGGTTGCCAATGAGTTGTTCCATCCTCAGTCGAGTGAGGTCATTTGCTTCTTCAATGGCCGTCACCTTGGGCTTGTATTTGGGAGGAAGTGATCTAAGGATATTTGACACCTGATCTTCCTCACTAATTACTTTACCTAGAGCATTCAAGCCATTTACAATAGAAGAGAATTTTGCATACATATCACTAATAGATTGATTCGGATCCATACGGAACTGTTCAAACTTTTGTTTAAGCATTCCAATTTTAGAGTTCTTAACTTGAACAGTCCCTTCATATGTTATAGAAAGTATATGCCAAATTTCATAGGTTGTTTCACAATTTGATATCCTATTAAATTCTCCTACTGAAATTGAACAATAGAGAATACTTACAGCCTTTGCATTCATTTGAGCTGACTTTACCATATTTGCATCCCATTCTGCATATTGCACTTGAGGAAGCTCGTATGGGGTTGACACCATTCTCCATAGATCCCAACTAATGCCTTGGAAGTAGAATTGCATCCTTCTCTTCCAGTATGTGTAGTTTGTTCCATCAAACTCCGGAGGTCTAGCCACAAGTGTTCCTTCAAGATTGAGGTTGTTGAGCAACCCGTCACCCATTCTTCAAGACTTGGTTAGAGTTCCTTGAAGCCTGCTCTGATACCAATTGAAAAACCACTAGAGGGGGGGGGTGAATAGGGTTTTAAGGTTATTTTAACAATTATTTAACTCAAACAACCACAAATGAAAAAGTAAGAAGGAGACAAGGGATTTAGAGTGGTTTCTACCTTAGCAAATACTAAGGCAGTCAGTCCACTACCCGGTTGCTTACCCAACCGGGATTTGAAAGTATTAATTTTATTACCTTCACAAGGAATTACACAAAATACAATACTTTCTTACACCCCTTTGAACAACCTTCACTTTGAAGTAGATGCATCAACTCGAGGTAGCCTTCTTGAAGTAACTCCAAGCTCCCCCTTGAAGTAGCTTTCCTCTTAGAAGTAACCTCCCGTTGCACCAACCTTCTTGAAGTAGTCCAAAGTCTCCTTCTTCACCAAGAAGATCACAACCCTCTCCAATCTGCAACCTCCAACCTAGGAGTAGCAAGGAGAGTACAAACAATGAAAGTGAACAAGAAAGGAAAACATAAATTACAACTTATCCTTTGAAGCACAAGGCTTGATTTGCCTATATCAAGCGTATAGATCTCCTAACCAAAGTATATGGAAATGTGATTTCTGTGGATAGGAGATATTAGCCTATAGGACACTGATTTAGAGCAAGGTGAAGAGTATCCAATTGCAAGTATTGCTCAAATGCTCAAAACAGGTTGCTAATGCAAGTTTAAGCTCAAAGATTGCTCAAGTATGGAATCAAGTGTGTTTAGGTGTCCTAAGGCATGTCCTATTTATAGGAATGACCTACAAGTGCTTAAGGACGTTCTAGACACTTTCTAGGGGGTTCCAAGTGCTTAACTAGCCGTTAGGTATAAGTTAGTTGGATTAACAACGACTAGTTAATTAATTCTGCAGTTGTTGTCAGAGTTCATCTCGGTCGAGAAATTGTCGACCGAGATGCCTACTCGGTCGAGGTCTTGTCGACCGACAGGCACTCTGGATCAAGTATTTGCAACGTTCATCTCCAACTACCAACCACCTTGTCAGTTGTGTCTAACGGCTACCTGGGTCTTTCTCGGTCGAGGAGTTTGTCGACCGAGAGTGTCTCGGTCGAGGATTTTGTCGACCGAGATAGATCTTGTTTCATTGTTTCAATTAGAGTACTAAGTGTGTATGTGAGTGTGCATATGTGACACTATTGAAGGGGATGACCTATCTAAGTGTGGTGATTAGCTAGGGAAGATCTAACGCTTGATTTACATGAAGTCTAAGTACTTGTACATTATATATTTGTACAAGTTTACAATTAATTACATTTCATGAAATTTACAAGAATTCAAGCATATAGATTCCCTAGTGCTTTGTCATCCACCTTATTCCTGCAACACTCAAGTAGCACGTTAGATAAACAAAAATAAAATGTTTGTCATAATCAAAACAAAGGGATTTATCATAATGTCCAATTTAGCCAACACACCCCGGTCGAGTTTGCTATTTATAGGGGTGAGTTTTTACCGTGTCGGGCTCCTTGCCTTACTGTTTCCTCGCTCCCGTATTGTGCTAAGACCTTGTGCTTTTGCTCCCGTGTCGCGCAAGACTGCCCTACTCTCATGTCGTGCAAAAGTACAGATCACAACAAGGTAATGGCTGACATACCCTATCGCCCGGCGGATCGTGCCACCCGACACATTTCCATCTTTAAGCGAGTAACTTATCGGCCTTATAGGTTTTGTGCTAAGCATCCTTGTATCGCCCGATATGGATGTCGCACAACGTACCTTTTAATCACGTCTGCCCGATATGCCATGACGGGTGATATCCGTGTTGCTCATCTTTGCCCCGCTTCGCCTGTTTCGCTGTCGGGCGACACACCGCCTCCTTCTCGAATAACTGTATCGGGTATCTCATCTTATCACCCCGTATCGCCCGACAGTCCTGACCCGTATCGCTTTGGTCTTATCGCGTGGAGAGCGTCTCCCACACTGCGTATCGGGCACAAGACTTCACTTCTGAAAACCTCGTATCGCCCGATACGAGGGTGTGGGAACCTCGCACTTTCAGTCTAAATACAGCGTCATCATATTTAATTAATCAAGGAGTTTGTTTATTCATTTATAGAGATGGCACACACCAAATCAACTGCTGTCCCTGTTGACGCACAAGGAAGAAGGATCTACCCCGCGACTGCCGCAGAAGCACCAACTACCGGGCAGAAACGCCCAAACCCAGGACTAGCCAGGGTGTCGACATTCGAGAAGAGGGCTAGGGTTGGAGAAGTGGCGGCTCCAGCCCCAACACCGACACCTCCAGCAGTAGCGGAACTCCCGGAGCTCTTGTCGGGGAGTTTCGAACCAAGAGACGACGAGCACACTCGCCGATATGCTGAGATGGTGACCAAGATCTACCGACCGAGTAGGTTCTGCCATAGAGCCTCGTTTGCTGAGATAGGAATCGTGAAGAGGCTGAAGAGCGTACTGGCTGTGGAAGGACTGAAGAAGATCTGTTTTAGCCGGTCTTCTTCATACACTAAGCTGATGATGGAGTTTATGTCTTCTCTCCGCCGGGTAAAGAACTCTACAGTGGAGAGAGAAGAATTTGGCGGGCCAGACAGACTCCAGGCCCGACTCTATAATTCGGAGTACACCATCTCCGAGAAGCTTTTGAACAAGATCTTCTCCTCCAACGAGGAGGAGAAGAACCTGATGGACAATGGTGAGAGGATCACAGAGGGAGATGGGTTCGATCCCGTGCATCTTTGGGGAAAGCTTACCGGCGAATCTTCGTTCAAACCGGGGAGAAAGGTCGTGGCGGTGCACTCCTACTTCTGGAGGATAGTGCACAAGCTGGTGGCATGCTTGCTGTTCAGCAAGAATGAGTCCAGCAACATCTACACAGAAGAGCTACACGTCATGTGGCACATAATGGAGGGCCGAGTGATCAACCTCGATCGGTTTTTACTGAATAGGCTGCACCCAATGAAGGAAGCCACCAAGGAGTACTGCATGGGCGGCATCATAAATCTCATCGCAGTAGGACTCGGGTACCCAAGCGAGCCGTGTAGCCATTCGAGGACGCAAGGTGACAAGGTGTTTGACACCAAGTACTTGATAAGGACCAACATCTTCAAGAGGGAGGGGAGGAACTTCTTCTACAAGTTTTCGAGGACAAATATACTCCTCCCCCTCCCTCGCTGCACTGACTACGACGCAGAGAAACTGATCGTCACCACCGCCGAGATTGAAGCTGTAGCAAATAACACAGCTCTTACCACATCGACCAGGGCCCGAGAAAGGGCCGCCCCAGAGCTACCGATGACAACCGCTGGTAGAGTTGTCATCGCTCCAACTGTATCAGCCACCGCCACGACAAGAAGGGTGATAGCTGAGAAAGAAACAGTGATCATCGAGGTCACCGAGATAGAAACTCTGAGAGCTGCCGCAGAAGAGACGACCACAACCCCTGTCATCCCTGTGATGCCTGCAGAGGCAAAAGAGACACCTCAGCCAGACTCCAGTAATGGGGTGTTCGGCGAGATTTTCAGAATGGAGCTCGAGGGAGCTCAGTTGACACCAACGCCACCGTCGGTGTCGCCTTTTGTAGCAGGTGAGGAGATCGCCGACAGTGCAGAGGTGGAGCAACGTTCCCCCGCACCGCAGCCATCCCCTCCCTGACAAAAAGGCAAGGCGATAGCTGCTGAAGGAGCACCGTCGCCTTGCCTGGAGGCATCGACAACACAAACAATTCATATAGAGTCTACCTTGCCTGGTGGACCTTCACGCGAGCAAGGTGTCGCCAGGACGGAAGGGAGACCTACCGGAACTCCTCCGTCGCTCGGAAAGTTGCTCGGGCACGAGCTCGACAACCTGTGGGAGGTAATAGACATAAACTCAACTACCTGTATTTCCCTAACCCACAAGTTTGCATCTTTCCAAAACAGGCTGAATAACCAAGAGAGAGAGCTGCTGACTCTAGCGAGCCTTCCCGGCGGACTAGAAGCCTTGAATGCAACAAGTTCTCTAATGACTAGATAGGCTCGAGGAGATAATGGACAGAAGGGACGACCATCCGCACCGAAGGCAGCCGAGACGGTCGCCGTCACCCCCTAGCCGTGGCTCTCCGTCTTCATCGATGTCCGCTTCGACATCAGCATCCCCCTCCACCTCTAGCGAGCGATCCATAACGCCCAAGGAGGGGACGCAACCAAAGTCGACCGACGGAGCTCCAGCAGGACAGGAGAGCTCCTTAGGTCTAGAGGAAGAAAATCCCTCAGTCTCCCTGGATGAAGTTGAAGATGATAATGAAGATATTAGCATCGAGGGAGACTCTTCTGACGAATCAGAGGGAGAAAAGGGGGACGTGTATGCAGCTAATGAAAGACACCTCCCCCAAGGAAGACGCTCGATGGCAGACAGGTTCCGTGAGCCATCTGAGATACCTTCCTTCGAGATGGCCGACTTCGACAGAAGGGCCATCGGCTGCCTGATGATCAGAGACCAGAGACTGCTAGACAAGGTCCTAAGATCGCAGGCAGATGAAGAAGACGTCGTCTGGAGCGACAACTACTTCTCCGTACGACGGGGAACACTCTGCGACATGTTCCGCTCGCTGACCGTCATCGGAAAAAGACTGTTTAGGGTTCTCGAAAATGCAATAATAGAAAATATCGATAGCAGGACAGGTCGGAAGAAAATATACACCGCCACCTCGACCTTGGCAAGAAGGATAATGAAGGGAGAACAAGACTCCACTGCGGTGACCAACATGCTGCGACACATTGACGAGCATAGCCCTAACCTCGTGTTGGCACCGTACAAGCACTGTGACTTTTGGTTCCTCTGCATAGCAGACTTAAAGAATCACGACGTCCGGCTGCTGAACTGCAATCGCAATGAGGTGCCGCACTCCGGAATTGCTTTCAGCCGCCCGGAGGACCAAAAGCTGAGGCTTCTACCACTACATCTTCTACGAGCTATCAAGCAAGGAGCCAAACATCACGGTGGCATTTGGAACTTCTATTCTATTCGCAACTTCCCCGTCCAGGATGAAGAGGGAAGCGGAAATAGCGCCTTAGTCGTCTTAAGTGCCATTGAGGTGCTCAGTACTTTTGGCAACTTGAGGGCCCTTAGGGGCACATGTTTCTATCACCGTAGGGGTACATACGCCATGCTACTGATCAAAGACGGGCGCTATTTTCGAGATGCAGGGGTACCTGATAAGCTGCTGGATGATGACCAAGAGGATGAATCTTCACAATCCAGCAGCTCCGCAGAGAAAGAGGCAGAACTAGAAACTGACACCCACGGGGCAAGCAAGCAGTTGGAGACCCTACGGAAAGTGCACGGGATGGAAGACACTGCTTCGCCTAGAGGTACAGAAGGGCTGATCAAAAACTTTGACCGCTTCTCGTGTGCTACACTCACACAGAAGCAGGTAGATGAAATCCTTCTGAAGTTAGCAGATGCTACCCTGGGAGATGTCATTTACAAGGCAGGAGATGTGGTAGTCCCAGTAGATGATCTGAGGGATGTGGTTAAAGAAGGAGGATGTGTGGCGGTATCTGTATTTACCGTTTGCATCCAAATATTACAACCAAAGTTCAAACACGCATACATAGCCCATCCTATGTTGTTCAATGACGTCTGCCTAGCCGATGAAACAAGAGCAAAGAAGCTTTTTCTGGAAGAGTTGGAAAGCGGGGTCCCTAGCCAACTTTTTCTACCAATTCTGCATTATAACCATTGGACGCTCCTGACGGTGTACACTCGGCAACGAGCAGGAATCTTTTACAATAGCTCAGACAGCAACAAGAACCATCCAGTGCCACATACATCAGAACCGTTGTCATCCGTCGAACGCTTAACTCGAAAATACTACGACGAGTTGGCAAAGATGATACAACCATTCCTGGACACGCAAGCAAGCAAATGGCACAAACTCCAATTCTGCCACCGCATCCCGCAACAGATTCCCCTATCTAACGACTGCGGCATCTTTGTCCTGGAATGGATAGCAAACAAAGCAGCGCCTGACTAGCTCCAACACATCGTTTATCACAGCAAGAGAGGAGAGTATGTGTGGGAGCTTCTATCTGACGTAGGCGCGCTCATCGGCTAACCCTCACTGGATCAACATTACCCTACCTTATCTACTTCACAACTCTGGGATAGAGTGTGGAGCAAGTTTGGGGGGGTATCATGTACCAGTGAGGGAGGTACAAAATTTTGTCTCGAATTCTTTATTCTTTTGTTCTTTCCTGTATCATGTGTACATATATATGCTCATATAAATTTTTTTCCCTTACATATGTACAAAGTCTATATTAGTAAAAACCTGATGCAACTGCTTGCAAAGTTAGTTTTCTTTGTGCTTAACGAGATACAAGTTTCGTTATATCTTTCTGATAATGCTGCTTCAAACGAACAGAAGATTACATTTTTCCACGCCAAAAATTTCAAAAAATATAATAATCTCGCAAACAGCTAAGAGACGAGTATGGAGAAGGAAAAAGCTGCCCAAACAGCAGAAATCTCTTTGTTTCCCCTTTACCCAATGAAAATCCCAAAAAGAGAGAGAAGCCTTATGACTGTGAATAAAAGCATGAGAGTTGTGCCCAATAAAAGAAATATATATATATATATATATATATATATATATATATATATATATATATATATATATATATATACCCGCTTGTTTTCCAAAAGTACCCATCTTTAAGCATGGTAGATCCGGGGCAGTGGTACGTAGGATGTGAAATCACTGCTCTAAAGCCAACTGGCTTGGACTGCAGGGACCACTTGCCCGCTAACAGACCCTTACCTGGATGGACTGATGGAAAACAAGATGAAAAAACCCAAAAAGCCTTAGCCTACCCTTTACACAACTTTCTACCCCGAAAATAAAGCTGTTTGTTGTGTAAGCTAACTTCAGAATCATACACTAAAGTCTCGCTGAAGCTGTAGAAAAAAATTCTATTGAAATAATAAGGCAGGAAATGCAAGGTCTTTTGTTCGTAATGAGACAACATTATCTCTAAAGGCATTACTATACTTGCTTTACCTCTTGGCCTGAAAGCTGTACCAAACAAGAAGAAGCATCACAAAATAAGGTATAAATATTGATTGAGGACAATCAAAACGCTAAGTTTGGGGGAGTTGATAACACCAATTTTTGTGATATTTTAGACTATTTTTCTGTTATCAAAACTTCCATTTTTAGCTATTTTCCTCTCTTTTGTATGCACTTTCGCAAAAATTGGCCAATCAATGCTCTTAATCCTATATTTCCATCTTTTGCAGAGTTTTTCCTCATTTTGGTGCAATAAGGCCGTCCCGGCCCACAGAATAAGTCCAAGTCTGTTTCGGCCTTCCTGACGCCCGATACAACCTCCACCCGATAGGGTGGAGCGACACAATGACGCATGACAAAAGGATGCCACGCAAGAAGGAGCAGATGGACGACACGCCTTCTACCCGACAGGGAGCCCAGCTCGTCCGACAACCCATCTTGTCGGGCGACACAGCCACCCACCGGCAGGCACGCCCGTCCATCACGTGACCGATAGCCGACACTCCTGAGCCAAGCGATACCAGTATCGACCTTCCACCGACCCGCGAATAAGGAGGACACGTGGCGCTTCGAGCACCATAACTTCCTCCAACTACTGCCTATAAATAGAAGCTACATGAAGCCGAAAAGATAGTTCAGATACCCCAAAATTCGGACAGTTGGGAGCTTTGAGTGATCTTCGGAGGAAACTGCGAGAGTAGGAGTATCGTGCCCCAGTGCTCGTGCCGGGCGACACTAGGTGAGCTCTTCCTCGTCCCGAGAGGGAGGGGATAGTTCACTTAGAACCGTCCCGGGCGACACTGCGGGCCGATATCGGCCAACGATGATGAGCGACACAAGTGCCCAACAGTAGGACGCGTCGCTCCATGCCCGACACGATATCGAACCCGATACGCTTCGCCCGTCATGCGTGCCTCCCGAGAGGGTGTGTCGCCCGACTTGAGCGTATCGTCCAGGTCCTTGAACGATACAGTCGGCTGTCGCGGTGTGCCGCTCAAGAGAGTCTGTCGCCCGACACCGCTGTATCGGGCTAGGCCCCTGTCCGGTATCGGGCGAGAGAGCCGCTGTAGTCTGTCGCCCTTCTACATCAAGAAGGTGACATCTATCTTTAATTCCATTATTTAATTCCTTTCTTACACAATGTATTAAGACCCTTAATGTGTATGGAAATAGAAAATCTTAATTACTTGATGCTCTATGCTTGGTGCGATATATTGGATGACTGCTATGTTTGATATCTGAACTCTAGCTTGCATGTTGGATAGCGTTTCGCTTAGCTACCGAATCGTGTTTTTCCGTTGCAACAACTTCGAGAGTCGTGTTGTGGCTCTAGTGTTTGGTCCGATTCTGGAGTACGAGAGTGCCTGGAACGGAGTTGTTTCCGTAACATTCCACTCTAACTTAAGTCTGACAACCTTGAGAGGGATGTTGACGCTTGGTTAGAAGTACCCACTCTGAGAGGAGGGGTGCAGGGTGTTACTGCTGCCGCTTGTTTTACTGTAGTCTTATCCTTCGCATCTTGCCCTAGCTCTAGTATTATCTTTCTGTTTCTGTTGCATGAAAACCCCTAAAAACTGCTAAATGACTAAAACCTTAAATCTCTCTTGTAGCTCCCGTTGGAGATAGTTTCCTTTGTTTTATTTGTGACATCTTGCTGTTTCCCTTTTGGGAATTTATATCTCTTTATACCCACTGGAGTGTAGCGTTTCGATTCTGGGTTCTCAACACTACCCCCCTTGTCCCTGTGTTCGACCCCGTATATCTACTTCGACCCCGTAAACAAAGTTACGGGGGCCTAGAAGGATTCAGGTTTATAAATGTAAAAGCTCGACTACCTCAAATCTGCCTCCACTTTTGGACACGTGATTTAGGCCGGTCACCAATGAAAGAGACCCTCAGAGAAGTTAGAGAAACCTAAGATATGTTTTCTTGATGATGACAATGATGATCCCATGTTTATATCATTTATGTTGGATTCTACTAAGGAGTCACATTCCTTATGCAATGAGAATGTTGGTATTCCAACCCTTATGCTAGAGGCTTTATTACTTGAATACCAAAAGTCAAAGCAGGAGAGTCATCCTTATTCTGAAGATCCAACAACTCTTCCTATCAATGACATAAATCCATGTGATATCAATGATCAATCTACTTTGGTTGAATCTATCTTGGATAGTAAGACACCACCCTCCAATGATGAAATAATTCCTCACACTCTATCACATCCAAGTCATTTTTCACATATGACTAATCTAGATGGGGAACCACCACCACTTGAAGAAAGTCACATGCCCCCACTCTTTGACTGTAAAAATGATATTCCTATTTTATTTCCACCTGAACCCTTGGGAACATCCTGCATAGAGAAACTTGGGCCACATGCTATATCAACTAGGAAATCCACTAATCCTTCTCACCACAACGTTGATTGTATGGTGTTTCAGGAGAACAAAAATATTTATAATGTTGATTTTAGTCAATTCATTTCCGCACCACTTCTCATGTGTACACATTTAGGTGATGAGTTGAATCGGTCGATTCATGGACCATGAGCCAATCGTCTCACTAGTTGAGCTGATCGGTTCACCAACTTGAGCCGATCGGTTCAACCCTGTGAGCCGATCAATTGGGGCAACAGACTGTGCAAAATCAGTCAATCATAGTTTCAATCAATCCGATACTCCAATCAATCTGTCCAACACCTTGAATACTATGATACTCGAGCTAGATCCTCTATCTGATCTTACATAGCCAACACCTCATGTGCTTCCAGACTGGCTCAAACTCCACATTGAGTCAATCGTCCCCGATCCACCTATATCAATAGAACTTCCTCCACTATTGAAGGAATATTTGAGGATCTTACTGGAAGGACTACAGGGAAAAAAACAACATCATTTTTTCCTACCTAAAATCCCATTCGAGCTTCCATGACCACCCTATCACTGGGTGTACTATAAAGCTCACTTCTATAAGGTTCCATCCCTCATCAACATTGTTGACTTGAGAGTTATACATTGCCCATATTTTGATAATGACTTAACCATTCCATTCATATGTATCTAATATGATTGTTCAAGATTGATTTCAGGATTTAGGTACATGAAAAGGATCAAATTACACAAGCCCTAGCTAGTTCAAGTTCAAGTCAAATGCAATGCAAGTGTGCTTTTTGGGAAATCACTCCAAATGACCTTAGATGATTTTTGTAATCACTTATATTGATGATATGACTTGTAACTAAGATGAAAAAAAACTAGGGACACTTAATTCCAAGGATTAATCACTCAAATGTCAATTTAGAAAATTTGTCATAGGCTATTCATCGGTCGAGTTGGAAACTCGACCGATCCTATGATGGATTTTCTAAAGATGACCCATTGGTCTAGTTGCACACTCATAGAACTCGACCGACCAACTCACTGAGAAAAACTGATTTTAGCTCATCGGTCGAGTTTCCCAGAACAAACTTGACCGATAGTTTGAAAATTGGCTTTGTCATTTAGTGGATCGGTCGAGTTACCTTTATTGAATCTCGACCAATTGTACTGTACAGAAAATGTAGAAAAAGTGATTATAACCATTGGTGAGTTGTTTTGGGAAAAAGTAGATATGTTGCATCTTGGAAAATGGCTATATTTCAACCCTAAGTGATCCCACACTCAAGGGAACACCCCCAACTATAAATAGGACCCCTTGGAGTTCATTCCAAGTTTGCTCATTCATGCTATTCTAAGTCCTTCTTATAGTTGAGTGTGTTGCAACTCCTTGAGCCCTTTCTCTCTCTCTAGTTTACACTTCATTTTATGATTATGAGTGAGATAGGCCTGTTATAAGAGAGCTACTTCCTTGTGCTTGTAAATCTCTCATCTATTCCATATTTCCTACCCCTTTCCTCCATGAAGCAAATGTGAAGCAAGCAACTCCAAGTAAAGGTGGAGCTATTGTTTTTCTTCTTCAAGGTTGAATAAGAGGTGAAGATATTCTCTAGGTGAAGGAGAAGGAAAAGGGTGAAGATCCAAGAAAAGTAGAAAAGTTCTTGAAGGCAGAAGACTTGTGCAAGAGTGGGTAAGACCTTGAAGAAGGTTGAAGACTCTTGGCAAAGTGGGTAAGTCCTTGGTAAGGTGGAAGACTCTTGGTTCTTGGATGGGTAAGTCCTTTGGTGGTCTTGTGTTGTAACTTTTATTGGTTAATATATAGAGAAAATCACTTGCAAAGTCCCAGAGGCTGACCTCTCTAGTAGTGGATTCACTCTCTCCTAGTTTGGAGAGTGGAACCACTCTACATGACCTTGTCAAGTGCTTGCTATCAATTCCTATCATCCTTGCTATGCTTGTTAGTTAGGACTTCAAATTACACTTATTCTATTAGTTTTATTTTGATATAATTTGAAGGTCTAATCTATCTTGTGAGAATTTTTGAAGCGCTATTCACCCCCCTCTAGAGCCCTAGATCCAACAAGTGGTATCAGAGCCAAGGATCTTCTCCAACAATCTCCCATGAGATGAGAAGATGGGCGACAACCTACTTGGTTCTCTCAACCTAGAGGAAGGCTTATCCATGCGTCCTCTGGTCTTTGATGGTACCAACTTCCTCTATTAGAAGAGGCATATGCAATTCTACATTCAAGGCATGAATTTCAACATGCGGAAGGTGACGGTCACACCTTATAAGAAGCCAACCAGAGTTGTTGCAACATGGAGTGAAGCTACACTCAAAGAAGCCCAACTCAATGCCAAATCCATAAGCATCCTCTATGAATCCCTTACCCCAACGGAGTTCAACCAGATCTCATCTTGGGATACCGCCGATGAGATTTGGGACAAATTGTGCATCACCTATGAAGGCACAAAGCAAGTCAAGAAGGCCAAGATCTACATGTTGAACAACCTTCTAGAGAACTTCAAGATGGTCAAGAAAGAAGGGATTGTGAAGATGTACTCAAGACTTAATGTCATCATCAATGGACTGGCTACATTGGACAACACTTTGGATAGAGGTGTAATCAACTCCAAGATCTTGAGGACTTTACCAAAGAGATGGGAGTCAAAGGTCACCTCCATTGAAAAAGTGAGGAGCCTTAGTGACATCCCAACCGAAGAGCTCATTGGCAGCATCCAAGCCCATGAGCCAAGGCTTGACAAACAAGAAGAAGAAGCCAAGAAAGAAGAGAAGGAAGCCAAGAAGATCAAAGATGGTGCTTTCAAAGCACAAGTGGAGGTGGTCATCCTTCAACAACAACTTGTTTGCCGGACTTCTCCTTCTTCCTCTAGTGAAGATGATGGCCCAAGTGAGCATGAAGCCAACAACATCAAGGGCAAACACTTCAAGAGAAAGCAAGCCTCCTCCTCCTCTATTTCTAGATGCTACAAATGTGTACAAAATGGGCACTATAAGAGTGAATGTACCAAGTCAAGAAAGTCACACCACAAGGGTATCTCAAAGAAGGAAGAGGAGTACAAGAAAGAGAGCAAGTACAAGAGGAAGGACACAAAGGAGAAGAGACACAAGAATGCATCTCATGCAACTTGGGAAGCTTCATCTTCAAGCAGCTCAAGCTCCAAAGAAGATGGAGAGTGCCACCTTGCACTCATGGCCTCTACTAGTGAAGAAATTGGTGAGGTAAGTTTGCATGAGTTATCTAAGGAAGCTATTATTGACATGATTATCTCTACCCGTTCATCTTTTGCTAAATGTAAATCTAAAAGAAAACGGTTAGGTAAAATCATTGATGATCTATATGCTAAACTTGAAATCCTTGAGCTAAATGAGAAAACAAATCTTGAGAGTATTGATAATTTTCAAGGGCAATACCTTGATCTTGAGCTCCAATACAATGGAGTTGAAGTTGAAAATGGTATCTACCTTAAGAACATTGAAAATCTTAAGGAAGAAAACCAAAATTGCCTAAAAGAGCTTGAAATGGTTAAAACTGAAAATGCTGAATTTAAGCTTCTTATTGATGCTATAGAAATGAAAGAGATGTCTAAAAGAAATCCAAATGCTTAAATATGAAAATTCTAGGTTGCTTGGTCAAGTTAATGATTTGTCTTCTAGACCTATATTGCCTAGTGCTGATGTTGCTTCCATTTTCCTTGAGAAGGATTCATATCTAACTAATACCCTCTATCTTAAGGATGATCTTGTTCATGCTAGGGATGACATAGCTGACTTATCTTCTACCATTATTTCTCTAAATTGTGATAACCATACATTGAAAGCTTCCCTACAAAAATTCCTCAAAGGGAAGAACTCCCTAAACAAAATCCTTGACCATTCTACAAAACAAAGTGGTACTAGTGGTTTGGGATTTGTAGGGGGACAACCAAAGGGCAAGAATAGAGCCAAAGGTAAGAAAAAGAGCAAGGAGAATCTTTCTAGTCTTCCGACACTAAGAATCCTATAGTTTGTTCTTATTGCAAATGTGATGATCATTACTCTACTTATTTTCCTTACAAGCCTAAGGGGACAAACCCAAAGATGAAATGGGTCCCCAAGCTAACTCCAGATCCCAAAGTTTGTGTTTGGAACTGACATTCTCCTTTGTTGCAGGAAAAATGAAGATGGATTGTTGATAGTGGCTGCACTAAGCATATGACAGGTGATATAAGCCATTTCAACAACTTTACCAAAAAGAAAGGAGGTTCGGTCACCTTTGGGGACAATAAGAAAGGTAAAGTCAAAGGTGGTGAGGGTGATGTAGGTGAATCCTTGTGTATCAAGAATGTTCTCTTTGTGGATGGCCTACATCACAATTTAATTAGTGTTAGTCAATTATGTGACAAGGGCTACCTTGTGTTATTTACTTCTTTTGAATGCTTGATTCTAGATTCCCTCTCCTACCAAGTTATATATAAGGAAACTAGAAGTGGTAATATCCATGTTATTATTGACTCTATTAAGCCTATTGTTGGTAGATGCCTAGTAGTCAACTCAAATGATATTTCTCTTTGGCACTGTCAGCTTGGTCATGTAAATATGCATCAGTTGAAGAAGTTGAGCAAAAAGGACTTGGTGAAGGGACTCCCTAAATTGGATTTTGAAAAGGATGAGGAATTCCAACCTTGTACCCAAGGAAAGAAAACCAATTCCGTCTTCAAATCCAAAGGAGTCCTTAGTAACCAAGAGAGCTCTTCAACTTCTTCACATTGATCTATTTAGACTAATGAGAACTCAATCGCTTTGTGGTTCCAAGTATTGTCTTGTTCTTGTCGATGATTTCTCTAGATATGCTTGGACCTTCTTTCTCATTTCCAAGAGTGATACACTTGATGTTTTCTCGAGCTTTTACAAATGAGTTGAGAATGAAGCTTCTTGCCGCATCATTTCCATCCATAGTGATCATGGGAACAAATTTAAAAATGAGCTTTTTGATTTTTTTTGTCAAGAATTTGTTTATGCACACAACTTCTCTTCACCTCGAACACCTAAAAAAAATGGGGTTGTAGAGAGGAAGAATATGTATTTACAGGAGATGCCTAGGACCATGCTTCTAGAGTATGATACTCCAAAGAAGTTTTGGGCTGAAGCTGTTAGTACCTCATCTTTCATGCAAGATTGGGTTTTTACACATCATTCTTTGAAGAAAACCCCCTATGACCTATGGCGTGGTAGGAAGCCTTCTATCAAGTATTTTCATGTTTTTGGATGTCTTTGTTTTGTTTTGAATATGAAAGATTCTCTCGACAAGTTTGATCTGAAATCTTACAAGGCTTTCTTTCTTAGCTATAGCACTACTAGCAAGGCTTGTAGATATTTAATGTTGATCTTGCTAAAGTAAAAGAATCCATAAATGTTAAGTTTATGGAGACTAACCCCTCTATTTCCAAAGATATTGTTCCAAATGTTGATGTTGCAGGTGAAGTAATTCCTATTCTATAGGATCTCAACATCACCCAAAAGGGAAAAGAGGTGGTCACTCAAGAAGAAGAGAAAGATAAAGAGAAGAAGTATCCAACCCCCCCCCCCCCCAATTTGCAAATAATCATCCAAAGGAGCTGATTTTAGGTGATCCATTTGAAAGAGTGAAGACACGGGCTGCATTCAACAAAGAACAAGCCAACAATGCCTTCATCTCACAACTCGAGCAAAAGAACGTCAAGGGATCTCTTGGGGATGATGAATGGATCCTAGCTATGCAAGAAGAGTTGGGGCAATTTGAAAAGAACAAAGTTTGGACCCTAGTGCCAAGACCAAGTGATAGAAAGATAATTGGCACCAAATGGGTCTACCGTAACAAGCTTGATGAAAGCGGAAAAGTGCAAACAAAAGATGGGAACTTCATCAACCAAGGAAAGTATACAAGTGAACTACTCAAATGCTTTGGGATGGAGAATTCCAAGTCGATGGACACATCCATGTCAAACACCGCCAAACTTGACAAAGATGAAGAAGGTGAGAAGGTAGATGAGAAGCTCTATAGAGGTATGATTGGAAGTTTACTTTACTTAACTACCTCTAAACTTGATATAATGTTTAGTGTTGGCTTGTGTGCTCGCTTTCAATCAAATCCTAAAAAATCACATCTTATAGCTGTTAAGAGGATTTTAAGGTACTTAGCCAAAACCCAAAATTTTGGACTATGGTATCCCAAGTCAAGGGGCTTTACTCTTATTGCTTATAGTGATGCATATTATGCATGGTGCTTGATTGATAGAAAGTTCACTCACTTGTTTCCTCCTAGGACCATGCTTGGTGTAACTCCCAGGGTTTGAGGCCTTGGATAAGATGATCTTAAAATGAATTATTAGACTACCCATATCACCAAGGTGCACCTCCTTTTCAGGGAGCCCATCACTAAAGAACTCCATAGTTAAGCGTACTCAGCTTGGAGTAGTACTAGGATGGGTGACCAGTCAGGAAGTTGATCCTGGCTTGAGCATGAGTGAGGACAAAGCATAGTTAAGGCTAGTGGTGGTCTGTGGGGCCAGGCATCATTCTTGAAACCCTACTAGAGCCTTGGGCAGTGGGCCCATGCATTACAAATAGTATCAGAGCCAATTCCCCTCCAGTAGGTGGGGCCCACATGGGCATGTGGCATGTCAGTCTTGAGCCGTGCGGTCTAGGCATGTTGGAAAGGGTTGTCCATGGTTGACGTAGCCACCCTTGTGTTGGTATTACATGATCAGAAGCTGGGTGTCCATGAGTCATTTTGGGTCTACACTGAAATGGGGAAAAGATTATGAGGCTGTATATTGAGCCTTGACGAGGACGTCAAGAATCTAAGTGGGGGAGATTGTAACGTCCCAAGATTTGAGACCTTGGATAAGATGATCTTAAAAGGAATGATTGGACTACCCATATCACCAAGGTGCACCTCCTTTTCAGGGAGCCCATCACTAAAGAATTCCATAGTTAAGCCTGCTCAGCTTGGAGTAGTACTAGGATGGATGACCATTCGGGAAGTTGATCCTGGTGTGGCAACACATCCCACTATCACACAGACAGTGAGGTGTTACGAGAAAACATGCGGAAACCACCATAAACACAGATTACCAAAAACACGGGTTAATTAAAACCATTTGCGGAAAGCTGATAAACTGAGAAACTATTACATTCCAGTCCTCATCCTGCACAGAAACAGGTTATATATACATATATAGGATCCGATACGTGTCCACAGCTTAAAGGAACAGCTGTCTATCCATCACATGAATTCACCCCCTGTTCATATACATAAAGGCCCACATCCGTCCAACAACAGGATATACAAAACATCATCGATCGTACACGTGAAACAACGTCAAAACACTGCCAAGGACCTGAGAGTACAGGGATGACTCTAGACTCTACTACAAAACATCCAAAACAGTAGCATATCCATCGCTTGCCTTCTACTGCTCGTCTAGCTGCTCGGCCGCAACTCCACGACCACCACCACGTCTAGCTCAGCTACCTAAAAAGGGCGTAAACCAGCGGAGTGAGACAATTGAACATTGTCCCAACGGGAAACATAACTCCCCACCGCAACTACAGAACCTCAAGAGGATAAATCTATAACAGCAGATATCTGATAATAGGTATAACAAGAACAGTTTATATAAAGCAAAGATATTCTTACCGACAAGCTTACCAGCTGTACAAAAGGCATATAACCAAGTATCTCTCAATGGAACATGATTGACAAGATAAGATATATATATATTGCCATGTAACTTGAGGAATATAGAAGTAACCGCAAGATATAACAAGATTAACTACACAAGCAAGGCCTCAACCAATGTTTCGTATTTTGCCTTAGTAATTACTATACGACTGAATTACGTATTTCATTATGCCCTGAGGAAGTGAACCGTACAGTTCAAATCCAACCGAAAGCTGCGAAACCCGGAGCCGGTGCCATACAAGGTCACATGGAAGAGCCGGACTCCACGACTTCCCACCTCCTGGTTAGTGCACGAGTACAACACAAGCAGGACCACAGTCTCATGCTGAAGTGGTCTTAGCCACAGGCCAGCTCTACAGGCTACCCTCTGCCTATCCCGCCTCGGTACAGGTCTTGGTGCTAGTAAAACTGAGCCACGGGCCTATTCACCGTGCTCTGAGCCATGAACGCATTCATGCTCCTCACATCACATATCCTGAGCCATGGGCTTGTTCACCATGCTCTTTATCACAACTGGGCTACGGGTCGGAACACCGCACCCTGGAGTCTACAACTGCAGTTGCACTCTTACTTCCTCACTTTAGGCTAGGAGCAACCTCGCATATTCAACAATATGCGCTCCGGGTTAACCCGCAGGAGAACCCGTTTCACCATCACCAATTCCTGACGATGATGGATCTATGGCCAGGGCAACTACATGATATATTCCACTGTGATTAATTAGTATCTTTTATATGGATTGCAAGATTCAACCAAGTTGTATAACATGCAAACTATACAGAATAAACAACATAAAACTCAACATTATGTTATTATGGTAATTACATCAACCGGATCCATCTCAAGGATCCAACATCACATGTTATCACTTGGCCTCTTGCCAACCATCCAGATCCATCTCAAGGGTCATCACATACCATGGGATCTCAATCCCTCATCATGTATTGCCACTGCCTCTCAAGGCTTACATCATCATCATGGGACAAGCACATCATACATGTAACCTCTTTAACAAGAGTAATTATCAAAGTGATGTTACTCATCACATATTTCTCAGAGCCTTTTCATGGCTAAGCATCATCTGCATGGTTAGTGTATATAATAATCACAGTTTCAACATGAGGACTATGCTTGCTATTATGAAATGACATTCAAGATGCTATACTTATCAATCTTACATTATTTGGTGATCAAGTGCATAAAGCACACTATTAAGCAACCCACTAGTGTAACTGCCACTATTCTCCTTAGATAAACATGATGATCACCTCATGCATATAATCATGCTATTACCATTTACCATTTTTAACATTAACAGATAATCACTTTCATATGTGTATCCAGGCTAAGGTAATGAACAAACTTATGATAACAAGCATCATTATCTATATAAGGTGTTACCATCGTTCTACCAAGATCATAACCACAAGGCTGTTTGCATAACGAGATGGACTATCATTAACAGTACCGGGAATCCTCACTATAGGTCACCATGAATCCTCACTATAGACTGTGCCGACCACCAGCCCTCACCCCAAATCATAACGCCCCACGATAGATGTATATATATAAGAGAGCAGCAACGCTGTGCTACATACAGTAGGACGACGCTGCGTCGCGCGTCAAGGGTGTTGCGCACTAGGGTGTGTCGGGCATAAGAGCTATCGGGCAACGCCCGTCCTGGCATGGCGTTATCGTCCGACACAGCAGTGTGACGCCCGTCACACTTCACCCAACAATGCCCGATACAAAGGCAAATGACATGGTCAAGCACTATAATGCATCGTCCAAGAGAGAGAAAGAAATATAACTCAACCCACATGTCGTTCATCCACTGAACCAGGCATAACGGCCAACACAAAACTAAGAAGGGGGCGTGACGCCCGTCACAAGCACAAGGGTTGACGCCCGTCACACAGGCCTGTCGGCCAACAGCTAGGTCAGGAGATATCATCCAACAAGGTCACCTTCTTCCCCATACACAAGGTACTCGAAAACCCTAGGAAGATGGGTCACCTCAATCGACTAAGAAGGAGGGGTTTTGCACATCAACCATCACGAACGAGCTCACCCTTCTAGCCCAAGGTGAGAGGAGAGTGTTGCTTGAGCAACTAGGACACAAGCTCACCTCAATCGGTTAAGGGAAAGAGGGGTGTTGCTCATGACACTAGCAACTCAAACTCACTCCTCTAGACCAAGGGGAGAAAGGAGTATTGCTCCCTAAACCCTAGATTACAAGAAACACTAGACCACATGGTGATCGGCCAACAAGGATACTAAGCAAGAAACTAAGCTATTAGCATGCATATAAACAAGATTATGACAGGAGATAGTGTAGCTAGGGTTAGAAGATATGCAACCCACCTTAAGCTCCAAGCTCCAAGGAAGAAGAAGAGCTCCAAGCTTCAAGGGATATCGGCCACCACTACTCCTTCAAGGGGGTGTATCGGCCGACACAAGCAAGGGAGAAGGGAGTGTCATGCACTCAAGGTGGAGGAAAGCAAAGGAACCAAAGGAACTCCTAGCAAAGGGAAGGACACACCTATATAGAAGGAAAGGGAGGAGAAAACAAGGTTGGTCCAAGCAAGGTTTCGTCCACCCAAAGGACACTTGTCCTAGAGCTCAAGCCACCACTCTAGCAAGCCTTATACACTTGTCCAAGGTCCTTTCCACATGCATGCATCAAGCTCCAAGTGTCCACTAGTGGTGACACAAATGAGGTCAAAGCTGGGTCAAACACCATGGGCAACACAACCACCTACACCATGGGTGACACACAAGGCACCATGGGCGACACACACCCATGCTGGTTGACAAAAACTCCTCTAGGCCGATACACTCATCTCCTGGGTGACACAAGGCTCAACCAAGCCCAAACAAGGCACCTCAAGGCCCAAACAACTCAACCAGGCCCAAGGAACTCAAGCAACGAGCCCAAGCCTTCCTCTCAACCCTAGAGGAAGCAAAGAGAGAGGGGAACACCTCACAAGGTGGCAAACTTTCCCACAAAACCCTAGACTTGGGTTATTGCAAGTAGCCCCTCCAACTCTCAACAAAGCACAACAAAACCCTAATCACCACTTAAAGGTGATTAGCAAGCACCAAAGCACCAAGGTTAAGCAAAACAAACAGGTTAAACCCTAAATGAAGGTCAGGGTCCTTACACCTGGCTTGCGCATGAGTGAGGACAAAGTGCGTAGTTAAGGCTAGTGATGGTCTGTGGGGTCAGGCATCATTCTTGAAACCCTACTATAGCCTTGGGCAGTGGGCCTAGGCAATACACTTGGTGTCTTGGTTCTCCAAGAAATAGATCATAGTGGCATTATCAACCACTGAGGTCGAATACATTATAACTGAGAGTTGTTGTACCCAGGTGTAATGGATGAAGCAAATGCTCCAAGACTTTAGCATTCATTTTGATGCTTCTCCTATCTATTGTGATAATACTAGTGCAATTAACTTGTCATATAACCCTATCTTGCATAGTAGAGCTAAACATATAGAGGTTCGTCATCATTTCCACTGTGATACACATTGCCAAGAAGGATATCTATATCACACATGTGGACATGGAAAATCAGTTGGTGGACATTTTCACTAAACCTCTAGCTAGAGAGCAATTTAACTTTATCAAATAAAAAATACTTATAACTGCTTTGAATGAATCTGACATGCCTTCTAGCTAGTTGTCATCTATCCTATATTCTTTGTCTCTGTTTTGATCACCATTTTCTTGCTAATATGCTAAAAATCATTTTTTTCATGTTCATTTTGCCTTTTTTTCTCTTATTTTTGGGTATTTTTTTCAAACACATGTTTTACCGCAAAATAGTACCCAATGATGATTGATATGTGCCTAAGTATGTTCAAAATACATAATGGACTTGAAAAATAAATTTAACTAGCACTCAAATGGCTAGAAACTAGGTTTGTTAAGTTTAGGTCAGACTAACCATTGGTTGAGTTGCCAACTTGAATGATCGGAGGCCGAGAGCTTTTTTAAAGAGCCTATCAATCGAGTTTCCGAGTTCACAGAACTCGATCGATGGTCGAGTTGGAGCAAATTTAAGATGGGTTCGGTCGAGTATTCTCCCTCTCAACTAGAGAAAAGTCGACCCATCCGACCTCCATCTCCCCTAATCTCTCTACCCTAGCCCTAACCTTCTTCTCCCCAGCCCTAGTTCGATTTATCTTGATCTCCCTTGACCTTCCCCCTTTCTAACCTAGGTCTGTGGATGAGTTTTGTTGGTGTTTCCTTAGTTTTTGCTCCCTCCTTGCTCTCCTTTTCATCTCTATGGCATCTAATAAGAGGAAGAGAGTCACCCCAACTAATGCACCTTCATCTTCATCCAACTCCCACTTGATTTTGTTTGATGACACTTTCTTTGTCTCAAATGAGGCTCTAAATAGGTATAAGAAGCTCCTTCCCCAGAACCCTTTTCCTTTTCGTGCCCTATTTGATCCTAGACAAAGACAAGATGTCATAGATCAAGTAGTAGAGTTGCTTTATGATCACCATCTCTCTGCCTTGGGTGTTGAACGCACGTGTGATGTGGATATTATTGCACTAAAAAATTCACCCATGGATGAAATCCCTGAGTTTTTACCAAAACCTCATGCAATAATACCACCCGCAAGAAGACGGGTCTTATCGCAGTATAGTTAAGGATCAAATCCCAAAGGACAATGTTTTTAAGAATCTTGCTAGTCGGATCCAGTCCAAGTAAAACTAATATTTAGAACAAGGAGTTGATTGGGCTTAGTTAAACTAAATGCAAGGAAAGTAAAGAGCGGTATTAAAATTGGGTCTAGATTAATGATGGGAATCACCGAGGTGGTACCGGGTTTCACCACCACTACACATGCAAACATGTCCAAAACACATCCAGGCAAGATAAAACCATTCAAATGGAGTTGTAAACCCTACATACGGAAGTTAGGTTTGTGTAAGAATCACCTATAGGCATCAGATGTCTCGTCACCTACAGATTGCACACTTACTAATCTGAAATATCTTTCAAAAGTTCTCATCAAGGCATCAACCGTGTTAAATGATATTAATAAACCTAATTACTAAAGTTCTCACAACAAAGGGTTATAAGAGATCATGCAAGGCAGGTGATTAGTCCACAAGCACGCATCAAACAATTAACACGAGATGAAAAGTTATATACAAGCCATGGAATGTTTTAAGATGAACATGTAAGCATGGGTTGTGGGGCTAGTCTCTACACCATAGTGAAGAGGATTACTCGCTCTTCATGATAGAAATAAGAAAAATAAGAGAGAGGGAAGATTCCACCATGGTCATGGTGAAGAAGATGTTCACAGCTCGGTGGAGAAATGATCTTCGACATGATCTTGGGGCAGATCTGGAATGAGGAGGGAGAGAATACCAAGATAGTCGAGGCACATCTTCTCTCTCCTTCTTCCTTCTCTTCTCTTCTCTTGCTCGTAGGAGAAGAAGAAGTAGGTGGCTGGTGGCAGAGTAGATCTATAGATCTTGAAGTCCAACCACTTTCGTGGCTAGAAGATAGATCTAGATGGAGTGGAGGTGGAGGAGAGGTAAGAACTTCGCAGAGGTAGTCCATAGCTGTGGAGATCGTCTTCCTGAGGGCTGGGCACAGAGCGGCAACCTCCCAACATCGTGGAAGAGATGCCTTGACAAGACGGGTGGGTGGCCTATTTATAGGCACACTCCACCAACTTACTTTTGGACTGTGGTCACAGTTCTCTTGAGGTCGTGGCGTGACCGCGATCACAGTCTCTTTGTGTATTGCATTGGAGGGGTCGCGGTTGGAGTCTCAGCAATGATCGCGGTCTGACTATGGCTGCGGTCTCCTTTAGCTCGTGGTGTGCTCAGGTCGAGGTCCTCTTCAGGTTACAATGTGCTCTCGCATCACTGTGTCTTGTGAAGTCGAGGTCTCCTTTAGCTCGCGGTGCCTCAGGTTGAGGTCCTCCATGCAGGTCATGATCTTCTGAGGTCATAGTCCAAGTCAAGTCGAGGTGCAACCAGGTCGCGGTCATAGCCTCCTTGGCCGCAGTCGCGGTCATCATGAAACAAACCCACCCCCGTGGGGGGGCACTATTACTGAGGGTCGAATGGCCTGCGTTGATGAATCCTCTGACTGATGAGGATGCATTCTGATGAAGGATCTGGCCATCAAATAAGGGTACAAATTATCAAAAGTTTACCGTTCCCTACACCTCCTACACTGGCACACATAGCGCGATGTTCAATCCTGCAATGGAGACGAATAGATTTGATTAAAACTCTAAATAATGATATGGAATTGAGGAAAATTGTATATGAGCATATTCAAGGGGTGAATATTAGCATTCAGTGTAAAACTTGGGCCAAAAGTGGCGACTAAAACTAAGATAAATATGCATTCATCATCTTACTACAACAATTCCATCACTAACACGAAAGCGGTTCACAAATTCTATGCTAACTTGCGTTGGAATTATGACACCCTCATGCCCCTGCCTAATACTCAAGTAGTCTTCACATCCATGATAGCTGGGAAGAGATTCCAAGTCTTTGAGGATACTCTGAACATCTTCTTTTTAGGTACCAAAGTGACTGACACATGGCGTAATGACTACCCAGAGTACTTTGACCTAGTTGAGCTTGAGGCCTTGTAACGACCCCACCTCCTAGTAACCCCCAATTGAGGGAGACCAAGAGGTCAGAGTCGTTATCCCAATTAACTGGATCAAAGGTTTGACAAACAATCAATAATAATTATAAAATTATACCAAAACTATACTGGAAGATGGAATAAAATAAAACTTTGCATACCTTTTTCAAAAACTTGGATATCTACATCTATCCACAACTGGAGTCTATTCTAACTAATCCTCCTTGCACTTTAATTCATATTTTCACAATATGTCACTTTACTGTTTGTCCTTTTCAACATTGTACCTAAAACGCCGACAAACAAAACGTCGGTCAGCATAAATGAATATGACGGTATGTGGGGACAACCAAAATATCACACATAAGGCTAACAACCTATTTATCACAATCAAGGTAATTAACAATTCAATTTACATTTTCAATGTGTCAATCTCCACCGCTTTTGCCCTAACCCTGGAATACCCCCATTAGGGTTCCTCTTTTGCCATTGACTTAAGGCCACCTTCTCCATCCTGAGCTTGGTGCCTGGGGTCACCTCTCATGGTGCCCATTAGTCATGCAATATCATAAGGCCACCTTCTCTATCCTGAGCTTGGTGCCTGGGATCACCACTCATGGTTCCCATGGGTCTTCCCTCTTGGGCTTGACCTCATTGCATCATCCATCAGGGTGGCATGTAGGTGCGAGAATACACACTTATACCATAATTGTGATAATCATAGTGACTTTATGATTTGCAAGTATGAACATCCAAACTGATAGGTTGCATTCAATGCGATCAATCATCCAGAAAACCTTCAGGAAACTAATGTGATTAACCACAATTAACCAAATACCTGATCCAGAGCAACTTGATGTCCAAGCAATAATGATAAAGAACAATCAAACAAGCAATCAACAATATCCTGAAATTAATGCAATACATCCAAGTGTTATAGTTTATCCAAAACATTCTCAAGATAGACTTTTATTCCACCTTCAGCTTTCTAGGCCCATTTTGGGTTTTATTAGGGTTTTAACCTCCATAATACTTTTATTACATTTAATTCTTTCTTAGTTCACAAACCCTAATTTCAACATCATAAGCCCAATTATCATAAGAACCTTCATCATCTCATATTCTTGCATCTGAGTTCTTTCTCACCTTGGTACCTTGTACCCTCATAGGTGACTCAAGACATTTCAGCTTCTTTCAAAGCTAACTGGGTTCATGGCTCAGCACATGGCTTGGGTACCTCACATAATGATCTAGATCGGACTCGTGGAACACATCACGTTATCCTGAGGGGTAAGACTGAACATAACCATCTCCACCAATCCATCTCAAAAGGACCCATTTATCGGGGACTCATCTTTCTCAGTTGTAGCTTAGAGGGGTCGGATTTTCACATCGCATATTCTCCCACAGTGAACTACATGTTAGTCTGCTTTGCATCAGCTCACGACTCATGTCACCTATGGGCTTCCTCAACCATCGCATGATCAAAGCGACTTCATCTACACTCACTGTGATCCTTTTCTGACATTGTGAGGTCCCTTCACCAACATTATCTTAATGAAGTGGTGACCGACACAACCTCCCTTACATAGCTTCTTTACATCCCAATACTGGCTATGGTGGTTATCATCACATCACTCATAGGGAAAGAACTGCCCCCCATGTATCACCCTGAATGAGCACACATGCTCTCATCAGACCCTCTTGTCTGGACCATACCATTAGTTAGGAGTGATAAGCTGTACTCACATCAAGTTCTTCATGTATCTACTTCCACCTTATCGAAGTGAATCTTTAGGTCATATTCAAGAACTTTTGAACTTGCATCTTGGTGCAGTTGAACCATCTCTCTTACTTGTAGTTCAGCCAGATCTATCTCCCAACAATATTCTCTCTTTCTCTTAGATTATGTCATCTAGGTAAGGCAATCTACCATAACCCATATTGCATCTCGACCTTCCTTGGTCCAGGGGAGACTTACCACGACATCCATAGTGATGAACTCCCATTCCCTCTCAGGGACTTTTTATCCTTTGTATCAACTTACTGGGTTACTGGTGTTCGTCCTTCACCTCCTGACATGCATGGCAACAAGCCACATGCAACTTCATCTTAGGCATCCAAAGTATTACTAAAACTTACCATCTTAGTAGTACCATGGTGTATGGTGACTTAAAATCATGATCTCCTGTATGTCATGATTCCTCAAAATTGATTCCACGGAAACCCTAAATCACTGTAGTTGGGGTTTCATCACCTTCTTTTCCTGAGAAGTGCATCTGAGGTTCTACAATCATCCTTTTATCGCATCAAGGCCTAGGCTGGCTAACCAAACAACCACTAACTTGATCAACAGATCTCGTTACATCTGAGTGTTAGCCAAACATATATCTTTTTTCAAACTGAGGGCTAACCTAACAACCTCTTCTAGCCTCTAGCTAAACTAGGTAGATGCATCTCAACCAGAGAATCCATTACCACCTCACATCCTTATGTGTAAGGTAATGTTGAAGACATACACCTCCATGTACTCCACTTATTATCTCATCTCAAACTCTAAGTCTATCTTCATCAAGAAAACTCTGAGCTCATCCTCTTAGTTTTCGAACTCAACCTTGTATAGCTCACAAATTCCACATAGCTCATGATAAAAACATCCTCATAAGATGACTACCTTAGTTCTCTTAGTGTTTGTAAATCATCCACTTATTGTACACTCCACAAGGGTACGTTATTATCTCTATCCTCCTACCTCATAGCAATGTTTCAACTCACATTATCTTTATCCTTGGTGTATGGCATGCGTACTGTCCTATCTCTCACTCTCATAACAAGAGGAAATAAACATTTGATTGTAGTCCAAATACAGAGTTATTCCCATTCCAACAGTAGAGATGGTACATCCCACATTGCCAGTACACCTACAATCTAAACTGAAATGCGCATCACATGCCTCTACATCATGAATTTCTCAATATCCAGGTTACTTCCATGAAAAATTGGTCTCAAACCCACTTGGGTCATCATACAATCCTTAGTCATCTCCTCTAGGTCTATAGGGTGCAGACACTTTTGGGGTCATCCCTCTTCCCTTATGCATCAGAGAGTGCCCTCTTCATTTGCTCTTTGGGTCCCATGAGTTCATGAAGGTGATCAATCTCCTAACCCATGGCCTTCATACAATGACAGTTGTTACCTCCCGACCCTATGGTCATGTGCAACTAGGGAATTAGGAAACTCCTACTCCCATCAGTCTTATCCCACCTGACCCTAGGATAGACTTAGGATTCTAACATAGTACATATCCAACTTGAAACCTTACCCAAGTCTCCATCATCTCTCTCAGCACTCGTGGTCTGACTTACGTCCTTTCATAGGGGTCATGGCGACCTATCTACCTCGGTCAGACCCCATACCAGTTACCTCCATGGTAACACATCCACATGCACTCAGAGATGATCATCTATGGGTCTACAAGTTCACTCTTATACTATGTACTCTCCACTTACACAGCTTCTCAAGATTCTATGAGACCTCTTAGGGTTTCTTCAAACCCAACAAAAGCTGATTCATACCCTACAAAAGGGTCCTCTACTAGGATGGGAGGAAACTATCTCTCGATAGCAACAGAGGTTAAAAATGTCCTAAGGTTTACATCTCGGGTTTGCATGAGCATGCTTAGTCCTATCAAGCTACTAAGGTGTGTAGATCACAAGCAGACCACCTTCTAAACCATGCTAGGTCTCCATGGTAGGTCCTACTTGTTTCTATTCCTTTATATAGGACCATCATATGCCACCAACCTATATGTGAGAGGTTCATCAAACATACACCTTAATCCAAGGGGTTTCCCATTCCTCTAAACATGAGGAGTGCCATGCTCAAATCTATGGAAACTCAAATCTCGTCATGAGCATCAGGTACACCAAACACTACTACTTCTCCTCTTAGGTCTAGGAATCCTAGGTTCACTTTTCTGATGTCCAACTGCATGCTCAACCTTCTAACCACAAACCAAACATGTATGAGGTATATGGTGCACATCCTAAAATCATTTTACTTGAATAACACTTCAGAGTGGAGTCCTTTTCAAGGACAACCAACTAGGTATAAGGCCTCACAACTTGGTACTAAGCCTCATCATGGTCTAAGGAACTCTTCCTCCTATCCCTAAAAGATAAACACCTATACGATAGGCACATAGGTACCAACAGTCTCATCCTCTCTCTAGGGTTTGGTTCCTCTAAAGGCAACCAAGATACCATCAACCTCCAAGGATCGTGCATGAGGCAACCACAACCATCCTCTTAGGTCACATCATCCTCAACTTCTCAGGGTTTCTCCTAACCCGGAGTCTAAACTTCCAACCTTCTAGCTCGAGGTCCTTCTCTCTCTCTCTAGAGCTTAACCCTACAACAACCTTACTACTAGAGATCCTCTCTCTAGGGTGGATCAAGCTCACAAGCGTACACTTGCATGAGTGAAACCTATGTTTGTATCAAGATTATCCATAACTCTTCGTGCTTATCTCATAAGCTATCCAACATACTCTCCTGGCCAGGGTTTTAGCCTACTGTCAGCCCTACTGATGTACTTTGGGTGCAACTTTGCCATGCCCATATAAGCTCATAGGGTTTCTATATGGTCATCACTAACCTCATCAATGAAAGAGTTATCCTTCACCCTAACATGCACGACCCTTCCCAGGGTTGGGTCGCCAAAGGTACTAGGTCAACCAACCTCACATGCCTCATATCGTCACGAGTATCCAAACCAAAAGCATGTCCACCCACACACATGGTCTACCATGACATCTAACTCATTGTGTCATCCCTCTCTAACCACCACTTAGGGTTAGGGTTAGCATCATCCTCAGAGGATGTACCATGTCTCTACCTTTAATGGAGATCTCTACCTCCAAATCCAACTCTCTACTCGTCCTCTTGACCAGAGGGTCTAACCTCAGGTCTCTCATGACAACACATGTCATACGACCTAAGCATGCATCTATTCTTTAGTTTACACTTAAATTGTTAAGCTTATGTCCATGACATCTTATTTACATGCTTTTTATTAATTTTGGTGGAGGATTCCTTAACCTTATCATGCATACCCTATCCTCAAGAGGGTGAGGAAGAGAGAGAAAAACCCTAAACCTCATATACTTAACAGAATTAGGGTTGATAAGGGACAAAAATAGATGAGAGAGTCCTAAAGGTATATTATTTCGAGTCAGATCCTAAGACATTGGCCAGGCATTCACACAGATCCGAGAGTGCTCATATTCTGACTAGCGGTGTGGAGGAAAATATTGCTAGCCCCCAGACGTGATCCTTTTCTAGACACCTCTATCTTTTGGAAATCCTCTGATAACTCTCTCAGTTCTATGGAATTTGTAAAATTTAATAATTACTAAATATTAAATGAGGAACCAATGCTCTGATACTAAATGTAACGACCCCGCCTCCCAATAACCCCCAATTAAGGGAGACCAAGAGGTCAGAGATGTTATCCCAATTAATCGGATCAAAGGTTTGACAAATAATCAATAAGAATTATAAAATTCTACCAAGACTAAACTGGAAGCTGGAATAAAATAAAACTTTTCATACCTTTTTCAAAAACTTGGATATCTACATCTATCCACAACTGGAGTCTATTCTAACTATTCCTCCTTGCACTTTAATTCTTATTTTCACAATATGTCACTTTACTGTTTGTCCTTTTCAACATTGTACCTAAAATGCCGATAAACAAAACGTCGGTCAACATAAATGAATATGTCAGTATGTAGGGATAACAAAAATATCACACATAAGGCTAACGACCTATTTATCACAATTAAGGTAATTAACAATTCAATTTACGTTTTCAATGTGTCAATCTCCACTGCTTTTGCCCTAACCCTGGAATACCCCCACTAGGGTTCCTCTTTTTCCATTGACTTAAGGCCACCTTCTCCATCCTGAGCTTGGTGCCTGGGGTCACCTCTCATGGTGCCCATTAGTCATGTAATATCATAAGGCCACCTTCTCTATCCTGAGCTTGGTGCCTGGGGTCACCACTCATGGTGCCCATGGGTCTTCCCTCTTGGGCTTGACCTCATTACATCATCCATCAGGGTGGCATGTAGGTATGAGAATACACACTTATACCATAATTGAGATAATCATAGTGACTTTATGATTTGCAAGTATGAACATCCAAACTGATAGGTTGCATTCAATGCGATCAATCATCTGGAAAACCTTCGGGAAACTAATGTGATTAACCATAATTAACCACATACCTGATCCAGAGCAACTTGATGTCCAAGCAATAATGATAAAGAACAATCAAACAAGCAATCAACAATATCCTAAAATTAATGCAATACATCCAAGTGTTATAGTTTATCCAAAACATTCTCAAGATAGACTTGTATTCCACCTTCAGCTTTCTAGGCCCATTTTGGGTTTTATTAGGGTTTTAACCTCCATTATACTTTTATTACATTTAATGCTTTCTTAGTTCACAAACCCTAATTTGAACATCATAAGCCCAATTATCATATTCAGTTTCTTCCAAATTAACAACTCATATTTCCTTATAGTTCAATTCATATATGAACTCTATTTATCACTAATTTCACATTAATCCACTAGAAAACCTCAATTATTAAATTAAGGGTATTTATCCACAATTAGGAACTTTTATACTCAAAATATCTTAGAACTATCATATCTCAGCTTTATACATGAATTTGAACAATTAAAGCCATTAAGAATCATAATTAGGGTTTCAAGGCCCATTAAAGCTTATTTATGTACATGGAACCCTAAATAAATCAAATTACACATAAGGTTGATCCTTTTAGATCTAATGCATCTTTTTATAATCAATAGGTTAATATCAACTTTTATCATCCATATAACCCTTCTCGATACATTAATCATCTTAAATTAGGGTTTCTTAATCATTAATGCATTACAGTTGATAACTTCCACTACTTTTCACTTTGCAAGAGGAATTAGCTTCTAAATCTATTTTTAATGGATTCCTCACATTTTTCTGAGCAAAATACATATATTATATGTACCCTTTCAATCTACCAATAATTAGATACAATTTTTGTAAGAAATACTTACTTGGACCAATGGTGGGATGCCACGTCATCCAACTCATGCAACGTAGCTCGGGTGCTTGAAAACATAATGAAATGACCATCTTGCCCTCACTTAAGTCATCGGTTCTTTAATACACAGAGGGGCAGAAATGTCCCAGTGTCCTAGGTCATCTTCAACCTCCAGACCACCGCAACGCCCACCGATTGCAGCCCTTCACGAGGCTGCCCTCTCCTCCCTAGGCCACGAAACTTGCCTCCAGTCACCTCCCTAGGTCCGCCGCCCCCTTGCGCACAAGGGGCACCACTTGGTCACAGCCAACATGGCTATTTTCACGCTCATCAGGCCTACAACTCACAACCATTGCTGTAGCCAAACGGCTGCTGTTGTGCACGCTTTTGGGCATAGCCACGATGGCTTAGCTGCTCCCTGCCATTGTGGTGCATCAAGCTTCTATCGCAACTCCTTCTTGGCTCCTTGTTGCTTCATGATCACGCTGCTCCTCTTTGTTAGGGTTTTATAGAAGAAAACAAGAAAGAAGAACAGAGAAGGATGCATGGGATCCTACTGGACTCGGCCAAGGGTTCTACCCCTTATATAGGGTTGGGTAGCAAAGCCCTAGGATGCCCATCCACGAGATCCAAGACCCTTTCCCAATAGGAAACCATATTCCTTCATTAAGAAGCAATCTTCTCTCTCTTAAATATCTCTTTGATATTATTTATTCTTTAGATATTAGAAATTCAAAAATTACCTCTTTTATTCTTTTTGTACTTGGATTTTAATCCATTGGCCATGAAATTATACTTCCTCATAGAAGAAATTACCTCTTTTTAATAATACCACAAATTCATTAATTATGTATCACATTATCCTCTTATTTTGTATTATTTTGCATTTTCGCTTTCTTCTTATTCATTGGGACTCCTTGGATCCCAAGAAATCCTAAGATTTCAAAATTCCTTTTTAAGGATACTTATCATCCTTCTAGATGCATCTACATTCATCATTTTTCATTACCTTACTTATTTCTTTATTAAGATATTTCTTTTCAAGGATTTCTCTTTATCTTTCATTTCCTTTTTTCCTCTTTTCATATTTCTTTTATTAGAAATCACATAGAAACGAAATTTATTTAATTGTGGCCATTAATTCCACTTTCTAGAGATTTCTATGTATTTCTCAAAATTACTTTGCTTAATATCCATTATCTTGTATCTTTTCCTTTTATTTGGACTTTTCTTCTTTTCTTCTCTTTTATATCCATCATTGGATTAATCTAATAATAGAAATTACGAAATTCCTATTAAAAGGGAGATTTGCAAAGAAATCCATCTTTTGAAGCAAAGCATACAACCTCTTCAAGCAATATGATCTTACACTCCCTGATATTCATAAGTTCTTGAAGAAGCCTCAATTCCCATATAGGAAGAAGTGCACCCTTCCCTGCTCTACCTTGGACCTCAAGAGACGCATCCTCGCCCTAGTTGTTAACTGCAATGTCCATTCGAAGAAGAATCAAATTGAGATTGCTAAAAACATTATGATGATCGTGTATTGTCTCTTGAAGAACATTGAAGTGAAGTGGTCAAGATATGTTCTCCATCATATGACATGCTTTGACTCAGGAAAGAACACCCGTGGCACCCACCCACCCTACCATGCCCTGATCTGTGGTATGTTTCATCTTGCCACTAGCAAATATATTTTCCACGACCTTCATTACAAACCTGCCCAGAAAGGAATTTGCATCAGTGAGACCACTCTTTAGAAGTGTGTTCCTATCCTCTCCTCAGCACACCTGGTGCCTCTACCTCTACCTCTACCTGTGAACCTCCACCACCTTAGCCTTCCCGACCTTCCATTGCCTTGTTTCATATGTCAAATGAAACCCTTATGGGCTACATGGTGCATCAACATGCAAAAGAAGATAGATAAAAGTACTTAGCAGGTTGTACAGATTCAACTAAACAATATGTATCCAATAGATAAAGAAAATTAAATAAAACTAGGCGGCTACTGAAAACTACTAGAGGGGGGGTGAATAGAGTTTTATAGATATTTAACAATTAATTAACTCAAGCAACCACAAAGAAAATATTGGACAAGGAGACACAAGGTTTAGAGTGGTTCCAACTATAGCAAATACTATAGCTGTCAGTCCACTACCCGGTTGCTTACCCAACCGGGATTTGAAAAGAAATTTATTTTATTACCTCGCAAGGACTTTACATAAAATACAATTTCTTTTCCCAAACCCTTCAAGCAGCCTTCACCCAGAAGTAATCGCCCAACCTTGAAGCAGCCTTCCCTTGAAGTAGGTGCACCAACTCCCGTTGCACCAGCCTTCTGAAGTAGCTTCCCGTGCGATAGCCTTCTTGAAGTAGCTTGAAGTCCCCTTCTCCACCTGAGAAGTCAACCCTCTCCAATACGCAGCCTCCAACCCTAGGAGTAGCAAGGAGAGTACAAAAGATAAAAAGGAACAAGAAGGAAAACAGAAATTACAATACCGTTGTAAGCACAAGGCTTGATTTTCCTATATCAAGCGTTTAGATCTCCTAACCAATGTGTATAACAATGTGATTATAGTGGATAGGAGATACTAGCCTATAGGACACGAAATGGGAGCAATAGGAATGAATGGCAAGTATAGGAATTGCTCTATTGCTCTAAAACAGATTGCAAGTGAGTATTCAAGCTCAAGTATAGCACAAGTATAGCTTAGGTGTCTTTTGGTGTCCTAAGGCATGTCCTATTTATAGGAATGACCTATGAATACTTAAGGACGTTCTAGACAACTTCTAGGAGCTTCTAAGTGCTTAACTAACCGTTAGGTACAAGTTAGGCGCATTAGCAACGGCTAGTTAATTAATTCTGCAGTTGCTGTCAGAGTCCATCTCGGTCGAGGAATTGTCGACCGAGATGCCTAGTCGGTCGAGGATTTGTCGACCGACAGGCTCTCTGGATCAAGTGTTTGCAACGTTCACTGCTGTGTCTAACGGCTACTTTTGGTCAATCTCGGTCGAGAAGTTTGTCGACCGAGAGTGTCTCGGTCGAGGAGTGTGGTCGACCGAGATTGACTCTGTTTTCAATCTTTTAATTAACCACTAAGCATGTGTATGAGTGTACATATGTGATCCTATTTGAAGGGGATGACCTATCTAAGTGTGGTGTTTAGCTAGGAAGATCCAACGCTTGATTTACATGCAATCTAAGTACTTGTACATTATATATTTGTACAAGTTTTTACAACAGTGATTACATTGCATGGAAATATAAATATGTAAGCTCTTTGGATTTTCCCTAGTTGCTTTGTCATCCACCTTAATCCTGCACACTCAAGTAGCTCGTTAGATCAACAAGAATGAAATGTTTGTCATCATCGAAACAAAGGGATTTATCATAATGTCCAATTTATCCAACAATCTCCCCCTTTTTGAAGATGACAAACATTTCCTAAAATATGAAATAAGGAAATATAAAGCATGTGAGTTTCATACCTGAAGATTACCTTTTGTAGCCATTCTTGTTTTATGTGAGTGCTGGCCATCAAGATGAAACTCATTTATATTTATATTTTTGATTTTATATTCTTTCTCCCCCTTTGTCATTTCAAAAAGATATCCAGGTTAAACATTTTATTTCTTCTCCCCCTTAATTTTATATTAAGCTCCCCCTTAAATAGATATCCTATTAGGAACATGGTTTTATGTCTAATTTATCCACAATTTGTTTCCCAATCATTTGCAAAGGATGTTAAGCCTTGAAATGATATGAGATTCCCTTAAGCTTATGAATGTATATTTATTTCTCATCTATCAAGGGATGTTAAGCCCTAAATTAAATGAGAGTCCTTTTAATCTTAGAGTACTTAAAAAATAATGTCTCCAACCAAAACAAGGGATGTTAAGCCCTGATTTGTTTAGAGAGTTCCTTTAAGAGCAAGATATTTTGATGAAATTCTTTTTCATACAAATTACTTTTAAGAATCCGAAGGTCATAACAAACTCCAAATGATGTTAACAATGTAAGCTTCATAATCAAATAATCAAATTTGTTTTTATAATCTCCCCCTTAATCTTACAATTTAAGCAATTTAAGGCTTTTAAGGTCACAAATGATAAATTTTTGTTTTTGACCTTTATCAAAAGTATACTAAGATTAAGTTCAATAAATTGATGTCCAAATAAGCATTTTGTCAAAGCTTATTTTAGGTCGCCCTTGACTACGACCGTAGCGCCCCTTGGCTAAATGTCATTTTAACCAAGAGGCAAATTCTGCAGATTTCCAAGATAAATATTCATATGTGAAGTATAAATTCTGCAGATAGCTATAAATATCAATTTGAAGCATATTAAGATATACCCTTTATAGTATTATAGTGAATTATTTGACCTAGATTTTTCTAGAATGCATTTCCATTTATTGTAAATAATGTTTCATATGCTTTGCTATGGGTACATAAATATCAAATTTCTGCTTATACCCTTATCATAAGATTCTTTAGAAACATATATTTTGAAAGCAAGATTAACATCTTAAAGATTTTTGCTTTTGATTTCTTAGACCAAGCAAATAGATAAAAACATTAAAATTTTGTTCCAAGAAATACCGTTTGGCTTGTCATAGCATCATCATTATCACAAGTTGTGTCTACAAGCATTATCTATTATGTCAAGACACTTTTATGCTAATGACATTTGCAATTATATGAATTACAATGATCATTCATGGTTTGCATATATGACAAAGCTTATTTTAAACCAATGAGTCCATAATGATCATGTTAAATGATTCTCAATATGAAAACATTTTCTTAAGAATGAAAGCATGATTAATGTCTCAATTTCTTATAGATACCTATTGAGAAAATCTCTATGTATAAGCAATAAATCACCAATAAAACATTTTCTTGCTATTTATCATCAAGAAGTCATGTATACAATAATCATTTTCCATTTGTTCTATGTACCATAGCACCAAATGATAAAACAGTGAAAGCATATCCATGATGCAATGATAGAACCATACATTAATTGTAATCATTTAAACTAAATGTCATAACACATGATTTCTATCTAGATAGATGCTTTAAAGAATATCATGTAAACATTATAAAATAGGGATTTCTAAACTTGATTTTCAATTTAGAAAATGATATCATTTATATTCAAAAAGATCTTCAACTTGTTATGTAAAACAGTCATTAACAACAATTAGATAGCCACTGATCAATCAATTATTCAGCAATTTTACTGCAGACTGAAAAACAGTGACATGCTCGGTCGACCATTTCTCGACCGGGTTTTCACTCGGTCGACAAATCTTCGACCGACCCAATTTCTGGAAAGTGTTCAGAATTCTATTTCAAGTACAATATAGACTGTATCTAATTTAATTATTTCAAAGATCAGTTTGATATAAACATATGAATATCAAAGTAACATTTGGATTATATCTCAACTTAATCATATTCAAATCTTTTACGTTTTGATTAATCCTTAATTGATATAAATTTGTTATCCCTATATGTTAAGTTGAGATAGACATAAAGATATGCAAATTAAAGTCTTTGGTCATATCTCAACTTAGTCTAATCGAATCAATTTGGGGATTTTGGAACCCATACCAACTCAACATCCTTTTTCTTGTATGGGCAGGAGAAGGAGTAATGTCCACGACGTAGACAATAGTGGCAACATATAGAATCAACCTCATATCTCTTTCTATGATTTTGGTCTAGGTTGTTCTTTTGTACAAATGTATATTTGCCTCTATGTACATTCATTGATTGACTCGCTTGTGTCCTTCTCCAACTAGGTTCTTGAGGTTTACCTTTAGGCTTATAACCTAGTCCATTCCTTCCAACTTGACGATAAGGGTTACTTAAGATTTTATCAAGAACATCATTATTACTTAAGCTATTGAGTTCTTGTTGCAACCTAACAATTTTATCCATTCTCCTTTTGATATCCGTCTTTGCTTTATCTAAATCGGATATTAAAGAGTTTCTTTCTTTGACGACCTTATCATAATCTAAATGTGAGCATATAATAGGTTGTTTCTGAAGATCATTTACTTGAGTCTGCAAATTTGTCTTTTCAAGGGAAAGAAGATTGCAGTTAGCTTCTACTGATTTCAATTTAAGATCACGTTCTTCAATTTCCCTTTTTAGATCTTCATTTTTAGATTCAAGAGCAAGAAGTTTTGTATTTAGATCCTCATTTACTTTATTTGATTTCTTTAACTTCTTTTTGCACTCAATATATTTCTCATGCGTTTCTTGAAGACTAGAAATTAAATCTTCTTTAGGTAAATCAAACAAGCTTACCTCTTCTTCTTCTTCCTCACTTATTGTAGCAACGAAGCATTTCTTATTCGCATCTTCCTTCTTTGACTTCCATGGACATCTAGATGTAGAGTGCTTTGTTCCTAGGCACCAATTGCAACTTGTTGAACATTTGTCCATGCTTCTTTGCTTGTGGTTGTAGTCACCTCCTCCCTTTATCTTCTTCAAGACCTTGTTAGGGCTCCTTGAAGCCTCGCTCTGATACCAATTGAAAACTACTAGAGGGGGGGTGAATAGAGTTTTATAGATATTTAACAATTAATTAACTCAAGCAACCACAAAGAAAATATTGGACAAGGAGACACAAGGTTTAGAGTGGTTCCAACTATAGCAAATACTATAGCTGTCAGTCCACTACCCGGTTGCTTACCCAACCGGGATTTGAAAAGAAATTTATTTTATTACCTCGCAAGGACTTTACATAAAATACAATTTCTTTTCCCAAACCCTTCAAGCAGCCTTCACCCAGAAGTAATCGCCCAACCTTGAAGCAGCCTTCCCTTGAAGTAGGTGCACCAACTCCCGTTGCACCAGCCTTCTGAAGTAGCTTCCCGTGCGATAGCCTTCTTGAAGTAGCTTGAAGTCCCCTTCTCCACCTGAGAAGTCAACCCTCTCCAATACGCAGCCTCCAACCCTAGGAGTAGCAAGGAGAGTACAAAAGATAAAAAGGAACAAGAAGGAAAACAGAAATTACAATACCGTTGTAAGCACAAGGCTTGATTTTCCTATATCAAGCGTTTAGATCTCCTAACCAATGTGTATAACAATGTGATTATAGTGGATAGGAGATACTAGCCTATAGGACACGAAATGGGAGCAATAGGAATGAATGGCAAGTATAGGAATTGCTCTATTGCTCTAAAACAGATTGCAAGTGAGTATTCAAGCTCAAGTATAGCACAAGTATAGCTTAGGTGTCTTTTGGTGTCCTAAGGCATGTCCTATTTATAGGAATGACCTATGAATACTTAAGGACGTTCTAGACAACTTCTAGGAGCTTCTAAGTGCTTAACTAGCCGTTAGGTACAAGTTAGGCGCATTAGCAACGGCTAGTTAATTAATTCTGCAGTTGCTGTCAGAGTCCATCTCGGTCGAGGAATTGTCGACCGAGATGCCTAGTCGGTCGAGGATTTGTCGACCGACAGGCTCTCTGGATCAAGTGTTTGCAACGTTCACTGCTGTGTCTAACGGCTACTTTTGGTCAATCTCGGTCGAGAAGTTTGTCGACCGAGAGTGTCTCGGTCGAGGAGTGTGGTCGACCGAGATTGACTCTGTTTTCAATCTTTTAATTAACCACTAAGCATGTGTATGAGTGTACATATGTGATCCTATTTGAAGGGGATGACCTATCTAAGTGTGGTGTTTAGCTAGGAAGATCCAACGCTTGATTTACATGCAATCTAAGTACTTGTACATTATATATTTGTACAAGTTTTTACAACAGTGATTACATTGCATGGAAATATAAATATGTAAGCTCTTTGGATTTTCCCTAGTTGCTTTGTCATCCACCTTAATCCTGCACACTCAAGTAGCTCGTTAGATCAACAAGAATGAAATGTTTGTCATCATCGAAACAAAGGGATTTATCATAATGTCCAATTTATCCAACAGCTACCACTGAGCATTAGAACAATTAATATTCTAAAAAGGAATATGAAGAACATGTGTAACAACTAACTTCTCTTACCATCTTATAATTCAAGAAATCAGTACAAAGATAAGGCAAAGGGATCATCCAATGTTTTTGTATTTGGCCTTATACAAAATATGCTACACGGTTGTATTACATCTTTTATTATTGTCCCGAGGATTTGAGTTGTACCACCAAAATACAAGTGACCACTGCTAAGTCGAAATTGGTACCATACAAGGTCAATGGAAGTGTCGGAATCCACAACCTCCCCAACACCTCTTGGTCAACACAAGAGAAAACACCATAGAGACATATTAGTCAACTACAACAATGACATGTAGTCAAGGTGAAGGATTGGCTCATGCATGGACATCCATATATGTATAGAATACCTAGCCCACCTTAATATAGGTACGGTGCTAGAAGAATAGGCTCATGCATGGCCGTTCATATCACAAAGAGAGCATCTCATGCATGGTCGTCTCACATCACCTGTAATTGTGGACGCAAGGAGATACTCAACTTGCACCCCCGCATATTTAAAAACATGTGCTCTGAGTTGTACTCATTTAACCAATCCAACAATTAAAGATGACACTGGAAAGGATCTTTGGCACAGAGCACCTACATGATTAGAGTTTCACTTGATTAATTAAGACAATTGGGTATCTTTTAGCATCAATCAAGTTATAATGTATAAATCTAAAACAAACTCTACAAATATAAAGGAATAGTGAAACTCCAGAAGATATAAAATGCATAAGGTGTGAACTAGTCACATCATCTCTACATGATACTTGCAACACTACCATTCACAAGGTCATTACCAATGTCTCATCACTGTGGGACATCAATCCCTTAATCACATCACTGGAGGACAACACCTCACAATAGACATCAAGCCATCATCGAGTCATAGGACCCATCACATCTGTATGATCTCATCATGTCTCATCAAGGCTTATAGCCATTATATTGTGTCATATGGTCACCATCATAGCATACCCAAACTATGATATTCAAGTTCATTTCACCTACAAGGTTAAGGGCTTATAAATAGGATAGAAAAAACAACATAATAAGATAGCCACTTTAAGAGATAGAAGTAAACAACACATGGCCCAACATTAGGGTTAGGGCTCCATACATGGTCGATTAGGGTTTCATAGTTGTATTCAATCACCAAACCCTAGGTACACAACCTACCACTTTCTTGGAGCATATTAGGGTTAAGGAACATCATTAATTAACCATGCTTAGAACACTATGTCAACAACACTAGGTATCACTATCATATACATGTGTACATGTATCTTTTTATTGTTTCATACACATCTCATGACCACACACCATCAAGTGTCATGACCTCAAGCCAGCCAAGGGTCGCGATCACCATCACCTAGTGTAGCAACCGTGACAAGGCATGTTGTCTCGACCACCACTCATATGTGTCATGATTCCACAGGTTTCATGTCCAACGAGTATGCAGAATAGGCCACAAGACCGAAGAAGGCGCATAAGAATCCCAAACACTAGATGGTGGATCCCAAGTATAAGAGGGGACCTATTAAGAAGAATTGTGTGGGGAAGGATGCCTCTGAGGACACCATGCAGGAGGAAAGAGAGGCAAGGAAGTAAAGGAGAAGGAAGGTGCATGAGCAGGAAGAGAGCAAGGCGCGTGAGCACGAGACTGTGAGCAAGCTAGCAAAAAACCGGTACCGCGTGATGGATTACAACGCGGCCAAGGTGTCCAAATGACACTTCTCGCATGGAATGTGAGAGGAGGTGTGGAATCTTACTGGCAAGTGAGATTAGAAGAGTCATCTATGAAGCAAATTCCTCTCTTGCTACCATCACAGAAACTCGCATCATGAGGGGCAACACCGCCAAGGTAAAAATGTTATTCCCAGCTGGTTGGTGATTTCTCTCTAACCATGAATAGGTGGATGGTGGAAGCATCTGTTGGGGTTATGAACCCAAGGTTTGGGAGGTGGTGGTCATCAAATCCACCCCCCAGACAATCACTATGTGCTGCCACAACAAAGGGGGAGCGGAGTTATCCATCACCGCGGTGTATGGACACAGGACGACAACAGAGCATAGAGAGCTATGGTCCAACCTCAATGATCTATTTAGCCTGGTCAGCGGGCCATGGATCCTAATGGGGGACTTCAATTGCACACACTGCACTTGGAAAAAGAAGGGAGGATGAGAAAGAGATCTTCGAGCAATCATGGACTTCAACGACGCCCTGGCTACTTCTAGCCTGATGGAACTCCCTATGCAAGGGGGGACATCACGTGGACCAATTTACAAGATGAAAGAAGGAGGATCGCATGCAACCTTGACATAGTGCTAGCCAATGACCCCTTCACATAGCTCTTTGGAGATGTAACGGCCAGCTTGGCCTTCTCAGCAGTGATCAGTGACCATGCCATGTTGGTTACACGGCTGCTCGCTCACTCCACGATGCACAAAAAGAAGCCTTTCCATTCACTCAACTATTGGCTCGAATGGGATGGCTATCAAGACGTTCTTAAGGAGGGATGGGTCCTGTGAGTAGAAGGCAATCCTATGTTTTTCTTGGCCAAGAAACTACAACACACCAAGAAGTGCATTAAGAGATGGATGGTCGACAAAAGCAATGTGGTTAAACTCAAAAGGGATGCCCTTCATGAGTTTGACAATGTCAGCAAGGAGTTGCAAAACCAACCAATGAATCAAATGCTTATTGATGAAGAGAGGGATTTGTGAGCCTAGCTAGAAGTGTTGGACAAGGTGGAGGAATGCTATTTCTTCCAGAGAAGTCACACAAAATGGATCACTGATGCTGAACGCAACACCTCCTTCTACCAAGGTGCGGTTAAAAGAAAGGTGATCAAGGAAATGATCCATGAACTCATCTCGGAGGATGGCCAGTGGGTAAGAACCCATGATGCACTATGCATGGAAGCTATTCAGTTCTTCAAGGACCTCTACAATGGACAACACCAACACCAACACCAACCGCCCAACATGATGAAGCCAACAAAGGTGCTCAATGACATGCAGAAGGCAAACCTGTGTGCCACAGTTTCACCTTTAGAAGTGAAGGAGGCATTGTGGTCAATAGGGGTGGATAAGTCCCCTGGCCCAGACAGCTTCAATGCTAGGTGGTATAGAGACATATGGCCAGTCATCTGCAATGATGTGTACAAGGCCATCTTATGGCTCACTGAGGGAGGGAGTATACTTCATGAATGTAATCACACATTTCTAGATCTTATTCCAAAAACAATTATGGCTTCTACCATGAGGGACTTTCATCCCATTGCATGTTGTGGCGTGCTTTATTAAATATGGGTGAAAATACTAGCAGTGAGACGCAAAGCTGTGCTGCCAATGCTTGTCTCTCAAAACCAAGGGGATTTCATCCCTAGGAGAAACATAGCGGACTATTTGTAGCTTGCGGGTGAGTTCCTACATGGATTTGAGTTGAAAAGGAATAAACTGAAGGTGTGCATCAAGCTTGATATCTCAAAGGCATACAACCACGTGGTGTGGGCAAGTCTCTGGACACTGCTCGGGGAGTACGGCTTCCCATCTGCATGGGTTAGATGGATTCAGGAGTGCACACAATCCACCTCATTCTCGGTTATTGTTAATGGGCAACCGAGTGGGCTGTTTATGAGCAACAGGGGCCTAAGGCAGGGTGACCCATTGTCACCGCTGCTCTTTACCCTTATCATGGAGCAGCTCACACTCATCATGGAAGATATGGAATGTGGAGATAGGTTGAAATCATTCAAGGTGAGAGGCACCTCCGTACTGTCCCATTTAATCTTCGCCGCCAACTTCCTTATGTTCCTTGATGGCTTGGTTGGCAACCTGCGATCTACTAGAGAGGGCCTTGAGAAGTTTGCTTCCATCACATGCTTGCATGCCAACCCCACTAAATCGATGATGTTCCTTTCTAAACCGGCTACACAGATGGGCGAGTTGCTATCCTCTACGATTGGTATGCCCATCCATGACCTTCCTTACACCTACTTGGGCTTCCCGCTCATGGTTGGCACGGTCTACACACGCCACTATGGTGCATGCACATATAGACTCAGGGTGATGATCGATAGATGGCCTATACACCGCACGTCCTTTGCGGGCAGACTGGTACTCACACGAGCCAATATCATGGGCCTCCTTACCTTTTGGGTGATGCAAGGCCACATCCCCAATGCCATCCTAGATAGACTATAGATGATAGTCAGCCACTTCCTATGGGGTGGGAAGATACATACCATCTCCTGGGAAAGGATGGTCTTCCCAATTGCGGAAGGTGGCATGGGTCTCAAGAACTTCCAAAACATGGCAAAGTGGGCGATGACGAAGATGGTGGATAGGTTCCTCACTAACAATGACTCTATATGGATGAGGTGGATGAGGAGATGCTATGGGCACACTCTGGATGTGCAATACTCGATGCGAAAAGGCTTCTCATGCACTTAGAGAAGGATGCTGGAGGAGTACAAGGATTGCCAGCATCTGTATATCCAAAATGAGAGAGTTGTACATTCCCGCAAAGATGAGTTTCCTGACTTCTGGGAGGTCGTACACCTGCACAGAACTGAGTGCCCATTCTCAGCTGCACTATGGCACGGGCAATGCATTCCACGTTGGGCGACAACAACCCACAAGGTGTGCAACAAAGGCCTACTCACGGCTGATTGGGTGGTGGGTTGGAACCTGGACTACGCCATCACTTGCCCACTATGCAATAATGGGGAGGAATATGTTGCACATCTATTCTTCCAGTGCCAATACAATTCAAGGGTGTGGTCGAAACTTATTAGAGATCAGCCATGTGCTAACGGTCTTAACCCATGCTCGCACCAAGATGAAGTCAGTATGTGGCATGATGCTCACACACGGGACCTGTACTTCCTCGTTTTGGCAGCCGCTACTTCATTTGGATGGAGAGGAATAAGAGGAGGCATGGGGAACAAGGTATGTCTAGCATAATGCTTGTTGTGCTGATCAGGAGGGCAATACGGAACATCATCTTCACACATAGCACATGGAAGGTTGGACTCCCACTGGGTCTTCTACAGGCATGGGATGTCCATTGAAGAGATGTACCGGGTGATGCTTTGCCACTGACGCTGCAATTCATGGCAAAGCCTGCACACCCGGACCAGAGCTAAATGGCATGGGGCCATCCGTACATGCTTGAAGGGTTTGGCCGAGCACACTTGCACCCTTTTCCGTTTGGCTTGATTGTGAGAAGTTTCTGTGCCCGGACAACCGCATGTGGCTTGACTCGGATGGCTGATCTATTTATAGAGTTTTATAAGGTACTCTTGTACATCTCGCTGCCTTGGATACAGGTTTCTCTAAACGGCCCTGGGTCGAAAAGGCACTATATACAAGTACGGTTGAGTTTAGACCTACGAGCTCGTTTGGTTTTGTTCCCACTTTGTAAACAAACTTTATATGAGCACTCTATGCTAAGGACTAGGGATTTCCCTAATCCTTCATCGAATAAATTACCCAATATTAAAAAAAAGTGTAATAATAGAGAGGGTTGAGGGTTATATCACCCGCCTTAAGGAAGATCACTCCAAGGATCACAAGCTCCAAGTACACAATCACCAAGGATGAAGAAGCTACACAAAAGGCTCCATTCGGCCACAAGAACACCTCAAGAATTAGAAGACACCAATGTCAAAGATTGCTCAAGAAAAGGGGATAAAACAACCGTAGGCCGATCCAAAGGAAGAAGGGAGAAAAGAGAGAGAAGCAACCTCCTCTCACTTGGGTACCACCTTGTCAAAACATGGTCTATGATCCTTGTGATGAGGATTTTACTATCAATAATGGCCACCATGTGAAAACATAGTCTAAGGCCGAGAAAAGAGGAGGAGATCGGGTATAAGATCCAAGGAAAATTCCAAAAAAGAAACACATACACTTACCAAGGTTGAAGATGAGCAAGAGTCACCACATGCAAATGATCTCGACCACTAGGAGCTCCAAGACCAGTTCTTCTTGCTCCAAAAAGCTCCAAGTATGAGCAAGAGAGGGTGAGGAAGGAAGAGGACTAAAAGTTTCACTTGGTTGGAGAGAAAATGGGTTATATACCAAAGAAGAAGGGAGGTAGGTGAGGGGTGATGTGTCAACACCGAAAGGCACAAAAGGGACACTTGTCCACCCAAGAAACCAACATGCAACCACTTAAACCTTGCATGCACAAGATGGTGATACAACCTATGTTGGGTCTCTACCACTTAGGTCCCCAACACATGGTCTCAGTTGCAGCACCTCAAGGAGGTCGAAACAAAAGCAAAGCATCACCCTGGTCAAGACAAAACGTTCCCATGTGCACTAGGTCGAGACACTCCACAAAAGGACAAACTATCTCGATGCAAAATACCTCAAACCATCATTGTCGAGAGACACACCTAAGGAAGGTGTATCGGTCGAGACACACCCAAAGAACCCACTTTGGTCAAGATAAGGGTCGAGGCAAACCAACAAAGCACACATGGGTTGAAACCAAACAAACCCTAGAAACCCTAATCACCTCTAGTGATGCTCCACTCAAAAAATGCCCAACCAAGGTGCCCCAAAGCATCACATTCTCTCTCATGAAGCCAATAGACAAAAGGTACACACTAGGTGTGGCAAATTGCAAGGCAACCCTCACAAATGGTTAATCTGTAAAAGCAAAAATGTCATCCAAACAAACTCGAATTGGAGACTTAAGCTCTCTACAAGATCGTAAAGCATCCCAAAGGATTTGAACAAGGTTATAAGCACTTAACCAAGCAAAACAAATAGGTTTAACCTGAAGCACATGTCATGGGTCTTACATTATGCTTATGTAATGTCTAAATAGCCTTTTTCTATTAGAAGAAACCAGTCTATTAATAATAGATGAACATAATAAAACTAAATAACATGGAAAGGGAAGGAAATTAAGCAATAAACATGGAGATATCTGAAAATCAAGTTGAAATCATCAATGTCATCAGAATTATGTCCAAGAAAATCATGAAAGACAAGTACAATAAATACTTTTTATCATCCTCATTAGAGAAAATAGACCTAGACTATTACAAAAAGTTGAGAAATCCTCCAACTTAATACATCTTAGGTATGATGGGATTTGTGTCAGTCATGTGCAGGTAGTGTATAAGTGAGAGAGCTTTGTAATGGATAGGGATCATATGGTTGATAAGGGAAAATTATGCATTTATAAGAAGACTAGGACAAATATGAGAGTAAAGGGTGTCAAACCTGCCACTAGGGAGTATGGAGCTTGTTTTAAATAGTCATATGATTTGGTGAGGAATGAGGTAGTGAATCCACAATCAGATCCATGAAGGACTCCCGTGATGGATTAATTTTTGTCTAGTCACCTAATAAATATCTCGTTATAAAATCAAGGAAATTATTGGTTTAGGCAGTGTGTTCTTTAAGGACTTATTATAGACTAAGGGTGGATTGCCTCTTGGTGGTGAAATACATAAAGTTGATGAGGATTGACATGTGAATATTGTGCGTGTTGAATACAAGTGTACATGTCTAGTAATATGGGACTATTGAGGCCCGATTTATCAAACACAAGGAACTTGAAGCTAAAAGCCACTACTACCTAGAATCCAATCAACTATGCCTATTACAAAGTTCGATTTGATTAAGACTACAATTTAAGCTAATAATTAAACTAAGAAAATAATTATTAGGCCAAATCGCATTATGATAAGGTTGATCACTTGAAGAACTAATTTACCTCTTGGTTAGAAGCTTAGTCAACCTAGATGGTAAGTGGGTCATCATCTCATAGAAGAATGGTACCATAAATATATAGTAACTAAAAATCATATACGTAGAGAAATCCAATGGGCGAGGATCATGTGACATCAGAGTTTGGGGTCAACTAGAGATGGAAGCTACTTGACTAAATATGCTTGTAGAGTTTTGAGGGAGACTACGAACATACCAGTTGAAGGATTGTGGGATCTTATCTAGAAGACAAATGTGGCAAGAAAGATGGTATGTTCCTATGGCTTCTTGGACATGAAGCTCTCCTAACAAATGCAAGAAGAAACATTCAACATCTTATGGAAGATGACCAATGTGGGGAAGCAATGATGGTGAAACAATGTTGTTTTGTGTGCTCAAAAATTACAAATGGATAAAGGGAGTGTTGGAGGAAATCCTATAGGGTGGTGTCTCAAGGATTTTCTTTTACCCCAATTGATGCACGAAGTTGGTTATAAACCAACAAGCAAGGAAGCATCAAACATGAGACTCTCTTCATAGTTTCATGCTAGTACATATGTCAAAGTTGGAACAAACATGTCTTTGAGAGAATTATCAGGTCTACATTGCATCAAATATTGTATATCCAAAAGGAAAACCTCAAAAACAAAATTTATTGGGATGTATCTGGCAATCAAGAAGAAGTTATTTGCGATGGATTTTGGGATCCACCTCCACTGGAATGCCTGAAGCTTAACACTAATGATGCGGTAGGCAGAAATGATACAACAATCTCCTTTCTAGTTTGTAACCATCATGGTCAGTTGATAGTAAGCCATGAAAAAAAGATCATTATGAAGAATTCCATGGAAGTCGAGTTGGTAGGGATCTTTTTAGCTTTAAAATATGCAGTGGAGAAGTAATTGGGTAGGGTTATGGTAGATTTGGACTGCCTAATATCCACCAAAATGATTTTTTTACCCAAGATTTGCCAACTGGATTGTTAAAATGCATCACCTTATCAAGCTCGAGAGCCAAGTCATCTATATATGTAGGGAGAAGCATAAAGTAGATGATAGCTTGCTAAACACCATCTCATAAAAAATCTCAAGATTTAAGCTTACTTTGGTCCACATGCTGAGGTCCAAGACCTCTTAAGTACATGATATGTGTAATGGTAGGACTCCTACTATGTTTAAGCGTTACAAGATCTATTTGTGGGTGTAATCCCAATTTGAGTTTGCTTGCAAGAGGAGGGTGGGATGAATAAGAACCCTCCTAACTTTCCCAAAAAGTTGATTAAATGATTATTTGATATCAGATGGGTGGGAATCTTTAAGATCTTTGGTTTCACCATAGTGTAATATCATACCAGATATGTATGAAAATCGTGAATTAACTATTATCAATTAAGTTAACAAATCTATATATTGTGTTGCCCGCTTTCATAGTGTAATACACTACCCTCTTTACTCAAAAGCACACTTTCACAGAGTATAATAGTAGGTTGGTCGATGAAGATAAATCTCTCAATACTCTCCCTCACTATCATAAACCCTCTTTTGAAGTGTGATATCAACAATATTTAAATAAATTAATTTAACAAATTAATCTCACATGTACAATGATTAATTGCCTAAAATTATGGACATGATGATCAATATACGCATAGAAAAGAAACATAATTCATATAAAACTTTCAATAATAATTTGCATCCATGAGTAGATGTAATATGGCATAATAAATTACATTGGGCTAGTTGGGGTTCTAAATATAGAAAATTTTCTAGACTTCTCTGACATGGTTTCACATAAGAAATTTTGGGAAGAAGAAAACATGAAAGTAATATCGTAGAATAGAAGAGGCATGATTAGTGGAGATCCCCTCTGAAGATGAGCGTGAACGGGCACATTTTGGCTGTGAAATGATCCTCTCAAGATGTGGATCACCATTTTTCATTATCTCCTTATCTTTCTACTTGTCTCTTTAGAACTATAGAATAAGTTGCTTTCACTAAAACAAATAAGAGTATTGTGTATCCTATATATAGGAGCCAGGGAGTACATGGGCAAAATAGAAACAAGGGAAAACGCATTGGGCTTAAGCCCAACTTAACTAATATACTAACACACACCCTCAAATTGGAGGGTAAACATTGTGATAATAGAAAAAAGTTAGAAGAAGAGGTTTGGTAAGGATGTCCCCAACATGATCACCTATCCTGGTATGAGGAGCGATGATCTGCTTAGCTTTGACCATGTCCCACACAACATGGAAGTCAACCTCAATGTGTTTCAAGCGCATGTGGAAGACTGTATTATTAGCTATGTGTACAACCACATGGTTGTCATTGTATAAAGTACCTAGTATTTGAAAAGGAATTCCAAACTCTATCAAAATGAACTGGGCCCATTTTAGATTATAGTATGCATAAGCCATAGCCCAATATTTTTCTGCAATGCTAAATGGAACTACCAATGCCTATTTTTTACTCCTCCAGGATACTGGTCAATCATGAAACAATAGCCACAAGTGGATTGTTAGTATTTAGAATCACCAACACAATATGCATATGTAGATTCAAAGATAGAGATTAACGTGGGCTTAGGACATTTGTAGATCAATCCTCATCCTAGAGCACTCTTGAGATAGCAAAAATGTATTGAATGTTGGACCAAAGAACCTAGAGTGGTGCATTCATGTGTTGGCTGACTACCCCAACAACATAGGTAATATTTGGTCAATTAATAGTCAAGTAAATTAGCTTACCAACTATATGATGATGCTTCTTTGGATCAACAAAGAGTTCTCCTTCATGCTTAGGCTTCATATGAAAGTGCATCAAGGTCGAGACTGGTTTGGCTTTTTCTGTGTCGGCCTCTTGAAGCAGGTCCAAGACATAGCTTCTTTATGACAAACTAATTCCCACATCTCAGAAGAGGACTTTGATTTTGAGGAAGTATCATAGGGTCGCCAAGTATTTTATGCAAGTATGCAAGTAGACACTACTTGAGATGGGATATCCCCATTATATCATCTTGATGATGATGATTCCATATACATAGACAACAACAAGAACATGGCCTTTGGAGGACTTGGAAAATAACAGCAGAGGTATGTGGTTGATCTTCGAATGTTAAGCTATGTCAGGACATTACTTAACTTGCTGAACTAGGTCCTTGGAGACTGCTTGAGGCTGTAGAGAGATCATCAGAAATGACATACTTTGTGAGAAGATGCCCCCTCGGCAACACACCCAGGTAGTTGTTGCATGTAGACTTCCTCCAAGAGACCTTCATGAAGAACTGCTTTTTAATATTGAGCTGGTAAAGAGGAGAGTGAAGGTGAGTTGCAAGGAAGATAAGGATGTGGACAGAGGCAATCCTTGTCATTTAAGAGTATGTCTCAAAATAGTCTAAGACAAAGGTTGGGTGAATCCTTTGGCAATCAAGCGTGCTTTGAGTCATTCAAAAAAACCATCCAACTTATGCTTTACAAAGAAAACCCATCTATAGCCAGTGATATTTTTTCCTATGGGTGGGGTCACAATATCCCATGTCTTTTTTTCATGGAGGAGTCACATTTCTTCCATCATGGCAGCTTTCTATGTAGGATGGCAAAGAGCATCCGCTAGACACTTAGGAACATATGTTGTGTCTAGGATAGTAGTAAAGGATGAGGTGGAAGAAGAAATAGGTGCTACTCAACAAGGTGTTGGAAATTGGATGCTTGATATTGCAAGAGTAGGGCTATAAATGGGTATGGGTAGACCCGCGGACTTGCAAATACGGACCCTTAAAAACCATGTCATGGGTCTAAATTTTTATACCAGCATACCCTTGGACCCGTATACCCTTGGACCCGCATATAAGCGGGTCCAATAATGGGTATGATTGGACCCAGACCCGCTAGACCCAATTACCCTCTATATATAAGTTACTAGTTAAATAATATGTTATATATATCATACTTTAGTAGTCTAACTAATATAATTCTTGAGATTATATCCAACTCTAACCACAATAAGGTTGAGACTAGTCGTATAATTAATAATTAACTATTCTAGTTACGATAATGAACATCATATGTAAACTTAAAATCAAAATGTCTACTAATTTAAATTACTTTCTACATAGGTTAAATGTTATGATGATGACTACAAATATGTAAACAATTAACTCAATTGATGTTAATGTATAAAACATAGCATTATATAATATAACTATTTCATATTAATATACTACATAATGCCAATATACTGTTGTATTAAAATATATAGAACATAGTCATTTCTCTTACATAAAGAATATGATGTTTTATAGAACCTCTTACCCACATACCCGCACCGCATACCCACTATTTTTGTGGGTACATGTATGGTGTGGGTCCAGGTTTTGTATTATGTGGGTCTAGAACCGGAACCAGACCCGCGAAATTAGATGGGTATGGGTATGGGTATGGTCAGACCCACACCGTACCCGCACCGTTTACACCCCTATGCAAGAGAGTATACCTTTGCATAGTTCCACCAATATATTAGATTAGTTCTGTAAAATAGTCAAATTTAGGAAATTACCACCTTGTACTCCTTTTTATTTTAATATATTGTGTTGAACACCTCTTAGTAGATAGGTAGATACTAGATGTTAATATCTTTCAAATATGAAAGTTTAAGACAAAAGTCCAAAGAATTGAAGCCTTTATACAAGAAATTAGGGTTATTCATTAGTTTTGGGATTGATTGTGAAAAATTATCAAACAAAGGCAATTAAGTTTAAAATTATCCATCTAGAATTCTCCTATGGAAGGTTTGCTTAAGAGAGCTGCACACAAAACTTGGTTAAGATGATAAAAGAATGCATTAATATGAAGAAAATACACTTTCCCTCAAATTGGGTGTTTCATGCATTAAAGTTTTCCAAATGGCAAATTTGACTCAAAAATTGGATTCTTTGGGTCCTCATTACCTTACCCACCAACTTTCACTTAATTTGGAGGTTGTTTACTCTTCCAATTTAAGGGAGAAAGAAAGAGAAATTAATTTCCTATCACTTTATTTGATTTTAATTTAATGTCACGTTGTTTTGGGTAATATAGTTGATTCATGTTTGATCTCCACCATAGGATCATGATCTAATGAACCTCAGTTCATCTCCTACCTTGCACTGAATAAGGCAGCAAGTAGGTTGTTGGCGCGAGAGTAAAATGAGGATTTCTCAACCATTACTCCATCTTTTCTCAAAATTTTCTTTGCCAATGTATTACTCTTTATATTTTGCATTGACTCATGTATTACTCACAGGTTTTTGTCAAGTATTTAGATTTGCACAATTTTCCTCTCAAGGTTCTCAAACACCACCTTCATGAAATCACTAGGGGATGTTACAACCCCAATTTTGGGTTCATTGGCTGAGAAATGTAATTTCTCATATTAAATATAAATGAACAAATAATGAATGAAATCATGATTTTTGTTTAAAATAGCCTTGTTGAGTTATTTGTGGGCTTTATTGGCTATTGGGCCCAAATAACAAGAAAGTTCAATTAGTGAATGAATAATTGAATTTTTGAGAAAAGAAGAATGTGGAAAACTCTAGAAGGCAAATCAAAAGAGGGATTTCGTGCCTCTTGGATTCCTTGGGTTCCAAGGAGTCTAAAGTTGCAAAGAAAAGCAATAAGAAAAGAAAAAAAATAATTAAGTATTTCTTTATTAAGGAAGAAATTGAAAACAATGGTGAAATGTGCGAAATAAGAGAAAAGAGGTATATTTGAGTAATCCTTAATGGAATTTTGTATCCCAAGGATTTTTAATGATAAAAGGAATACCAATGAGGAAAATAAAAGAGAAATAAAGAGAAATCCTCAAAAAGAGATATTTTAATGAGAAATAAACAAGATAATGAGGAATAATGAAGAATAATGCATTTAGATGCATCTACAAGGATAATGAGTATCCAATAAAAGGAATTTCGAATTATTAGAATTACTTGGGGTCCAAGGAGCCCAATTAATAAAAGAGGAAAGAGAAAATACCCATAACAAAAAATAAGAAGATAATGTGAGTATACCATTAATGTATTATGTGGTATTTCTAAAAAGAAAGTAATTTCTATTAGAGGAAATTAGGATTCCGTGACTAAGGATTGAAAAGCAATAAACAAAGAGAATAAGTGGGATAATTTTCGAAATCCTAGTATTTATAGAAAAAGGAATATTAAAAGAATAAGTTAAGAGAGTGAGAAGATTCCTTCTCATTAAAGGAATATGTTTCCTTTAAGAAGGGGGACTTGTTTCCACTAGGAAACGTCTTGGGGTGCGAGTACCCACCCCTATAAGAGGGGTAGAACCTCTGCCTCGAGATCCAGAGAGAAAACCCCCGTCTTCCTCTCTTCCTCATACTCTTCTTGTTTCTTTACAGTTGAAAACCCTAACCATGAACTCATAGAGCCATCTTGGCGGTTCGCAGCTGATCTAGATGCCCGGAGGAGGCACGACGCATCTCTGAAGTTCTAAGGTGGAGGGCCACCTTTCCCTGCCCGCCATCTTTGCGCGATACCTGTAGCACGGCCGCCAGGCCGGCCGCAGGTTGCAGGCCTGGCCAGCGCAGGCCAGAATCTTGGACCATGAGAGATTGGCATCCATGGGAGCGCCAAGGTGTGTCGGAGGTGGAGGCACCACCGTCGGTGGTCGCTGGAACCCGGGGGGAGAGAAGAAGCCCCGCACCTCACGTCTAGGGCGGATAGACGCACCGTCACAGGGAAGAAGATGACATGTGGGTCGATTGGACAAGAATACCCCTCCTGAACATGAAGCAGCAATCCGCGGCCCGGGGGTATAAGAGTCAATTCATCATATTATCAAGGCTAGTGCATTGCATGGTAAATGGATGACGTGGCAGCTTCCGGTTGGTCTAAAAAGGAATTTCTTGCAAAAAATCATAACTCTCGAATAGTAGCTCGGATGATAAAAGTTTATACATGAATTTTGCTCAGAAAACGAGATAAATCCAATAAAAATACATTTAGAGGCTAATTGCTCTTGCAATTCGAAAAGTAATGGAAGATAGAAACTTTAATGTATTAATGTTTAAAGAACCCTATTTTGATATGATTAATGTGATTAGTGGGGTTCAATTGATGATTAAAGTTGATATTGACCTATTAATCATAAAAAGATACATTAAGATCAAAAAAGATGAATCTTGCACGTAAATAGTTTAATTGAAAGTTCATGTTTATGAATAGGCTTTAATAGGCCTTGAAACCCTAATGTTGGCAATTAGGACTATTAATGACTTTAATTATTTGATTTCATGTATAGAATGGAGTTTCCATGGTTATAAGCTATTTCAAGCATTAAAGTTCCTAATTTGTGGATGAATACCCTAAATGTAGTAATAAGGGTTTTCTCATGAATAAAATGTGGAATTAATAGCAAATCGAGTTCATATGTGTTTTGGACCATAATGAACTATGAATTGATGATAAATGTGTATAATGATCTTATCATGGATTAAAAGGATAAAAATAGTAGCTTTGATAAAAAGAGGCTTAATGAGATTAATTAATGGTTAACTATGCCTTTAATCTGGAATTGAGGATTAGATGTGGAAACAATTAGGGTTTGTGATCAATTGCGTTAAATTAGGGTTTAAAATAGTAAAAGATGAAGTGAAGCCCTAATTGCAATGGAAACCCTAAAAGTGGACTAGAAACCCTAGCAAGCGAGCTAGATTTAATACATCTCAATGACATGAGTAATAAAAGAAGATTATATAATTGTTTCAGGATCTTATTGAATGCTTGCTTGCCTTTTGTTGTTTGGATTATTCCTGCACCTGAATCTACATGTACAGGTATGTGGTTACGCTTATGATTATCCCGCATTAGTTTGCTGAGGATTTTATCGATGTTTACATTGTGGCTTGAATTAATGGTTGGATGAATTTAATTCTTGCAAATTATAATGTGGATATGACTATCACCTAAGATAAGTGCCTACTAGCTCAGATCCTAGTCCCCTCTGTAGCTTCATAGTTTGACCTAGTAAATGGCTACCAATGGGGTAGGTCCATCAGGTCATTGAATGACTTAGTAAATGGCTACCAATGGGGTAGGACCATCAAGTCATCATGAGTCAGGGATTGGGCTACCTTTGGGTAGGGCCATGCGACTCCATAACCCTAGGAATTGGCTACATGTGTGGTAGGGCCATGGGGGTAAGAATCTACCATATGAGAGAGGTAGTATCCATGTCCACTGCAGGGACGATACAGAGGTAGGGGATAGGCAAGGATTGAGTAGTATTGCTTAAAATGTAATCTTGGATGTTAAATGATATTTGGGTTGACTACATTGTTAATTTAGTTGCACAATTATTGTTTCCCCCACATACCATCTTCTTGATGATCGACGTTTTGTTTGTCGGCGTTTTTGGTACAAATGAAAAGAACAAATAGTAAAGTGGCATATGTGGAACGAAATGAGAAATAACGTACACAGGAGGATTAGTTAGATTAGTATCTTCATGGATAGAAGTTTAGAAATCCCAGCTTTTAAAAAGGTAAGCAAAGTTTTTATTTTATACCAGTTTTCATTTTAGTTGGTAAAGTTTATTAATTATTACTGATTATTTGTCGAACCTTTGATCCTGTTAATTGAATAACGGCTCTGACCTTCGAGTCTCCCTTAATTGGGGGTTACCGGGAGGCGTGGTCGTTACAATTGGTATCAGAGCGAAGGTTCCTCACTTAATCTTTAATAATTATTAAATTTTACAAATTCTGTAGAACCCAAGGGAGTTATTAGAGGATTATCCGAAAGATAGAGGTGTCTAGAAAAGGATCACGGCCTGGGGCTGGCAATATTTTCCTCCACGTCGCTAGTCGGAATACGAGGACTCCCAGATCTGTGTGACTGCCTGGCCAAAGTCTTAGGGTATGATTCGAAATAAGATACCTTTAGGACTCTCTCATCTTATTCACCCCTTCTCAACTCAAATTCTGTTAAGGACATTAAGGATTAGGGTTTTCTCTCTCTTCTCCTCACCCTCTTGAGGTATGGGTAAGGTTGATAAGGATTAAGGAATCATCCACCAAATTAATAAAAAGCATGTAAATAAGATGTCATGGACATAAGATTAATAGAGTAAGCGTAAAGGAATAGATACATGCTTAGGTCGTATGACACGAGTTGTCATTGCCCTCAGGAGAGACCTGAGGATAGACCTCCTTGGTAGGAGGATGAGTAGGGAGAGTTAGTCTTGTAGGTAAAGACCTAGCACATCCTTTGAGGATGATGTCAACCCTAACCCTAAATGAAGGTTAGAGAGAGATGAGTTAGATGTCATGGTAGACTAGGTGTTTGGATAGATATGCCTTGGATGCCATATGAGCCATGAGAAGTTGAAGATCGAGTACCTTTGGCAACCCAAACCTGGAATCGGGTTGTGCATGTTGGAGTGAAGGATATCTCCTTCAATGAGGAGGTTAGTGAAGAACCTATGGAAACCCCATATGCATAGCATAGTAGTCACCCAGAGTACGCCAGTAATGCGGCAGTAGGTTGGAACCCTGACCAGTAAGTATGATGGATAGCTTATGAAATAAGCGTAAAGGGTTATGGATGATCACGAGCAAACATAAGTCCGAACATACATTTCACCTATGTAGAGGTATGCTTGTGAGCTTAATCCTTCATGGAGAAGGGACCTCTAGTAGTAAAGCTGGATGTGGAGTCAGCTCTACAGAGAGAAAGTAGGACCCAAGCAAGAAGGTTGAAAGCCTAAAACCTCGAGATTTGCAGAACAGAGTTGAGGATGATGATAGTGGTTGCCTTGTTCTTGATCCCTGGAGATCAATGATATCTTGGTGGCCTTTAGAGGAACCGAACCCTAAAGAGAGGATGATGTTTTTGGTACTTGTGTGCCTATGGTATATGAGCTTACCTGCTGTAATGAAACAAACAGTGCCTTAGACCCCGAGGAGGTTTAGGTAACCAGTTGTGAGGCTTTATACCTAGTTGATTATCCTTGAGGAAGACTCAACTCTGAGGTGTTGCCCATATAAAAGGATCATGTGAGTACATGACATACCTTGGACATGCTTAATTCGTGGTTAAGAGATTGAACATACAATTTGACACCCAAAGGTGAACCTAGGGTTCCTAGGCCTAAGAGGGGAAGCAGTGTATCCGATGCTCATGATGAGATTTGAGTCTCTATAGTTTCGAGCATGGTACTCCTCATGTATAGAGGAAAAGGAAACCCCCTTAAAGTTAAGGGTACGTTTGATGAACCCCTCACAACTAAGTTGATCTAATGATGAGGATGAATAAGTATAACCTAGCATGGTTTAATAGATGACCTGCTTGTGCCTTAGTAGCTGCTGGGTTAGGCATGTTCATGTGAATGTAAACCCTAAGAACGGTTGTGACATTGTTTTCAAGAGTTTTAGTTTCCTCCCATCCTGGGAGAGGGACCCTTTGGTAGGGTGTATACCAGTTTAGCTGGTTTTGAGGTAACCTAAAGAAGTTTCATAGGATCTTGAGAAGCTAAGTGGAAAGTACATGGAATGAGAATGAACCGGTAGACCCATAGATAACCATCTCTAAGTGCATGTGTATGTGTTACCATAAAGGTAACCGGTATAGGGCCTGACCAAGGTAGGTAGGTTGCCATGACCCCTACAAAGGGATCAAAGTCAGTCGTGAATGCAGAGAAGGCTTGGGTAAGGTTCTAAGTTGCATATGTACTATAATCGAATCCTAAGTCTATCCTAGGGTCAGGTAGGGATGAGATCGATGGAAGAAGGAGTTTCCTAATTCCCTAATTGCACATGACCATAGGGTCGGGAGGTAACAACTATCATTGTCTGAGGGCCATGGGTCAGGAGATTGATCACCTTCATAAACTCATGGGACCCAAAGGGCAGATGAGTAGGGCACTCTCTAGATGCATGAGGGAAGAGGGATGACCCCAAAAGTGTCGGCACCCTATAGATCTAGAGGAGATGACTAAGGATTGTGTGTGGATCCAAGTAGGTTCGAGACCAGTTTTCCATGGAGGAAATTTTGATATCATGATGTTTTTGATGTAAAGACATAAGTTGCACATTTCAACTTAGATTTGAAGGTGTACTGGCAAGGTGGGATGTACCATCTCTACTCTTGGAATGGGAATAACTCTGTATTTGGATGGCCGCCAAATGCTTATTTCTTCTTGTTATGGGAGTGAGAGATAGGACAGTACGCATGCCATAAGACAAGGGTAAAGATGATGTGAGTTGGAACGTTGCTATAAGGAATGAGGATAGAGATGATAACATGCCCTTGTGGAGTGAATGATACATGGATGGTTTACAAACACTAAGAGGAATAGTGTAGTCATCTTATGAGGATGTTTTATCAAGAGCTATGTGGAATTTGCAAGTTAACCAAGGTTGAGTTTGATCACCATGAGGATGAGCTCAGAGTTTCTTGATGAAGACAAACTTAGAGTTTGAGATGAGATGATAAATATAATACATGGAGGTGTATGTCTTCGACATTACCAAACACCTAAGGACAAGGAGTGGTAATGAATGCTCTGGTTGAGATATAGCTGCCTAGTTTAGCTGGAAGCTATAAGAAGTTGAGGTTGTTAGGCTAACCTTAAGTTGAGAAAAAGAGATAAGTTTGGCTAACACTCAGATATAACGAGATCTGTTTGGATAGCCAGCCTAGTCCTTGATGTGGTAGAAGGATGGTTGTAGAACTCTGGATACACTTCTTTAGATAGGAAGGTAATAAAACCCTGATGAGAGTGGTTTAGGGCTTCCAAGGAATCAACCTTGAGGAATCATGACATACAGGAAATCATGATCACCATACACCATGAAACTACAAGGATAGTAAGTGATGGTAGAGCTTTGGATGCTTGATACATGTTGCATGTGGCCATGCAAGCCAGGAGGTGAAGGACGAACACCAGTGACCCAGTGCATGGATATAAAGTATAAAGAGTTCCCTAGAGGGAATGGGAATTCATCACTACAAATGTGGTGGTAAGTCTTCCCTAGGCCAAAGAAGGTCAAGGTGCAATATGGGTTATGGTAGATCGCCTTACCTAGATGACATGAAATAGAAAGAATGTTGTCAAGGGACAGATCCGATTGAACTACTTATAAGAGAGAGATAGTTTAACTACATCATGATGTGAGTTCAAAGGTCTTTGAGTTTGATCTAAAGGTTCCCTTCCAAAAGGTGGGAGTGGGTACATGAAGAACTCGATGTTAGTACTGTTTATCACCCCTTACTAATGATTAGTATAATCCAGGATAAAGGGTCCGATGAGAGCATGAGTGCTCATTTAGGGTGATACAAAGAGACAGTTCTTAAGATGTGACGTTAACCACCATAGCCTTTATCGGGATGAAAGAAATTCTAGAAGGAGGTTGTGTCGGTCACCACTTCATTAAGATGATGTTGGTGAAGGAGGCCTCGTGAAGGTCAGAAAAGAACCACAGTGTGTGCAGATGAAGTCGCTTTGATCGTGCAATGGCTGAGAGAGAGAGCCCAGTGGTGACATGAGCTACGAGCTGATGCAAAGCAGACTGACATGCAGTTCATTGTGGGAGAATATAATGTGAGAATCCGACCCCTCTAAGCTACAACTAAGAAAGTTGAGTCCCTGATATATGGGTCCATTTGAGATGGATTGGTGGAGATGATTGTGTTTAACCATACCCTCAGGATAAAATGATGTGTTGCATGAGTCCGATCTAGAGCACTATGTGAGGTACCCAAGCCATGTGTTGAGCCCTAAACCTATTCAGCTTTTGAGAAGCTGAAATGTCCTGAGTCACCTATGAAGGTATGATATACCAACGTAAGAAAGAACTCATATGGAAGAATATGAAATGATGAAGGTTCTTGAGAAGCACCATGGAAAGGGAGAAGCCACATGGAAGCCCTGATGGACATGGAAAAGTCTTATCCTGAATTATTTGTTTGTTTGGTTGAATTTTGAAGACAAAATTCTTATAAGAGGGGAAGGATGTTACAACCCCAATTTTGGGTTCATTGGCTGAGAAATGTAATTTCTCATATTAAATATAAATGAACAAATAATGAATGAAAGCATGATTTTTGTTTAAAATAGCCTTGTTGAGTTATTTGTGGGCTTTATTGGCTATTGGGCCCAAATAACAAGAAAGTTCAATTAGTGAATGAATAATTGAATTTTTAAGAAAAGAAGAATGTGGAAACCTCTAGAAGGCAAATCAAAAGAGGGATTTCGTGCCTCTTGGATTCCTTGGGTTCCAAGGAGTCTAAAGTTGCAAAGAAAAGCAATAAGAAAAGAAAAAAAATTAATTAAGTATTTCTTTATTAAGGAAGAAATTGAAAACAATGGTGAAATGTGGGAAACAAGAGAAAAGAGGTATATTTGAGTAATCCTTAATGGAATTTTGTATCCCAAGGATTTTTAATGATAAAAGGAATACCAATGAGGAAAATAAAAGAGAAATAAAGAGAAATCCTCAAAAAGAGATATTTTAATGAGAAATAAACAAGATAATGAGGAATAATGAAGAATAATGCATTTAGATGCATCTAGAAGGATAATGAGTATCCAATAAAAGGAATTTCGAATTATTAGAATTCCTTGGGGTCCAAGGATCCCAATTAATAAAAGAGGAAAGAGAAAATACCCATAACAGAAAATAAGAAGATAATGTGAGTATACCATTAATGTATTATGTGGTATTACTAAAAAGAAAGTAATTTCTATTAGAGGAAAATAGGATTCCGTGCCTAAGGATTGAAAAGCAAGAAACAAAGAGAATAAGTGGGATAATTTTCGAAATCCTAGTATTTATAGAAAAAGGAATATTAAAAAAATAAGTTAAGAGAGTGAGAAGATTTCTTCTCATTAAAGGAATATGTTTCCTTTATGAAGGGGGACTTGTTTCCACTAGGAAACGTCTTGGGGTGCGAGTACCCACCCCTATAAGAGGGGTAGAACCCTGCCTCGAGATCCAAAGAGAAAACCCCCGTCTTCCTCTCTTCCTCATCCTCTTCTTGTGTCTTTACGGTTGAAAACCCTAACCATGAAGTCATAGAGCCATCTTGGCAGTTCACAGCTCATCTAGATGCTCGGAGGAGGCATGACACATCTCCGAAGTTCTAAGGTGGAGGGCCACCTTTCCCTGTCCGCCATCTTTGTGCGATACCTGCAGCACGGCCGCCAGGCCAGCCGCATGTTGCAGGTCTGGCCAGCGCAGGCCAGAAGCTTGGATTGTGAGAGATTGGCATCCATGGGAGCGCCAAGGTGTGTCGGAGGTGGAGGCACCACCGTCGGTGGTCGCTGGAACCCAAGGGGGGAGAAGAAGCCCCGCACCTCATGTCTAGGGCGGCTGGATGCGCCGTCGTAGGGAAGAAGATGACCTGTGGGTCGATTGGACAAGAATACCCCTCCTGAACATGAAGCAGCAATCCGTGGCCCGGGGGTATAAGAGTCAATTCGTCATATTCTCAAGGCTAGCGCATTGCATGGTAAATGGACGACGTGGCAGCTTCCGGTTGGTCTAAAAAGGTATTTCTTGCAAAAAATCATAACTCTCGAATAGTAGCTCGGATGACAAAAGTTTATACATAAATTTTTCTCAGAAAAATGAGATAAATCCAATAAAAATACCTTTAGAGGCTAATTACTCTTGCAATTCAAAAAGTAATGGAAGATAGAAACTTTAATGTATTAATGTTTAAAGAACCCTATTTTGATATGATTAATGTGATTAGTGGGGTTCAATTGATGATTAAAGTTGATATTGACCTGTTAATCATAAAAAGATACATTAAGATCGGAAAAGATGAATCTTGCATGTAAATAGTTTAATTGAAAGTTCATGTGCATGAATAGGCTTTAATAGGCCTTGAAACCCTAATGTTGGTAATTAGGACTATTAATGACTTTAATTATTTGATTTCATGTATAGAACTGAGTTTCCATGGTTATAAGCTATTTCGAGCATTAAAGTTCCTAATTTGTGGATGAATACCCTAAATGTAGTAATAAGGGTTTTCTCATGAATAAAATGTGGAATTAATAGCAAATCGAGTTCATATGTGTTTTGGACCATAATGAACTATGAATTGATGATAAATGTGTATAATTATCTTATCATGGATTAAAAGGATAAAAATAGTAGCTTTGATAAAAAGAGGCTTAATAAGATTAATTAATGGTTAACTATGCCTTTAATCCGGAATTGAGAATTATATGTGGAAACAATTAGGGTTTGTGATCAATTGCGTTAAATTAGGGTTTAAAATAGTAAAAGATGAAGTGAAGCCCTAATTGCAATGGAAACCCTAAAAGTGGACTAGAAACCCTAGGAAGCGAGCTAGATTTAATAGATCTCAATGACATGAGTAATAAAAGAAGATTGTATAATTGTTTCAGGATCTTATTGAATGCTTGCTTGCCTTTTGTTGTTTGGATTATTCCTGCACCTGAATCTACATGTACAGGTATGTGGTTATGCTTATGATTATCCCGCATTAGTTTGCCGAAGATTTTATCAATGTTTACATCGTGGCTTGAATTAATGGTTGGATGAATTTAATTCTTACAAATTATAATGTGGATATGACTATCACATAAGATAAGTGCCTACTATCTCAGATCCTAGTCCCCTCTATAGCTTCATAGTTTGACCTAGTAAATGGCTACCAATGGGGTAGGTCCATCAGGTCATTGAATGACTTAGTAAATGGCTACCAATGGGGTAGGACCATCAAGTCATCATGAGTCAGGAATTGGGCTACCTTTGGGTAGGGCCATGCGACTCCATAGCCCTAGGAATTGGCTACCTATGTGGTAGGGCCATGGGGGTAAGGATCTACCATATGAGAGAGGTAGTATCCATGTCCACTGCAGGGACGGTACAGAGGTAGGGGATAGGAAAGGATTGAGTAGTATTGCTTAAAATGTAATCTTGGATGTTAAATGATATTTGGGTTGACTACATTGTTAATTTAGTTACACAATTATTGTTTCCCCACATACCAGCTTCTTGCTGATCGACGTTTTGTTTTTCGGCGTTTTAGGTACAAATGAAAAGAACAAATAGTAAAGTGGCATATGTGGAATGAAATGAGAAATAATGTACACAGGAGGATTAGTTAGAATAGTATATTCATGGATAGAAGTTTAGAAATCCCAGCTTTTAAAAAGGTAAGTAAAGTTTTTATTTTATACCAATTTTCAGTTTAGTTGGTAAAGTTTATTAATTATTACTGATTATTTGTCGAACCTTTGATCCTGTTAATTGAATAGCGGCTCTGACCTTTGGGTCTCCCTTAATTGGGGGTTACCGGGAGGCGGGGTCGTTACAGGTGAACCCTTTTTATGTTTGACCCCTCCTAGGGTTTTTCCTCATTGTGAGAATTTGTTCGCTTGAGTCAATTATTCCTTTGGTCATGTAATTGCCCGTCAGTAAGCAAGTCTTCATCTCTAACTTGTGGCGCCTCACACCAGCAACATATTGCACCAGTCTTTGATTTCTTTTAGGGGTATGTTACTCAAGTTTGGCCCTTTGTTGTTGTACCTTCGGATCAAAGTTTTGACGCCATGATAGGAATGCCCCAAATCCATGTCATGTATCTCTAGCTACTCTTACAACTAGGGTGAGCGGGCAAGGAAGGGGATGACTCCCCATCTGATTTCCAATTTTTCCATCACCTTATTTCCTTTTCTTGATTTGTTGCCAAGGGCATTAAGGAATTGTCACCATCTGTGATAACCCTGAATTTTAGGGTTTTATACTCAATATAGTACTTTAAGACCATGGATGTTTTGAAATCAAACTGAGGATTTGGTTATTCAATTACGAACTATTTCCACCTAAAAGGTATGACTTGAGATATTATTGATGATGATGACACATAAATGAGTTCAACCATGATGACTAGCTTCTATGGACCGAATTAGATTCTTATAAGGTCAAGATATCCTTTTAGCAGTCACAGTGAACTCGAGTTTCCAATTGATGAGCCTATATGTGAGTTAGTATCATTAGAAGTATTTTTAGAATTGTAGGATTAAGAATTGATGAGGATTGGAAATATATTTAAGATTTATACATTCATTTATAGGGTTGCGTGAGGAATTTATTTGCAAGATCAAGTAATGGATTTTGAGACTAAAAATTTAATTTAGCTTGTGTCATTATGAGCCTATGTCTAAAATTTCATGATTTCTGGGGGATTCTATCAAAAGATATGCAAGTTCAATGTTTGAGAAAATAATGAGGGCATGCTTGATGATTTCAAATACTAGAATATAGTATGACTTAGGTCACGTGTTTACTATCTTGCCGCACAACCTTTTCTATTCTGGTTGTGCCACGAAGCCTATGAAGTTGACTGTCTGTGAGGTTATCCCTCACCTCCGAAGATGGAGAAACAAAATGTGTCATATTAGATCCGATTAAGTTGGGGACATCATTGACATTTGTTGGAAGAGGTAATATCTACGCAACAACCTGAACAAGCTAACCATGTGCTTCCCCCTTTCTGTGACTTGGTGAGGAGAACGGTGCCCTCTCTCTTCTAGCGGCTCCTAGCTTTTAGAAAAGGAGGTCTATGGTAGGAGGAGGTGGAGCTTGGCACTGTAGAGGTTTCCCTATAGCCATGAATCCAACGCTCACAGAGACAGGTCGACGAGGAAGGGTGGAGAGGAAATTCTGGAGGTTGAAGAAGGAGCTGCCATGGTTGGGCAGCATGGAAGGGATCACAGATATCAGATTGAATCAACGACGACTACAATAAGGGGAGGTCTCGGAACCTATATACTTTCCTTCCACAATCCTAGGGTGGTTGGAGAGCCACCAAGTTCCAGCCGCGACAACATGGTGAGAGAAGCTCTATTTTGTAGAGCAAAAATAGTACTTCACAATCAGAGGAGTCGACCATGCTACAGATCTGGCATCGTCACCACCTTAATGGATGACCAATGGCCCCTCTACCTCAGATCAGTGATGTGCAACTATATGAGCAAGGATTGATCTTGACACCATTGTGATTCCTCGCCATCTACCACACTCGTGGCAGTGCCCAACCACAACACTCACCTAAGGATTATGGTGCCGATAAGGTTTTGAAGTGAAGTTGAGGCACCCCCGGTCTTTGAGGACGGTGCCCAGATCGTCGATTTGATACCCTGATCTGGGCCACTACTGGAAACAAAGATGAGGCAGATTGAAGATGATAAGAGGAGTCACCCTTGCTCTCTGGGGATCCAATCGTGCAGCGGCTTACAAACACAGAATTCGAGTACGATGGTCTGAAGAGCAAAGAAAGAAGAACGGTCTGGTCCAACAAGCAGAACCCTTACAGAGTCGGACTGGTTCAAGATGGGCAGTAGAGCAAACTAGATATTCTTGGAGTTACGTGGCATGCATCTAAAGCCTTCTAAGGCTAATCCAACGGTCTTGCTTAACCCCAAAGAGGTAATTCTCAGTAAAATCCATGTTCATGCCCTATATCTTATAAAAATAATAGAAAATAGCTGTAGTGCCCAATAAATTCCCAAAAAATACCCCCAGATTTAGAAAAATATCCTCTTCATTATAAAACCTATAGATCAGGCTTCTAATGATTAGTTTTTCAAGGTTTTTGACTTAGATGCAATGCTTCCTTTTAGAATTATATTAAATGGAACAAATTATATATGAGCAATATGAGATCTCAAGAAATTACTTTCAAACCCAAAAATCATTTAGAAACCTCATGCATACCCTGATTTGAACTACTTACCTAATATTAGATCTTTTGCTATTAAAATCAAATTATGTGTTTATAGCCCCTTTTTAATTCTAGAAATTAGAACAAATATCAGAAAAATATGAAATCTAGACCAGACCCCAAGAATGACCTCCCGACCATTATAAAAATATCAAACATAACTTCCAGGTTGTTTGAACCTAAATTTGACCTAACCCCTAATTTGAACCTAAATACCATTAATAATGGTGAATTTTGTATTAATGATGAATATTTGTTATTAATTAGGTGATGACCAGATTATCTAGGTGATCATGTATGTATAAAGTATCTCTAAACTCAGGTATGTGGATATAAGTATAAGACTAGTTTTGTTGTATGATTTAATTATGAGTAAATGCTTGCATGTAGTTGCATAATCTTGTTGGATTTATATCTATAAATATTGTCTCTTTTCCGCCTTGAACATCAAGAACACTAAGGAAATATAATGGAATGTAGTTACTGGTGGTTCATTAATCTCCCTATTAGAGAGGGAAAGTATTAATAATGACTAGCACCTCCCTAATGGTACAAGGTACGTAGGGAGATTCCTAATGGTACAAGGTACGCGGGGATAGGGCCCAATAATATATGTTTGTGCTAAGTCCACCATAGTAATACATGTCCATTGAAATATGATTAATAACTTTGGTTTACCTAATTTTCCACCTTAAATAATGCTTTCCTTTTCTTTCTTCTTTTTCAAGTATTTTAAATATACCATCATAGTATAGTATCTTTCAACCATATACCAACTTTATGTTGATTCGTTGTTTCATGTATGTTTTAGGTTCAGAGCTAGCATGGGATAAAAGAAAAGGATGTGAGTAGTTGTATAGGTTTACCTATTGTGTGTAGATCCTAGTTAGCATACATGTTCATAGACTATAGAATTTTCATTCAATATGCAAATGTAAATCATTTTGTAATAATTCATTTGTAATAAATTACAAGTTGAATGTTGAGAAATGTTATGGTGTATGCCTATGGTTGAATGTTCATGTATGTGTATTTTGCTTCCACATCGCTCTCTGATATGATTAATTGCTAATGTTTTCAGATTTGTCTTCTTGGGCCTTCTAAGTCTCAAGACGGAAAAATCTGGGGACGTTACAGTGATCATGTATCAATGATTCAAAGATTTCTCTATTTCAAAATTACAATTTCAAACTTATGTCTTTCATGTTTCATATGAACAGAGAGAGAATATACTAAGTCATACAAGGTGATGTCAAGATTAGAAGTCATTATATACTGGTAAGATAAACATGTATAATAGCTAAACCTGTACAACTGCTCACATCATGTTCTTTTATCACATGCTAGCTATGAACCTAAAACATACGTGAAACAATGAATCAACATAAAGTTAGTACGTGGTTGAAAGATACTATACTATGCTGGTATATTTAAAATGCTTGAAAAAGAAGAAAGAAAATAAAAGCATTATTTAAGGCATAAAATCAGGTAAACCAAAGTTATTAATCATATTTCAATGGACATGTATTACTATGGTGGACTTAGCACAAACATATATTATTGGACCCTCTCCCCGCATACCTTGTACCATTAGGGATCTCCCTACATACCTTGTACCATTAGGGAGGTGCTAGTCATCATTAATACTTTCCGTCTCTAATAGGGAGATTAATGAACCATCACTAGCTACATTCCATTATATTTCCTTAGTGTTCTTAATGTTCAAGGTGGAAAAGAGACAATATTTATAGATATACATCCAACAAGACTATACAACTACATGCAAGCATTTACTCATAATTATATCATCCAGAAAAACTAGTCTTATACTTATATCCGTGTACCTGAGTTCAAAGATTCTTTATACATCCATGATCACCTAGATAATCTAGTCATCACCTAATTAATAACAAATATTCATCATTAATACAAAATTCACCATTATTAATGGTATTTAGGTCCAAATTTGGGGTTACGTCAAATTTAGGTTCAAACAACCTAGAACTTATGTCTGATATTTTTATAATGGTCGGGAGGTCATTCTCAGGGTATGGTCCAAATTTCACATTTTTCTGATATTTGTTCTAGTTTTTAGAATTAAAAAGGGGCTATAAACACATAATTTGATTTTAATAGCAAAAGATCTAATGTTAGGTAAATAGTTCAAATCAGGGTATGCATGAGGTTTCTAAATGATTTTGGGTTTGAAAGTAATTTCTTGAGATCTCATATTGCTCATATATAATTTGTTCCATTTAATATTATTCTAAAAGGAAGCATTGCATCTAAGTCAAAAACCTTGAAAAAATAATCATTAGAAGCCTGATCTATATGTTTTATAATGAAGAGGGTATTTTTTGTAAATCTGGGGGTATTTTTGGGAACTTATTGGAAACTGGAGCTATTTTCTATGATTTTTGTAAGATAAAGGGTATTAACATGGATTTTACTGAGAATTACCTCTTTGGGGTTAAGTAGAACCGTTGGATCTGCCTTAGAAGGTTCCAGATGTGTGCCACGTAACTCCAAGAATATCTAGTTTGCTCTGCTGGCCCAACTTGAACTAGTCCATCTCTTTAAGGGTTCTGCTTGTTGGACCAGACCGTTCTTCTTTCTCTACTCTTCTGACCATCGCACACAAACTCTATGTTCGTAAGCCGCCGCACGACTGGATCCTTGGAGAGCAAGGGTAAATCCTCTCATCATCTTCAATCTACCTCATCTTTGTTTCCAGCAGTGGCCCGAATCAGGGTATCAAATCGGCAATCTGGGCACCGTCCTTGAAGACAGGGGGTGCCTCGGCTTCACTTCAAAACCTCGTCGGCACCATGAATCCTTAGGTGATCATTGTGGTTGGGCACCGCCACGAGTGTGGTATACGGCTAGGAATCACAATGGTGTCAAGATCAAACCTTGCTCATATAGTTGTGCATCACCGATCTGAGGTAGAGGGGTCATTGGCCACCCATCAAGGTGGTGACGACACCAGATCTGTAGCACGGCTGGCTCCTCTGATTGAGAAGTACTCTGTTTTCTCTACAAAATAGAGCTTCGCTCACCATGTTGTCGCGGCTGGAACTTGGTGGCTCTCCAACCACCCAAGGATCGTGGAAGGAAAGTATCTAGGCTCTGGGACCTCCCCTTATTACAGTTGCCACTGATTTGATCTAATATATGTGATCCATTCCATGTTGCCCAACCATGGCGGCTCCTTCTTCAACCTCCATAATTTCCTCTCCACCCTTCCTCCTCAACCTATCTTTATGAGTGTTGGGTTTAGGGCTATAGGGAAACCTCTACAGTGCCAAGCTCCACCTCCTCCAACCATAGACCTCCTTTTCTAAAAGCTAGGAGCCACTAGAAGAGAGGGCACCGTTCTCCTCGCCAAGTCACAGAAAGGGGGAAGCGTGTGGTTAGCTTGTTTAGGTTGTTGTGTAGATATTACCTCTGCCAACAAATTTAAATGATTTCCCCAACTTAATCAGATTTAAGATGACACATTCTGTTCCTCCCATCTTTGGAGGTGAGGGACAACCTCGCAGACAGTCAACTTCATAGGCTTCACGGCACATCCAGAATAGAAAAGGTTGTGTGGGAGGATAGTAAACATGTGACCTAAGTCAGACTATATTCTAGTATTTGAAATCATCAAGTATGCCCTCATTATTTTCTCAAACATTAAACCCCCAGAAATCATGAAATTTTAGATATATGCTCACAATGACACAAGCTAAATTAATTTTTTAGTCTCAAAATGCATTACTTGATCTTGCAAATAAATTCCTCACGCAACCCTATAAATAAATGTATTAATCTTAAATTTATTTCCAATCATCATCAATTCTTGATCCTATAATTCTAAAAATACTTCTAATGATACTAACTCACATATAGGCTCATCAATTGGCAACCCGAGTTCACTGTGACTGCTAAAAGGATATCTTGACCTCATAAGAATCTAAGTCGGTCCATAGAAGCTAGTCATCATGGTTGAAATCATTTATGTGTCATCATGATCAATAATATCTCAAGTCATACCTTTTAGGTGGAAATAGTTCGTAATTGAATAACCAAATCCTCAGTTTGATTTCAAAACATCCATGGTCTTAAAGTACTATATTGGGTATTAAAACCCTAAAATTCAGGGTTATCACATTCACCCCATCTTATATGGAATTTCGTCCTCAAAATTCGACTAATCCCAACGATTAGGTGATATCAAGGAGTTCATGATGTGTGTAGGCTGCCACTTCTAGGTGCCAAACCTATCATAAATTTGGATTTGCCCTATGTTGTCATCTTAAGATATTCGAGTATCTAGGGTGTACTCACCCCACCTTATATAGGTTGCAACATCATCATTAATCAACCTAGTCATTACATGAAATTCCTTCTAAGTTAACATTTACATACCTATCTCCCTAAGAAATAGGGTTTATTAATGCATACAAGTTGAGAAGGTATTATTCAAGTTTTCATATTTCACCCTATTAACCATATGGTGATGTCAAGGTTTCATGCCATGACTTTTTGTATCGAAATTATCAGACTTAACATCTTAATGTCAAGGTTTATGATAAACATCATACTAGAGGATTTCATCATTAGAGGGGATTAATCTTCATATTTACATAGTAGGGTTTTCATTCTATTATGTGAGAGTTATACTCAAACTTAGAAGCATTTATTAAGAAGGATTGGGGTTAAAGAACTATAATTTGTGATCATTTAATCATGATCCACAAATATCTTCATTTCAAGATCAAATTTGTATCTTTCATGCATGATATGAAGGGAAAGAGAAGATATTAGATCAAGGTTATCATGATTTCAAAATTGGATATTACTTGCATGATATAGGAAGGGAATATAGGATAGGTCAAGCTTATACAAGTGACTTTTCATACATAATCATCATAATAGCTCAAGCGAGGTTTCTAGCATCATATATTAAGAAAGAGAAGAAGAAGAAGAAGGGACAACATGTGTGAGTATCTTATGCACAATGCATTTTACTCTAAGAACTTGCATTTCATATATCACCTCACTTGTAGCTAATGATTAGCATTATCGACTTAAGTCACTCAAGATAGGACCTAACCCAGTCAAAGGATTGACTTTCTCATCATGAATTTTCTACCCATCACATTTTTTTACCCAACTCTCACATATAGGATTAACTCATGTAAAAGGACTCAACTCATCTACTCAGGAGTAACACAGCTTAGGACACATCATTCTAAATGTATCTCATATTTTCCATATATTGTAGGGTAGGTCCTATGACCCTCTCCTTATGGGTCCCACTCTCTCTGGAGTTTATCACATATCTTATCCTAACACTGGAGGTTCTCCTTTGTAAAAGATCTTAGCTCATCCTAAGTAGGAAAAGGGAATGTACTTTCATCATCAAGACTTAACCCCTATTTCTTAGAATTGGATCAGACATCATATACAACTTAAATCAATATGAGGAACTTATATAGTCAGAGATCAAACTTAGACACAACTATCCATACTTATATCAACTATGATTCTATCTTCTATTCTTTGTATCACATATCTTGATAAGGCTCTAGAAATCTAATCTAGACCTACACTCTCTTCTAGACTGATGTCACTACCTTTCACTTATGATGCATGAATACTAACTACTATCCAATGTGAGGGACACATTTTCATATTTACATATATATAATAAAATATTATATAGTTTTTCTCCAAGAAGACAAATGTCAGAGAAAACTGTCGAGGCTCGAGCCGATTGGAAAACAAAACCAAATCAGTAAAATGAGTGTCCCACACACAGTAGATAGTCAAGTGCCATGTCACCTAGTGAAATGGTGAGACCAAGGTGTACACTAGTGTAGCTACCCAATACATATGAGCTCTATATGGAAAGGGTTTCACACACTTGTCTAAACCTAGTTCTCGAACATCTAGGCTCTAACCTAGAGGCTAAGTCAAACCTAGTTCTAATAGAACAACTTGCCAAGTTTCTAGGGTTTAAAGTGAAAGGTGAAATTTATTTTTATGTTTCATGATGAGCAATTGTTAGGTGTAGCTATTGTTCATGCTCTGATACCAACTGTAACGTCCCTGGATTTTGCCGTCTCGGGACTTAGAAGGCCCAAGAGGACAAATCTGAAAATGTTAGCAATCATATTAGAGAGCGATGCAGAAGCGAAATACACATACATGAACATTCAACCATAGGCATACACCATAACATTTCCCAACATTCAACTTGTAATTTATTACAAATGAATTATTACAAAATGATTTACATTTACATATTGAATGAAAATTCTATAGTCTATGAGCATGTATGATATACTTGGATCTACACATAATAGGTAAACATGTACAACTGCTCACATCCTGTTCTTTTATCCCATGCTAGCTCTGAACCTAAAACATACGTGAAACAACGAATCGACATAAAGTTGGTACATGGTTGAAAGATACTATACTATGTTGGTATATTTAAAATACTTGAAAAAGAAGAAAGAAAATGAAAGCATTATTTAAGGTGGAAAATCAGGTAAACCAAAGTTATTAATCATATTTCAATGGACATGTATTACTATGGTGGACTTAGCACAAACATATATTATTGGGTCCTATCGTCACGTACCTTGTACCATTAGGGATCTCCCTACGTACCTTGTACCATTAGGGAGGTGCTAGTCATCATTAATACTTTCCATCTCTAATAGGGAGATTAATGAACCATCAGTAACTCCATTCCATTATATTTCCTTAGTGTTCTTGATGTTTAAGGCGGAAAAGAGACAATATTTATAGATATACATCCAACAAGATTATACAACTACATGCAAGCATTTACTCATAATTAAATCATCCAGCAAAACTAGTCTTATACTTATATCCATGTACCTGAGGCAGAGATTCTTTATACATCCATGATCACCTAGATAATCTGGTCATCACCTAATTAATAACAAATATTCATCATTAATACAAAATTCACCATTATTAATGGTATTTAGGTCCAAATTAGGGGTTAGGTCAAATTTAGGTTCAAACAATCTAGAACTTATGTCTGATATTTTTATAATGGTCAGGAGGTCATTCTCAGGGTCTGGTCCAGATTTCATATTTTTCTAATATTTTTTCTAATTTCTAGAATTAAAAAGGGGCTAGAAACACATAATTTGATTTTAATAGCAAAAGATCTAATATTAGGTAAATAGTTCAAATCAGGGTATGCATGAGGTTTCTAAATGATTTCTGGGTTTGAAAGTAATTTCTTGAGATCTCATATTACTCATATATAATTTGTTCCATTTAATATTATTCTAAAAGTAAGCATTGCATCTAAGTCAAAAACCTTAAAAAACTAATCATTAGAAGCCTGATTTATAGGTTTTATAATGAAGAGGGTATTTTTTCTAAATCTGGGGGTATTTTTTGGGAATTTATTGGGTACTGGAGCTATTTTCTATGATTTTTGTAAGATAAAGGGTATTAACATGGATTTTACTGAGAATTACCTCTTTGGGGTTAAGCAAGACCGTTGGATCATCCTTAGAAGGCTCTAGATGTGTGCCACGTAACTTCAAGAATATCTAATTCGCTCTGCTGGCCCAGCTTGAACTAGTCCAGATCTGTAAGGGTTCTTCTTGTTGGACCGAACCGTTCTTCTTTCTCTGCTCTTCATACCATCGTGCACGAACTCTGTGTTTGTAAGCCGTCACACGACTGGATCCCCCGAGAGCAAGGGTGACTCCTCTCATCATCTTCAATCTTCCCCATCTTTGTTTCTAGCAGTGGCCCAGATCTGGGTATCAAATCGGTGATCTGGGCACCATCCTCAAAGATAGGGGGTGCCTCAACTTCACTTCAAAACCTTGTCAGCACCATGAATCCTGAGGTGAGCATTGTGGTTGGGCACCGCCACGAGTGTGGTAGACGGTGAGGAATCAAAATGGCATCAAGATCAAACCTTGCTCATATAGTTGTGCATCACTGATCTGAGGTAGAGGGGCCGTTGGTCACCCATCAAGGTGGCGACGGCGCCAGATCTGTAGCACGGTCGGCTCCTCTGATTGTGAAGTACTTTGTTTGTTCTGAAAAACAGAGCTTCACTCACCATGTTGTCACGGATGGAACTTGGTGGCTCTTCAACCACCCTAGGATCGTGGAAGGAAAGTATCTAGGTTTCGGGACCTCCCCTTATTTCAGTCGCCACTGATTCGATCTGATATTTGTGATCCCTTTCATGCTTCCCAACCATGGTGGCTCCTTCCTCAACCTCCAGAATTTCCTCTCCACCCTTCCTCCTCGACCTATCTCTGTGAGCATTGGGTTCAGGGCTATAGGGAAACCTCTATAGTGCCAAGCTCCACCTCCTTCTACCATAGATCTCCTTTTCTAAAAGCTAGGAGCCACTGGAAGAGAGAGGGCACCGTTCTCCTTGCCAAGTCACATAAAGGGGGAAGCACGTGGTTAGCTTGTTCAAGTTGTTGCGTAGATATTACCTCTGCCAACAAATTTCAATGATCTCCCCAACTTAATCGGATCTAAGATGACACATTCTGTTCCTCCATCTTCAGAGGTGAGGGACAACCTCACAGATAGTCAACTTCATAGGATTCACGGCACATACATGATAGAAAAGGTTGTGTGGAAGGATAGTAAACACGTGACCTAAGTCAGACTATATTCTAGTATTTGAAATCATCAAGTATGCCCTCATTATTTTCTCAAACATTGAACTTGCATATCTTTTGATAGCATCCCCCAGAAATCATGAAATTTTAGACATAGGCTCACAATGACACAAGCTAAATTAAATTTTTAGTCTCAAAATCCATTACTTGATCTTGCAAATAAATTCCTCATGCAACCCTATAAATAAATGTATAAATCTTAAATTTATTTCCAATCATCATCAATTCTTAATCCTACAATTCTAAAAATACTTCTAATGATACTAACTCACGTATAGGCTCATCAATTGGCAACTCGAGTTCACTGTTACTGCTAAAAGGATATCTTGACCTCATAAGAATCTAAGTCGGTCCATAGAAGCTAGTCATCATGGTTGAACTCATTTATGTGTCATCATCAATAATATCTCGTCATACCTTTTAGATGGAAATAGTTTGTAATTGAATAACCAAATCCTCAGTTTGATTTCACAACATCTGTAACGACCCCCGCCTCCCGGTAACCCCCAATTAAGGAAGACCAAAAGGTCGGTGCCGTTATCCATTATACAGGATCAAAGGTTCGACAAATAATCAATAACAATTAATAAACTTTACCAACTAACTGAAAACTGGTATAAAATAAAACTTTGTTTACCTTTTGAAATATGGGATTTCTAATCTTCTATCCATGAAAATGCTAAACTAACTAATCCTCCTGTGCATGTTATTTCTCATTTAATTCCACATCTTCCGCTTTACTGTTTGTTCTTTTCATTTGTACCTAAAACACCGACAAACAAAACGTCGGTCAGCCGAAGCTGGTATGTGGGGGAAACAATAATCATGCAACTACAATAACAAAGTAATCAGCCAATTATCATTTAACAACCAAGATTACATTTTAAACCGTACCACTCAATCCTTTCCTATCCCCTACCTCTGTGCTGTCCCTGCAGTGGACTGAGATCTCACCTCTCTCTAGGTAGATCCTTATTAAACCCTGCATGATCCTACCTACTAGGTAGATCAGTATCTAGGGTTGAGTCGCATGGCACTACCCATAGGTAGTCCAATCTCTAACTCCATGTGACTTGATGGACCTACCCCATTGGTAGCCATTTACTAAGTCATTTAGTGACCTGATGGGCCTACCCCATTGGTAGCCATTTACTAGGTCAACCCATTAAGCTACAGAGGGGACTAGAATCTGAGCTAGTAGGCACATATCTTATGTGATAATCATATTCACATTAAACCTTGCATGAATTTAATACATCCAACAGTTTAATTCAAGTCACGATGGAAACATCGACAAAATCCCGGAAAACTAATTCGGGTAGTCATAAGCGTAACCACATACCTGTTAAGCAGACTTGAAACAGAATAGTCCAATCAACAAGGCAAGCAAGCATTCAATAAGATCCTGAAACAAACATCCAATATCTTCTATCATGGATCATGGTATCCAAGTCTAATAGACCTATTCGAGCCCTAGGGTTACTATTTTATTTTTAGGGTTTCTATTGCAATTAGGGTTTCCTTTCATCTTTTACTATTTTAAACCCTAATTATTCACAAAAGATATTAAGGTTATCCCTTTACAACATTTAACCTTATTTTCGAATTAAAGGCATCATTGTCCATCAATTTAAACCCATTAAACTTATCTTACATTAAAACTATCACTTTTATCCTTTTAATCCATGACAAGATCATTATGCTTATTTATCATCAATGTGTAATTCATTATACTCTATTACTCATATGAATGTTATTAATCACCAATTCTACCTTGATTCATGAGAAAACCCTAATTACTTCATTTAGGGTATTTATCCATCAATTAAGAACTTTAATGCTCGAAATAACTTAGACTTTGCATATTCCAATTTTAATCATGAAATTAATCAATGAAAGCTATTAATAGTCGAATCAATCAACATTAGGGTTTCAAGGCCCATTAAAGTATATTCATGCATATGAAACTTCCAAATTAACTAATTACATGCAAATTCACCCTTTTCCAATCTTAATGATCCTTTTTATCATTAACAGGTTTAGATCAACTTTAATCATCTATTAAACCCTACTAATCACTTTAATCATACCAAAATAGGGTTCTTTAAACATTAATACATTAAAGTTGATATCTTCCATTACTTTTCGAATTGCATAAGGAATCAGGGTTCAATCATATTTTATTTGGATTCCTCTCGATTTTCTGAGCAAGTTTCATGTATAAAGCGTATCTATCCGAGCTACCGTTAATTAGTTATGAATTTAGCAAATTTGACTTACTTTGGGCCAATGGGAGTGCGCCACGTCGCTCGTCTCCATGCAACGTTGCCTTGCTGTTTTGAAAACATTTCGAAAGGACACTATTGCCCTTGGTTAAGTGATCGGGGATGTACACCACGGAGGGGCAGCAACATCATTTGCATATGCTTCATCTCCTTCCTCGCGAAGCAGCGCGCTGTGCGCCGACCAGGCTGACCTGCGGCAGATCAGAAGTCCGCCCTGCCTTCCTGGGGCTCGAGGGCTGCTTCCGATCATCCCGTTAGCTTCGCCTCCCACCTCCGCGCTTGGGGCACCCCCAAACTACGATCTTTCTGGCTGCGTTTGGTCACACAGACCTGCAACCCACGGCTAACAGTAAAGCCGTGCAGCTACCGGCGCGCCCTGGTTAGGGCAGTGCCGCGGTGGCAAAGCCCCTTCCGGAGTCGTGGGGCATCATTCTTCCACCTCAGACCCTTCGTAGCTTCTCATAGCTCCCTGGTCACGTTGTTCTTCTAGGTTAGGGTTTATAGGCGGAAACGAAGAAGAAGAAGAAAGAATAGGAGAGAGGGATGCATGGGGTCCTCCATCAACTCGCCCCTGTGCTCTAGCCCTTTATAAAGGGTTGGGCAACGAAGCCCTAAGGTATCCTATTCACAACTCATATCCAAAAAGAAACATATTCCTTTAAGGATATGTAAACCTTCTCTTTCTTCTTAAACCTCTTGATAATCTCTAATATTTGATTATTTAGGAATTTCGAAAACACTTTCCTTTATTCTTTTTATTCTTGACCTTTAGCCCATTAGCCACTAACTTAAGTTTTACTTAAGTAGAAAATACCACTTTATTAACAAAACCACAACATTCATTAATTGTATAATCACATTATCCTTTTATTTTGCAAATTTCTCTTTCCTTCCTCTTCATTGGGACTCCTTGGATCCCAAGATATTCCATTATTTCGAAATTCTCTTCCAAGGATATTTATTATCCTTCTAGATGCATCTTAATGCATTATTTCACATTATCTTGTTTATTTCTTATTATAATATTTCCTTTTGTGGATTTCTCTTTATTTCTCTCTTATTTTCCTCATTAGTGTTCCTTTTATTATTAGGAATCCTTGGGAAACGAAATTCCACTAAGGATTACCTATTTATTCCTCTTTTCACACATTTTCCACATTTCATCAATGTTTTCAATTTTCTTTATTAATAAGGAAATACTTAATTGATATTTTCTTTTCTTATTGCCTTTTCTTTGCAACTTTGGACTCCTTGGAACCCAAGGAATCTAAGAGGCACGAAATCTTCTTTGGATTTTCCTTCTAGAGGTTTCCAAACCTTTCTTATCTCTAAATCTCAGTTATTCATTAATTAATTGAATATCCTTGTTATTGGGCCCAATAGCCAATAAAGCCCACAAATCAAACAACAAGGCTATTGTAAATGAAATCCATGCATTCATCCATTATTTGTTCATTTATCTTTATTATGAGAAATTAAATTTCTCAACAAATGAACCCAAAATTTGGGGTTGTAACATCCTTCCCCTCTTATGAGAATTTTGCCCTCAAAATTCCATCAAGCAAGCAAACAAACAGGATAAGCCTTTCATATGTCCATCATGGCTCCCATGTGGCTTCACCCTTTCCATGGTGTTTCCCAAGAACCTTCATTATCTCATATGCTTCCATCTGAGTTCTTTCTTACCTTGGTATATCGTACCCTCATAGGTGACTCAGGATATTTCAGCCTCTCAAAAGCTGAATAGGTTCAGGGCTCAGCACATGGCTTGGGTACCTCACATAGTGCTCTAGATCGGACTCATGTAACACATTATACATTATGTTATCCTGAGGGGTAAGGATAAATACAACCATCTCCACCAATCCATCTCAAATGGACCCATTTATCGGGGACTCAGCTTTATTAGCTGTAGCTTAGAGGGGTCGGATTTTCACATCACATAATCTCCCACAGTGAACTACATGTCAGTCTGTTTTGTATTAGCTCGTGACACATGTCACCCTTGGCTCTCTCTCAGCCATTACACGATCAAGTGACTTCATCTGCACACACTGTGGTTCTTTTATGACCTTCACGAGGCCTCCATTACCAACATCATTATAATGAAGTGGTAACCGAAACACCCTCCTTATATAGCTTCTTACATCCCGATAAAGGCTATAGTGGTTAACATTACATCTTAAGAACTTTCTCTTTGTATCACCCTAAACAAGCACACTTGCTCTCATCAGACCCTCTAGTCTGGATCATACTGTCCATTAATATGGGGTGATAAACTGTACGACCACTGAGCTCTTCATGTATCTACTTCCACCTTATGGAAGTGAACCTTTAGGTCACATCAAGAACCTTTGAATTCGCATCATGGTGTAGTTGAACCATCTCATCGCATATGCAGTTCAACCAGATCTGTCCCTTGACAGAACTCTTCCTTTCTTATGTCATCTAGGTAAGGCGATCTACCATAACCCATATTTTATCTTGACCTTCTTGGTCTAAGAGAGACTCACAACATCCATAGTGATGTACTCCCATTCCCTCTGGGGAACTCTTTATACTATATATCCATGCACTGGGTTAATGGTGTTCGTCCTTCACCTCCTAGCTTGCATGGCCACATGCTACATGCAACTTTGTTTTATGCATCTAAAATGCTACCATTACTTACTATCTTTTTAGTACCAAGGTATATCATGTCCTCATGTATTGTTATGATTCCTCAAGCTTGATGCCTCGGAAACCTTAAACAACTTTAATCAGGGTTTCATCACTTTCTTTTCCAATGAAGTGAATTTGAGGTTCTAACACCATCCTTTCACTACATCAAGGACTAAACTGGCTAACTAAACAACCATAACTTGTTCAACCTATCTCATTACATCTGAGTGTTAGCCAAAACACATCTTCTCTCCAAACGTAGGGTTAGCCTAATAACTCCCTTCTAGCCAAACTAGGCAGCTCTATCTCCACCAGAGCATCCATTACCACTTCACATCCTTCGGTATTAATTAACGTTGAAGACATACTCTCCATGTATTCTACTTATCATCTCATCTCAAACTCTAAGTTTGTCTTCATCAAGAAACTCTAAGCTCATACTCACTGTGATCGAACTTGACCTTGGTTAATCTGCAAATTCCAGATAGTTCCTGATAAAACATCCTCATAAGCTGGCTACACTACCTCTCATAGTGTTTGCGAACCATCCATGTATCATTCCTTCCACATCTCTATCATTATTCCTTATAGCAACGTTCCAACTCACAACATCCTTGTCCTTGGTGTATGGCATGCATGCTGTCCTATCTCTCACTCTCATAACAAGAAGAAATAAGCATTTGGCGGCCGTCCAAATACAGAGTTCTTCCTATTCCAAGAGTAGGGATGGTACAGCCCACCTCGCCAGTACACCTTCAAGTCTCCGTTGAAACGTGCCACTTATGTCTCTATATCGCAATCATCATTATATCAAACTTACTTTCATGGAAATCTGGCCTCGAACCTACTTGGGTTTACACACAATCCTTAGTCATATCCTCTAGGTCTATAGGGTACCGGCACTTTTGGGGTCATCCCTCTTCCCATATGCACCAGAGAGTGCCCTACTCACTTGCCCTTTGGGTCACATGAGTTAATGAAGGTGATCAATCTCCTAACCCATGGCCCTCAGACAATGATAGCTGTTACCTCCCGACCCTATGGTCATGTGCAACTAGGGAATTAGGCAACTCCGTCTTTCATCGGTCTTATCCCTACCTGACCCTAGGATAGACTTGGGATTCTCTTATAGTACAGGTCTGACTTAGAACCTTACCCAAGCCTTCATCATCTCTTTCTGCATTCATGACTGACTTTCATCCCTTCACAGGGGTCATGGCAACCTGCCTACCTTGGTCAGGCCCCATTCCGGTTACTCCCATGGTAACACGTCCACGCACTTAGAGATGGTTATCTATGGGCCTATAGGTTCATTTTCATACCATGTACTCTTCACTTAGCTTCTCAAGATCCTATGAGACCTCTTCAGGTCACCTCAAAACCGACAGAACTGGTACACCCCCTACCAAAGGGTTCTCTCCCAGGATGGGAGGAAACTACAACCCGTGACAGCAAGGTCACAACCACCCTTAGGGTTTACACCCGTATGAGCATGCTAAAACCAACAACTACTAAGGCACAAGCGTTCCTACAAAACCATGCTAGGTCACACTCATTCGCTTTCCTCATCATCTGATCAACTTATTCGTGAGGGGTTCATCAAACATACCCTTATCTGAAGGGGTTTTCCTTTACCTCTACACATTAAGAGTACCATGCTCGAAACTATAGAGACTCAAATCTCAACATGAGCATTGGGTACACCGCTTCCCCTCTTAGGCCTAGGAACCCTAGGTTCGCCTCCGGGTGTCCAACCGCATGCTCATTCTCTTAACCAGGAATCCAGCATGTTCAAGATATGTCATGTATTCCCATGATCTTTCTACTCAAGCAACACTTCAGAGTTGATTCCTCTTCCTGGACAACTACTAGGTATAAAACCTCACAACTGGGGCCTTAACCTCCTCAGGGTCTAAAGCACTCTCTATCTCATCTAGTAGGTAATCACTTGTACCATAGGTACCAGAAGCATCATCCTCCCTCTAGGGTTTGGTTACTCTCAAGCTAACCAAGACATCATCAACCTCCAGGGATCATGCATGAGGCAACTATTATCGTCCACTTAGGTCGCATCCTTCTCGACTCCCACTGTTTCTCAAGTTTCGGGGTTTTAGGCTTCCAACTTTCTTGGCCGAGGTCTGCTCCCTCTCTCTAGAGCTAATCCTACAACCAACCTCTCTATAAGAGGTCCTGTCTTTATGAAGGATCAAACTCCTAAGCATGCCCTTACTTGAATGAAGCCTATACTCAAACTTATGTTTACTCAAGGTTATCCATAACCCCTTATGTGTATCTCATAAGCCATCCATCATGATCCCTTGACTAGGGTTTCGTTTAACTGTCCACACTACTGATGCACTCTTGGTGCAAGTTACATCCTACTGGTAACAGCCCTATAGGTTCTTCTCTAACCTCATCCATGAAGGAGTTACCCTTTGCTCAAACATGCACGACCCTCTCCTGGGTTGGGTCGCCAAAGGTACTAGGTTATCCAACCTCTCATGGCCCATATGACGATCCCAAGGCATGTCCAACCAAACACTCGGTCTAACTCATCATGTCATCTCTATCTCTAACCTTCACTTAGGGTTAGGGTTACCATCATCCTCAAAGGATGTGCTAGGTTTCTACCTTTGATGGAGGTCTCTACCTCCAAGACTAACTCTCTCTACTCATCCTCCTGTCACGGAGGTCTATCCTCAAGTCTCTCCTGAGGGCAATGACAACTCGTGTCATATGACCTAAGCATGTATCTATTCCTTTTACGCTTACTCTATTAAGCTTATGTCCATGACATCTTATTTACATGCTTTTTATTAAATTTGGTGGAGGATTCCTTAATCCTTATCAACCTTACCCATACCTCAAGAGGGTGAGGAAAAGAGAGAAAACTCTAATCCTTAAGGTCCTTAACAGAATTTGAGTTGAGAAAGGATGAACGTGATGAGAGAGTCCTAAAAGGTATCTTATTTCGATTCATACCCTAAGACTTTGGCCAGGCAGTCACACGGATCCGGGAGTCCTCGTATTCCGACTAGCGGTGCGGAGGAAAATATTGCCAGCCCTCGGTCGTGATCCTTTTCTAGACACCTCTGTCTTTCGGATAATCCTCTAATAACTCCCTTGGGTTCTATGGAATTTGTAAAATTTAATAATTATTAAAGATTAGATGAGGAACCTATGCTCTGATACCAATTGTAACGACCCCCGCCTCCCGGTAACCCCCAATTAAGGAAGACCAAAAGGTCGGTGCCGTTATCCATTATACAGGATCAAAGGTTCGACAAATAATCAATAACAATTAATAAACTTTACCAACTAACTGAAAACTGGTATAAAATAAAACTTTGTTTACCTTTTGAAATATGGGATTTCTAATCTTCTATCCATGAAAATGCTAAACTAACTAATCCTCCTGTGCATGTTATTTCTCATTTAATTCCACATCTTCCGCTTTACTGTTTGTTCTTTTCATTTGTACCTAAAACACCGACAAACAAAACGTCGGTCAGCCGAAGCTGGTATGTGGGGGAAACAATAATCATGCAACTACAATAACAAAGTAATCAGCCAATTATCATTTAACAACCAAGATTACATTTTAAACCGTACCACTCAATCCTTTCCTATCCCCTACCTCTGTGCTGTCCCTGCAGTGGACTGAGATCTCACCTCTCTCTAGGTAGATCCTTATTAAACCCTGCATGATCCTACCTACTAGGTAGATCAGTATCTAGGGTTGAGTCGCATGGCACTACCCATAGGTAGTCCAATCTCTAACTCCATGTGACTTGATGGACCTACCCCATTGGTAGCCATTTACTAAGTCATTTAGTGACCTGATGGGCCTACCCCATTGGTAGCCATTTACTAGGTCAACCCATTAAGCTACAGAGGGGACCAGGATCTGAGCTAGTAGGCACATATCTTATGTGATAATCATATTCACATTAAACCTTGCATGAATTTAATACATCCAACAGTTTAATTCAAGTCACGATGGAAACATCGACAAAATCCCGGAAAACTAATTCGGGTAGTCATAAGCGTAACCACATACCTGTTAAGCAGACTTGAAACAGAATAGTCCAATCAACAAGGCAAGCAAGCATTCAATAAGATCCTGAAACAAACATCCAATATCTTCTATCATGGATCATGGTATCCAAGTCTAATAGACCTATTCGAGCCCTAGGGTTACTATTTTGTTTTTAGGGTTTCTATTGCAATTAGGGTTTCCTTTCATCTTTTACTATTTTAAACCCTAATTATTCACAAAAAATATTAAGGTTATCCCTTTACAACATTTAACCTTATTTTCGAATTAAAGGCATCATTGTCCATCAATTTAAACCCATTAAACTTATCTTACATTAAAACTATCACTTTTATCCTTTTAATCCATGACAAGATCATTATGCTTATTTATCATCAATGTGTAATTCATTATACTCTATTACTCATATGAATGTTATTAATCACCAATTCTACCTTGATTCATGAGAAAACCCTAATTACTTCATTTAGGGTATTTATCCATCAATTAAGAACTTTAATGCTCGAAATAACTTAGACTTTGCATATTCCAATTTTAATCATGAAATTAATCAATGAAAGCTATTAATAGTCTAATCAATCAACATTAGGGTTTCAAGGCCCATTAAAGTATATTCATGCATATGAAACTTCCAAATTAACTAATTACATGCAAATTCACCCTTTTCCAATCTTAATGATCCTTTTTATCATTAACAGGTTTAGATCAACTTTAATCATCTATTAAACCCTACTAATCACTTTAATCATACCAAAATAGGGTTCTTTAAACATTAATACATTAAAGTTGATATCTTCCATTACTTTTCGAATTTCATAAGGAATCAGGGTTCAATCATATTTTATTTGGATTCCTCTCGATTTTCTGAGCAAGTTTCATGTATAAAGCGTATCTATCCGAGCTACCGTTAATTAGTTATGAATTTAGCAAATTTGACTTACTTTGGGCCAATGGGAGCGCGCCACGTCGCTCGTCTCCATGCAACGTTGCCTTGCTGTTTTGAAAACATTTCGAAAGGACACTATTGCCCTTGGTTAAGTGATCGGGGTTGTACACCACGGAGGGGCAGCAACATCATTTGCATATGCTTCATCTCCTTCCTCGCGAAGCAGCGCGCTGTGCGCCGACCAGGCTGACCTGCGGCAGATCAGAAGTCCGCCCTGCCTTCCTGGGGCTCGAGGGATGCTTTCGATCATACCGTTAGCTTCGCCTCCCACCTCCGCGCTTGGGGCACCCACAAACTACGATCTTTCTGGCTGCGTTTGGTCACACAGACCTGCAACCCACGGCTAACAGTAAATCCGTGCAGCTACCGGCGCGCCCTGGTTAGGGCAGTGCCGCGGTGGCAAAGCCCCTTCCGGAGTCGTGGGGCATCATTCTTCCACCTCAGACCCTTCGTAGCTTCTCATAGCTCCCTGGTCACGTCGTTCTTCTAGGTTAGGGTTTATAGGCGGAAACGAAGAAGAAGAAGAAAGAATAGGAGAGAGGGATGCATGGGGTCCTCCATCAACTCGCCCCTGTGCTCTAGCCCTTTATAAAGGGTTGGGCAACGAAGCCCTAAGGTATCCTATTCACAACTCATATCCAAAAAGAAACATATTCCTTTAAGGATATGTAAACCTTCTCTTTCTTCTTAAACCTCTTGATAATCTCTAATATTTGATTATTTAGGAATTTCGAAAACACTTTCCTTTATTCTTTTTATTCTTGACCTTTAGCCCATTAGCCACTAACTTAAGTTTTACTTAAGTAGAAAATACCACTTTATTAACAAAACCACAACATTCATTAATTGTATAATCACATTATCCTTTTATTTTGCAAATTTCTCTTTCCTTCCTCTTCATTGGGACAACTTGGGTCCCAAGATATTCCATTATTTCGAAATTCTCTTCCAAGGATATTTATTATCCTTCTAGATGCATCTTAATGCATTATTTCACATTATCTTGTTTATTTCTTATTATAATATTTCCTTTTGTGGATTTCTTTTTATTTCTCTCTTATTTTCCTCATTAGTGTTCCTTTTATTATTAGGAATCCTTGGGAAACGAAATTCCACTAAGGATTACCTATTTATTCCTCTTTTCACACATTTTCCACATTTCATCAATGTTTTCAATTTTCTTTATTAATAAGGAAATACTTAATTGATATTTTCTTTTCTTATTGCCTTTTCTTTGCAACTTTGGACTCCTTGGAACCCAAGGAATCTAAGAGGCACGAAATCTTCTTTGGATTTTCCTTCTAGAGGTTTCCAAACCTTTCTTATCTCTAAATCTCAGTTATTCATTAATTAATTGAATATCCTTGTTATTGGGCCCAATAGCCAATAAAGCCCACAAATCAAACAACAAGGCTATTGTAAATGAAATCCATGCATTCATCCATTATTTGTTCATTTATCTTTATTATGAGAAATTAAATTTCTCAACAAATGAACCCAAAATTTGGAGTTGTAACATCCTTCCCCTCTTATGAGAATTTTGCCCTCAAAATTCCATCAAGCAAGCAAACAAACAGGATGAGCCTTTCATATGTCCATCATGGCTCCCATGTGGCTTCACCCTTTCCATGGTGTTTCCCAAGAACCTTCATTATCTCATATGCTTCCATCTGAGTTCTTTCTTACCTTGGTATATCGTACCCTCATAGGTGACTCAGGATATTTCAGCCTCTCAAAAGCTGAATAGGTTCAGGGCTCAGCACATGGCTTGGGTACCTCACATAGTGCTCTAGATCGGACTCATGTAACACATTATACATTATGTTATCCTGAGGGGTAAGGATAAACACAACCATCTCCACCAATCCATCTCAAATGGACCCATTTATCGGGGACTCAGCTTTATTAGCTGTAGCTTAGAGGGGTCGGATTTTCACATCACATAATCTCCCACAGTGAACTACATGTCAGTCTGTTTTGTATTAGCTCGTGACACATGTCACCCTTGGCTCTCTCTCAGCCATTACACGATCAAGTGACTTCATCTGCACACACTGTGGTTCTTTTATGACCTTCACGAGGCCTCCATTACCAACATCATTATAATGAAGTGGTAACCGAAACACCCTCCTTATATAGCTTCTTACATCCCGATAAAGGCTATAGTGGTTAACATTACATCTTAAGAACTTTCTCTTTGTATCACCCTAAACAAGCACACTTGCTCTCATCAGACCCTCTAGTCTGGATCATACTGTCCATTAATATGGGGTGATAAACTGTACGACCACTGAGCTCTTCATGTATCTACTTCCACCTTATGGAAGTGAACCTTTAGGTCACATCAAAAACCTTTGAATTCGCATCATGGTGTAGTTGAACCATCTCATCTCATATGCAGTTCAACCAGATCTGTCCCTTGACAGAACTCTTCCTTTCTTATGTCATCTAGGTAAGGCGATCTACCATAACCCATATTTTATCTTGACCTTCTTGGTCTAAGAGAGACTCACAACATCCATAGTGATGTACTCCCATTCCCTCTGGGGAACTCTTTATACTATATATCCATGCACTAGGTTAATGGTGTTCGTCCTTCACCTCCTAGCTTGCATGGCCACATGCTACATGCAACTTTGTTTTATGCATCTAAAATGCTACCATTACTTACTATCTTTGTAGTACCAAGGTATATCATGTCCTCATGTATTGTTATGATTCCTCAAGCTTGATGCCTCAGAAACCTTAAACAACTTTAATCAGGGTTTCATCACTTTCTTTTCCAATGAAGTGAATTTGAGGTTCTAACACCATCCTTTCACTACATCAAGGACTAAACTGGCTAACTAAACAACCATTAACTTGTTCAACCTATCTCATTACATCTGAGTGTTAGCCAAAACACATCTTCTCTCCAAACGTAGGGTTAGCCTAATAACTCCCTTCTAGCCAAACTAGGCAGCTCTATCTCCACCAGAGCATCCATTACCACTTCACATCCTTCGGTATTAATTAACGTTGAAGACATACTCTCCATGTATTCTACTTATCATCTCATCTCAAACTCTAAGTTTGTCTTCATCAAGAAACTCTAAGCTCATACTCACTGTGATCGAACTTGACCTTGGTTAATCTGCAAATTCCAGATAGTTCCTGATAAAACATCCTCATAAGCTGGCTACACTACCTCTCATAGTGTTTGCGAACCATCCATGTATCATTCCTTCCACATCTCTATCATTATTCCTTATAGCAACGTTCCAACTCACAACATCCTTGTCCTTGGTGTATGGCATGCATGCTGTCCTATCTCTCACTCTCATAACAAGAAGAAATAAGCATTTGGCGGCCGTCCAAATACAGAGTTCTTCCTATTCCAAGAGTAGGGATGGTACAGCCCACCTCGCCAGTACACCTTCAAGTCTCCGTTGAAACGTGCCACTTATGTCTCTATATCGCAATCATCATTATATCAAAGTTACTTTCATGGAAATCTGGCCTCGAACCTACTTGGGTTTACACACAATCCTTAGTCATATCCTCTAGGTCTATAGGGTACCGGCACTTTTGGGGTCATCCCTCTTCCCATATGCACCAGAGAGTGCCCTACTCACTTGCCCTTTGGGTCACATGAGTTAATGAAGGTGATCAATCTCCTAACCCATGGCCCTCAGACAATGATAGTTGTTACCTCCCGACCCTATGGTCATGTGCAACTAGGGAATTAGGCAACTCCGTCTTTCATCGGTCTTATCCCTACCTGACCCTAGGATAGACTTGGGATTCTCTTATAGTACAGGTCTGACTTAGAACCTTACCCAAGCCTTCATCATCTCTTTCTGCATTCATGACTGACTTTCATCCCTTCACAGGGGTCATGGCAACCTGCCTACCTTGGTCAGGCCCCATTCCGGTTACTCCCATGGTAACACGTCCACGCACTTAGAGATGGTTATCTATGGGCCTATAGGTTCATTTTCATACCATGTACTCTTCACTTAGCTTCTCAAGATCCTATGAGACCTCTTCAGGTCACCTCAAAACCGACAGAACTGGTACACCCCCTACCAAAGGGTTCTCTCCCAGGATGGGAGGAAACTACAACCCGTGACAGCAAGGTCACAACCACCCTTAGGGTTTACACCCGTATGAGCATGCTAAAACCAACAACTACTAAGGCACAAGCGTTCCTACAAAACCATGCTAGGTCACACTCATTCGCTTTCCTCATCATCTGATCAACTTATTCGTGAGGGGTTCATCAAACATACCCTTATCTGAAGGGGTTTTCCTTTACCTCTACACATTAAGAGTACCATGCTCGAAACTATAGAGACTCAAATCTCAACATGAGCATTGGGTACACCGCTTCCCCTCTTAGGCCTAGGAACCCTAGGTTCGCCTCCGGGTGTCCAACCGCATGCTCATTCTCTTAACCAGGAATCCAGCATGTTCAAGATATGTCATGTATTCCCATGATCTTTCTACTCAAGCAACACTTCAGAGTTGATTCCTCTTCCTGGACAACTACTAGGTATAAAACCTCACAACTGGGGCCTTAACCTCCTCAGGGTCTAAAGCACTCTCTATCTCATCTAGTAGGTAATCACTTGTACCATAGGTACCAGAAGCATCATCCTCCCTCTAGGGTTTGGTTACTCTCAAGCTAACCAAGACATCATCAACCTCCAGGGATCATGCATGAGGCAACTATTATCGTCCACTTAGGTCGCATCCTTCTCGACTCCCACTGTTTCTCAAGTTTCGGGGTTTTAGGCTTCCAACTTTCTTGGCCGAGGTCTGCTCCCTCTCTCTAGAGCTAATCCTACAACCAACCTCTCTATAAGAGGTCCTGTCTTTATGAAGGATCAAACTCCTAAGCATGCCCTTACTTGAATGAAGCCTATACTCAAACTTATGTTTACTCAAGGTTATCCATAACCCCTTATGTGTATCTCATAAGCCATCCATCATGATCCCTTGACTAGGGTTTCGTTTAACTGTCCACACTACTGATGCACTCTTGGTGCAAGTTACATCCTACTGGTAACAGCCCTATAGGTTCTTCTCTAACCTCATCCATGAAGGAGTTACCCTTCGCTCAAACATGCACGACCCTCTCCTGGGTTGGGTCGCCAAAGGTACTAGGTTATCCAACCTCTCATGGCCCATATGATGATCCCAAGGCATGTCCAACCAAACACTCGGTCTAACTCATCATGTCATCTCTATCTCTAACCTTCACTTAGGGTTAGGGTTACCATCATCCTCAAAGGATGTGCTAGGTTTCTACCTTTGATGGAGGTCTCTACCTCCAAGACTAACTCTCTCTACTCATCCTCCTGTCACGGAGGTCTATCCTCAAGTCTCTCCTGAGGGCAATGACAACTCGTGTCATATGACCTAAGCATGTATCTATTCCTTTTACGCTTACTCTATTAAGCTTATGTCCATGACATCTTATTTACATGCTTTTTATTAAATTTGGTGGAGGATTCCTTAATCCTTATCAACCTTACCCATACCTCAAGAGGGTGAGGAAAAGAGAGAAAACCCTAATCCTTAAGGTCCTTAACAGAATTTGAGTTGAGAAAGGATGAACGTGATGAGAGAGTCCTAAAAGGTATCTTATTTCGATTCATACCCTAAGACTTTGGCCAGGCAGTCACACGGATCCGGGAGTCCTCGTATTCCGACTAGCGGTGCGGAGGAAAATATTGCCAGCCCCCGGTCGTGATCCTTTTCTAGACACCTCTGTCTTTCGGATAATCCTCTAATAACTCCCTTGGGTTCTATGGAATTTGTAAAATTTAATAATTATTAAAGATTAGATGAGGAACCTATGCTCTGATACCAATTGTAACGACCCCCGCCTCCCGGTAACCCCCAATTAAGGAAGACCAAAAGGTCGGTGCCGTTATCCATTATACAGGATCAAAGGTTCGACAAATAATCAATAACAATTAATAAACTTTACCAACTAACTGAAAACTGGTATAAAATAAAACTTTGTTTACCTTTTGAAATATGGGATTTCTAATCTTCTATCCATGAAAATGCTAAACTAACTAATCCTCCTGTGCATGTTATTTCTCATTTAATTCCACATCTTCCGCTTTACTGTTTGTTCTTTTCATTTGTACCTAAAACACCGACAAACAAAACGTCGGTCAGCCGAAGCTGGTATGTGGGGGAAACAATAATCATGCAACTACAATAACAAAGTAATCAGCCAATTATTATTTAACAACCAAGATTACATTTTAAACCGTACCACTCAATCCTTTCCTATCCCCTACCTCTGTGCTGTCCCTGCAGTGGACTGAGATCTCACCTCTCTCTAGGTAGATCCTTATTAAACCCTGCATGATCCTACCTACTAGGTAGATCAGTATCTAGGGTTGAGTCGCATGGCACTACCCATAGGTAGTCCAATCTCTAACTCCATGTGACTTGATGGACCTACCCCATTGGTAGCCATTTACTAAGTCATTTAGTGACCTGATGGGCCTACCCCATTGGTAGCCATTTACTAGGTCAACCCATTAAGCTACAGAGGGGACTAGGATCTGAGCTAGTAGGCACATATCTTATGTGATAATCATATTCACATTAAACCTTGCATGAATTTAATACATCCAACAGTTTAATTCAAGTCACGATGGAAACATCGACAAAATCCCGGAAAACTAATTCGGGTAGTCATAAGCATAACCACATACCTGTTAAGCAGACTTGAAACAGAATAGTCCAATCAACAAGGCAAGCAAGCATTCAATAAGATCCTGAAACAAACATCCAATATCTTCTATCATGGATCATGGTATCCAAGTCTAATAGACCTATTCGATCCCTAGGGTTACTATTTTATTTTTAGGGTTTCTATTGCAATTAGGGTTTCCTTTCATCTTTTACTATTTTAAACCCTAATTATTCACAAAAGATATTAAGGTTATCCCTTTACAACATTTAACCTTATTTTCGAATTAAAGGCATCATTGTCCATCAATTTAAACCCATTAAACTTATCTTACATTAAAACTATCACTTTTATCCTTTTAATCCATGACAAGATCATTATGCTTATTTATCATCAATGTGTAATTCATTATACTCTATTACTCATATGAATGTTATTAATCACCAATTCTACCTTGATTCATGAGAAAACCCTAATTACTTCATTTAGGGTATTTATCCATCAATTAAGAACTTTAATGCTCGAAATAACTTAGACTTTGCATATTCCAATTTTAATCATGAAATTAATCAATGAAAGCTATTAATAGTCGAATCAATCAACATTAGGGTTTCAAGGCCCATTAAAGTATATTCATGCATATGAAACTTCCAAATTAACTAATTACATGCAAATTCACCCTTTTCCAATCTTAATGATCCTTTTTATCATTAACAGGTTTAGATCAACTTTAATCATCTATTAAACCCTACTAATCACTTTAATCATACCAAAATAGGGTTCTTTAAACATTAATACATTAAAGTTGATATCTTCCATTACTTTTCGAATTGCATAAGGAATCAGGGTTCAATCATATTTTATTTGGATTCCTCTCGATTTTCTGAGCAAGTTTCATGTATAAAGCGTATCTATCCGAGCTACCGTTAATTAGTTATGAATTTAGCAAATTTGACTTACTTTGGGCCAATGGGAGCGCGCCACGTCGCTCGTCTCCATGCAACGTTGCCTTGCTGTTTTGAAAACATTTCGAAAGGACACTATTGCCCTTGGTTAAGTGATCGGGGATGTACACCACGGAGGGGCAGCAACATCATTTGCATATGCTTCATCTCCTTCCTCGCGAAGCAGCGCGCTGTGCGCCGACCAGGCTGACCTGCGGCAGATCAGAAGTCCGCCCTGCCTTCCTGGGGCTCGAGGGCTACTTCCGATCATCCCGTTAGCTTCGCCTCCCACCTCCGCGCTTGGGGCACCCCCAAACTACGATCTTTCTGGCTGCGTTTGGTCACACAGACCTGCAACCCACGGCTAACAGTAAAGCCGTGCAGCTACCGGCGCGCCCTGGTTAGGGCAGTGCCGCGGTGGCAAAGCCCCTTCCGGAGTCGTGGGGCATCATTCTTCCACCTCAGACCCTTCGTAGCTTCTCATAGCTCCCTGTTCATGTCGTTCTTCTAGGTTAGGGTTTATAGGCGGAAACGAAGAAGAAGAAGAAAGAATAGGAGAGAGGGATGCATGGGGTCCTCCATCAACTCGCCCCTGTGCTCTAGCCCTTTATAAAGGGTTGGGCAACGAAGCCCTAAGGTATCCTATTCACAACTCATATCCAAAAAGAAACATATTCCTTTAAGGATATGTAAACCTTCTCTTTCTTCTTAAACCTCTTGATAATCTCTAATATTTGATTATTTAGGAATTTCGAAAACACTTTCCTTTATTCTTTTTATTCTTGACCTTTAGCCCATTAGCCACTAACTTAAGTTTTACTTAAGTAGAAAATACCACTTTATTAACAAAACCACAACATTCATTAATTGTATAATCACATTATCCTTTTATTTTGCAAATTTCTCTTTCCTTCCTCTTCATTGGGACTCCTTGGATCCCAAGATATTCCATTATTTCGAAATTCTCTTCCAAGGATATTTATTATCCTTCTAGATGCATCTTAATGCATTATTTCACATTATCTTGTTTATTTCTTATTATAATATTTCCTTTTGTGGATTTCTCTTTATTTCTCTCTTATTTTCCTCATTAGTGTTCCTTTTATTATTAGGAATCCTTGGGAAACGAAATTCCACTAAGGATTACCTATTTATTCCTCTTTTCACACATTTTCCACATTTCATCAATGTTTTCAATTTTCTTTATTAATAAAGAAATACTTAATTGATATTTTCTTTTCTTATTGACTTCTCTTTGCAACTTTGGACTCCTTGGAACCCAAGGAATCTAAGAGGCACGAAATCTTCTTTGGATTTTCCTTCTAGAGGTTTCCAAACCTTTCTTATCTCTAAATCTCAGTTATTCATTAATTAATTGAATATCCTTGTTATTGGGCCCAATAGCCAATAAAGCCCACAAATCAAACAACAAGGCTATTGTAAATGAAATCCATGCATTCATCCATTATTTGTTCATTTATCTTTATTATGAGAAATTAAATTTCTCAACAAATGAACCCAAAATTTGGGGTTGTAACAACATCCATGGTCTTAAAGTACTATATTGAGTATTAAAACCCTAAAATTCAGGGTTATCACACCATCCATTTTTGTTTTCCGCTTTAACGAGTTGGTGCCTCTTTGGTGATAGGTCCAGGGCTGTTGGCCACCCGTGATTGGTCCAACTTAGAAGATTTGACCATGATTGATTGGGTCTAATGCACTGACTTGGATTTTTGGCAAATTCTTATTGGTCATGCCTTTGAAATTCATAACTTTCTCTCTGCTTATCCAAAAATTACAAAACAAAACATGTTGTAGAATCATGAGAATGGTTTCTACCTGTTGGTGTAGATTTTATCACCTGATTCACGAATTCTAAAGATTGAATTTTTATGGTTTTATATCTTCATAATTTCACATCAATATTTTCAGATAGGATTTAAAAGATAAAATTGAGATCTTGGAGTCACATCCATGATTAGTAACTCTAAACTTTCTCTCTAAGATACAATCATGTATCAATCTAGGTTTTTGTCAAAGATTTGAGTTTTTAGGGTTTTGTTCTCACTTATGATCTTAAAAATAACCAAAGACAACACCGCAGATAATAAATTTGTGATTTTGAGTCGAGATATCATTAAGAAACTTTGAACTCATTATTAGATCTTTCACATGAGATAACCTAGGGTTTTATCGATGGATTTGGATTTCTAGGGTTTCACAATACATATATACTTTAGAACATAAACCCTAACTGATGGATCTAAAGTTATACATAGGTTGAGTTGACTTTAGACTTGGAGGGTTAGGATTCAAACTTTCATTACTTATTTTAATCTTGATTGTTCTTGAACATATCTTCAAGTTTCTTGCTACATCTTGAATTTTTGATCATGTACTCATTTAAGGTCCTCTGACCTGATTTGTGACTTGGATGATCTCATCTTCATATTTATCTCATTCTTAGTGAATTCATATTTATTATGATCAAATGAAAATCTTGCCTTTACATTATTGTGTGAGTGCAAATAGACTAGATTTTGTGATCAGTAACCTAACTATTTAATAAGTCCTTACTTAGTATGTATGCCTCACCTATTAAGCCTATATTTCAGGAGATCTGATGTGTTTGGAGATTCCAGTACTACCCCTCAGTCCAATGTTACAAACAAATTCTCCACACTATAGAACCCTCATTTTGCCTCCTAGGAAAAATTGTAACTCCGCTCATGGGGTTGGTAACACCACCGCCTTTACTTTGACTGGTCTCAACCCTGAGTAAGAGTTAGCCTTCATGCTATAGTTTCTCACCACAACCATGGTGGGAAAGTTGAACACCCCTCTAGTGTTGGATAAGTTGAAGGAGTACGCTCTGACCGATTTCATGCAAATGCAACACCCCTACTTCAAGGGTGAATAGGATATGGAGATGGTCAATAAGGTCGATTACTGGGTTTTAACGGTGAGGCAAACTTTTCAGGGTATGGCATTCCCTACTCACCAGAAGGTCAGGTTCGCTTTGTGCGTGCTGGATGAACCAGCGCATGTCTGGTGAAATAGGATTACACAAACTCATGACATCTCTACTATGACCTGGGAGAAGTTCTTAACACTATTCTATGGGAAATGCATCTTCATTGCTGCTCTTAATAAGAAGGAAGTAGAATTCTATATTCTAAAGTAGGGATCATTATCTATTCCTACTTATGTACAACAGTTCTTGTTGCTTGAGCGTTATGCGTTGGGGTTGAGTGAGGATCATAGGGCTGATCTATTCTTGCAAGGACTTAATTACCATGTGGGACGTCATCTATTCCATCAAATTCCTCTCACCTTTTAATAAATGGTCGACAAGGCCTAGTTGTAGGAGTGTATCTTGGTTTTCAAGTCCCCTCATAGAATAACGAGAGGAAGAACTCTAACTATGGTCAATGTAGGGACAAGTGTAACTGTTGCTACCGCCACCATCCCCCTAGAAAGTTCCCACAAGGAAAGGTAGTTGCACCAAGAAATGGTAGGCTTGAATATGTCATGAGTGTGGATAGGCTGACAATTTATACCCCAGTGCCCTCGACTGTAGCAACGTCATGTTCTTGTCCAGTAGCTTTCTAATCAGCCTCAGCCTTGCCCTGATCCGCCTCCAAGAAACAATAATAATAACAACAATCCTCAAGGTCGACGTCCCCCAGTAGTTTGCGTGTTGGATGTGTTTTTGCTATGGATATTGCATATTTTGGTGATGACAATGATGTAATAGAAGGTATCGTACATCTCCATCTACATCCTATATAAGCTCTATTTGATCATGGTTCTTCTAATACATCTATATCTTCTAAACTTATTGAGATGTTAGACATAGAGCCTACATATATGGACTATATTCTTAGTATTCAAAGCGCTAGTGGTAGGATATGCTCATCTTATATGTATACCCCACCCATGGATTTATGTATACCTAGAAATATGTTTACAACTAAGTTCATCTTCTTAAACATGACGTCTTGTAACATCATCTTGGGTATGGATTGGTTGAAATAGTTTAAGACATCCTTGTTTTGTAATTAGAAGAAGGTTAGCTTGCTTCACACTAACGGTGAACGGTTTTTCATAAAAGGCAGAAAATGTGAAGATAGTCAATTCATTATATTGGCATGCAAGCTAAAAAACTTATATCCCATGGATGTCGTACTTATTTGGCCTCCATTGTCTTGGACCCTTCACCACCTCATCTAGCAAAAATTGAAGTGGTTCATGACTTTCTTGATGTGTTTCCTGAAGAGTTACCTGGTATTCCCCCTTCTTGAGAGGCCAGTTTCACCATTGATCTCGTATTGGGTACCACCCACACATCAAAACCACCCTATCGTATGGCACCCATGGAACTTGTAGAAGTTAAGAAACAATTGCAAGAATTTCTTGACAAGGGGTTTGTTTGCCTCTGAGTCTCTTCATGGGGATCTCATGTTCTGTTTCTATAGAAGAAGGATGGTTCTTTGAGGATGGGTATGGATTATAGAATGTTGAATCAAGTGACGGTGAAGAACCGATATCCTCTATTGTGCATTGATGATCTGCTTTATTAGTTGAAGTCTACTATAGTTTTCTCTAAAATGGGTTTGTGAAGTAGTTACTATCAAGTGTGAGTAAAAGATAAAGACGACCTTCTGTACTCTCTATGAGCAATATGAGTTCCTAGTGATGCCCTATGCTTGACTAATGCCCCTTTCACTTCTATGGACTTGATGAATCAGGCTTTTCATATATATCTGGACGACTTCATGGTAGTATTCATCAACAATGTTCTCATATACTCTAGTATGATGGGTGAACATCGATAACATTTGTGGATTGTATTGCAGACACTTCGTGAAAACCAACTGTATGCCAAGTTTCTATGTGTGAATTCTGGATAAAGGAAGTGATGTTCTTAGGCTACGTCATATCAGTGGGTCACATAGATGTGGATCTAGCAAAAGTAGAAGTTGTGACTAAGTCACAACCTCCAAATAACCCTTCTGAGATACGAAGTTTCTTGGGCCTCGCAGGTTATTACTGACAGTTTATCAAGAATTTTTCTGAGTTGGCTATGACTCACAAGGACACCAAGTTTACCTGGTCCCAAGAATGTGAAAAGAGTTTTTGAGAAGTGAAGCATTGTCTCACCTCAACTCCTATTTTGGCCTGACTTGTAGAAGGAAAGCCTTATGTTATATTCAATGATGCATATAGACAAGGCTTAGGTTGTGTTCTTATGCAAGAAGGACGAGTTATAGCCTATGCCTCCTGCTAGTCAAAGACAAATGAAGAGAACTGACAGACCCACAATCTTGAGCTCATAGCTATAGTTCATGCCATCAAAATTAGGAGGCATTATCTGTATGGTGTGTAATTTGAAGTTTTCTTAAACCATAAAAGTATTCACTATCATATGATGCAAAAAGACTTGAATCTGAGATAAAGGTGTTGGATGGAATTTTTGAAGGATTATGATTTCACTATCACATATCATCCTGTAAAATCCAACGTAGTTGTAGATGCTCTTAGACATAAGAAGGTTGTCATTTGTGCATCTCTTTGTATTTTTGTGTGGAAAAGCATGAAGCATGTTTCTAGATGGAGACTTGAGTTAAAGGATAAATTACATGATGTTGTCATGGATAAAATGTGTGTGCACATGTCTAGTCTCTCTGTTACTCTGTATTGGATCTCTGAGGTTATCGCGGCACAGGTAGCTAGTCCCGACCTTGGGGAGATCAACACCATGATGGAAAGACCACAATCTGGTTTCTCTAATGGTTTTGATGGTGCAATATGTTTTCTTCACCGTTGGTGGATACCATATGCGCATGACTGAGACAAAAGGTGTTGAGTGAGGCTCATGGTTTGAAATATATAATTCACCCTAGCACCAAAAATATGTACAAATATCTATAGAAAAGTTTCTGGTGGAAAAACATGAAGAAGGACACCACTGATTTCATTGCAAAATGTTTTACATGTCAACAAGTAAAGATTGAACATCAAAGGCCTGGTGGAGTTTTGCAACCACTCGAAATATCTAAGTGAAAGTGGGAAAATATTATGATGGATTTCGTGATAGGATTTCCAAAATCTAGAGGTGGTTATGATGTTGTCTGGGTTGTGATGGATCAACATACTAAGTATGCTCATTTCTTGCCTTTTAAGACTACATATAAGATCTCAGACATGGCATAGATTTATGTAGACTGGATTGTGTGACTGCATGGTGTTCCAAAGTCTATTGTGTTAGTTAGAGACCTTAAGTTTACTTCTTGCTTGTGTAGGTAGATTTAAGAGCAGATGGGTTTAGATTCATGTTTTAGTACTTCTTACCATCCCAGACCGGCGGTCAATCTGAAAGTATAGTCCAAATTCTAGAAGATCTCTTATGATCTTGTGTGATGGAATGGGGAGGAATTTTGGATAAATATCTCCCTTTAGTTGAGTTTGCTTACAACAATAGTTACCAAGAAAGTATAGGCATGGAACCCTTTGAAGATTTGTATGGAAGACCTTGTTGTTCACCATTACACCGGGATGAAGTGGGTGAACATACTTTGGTAAAGACTGATGACATGCAATTAATGAAGGAGAAGATTGTTCTAATACAGAAATGGATGAAATCAACACATGATTGTCATAAGATTTATGTAGATAAAACGAGGGTGGATGTGAAATTTTTGATTGGAAACTATGTTTTCTTGAAAATAAAACCTATTTGGTATATTGCAAGATCTAAGGTGAAAGGAAAGCTTAGTCCTCATTATGTGGGACCCTTTGAAGATCTTGATAAGATTGGGGAGTGTTCTTATCATTTGGCATTACCACCTTCTTTTTATAAGATTCATAATGTTTTTCATGTGTTCATACTAAAATAATATGTGAAATATCCATCCCATGTGTTACCTATCAAACCCATAAAGATTCTTGGAGACTTGACTTATGAAATATATCATGTGAAGATTCTTGACTCCCTAGTGAAGCAATTGTAGCACAACAAGATTGAATTAGTGAAGGTTTTATGTAAGTATCATGTCTTAGAGGAAACAACTTGGGAGCTTGAAGAAGAAATGTTACAAACTCACCCTTCCCTCATTGCTTGAGATTTTGGGGATGAAATTCTTTTAAGGGTAGGAGAGTTGCAACATACTCAAATTTTGGTAATTATCACCTTCTACTCTCTTTTTTTAATATTTTATGTTGAACCCCTCTTAGTAGATTGGTAGGTACTAGGATGTTAATATCTTTCAAATATGAGAGTTTAAGACAAAAGTATAAAGAATTGAAGCCTTTATAAAAGAATTTTGGATTATTCATTAGTTTTGGGATTTATTGTGTAAAATTAAATTAAGGCATTTAAGAATAAAGTTATCCTAATATAGTTTTCTTGTGCGTAGGTTTGGTTAAGTGAGAGCTACATATAGAATTTGGTTAAGAAATGATAAAGAATGCATTAATATGAAGAAAATACACTTTCCCTCATATTGGGTGTTTCATGCATTAAAGTTTTCCAAAAGGTAAATTTGACTCCAAGATTGGATTCTTTGGGTACTTATTACCTTACCCTCCAAATTTCACTATATTTGGAGATTGTTTACTCATCCAATTTAAGAGAGAAAGAAAAAGAAATTAATCTCTTATCAATTTATTTGATTTTGATTTTAATGTCATGTTGTTTTGGGAAACATAGTTGATTCACATTTGATCTCCACCGTAAGATCATGGTCTGATGAGCCTCAACTCTTCTCCTACCTTGTGTCAAATAAGGTTGTAGGCGGGTAGTTGGTGCGAGAGTAAAATGAGGATTTCTCATCCATTACTCCATCTTTTCTCAAAATTTCTTTGACAATGTATTCCTCTTTCAATTTCACACTGACTCACGTATTACTTGTGAGTTTTTGTCAAGTATTTAAGATTTTCCCAATTTTCCTCTCAAGGCTCTCGAACCCCACCTTCACAGAATCCTAGGGATGAACCCTATATATGTTTGACCCCTCCTAGGGTTTCTCCTCATTGCGAGCAATCATTCCCTTGAGTCAATTGTTCCTTTGATCATGTAATTTCCCACCACCAAGCAATTCTTCCTCTTGACTTGTAGTGCCCCCCACCAGAAGCTGGTTCCATTAGTCTCCAATTTCATTAGGGGGTAAGTTACTTGAGTTTAGCCCTTCGTTGATGTAGCTTCAGATTGATGTTTCAAAGCCATGACAGGAATGCACCACATCCACGTCGTGTAGCTCTGGATACACCTCACATCTATGGCAAGCGGGTGAGGAAGGGGATGAGTTCCCATCAAATTTCTGATTTTGCCCTCACCCTATTTACTTTTCTTGTTTTCTCACCAAGGGCGGTAAGGTATTTTTACCATCTGTCTTTTTTTTCTGCTTTGACAAGTTGGCACCTCATTGGTGACGGGTCAAGGTCAGTTTTCTACCCATGATTGGTCCAACTCGGCTAAGTTGACCCTGGTTGACTGGGTCTAGTGCACTGACTTAGATTTTTTGCAATTTCTTATTGGTCAAGACTTTGAAAATTCATAACTTTCTCTTTGCCTATCCAAAAATTACAAAAAAATATGTTCTAGAACCGTGAGAATGTTCTCTACCTTTTGGTGTAGACTTTATCACCTAATTCACAAGTTCTAAAGATTGGATTTTTATGGTTTTAAATCTTCATAATTCCACATTTATATTTAAAGATAGGTTTTAAAAGATAAAATTTAGATCTTGGAGTCACATCCATGATTAGTAACCCTAAACTTTCTCTCTAGGTTACAATCATGTCTCGATCTAGGTTTTTGTAAAATATTTAAGTTTTTAGGGTTTTGTTCTCACTTATGATCTTAAAAATAACCAAAGATAATGCCATGGATAATAAAGTTGTGATTTTGAGTTGAGATATCATTAAGAAACTTTAAACTCATTGTTCGGTCTTTGGCATGAGCCAACCTAGGTTTTTATCGATGGATTTGGATTGCTAGGGTATCACAAGACATATATATAAATATATATATATATATATATTATAACATTAACCCTAACAGATGGATCTAAACCTATATATAGGTTGAGTTGAATTTAGACTTGGAGGGTAAGGATTCAAATTCTATTTTAGCAACTCAAGTTAAGGTATGTGCATCTTTTCCTATTATCTAGGCAATACCATGATGACTAATAAATTTCCCATATGAAGCATTACTTATTTAAATCTTGACATTCTTGATCATATCTTCAAGTTTCTTGCTACATCTTGGATTATTGTTGATGTTCACATTTAAGGTCATCTGACCTATATTGTGACTTAGATGATCTCATCTTCATATTTATCTCATTCTCAGTTGTTTCATATTTTTTAGGATCAAACTTGAATCTTGTATTTACATTATCGTGTGTGTGCAAATAGACCAGATTTTATTTATTGTAGTAGTACAATTTCACTTCCATATTATATTTACGTGTGTATTACATCCTAAGTGTGTGTTTTCCTCTCATATATTTACAGGGGCGCATGTATTCTACCTAGGGTGTGCGTCTTCCACCCAATATATTTTTAGGATTTATATTTATGGGTCTTGGGCCTACATAAATAAAAATGGTCTAATTGTTTACATGCACTATTTAAAAATTATTATTGTTGATATATGACAAGATTATCTTTCTTTCAATCATCTCTTTTATTATAATGCCTCATCTTTTGTCCTGTTAAATCTTTTGAAACTTCTTATTTTGAGATCTTCTTTATTGCCTAGTTGTAATTTCTACACATAATCATCGTTCATTGAAGTCATTTCCTTTTTGTTTTATTCTACCTTGGGTTTTACATTCAACCCACCTAGAGGTTGTACATCCTGAGGACCAAGAGATAGGTGGTGACACCTAGAGCCAGCTATTGAGGATTTCATAGATGGAAAGGTTATTCACCACAAACTAATCTGAGTAGTTTAAGCTTTGATTTTAGTTATAAATCATCTATGGCTCATCAGTTAAAATTTGATGAGAATATCATATAATAGTTATATTTAAATTTTTGTTGCAAAAAAACTATGTTCATGTTAGCATTCTATTTAAAAATATATTGTGAACCAAAAATATATGAATGGCTTTTATTTTGTTGGATATGATCTATTGCGGTATTTTGCAAGTATTTCCTTAAATTTAAGCAAGGAGTGGTCCCTCCTGGGCCCCACTCCTTACATGTCCATAACTGACGACTATGATGCAGATACAGCTGTTGAATCATCTTCCATGTGTCAGTTTGGTGTTGTTGATGTTGGGTATGGTGGTGTCGTTGTTGGGATGAATAGATTAGTCAACAAGACCACAACATCAGTATGATCAATGGGGTGAGGACGATAAAAAGAACATTTCATTAGGCTGCCCAACGACCTATAATGCTAGTCACTACCCACTGGGGCTAGGAAGTAAGCCCCACAACCCAAAGAGACGAAGAACAAATAGAATTTGCTACAAAAGTTGGCTAATGGGGGTATTCATGCGTATGAAAACATAGTAATGGAGAAGGTCAGGGCCGAAATAGGATTCATTTTGGCTAAAGCACCCAAATCTTCTATATATTTGACACGGGTGAGATATAGATTCTTCTAGAGTTAGGTTCAAGACATTTTTATCCTTCATGAGAAAAAGGATAACTGATAAATATCATTCAAATGGCCTGGGAGAAGACCTTGACAGCCTTGGGATAAAAATTATGAAATAAGGAAACAAAGCTAAAAGCTCAATGTAGTAGAAGGAATGGTGTGTATTGAGGGTAAACAATGAAAAAAGGATTATGCTTCCTGAGAACAGAGGAAGGTTGGCAATTAATAAGAAAGCATGCAGTGAGGATCGTGTTAGACCAAAAAGGCTTAGGTGAGTTGGCATGAATGAGATGAGAGCATGTAATGTCAAGTAAAGGATAATTTTTATGCTCAAAAATGTCATCTTTGTTGTGGAGAGTATGCACATGAGCATTGATGAAACATCCCTATGTCACAACAAAAGGAGGCGACAGTAGTTTGCATATATTCAAGGGCATTGTCGGTTTGAAAAATCTCAATAGACGTTGGAAACTGAAAGGAAACCAACTTGTGAAACTCATGAATTAGTGTAAATACTTCATAACGAGTTCAAAGTAAGTAAAGTCTTGTCATTCTAGAAAAATCATCCACAAATATAAGAGAATAGATATAATTGTTGTAACTAGTAGTTTTGAATAGACCACACACATCAATATGAACAAAGTCAAACATAGGAGATGATTGTTTACATATATGGGGCAAGAAGGACACACGATAGTGTTTCCCTAGATGTCGTGCATTACACTGAATGGAAGAACATGAAAATAAAGAACTATCTAATAGTTTAAGCTTGTCTAAAGGTAATGGCCAAGATGGAGATGGCGTTGAAGTGGCATGGAGGCAAGAAAGGCTCATGGTAGGATAGAGGGTTGGGCAGAGAGATCACCATAGCGTACTCCCTGCCAAATCATTGTTAAATTCCTTCGATCTTGTAAAATAAAATTAGATGGTCCAAAATTTACAAAACATTTGAGAGAATCAACAATTTTTGCTACATATGTCAAATTGTATGGAATGTTTTGAACATAGTGGACAGCAATTAACTTGATTTTAGAAGAGATAGTAATACTGCTACGATGAGTTACTCATTTAATCTACCCATCCACCATGGTGACAAAGGAGTGATGAATAAATGAATTGGATGTCATTAGAAGATGGGGCATACTGGTCATATGTTGTGTCACACCCCAATCCATAATCTAGTTAGAACTAGAAGCAAGCATGGACGTCACAAAGTTACCTTGAGAAGTGGTGTCTAGGTGGGCATAATAGTCAGTAGTAGGTAAATCTTCGAGTTTCCAATCAGAAGTGGCAGAAATTGTAATATTGTTGTTGAGGGCAGAGTCCCCATAATATTGGGCAGCTTGGCAAAGGCATTTGTACTCCTCATGGTATAATGTGAGATCATAAGTTTTAGAAGATGCCTATGGTGAAGGAGGTGCACAACCAAATGTCATGTTAGATGCTTGACCAATGTGGGAAGGTTCTTGAGCAACATGGGTAGAGCCCCTGCCACATCCTCTCACATAGTATGCTAGATAGACATGATTTGAGTAGAAAACGTCTTCAGTGTGGCCCAAATTTACATAATAAGTGCACTTTGGGCGTTGACCTCGTCCACAACCATGGCCTCTGGTCGCCCCAACCGTTGTCAATGGAGGTTCAGATTCAACATTAGGAGAGATACAAGGAGCAAGCATTTGAGATTGGGCCAGGTGTGCATATGTCTGATCCATGGATGGAAGGGTCATGCCAACTAAGAGTAGTTGTCAAACAATATAAAAAATGAGGATGAAGCTCATTGAGGAAGCGTCCAGTAAGGAGAGTTTCGGTTTCTTTGGTGACCTCAAAATAGGTAGTTGGGGAGACAAAAAATTATTCAATTGGATAGGGCCTTCATTACATCATAGTACATGGACATGGGTTGATCCCTTGTTGTTAGGATATGATTTTTTTTCATGGATGCACAAGAAACAATCTTTCTAGTAAAGAACTACTTCATTTCATCCCACATTGTTTGGTGCACTTGTGCCGCATATACTTGACTGCAATGTCACACTAGTACATTCTTGGCCTCTAATGTCACTTTTCTTGACGTCGGATATACCAAAAAACCAATGTTGGATACCAAACAACATCGGTTATTTAGCATAAACGTCACCACAGGTGAAGTCTGGCCGATTAAGAAAAGATACAAGTACCACTTTTTTAACTTCAATTGTATTCCAAGAAAAATGGCGTTTAAGCAACCCGCAAAATACAATTTTTTGGGGGAAAATATTCACCTCCAAAAATTAATATGGGCATCAGTTTTCTTTGAACTGATGACAGACATCTTCGTGCATAATAAATTTTTCCTCCAAAATACTTCTGGCATCGGTTTCTTCTCCAAAAAAGACATTAATTCACATGAAAACCGTGAAAATTTGCACAATTGCTGTCAATTTGTCATCTAGCAATCAATGTCTTAGTGTTCGCACCACGTCCCTGCAAAAATCTCTCCCAATTTGCACTCCAATGTCGCTTTTGTGATAAACAACTTACGACTAACGTTATTATTGAGGCCAATTTTTTTCATTCGGGTGAAGGCCTCTTGCATTGGATTTTTGGAATAAATTGACATTTAACTGACTATATGTGGTGTAATTTTTCTAAATGTAACTGATGACTTTTTCCATTACTGAGGCCGATTTTTTTCATTTTGGCAAAGGCCTCTTGCATTGGTTTTTTGGCACAAACCGATGGTTAAGTGACTATGTGTGGTGTCAGTTTTACTCATCCAATTGACCACTATAGTTGTCAATTTTTTAACACAACCGATGACTAGGTCCCATGTAAGACCCGCAAAATTTCTTTCATCTTCCCCCGTTCTTTGTTACATTGTTCGCCTAACCTAACTCTGGAAATTTTTACCTCCATAGTTGTTGCCATCATATTCCTCCATAGCTGTCGTCACTTCTTTGCTCGAGTTGCTATGTGCTCGCCACAGGCTCACCAATGCCACCACTAGAGCTAGCCATCTCGGTTGGAGCTTGCCGTCGGCCGTCACTATTGGAGCTCATCATCATCATTGATGGAGCTTGCCGCCGTCGCTGGAGGTCTTGTTGTCACCACTAGAGCTAGCCATTGTTGTTGCCATCATTGTCATTGCCTATTGGGTCATCATCACCTGATCTTTGGTGTCGTCTAAGAAGGTATGTTAGTGCTTTGGTCGCCATTGCTTTATGTTAATCGATTTCTCAATGTATTGGTGTTATATACTTCTTTGTTCCCTGCTATGTATTGTTATCTAGTGCTTCTTTCCCTGCTATATATGTATTGTTGGAGTTACTGATTTTTATATATTTATTATGGTAATTTAAAATATAGTAAGATATATTGTGTTAGTCATAATCCCTACGGTGCTCTAGGATGGTAATTAGGAATAGTTACTCTAATTCCATAACCTGTAATTTGTAGATTCCTAATATAAACATGTGGTCACTAAACTATAGTTAGTGACTGGATGTATTGCTTCATCATTCTATGTTATTAATCTTGAATATCAGTAACTATAGTTAGTGGATGGATGTATCGTCTAGTCAAACTATGTTATTAACCTTGAATATTATCGATAAAATTGTAGTTAATGGGCAGATTGCTTCATCGTATTGAGTTATTACTTTTTTAATATCTGAAATCAGTATTATGTATTGGTGTGAAGTAGAGTGAGGACTATGGATTTTTTGATGTATTATTTCTTTTTTGCTTGGGGGCACAATACTCATATGCAATGAGGATGAATATTGGTATTTCATTTGTCTAGTATCATTTAGAATATAAATTATACACAATTTTGAATTTATGTTGGCCTAGAAACATGTGCAAGATTTACTCATTAGGAGTAAATCTTAGTCCCCAGTTTGGGACTGTTCTTGAACACTTAATCTCACGTAGGATGTAAGTGTATAATGTGTAATCGGTTTTCAAGATGTTTTGTCAACACTTCCATGTTTGTTCTCTAAGTACATATGTTGGTGGATATTTTCCCATTTACATCAGCATATTTGGAGAACTGCAGGGAAATGTCCCAAAATTTTCTTAAAAACTGAATACACATTATACACTTACTAATGAGATTAGGTGTTCAAGAATGGGATAGGTGGTACACGCATTCAATACTAAACCCTAAACCCTAATTTGTAAACTATAAACCCTAATTTTTAAACCATAAACCCTAATCTAGCTTACCCTTATCCCTAAATCAAAGATAAATAAACCATAATTTGTAAACCATAAACCCTAATATGTAAATCCTAAACCCTAATCATGTAAGCCCTAAATCCTAATACTTGTTTTTTCTTTGATCATAGAATGGATAGATCACGGATGTCCATTCTGAATCAATGCACCCTGGAGCTTATTGCTACTTTTGACCAGTTTATAAGATTTGTGGAGGAACATAGGAAACAACCTGGAGATAGGTTCTACAGTCCATGTAGGCATTGTCATAAAAACTTGAAATTCAACACTATTCACAAAATCAAAAGTCATGTCATGTGCAATGGGATTATACTGGGATATACATAATGGTACTGGCATGTGGAAAATCTAATAGTGTAATCAATAGATGTAGATAACAATATTTTTTTGAAGAAGAAATTGTCTTCGATGTTGTAGATGTGAACGAACCAATTCCGATAGACACGGTTGATGTGATGCTAGATAGTTGTGGGGTAGAGCACATTGATCCACCTTCCTTATTTAGAAACATAGTGTGTGATGCTAAGAAATTGTTATACTTAGGTTGTATTAAGTTTATGAATCTGAGCGTTGTGTTGAGATTGTATACTCTGAAGGCTAACAATAGATGGAGCAACAAAAGCTTCACGTCATTGTTGTCTTTGTTGAAAGAAATTCTTCCTGAAGGCAACAAGATTCCAATCTCAACATACAAATTAAAGAAAATGGTGTACCCGATGGGAATGAAGGTTAAGAAGATACATGCATGCCCAAATGACTGTGTGTTATTTCAAAATTAGTATGTCGATTTGAAAGATTATCCAAAATGTGGGTGTCAAGGTACAAATTGACGACTTTGGGGAAGTCCAAAAGTCCAAAACTGTCTCTCTTGTCAAGGTGATGTAGTTTCTACCTATAACACCACAATTTCAATGCTTGTTTTCCAATCCAATGGATGTGAAGAATTTAAGGTGGCATGCATAGATAAAGAAAAATAATGATGTGATCCTACAACATGTGTCTGATTCCCCACAGTGGAAGAAGATTGATTTATTATACCCTAAATTTGGTGAAGAAGTCAAAAAATTTAAGACTTGGGCTTTATACTGATGGGATGAATCCATACGAAACTTTGAGCATCCAACATAGTACTTGGCATGTTATGATTGTTATATATAATCTTCCTCCATGGTTGTATATAAAAATAAGTATGTCATGTTATCATTGTTGATATTGGGCCCTAAACAACCTGGCAATGATATCAATGTTTATCTTGAACCTCTGATTGATGAATTAAAGAAACTTTGGGGAGAAGGTGTGATTACATGTGATGCTTTGCATAGAGAGACATTTCATTTGCATACTATGTTGTTTTTCACTATTACTGGCTTTCCAACATATGGAAATTTGTTTGAATAAAGTGTAAAAGGATCCAAAGCATGCCCTATATGTGAAGGGAACATTGATTCAATATGACTAAAATATGGTAGAAATACTATATATCTCAATAATCAAAGGTTTCTTCCAAAAGTTCATTTTTACCAAAGATTGCGCAAAGCGTTCAATGGATCGAATGAGGAACGGAGTGCGCCTAAGCCTATATCAGGGGAGGTTGTTTATGAAAGAGTAAAAGACTTTGTCAATGCACTCGGTAAGAGGTCACAATGTACCATTTGCACATAGAGTGACAAATACGTATACAAGAAGAGGTCCATATTCTAGGATCTTCCTTATTGGAGTTATTTGGTAGTTAGGCATTGTATCGGTGTCATGCATGTTGAGAAAAATATCTTTGATGTCATCATTGGTACTCTGTTGAATATATTAGGTAAGACTAAAGATAGCATCAAATCCAGAATGGACCTACATGAAATTGGAATAAGGAAAAAATTAAGAGAAGTAGTTAGCAGTGATCAGAAAACATATTTACCTCCTACTTGTTACACATTGTCTACAAAGGAGAAGAGAATTGTCGTGAGTGCTTACTTAATGTTAAGGTACAACAGGGATACTCTTCTAATATCCATAGATTGGTATCAATGAAAGATCCAAAGTTGATAGGTCTTAAATCTCATGATTGTCACACTCTATTGCAACAAATATTTCCCATGGTAATTCGATCTATACCGATAAAGCATGTAAGGTTTGCAATCACCAGACTTTATTTCTTCTTCAACACTCTATGCAGTAAAGTTATTGATCCTGAGAATCTCGATAAGTAACAAAGAGAAGTGGTTGTTACCGTATGCCAGCTTGAGATGTATTTTCCTCCTTCATTCTTTGATATCATGGTACAACTTGTTGTCCATTTGACTGGGAAAGTGAAAATGTTGAACCCATTTTCTTGCATGGATGTATCTTCTTGAACAGTACATAAGTGTTTTTAAAGGTGATGTTTGAAACTGTTATCGACCTGAAGGGGGTAATATTGAGGGTTATGTGGCCAGGGAGGTTATGGACTTTTGAAGTGGTTGAGTTGTAATGAAGCTCCTATAAATGACAAGAATATTGAGGACTATTCTGACAAAGGGACTTTAGGAGCACGACTGCAAGTAATCAGTCATGAGTTGTGGGAAAAATCTCACTTGTATATTTCACAAAATATCAACAAAGTGAGTATTTATATCACCAAACGTACCAATTTCATCAAGAAACAATATCCTTGGGTCAATTGAATGTGTCTTGCTAGAGAGCATAACAAGACATTTATTAGGTGGTTTGAAGTTAAAGTCTTATGTCAACTATCTCAAACACCAAATAATGCTGCTAAAAATATCAAATTCATTGACCCAAAAATGAATGTCATGTCTTATGTAGGGTTGGACATAAATGGGTTTTCATATTACACAAAGCGTCAAGATGATAAGAGTTTCATCCAAAATAGTGGGGTCACCCTTCAAGCGTTTTCATTGTTTTTTTTCTAGTGCAAAGGATAAGAGTCCACGTGAAGCAAAAATGTCATATTATGGTGTCATTGGATACATATGGGAGTTTGACTTTGTAGATTTAAAAATTATGGTCTTTAACTGTAAGGTTAATAACACCAAAAAAGTTATAGTGGATGAATTGGGTTTTACATTAGTGAAGTTTGAAAAGATTGGCGAGAAGGGTGAACCATTCATAATGGCATCGCAAGTGAAGCATGTATTTTATGTCTATGATCTTGCAAATGAAAAATGGTCGGTTGTTCTTCATGGTAAAAGGAAATTCATTAAAGATCCTATAGATGAAAAAGGGCACTATAACAAGTATGATGACTCCAGTCCATTCTCAGTTGGCTTGCCAACACCAAATATTGAAACTGATGCTGACTTATATGTGCGTGGAGATCACACTGAGAGAATGTTAATTGATAAAATATCTCAATATTAGAGACACCATGAATATGATGACTGTGATGATGATTACCGTGAGGATGAGCATCATCACGATGTGCACCTTGACACTGGTGTAAGTTGTGCATTTTATAATATGTCTATCTTATTGTATTATTTTATCACATTTTTAAGTTATATCTATTTATGACCTATATGTGTTTTTTGTCAATTTTAGGTTGAGGATGTACGTCTTAAGGATCTTGTCATCTTAATGAGCAGCATAAAAAATAAAAAATAAGAGGCATCATCGTGATAAACAAGTTGATACAACAAAGGGGTGATAGACCAAAGTTGGTCGTTGACTTTCATAATATAGGAAATCCTTTTGGAAGCAACCACGACTCTTTTGTTTCATATCTAGGGGTTCTTACCCATAAACATTTTAGTATAGTAGTAGAATCTTGGCATAAAATTAATGAAAGTAAGAAAGACTTCATATGGAAAGAACTATGTGTGAGATATTATCATTTACAATTTTGTTTTTAAAATTATTTACAAATTTATTTTTAAGAATATTCCATTAAATATATGAACTTTTGTAGAGCATATATGACCTGGATGAAAATCTGCATCGCAAAAAGGTGATGCAACATTGTGGGAGGGTAATGAGGAATTATAGTACAAATCTGACAAGACTATACATACAGGAAGTTGATCAGAGGAAGAAGTCAGTCACTAAGTAATGGATTTATCTTGACCTGAATATGTGGGGGTGTTTGTTGCTATGTCAAAACCGATGAATTTAAGGTATTAAGACTCACTACCCATTTTGAATACAATTTACCTTGACCTTGATCGTTATGATTTACTTACCAATTACTATTGATGATTGTCACTAACCAGGCTGCAAGCGATGCTCAAAGAGAAAGACGTGTAAAGAATGTGCATAACCACATGATGGGTCCATGTGGCTATGCAAATCTTTGCCAAAAGCTACTGCATGTGTCTTCTTCTCAGCAGCCTACTCTTGGGACTGTCGAGTCCTCTACTACTATGGAACCTCTACTTCACCATGATATATGGATAGCTAGGAGGCAATCCAAATCTAGAGAAATAACCTACCCCGCAACTGTTGAGGTGGCTACAAAAATGGTAAAACTCAACTCTCAGAGCAATTAGTATTGATTATTGTTATGTTTTACTTACCAATTACTATTGATGATGATTAGTGGGAGCTCCACAAGAAAGAAAACAAGGCAAGTTCATCTCTGAGGGCACAAGGGATGAATTAACAGTTGCTCTAGGTAACCCATAGCATTCTGGACGCATTAGGGATACAGGTGATGGTGTGGGTATAAGAGCATTCTTTGGTCCATCAAAGTGCAAATCTATCCAGAAAGGGGGATTCTCAAAAGAGGAGGTAAAAGAGTTAATTAAAAAGGGAATTCAGGAAGCAATGAGCCAGTGGGAGACTTCTCAGACAACTACTTAGATAGTACCAGCTGTGTACCCCACTTTTCAAACAAGTTGGACCCCCTACGACAGAGGTGGTTGGAAGTAATCACGTGGACCTAACACCTAGCACGTCTGTTGTAAGTATTTTTATGACATAGTAGTCTTTTCAAGATGATATGTTTACGTATATATAACAATCTATGCAAATTTTTAGGGGCTGAGGCCATGCCGTCTAAAATTATAAGAATATGTCATTGATGTGGATGAGGCTTACCCACCCCTTGCAAGTACCATGCTTCACTGTGCTCCATTACCTACGGATGTGGTTGGCATGTGTCGGAGGCTTGTCTACAAGTCTTGGAAGAAGTATCCACTATCATATGACCACCCAAACAATGAGACGATAGGTGAAGCAGAAGGCAGAGTGGTCATGTGGCTCAAAGCGGGAGTTATCTATATTGATCATGATGTATGGTAAACTTACATTACGTTTTTATATGTATATACATGACAACTAATACTAAAGTATATATATGCAGGACATAGGGCCTAAGAAACCCCTTAAAGCTCATCCTCCTCCACCTCCACCTCCACCTCCTCCTCAATTACTTGGTGGCTTGCATAGGGCCTATTTGAGTCGATAGGTCCTCAATGCAGGGGGTATGGAAATATGGATAGGCTAACATGAAGAAGATTCACCTATGATGGTTTCCATTAAGGAGGACTTTGTAGGTCAATGTTATGATACTGGTATATTTATACAAGATGTTTTGGAGTTGTTTCGTTATGCTTGGTTGAATAAATCTATGATATAACTTTGGATATTGTGAGATCTTATATAGATATATACCTCATTTTATATATGGTGATCTATTTTCTTATATATTAATGCATACATGATATGTGTTTTGCAGCCACTTACAGAGGGCATGTACAGACTTTTCAATGACCCATGTGGGATTTCTAGTTCCATCCTTGATTATCTGTATAATTAAATACCTTGCATATGTTACCCTATACTTCTCTACCACATTTAAATATTCTGGTAAAAAGAAAAAGAGTGTGATATGAGCTCCATACAATATTGGGTAATTTTACTTATTTTGCTTATAATTTTGACTTAAGAAATTACATTAGATTGTGGATTTTGAGTCATATTTTTTTGTCTTCTTATCACTCAGGAATAACCATTGGGTCTTATTGGTTGTTGTCCCCCGATGCTAATTGTTTATTATCTAGATCCTAAGGGTGACAAAATAGACGATGGGGGGCACAGTTTGAAAAGGACATTATTCACATGAGTAAATTTTTATATTTATATCCGTTAATATATATATATATATTACATGACTATTAACTAATGTCAATTTGATGTGTTACATTAACTATATGTCTATTAAATAATTCAGAAAAGCTAGAGGAAAGGTATACACAAAAAGAAAGTGATAGTTTGGGAAAATTTTAGGTAGTTGTCTGACTTCAATGCATATTTTTGCCAACTATGCTTAATTTTATTTATTAAAATTTTGTATGTTGATATTTATAGTGTTTTATACAAGACAACTGTTGGAAATGTGCATACTATGTGATGTGGTATATGGACATGATTGTCAGATATGCAGACATAGACAACGATGAGATACATAATGTAATCCATATATATATAGTCTTGATCATTACAAGTATATAGTCTCATTAGATACTATGAACATATCAAACTTATTAATTATATACGTCATTCTCTTTACAGGTGTTTAAAACAAAAGACTTCGATATGCTATAAAATGTAGTAGACGTACACATTCCCTATATGATTGAACAACTAGATGAGACACGAGAACAATGGGCAGAAGCCTTTGAAAGGAAAGTATACTACGAATTTGATGGGGATGAGGAATGACCTTTCTAAAGTTTGATCTCATTATTTCTATCTTAAACATGTGGTGCTTTTGTTGCAACTTTAAATTTGATGCGAGTAAATTATTGGTGCATATGTGAATGATGACCTATATACATGTGTGTGAATTAATGTGAAGATGAATGAATGAATTGTGTGTGAATGAATGAATTGTGTTTTTACATGTCATGAGAATGGAATTGGTGTATATATAAATGAAGTATCATGTGTGTGAATGAATGTGAAGATTTATGTTTGCACATGTGATTGAAATGGAATTGGAGAATGAATAGAATTATATGCATATATTCCATTTTTTATTGCAAGTTTGGTGTCGTTTTGTTAACCTAAACTCACGGGATGTTGTTAACCTACAGTTTAGAACTCCACTTATGAACTATAGGCTCTGCATCTTGCAGACCATCTAGGCAGTAGGTCTACCATTTAAAAAATCAAAACTTAGTCGTTGGTTGTAACATAAAATAGACACTATAAACATGAGTTGTCAGATTCGGTTAAATAACTGACATTAAAGGACAAAACCAAAACAGTCATGCTGGTCAGCACGGCCTCGATGGGTAGCAAGTCATAGTTTTTAGTTTTTTTGATTTAATCATCACTATACATTGTAGTCGTCAGTTGTTTGGTTTGCAACCGACACTGAACATCAAGATAGGTGTCAGTTGTTACCGAACTGACGATGTAGGGTTTTTACCAGTATCAAATGTGACCTGGTATGGCTCTTGGAACATTGGTTTTTTGAAAGCAATCGATGCCTAATCTTCCTATCTGTATCGATTTCTTTTATCCACACAACCGAGGTTGGATCTCTAGCGTCAATTTTGCCATCCCCAAAGAATCGACGTCTTAGACTTGTAGATGTAGTGTCGCCCACTTAGGTGTCAGTCTATAACTGACGTTATAGGATTGTGTTAACTAACGTTACATGATTGTTTAAACTGACGCTAGAGGTAGTTTCTATACTAGTGTCAGGATCCATAGACCACCCAAAGTCAGAAGTGAACTTGGTTATTGCATGTAGTCCAGGCAGTATCTAATACAGTAGCGACATCCTCACTGATAAACTTGAGTTTACCCCATGCTTCAAAAAATATTTGAACAACATTCATCCATAGTATAAAATATTCATTGATAAGTTTAATAACATATATATGTGGCATATCATTGTAAATGATAGTCATTTTAGTAGCATCTGTTGGATAAATTGGATATTATCATAAATCCCTTTGTTTCGATGATGACAAACATTTCATTCTTGTTGATCTAACGTGCTACTTGAGTGTTGCAGGAATAAAGTGGATGACAAAGTTCTAGGGAAACTATACGCTTGAATGATTGTAAATGTCATGCAATGTAATCAATTGTAAACTTGTACAAACATATAATGTACAAGTACTTAGATCTCATGTAAATCAAGCGTTAGATCTTCCCTAGCCAATCACCACACTTAGATAGGTCATCCCTTTTAAATAGGATCACATATGCACACTCATGCATTTACTTAGTGCCTAAATTGAAAGATTGAAATAGGGTCAATCTCGGTCGACCAAACTCCTCGACCGAGACACTCTCGGTCGACAAACTTCTCGACCGAGAATGACCCAAGTAGCCGTTAGACACAGCTGACAAGGTAGTTGGCAGTTGCAAATGAACGTTGATCCAGAGAGCCTGTCGGTCGACAAAACTTCGACCGAGTAGGTATCTCGGTCGACAAATTGTCGACCGAGATGGTCTCTGACAGCAACTGCAGAATAAAGCAACTAGCCGTTACTAACGCACCTAACTTATACCTAACGGCTAGTTAAGCACTTAGAAATCCCTAGAAGTTGTCTAGAACGTCCTTAAGCATCCATAGGCCATTCCTATAAATAGGACATGCCTTAGGACACCAAAATACACTTAAGCTACACTTGTGCTATACTTGAGCAAGCAATTACATTTGCAATCTGTTTTGAGCAATAGAGCAATTCCTACATTGGCTATTCATTTCCATTGCTCCCATTTCGTGTCCTATAGACTAGCATCTCCTTACCACAGCACTTACACTTCTACACTCATTGGTTAGGAGATCGATACGCTTGATATAGGCAAATCAAGCCTTGTGCTTCAAAGGATAAGTTGTAATTTCTATTTTCCTTCTTGTTCCTTTTTATCCTTTGTATTCTCCTTGCTACTCCTAGGGTTGGAGGCTGCGGATTGGAGAAGGTTCTTCTCGGAGGAGAAGGTGGACTTCAAGCTACTTCAAGAAGGCTATCGCACGGGAAGCTACTTCAAGAAGGCTATTGCAACGGGAAGCTACTTCAGGAGGAAGGCTGCTTCAAGGTGGTGCAATTACTTCTAGGTGAAGGCTGCTTCAAGGTTGGGCGATTACTTCTAGGTGAAGGCTGCTTGAAGGGTTTAGGGAGAGAATTGTAATTTTATGTAAAGTCCTTGCGAGGTAATAAAATTAAATTCTTTCCAAATCCGGGTTGGGTAAGCAACCGGGTAGTGGACTGACAACTTTAGTATTTGCTAAAGTTGGAACCACTCTAAATCCTTGTCCCCTTGTCCAATATTTTTTTGGTTGATTGTTTGAGTTCAATAATTGTTAAAATTATCTATAAAACTCTATTCACCCCCCCTCTAGTAGTCTTTCAGTTGGTATCAGAGCAGGCTTCAAGGAACCCTAACCAGGTCTTGAAGAATGAAGGGTGGAGGTGACTACAACCGCAGGCAAAGGAGCAACTTGGACCAACTTTCAACAAGCTGCAATTGGTGTTTAGGAACAAACCATACAACAATCGGTTGTCCATGGAGAGAAAAGAAGAAAGAGGTCCACAAAAATTGTCTCAATGCTACAACCAATGAAGAAGAAGAAGAAGAGGTAAGCCTTCTTGATTTATCAAAAGAAGAGCTAATTTCTATTCTTGAAGAAACACACAATAAGTATATTGAGTGCAAGAAGAAATTAAAGAAATCTAGTAAAACAAACGATGAGTTAAATGCTAGACTTCTTGCTCTTACATCCGAAAATGAAGATTTATATGCTAAATTAAATAATCTTGGTTTTGAAAAAGATAGCATTGTTTCTGAAAATCGTACTTTGAAATCATCTCTAACTAGTAGTGATGTGAAGATTTTTACTCTAGAAACAAATTATGATCTTCTATATCAAGAAAAGGTTGAATTACTTGCAAAGTTAAATGATTTTCAAAAACAACCTGTTTTGTGTACACATCTAGATTATGATAATATAGTGAAAGAAAGGAATTCTTTATCATCTAATCTAGATCAAGAAAAACTAGATATTAAGAAAAGAATGGATGAGATCGCTAAGTTGCAACAAGAAGTTAGTAGGTTAAGCAACAATGGAATCCTTGATAGAATATTGGATCCTATCATCAAATTGGGAGAAGAGGACTAGGTTATAAGCCCAAAGGGAAATCTCATCAACAACCTAGTTGGAGAAAGACACGAGCACATCAAGCTACATTTGTACCAAAGAACAACCTAGAACAAAACCATAGAAAAAGACTTGAGGTTGATTCTATATGTTGCCATTATTGCTCACGTCTTGGACATTACTCTTTTTCATGCCCATACAAGAAAAAGAATGTTGAGTTAGTATGGGTTCCAAAACCCCCAAACTAAATGGATAAAATTAAGTTGAGATATGACCAAAGACTCTAAGTGGTATATCTCTATGTCTATCTCAACTTAACATAATAGGACACCAAGTTAATCCAAGAAATTAAATTTCCAAATATACATCTTAAACTACTTGTTTAGTTTGGATTCACAAAATGTATATGATTAGTTGAGATTTAACCTAAATGTTGCTTTTATATTTAAATATCTCAACTAAATCGAGCTTTAACTTTCATACTTTTGCTTCTAATTATAAACAATATTTGAAAACAGGTTTGAAACAACACAGAACCTTTCTCGGTCGAGACACTGTCGACCGAGGGATCTGTCGGTCGAGAAATGGTCGACCGAGCAGGCTTCTGTTGTCAAGTCTGACATAAATCTTCTGAAATTGTTTTTCAATCAACCTAGTTTGCTATCAAATTGTTATTGATGATTGAATTAACATGCAAATCAAGAATAAAATCTTGGAAGACAATTTTTGTAGCAAGACATATTGATTGTTTACATTATATGACATTATGAGTAGAAAATCCTTAAACATATTGCAAAAGTGCTGTGAGAAGACTAATCTTGAACAAACCTTATTCATTGTTTGAAAAGTTTCTTCGGCATGATCAGTTATAAAAGTTTGTCTTAAAATTGAAAACTTATATGAGACTATTTTGGTTTACTCTCAATGGTTGGATTTAAAACTGAAAAATCATGATTGGCTTAACCAAGGAAATTACTATTTTATCATAGATATGCTTCATCATGATCATTATGTTTCATTGGTTTAAAATAAGCTTTGATTCATATATACAAACCATGAATGATCATTGTGATTCAGAAAATTGCAAATGTCATAAAAGCATCTTGACATAATAGATAATGCTTGTGGACACAGCTTGTAATGATGATGTTGCTATGACAAGCCAAACGGTGCCTCTTAGAACAAAATATTAATGTTTTTATCTATTTGCTTGTTCTAAGAAATCAAAAGCTAAAATCTTGACTTTAAGATATTAATCTTGCTTTCAAAATATATGTTTCTAAAGGATCTTATGATAAGGGTATAAGAAGAAATGGGATTTGATATTTATGTACCCATAGCAAAGCATATGAAACATCTTTTACAATGAATGTAAAACATGCATTCTAGAAAAATAAAGGTCAAAGACTTCACTATGATGCTCATATTAAGTCTTCATAATAGGTATATCTTAATATGCTTCAAATTGATAATTATAGCTATCTGCAGAAATTATACTTCACATATGAATGTTTATCTTGGAAATCTGCAGAATTTGCCTCTTGGTTAAAATTAAAATTATCCAAGGGGCGCCATGGTCGTAGTCAAGGGCGACCTAAAATAAGCTTTGACAAAATGCTTATTTGGACATCATTTTATTGCACTTAATCTTAGTATACTTTTGATAAAGGTCAAAATCAAAATTTAAAATTATTTGTGACCTTAGAAGCATCAAACTGCTTAAATTAAGGGGGAGCTCATAACAACAAATTGGTTTAATTGATTAAGAAGCTTAGAAAAACATTGTAAACATCATTTGAAGCTTGTTACAACCTTAGTATTTTTACTCTTGATTATGAAGAAATCTATGAATTTCATAAAAATGATATAGCTTGTACTTAAAGGAACTCTCTAAACAAATCAGGGCTTAACATCCCTTGCATTTGGTTGGATACATTTTTATGTACTCTAAGATTAAAGGATTCTCATTTAATTTAGGGCTTAACATCCCTTGATAAATGAGAAATAAATATACATTCATCATAAGCTTAAGGGAATCTCATATCATTTCAAGGCTTAACATCCTTTGCAAATGATTGAGAAACAAATTGTGGATAAATTAGACAAAAATCCATGTTCCTAATAGGATATCTATTTAAGGGGGAGCATAATATAAAATTAAGGGGGAGAAGAAAAATAAAATATTTAACTTGGATGTCTTTTTGAAATGACAAAGGGGGAGAAAGAATATAAAATCAAAAATATAAATGAGTTTCATAACATCTTGGCCAGCACTCACTTGCAAAACATAAATGGCTACAAAAGGTAATTTTCAGGTATGAAACTCACATGCTTTATATTTCCTTATTTCATATTTAGGAAATGTTTGTCATCTTCAAAAAGGGGGAGATTGTTGGATAAATTGGATATTATGATAAATCCCTTTGTTTCGATGATGACAAACATTTCATTCTTGTTGATCTAACGTGCTACTTGAGTGTTGCAGGAATAAAGTGGATGACAAAGTTCTAGGGAAACTATACGCTTGAATGATTGTAAATGTCATGCAATGTAATCAATTGTAAACTTGTACAAACATATAATGTACAAGTACTTAGATCTCATGTAAATCAAGCGTTAGATCTTCCCTAGCCAATCACCATACTTAGATAGGTCATCCCTTTTAAATAGGATCACATATGCACACTCATGCATTTACTTAGTGCCTAAATTGAAAGATTGAAACAGGGTCAATCTCGGTCGACCAAACTCCTCGACCGAGACACTCTCGGTCGACAAACTTCTTGACCGAGAATGACCAAAGTAGCCGTTAGACACAGCTGACAAGGTAGTTGGCAGTTGCAAATGAACGTTGATCCAGAGATCCTGTCGGTCGACAAAACTTCGACCGAGTAGGTATCTCGGTCGACAAATTGTCGACCGAGATGGTCTCTGACAGCAACTGCAGAATAAAGCAACTAGCCGTTACTAACGCACCTAACTTATACCTAACGGCTAGTTAAGCACTTAGAAATCCCTAGAAGTTGTCTAGAACGTCCTTAAGCATCCATAGGCCATTCCTATAAATAGGACATGCCTTAGGACACCAAAATACACTTAAGCTACACTTGTGCTATACTTGAGCAAGCAATTACATTTGCAATCTATTTTGAGCAATAGAGCAATTCCTACATTGGCTATTCATTTCCATTGCTCCCATTTCGTGTCCTATAGACTAGCATCTCCTTACCATAGCACTTACACTTCTACACTCATTGGTTAGGAGATCGATACGCTTGATATAGGCAAATCAAGCCTTGTGCTTCAAAGGATAAGTTGTAATTTCTATTTTCCTTCTTGTTCCTTTTTATCCTTTGTATTCTCCTTGCTACTCCTAGGGTTGGAGGCTGCGGATTGGAGAAGGTTCTTCTCGGAGGAGAAGGTGGACTTCAAGCTACTTCAAGAAGGCTATCGCACGGGAAGCTACTTCAAGAAGGCTATTGCAACGGGAAGCTACTTCAGGAGGAAGGCTGCTTCAAGGTGGTGCAATTACTTCTAGGTGAAGGTTGCTTCAAGGTTGGGCGATTACTTCTAGGTGAAGGCTGCTTGAAGGGTTTAGGGAGAGAATTGTAATTTTATGTAAATTCCTTGCGAGGTAATAAAATTAAATTCTTTCCAAATCCCAGTTGGATAAGCAACCGGGTAGTGGACTGACAACTTTAGTATTTGCTAAAGTTGGAACCACTCTAAATCCTTGTCCCCTTGTCCAATATTTTTTTGGTTGATTGTTTGAGATCAATAATTGTTAAAATTATCTATAAAACTCTATTCACCCCCCCCCTGTAGTAGTCTTTCAGCATCAACCATGATGAGATGAGCAATATATCAAATAATAGCTTAGTACTGATAGACAAAAACGTAATAAAATGTAGCATGGTACAAATAGAAAATAAAGGTACCAGAATGTAGCATGGTACAAAAAAATAAAAAATAAAATACTACCATAATGGAAGCTCGATAGAAGGAGTAGCACTACCATAATAGAACTTGGTAAGAAAAAGTAGTACTATCATAGTGAAACTTAGTAGAAAGAGGAGTGGCACTACCAGAATGGATTTCGATAAGAAAATAGAAAACACAACAAGATTAATGGCATGGTAGGAAAATAAATATGAAGTCCCTAATGTTTAATAAAAGCACTCAACCATATGGATTAGGGGAACTACACGGAGAGGAAGAAAGAAGTAAAACTTTGCATCATTTTTGTTTTGGTACTTTATAAGTCAGCACGAGGTCGTTTGAATCTACAATTGTATATATTTATATCAACTTTACGGAACTAAAACATAAGCAAGGAGATAGGAAAGATACAAGAAAGCTTCTTGATTGTTTAACAGAAGATAATTGTGGCCTGATGTGGCCCAAACTGGAACTGGCATTGCCCGTAGGTTGGCCCTTGTTGGCCGCACCTATGACCACCAGTTGGTGAGGAAGCGAGCGAAGGGAGAGTGGGGGTGGAGGGGGTAGGCGACGGAGGGGGTGGTGGTGGCAAAAACTACTGATGATGAGAAGGGGTGGCAGCCATTGGGTGGAAGGGAGAGGGAAGAGAAAAAAAGAAGAGGAAATGGTAGGATTAAAACATTGCTTCTGATACCATGTAGACAAGTTGCTTTTAGTAAAACAAATAAGAGTATTGGGTCTCCTATATATAGCAGCCAGGGAGTACATGGGAAAAACATAAATAAGGGAAAATAAAATGGGACTAAGCCCAACTAATCAAATACACTAACAAGGATGAAAAAATTCCAAACATATCTGTCATGGTATCACAGAAGAAATTTCATAAAAAAATGTGAAAGTGATTTGATGGAATAGAATAGTCATGATTAATGGAGATTGCCTTTGAAGATGAGCATGAACTAAAAACATTCAAGCTATCAAATTGTCCTGTGAAGGTGAAGTCGGGATCACCAGAGTCATGGATATCTATAATTGTATATATTTATATCAACTTTACAGAACTAAAACATAAGCAAGGAGATAGGAAAGATACAAGAAAGCTTCTTGATTGTTTAACAGAAGATAATTGTGGCATGATGTGGCCCAAACTAGAACAGGCACTGCCCGTAGGTTGGCCCTTGTTGGCCGCACCTATGACCACCAGTGGGTGAGGAAGTGAGCGAAGGGAGAGTGGGGGTGGAGGGGGTAGGCGACGGAGGGGGTGGTGGTGGCAAAAACTACTGATGATGAGAAGGGGTGGCAGCCATTGGGTGGAAGGGAGAGGGAAGAGAAAAAAGAAGAGGAAATTGTAGGATTAGAACATTGCTTCTGATACCATGTAGACAAGTTGCTTTTAGTAAAACAAATAAGAGTATTGGGTCTCCTATATATAGCAGCCAGGGAGTACATGGGAAAAACATAAATAAGGGAAAATAAAATGGGACTAAGCCCAACTAATCAAATACACTAACAAGGATGAAAAAATTCCAAACATATCTGTCATGGTATCACAGAAGAAATTTCATAAAAAATGTGAAAGTGATTTGATGGAATAGAATAGTCATGATTAATGGAGATTGCCTTTGAAGATGAGCATGAACTAAACACATTCAAGCTATCAAATTGTCCTGTGAAGGTGAAGTCGGGATCACCAGATGTCATTATCTCCTTATCTTTATACTTGTCTCTTTTTGTTCTTAGTTTTTGTGCATGATTGTCAAGTTGAGTCTTTGATTATTGCAAGCCTCATAGTTCACAAGAGGAGTCAAAACCCCTAAGTTATATTATCAGTCATCGGATTTTAATACTTTTATCAGAGATGTTCGCGTCAGGAGTTAGTACCACTAACTTAAAAAGTATTATCAACTTTTGGAATCCTTTTCCAGTTTGAATTATAGGTAGATTCGGTAGCAAAGTCAATACTATTGAATTTTAGCAGATTCAAAATATTTACATTCCTTAGACTATACTGAATAAGGGGTCAGACATACCAAGTTGAGATCAGTGTCATCGACTTTTAGAGGTTGTTTTTCACTTCCCCTACAACAAAATAAAAAAATTGTTAGGAAAAATCATATAATGATAAAAATATGTCTAATTATGCACAAAAAAGGAATGATGGATGCAGAAATATTAATATCCTAACTTGGTAAAATATAATGAAAATGTATGCACTTAAGATTAATTAGCAACAAAATAAATCATCTTAAAATATCAAATAAGGAGAATTATGTGTGCATCAAAATCAACGAAGAACACTACTCATCCTTGAGCAGCACTACTCTTGGATTTGGTTGAATAAGTCAGTAAGAAGATATAAATAATAAACTCACTTTCCTACCACCCTCCACAATATGTCCCATACCAATCCTTATCAACCATAGAGCAAAAAAGATACTCTACTAGAAACAAATTATGCAAATAATAGCACATCAATAAAAGATGAATGATGTCATAGATAGTTCGGAGTAGAGAGACATTATAGCATGCCCAATACACACTGACTACACCATAATATCTCCTAATATACATTACTCAAGAGAATTATCATTCTAAAATGGATGTAGTTCCCCTAATATGAATAAATGAGGGGAATAAACCATCTACTGACCTAGCACATAGCATTGGGTGGATGGAATCAATGGCTTGAGATAAGCTTCAAAAATAATACAAATCATGTATGAGATAAAACAAATAGGATGCTCATAAATGATGTATGAAATAAAATTGAATGTGTCCTAGTACCTACTTCCTTTTTTATGAAATGATGCATGTAAGGGATGCCTCATCTAATGATGAGTATATATGGAAAGGTGTTTTAAAAGAGTAAAGACCTCCTTCACCTTATTTCATGATGAGAAAAAAATCAATTTATTTCTTTTTGGATCCTTTTTCTTCATTCTCTTCTTTATTTAATCATTTACTGGGATTTTTCCAACATTGTTTTTTTTGTTGTTTATTTCAGAAAGATAAATAAAGTCATGCTTGGTCTTTCACTTTAGAGAAGAAGAAAGGATAAAACATTATTTATCTTTTTCTTTCTATATGAAGATATAATTGTGGAAGTTAAATATCTAACACCTTAAGAAACATGTAATGCAATACACAATCTATATGAGAATAATTATGCACAACACCTTTCATTGTTGAAGAATTCAAAGAAATGTTTTTTGTAGCATGCTATGTCAAGCAATCAAAAGAAGACAATGTGGATTATTTTCTTAGCTTATGGTGGTGATTGAATGAGATGGGGTGGCTGATATCATATGGCTAAAAGTCATTATCATTCTCACCATGGTATAACTCTCTTCTATTAAAGCATGAAATAAGGTGATCCATGTTTTATTCTAAAATCTTATAAGAAGTCACATTAACTGCTTGGTTGGGTCAGATATAAACACTGTTTCTAAAAACATTCAATAGTGTTAAGTTAGTTAATGTAGTTTATTAGACATGTCTAGTTTATTAGATGCATCTGTCAGTACCATTGATAATGATTTAGAATCTTACTATCAATTTGCATCGTTTGACTCGATGTGACTGACTTGGGGGTCGGTGCTACCGAGATGCACCTGTTGTCTGTTGTGTTTTTGGCAATGGAAGTCGGTGCTACCAACTATGTAGCCAGTACTGCCAACTAGGTGGTCGATGCCACTGAGGTATTTTAGAGTGTTCTTATAGATTGTCGAGAATAATCTACTAGTACCGACTTTGGGCTGGGTGTGACTAAGCTTGTGAAGATTGATTCTTGTACCAATACAAAGCTAACTTAGTTCCACCGAGATAATGTTGGTAGTACCAACCTTAAGAATTGTATACACAATGTATAAAGATGTCACAATACCTTCTTTATTTGTAGAAAAAAGTGATTATCAAATATCTACAAACTAAATTGAATTAATCCTAGCAAGAACATCTAATAAATGAATGAAAATTTAACAAAATGAAATCAAAACTAAATCAGTGGGTTATGCATCCCATTTTAGGGCTTCATCTTGTGTCATATTGCACTTTATGTACATCAAAACATATTAGATTGCAATCATATTCCCATAATTTGGAATTCAAAGTCAAATATAATTATGTATACTCTTGTGTGTTTTTCAGGGTGCTTATGCATGTTTTGATGCAAGGAAGGAGATGAAGGAGTCCTTTGGGTCCTTGAGCTCAAGGAACATCTCCCAATCTTCCCCGAGCTATCCATGGATGCACAAGAATCAACCCAAACCAAGAAGAAACGAACTGAAGATTTTCCAAGTTCAGAATCAGTAGCAAGAAGCCCAGCACGGCCGTGGGTATCCACCACAATCATGGGAATCAAAGCCAAGAATCACAGGGACGTCAGTACTTTTTCACTGAAAGTACCATGGCCGTGGCCAACTAAAGACATCACGGCCGTGGGAATTAATTGCTCAAGTTGGCCAAGATCACAGTAACTTTGGCCACTTTACACCTGAATGGTCATAGTCATGGCCATTCGCCACGACCGTGGCAAACTAAAGACAAAATAGCTTCTAAGGACACTACGACCGTGGCTCGACCTACCCAGCACAGTCGTGCCACATACTCTTCACCACATCCATGGCACCTTGCCACGACCGTGCCACCTCACTTAGCCAAATCTACCTAAAATCTCATCCACCACGACTGTGTACCCAACCCACGGCCATTCCACCTAACCCCTACCATGGTCGTGGCCATCCACCACGGTCGTGTTGATCACTCAACCCTACTATTTTTCTACATCGCTTTTCCTATTCTACCCCTACTTACCCAAGTGCTTCCCCACCACCGATATATACATAGGTGGTGGCTGGAGCATGAAGGTTACACTCCCCCAGCTACCATTACTCTTTCTCACCCTCTCTTGAGCATTCAGTGCATTCCCCTTGCATTAATGCTCTCCGCCCACCGTTTCCACCATAGAAACCTAGTTTTCTAGGTTTTCTACCATAACCCCCTCCATTTTCATGCCCATCAACCATCTTGGAGGAAGGAGGTCACCCTACAGTAGCTAGGAGGTGAAGAAGGAGGATCTACTTCGAACTCCATGGAGTCCCGTCCCCTTCTTCTCATTTTTTTGCCTTTTCTTTGATTATGTCTAGCTAAGCCCCTAGTGGTGGGCTGTTTAGGGTAAAAATGTGACTTTGATACCATGTTGTGGGAGAATAATTTGTAATGAACATAATTTCATTCAATGATGATTGCATTTGCTTCTATCTCATTTCCCATTATCTTGCATGTGATTTTTTCTTTTAAACTTAAATTGCTTGCTTTGTGATGTTTGATGACACTTAGCTTCTAGGAGGAATTGGAGTGTATGTAGCAATCTTAGGAATGGATCCTAGGTCCAGTTAGTGGATCCCTAGATAGCTCCCTTTGTTCCTATATACATATCCCTCCTTCTACAAGTGAGTGTGAGATCTAAGTGACTAGTATAAGTGTGATTAGCACAATTTCCTAGAGCTTTCTAAAGGCTAGATGGCTAGTAGCATGAGGTGAAAAACCCTCATATCTACTTCTATTCCTACCCTTGGCTCTCAGTTACCCTAATACCAGTTACCCTATAAACCTAGACTTGACAAGTCCTACTAGAATTATACCTAACCCTAGTCCTCTAACTAGTAGTATAGGGTACATTCTAATAGAACTTGTCTTGTTGTTTGGTTTGATAATCTAGATTGAATTGTGATGATTGCATGCCATGTTGACAACCCCAACTAATATAAAATCACATTCCCAAATGGCCCACCTACCTAATCCCTTGCTTGAAACCCACCTTAGCCTTCTTATTTGTTAATGCTAGTGCAGCTTAATTGTCTTTATTTCTTCTAGTTAATTTCTTAGTCTTGCTAGTTAGAGTTAATCTCGATCCTTGCTTGCTTTAGTGTTTAGCTTAGTTCTTAGTTGATATCTGCTTTGCTAGAGTAGAGTAGATCATCTTGCTCTTGCTTAGTTGGTTGCTTAATCTAGTTGCTTAGACCTAACTTGCCTAGGATAATATAGTCTTTGGTAATCTAGTTTTCATACTATCTTTACTTGCTTGCTCTCTTAGTGTAATCCAACCAAAACCCCTTTTAAACCCTTCAACCCTAGTCTCTGCTTTAGAAACATAGCCCACACCAACTAAGCTCTAGCGCCCCCTCTATCCCTATGGTTCGACCCCCTTTACTTGCCTCTCACCAATACTATAACATGACCCTGTGCGCTTGCGGGAGCATATTTTAGTGTTGTGAGTGAACCTATTTAGGGGAAAATCTTATAAATATCAAAAGACCACACGTGCGTGCAAAAATGCACCAAGCTTTCTGGCATAGTTTCCAGAGATAGAGGCACTCGGCCTAGCTAGTTAGTGTATCTTAGCCTTTCCGATTGCCCTCATCATTGCTATTCTTTATTCTTTGTTCACTTTTGCATATTGCCATTCTAACTTGGTTTCTTGTTGTTTGTTTGTGTATTGTGCAGGTGATAGATGTGCATGCACCATATGCATTCTACTTGTACTGACTTGGTGTTATACGACCCCTAGATAGGTAGGAGGAGATGCCAAAGTCACCGCAAGCAACACCAAGCAGCCAACATGGAAGAAAACAACCCTCATGGAAATGCTCAACAGCCACCTCAACCCAACTGCCCCCTCCATGAGTATTTCACCCCGGGGAACTACAATTCTCCCATTCCCACCCTTGTTGACCAAATACTAGGTCAACAGTTCTCCATTCCAACCGCACTCCTTGGACTCCTCCCTACCTACTATGGGATGGAGAATGAAAATCCCTACCATCGTATTGACGCCTTCCTTGAGACTTGTTCCACCTTCCGCACCCCCACTGCTATCGATGACTCAATCCAAAGGACTCTCTTCCCTTTCTCTCTAAAGAAAAATGCTACCATATTGGTACATTTCAAAGACGGAGTCAGTGACTTGGAATGCGGTCAGAAACGAGTTTCTTAAGAAGTTCTTTCTAATTGCCAAGTTGACTCACATGAGAAGATGTATCACCACCTTTGCCCAAAAGGAAAATGAACCTTTCCACAAGGCATGGGAAAGGTTCTAAAAGCTACTTCGCGACTGCCCCCATCACGATGTACCCTTGTGGCAGCTAGTCCAAGCTTTCTACACTAGGCTTGAAGAGTTAAGCCAGAATAATGTAGACTCATCATGTGGAGGCACATTCATGGTGAATCCACCCGAGGAGTCATGGCCATTATTTGAACACATTGCTAAAAATTCTCGCCATTGGGTTTCTACTAAAGGGGAACAGTGCAGCAGGAACTCTGTCCCACCACCTCCTCCTATAGCTCCAGCCCGGACCGTTGCCAACCCCGACATGATGAATATGATGAAGAGCCAAGCTGGTGTTTCTTCTAGTCAATCCACCATGGCGGTTGAAGCTGAAGAAGAGGAAGTTCATGCTTTGTACTCTTTTGGTAACCGAAACAATCAAGGTCCTATGTCCAACACTTACACTCCCGAGTGGAGAAACCATCATAATTTCTCATAGAAACAACAAAATTAAGATGGTCAAGGACAAGGGTAGCCAAGGCCACGATATGGCTCCAAGTTTGAAGATGAAGTGCTTGGAAGATTGAGAAGTTTGGATGAGGTAAAGAAAGATGTATCCTCTCATGGGCAGTCCATTATCTGTCTTGAGCAAAGATTGGACCAAATGTCTCTTTCACTTTCTAGGAGGGAGGAAGGAAGGCTCCCATCCCAACCAATGAAAAATCCAAAGAATGATGGAACTTTCATGGGAAATGCTCAAAGTTCATATGCTCCACCTTCATATCAAGCACCACAAAATCCCTATGCTCCACTACATCCTCAAGCTCCTCTCAACTATCAATATGCTCCACCTCCACCTCACTCATACCAACAGCCACCTCCACAATTCCACCCCCATCCACAACAACAACAACCACAACCACAACCACAATTCATCTTTCAAAATCCCAACTCGCCCCACCAAATACAACCACCACCTCAACATCCACAACCAAATCCACAAGCCTCCTCTTCCTCCACCCATGAGCATGTGAAGGCGGTGATGGTTTTGAGGAGTGGTCGGACTTTGGAGCAGCCCGTGATACTATTGTTGAAAGAGCAGCCAGTGAGGATAGAGGTGATACTGTGATCAGACATGTTGATACTGAGATCCAGAGTGATGATACTGTGATAGGAATTAGAGTTGATACTGTGATATCGGGTAGTGATATTGTGATACTGAGCAGTGATACCGTGATTCATGTGATTCCAGTTGATGATTCTATTGATCTGAACCAATTGAGAGCCTAACTTCCCCCCATTTCTAGATGCTCTTAAGGAGCCTTTTTTTTAGAGAAGAAAGAAGAAACATACTGAAGATATCATGGAAACTTTCAAACAAGTGAAGATAAACATTCCTGTGGTTGATGCGGTCAAGCAAATCCCTTCCTATGCCAAGTTTCTAAAAGATTTGTGTACATTTAAAAGAAAGACAACAGGAAGAACACCCAAGAAGGTCAAGCTCACCGAGCAAGTAAGCTCAATTCTACAACACACCATGCAGAGAAAGAGGAAAGACCCTGGTGCTCCCATCATTTCATGTTATATTGGAGCACACCGCATAGATGATGCCCTTCTAGACTTGGGTTCTAGCGTGAACTTGATGCCATATGATGTGTTTGCTGAGCTCCAGAAGGGACAATTAGGTCCAGCTCATTGTACTTTGTAGTTGTCTGACTGATCAATGAAGATGCCTAGAGGGAATGTGGATGATGTGCTAGTTAGACTTGATGATGAGACTTCTGCTTTCTTCCTCGCTGACTTCATTTTGCTAGATATGGAAAAAGAAACAATAAGAGTACCTATCATCTTGGGAAAGCCATTATTAGCTACAGCTGATGCATTGATTCATGTGAGAACCAAGACTATGTATGTGACATTCATGCACATGAAGATCTGGTTGAACATCTTTAAATCTTCAGCCACAGCCAAGGTGATAGAAGCCACTAAAGAAGATTGATATCTTGTTGAATGCCTTGATGAGATTGTGGAGGAGTTCCTACCTATGTGTATTCATACTAACACTCAAGGTAGAGGTTTAGAGCCAATATTTGAGTTCCCCGATGATGATGATGATGATGATGATGAAGAGGATGAAGTGAACGAGATGGCCTTGGTTGCTGCAAGTGAGGACCTCCCATCAATTTCTGAGCCATTAAAGAACTCTCTTGAAGAACCTCCAACTCTTGAGCTCAAGTCACTCCCTGAAGGACTGAAGTATGCTTTTCTAGGCTCAAATGACACCCTCCCAGTGATCATTTCTTCCATTCTCTCTCCAAAATAAGAAGAGGCATTGATGAGAGTCCTAAAGAAGAACATTCAAGCCACTAGATGGTCTATTGCTGATTTGAGGGGTATAGACCCCTCCATTTGTGTGCATAGGATCTACTTGGAGGATGATGCAAGGCCGACCCACCAAATGCAAAGGCAGTTGAATCCAAAATTGAAGGAATTTGCAACTCAAGAGGTTGTGAAGTTGTTAGATGTTGGGATTATCTATCCAATTTCTAATAGCACATGGGTGAATCCCATCTAGGTTGTACCAAAGTAGGGTGGGATCATAGTGGTAGAGAATGCAGATGGTGAGCTGATGCCTATTAGAGAATAATCAAAATGGAGAATGTGTGTTGACTACATGAAACTCAATGAGAAGACCAAGAAGGACCACTATCCACTTCCATTTCTTGATCAGATTCTAGAGAGGTTAGTGAGGCAAAGTTTCTATTGTTTTCTTGATGGATACTTCGGGTACTTCTAGATTGTTGTGCATCATGCAGACCAAGAAAAGACGACATTCACTTGCCCAAGTAGTACTTTTGATTATCAGAGAATGCCATTTGGGTTGTGTAATGCCCCTTCCACTTTTCAGAGATGTGTGACCTCAATCTTCATTGATATGCTTGATTCATCACTTGAAGTGTTCATCGATGATTTCTCATTTTTTAGTAAAGCCTTTGATGAGTGTTTTCTCCATTTGGTTGACATTCTTGAGAGATGCGTCAAGGTTCTTTTAGTACTATCTTGGGAAAAGAGCCATTTCATGGTACCCGAAGGCATTGTTCTGGGCCACTAGGTTTCAAAAGATAGCATTGAGGTTGATAGGGCCAAGGTGAGCCTTATTTCTATTCTCACCATTCCTTCTACCGTGAGACATGTCTGGTCTTTCTTGGGACATGTAGGTTTCTATCGCCGCTTCATCAAGGATTTTAGCAAGATCTCGAGACCTCTCTGTCACTTGCTGGAGAAAGATGTTGAGTTTCATTTTGATGACAAGTGTGTTGAAGCCTTCAACCACTTGAAGGAAAAGCTCATTTCTGCTCCTATAATGTATCCCCCAGACTTCTCTTTGCCACTTGAGATTATGAGGGATGCATCCGACATGGCAGTGGGGGTTGTGTTGGGCCAAAGAGTTGGCCAGATTCTGCATGCCATCTACTATGCCAACAAGACTCTAGATGAAGCCCAAAGAAACTACACGACTATCGACAAAGAGTTGCTTGCGGTTATCTTTGCTCTTGAAAAGTTTAGATCATATCTTTTGCAAAACAAGGTGGTTATATACACATACCATGTTCCATTGAAGTATCTAATAGCAAAGAAAGACTCAAATCCGAGGTTGATCCATTGGATATTGTTGCTTCAAGAGTTCAATATTGAGATTGTAGACAAGAAGGGAATAGAAAATTCTACCACCAACCATCTCTCCCAAATTGAAGCACCTTTTGATGACACAAGAAGAATCAAAGAGACAATGTCACATGAGCAGATGTTCCTACTCTCATCCACTCAAAGGCCATGGTATAAACACATAGCTAACTTCTTAGCTAGTGGAAGTATGCCAAGCACATGGACGAGGAAGGAAAGCAAAAGGTTGTTTGCTATGGCCAAAAATTATGTTTGGGATGATCCTCATCTTTTCAAGTATTGCCCTGACTAACTTATTTAGAGATGTGTTTCATAGATGGTGCAGCAAGAAATTCCATCTATGTGCCATTCTGGAGTTTATGGGGGCCATTTTGGTGGAAAACACACGGCTGCCAAGGTTCTCCAAAGTGGATTCTATAGGCCCTCCTTGTTTAAAGACTCTCATGAATTTTGCAAATTTTGTTTGACGTGCCAAAAGGTGGGCACTATCTCTAAGAGGGACATGATGCCTTTATTACCCATTCTTTTAGTGGAGGTATTTGATGTTTGGGGGATTGACTTTATGAGCCCTTTCCCCCCTCTTTTGTATATGTCTATATATTGGTTGTCGTTGATTATTTGTCAAAATGGATTGAGGTTGTTGCAATAAGGACAAATGATCACAAAGTGGTGTGTGACTTTGTGAAATCAAATATCTTTAGCCGATTTGGTATTCCAAGAGCTATGATTAGTAATGGGGGAAGTCACTTCATCCATCACACCTTCAAAGACTTGCTTAAGAAACACAAAGTGAACCATTGTGTGGCTACTCCTAACCACCCTGAAATGAGTGGTCAAGTTGAGTTGGCCAATCAAGAGATAATGCTCATTCTAGAAAAGACAGTGAGACCAAACCACAAGGAATGGTCACTACGTCTTAATGAAGCTTTATGGGCGTATAGGACTGCATACAAAGCCCCGATTGGCACCACACTGTTCACGCTTGTGTATGGAAAAAGCTACCATTTGTCGGTCGAGATGCAACACAAGGCATTGTGGCTTTAAAAGCCATGGACTTTGATGGGGAGAATGTCGTAATGAAGAGAAAGCTTCAGTTGAATGAATTAGAGGAGATGCAACATGAAGCCTATGAGATGTCAAAGTGTTACAAAGAGAGAACGAAGTTTCTACATGAAAAGATGATCAAGGAGCCCGGGAAATGGGTATGGATATATAACTCAAGGATGAAGTTCTTTCTCAAAAAATTTCAGTCTAGATGGGAAGGGCCATAACTCATCAAAAAGGTGTATCCATCCGGAGCTATTTTGATTTGTGAGAAAGAATGAGCTAAAGAATTCATAGTGAATGGTCAAAGGTTGAAATCAGTTATGGAAGTAGGTTCAGAAAAAGCAAATCAAAGTTTTGATATCATGATGCTAGTGGAGGAACATCAGTTTGATGAGGAGATGTGCTTGAATGCACATGAGAGAGACATTTACTTCAAAGATGCTTTAGGAATCCCACGAGGATGAATTGACTTCAAGAACCAATAAGCCTAGCTGAAGGCATAAAATTTAGCGCTAGTGGGAAGCAACCCACCTAGGTTTTGGAGCTTTTTCACCCAACCTTCTCTTTTTGATACTTTTACTTTCTTTACCATATAATACACACATGTGTGTGTGTTTAATAGTTTTCTTTTAGTTTTGAGAACATGGCATGTTATGACCGCATCTGAGCTTAATTGGTAAACTAGGGTTTACCTGGATGATTATATGCTTAATTGGATTGATCATTTCTTAAATCTAATTAATGATGATAATTCAATTATGATGTTTTAAACCTAATAAGAACGTTAAGTGTTCTATTGTTTGAGAAATTAGGGCTTGAGAAATATAAACCCTAGTCGGCTGAAATTAGGGTTTTGATGGTACATGAGTATGGAATTTGATCAAGATAGTAGTACGGTAAATAATTTATCATATTTTCTATGTAATCTGGATTTAATTGAAACATGGATATAATATGTATAACTCAATCATGCATTTTAGTGAAAATTTTCAGAATTTTTGGATGTTCTTTGAAAGTCATTCTCAGTCGAGATATACTTCAACCGACCATGTTGATAGAATGTTGTTCATTAGTATATTATTTGATTTTTAATTATTTATTGGAAACTCCAAATGATATGAAATTTTAACTAGATATCTAAAAAACTATCATAAATAAAATGTAAAATTTTCATAATTTTGGATGCGTTTAGACCTTATTAGTAGATGAATTACAGTAACTGACATTTCTATAGAATTCTAGATAGCATTGCACTATTATATTTTTAAATATTTAATGGGATCTTGTAATAATCTCAAATTTAAACTGAACCTTAGTAACTCAGATATACAAAATATTATAAATTATCATAATTTTTGAATAAGGTTTGATCTCTAGAATACACGAATTACAAAAACATTTTTATGACAGAAAAATCTGCTGAAATAAGAAAAAGTTTAGTGAGGGGTCAAAGTGTAATTGACCCAAACAACTCAATTTCTCTATATGATCAACCTAACACACTAGAATATCTCATAATTTGTGATTCAAACTAGAGAAACTAAATCCTAGAGAGAGAGGGAGAGTTAGGGTTTGAGAGGAGAAATTGATGGAGATGCTGACCTAGGGTTTTGCGGTTCAAGAAATGATGAAATCATATAAGTTTAACTTCTTTGGATATAGTTTCATGGTGAATCTTCTCTCACATGTCAAAATTCTATCCCTCCCCTGATTTGATCTAAAATGGTATCAAAACTTCCCCTTTTCTTACTCTTTCTTCATAATCCCTCATTTTTAGGGTTTCTGAGTTGAAAGGAAGAAGAATTGGGTGAATTGCTAGGGATTTGATATGAGATCGAGATTTTCAGGGATGAGCTACGTTTTTAAGGTGTTTTCACACCTTATAGTGAGTGGGAACTTCCTTTAAATAGTATATTTCATGAAAATTGGTTAATTCATCCATAATCTTTAATTGCTAGTATGCGACTACAAACCATGAATTGTCTATTTGTTCTAAATTGTTGCAAAATGATATGAAATGGATTCTTCCTCTATTTGGATGAAGTTCAGATGATAAAATCATATTAGAAATGTATACAATACATCCTAATGAGAATTCCCTAAGTATTCATAGAGGTTATAAGAGTAAACTGAAATATAGGGAATTTGTCTATGACTGAAATTTGATGTATAAGTAAATAGAGAAAATTGCTTATCTAGATCCCCTTGGTTTTGAATGATTGTTTATCTGAATTCATAGTACATATATGTCAGATACTATCTTGGATTTCATTTAAAGTGAGTAGTGTTTGTTTGGTATCTCAATGAAGAGGGTGAAACCCTAGATGTGAGGAAAGTTGGATATTTGCGAATAGATATCGCGAAATCCATTTGAAGGGATTTTCTTGACATGATAGAATTTATTTATTCAATGTTATTATTGATGCATGATATCCTAGTGAATGGCATGGAAACCCAAATTCTACTCAGTTCTAAGGTTTCATACTTATATTGATTTTATATGATTTGTTGATAGTAGTCTTTATTCAATGAATGTTTATGTCGCATTAAAATCTTTATGGGAGCTATGTGAATAAGTATTGCCTAGTGAGAGGTGACAAGATGTGTGATGGCCTTGTGAGCCATGACAATACTTGTACAACTAGTGAAATGAATGCCTTGGTCTAAGGATCTAGAGGTAATGATTACCTATTACAGAGGTAACAATGCTATGTGATGATCTAAGGGTTTGAATTCCCAGATCCAGTAATCATGATAATGATATGAAGGGATGAGAATTCCCAGTAATGTGATAAGGGATTGAGATCCCATGTATCATGTGTTTTAAAGATTTAAAAAGTACATGATAGATGTATTGCACCTTTCTTTGTAGCATTTGTGGTGATTAAATGAAACCCTAAGGGTAGGGTGCTCAATGAATCAAGTATTGTGATATCAATGTTCTCAGTTATTATTAGTAATTCTTGTCATGATAAGTAATTAACTCTTAATTGAGTTATGAGATGCACAACTCAAGATTTCGGTTGATATGCATGATTCTAGTGTATATGTGCCAAGTTGACATGTATTCAGTTAATTTAAGAACTTTAGTCTGCCTGCATTTACAGTATGTTGATTTCTCAGTAAATTATAATGTTTTAAATATATTTCTCTGCCAAGTTTAGAATAGTATACATGTTGTATTATAAACTTCAATTAAATAGACGTGGTACCATAGAGATATTAGAGTCAAGTAAGAGAAAGGTACAATGTAGAAAGAGCTTTCTAGGAATAATAAAATAATAGACTTAAGAGCCCTGAATACCGTAGAATCCCTATGAGAGGTATGCACCTTAGGGATGAAACGACCTAACCCTGGCAGTGCATCCAGTATACAGGGGTCGGAACGTACCAAAATGTGGTACGGGGGACGAAGCCCTAGTGGAAGTCTCCTTAAATTACAGAATGTAGTGTACAACATCAACCAGAGATCCTAGTGGCACTAGAGTATAGAAAAGCCAATAGGTGGCTTGAATCTCCGCCTATGTGCTCAGGTTAGAGGAGGAGTTTAGTTTAGGCCAGAGAGCCATTTCCCTGTTGCAGACCAGGAGAGTAGTCAGACTTAGCATTTCTCGGGTGTGTCCGCTAAGTCTTGTACGGTGTGATCGTAGTGCACCACGAGTCTTCATATGTAGAGTACACTGCATATGATCAGGGCATAATAAAATGAATGAGAAGTCAAACAAGTGTGTACAGTTATTCAATTATTCTTTGTATGTTTCTAAATTATTATTTCTCTTTATGATCAATCAAGCATTTTATATATTGATTCACTCTTATAGATATTTATAGTATCTTGCCATATTTATGATTGTCAATTATTAGACTCTTTAAATCTTATTGCTGTTATAATTGATATCAATTTCTCAAAAGTATATCTGTAATTATATCAGTGCTTTAGACTGTTTCTTTGAAGTACTCATTCATTGAGCGAGTAGGCTCACCCCTCTACTCAAAATTTTTAGGGATATCACATGGACTTGAAGAAGATATCATTGCATCTGAGTAGATCTGCCACAAGAGTTAAGTCTGAGTATAGTTAAGTTTAGTCGGTCCCTATCACTCTAGGTCCTTGTATAGATGTGAGAGAGTTGTAAATGATGTTTTGTATGATTATTTCCTTAATAAGAGAGAATGCAAATGATTGTCATGTCGTATGTACATGAAAGTGTGAGAAACATAATGAATGTATGGATGTGTATCATTAATATTGAGATTACATTAGAGAAATAAAAGTTTAATTCTCTTGTAAAGTTAGTTTATGTGGTTCAATGCGAGAAAAAAAAGTTTGAAAAAAAGGTTAAGGGTGATCTTTGTATTACGTTAAATCCTCAATTTATACCCTAATCTCATGATTAATGGTAATTGTGAGATCGGGGTGTAACAACTTGGTATCAGAGCTTAGGTTGAGTTGTCAGGGACCATTAAGTTAGTAAGTTAGAGTCATAAGTGTGGCAAATAGGAGATGTTATGATGTTAGCTCTGGAGATTTGAGTATTTGGATATCCCGACCTGGTATACGAGTACATGGATCAACCAGTATCAAGCTACTCTATCTATTCTTTCATGTATACCCTGGCCAGTTATACAGTGGAAGGATGGGCTAGAGAGGAACCCTAGAAATATTAGGGTTAGAAACAAGATAAGTAACATGCATTAAGAGCATAAATATAAAATGAGATAGAACTTTCATTTCATATTGTTGTTTTATTTGAGATGAATAGAAAAGCTCTTATATGTTTGAGATTAGATATTCAATATTTTGAAATATATATGGGTCTGTAAGATTTGTTGTACACTATGCAGTTGTAGCTTTTATTGATTACATTCTTTGTATCAAGTAGATTAGAAATGATCTTTGAATGAACTTTCCTAAGTGGATATTCTTTCCATATGTATGAGATTAATAGGAGTTGGTTAATCTTAAGTAGCTCTTGGCTTCAGGACTGCAGGTTTGGCCTAGTCTGGCTGGCAGGATTCATTACTGGGATCTAATGACACCTATTAATAATATGATAAGAGTAGACTCTAGATAAATTAGACCCACATCATAGTGAGAATGTACATACACTAAGATGTTGAAATATATGGGAAAGATTAGAATAGCTAAGAATCAGTTGGAACTGATATCTGAGACCCAACTTTGGGGCCTCATATGAGAAATACTTAATTGGGAATAAAGGAACACGACGTAAGGTTCAGATTAAGTTTAATGATTAATATTATATGAACTCTAAATATGAAATATGGAAAAGATATGAGAAAAGTATGTAAGGGCCAAGGTAGTAAGAATCAATCATGAGGAATGGATTATATAACCGAGTACAATGTTTTTATGTACTCCAAAGCAAAGGGAAAATAGAAGAAAAGAGTTAAGTATTCAATAAGTACATAAAAGTGAAGAGTCTTTAGAAGAGTTAAAGTGAAGAGAACTAGATGAGCATGTAAATCATAAAATTAGGATAAGAAACTGAGTTGAAACAAAGAGAAATGTTGGAAATAATGAGCTTGATTAAGGAATGAGGGTTATGATATAATTGAGAGCATGGAATGTATACCTTTATTGTGAAGTTAATACATTCATCCTTACTGCCTTTGGATTCTAAGTCTCTATAGAACAACAAACTAATTTCTAAAAGAAGAACAAAAGTGTAGCTAAATAAATGAATAAGTTATACAAAGGTAGACTATATTCAGGAAGGAAAAACTTGATTGAAAGAGAAACTATGTTTCACCCATGCATGAGCCGTTTGATTTAAAATGAAGAATATGTAATGTATTAAACATGAGGTGAAATTAGTAGAGAGATTATGGGTTTAGAATTTCAACTCTACATTAGCAGAAGGATAAAAATAAATATGTGCAACATGGTATATATGATCATACACCTAAAAGAAGCAACATGATCATAAGAGAAAAGTAGAAGTTAAAGATGACATGTGGAATAGTAGTATATGGTAAGGGGATTATGGAAAGTAATGAAAAGGTTTGAAACATGGTGGAGTAATATAGATTATAAAAGAAAGAGGTTAGGAGATTCAATCAAGTGCTAGTTAGTCAAGTATCCTGGTTGATAACTAATTAAACTTACATACAACAAATGTATTAATGGGATGTTTGAAGATAAGAATTCTAAGTCTCAGAACCGTCTTCTCTTCCATATATTACTTAATGAGAGAAATGTGGGAATGAAGTGATAAGAAAATGAATCATATTTGATGCATAACCACCATGGTAGAGGCATTTAGTGAATGTAATAATGACATATAATATGATGATGAAACCCTAGCAGGGTAAATTGAGAATGTAATCTATCTGAATGGCCAAGTATGAGAAAGGAAATTCAATTGATAAGATAAGGAAGACTTTAGTAAAACTTGTGAGATCCAAAGTTTGAATTTCAAATTAAGGGAGCAAAGTCACACCACAATAACGTCCTGATACTGATAAAGGCCAAACCCTAGAATGTTTAGAGTTGTAGTAGTTCAAGGGTTGTCACTAGTGATTTGACTTTGAATACTAGCATCTCTATAAAACAATATCATGAAATTTGCACTATGAGAAGTAAACTAGCACTGATAGTAATCCTAGCTAATCTGAAAGGTAGATAAACAATATGGAAATGATTTAGAGAAAAGTATAAGAAATGGATTTGAAATATAAGAGGTGTGTTTTGAACAAAAGGAGAAATACAATATGAGTGAAGTGTGATATGAAATAAATTCTTGCAGTATTAGCAAGAATGATGAATAATCTATTCATACCTTGTATGTTTCCATTTTAGGGATGTTTAATCTACATCATTAAAATGAGAAGGATAAGTAGCAAAAAGTAAGAAGAATGAATGAGGAGAGAGATAAGAGAAAATAATGGCTTTTAGTAATATGTGAATTTTTTTTAGAAGTATAATTTGTTGAAGGTATATTAAGGGATGTAAATTGGTTATACGTATGATTTCAGTGTACATGTACAAGCAATATGTTAATTTCAGGTGTCTGATAGTTGTAGTCATTCATACCAGTAATCCATCTTAGTATTGTACCATTTTTGTATGGTGATATGGTTCAAATGATGATAAAACAAATGGAGGGTTACCCTGAATAAGGTAGTCTTAACTATTCACTCATATGAATAGAAAGGATGATAACCATATTGCATTGATATGTAACCCTAATGAGGTGTAGCTTGTTATACCTAGCTATAATATAAATAAGTGATGGTAATTGGGTATGAATAGCCCTTGAATGACTAATACAATTATGGAGTACTCTATTACTGTTGTTGAAACCTTGTATGCTATAACCCGATGGTTACACCTTGAATTATGTGTGGGTTCATACTTGAGAATAGTATGGAATGTGATGGTAATGATTCACCTTATGCATCCATGATCCAATGGGGATGTTGTGAGTAGTATTGTACAATTGTTGTTGAATCTAGTCTTTCAACTCAAGACTGTTTTGCTATTTGAGTAGCACAATAGTAAAAATTCAAAACAACATGGTGAACTTTCTTTTGTGACTTAGCGGTAATGCATAACAATAGTACATATTGAGCTGTATGAATTGAGATAGTTGGATTGGATTATCAATGTTGAGGTAACACCTCAAGAGTATGAAAATATTGAAATGGTTATTTCTCTCTCTATCCTATGATTGATTGTTACATAGAGAATTCATTTGTTATCATTAAGCAGTCATGATTTAACATGTTGTGATTAGAAAAGAAATAAAGGACTTAATGTTGAAAACTGCATTCAAGTATGAAATACAAGAATATAATGACATGTAAGATTTCAGAAGCTTAAAATAAACCTTGAAAGTACTTTTCTTGCACTTTTATGTTTTGGGGATGAAACCTTTTTAAGGGGGGGAATTGTTATGACTGCATCTGAGCTTAATTGGTAAACTAGGGTTTACTTGGATGATTATATGCTTAATTGGATTGATCATTTCTTAAATCTAATTAATGATGATAATTCAATTATGATGTTTCAAACCTAATAAGAATGTTAAGTGTTCTATTGTTTGAGAAATTAGGGTTTGAGAAATATAAACCCAAGTTGGCTGAAATTAGGGTTTTGATGGTACATGAGTATGGAATTTGATCAAGATAGTAATACGGTAAATAATTTATCATAGTTTATATGTAATTTATATTTAATTGAAATTTGTATATAATATGTATAACTCAATCTTGCATTTCTGTGAAAATTTTCAGAATTTTTTGATGTTCTTTGAAAGTCATTCTCGGTCGAGATATACTTCAACTGACCATGCTGACAGAATGTAGTTTAGCAGTATATTGTTTTATTTTTATTTTTTTATTGGTAACTAAAATTGATCTAAACTTTTAAATTAAGATCTGAAACTCAATCATAAACAGTATGTAAAATTGCCATAATTTTTTGATGTGTTTATACCTTATCAGTAGACGAATTACAGTAACTGACATTTCTGCATAATTCTGGATAGAAGTGCACTATTATATTTTTATTTATTTAATAAGAGCTTGGAATGATATGAAATTTTAAAAAAATCTTAGCAACTCAATTATACACAATATAATAAATTATCATAATTTTTGAAGAAGGTTTGATCTCTGAAAGACACGAATTACAGAAACCTTTTTATGACAGAAAAATCTGCTGAAATAAGAAAAAGTTTAGTGAGGGGTCAAAGTGCAATTGACCCAAGCAGCTCAATTGCTCTATATGATCAACCTAACACACTAGCAGATCTCATAATTCGTGATTCAAACTAGAGAAATGAAATCCTAGAGATAGAGGGAGAGTTAGGGTTTGAGAGGAGAAATTGATGGAGATGCTGACCTAGGGTTTTGCGGTCCAAGGAATGATGAAATCATGTAAGTTTAACTTCTTTGGATATAGTTTTATGGTGAATCTTCTCTCACATGTCAAAATTCCGTCCCTCCTCTGATTTGATCCAAAATGGTATCAAAACTTCCCATTTTCTTACTCTTTCTTCATAATCCCTCATTTTTAGGGTTTCTGAGTTGAAAGGAAGAAGAATTGGGTGAATTGCTAGTGATTTGATATGAGATCAAGATTTTCAGGGATGAGCTACGTTTTTAAGGTGTTTTCACACCTTAGGGTGAGTGGGAACTTCCTTTAAATAGTATATTGCATGAAAATTGGTTAATTCATCTATAATCTTTAATTGCTAGTATGCGACTACAAACCTTGAATTGTCTATTTGTTCTAAGTTGTTGCAAAATGATATGAAATGGATTCTTCCTCTGTTTGGATGAAGTTCAGATGATAAAATCATATTAGAAATGTATACAATACATCCTAATGAGAATTCCCTAAGTATTTCGTAGAGGTTATAAGAGTAAATTGAAATATAGGGAATTTGTCTATGACTGAAATTTGTTGTATAAGTAAATAGAGAAAATTGCTTATCTAGATCCCCTTGGTTTTGAATGATTGTTTATCTGAATTCATAGTACATATATGTTAGATACTATCTTGGATTTCGTTTAAAGTGAGTAGTGTTTGTTTGGTATCTCATTGAAGAGGGTGAAACCCTAGATGCGAGGAAAGTTGGATATTTGCGAATAGATATCGTGAAATCCATTTGAAGGGATTTTCTTGACATGATATACTTTATTTATTCAATGTTATTATTGATGCATTATATCCTAGTGAATGGCATGGAAACCCAAATTCAACTCAGTTCCAAGGTTTCATACATATATTGATTTTATATGATTTGTTGATAGTAGTATTTATTCAATGAATGTTTATGTCGCATGAAATCTTTATGGGAGCCATGTGAATAAGTTGTTGCCTAGTGAGAGGTGACAAGATGTGTGATGGCCTTATGAGCCATGAGAATACTTGTACAACCAGTGAAATGAATACCTTGTTCTAAGGACCTAGAGGTAATGGTTACCTGTTACAGAGGTAACAATGCTATGTGATGATCTAAGGGTTTGAATACCCAGATCCAGTAATCATGATAATGATGTGAAGGGATGAGAATTCCTAGTAATGTGATAAGGGATTGAGATCCCAGGTATCATGTGTTTTAAAGATTTAAAAATTACATTATATATGTATTACACCTTTCTTTGTAGCATTTGTGGTGATGAAATGAAACCCTAAGGGTAGGGTGTTCAATGAATCAAGTATTGTGATATCAATGCTCTCAGTTATTATTAATAATTCTTGTCATGATAAGTAATTAACTCTTAATTGAGTTATGAGATGCACAACTCAAGATTTGGGTTGATATGCATGATTTTAGTATATATGTGCCAAGTTGACATGTATTCGGTTTATTTAAGAACTTTAGTCTGCCTGCATTTACAGTATGTTGATTTCTCAATAAATTACAATGTTTTAAATATATTGCTCAGCCAAGTTTAGAATGATGTACATGTTGTATTATTAACTTCAATTAAATAGACATGGTACCATAGAGATATCAGAGTCAAGTATAAGTAAGAGAATGGTACAATGTAGAAAAAGCTTTCTAGGAATAATAAAATAATAGACTTAATAGCCCTGAACACCGTAGAATCCCTATGTGAGGTCTGTGCCTTAGGGATGAAATGACCTAACCCTGGCGGTGCGTCTAGTATACGGGGGTCAAAATGTACCAACAGGTGGTACAGGGGATGAAGCCCTAGTGGAAGTCTCCTTAAATTACAGAATGTAGTGTCCAACATCAACCAAAGATCTTGGTGGCACTAGAGTATAGAAAAGCCAAGAGGTGGCTTGACTCTCCGCCTATGTGCTCAGGTTAGAGGAGGAGTCCAGTTTAGGCCAGAGAGCCATTTCCCTGTTGTAGATCAGGAGAGTAGTCAGACTTAGCATTTCCTAGGTGTGTTCGCTAAGTCTTGTACGGTGTGATCGTAGTGCTCTATGAGTCTTCATATGTATAGTACACTGCATATGATCAGGGCATAATAAAATGAATGAGAGGTCAAACAAGTGTGTATAGTTATTCAATTATTCTTTATATGTTTCTGAATTATTAGTTCTTTTTATGATCAATCAGGCATTTCATATATTGATTCACTCTTATAGATAGTTAGAGTATCTTGCCATATTTATGATTGTCAATTATTAGACTCTATAAAGCTTACTGCTATTATAATTGATATCAATTGCTCAAAAGTATATCTGTAATTATATCAGTGCTTTAGACTGTTTCTTTGAAGTACTCATTCACTGAGCGAGTAGGCTCACCCCTCTACTCAAATTTTTTAGGGAAATCACATGGACTTGAAGATGATATCATTACATCAGAGTAGATCTACCACAAGAGTTAAGTCTGAGTATAGTTAAGTTCAGTCAGTCCCCGTCACTCTAGGTCCTTGTATAGATTTGAGAGAGTTTTAAATGATGTTTTGTATGATTATTTCCTTAATAAGAGAGAATGCAAATGATTGTCATGTCGTATGTACATGAAAGTGTGAGAAACATAATGAATGTATAGATGTGTATCATTAATGCTGAGATTACATTAGAGAAATAAAAGTTTAATTCTCTTGTAAAGTTAGTTTATGTGGTTCAATGCGAGAAAACAAAGAGTTTGAAAAAAAAGGTTAAGGGTGATCTTTGTATTACGTTAAATCCTCAATTTATGCCCTAATCTCATGATTAATGGTAATTGTGAGATCGGGGTGTAACATGGCAGATGTTAGGCACTAAAGAGAGAGGCATCAGAGGTGAATCATGGCCACTAAGATCAATTTGTGGTAAAATCTTGAAGAAAAACACAGTTGATCAAAGTTCTTGAGTTTGAGCAAAAAATTTGAAGAAATGTCCCCACCACGGCCGTGGAGCTTGCCACGGCCATGGCCGCAGCAATCCAACACAGTCATAGCCTCCCAACCCAGTCGTGGGAATTAATTGTCGAAGAAGTCAGAGGATCAGTAATTGTGGTCAAGTTGTACACAACTGGCCACGGCCGTGTCAAGGACAGAAGGCCACAACTGTGGTGAGGTCAATTGGGTGTGCTCTTCATCGATAAAACGATGATGGCTCCCACCACGTCTGTGCTACCAAGCCCTCACCACGACTGTGGCCACCCGCCACGGCTGTGGAGCACCCCGACCCCAAAAAAAATATAACTAAAACTCCTCTCCAGCCCGATCCTCCCCTCATTCTATCTTCTTCCTTCGCACGCAACACGACTGTGACGGCAAACCTCGACCCCCAGCTCCTCCAAACTTCACCTCCAAGCCCCCAAATCACCTCCAATTCACCACCAATCACTCCCTAATCATCCCTCTACCATACCCCTTCCATTTCCACACCAAATCATCCATCGATCCACCCTCCACCACCACTCTCACCACCATTTCGTCCTATAGGCACCCCTACCCAAAAACTCCACCAAAACCTCCATTTGTCATGCAAACCAAAAACTAGCCATTCACCCCCCATCTAAACCTCCATATCCTCCCATTCCACTGCTTAATCCACCTCCATATCATCCTCTATCCAAAAATTCGAATTTCACCCTATCCACTGTGAAGAACACTGAAAAGGCACTCAGTAAGGGGCCCAACATTCTCACTAGGGGAAAGAGGCACTCCAAGAAGGCCTCTTCTAATGTTTCAATTCCCTCACACTCGCCATCTCTTCACCGCTCGCAATCGGTGAGTGCATCCCACACTCATTCTTTTGACAACCACCACCTCACTGATGCCACATACGAGGGGGAAGAAGATGAGGAAGAGGCATCCGAGGAGAGCTTACACGACTTGATCGATGAGGTCGAGTCGGTGGTTACAAAAAGAGGCCAAAGATCCAAAGCAGCCCCATCCTCATCACAACGTCTGTCGAAGCCCACTCCGGCCCTCCATTCAACATCTTCCATGGTAGAGGGGCATCGGAAGCAGCCGCAAGCAAGGCGGCAATTGCATCTAGAAGAAAAACAATTTGCATAGTGGTATCCCGAACAGCGGGTACCACTCAATCTTGATACAAATTTTGGGCCTCAATCATACAGGATGGATGAAGAAGAGGATGACAGTGATGATGAAGAGATGGAATTGTCAACTGAGGTAGAGGATGTACTGGCACTTCTGGAGGCTGACAGATTGAAGGCCTTGGGAAAGGCCCCCGCTGGAGTGGCCTTTGGAAGAGGACATAGACAAAGAAATTTTCCCTCACATACCCCAAATGCATGACAAGGAGAGTTGTCTCCACCAAGTATGGATGTGAGAAGGTCATTGATGAGTTGGGGATTAAGGTGGTTGTGGAGAGTAGTTTGAAGAAAGTTGGGTTGTGGAAGGTTCTTTTCACACCCCAACCAACTTACACCACATTGACTCAAGAATTCTTCACCACGCTTGAAAAGACAAAGGTGAGAGGTGATGATGCAATCAAATTTACCATGATGGGCAAAATGCACACTCTCACGACAGTTGAATCGAATTGCATATTTGTTGCCAACCCAAAAGAGGCCAAGAAAATGGATGAAGGCCTACTTGAAAAAGAGGGGGATTTTAATTATACACATTTTTGGTACCTCTTGACAGGAAGAAAAGACTACTATGTAGGGAAGTCAAAAACTTCAGCTATAAGCAATCCCCTGTTCCGTTATGTGTAGAAGGTTTTGTCCAACACCATTGTTGGCAGATATGATAATCAAGGCACCATTTCTCAGAAAGACATTTTCATATTGATGGCAATGCACAACAAACAGTATATTGACCTTGGAGTGAATTTGATTGATCATTTGAGGTTCATACCCTATAAAGGTAAAATACCTTTTATCATGGGAGGGCTTGTAACCTCAATTGCACTAGCTTTGGGGTGTGATGTTTCTGGGTTAGAGGACACAGATGAAGCTCAATTTGTTGACTTGAACTATCTCACTTGTTCCCACACTATCACGATCAAGAACAAAAGAATGATGAATCATGTGAGTAGTGTGTCAAGGAGTGATCTTGAGCTGCCATACTATATTGTGCCACTTCTCACTGTGTTGGGAATCCCCCATAACTTGGAGGAAAAATTACATGAATGGCATCAGAACAACCCAAGGGAAACATACACTAGGGAAGCCACTGCCTCATAAGAAGAAATTGTTGAATCCAATGTACAAGAGCAGGAGCAGGAAGCTGAAGAAGAAAGGAAACCCTGAAAGTCAAGAAGAAGGGACGAAGGAACATCCCAGCTGTAACAACCCTCATTTAGTTTTTTTTATTTCCTTTAGTTTTGTCCCTTATCTAGAAGTTGAGGCCTTTATTTGGTCGACCATGATGATATGCACACTTTTGAATGATGCAACTTCTTTTGTAACATAAATTATAAAATCTACCATTGATAGAAATTTTTCTTTCACCTAGGGTCTTAATTAACACCATTCCTTAGAAAATATGGCAAGCCGTAGAGGACTGATAGGAGTAAAAAACAATGCTTCCCTATCTAGATCTATACATTAACTTGAAAAATTTCTTGATTTTGCATAACTCAGAATTAATTGACTCAATGTATGATACCCCCAATGTTCTTGAATTTAAAATAAATGAGTTTCTCAAAGAACAATCTTTTGAACACTTCTTTCGTCACCTTCTTATCTCTCCACAAAAGAAAAAGAATAAAAAATCAATGTGCCAAACTCCAAGTTTGGGATGGCAAACCCTCTTCTCCTCCTTGTTTCACTTCTTCCATACCCCTCATAAATTTTATAGGGGTGTACCATCAAGAAAAGATTCCAAAAGAGCACATCAAAATATACGGTCAATGTAACTACAAACAAAGAAATAAATAGGCCTCAAGTCAAATAGAGGAGAGACCACTTCCTTCCATACCTCCTTTCACTCCACTTTTATGATCAGTGTAATCTACATAACCCCATCGATCCTTGAGCCCTGTTCTCGTGCAATGACTCATAAGAATATGAGGGAGTACCAAATGCAAAGGGAATATGAAATCTATTTTATTGTGGGTCTTAAAATGGAATCAAGTTGTGAAATAATCTTGAAATAGGGTATATGAGGATGATGGGCTAAAAGTATTATGCGATAAAGTTTTAAATTCAATGTTTCTCGAGGACGAGCAAAGTTTTATATTCAAGGTATTTTAATGAGTGCAATCTCATCACCTTTATTTGCATATTTTAATCTTTGTTTGATGATAATTAGTTGTCGATTGAATGATTTTAGTTAATTATCTTGGTTTTGCTTTTTTTTCTAGTCAATTGGGATATAATTCATTTATTGTGCTTGCTATAGAAAATTAGACAATTTATTTCAAAGTCCTAAAATCTGCAAAGTTTTTTTTTTGGAAATAGGTAAATATATTTTCAAAAGGTCAGACTATACAAAGCAATGACCAAGTCACAAAACAAAACTATACACGGGGTATCTAACTACAAAAGCCCCAATATAATTTGGCATGATTAGAAAGGCCAAAGGCTAGACCTTTTTTGGCCTTCAAAATCAAATAAATACCATTGGTGATCTTAGTGACCAAGGTGTTCTCAGTGTTTCAAGTTTTCTCGTGGATCCTACTATTGCTTTCATCCTAGATAAAATAACAAAAACTTGCAAGTCATAGTCCACCATAGCCGATTTGAGCTTTGTTCTTGAGTTTGTTGAGAAGCCACTCTGAGGTTTCCAGAAGTGCAACGCTGTTAGAAGCACCCCAGGTGTTCTTGAGACATATAATGGACCATACATATCTTGAATAACTACAACTTTTAAGGAGATGATCATGGTTCTCATTGGTAGTGATGCATAGGGGAGAGAAGGGTTCAACTTGTAGTCCCCAGTCAATCATCCTATCTCTGGTGGGTAGTTTGTGGAGCAAGGCCCTATACAGGATGACATTCCACTTCAGAACATGATAAGAGTTCCATATGATCTTGGCCTAGGGTACATCTGCATTTGTATCACTGTTGATCCATGGCGTAATCTGTGGATTGACCAAGTAGATCATATCGGTGTCATCAACATTTTATAAGGCATAGACAGAGCTCTAGTGCTTGCACATACTACGCCACACTCCAGAAGATTGATTATCACCATCTCCAAGCAGTGGCCCATACCTACAGGTCATCCGATGGGACCAAACATTGGTCTTGTTCCTTAGGTCTGATTCAACCTTTTCATTTGCCATACTGTGAGAATTTTCTTTAGATGTAAGATATTGAGACCTCCTTTAATATATTGTTGAGAAAGAGTCTCCAAGAAACTCCATGGCCCCACCCTCCCCATATGAAACTGGCAATAAGTTTCTTCATCCCCTATGCAATAGGGCTAGACATCTCATAAACATCACCTCAGAATCTAATCATACTTTGTAGCACGGTCTTGACAAGAACAAGCCTCACAACAAGAGACACCCAAATGTCTAACCACACATCAATCTTCATCTCAGATCATCCAAGCAATGATTGAAGTCTATAGAGGTACCTTTACCTCCAGCAACAGAGGCACTGAGGTATCTGGTCGGTACCCTCCCACCTTCAGTCCAAAGGAAGTCTTGAGTCTTCCTCTTTGTGAATCATAGTATTTGGATAGGAATATCTTGGATTTGATAGTGCGAATATACAAGCCAGTAAGGTATCCAAAGTTAATAAGAACCTTCTAAAATTCCTTAAGTCTGTTGGCATGGCCTGTGGAGAAAAGCACAATATCATCAGCAAAAACTAAACGAGTATTGTCTCTTATGCCTTTTATCTTGAACGACTTGACTCTTCCCCTATCCTCTGATGCATTGATCATATTAGTGAGGCCCTTCAAGACTATAATGAAGAGTAGTGGTGACCACAGATCCCCTTACCATATGCCATTGGTTGCTTTGAATAAATCCACCAAACCTCCATTGATAAGAATAGAAAATGAAGCACTCTTGACACATTATTTTAGAATCTGGATCCATTTCATCGAAAAACCCACAGCTCGCATGATTTCCAACATAGAACCCCATCTGATATGGTCATAGGCTTTTGTAAGGACTCTGACCTTCGTTTTGGTCTTACCCTGTTTGTTTTGCCTAAACCTTGTGCTTAGTTGCTTGCTAATCACCTTTAGTGGTGATTAGGGTTTGCTTGTGCTTTGTTGAGAGTTGGAGGTGCTACTTGCAAAATAACCTGAGTTAGGGTTGAAGGGCAAGTTTGTCACCTAAAGAGATGTCTTTCTCTCTTTTTGCTTCCTCTAGAGTTGAGAGGTAGGTTTGGGCTCGTGCCTTGGGTTGTCTTAGGCTTTGTTGAAGCTTTGATGGGCTTGGTTGAGCCTTGTTGGGCCTTGCCTTGCTTTGTGGAATCTTGTATCGGGCAAGAGGGTTTTGTGTCACCCATGGGGGTGTCGTCCATGGGTGTGTCGGCCAAGGTGGTGGTGGTGTGTCAGCCTTTGACCTTGTTTGACCTCCTTGCTTTGGTTGTATCACCCTAGCTTGGACATGTGGCCGAACCGTGGTTGAGTAGTGGCATGGCATGTGCATGTGTTTTGCAAGGTGGTAAAACGTGTGGACAAGTGTCCCTTGGTAAGGAGACACCTTGCCTTGGTTTAACCTTGACCCTCATCTATATATGTTTTGCCTTTCTCTTCCTTAGGAACCCTTTAGCTCTTTGTTGTTCCTCTCTTCCTGGTGTGCACGATACACCTCTCCCTTGCAACCTTAGTGGCCGATACCCTTGGAGGAGCTAAGCTTGGTGGCTGAACCCTAGGTGGGTCTTTTTCTTTGGTGGCCGAAGTGGTGTGCTTGGAGCTAGGAGCTTAAATCTTGGAGCTTTGGATCTTGAGAAGTTTGCTTAAGGCGGGTTACATAACTTCTAACCCTAGCTATACTACCTTCTCTATGTTGCATGTTCATATATGTTGATAATCAACCATGCATGTTATGTATCTTGCTCTAGTACATGTTGTTGATCTTATGGATATAGTGAGCATGATGTTGTTGAGGTTTATATGCCTTTGGATCTAGATAGTCGAACCATAGTTGGGGCTTTCTTGTTGAGCAACACCCCTTTCTCTCCTTGGTTCTTGAGAAGTGAGTTTGAGCTCTAGTGATGTGGGAAATACCCCTCTCCTATTTAAGTTGAGAGCTGAGTCTACATCCTAGTTGCTTGAGCAACACCCTCCTCTCACCATGGATTAGAGAGGTGAGCTTTTGGATAGATGATGACCTATGTTGAGGTTTGTCCTTGTGGTTGCCCGATTTGTGATAGAGGTTGTACAAAACCCCTCTCTCTTGGTTGTTGAGAGGTGAGCCGATCTTCTTGATCAATTAGGGTTTGGAGCCCTTGTGCTTGAGGTTGAAAGTGACCATGTTGGGTTGTGTCTTGCATGATATGCCTTGGAATAATGATGCCCGATAACCTTCTTGCCTTGGGTTGTAACCTTGGTCGTTACACCTAGTTGGGTTTGGTTGGTGCTCGATATGGTTTCCTTGGTAGACACTTAGTACAGATGGAGCTTGGGGCATTACACCTTGAGCTTGTGCTCTGAACGACACACTCTGAAGTAAGGTTGTGTGATGCCCCCTTTCCTTGTGTTGATCTTGGCCGATATGCTTTGTTGATCCTTGGTGACTTGATGCCTGGTATGCCTTGGCCGAGATGACCCTTATCGTGGATGTGCTTTGACCGATATGATGTCTAATAGCTTTCCTTTTGTCGGGCAATATGAAGTATTCTTGTGATGCCCGATATGATGGTTGTATAGAGAACCCTAGATGGTGCCTTAGTGGTGGCCGATATGAGTAGCTTGATCTAGAGGGACGTTAGGTCTGTGCCAGACATGGGGTTGTGTTGCCCGACACACCCCTAGTGGAGTTGGAAGAGATGATGCTTATTTAGCCAGCTGGTCCATGCACGATATGGCACCTTGGGCGATAGGATGCCCTGGTCGATATGAAGGACTCTTGGACGACATGGAGATGGTTGTGAAAAGAGGCACCTTGGGCATTATACCCCCTTGGCCGATAGGCTTGGGTGAGGGTAGTCACCCTGCCCAATGCTACCTATCGTGAGGGTTGTAGGAGTTTTAGTGAGGGTTCTGATGACTCGGAATGTATATGGCTTATAATAATAACACAAGTGATATGATGTAATCACCTTGAATCCTGCAAATATGATGATGAGTTACAATGACAGGTTGTGAACCAAGAAGCTTGGAAGCATATGAAGTTGCTTCACATGATGATGTGACCCATGCCTATGGTCACAGGTATAAGGCATAATATATACTCATGATTAATAATGATACCATGAATGATAAAGCTTATAATCATAGATGTTGCTCTATACTTGATAGCATGATCATTCTATTCATCCATGATGGCTTCAATTATCTCTATGAATGTGTATACTAACCATGCAGGTATTTCATGTGGATTCATAGCCTGGTAAGAGCTATGAGACATATATGCTGGAATAGCACCATGTGTGTAACATCCCTGACCTGGGTTATAACCTAACCCTGGAAGTTTTGCCTAAATTATGTAATTAAACACCTGTGAGTATTCTCTGGCATGTAATTAAGTTCCTCAGGAACATATATTTCAATTTTGCTCCTTTATAAACAAAGTTGTAGCATTGTTTTGTAATGCAGGGACCCATGTGCAAATTACCCAGTTTAAGGGTTTAACTTGCAATTTCACAGGTTGAGATGTTCTTTTGATGATGAGACATCATATGAGTGAATATGATGAAGCATGATGGATTTTCCAAGCTTGCGCATTCAGATGCAGCTTGTGGGATGATCCTAATGCTTAAAACCCTAATTTGGAGTAAAGTGCAATTTACCAAAATCTGGGGTGCAATTTGTAAAATACACCTTCTAGAGCATATTATATGACTCTTGGCATCATTTAGAGTAGAAATGATGAAAGAGATACATCAATTAATAATCAGATAAGAAAAGTGATCTTTGTGCATGAAATTCACAATATATGGGTATGGAGATCTTTCATGTATGAACCCTAGTTGAAAGTTGACCTTCTTCACCTTTGGACCTTGGGTTTAAGATGAGTTTTGCTTAATTAAGAAAAGGAGAAACTAGTTGTCCTTATGTTGGAAATGATCCCAAGATATATATACACCCTTCCTTTGTTTGTAAAGGAATGTTTCCTTCACTTCCTTTCTTATTTCCTTGCTTAGACCGACTTAGGACAGAGCTCTAGAGAAGAGGAGAACGGCCAAGCAGTTCTAGGTAATCTTTGATCATTATCTTGCTCAAATTCATGGAGGAAATTATGTTACAAGGTTGGTTTGCTAGTTTTCTTACTTAGTTTTCTCGTTCTAGCCATCTTTTCCCAACCTTTCCTTGGAGAAACACCCTTGTCCGACCTGTGGAGCTCAAGACACCATTAAAGACTTGAAGCTTGGAAGCTTGGAGCTCAAGGAATGACCTTAAGGCGGGTTTTATAACTCTAAACCTTTTGCTTTCTTATGCATATCTTTGTATTTGCAAAAGTAGCTTGTTCTTCCTTTCCCCATCTTTCCTTGCTTTCCTTCAACTAAAACCATGAAGAACATACCTTAATCTGGAGGCAGAAGAAGATGTGCGTGATTACCAAAGTTACTTTATCAAACGGTCCTGTTCCCCCCCCCTCTGACCAAACCGTTTGAAGGGCAAACGGGTTCACAAGGTCGGTTGGAGCAAACGGGTTCAACCCGTTTGAGGGCGTTGACCAAGCATTGACCGTTTGGGATTCCTGTTCATAATCATGTAGGCTAATGACCCACCAAATTTGAGGGGTTAACTCCAAAGGAATCGTAGGCTGAAGGCCAATCAATTAGGCAATCGAATTGAATTAAGTGCTGATTTTTTCAAACTGATTAACTTGAACTTTTTGGGAAAACGGGTTCAACCCGTTTGGGTGCGTTGACCAAGCATTGACCGTTTGATATTCCTGTTCATAATATGTTGAATTTCATTCCTGCAAAGAATCAAAGTTAAATTCTTAACCAATTGAGAGTTGAAGGCACTTCAACATCCTAACCCTAATCGGGCTGAAATTGCTGTTTTCATATATAGATTTTGTTGAGTTTTGGGTTGAAGGACCCAAACGATCTCAAGACCGTTTGGGCACAACCCAAGACCGTTTGAAGGTCTAAAGTTGAGGTAATTTGATGGGTTGAAGGTCCAATTGTAATAAGTTGATGAATTGATAAAAATGCTGATTTTAGACCTAATTCAAGTTCAACCCTAATCCAACCAACTTGGTTTTTGGTCAAACTTTGGGCAAACGGTCTCAAGATCATTTGGAGGTCATCCAAACGATCTCAAGACCGTTTGGGCCAAGTTTGGGCCCAATTGGAGTTCAATTGATAGGTTCAACCTTGATTTGATTCACATTGTTGAAAATTGATGATTAGCCGATTGGAGACCTTAATTGAGTTAGACTTAACTCTATTTGGCTTTCAATTGAAGGTCAAATTGGTGTCCAATTGATTGAGGCTCATCCTAATTGACTCAGTTTGTAAGTGGTTAATAAGGGCATGGCCAATTGAAGGCTTCAACATGGGAAATCCTTTTCAAACATAACCTTTGTTTCACCTTTTATGTCCATGTGGGTTGACACACGTTTCAACTCAAACGAGTCCACACCCGTTTCAACTCAAATGAGTCCACACCCGTTTCAACTCAAATGGGTTCACACCCGTTTCAACTCAAACGAGTCCACACTTGTTTCAACGCAAACGAGTCCACACCCGTTTCAACTCAAACGAGTCCACACCCGTTTCAACTCAAATGGGTTAACACCCGTTTCAACTCAAACGAGTCCACACCCGTTTCAATCCAAACGAGTCCACACCCGTTTCAATCCAAATGGGTTCACACCTGTTTCAACTCAAATGGGTTCACACTCGTTTCATTTCAAATGGGTTCACACTCGTTTCAACTTAAAAGGGTTCAATTGAGTGATACCCTGTTCTAATCAAACCCTAATCACATGATAGTGATATTTTGACTTATGTTAGTCAATGAGGACTTAACCCAACCTGATCTAGAGTGGTGTTATCACCATCTACTAGTAAGAGGAGAGAGAAAGTATCATAAGAGAGAGAAAGTACCCTTTTATGGTGGAAACTCAAGTAGAGTACCTTCAATACACATGAATGTGCATGATTAGGGTATGATCCACCTATGTGAGATCATAGAAACCCTAATTATGATAAATGATGAATCTTAACCTAAATCTGAGAGCATCAATGATGATGTTCCTCATACATGATGATGTTATGAGTTCAATTCACTGTAATGTGAATAGTAAACCCTAATTCTAGGGTGATGACATGTAATGTGAAAAGTAAACCCTAATTCTAGGGTGATGACATGTAATGTGAATAGTAAACCCTAATTGATGAGAATCAAGGAACTTAGCTCTTATGGCAAGAGTGAAGGTATAATTCTTGAATTGAATTGCTTTTATCACTTGAATTAACCATGCAGACCCTTAGATGAGGATAATCATATCCAGGTATGGATGATGATGCTACATTCATTGAAAGCATGTTGTTAGCTTTATGAATAGTAAAATATCTTGATGCCTTGTCAGTGGCATCTTATGAGATTAATGGGCTGTGAGAGCCATAAATACCATCAAGGTCATGCTTTAGAGGTGACTTGTGATGAGAATATTGAGAAATGATAATTGATGTGAGTTAGGCTTGTTACATTTAGTATTCTCCCTTCATAGCTGCTATGCTAATGTTATTATTTGTTAAACAATGTATGATGTTAAAAGAATACTGAATGTACCTAACTAATCAAGTGTAATCATACCATGTAGAGCCCTGATCATAGATCCATCATTGTCAGAGATCAAATGATGGTGAAACAGGTTTTCCTAAGGGAACTCCTGGATCACATACTTTTGAGTATGTGGGGTATATGGATGTGTAGAACCTTACATCCTAGTGTAGGCATTGATGTAGATGTGTAATTCGTCAATCCTTCACTACAAATCCATACCGCATCAGTGGAAGGTAAACACGAAATCTCCTGATGACGAAGAAAGCACAGATACCGTATCAGTGGAAGGTAAACACGAAATCTCCTGATGACGAAGAGAGTACAGAACGCCACTGTAACTCTAAAATAGCGAAGGACCAGATTACCCTGGTAAGCTATAATAGCAGAGACACAAGATGTCATGTAAGTAATCCTCTTACTGACTGAGGAAGGTGAAGGTCATGAGAATCTGGCTCTTTCAATGACCTAGTATGATACTGAGGCACGTAACAGTGATCGGTTGGAGTATGAGTGGTATACCTCATCTCCGCAGGGCATAATAATAATGTTTGAAAAACATAATCAGCTGCGTAGTATATCTGCTTAGATTAAACTACGAGATACTGGATTGATGTTACACTGCATAAGTAGATATGTTATTCATATTGCTTACTTTTGTTACTCTGCTGAGTTAGCTACCTGCTGTTGATTACTTAGAAGGCTCCTAATGCTTCTATTGTTCTTTGATTGCTATAATAAAGCTTCTGGCGGAGAGTTATAACTCTCGCTGGGACAATTATTTAAAATTGTCTCACCCCGTAGACTTCAACTTTTTAGGTGGTCGTCTAAGACGGAGGAACCGGTCTACAGGTGACCAGTCCCAGCAGTAGTAGCACCAGGAGCAACAGTAAATCTCAGGTGGAGATTCAGCCTGCTATGTGGTGTAGATAGAGTCAGTCATATGTGTCCTCTGTACTCTCAGGACTTGGAGTTGTTGGTCTGAGTTTTGTTACGATTCTTGAGATTTTGAATCATGATGTGTATAATTACTCAAGAAGTAATTTGACAGAGATGTAAACAGTTTATCTCCTTTTATGAATGAAGTTTTATGGTTTCAATGCTTTATCTCAAAAAGTTTTAATTTCCGCTGATTTTTAGTATTCCGCTGCTAATCGAATCGCTTCCACTAAGTTTAATTCGAGGTTTATGTGTTTATCTCAGGTTTTGGAGATCAGAGCCCACAATTAAGTGGTATTAGAGCTCCAGGTTCGCTGAGTCTATAGAGGCATAGGACTTAGGATGTCGAGTCTATCCTTAGTGTTCCTTCCTTATCTAATAGAATCTTCTGCTCCTCAGGAGAAGAAGATACATAAGGATGGTAGAACCACATGATGAGTATGTGGCAGAGAGTAGTGCTAGTGCACCTCAAGGCGGTGCAAGGGTTCCAGAAATAGAACAGCCTACACCTGAGCCACCCCGGGAGCCACCCCAGTTCGACCCAGCCGATATGGGTAACCCATCAGTTCAGACGATGTTTGGGCAGTTTATGACTGCCATGACACACATAACCGACAGGATGCCCATGCCTGCACCTAGGGCACCTGTCCAGCCTGAAGGACAAGGTATCGAGAAGACGTTTGAGAGACTATGTCGTGTCGGAGCTACCGAGTAATTTGGGACTGCCGACCCCGCAGATGCTGATCTGTGGTTGACAGAGTTGGAGAAGGCTTTCAGGATTCTTAATATCCCGGAAGCTGAGAAGGTTAGACATGTTGTCTATCTTCTCAAGGGAAGCGCTGGTCACTGGTGGAACATGGAAGAGTAGAAGAGACCTAGAATAGAGATCTCGTGGGAAGAGTTTCGCCGGGAATTTGTTCATAGATATTTCCCGAAGACCTTCCTAGATGAGAAGATCTCTCAGTTTGAGAGATTGAGGCAGGGCATGATGAACATTAGCAAGTATGAAGCTAAGTTCATGGAGTTGTTGCGGTTCTGCCCGCACATGGCTGCCACAGAAGAGGAAAGAATCAGGAGATTCAAGAAGGGTTTGAATGTTGATATGTCAACCCCTGTGTCTGCCTTAGAAAACCGAGAGAGATTCTCTACCTTCGTTGAGTTAGTCCGAAGGATAGAGAGATCTGTGGTTGAGAAGAGGCAAACCCAGAAAAGATATCCACAGTTCCAGGGTTCTTCATCTAAGGATTCTAAGAAACCTAGATTCTCTGCACCTAACCCTCCACCACCCAGATCGAGTTCTCAAACTCAATGGTCACCGAGTAGAGGTAGAGGACGGAGTCAACCGCCTCGAGGGACTCACATTTCTGCATCGATATCAGTCACTGGACCACCAAGACCACCACAACTGGAGAAAAGTTGCTACAACTGTGGTAAGGTGGGACATTTGATGAAGGACTGCCGATCTAAGCCTGTCAGTGTGACACAGCCTCCGAGACAAGGTCAACAGGGATCACAGAGAAGGCAATCTCAAGGAGCAGCTGACGTGTATTTTACTACGCGCTTAAACGCAAGTATACGCGTCGAGCAATATAGGCCTTTGTGAGGCCCGAGTCGAACTCAGGGATACGTGAATTATTGGAGACTCCTACTAACTAATCGCAATCAGCTAAACCGAATAACAAATTGGGGTTGTTGAATAAAATTAAAAGAAAATATAAATAAAACAAAGCAAACAATCGATTAAAGGTTAATTTAATCAATTCAAAAAGGTATCTTTAGGATTGCGGTTTCACCGCGGGTCAACATTGTATTAAGTTTTATATAATTCCTCACTCTTCTCTCTCTATCCGGGTAGTGGCCTAAAAACAGAATTACCCACTGTCGTGGTGTAATTCACTACTTAGGTTTAGGTTGATTCCACCGTCGTAGTAATCATTCCCCTAAACTAAGCGCATTACAAACGGTCTCTCAGTTTCCACCATTAATTTTACACCTCCTTTGTCAAGGGATTTATCGATTAATGTAGGTTTCGTCTCTTTTCAACCGTTAATCCTTCTGTCGAAGTGATTAAGGGCATTAGATTATTATTATGGTGATCAAGCATAACAATATATATGGAGAAAACGAAACTATACCACGGATTTAAGAGAGAAAATATGAATTATCAATATAAAATTGTCATACAATGCATTCCCGGGCTACTCCCGGTCCTAAAGATGGAGGGTTTTAGCCTCTCATGTTCATCTCACACGAATACATGGTAGAAATAGGGGAATTCATAAGAAAAACGTGAAACAAGTGGGAAAACCCCTGAACGGAGAAGAACCGGTAGATCCTTGGCGTATAATACGAGATTCCCCGCCTATCGGTGGTGGAATTCGTCTTCGGCAGCGTCCGAATCACCCGGGATGAGCCTTTGGCCTCCGTTCTCCTTTTTCTCCTTTCTCGGCACTTGTGCAATGCAAAATGAGATGATCATCTCCTCTCGGCGGCCGTCATTAGGTATAAGTCCCTAATTAGGTCGTCAAATAACTCCAGCCGTCCGATTGAGATCAAAACGAATCCAACGCATATCTGTCGGTGTCGATACCATCGACGCGGGTCGATGGTATCGACCCAGCGTATTAGCGGCAGCTTTTTTTTTCTTTTCGTCTGAGCGCCTGTGGTCATCTCGATACCATCGACTTGGGTCGATGGTATCGACTCTCTTTAGCGTCGTTGTTGTCGTTTAGCGACGTTGTAGCTCTCCATGTGTCGATGGCATCGACTCTCGTCGATGGTATCGACTCTGTGCTGCTCCTCTCGGCTGGCAACCTGTGGCTTGGTCGATGGTATCGACTTCCGTCGATGGTATCGACGGAAGAAGATACTTGTTTTTCCTGAAATTCCACAATAAGACCAAGTAAATCCACACAAATTATGATAATATGATAAATAATGCTCAAACTGGTAAAACAAAGGGGATTTGACATAGAATGATGGCAAAGACCGAAATGAGTGAATTATGCAATATTATCCATAAAAATGAGTAATTAGAGCACAAAACACATAAGAAAAAGGTCTATAAATGCGACTCAAAATCATCGCATCAAACTCCCCTAAGCTTGAACATTGCTCGCCCTCGAGCAACTAGTCCTTAGAATAGAATTGCATATGTCAACTAAAAATCAACACACCAACCCACATCCCATGTGACTCCCACTGAACGTTCTCAAACCGGCCTTCTCTAACCACAGAACAGTAATTACCCTAAAGGCGACAATAATCATCAATAAGAGAAATTATCCTTAAAACCGATGAACACTATCACATTAGGCAGTTAACATAATAAAATTCGTCGATTCAGCATTGTGCATCTTGTGATCACCTATACTACGTTGCTCTCCCTAACTACCATCTACATGGAAGCAGTTCTCCTGATAATCATTAGTGAGGAGAAATTCATGGTGGCCTACCAATCCGAGCAACGGGTGGATGGAAATGGGTGGTTCATGGAAGAACTTGGAAGTATTGCACAGTTTCAATATGCATAAAACAAAATGTCCTACGTGATGCAAATGCACATTAAAAATGCCCTAATGCCTAAATTGGGTGATGCACTAACCTTCCACCTCAAAATGAGATGGAAATCTAATTAAGCCACATCATGTACTCAATTTTCCTATAATGCGAGTGATATCATGTTCCTTTCTCCCTCTTATTCCATTTCCTTCTAAATTCTCTTTCTTTTTTTTTCTTAAATTTTTTCAGATTTCCAGACAAATTTTTTTTTATATTTTTTTTCTTTCTTTCTTTTAGCCCACATATCCATAATTGCTTAGAGATACATGTATTGGGCTGTTTTCTTCATGATTGGAAATCTTTGCAATATTTCGAAGGTATGGAACAGTTTAGATCACTTTTGAGGAAAAATTGAGATGCATGAAAGTCATGAGTGCAACTACATAGCATGCACCTAAAGGTAATGTGCATGAATCCCTATATTTTTCTCTTTTTCTACACAAGTATGGAAAATATCAATGCAATTCCTATCTAAATGCTATGCACACAAGAAGGAATTAAAATTGTACTTTACTTCCAATTCTTAGGTGGATTATGGAAAAATAAAGTGGAATGATCACAAGATTAGATGACTGAACCTTAGAAGAGTATTATGTGTCCCTCCTCACTGACCTGTGTAGTGGTTTGGAGGGTTCTCTCTCTTACATCCAATCAAGGTCTCATTACCATTTGGTTAGGTTAGGCTCAAACAACCGTTACTATCCACTTTTCATGAGTCAATGGGAGTATGGGTGTGACAAATTGTTTTAAAGTTGACATAATCAATCATTTTCATAGGATAAGTTCCCCAAGGACAACCAAGTCAAGCTATCCAAAAGACACAAAAATTTTAAAATTCCCTTAAATTTCCCATGAATACACAGCGAGATGACAACTTTTACGACATCCACAGTTACACTAGATAGATGTGGATCCTAAACAAAAACTAAAAATGCAAGAACAAATAGCAAAGCAAAAACTAAAAACAACAAAAGAAAAGATAGAGCTGTTCCAGCTACCCCCCTAAGCGTGAATTCGACTATGGCCTCATAGTCAAAAACAAACTTAAGAGTGGAACAGAGATACCCTGATCATTCTTGTGGAGGCAGAGGCGGGTACTGTGGGGCCGTAGGATCCCAAGAAGGATACTCCCCCTGGAAGCTTGGATCGTAATGGGTCCTCGGCGGAGGCTGTGGATAGCCTCCAAAGTAGCTCTGACTCCAATAATGGTCGTAAAAGGGCTCCTGTTGCATCTCCATCCTTTGCAACCGATTGTGTATCTGATGTTGGTTGTCGAGGAGGAGACGTTCATTCTCGAACATCGCCCTTTGGTTGTCAAGTAACCGGTTCGTAGTATCCTGAATACCAGTATACATCTCTAGATGCTGCTGCTGTGTCTGATGTATGTCCTGCAGCATCGTATACATGCCTTGCATTGAGTAGACATCCTCGCCTGGCTGCGAGGGCTGTGGTGATGGCGGCGGGGGCTGTGATGATGAAGACGCACCCGGATGCATCCTAGGACGCTTCCGTGGTGCTACTCGTGTGCGAAGAGGTGTGAAAGCCTCCTCTTCCTCCTCAGCCTCGCCTTCTTGGTCATCATTACCGCCTTCTTCTTCATCGGACTCGACGGCTATGATCGGCCACCGGAAGTGCTGGGCTCCCTCGATGTGGAAGACGGCGTCCGGCAGTGTGCACTCCTGATAAGCATGGTTGACATGGCAGTGTGCGTACGCCAACCCATCCCGGAGAAGGATAAGGTTTGAACGGTGCAGATGTTGCACGTTCACCTTACTCCTCGTGGAAATCGGAGTCATGGACTGGAGATTCAGCCCCAAGTAGTGCGCCAACTTGGTGATGAGCCCACCAAAATGGATCGGAGCCTTCCTTTTACTCCTCTTCACCGCCAGGACGCATTGTAGAAAGAACGCACCCCAGTTGCATTCTTGTCGCTTCAGGAGCATGTAGAGGAAGAAAAGATCGCTCTCCTGAAACTTGCTCAATGCTAAATCGCTCCGAGCAAAGAACGTAAGGCTCAACATCCGGTGTAGGACCCGGACGAAGGGATGCTCGAAGTCCGCTACCGCAGCATTGTGGTAGCTCACTGTCTTTCCCGCCGGCACTGTGACTAGCTCGGCGAAGATCTTGTCGTAGTCGGTGCGGGAATCTGGGCGCCGGTGATCATGTTGGGAGTGGTTCCAGTTAAAGATGTTGTTGAACTGCTTAAGAGTGATGTTGTAGTTGATGTTGAACAGCCGGAACGATACCCGGCCCTTGATCCACTCACGATCCGATGCAACCACGTCGTTGGGCACAACGCAGACATCGAGGGACGCCATAAACTCCGCCACCAATTCCTTGTAGGTGGGCCATTCGCCGAAGAACGGCTGCCCATCCGCATGGCGCTCCAGCTCGTCTGGCCTTATGCTGTTGTGGCGTGCTTGACCCTTCAGCACATAGGCCAAGTTGGCCTCGAATCCAAGATCACGGATCATTCCCCGGTCCACATACCGAGTCGGCTCGATCTTCCGCTTCATGATCTCCTCATAGACCTTCTTCACCTCTGTGGATGGGTGAGCCAGGCGCGGACGTGAGACTGAAGCAGTAGGGGGTGGAGCAAACTCCACGATCTCCATGGGATTCGTGCTCGAGGACGATGATCCGGCGGCGTGCACCATTGTTGCTAGAAAGATGGGATTAGAAGAAAAGAGCTCGGGGAAGATGGAGAAGTGATTCTCCGCTCGGTGAAGATCCCTGCTCGCTGTCGCTGCTCTTCAGTCTTGGAGGGCTCGGAGGAGTGCTCGGTGCAAAGGAGGATGTTTTCTCTGAAGGTGTGACGTCAAATGACGTTGCAATTCTCCTTAAATAGACTTGGCCGGTGCCACTGTTAACCCGTCGATACCATCGACACGGGTCGATGGTATCGACACGTCTCGCTGGTATCCGCCTCCCTCGCGAGTATCGACGGCTGACGTTTGCTGGATCGGGAAACCCGGATTGCTGACGTGTCGATACCATCGACGGAAGTCGATGGTATCGACGCAGCACTCGGATCGATGACGTGGACTCGTGATCGTCGTCGATGTCTTTGCGCGGATCGGTGACATGGATGTCGATACCATCGACGAGGGTCGATAGTATCGACTTGCCTTTATTGCGACACTGCCACTTCTTCAATTCAGCCTGTGATCATGTCGATACCATCGACGAGGCCGTCGATGGTATCGAGTTGACTGAGCAAAATCATTGTGAACTTCTCCAGAGATCTCGATGGTATCGACTGGTGTGTCGATACTATCGACACTTTTATTGTGACCTGCCTGTAGGTATGTCGATACCATCGACGAGGCCGTCGATAGTATCGACTCAGTGCGATTTTTGCAGCTGTCAACCTGAACCCATGTCGATACCATCGACCAGTGTGTCGATGGTATCAACCCTGCCTGTGCCTGCACATTGAACAAACAGATCAAGGTATCTTCTTTACACTAAAATTTAAACGAAATAAAAGCAATATACGACTATAACTAAACTATCCTAATGTACCAATGGTTGGGTTGCCTCCCAACAAGCGCCCTTCTTTAACGTCTTAGGCTAGACGTCTTCCCAGCATCTCATTCATTCACAACTGTAATGAGTTTGAACTCATTCACTTTTCTCTTGTAGTTTTCACCAAAATACAACTTCAACCACTGCCCGTTCACCAAGAACGTGGCATCTCCATCACGCACAAGAATCGCACCATGCGGTCTCACCTCTTCCACTACGAAGGGTCCACTCCACCGGGACTTCAGCTTCCCGGGATGCAATTTGAGACGAGAGTTAAACAATAGAACACTATCTCCTTTCTTGAACGTACGCAGCTCGATATGTCGATCGTGGATCAGCTTTGTACGCTCCTTGTAGATGCGGGCATTCTCATATGCCGTCATGCGTAACTCATCTAATTCATTCAACTCAAACATCCTCTTTCTCCTGGCTTCATCATAACTCAAGTTCAGCCTTCTTAGCGCCCAATGGACCTTGTGCTCCAACTCCACCGGAAGGTGGCAAGCCCAGCCATACGCCAACCTAAAAGGCGTGGTGCCTATAGGTGTTTTGTACGCCGTTCTATACACCCAAAGTGCGTCCGGTAGTAGGGCACTCCAATTTTTCCTTGTGGATGCCACTGTCCGTTCTAGAATCTTCTTGATTTCCCGATTTGAGATCTCCACTTGTCCTTGCGTCTGTGGATGGTATGGGGTGCCGATGTTGTGCTTGACCCCATATTTCTTCAAAAGTGTCGAAAATTTCTGATTCCAGAAGTGTGTGCCTCCATCACTTATGATCATTCGGGGTATCCCAAACCTGCAGAATATATTTTCTTTCACAAACTTGCACACTACATTAGAATCATTAGTCCTTGTGGGGATTGCTTCCACCCACTTCGACACATAATCAACAGCAAGCAAGATATATAAATTTGAATTCGAGGACACAAAGGGTCCCATGAAGTCTATGCCCCATAAGTCAAAAACCTCAACTTCCTGAAATACATTCAGGGGCATTTCTTGTCTCCTTGAAATGTTACCTGCTCGTTGACACGGGTCACATTGCCATACAAACTCGTAGGCATCCCGGAACAAAGTTGGCCAATAAAGGCTGCTTTCCAACACTTTAGCTGCTGTCCATGAACTATCATGGTGTCCTCCCGTAGGCGACGCATGGCAATGGTGGAGAACACTCTCGTACTCCACCTCCGGCACACACCTGCGAAGAATACCATCCCTGCACTGCTTCAAAAGAATTGGGTCATCCCAAAAATAGTATCTCAAAGAATGAAAGAATTTCTTTTTCTCTTGATAAGACCAGTCTTCCGGGATGATCCCGCAAGCCAAATAGTTAACAATTTCAGCAAACCATGGTTCCTTAGAATCAATTTTCAAAAGTTGTTCATCGAGGAACGTCTCGGTTATGGGTATGTGTATATCTTTCTCATCTACCCTATCTAACCTAGACAAGTGGTCAGCCACCACATTTTCAATTCCCGACTTGTCCTTGATTTCAATATCAAATTCTTGTAAAAGCAAAATCCACCTAATGAGTCTAGGCTTTGCATCCTTTTTCTCCATCAAATATTTTATCGCAGTGTGATCAGTCCACACAACTACTTTAGAACCCACTAAGTACTGCCGAAATTTTTCAAAAGCAAACACGACGGCAAGTAACTCTTTTTCTGTAGTTGTATAGTTCAATTGAGAATCATTAAGTGTTTTGGAGGCGTAGAAAATCACAGCGGGCTTATTATCTACCCTTTGCCCCAAAACGGCTCCCACTGCATAATCGGAAGCGTTGCACATCAATTCGAATGGTTTTGTCCAATCCGGCGTCTGAACAACCGGAGCCGAAATCAATCTTTCTTTCAAAACTTTGAATGCGTGAAGACACTTATCATTGAAATCAAAAACTGCATCTTTTTCCAACAATTCGGATAAAGGTTTTGAAATTTTTGAAAAATCCTTGATGAATCGCCGATAAAACCTGGCGTGTCCCAAATATCTTCTCACCCCTTTTACAGAATTTGGTGGGGGTAGCTTGGAAATCACCTCAATTTTTACTGGGTCTACCTCAAGACCCTTGCTAGACACCTTGTGTCCTAGCACTATTCCTTCTGTCACCATCATGTGACATTTCTCCCAATTGAGGACCAAGTGTGTATCCTCACAACGCTGCAACACCTTTCCAAATTATAAAGACACTCATCAAAAGACGCCCCATAAACCGAGAAGTCGTCCATGAAAACCTCAAGACAACGCTCCACCATGTCAGAGAATATGGCGAGCATGCAGCGTTGAAACGTCGCCGGCGCATTACATAATCCAAACGGCATACGTCGGTAAGCAAAAGTCCCATAGGGACACGTGAACGTAGACTTCTCTTGATCCAAAGGATCAATAGAAATCTGGTTATACCCCGAATACCCATCCAGAAAACAAAAATGCGACCGACCGGCAAGACGTTCCAAAATTTGATCGATAAATGGCAAAGGAAAATGATCTTTAAGAGTGGCTGCATTCAGTCGGCGGTAGTCAATGCAAACACGCCACCCGGTTACCAATCGGGTGGTGACAGGTTCATTCAAAAGATTTTTAGTAACAGTAATTCCCCCCTTTTTAGGGACTACCTGTGTGGGACTCACCCACGTCGAATCTGATATGGCATATATGATCCCTGCAGCAAGAAGTTTTATGACTTCCTTCTTCACAACCTCCATCATGCTCGGATTTAGACGTCTTTGAGGTTGAATGACTGGCTTGGCTCCCTCCTCGAGCTGTATCTTATGCTGACAAAGTGTAGGGGAGATTCCCTTGATGTCTGCAACAGACCACCCAAAAGCTCCACGGTGGTTCTTGAGCACTATCAGTAGTTGCTCCTCCTCATCCGCACTCAAGTAAGCAGATACAATCACCGGTAACTTGTCCTTCTCAGCTAGAAAGATGTACTTAAGATGCGGGGGCAGTGGCTTCAACTCCAACTCCGGCGGGCAAGTAAGAGATGATTGCAGCAGTGGGGGAAGTGTACCTAAGTCTTCATAGTGCCTTGTGTAGAAACATGGAAGCATCTGAAGCATTTTGGCGCACTCCTTGAGTGAAGTACTCCGCATCCAATCATAAGTGACATTCAACAAACACGCCTCCAACGGCAATTCTGGATATGCATCAAAAACTGAAGTAATAATCGCATCATCCTCCCAAGAAGGTGGAATGTCCTCATTCTCATCATTCGGAAACCCAACAGCTTTGCATAAAGAGACAACTTTAGTTTGCTCCATAATGTCTACAGCTAATGTTCCATTATCCATCTTGCTCATCACATGAGCCATGTCCAAAAATGGCTTCCCAAGGCAAAGTGAGATATTGTGGTCCACATGTTTCACCATGTTACAATGTGTTTTTGCTTTAGTAGACGCATTGCTAGTGGGCATGACCATCTCAAAGCGATCATCCGCAATGCCCAAGGTCAAGCGACCTCTCCCCATCTCCAAGATCATATCGGCTGTTGCTTGGAATGGGCGTCCAAGTAGCAACTCATTGCCATGCTCGTCCTGCATGTCCATAACCACGAAATCAGCCGGAAAAACAAATTGGTCTACCTTTACCAAGACATCTTCGCAGATTCCATAAGGTTTCACCACAAAATTATCGGCCAATTGGATAGTCATGTTGCTTGGCCTTGACTCCTTTAATCCCAACTTTTTAATTGTAGAAAGGGGCATCAAATTGATGCTTGCCCCAGAATCACAGAGTGCCTCTCCAAATTTGAACTTCCCGATAAAACAAGAAATATTGAAACAACCGGGGTCCTGTCTCTTCGGCGGCAAAGTGCCCATAATGAAAGCACTCACTTGCTCCTTCAGCACCACGACCTCAGTGTCGGGTATTTTCCTCTTTTTGTTGATGACATCTTTTAGAAACTTCCTGTAAGATGGGATTTGCTCAATCGCCTCTAACAACGGAATATTTACCGATAACTTTCTAAAGCTGTCCAGAAATTTCTTGAATTGTGCATCCACCTTCCTTGCCTTTGCACTATTGGGGTAGGGGACCGGAACGGTATGTGCCCTTTGATGAGGTGGCACATAGGGTGTCAATTTCTGTGGTTCCTCCTCAGTAGCTTGTTCTTCATTACCATCCACAGCTATATCTTCAGCTTGCCCTGTGACAGATGTGGGCTGCTCCTTCGTGGTTGCATCTTCAACTTTGTCCTGCGGTATGCTTGTGTCATCCATCCTTGGATTCAACACCTTCTTGCCGCTCCTCAGTAAGATGGCCTTGGCCTGCTGGTTTCCCCCGGGAACATTGGTATTCCCCGGAAAACCCGGATGTGCTGGCTTCTTCAAGCTTGCAATTTCAGCTGCCATCTGCGCCATGGAAGTCTCTATGGTTCTCATTTGAGCCCCATGGCTCTGCAAAGTCTGCCCAAATTGGTTCATAAATTCACCATGTTGCTTGATTTGTTGCCCAAATGTGTTCATTAACTCCTGGTTTTGTTTGATGACCTGATTGAGCAACTCCGTGCTCTTGTCCTCTATGGCTGGTGCAGGCTTGGCATCCGGATCCTGCAGAAAATTGTTCGGATCCTTCCATGAGAATTTCTTGTCCTTTCGCCATGAGTAATCATTATTCCTGTACCCTTGCTGTTGCCTTATGTACTTGGCTTGAGCCTCATCCTCGGACTCATTGTCTTCCTTCTGCAGTAGCTTCTTTGCGAGAAGATCCATCTTCTCATTTAACTCTCTCATTGCCTTTGACTCACTTGCAACTCTTGCTTGCTCAACTGGGCCTCTCTCTCTTTCTCCCCAAGATTCCTTTCTTGCCATGTTCTTCAGTATTTCCCAGCATCTCGTATCAGTGTTATTTAAGAAAAATCCTGAACCGGCTGAGTCCAAGTTACTTCTATCATGCTCGGAGAGAGCAAAATAGAAGATCTTCACCTGTGTTTCCTTGTCCAGTCCATGATGCGGACATCTCCTCAACATGACCTGGAATCGCTCCCAGGTCTCAGAATATGTTTCACCCGCCTGTTGGGTGAAATTGTGAATCTTCCTAATCATGTCGTTGGTCTTCTCAGGAGGGAAAAACCTCTCGAAGAAAACCTCCACCATATGATCCCATGATTCAACAAACTCATCGTCGAGGTTATGTAGCCACTCTCTCGCAACTCCTGCCAGGGAGCTTGGGAACAACTTGAGGTACAGAACATCCTGTGGGAACCTGTCTATCTTCACCATATCGCAATTTTCAACGAACTGACTGATGTGTGCCACTGGGTCCTCATTCTTCAACCCGTGAAATGCATTTGATTTAACCAAGTTAATCAACGCTGGATCAATCTTGTAGGTTGGAATGTTGAGCCCCTATTTCTTGATAGGTCCCTTTGAAGCTGATGAAGAAGACGCTTTGATCTTCTCCCATATCGTCTGTGGTTCGGCCATTTCTTCTGCTTGCTCTTGCTCAGATTCAGAATCTATGTCGCTTTGGTGATCTTGCTCGTAGTAATCCTTGTCCTCTGGTCCCGGAGGTGGAACCTCAGGTGTGCGATTGTCGTAGTCTGTACTACGTGTATGCACCATGCAAAGTACCTGAAATAAGAAAATCGGGGTTCAGTACTATGCTTTGAATGAGTAAACACAAATATAGAGAAATTTAAGAATATTTAAAATTGTTTCAAAATAAAATAAAAAATGTGGCCTAGAGTGGCCGCTCTTAGCACTCGAAGTGCCAACAATTCGCCGTATCCCCGGCAACGGCGCCAAAAACTTGACATGTATTTTACTACGCGCTTAAACGCAAGTATACGCGTCGAGCAATATAGGCCTTTGTGAGGCCCGAGTCGAACTCAGGGATACGTGAATTATTGGAGACTCCTACTAACTAATCGCAATCAGCTAAACCGAATAACAAATTGGGGTTGTTGAATAAAATTAAAAGAAAATATAAATAAAACAAAGCAAACAATCGATTAAAGGTTAATTTAATCAATTCAAAAAGGTATCTTTAGGATTGCGGTTTCACCGCGGGTCAACATTGTATTAAGTTTTATATAATTCCTCACTCTTCTCTCTCTATCCGGGTAGTGGCCTGAAAACAGAATTACCCACTGTCGTGGTGTAATTCACTACTTAGGTTTAGGTTGATTCCACCGTCGTAGTAATCATTCCCCTAAACTAAGCGCATTACAAACGGTCTCTCAGTTTCCACCATTAATTTTACACCTCCTTTGTCAAGGGATTTATCGATTAATGTAGGTTTCGTCTCTTTTCAACCGTTAATCCTTCTTTCGAAGTGATTAAGGGCATTAGATTATTATTATGGTGATCAAGCATAACAATATACATGGAGAAAACGAAACTATACCACGGATTTAAGAGAGAAAATATGAATTATCAATATAAAATTGTCATACAATGCATTCCCGGGCTACTCCCGGTCCTAAAGATGGAGGGTTTTAGCCTCTCATGTTCATCTCACACGAATACATGGTAGAAATAGGGGAATTCATAAGAAAAACGTGAAACAAGTGGGAAAACCCCTGAACGGAGAAGAACCGGTAGATCCTTGGCGTAGAATATGAGCTTCCCCGCCTATCGGTGGTGGAATTCATCTTCGGCAGCGTCCGAATCACCCGGGATGAGCCTTTGGCCTCCGTTCTCCTTTTTCTCCTTTCTCGGCACTCGTGCAATGCAAAATGAGATGATCATCTCCTCTCAGCGGCCGTCATTAGGTATAAGTCCCTAATTAAGTCGTCAAATAACTCCAGCCGTCCGATTGAGATCAAAATGAATACAACACATATCTGCCGGCGTCGATACCATCGACGCGGATCGATGGTATCGACCCAGCGTATTAGCGGCAACTTTCTTTTTCTTTTCGTCTGAGCGCCTGTGGTCATCTCGATACCATCGACTTGGGTCGATGGTATCGACTCTCTTTAGCATCGATTGTTGTCGTTTAGCGACGTTGTAGCTCTCCATGTGTCGATGGCATCGACTCTCATCGATGGTATCGACTCTGTGCTGCTCCTCTTGGCTGGCAACCTGTGGCTTGGTCGATGGTATCGACTTCCGTCGATGGTATCGACTGAAGAAGATACTTGTTTTTCCTGAAATTCCACAATAAGACCAAGTAAATCCACACAAATTATGATAATATGATAAATAATGCTCAAACTGGTAAAACAAAGGGGATTTGACATAGAATGATGGCAAAGACCGAAATGAGTGAATTATGCAATATTATCCATAAAAATGAGTAATTAGAGCACAAAACACATAAGAAAAAGGTCTATAAATGCGACTCAAAATCATCGCATCAGCAGCTCAAGGACGCGGGCAAGCGTCTCAATCTGGATCATCAGCACCACCTCAACACCAGGCTACAGTGAGGTTCTATGCTAGGAACCCACCAGAGGCAGTGGTCAATCCACAAGTAGTGGCAGGTCAGATGGAACGTTTATATTTTGATATGTCTAAATCTTGTGTAGTATCTGTTCTGATTGACCCGGGTGCTACGCACTCTTTCATCACTCGAAGAGTGATTCACAACTGCAATATGACTGTCAGTCATAGGGCAGATAGTTTGTTGTTGGAGACTCCGTTGAGTGGGTCTGCCGTTCTGCAGGAGGTATGTTCTCCCTGCATCCTCTTCTTTTTTGATCATCGCATTCAAGTGGATCTTATACCACTTGATATGCAAGGATTTGATATAATCCTAGGAATGGATACCTTAGAGAGGTATAGAGTTGTCTTGGATTGTGAGTCCAAGTTGGCTGTGTTTGCTGATGAAAGCAACACATGGATCTTTCAAGGAGAAAGAAAGATTCTTCCCACCTGTCTGGTATCAGCTATGGTTGCTGATAAGTTGATGAGGCAAGGATGTTATGCCTTCTTGGCCCATGTGGTAGATGTTACCAAGGATAGTCCCAATCCTGCTGAAGTTCCTATAGTCAGGGAATTCAAAGATGTGTTTCCTGAAGAACTTCCTGGTATACCACCACCTCGGGAGATTGATTTTGAGATCAATTTGGTCCTAGATACGAAGCCCATAGCCCAGACTCCTTATAGGATGGCGCCTGCCGAGATGGCAGATCTCAAGAAACAGCTTCAAGAGTTACTTGAGAAGGGTTTTATCCAACCGAGCACTTCACCTTGGGGTGCTCCGGTCTTGTTTGTTAAAAAGAAAGATGGGTCAATGTGGTTGTGCATTGACTACAGACAACTCAATAAAGTAACAATAAAGAACAAGTACCCTTTGCCGAGGATTGATGATATTTTTGACCAATTGCGTGGTGCAACAGTCTTCTCAAAGATAGATTTGAGATCTGGATATCATCAACTCTGCATTAAGGACAATGACATATCCAAGTCTGCCTTTAGGACAAGATATGGTCACTATGAGTTCACGGTTATGTCATTTGGACTAACTAATGCACCAGTTGCATTTATGGAACTCATGAATAGAATCTTCCAACCTTTCCTTGATCAGTATGTTGTCGTCTTCATAGATGACATTCTGATTTATAGTAAGGATGCTCAGCAGCATGAGCAGCATCTTCGCCAAACTTTGACCTTGCTAAGAGAACATAAGCTATACGCTAAGTTTAGCAAGTGCGAGTTCTGGTTACCTGAAGTGTCTTTTCTTGGACATGTGGTATCTGCCTCGGGTATTCGTGTTGACCCTAAAAAGGTAGAATCTGTTCTACAATGGGAACAACCGAAAACACCGATGGAGATTAGAAGTTTCTTGGGGTTATCTGGTTACTATCGAAGGTTTATTAAGAATTTCAGTTCTATAGCCTTACCTTTGACCAAGTTAACCCGGAAAGATGTTCCTTTTTCTTGGAGTGATAAGTGTCGACAATCTTTCCAACTGTTGAAGGAGAGGTTGACAAGTGCACCTGTGCTTGTGCTACCTGAGCAAGGAAAAGGATATGTAGTCTTCTGTGATGCCTCCAAGAATGGACTTGGATGTGTGTAGATGCAGGATAAACAAGTGATTTCTTTTGCTTCCCGACAGCTTAAGAAGCACGAGGAGAATTATCCGACACATGATTTGGAGTTAGCTGCTGTGGTTCATGCCTTGAAAATCTGGAGGCATTATCTCTACGGAGAAACATTCCAGATATTCACAGACCACAAGAATCTTCAGTATATCTTCTCTCAGCATGAGCTTAACATGAGGCAACGTCGCTGGATGGAGTTAATCAAGGACTACGACTGTACGATTGATTACCATCCGGGCAAGGCCAATGTGGTTGCAGATGCCTTGAGTAGGAAATCAGCAACATCAACCATGGATAGAGCACAACTAAGTTCTTTAGTATGCTCTAAGAGAGATATGCTTATCTCTTTAAGGCAAAACAATGTACAGTTGAAGGTGTCATTGTTAGCCAGTTTGTTAGCTGAGATGCATATTAAACCTACTCTAAGAGAGCAGATAAAGGAGGCACAGTTAGAGGATGCTGTAGTTCAACAGATCAGGTCTGAGTATGGTAATGAAAAACGAGATGGTTTCCATGACTCAAATGACCATGTGGCATGCTATCATGGGAGGATGATAGTGCCAGATGTGGATAACCTGAGGAAGCTACTCCTGGAAGAAGCTCATTCTTCGATGTATGCTATGCATCCAGGGAGCACCAAGATGTATCGAAATTTGAAAGATATGTATTGGTGGCCAGGAATGAAGAAGGATGTAGCTGAGTTTGTTCTAAGGTGTCCAGTGTGTCAGCAGGTTAAGGCTGAGCACCAGAAGCCTGCATGAACTATGCAACCTTTACCCATACCACAGTGGAAGTGGGACCATGTAACCATGGACTTTGTTGTTGGCCTACCCAGGACAAGCAAAGGACATGATTCCATTTGGGTAATTGTTGATAGGTTGACAAAGACAGCACATTTCTTGCCTGTCAAAACAACCTATTCTGCTGAGAGGTTATCCCAGTTGTATGTGCAAGAGATAGTGCGGTTGCATGGAGTTCCTGTCTCTATAATTTCTGACAGAGGTCCCCAGTTCACAAGTCATTTTTGGGAGTAGTTACACAGAGCCTTAGGCACCAAGTTAAGGTTTAGTACAGCCTTTCACTCACAGACTGATGGACAGTCTGAAAGGACTATACAGACCTTGGAAGACCTATTGAGAGCATGTGTTCTCCAGTTTCCTGGAAGTTGGGATCTACACCTAAGTTTGATAGAGTTTGCCTATAAAAATAGCTATCAACATAGTATTGATATGGCACCCTATGAAGCTTTGTATGGTAGATGTTGTAGATCACCCTTATGTTGGTATGAGACTGGTGAGCACCGGTTGTTAGGTCCTGATCTTGTGCAGCAAACTACAGAGAAGATTAAAGTTATACAGCAAGAGCTTAAGACTGCACAGGATAGGCAGACGTCGTATGCTGATAAACGTCGTAGACCCCTAGAGTTCCAGGTTGGAGACAGAGTGTATCTCAAGGTCTCACCGTGGAAAGGAGTCCTTCATTTTGGAAGAAAAGGGAAGTTAGCTCCTAGATTTATGGGACCTTATCCAATCTTTGAGCGAATTGGAAAGGTAGCCTATAGACTAGAGTTACCTCAGGAGTTGCAGAAGTTACATCCTGTTTTTCACATTTCCATGCTAAGGAAATGTCACCCCGACACCGAGTCAGTTCTACAACCCATGGAAGTAGAATTGAATGAAGATATAACATATGAGGAGGGACCAGTGTCCATTCTTGATAACAGAATTAAAAAGTTAAAGAAGAAAGATATAAGTCTTGTGAAAGTCCTATGGAACCACCGTGGTGTTGAAGAAGCCACTTGGGAACTAGAGGATGAAATGAGAAGGAAATACCCTACTCTTTTCTTTTAATGTGTTTTATCGATTTCGGGGACGAAATCCTTGTAAGGGGTGGATAATTTGTAACATCCCTGACCTGGGTTATAACCTAACCCTGGAAGTTTTGCCTAAATTATGTAATTAAACACCTGTGAGTATTCTCTGGCATGTAATTAAGTTCCTCAGGAACATATATTTCAATTTTTCTCCTTTATAAACAAAGTTGTAGCATTGTTTTGTAATGTAGGGACCCATGTGCAAATTACCCAGTTTAAGGGTTTAACTTGCAATTTCACAGGTTGATATGTTCTTTTGATGATGAGACATCATATGAGTGAATATGATGAAGCATGATGGATTTTCCAAGCTTGGGCATTCAGATGCAGCTTGTGGGATGATCCTAATGCTTAAAACCCTAATTTGGAGTAAAGTGCAATTTACCAAAATGTGGGGTGCAATTTGTAAAGTACACCTTCTAGAGCATCTTATATGACTCTTGGCATCATTTAGGGTATAAATGATGAAAGAGATGCATCAATTAATAATCAGATAAGAAAAGTGATCTTTGTGCATGAAATTCACAATATATGGGTATGGAGATCTTTCATGTATGAACCCTAGTTGAAAGTTGACCTTCTTCACCTTTGGACCTTGGGTTTAAGATGAGTTTTGCTTAATTAAGAAAAGGAGAAACTAGTTGTCCTTATGTTGGAAATTACCCCGAGATATATATACACCCTTCCTTTGTTTGTAAAGGAACGTTTCCTTCACTTCCTTTCTTATTTCCTTGCTTAGACTGACTTAGGACAGAGCTCTGGAGAAGAGGAGAACGGCCAAGCAGTTCTAGGTAATCTTTGAACATCATCTTGCTCAAATTCATGGAGGAAATTATGTTACAAGGTTGGTTTGCTAGTTTTCTTACTTAGTTTTCTCGTTCTAGCCATCTTTTCCCAACCTTTCCTTGGAGAAACACCCTTGGCCGACCTGTGGAGCTCAAGACACCATTAAAGACTTGAAGCTTGGAAGCTTGGAGCTCAAGGAACGACCTTAAGGCGGGTTTTATAACTCTAAACCTTTTGCTTTCTTATGCATATCTTTGTATTTGCAAAAGTAGCTTGTTCTTCCTTTCCCCATCTTTCCTTGCTTTCCTGCAACTAAAACCATGAAGAACATACCTTAATCTGGAGGTAGAAGAAGATGGGCATGATTACCAAAGTTATTTTATCAAATGGTCATGTCCCCCCCTCTGACCAAACCGTTTGAAGGGCAAACGGGTTCACAAGGTCTGTTGGAGCAAACGGGTTCAACCCATTTGAGGGCGTTGACCAAGCGTTGACCGTTTGGGATTCCTGTTCATAATCATGTAGGCTAATGACCCACCAAATTTGAGGGTTTAACTCCAAAGGAATCGTAGGTTGAAGGCCAATCAATTAGGCAATCGAATTGAATTAAGTGTTGATTTTTCCAAACTGATTAACTTGAACTTTTTGGGCAAACGGGTTCAACCCGTTTGGGTGCGTTGACCAAACGTTGACCGTTTTAGATTCCTGTTCATAATATGTTGAATTTCATTCCTGCAAAGAATCAAAGTTAAATTCTTAACCAATTGAGAGTTGAAGGCACTTCAACATCCTAACCCTAATCGGGCTGAAATTGTTGTTTTCATATATAGATTTTGTTGAGTTTTGGGTTGAAGGACCCAAATGATCTCAAGACCGTTTGGGCACAACCCAAGACCGTTTGAAGGTCTAAAGTTGAGGTAATTTGATGGGTTGAAGGTCCAATTGTAATAAGTTGATGAATTGATAAAAATGATGATTTTATTCCTAATTCAAGTTCAACCCTAATCCAACCAACTTGGTTTTTGGTCAAACTTTGGGAAAACGGTCTCAAGATCGTTTGGAGGTTATCCAAATGATCTCAAGACCGTTTGGGCCAAGTTTGGGTCCAATTGGAGTTCAATTGATAGGTTCAACCTTGATTTGATTCACATTGTTGAAAATTGATGATTAGCCGATTGGAGACCTTAATTGAGTTAGACTTAACTCTATTTGGCTTTCAATTGAAGGTCAAATTGGTGTCCAATTGATTGAGGCTCATCCTAATTGACTCAATTTGTAAGTGGTTAATAAGGGCATGGCCAATTGAAGGCTTCAACATGGGAAATCTTTTTCAAACATAACCTTTGTTTCACCTTTTATGTCCATGTGGGTTGACACACGTTTCAACTCAAACGAGTCCACACCCATTTCAACTCAAATGAGTCCACATCCATTTCAACTCAAATGGGTTCACACCCATTTCAACTCAAACGAGTCCACACCCGTTTCAACTCAAACGAGTCCACACCCATTTCAACTCAAACGAGTCCACACCCGTTTCAACTCAAACGAGTCCACACCCGTTTCAACTCAAATGGGTTCACACCCGTTTCAACTCAAACGAGTCCACACCCGTTTCAATCCAAACGAGTCCACACCCGTTTCAATCCAAATGGTTTCACACCCGTTTCAACTCAAATGGGTTCACACTCATTTCATTTCAAATGGGTTCACACTCGTTTCAACTTAAAAGGGTTCAATTGAGTGATACCCTGTTCTAATCAAACCCTAATCACATGATAGTGATATTTTGACTTATGTTAGTCAATGAGGACTTAATCCAACTTGATCTAGAGTGGTGTTATCACCATCTACTAGTAAGAGGAGAGAGAAAGTATCATAAGAGAGATAAAGTACCCTTTTATGGTGGAAACTCAAGTAAAGTACCTTCAATACACATGAATGTGCATGATTAGGGTATGATCCACCTATGTGAGATCATAGAAACCCTAAATATGATAAATGATGAATCTTAACCTAAATCTGAGAGCATCAATGATGATGTTCCTCATACATGATGATGTTATGAGTTCAATTCACTGTAATGTGAATAGTAAACCCTAATTCTAGGGTGATGACATGTAATGTGAAAAGTAAACCCTAATTCTAGGGTGATGACATGTAATGTGAATAGTAAACCCTAATTGATGAGAATCAGGGAACTTAGCTCTTATGGCAAGAGTGAAGGTATAATTCTTGAATTGAATTGCTTTTATCACTTGAATTAACCATGCAGGCCCTTAGATGAGGATAATCATATACAGGTATGGATGATGATGCTACATTCATTGAAAGCATGTTGTTAGCTTTATGAATAGTAAAATATCTTGATGCCTTGTCAGTGGCATCTTATGAGATTAATGGGCTGTGAGAGCCATAAATACCATCAAGGTCATGCTTTAGAGGTGACTTGTGATGAGAATATTGAGAAATGATAATTGATGTGAGTTAGGCTTGTTACATATAGTATTCTCCCTTCATAGCTGCTATGCTAATGTTATTGTTTGAAAACAATGTATGATGTTAAAAGAATATTGAATGTACCTAAATAATCAAGTGTAATCATACCATGTAGAGCCTTGATCATAGATCCATCATTGTCAGAGATCAAATGATGGTGAAACAGGTTTTCCTAAGGGAACTCCTGGATCACATACTTTTGAGTATGTGGGGTATATGGATGTGTAGAACCTTACATCCTAGTGTAGGCATTGATGTAGATGTGTAATCCGTCAATCCTTCACTACAAATCCATACCGCATCAGTGGAAGGTAAACACGAAATCTCCTGATGACGAAGAAAGCACAGATACCATATCAGTGGAAGGTAAACACGAAATCTCCTGATGATGAAGAGAGTACAGAATGCCACTGTAATTCTAAAATAGCGAAGGACCAGATTACCCTGGTAAGCTATAATAGCAGAGACACAAGATGTCCTGCAAGTAATCCTCTTACTGACTGAGGAAGGTGAAGGTCATGAGAATCCGGCTCTTTCAATGACCTAGTATGATACCGAGGCACGTAATAGTGATCGGTTGGAGTATGAGTGGTATACCTCATCTCCGCAGGGCATAATAATAATGTTTGAAAAACATAATCAGTTGCGTAGTATATCTGCTTAGATTAAACTATGAGATACTGGATTGATGTTACACTGCATAAGTAGATATGTTATTCATATTGCTTACTTTTGTTACTCTGCTGAGTTAGCTACCTGTTGTTGCTTACTTAGAAGGCTCCTAATGCTTCTATTGTTCTTTGATTGCTATAATAAAGCTTCCGGCGGAGAGTTATAACTCTCGCTGGGACAATTATTTAAAATTGTCTCACCCCGTAGACTTCAAATTTTTAGGTGGTCGTCGAAGACGGAGGAACCGGTCTACAGGTGACCAGTCCCAGCAGCAGCAGCACCAGGAGCAACAGTAAATCTCAGGTGGAGATTCAGCCTGCTATGTGGTGTAGATAGAGTCAGTCCTATGTGTCCTCTGTACTCTCAGGTCTTGGAGTTGTTGGTCTGAGTTTTGTTACGATTCTTGAGATTTTGAATCATGATGTGTATAATTACTCAAGAAGTAATTTGACAGAGATGTAAACAGTTTATCTCCTTTTATGAATGAAGTTTTATGGTTTCAATGCTTTATCTCAAAAAGTTTTAATTTCTGCTGATTTTTGGTATTCCGCTGCTAATCGAATCGCTTCCGCTAAGTTTAATTCGAGGTTTATGTGTGTATCTCGGGTTTTGGATATCAGAGCCCACAATGTGGTAATGTGGCAACAAGTTGATAGGTCTGAGGACCTGATATAAGGCTGATTGCCTAGTTGAGGTGATATCCTCTATTGATGATATAAGGGATGTGTTCCCAGGATATTAATGCATGTTTATGATGCCTTGAGAGGCAGTGGTTGATAATGAGGGATTGAGAGCCCAGGACAGTATGATGATGGCAATAATGATGTAATCCTATAAGGCTATGTTTATACTTTGATTGCGTCAACAATTTGCTAAAAATATACTAATCAATTATAGATTAACATATCATGTAGTTTGCCCTGGACATAGATACATTACCGTCAGCATTTGGTGGTGGTGAAACAGGTTTATCCTGCAGGATTACCTAGAGTGCATATTATTGAATATGCGAGGTTTCCCCTGACCTAAAATAGGAGGGTTTGAGTGCAACTGTGGTTGCAGACTCGGGACATATGGAGCATGGTGAACAGACCCATGGCTCAGGGTATGCGATGATGAGCATGATGCATTCATGGATCGGATGTATGCACTAGCACCTATGATGAGGTGAGCTAGAGATATGGGTAGCTTGCGGAGCTGAACCAGAAGTCGAGGCCCTATAAGCATAAGATTGCGGTCTTGGTTGATGATTCATGTATTGACCATGAGAAGGTGAGGTCATGGAGTCTGGATCTCCTTAGACCTTGTATGGCACTGGATTGGGCTTTGCAGCCAATGGTTAGATTTGAGCAGGGAAGGCTCACTTCCTCAGGGCATAATAAAACGTAATCCAGCCGAACAAGTATATCTTGCTTAGAGGAAAATGTGGAACATTGATTGATGCCTTGCTTATATAGTTGATCTAGTTGAACTATGCAGTCGTGCGTACGATCCTTATATCTTGTGATAAGTTCTTATAAAGCTTATCTTGCCAATCATGTTCCATAAAGAAGTACTTGGTTATATGCCTCCCGGATATCTTAGTAAGCTTGATGGTAATAATATATTTGCTCAGTATGCTGCTCTTGTTATATGTTTTATCAGTTATCTACTGTTATCTGCTTTAACCTTTTGAGGTTTATAGTTTCGGTGGGGAGTTATGTTTCTCGCTGGGACTGTGTGTCTCACCCCGCTGGTTTGCAACCTTTTTAGGTCATCACTCTAGATGTGGTGTTGGTCGTGAGGTGGCGGCCGAGCAGCAAGAAGAGTAGTAGAAGGCAAGAGATGGACATGTTGTTGTTTTGGTGGTTTTGTAGTAGAGCCCTAGAGTCATCCATGTACACTCAAGTCCTTGGAGGTGTTTGACGGCATTTCACGATGATCAGTTGTTGTAATCTTGTATATCCTGCTGCTGGCCGTACGTGGCCCATTATGTATGTATAAACATGTGTTGAACTCTGGTGTTGATGGTACAGTTGGATTTGATAAGCTGTGTACCTATAACAAGGCTTGTGAATGTTTATATAACATGTTTCTGTATAGGATCTAGATGCAAAAGTTCTCTCATGTATGCTTTCTGCAATCGGTTTTAATTAACCCATGTTTTCAGTAATATATGGTTCCGCACGTTTTCGCGTGTCATCTCATTGTCTGTGTGATGGTGGGGTGTCACAGTTGGTTTGGTATTAGAGCTCTAGGTTTGCTGAGTCTACAGGGATCTAGGACTAGGTTTTCGTCTGTTCTTGTGAGTTTTCCAGATTTTCTTACAATAACCTTCTGCCCTCAGCGGAAGATAAAGCTTAATGATGTCTATAAACCATGAAGAACATGTTGTCGAGAGCAGCAATGCTGCATCAGTTGATGGAGCAGGAGAGTAGGCACATGAAGATCGGGTGCCTGAGGTTCCCCAACTTGACCCGGCCATTCTTGAAAACCCTGCCTACCAGCAGCTTATGGGGCAGTTGATGGCTATGATGAATCACATGGTGGAAAGGTTGCCAGTTCCTCAGCCAAGAGCACAGGCTCCCCATGGTGAAACATCGGGTATTGGGAAGACCTTTGAGTGGCTTCGCCGAGTCGGAGCTTCAGATTATGCTGGAACGGCTGATCCGACGGATGCTGATCTGTGGCTGACAAGTCTTGAGAAGGCCTTCCAGATCCTCGACATCCCCGAAGCAGACAAAGTCAAGCACGTTGTCTACCTTCTGAAGGGTAGTGCTGGCCACTGGTGGGCCATCGAGGAGGAGAAGCGACCCAGTGAGGTGATCAGTTGGGAGGTTTTCCAGCAAGAGTTCATCAGCAGATACTTTCCGAAGACATATCTAGACGAGAAGATCAACAAGTTTGAGCATCTACGCCAAGGATCGATGAGCATCACCGAGTATGAAGCCAAGTTCATGGACTTGCTAAGGTTTTGTCCTCACATGGCGGCGAAAGATGATGAGCGGATCAGGCGGTTTGAGAAAGGTTTGAGTGTTGAGCTATCAACACCTGCTGCTTCTTTAGAGAATCGGGAGCGGTTTGCCACGTTCATGGAGTCCGTCTGCAGGATTGAATGGTCTGTTAGGGAGAAAAGGGAGTCCATGACCAAGAAAATGACTGCTCAGTTCCAAGGACAGAGATTTGGTGGCTTCAAGAAGCCAAGGTGTAACATACCCAAACCCGCATGCATAACAAAATATTCTTTTTCCCACAAGGTTGTTAGATCAAATGAGAGTTTAAGTATTTAATTGGGTTTATATATATACTCATCATTTAGTAAGTTTTGAAAATTTCCTTTCACTCTAGTATCCTAGTAGGGGAGTGAGTGGAGGAAAATGAAGATCATATGACATATTATCCTATAATTGAATTAAAAAAAATAATAAGGTAGTAAGTGAGAAACTAGAACATAAGTAGTAGAATAATACACACATCGATGTCAAAGGTTAAAAACAAGGTTATATTAGGATTCCACATATTATACTAAATTAATTTAACAAATTTCAGACTAATTGGATGTTAAATACAATGCTAATCGATTAATGATAGAGAATAGTAAAATAGACCTAGGTTTATTTGAGCAATTAGTCAACACATTGATTTCATTAACAATCCACTTAACCCGTTAGACCCGGTCTGCCGCCCTACCTTCTTCCTCCCCTCCTCGCGCATCTCGCGCTTTCCTACCTCCGCGAACGACCGGCTCTTGGGCAGCCAGAAGCCACTTCTCCTCCTCTTCTTCTCCTTTTCCTTACTTCTTTCCTTCACTGCCACTCGTCCCTCTCCTCTCCATGCCAACCCTATCTGCCACCCATCTCTGCTTCTTCCCTCTCGCACCCTGTGCCCAACACCCCATCATAAATCCGACTACAGAGAAACACGCCTAGATACCATCTAATACTTACCTCCCTTTTTAATTCTTCGTATCCATCCCCAGTTCCAAGAAACCTAGAAACCACCTCTCTTCCCTCCCCAAGATTATTAGCCGTGTTGGAGGAAACCAGTGCGCCGACCATTTTCCCCAACTCCAGCAACCACCAAAAGATCTGCAGGTTACTCACTAGCCATAGTGGTGGTAGCAAGATCAGTTGATGCCACCAGACTCACCCCATCTCCTCATCTGTTCCAGCCGCTGAGACAGCTTGGCCGAGATAAGGCACTGCCACGATGGGTCTCAACGCTGCATAAGTTCTCAACTATCCACTCAGGGAAACGAAATGCCCTCCTTTCTTCTCATCTAGCACCGCCACCATCTCCAGATGAAGTCTCCATTACTTCCACTCAATCGGGCACCCAACAGCCTGTCCGTGCAATACCACTGAATTCCTCCTCTTTTGTTCCTCTTCCTCCATGTAACCAGCCACCACCACCTGGAATGCGACCAGCATCAGGTGCCACCATGCACGGATCCACAAACCCACCACCACCAGTATTGCTCATCTCTGCCAGACCTTCAGCAGCTTGCGCCCAATATTCAAACTGCCACCTGCAACCACAAGGCTTGCGGATGCTAGCTGTTGCACACGAGCATCCGCGGTGATGTCGGCCTTATCTCTACAGCCACCAACGCAAGTGCCACACACCTGTTGCAGATTGCATACTTGACAACCACCACACCATACTAATCGCCTCCTAGTGGCGCCCCTCCTCCTATATCCACATAGCCAAGACTCACCTTCTTCCTCCCGCAACACCTCTACCTTCCTCACCGCAGACCTACAGACCGGAGACCAAAATGACAGCTACAAGGTCTGTGATTGCCACCACCTGTAGCAAGATCGTATATGCTTCACCGCCATGAATACCAGATGTCGTTGTTAGAATCTCCTCCAACTCAGGAGATGCCACTGGCCTAGATTAATTCTCTTCTTTCCTACCTCTTTCCACCTCCAATCTGCAGGTCAAGGCCGCCACCACTAATCTCCTGTAAGGTGATCGTTTCCACCTGTATAAACTAGTCGCACACACTATCACCTTCCCTCGCCTACAAATCTGTCATCCATCATCCTAACCCCTATGCATGTGACACACTGCCAATGTCACCACGAACACTAGGATCCATTAATGAGATCACTTGCTAAGCCCAGTTCTTATCCTCATGTCTACCACCAAGATAACACTCTGCCTACCACCTGCTAAGCTCTAGATTGCTTGCAACCACCCAGTGAATTTGTGCAGGACCTCCTCGAGCTGCCTCTTCATCAGCACCATCATTGGCCATAATAATGGAATGGATGGGATTCAAACATGCCCCAGTCTTTAGAATCCAATCTACAGATGGTCATGAAAGATAAGTCAAGTCATCATGAGTAGGTAAACTTCCATAGCCTCATTTCATAGTTATATCTAGTTGTGGGACTAATGGTTCATACAAATCATTATGAAATCCAGTCTAAGTAGTCACTCAATCAACTATATCCAATTAGCATATACATCTCTATACATAAGCATATACACATGTGTAAACACAGGGAAAACCAAAATATGTAATTTTGTAGATAATACCAATACATCCAATATAGTTTAGATAGTAATCAAGCTTCATGGTATAAAAACTTGTATGATGATAATAATAAAAACTTCGCTATCAAACACCCTAATATTCATCATATGTATACACATAATACAATGCCATCACCAGTAATTGATAAGTGTCTTAGCCACCACACATATATTATAAGCAAGATTCAATACAAATATGTAGCTAGGGACATGATAGTAGTCTAACCTAGATGCATCACCCTAGTGTTGTTGTACATAAACTAAAAACCCTAGATCTACAAGTCTATTTGATGACACTAGGAAGTATATTATCAAATTTTGCCTTGAATGAATTGAATGGTATAAAAGAGAGGTAGAATATAATACATTGTACTTTGATAACTATATACATGGGTGAAATTATATTGTGATAAAATGGATCATAAAATATATGTGAGTTGAGACATGTGCAGATATACTCTAGCTATTATAACCATATGAAATAGACTTGTATTCGTATACATATCGAGATCAGTGTATGAGTATATGACTAATTTATATTGAGATATGTCATATTAAAGCCTAGTTTTTTGTAGTAAGAGTATTTTGTTAAATAACAGCTAATTCCATTCCTCATCATATATATTTGTAATACCAAGATCTTAAAAACTCTAACTTCACACTAGGTAACCAATAATGGGTTTAGATAAGATAGGATTAGTCATGAAGATCAGGTATGTACATCCTCTATTTTATTTTGGGCATTATTTAACTGAACCTACATTTCTTTAATGAGGCATCTCTTGAAATATCAATTTTATTTAAAATCCAATTGTTGGACATTCATACTTTCTGTTTTTGATTCATATAAATTCATGTGATTGCTGGAATATTCATTTATAATGGGTCTTTGGACCCCTCCTTCTATGATTCCCATTTTATGTGAAATTGACTAAAATGTTAGTTTTGCCACTCTATTTATGCATGCTACATGTTTGACTAGAATATCTAGAATAGTGGTACTTATGTACAACCATACTTATATAGGGCGAGCGTATTCCGCCTGGGGTGTGTGTTTCCACCCTTGTTTATTTTTAGGCCATGATCCTATGGTGTTATGGCCCTGTTTTAGGTATATTTAGTATACATTGTTATGCATGCAAATATTCTTTGTTTTAATATGAATCTATGGATGAATGTTATGGCAAGACACTCTTTTATTATCATGTTTGTAATCTGAAATTTTATATGCCTCATTTCTTTTGTTACTTTTCTCTTGAACATACCTAATTGCAAATAGCCCCCTTTTCTTGTGAGAACATCTCTTTTTGTACTTTCAACCCTATATAATGCCCAGAATATTTTATATATGTACATACTCAGCCTTTGCTGACCTCTTTGTTGTTTCCTATGTTCTGGGTGATGTTCCCTTCCACCCAGGTTTAGGTACATTGGAAGACAAGAGCTCAAAAAGATCACTAACATGACATGAACTTAAGGATAGCTTGGAATGGATGGGTTACCCTCTGCTACTGGGCTTATTTGTAGTTAGTTCAAGTTTTTGTAATATCACCTTTTATGGTGATGAGCTATTGTATAATGATACCCATTGTAACTTTGTAATAGTTTTGTTTCCGTTGCTTTATTATTACATGGCTCTTGTATTATATCATGAAGAGTGGATCCCCTATCGGGTCTCACTCTTTACACAAGGTTTTCAGCACCTTCCATGATGAGAGGTTCCAGTACACCGTCCCAATGGTACCTGAGTAAGGGACGGGTTATGTTTCTTCGTCGTCGAGGGCACATAGTACAACTTCTGTGGCAGTGACAGGGCCATCTAGGTTGTAGATAGAAGGCAAGTCATGTTACCACTGTGGACATACTGGGCACTTGAGGTCAAATTGCCCAAAGAGAGATGTTGAAGTAACACAACAACTGAGACAGAATCAACAAGGGATAGACAGACCGCAGCCCAGTGGTAGTAGAGGGTGAGTACGCGGTCAAGCGTCGCAAGTAGGATCATCTGCTCAAGGGAGCAGAGGGCGTGGACAAGCAATGGCTCGATTCTATGCTATGAGTCAGCCGGAAGTGATAGTCAACCCACGAGTGGTGACAGGTCAGATGGAGTTATTTCATTTTGATTTGTCTTCTTCTTGCTTTATATCTATTTTGGTTGACCCCTAGTGCTACGCACTCTTTTATCGCACATAGTCTTCTTGATAACTGTCCTTTACCTGTTAGTTGTAAGAAAGATAGCATGTTGTTAGAAACCCCTCTCGATGGTTCCTCGATGCTTCGAGAAGAGTGCCCATCTTGTGTTCTATCTTTCTCAAGACACGGTATACAAGTGGATCTTTTACCACTTGATATGCATGGATTCGATGTGATCCTTGGGATGGATACCTTAGAAAAGTATAAGGTTGTGTTGGACTGTGGTTCCTAGCAGGCAGTGTTTGATGACGGTAGGGAGAAGTGGATCTTCCAAGGAGATAGGAAGATTCTTCTGACATGTCTAGTGTCAGCGACGGTGGCAGAGAAGTTGTTGCGGCAAGGTTGTAAAGCATTCTTAGCTCATGTCGTGGATACCAAGGCAGAAAGTCCTAGCCTCAAGGAGGTGATGGTTGTCCAAGCGTTTGCAGATGTGTTTCCTGATGAGTTCCCTGGTGTACCCCCACCCCAAGAGATTGATTTTGAGTTCAATCTGGTACCAGGAACACAGCTAGTTGCACAAACACCATATAAGATGGCTCCAGTAGAGATGGCAGAGTTGAAGAAGCAGTTATAGGAGTTGTTAGAGAAAGGTTTCATCTGACCAAGCATGTCACCTTGGGGTGCTCCAGTGCTATTCATTAAGAAGAAGGATGGGTCGATGCGGTTATATATAGATTACCGACAATTGAACAAAGTCACGATCAAGAATAAGTACCCATTGTCAAGGATAGATGATTTGTTCGATCAGTTGTGTGGTGCTACAGTGTTCTCAAAAATTGATCTACATTCTGGATATCATCAGCTAAGGATTAAGGTGGATGACATACCAAAGTCAGCATTTAGGATGAGGTATGGTCACTTCGAGTTTGTGGTTATGTCGTTTGGGCTAACCAATGCACCTGCTGCTTTCATGGACCTAATGAACCGAGTGTTCCGTCAGTTCCTAGATTAGTTTGTTGTAGTCTTTATAGATGACATCTTGATCTATAGTCAGGACAGGCAAGAGAATGAACAACATCTTCGAAAAGCGTTGACTCTTCTTTGCCAACATCAGTTATACGCCAAGTTTAGTAAATGTGAGTTCTAGTTGAGGTAATTAAACACAAGTTTTAACTAGGGTTTAGCTCTGTGTGCGTGCATGTGTGGATTATGCATGTGCGCATAATGCGCATGTGTGTGTGTGCATAATGTGTGTGCACAGTGACATTCTTGGGTCATGTGATATATGTAGAAGGAGTCAGAGTGGACCCTAAGAAGGTGGTCAGTTGCATATTGGGAGCAACCAAAGACGCCGACAGAAGTTCGTAGCTTCCTGGGTTTGGCAGGATATTACCGGAGATTTATCAAGGACTTCAGTGCAATCGTGTTGCCGATGACAAAGTTGACCAGGAAGGATGTACCTTTTACCTGGGATGATCATTGTCCGCGAGCTTTCCAAAGTTTGAAGGAGAAGTTGACTAGTGCTCTAGTGCTAGTGCTGCCAGAGCCTGGGAAGGGCTATGTTGTTTTCTGCGATGCTTCCAAGAAGGGCTTAGGTTGCCTGTTGATGTAGGAGGATCATGTAGTTTCTTTTTCTTCACGACAGCTTAAGAAACATGAGGAGAACTATCTGACTCATGATATGGATTTGGAAGCGGTGGTTCATGCATTAAAGATTTGGAGACACTATCTTTATGGGGAAGTGTGTCAAATCTTTACAGATCATAAGAATCTGAAGTACATCTTCTCGTAGAATGAGCTGAACATGCGATCGCATCTTTGGATGGAGCTAATCAATTATTATGACTGCACCATTGAGTATCACCCTGTTAAGGTGAACGTGGTAGCTGATGCGTTTAGCCAAAAGTCTTCTTCTCTTCCTATGAAGAAGGCACAGTTGAGTTCCTTGGTATGCCATAGACGGGATATGTTTGTCTCCTTGCGGAAGATGAATGTGCAGATGGAAGTTTCCTTGTTAGTAGGACTTTTGGCACAGATGCAAGTAAAGCCCACGCTGAGACAGCAAATCAAAGATACACAGCAAACAAATGATACAGTGCAGTTGATCAGGTCAGAGCTCGGCAGCAAAAAGCATGATGGGTTCCATGAGTCCGAGGATGGACTAGTTTGCTATCATGGTAGAATGGTGGTCCCCGATGGTGATAATCTAAGAAATCTAGTGCTCTAGGAGGCACACGCTTTGATGTATTCTATGCATCCAGGAGTCACCAAGATGTACCATAATATGAAGGACATGTATTGGTGGTCTGGCTTGAAGAAGGATGTAGCTGAGTTTGTGGCTAAGTGTGCAGTATGTCAGCAAGTTAAAGCTGAGCATCAGAAGCCGAAAGGTACGTTGCAACCCATGGTGATACCACAATGGAAATGGGATCATATAACCATGGATTTCGTAGTTGGTCTACAAAAGACAGCTAGGAATCATGATTCCATTTGGGTAATAGTGGACAAATTGACAAAATCTGCTCATATCATACCGGTAAAAATGACGTATACAGCAGAGAAGCTTACTCAGGTGTATGTAGATGAGATAGTGTGTCTGCACGGTGTACCAGCAATGATAGTCTCCGACAGAGGTCCTCAATTCACAAGTCGTTTCTGGGAACAGTTGCACAAAGATTTGGGAATGCAGTTGAGGTTCAGTACCGCTTTCCACCCCCATACGGATGGACAGTCTGAAAGGACTATTTAGACTTTGGAAGATCTTCTCCAAGCTTGTGTTTTGTAGTTCCTAGGCAATTGGGACGTGCATCTCAGTCTGATAGAGTTTGCTTATAATAATAGTTATCTGCGGAGCATTGACATGGCTCCTTATGAGGCTCTATATGGAAGGAAGTGCAGATCCCCTTTATGCTGGTATGAGTCTTGTGAGTATCAACTTTTAGGTCCTGAGTTAGTGTAGCAGACAACAGAAAAGATTAAGGTGATAAGACAAAAGTTGAAAGCGGCACAGGACAGACAAAAGTCTTATGCAGACAATCGCCGACGACCTTTAGAGTTCCAAGTGGGAGATAAATTGCATCTCAAGGTCTCACCTTAGAAAGGCGTGCTAAGGTTTGGTCGGAAAGGCAAACTGGCACCCCGGTATATGGGGCCATACCCGGTAATAGCACATGTTTGCAAGGTAGCTTACAAGTTAGAGCTGCCACCAGAGTTGCACATGTTGCATCCAGTATTCCATGTCAGTATGCTGAAGAAAAGTCATCCAGACACAGGGACAGTGATACAGCAAATTGAGGTTGAGCTAGATGAAGACGTGACCTATAAGGAAGGTCTGGTGGCGATCCTTGATAGAAGAGTAAAGAAGCTTAAGATGAAGGACCTGGTTCTTGTGAAGGTTCTTTGACATCATTGTGGTGTTGAAGAAGCCATGTGGGAGCTTGAGGAAGAGATGAGGCGGAAGTATCCCTCGCTTTTCTCTTCGGATTTCGGGGACGAAATCCCTTTGTAGAGGTTTATGGCTTGTAAGGACCCTGACCTTCATTTTGGGCTTACCCTGTTTGTTTTGCCTAAACCTTGTGCTTGGTTGCTTGCTAATCACCTTTAGTGGTGATTAGGGTTTGCTTGTGCTTTGTTGAGAGTTGGAGGTGCTACTTGCAAAATAACCTGAGTTAGGGTTGAAGGGCAAGTTTGTCACCTAGAGAGATGTATTTCTCTCTCTTTGCTTCCTCTAGAGTTGAGAGGTAGGTTTGGGCTCGTGCCTTGGGTTGTCTTGGGCTTTGTTGAAGCTCTGATGGGCTTGGTTGAGCCTTGTTGGGCCTTGCCTTGCTTTGAGGAACCTTGTATCGGGTAAGAGGGTTTTGTGTCATCCATGGGGGTGTCGTCCATGGGTGTGTCGGCCAAGGTGGTGGTGGTGTGTCATCCTTTGACCTTGTTTGACCTCCTTGCTTTGGTTGTGTCACCCTAGCTTGGACATGTGGCCAAACCTTGGTTGAGTAGTGGCATGGCATGTGCATGTGTTTTGCAAGGTGGTAAAATGTGTGGACAAGTGTCCCTTGGTAAGGAGACACCTTGCCTTGGTTTAACCTTGACCCTCATCTATATATGCTTTGCCTTTCTCTTCCTTAGGAACCCTTTAGATCTTTGTTGCTCCTCTCTTCCTGGTGTGTACGATACACCTCTCCCTTGCAACCTTGGTGGTCGATACCCTTAGAGGAGCTAAGCTTGGTGGTTGAACCCTAGGTGGGTCTTGTTCTTTGGTGGCCGAAGTGGTGTGCTTGGAGCTAGGAGCTTAAAGCTTGGAGCTTTGGAGCTTGAGGAGTTTGCTTAAGGCGGGTTACATAACTTCTAACCCTAGCTATACTACCTTCTCTATGTTGAATGTTCATATATGTTGATAATCGGCCATGCATGTTATGTATCTTGCTCTAGTACATGTTGTTGATCTTATGGATATAGTGAGCATGATGTTGTTGAGGTTTATATGCCTTTGGATCTAGTTGGCCGAACCATAGTTGGGGCTTTCTTGTTGAGCAACACCCCTTTCTCTCCTTGGTTCTTGAGAAGTGAGTTTGAGCTCTAGTGATTTGGGCAATGCCCCTCTCTCGTTTAAGTTGAGAGGTGAGTCTACATCCTTGTTTCTTGAGCAACACCCTCCTCTCACCATGGATTAAAGAGGTGAGCTTTTGGATATATGATGACCTATGTTGAGGTTGGTCATTATGGTTGCCCGATTTGTGATAGAGGTTGTGCAAAACCCCTCTCTCTTAGTTGTTGAGAGGTGAGCCGATCTTCTTGATCAATTAGGGTTTGGAGCCCTTGTGCTCGAGGTTGAAGGTGACCATGTTGGGTTGTGCCTTGCACGATATGCCTTGGAATAATGCTTCTCGATAATCTTCTTGCCTTGGGTTTTAATCTTGGTTGTTACACATAGTTGGGTTTGGTTGGTGCTCGATATGGTTTCCTTGGTCGAAACTTAGTGGAGATGGAGCTTGGGGTGTTACACCTTGAGCTTGTGCTCTGAACGACACACTCTGAAGTAAGGTTGCACGATGCCCCTTGCCTTGTGTTGATCTTGGACGATATGTTTTGTTGAGCCTTGGTGGCTTGATGCCCGGTATGCCTTGGCTGAGATGACCCTTGTCGCGGATGTGCTTTGACCGATATGATGTCTAATAGCTTTCCTTGTGTCGGGCAATATGAAGTATTCTTGTGATGCCCGGTATGATGGTTGTATAGAGAACCCTAGATGGTGCCTTAGTGGTGGCCGATATGAGTATCTTGATCTAGAGGGATGTTAGGTCTATGCCAGACATGGGGTTGTGTTGCCCGACACACCCCTAGTGGAGTTGGAAGAGATGCTGCTTGTTTAGCCAGCTGGTCCATGCACGATATGGCACCTTGGGCGCTAGGATGCCCTAGTTGATATGAAGGACTCTTGGACGACATGGAGATGGTTGTGCATAGAGGAACCTTGGGCGTTATACCCCCTTGGCCGATAGGCTTGGGTGAGGGTAGTCACCCTACCTGATGCTACCTATCGTGAGGGTTGCATGAGTTTTAGTGAGGGTTCTGATGACTCAGAATGTATATGGCTTATAATAATAACACAAGTGATATGATGTAATCACCTTGAATCCTGCAAATATGATGATGAGTTAAAATGACAGGTTGTTAACCAGGAAGCTTGGAAGCATATGAAGTTGCTTCACATGATGATGTGACCCATGCCTATGGTCACAGGTATAAGGCATAATATATGCTCATGATTAATAATGATACCATGAATGATAAAGCTTATAATCATAGATGTTGCTCTATACTTGATAGCATGATCATTCTATTCATACATGATGGCTTTAGTTATCTCTATGAATGTGTATACTAACCATGCATGTATTTCATGTGGATTCATAGCCTGGTAAGAGCTATGAGACATATGTGCTGGAATAGCACCATGTGGTAATGTGGCAACAAGTTGATAGGTCTGAGGACCTGATATAAGGCTGAGTGCTTAGTTGAGGTGTTATCCTCTGATGATGATATAAGGGATGCATTCCCAGGATGCTAATGCATGATTATGATGCCTTGAGAGGCAGTGGTTGATAATGAGGGATTGAGATCCCAGGATAGTATGATGATGGCAATAATGATGTAATACTATAAGGCTATGTTTATACTTTGATTGCCTCAACAATTGGCTTAAAATATACTAATCAATTATAGATTAACATATCATGTAGTTTTCCCTGGCCATAGATACATTACCGTCAGCATTTGGTGGTGGTGAAATAGGTTTATCCTGCGGGATTACCTGGAGCGCATATTGTTGAATATGCGAGGTTTCCCCTAGCCTAAAATAGGAGGGTTTGAGTGCAACTGTGGTTGCAGACTCGGGACATATGGAGCATGGTGAACAGACCCATGGCTCAGGATATGCGATGATGAGCATGATGTGTTCATGGCTCGGATGTATGCACTAGAACCTATGAGGAGGTGAGCTAGAGATATGGGTAGCCTACAGAGATGAACCAGAAGTTGAGGCCCTATAAGCATAAGACTGTGGTCTTACTTGATGATTCATGTACTGACCACGAGAAGGTGAGGTCATGGAGTCTGTATCTCCTTAGACCTTATATGGCACCGGATTGGGCTTCACAGCCAATGGTTGGATTTGACCAGGGAAGGCTCCCTTCCGTAGGGCATAATAAAACGTAATGCAGCCGAATAAGTATATCTTTTTTAGAGCAAAATGTGGAACATTGATTGATGCCTTGCTTATATAGCTGATCTAGTTGAACTATGTAGTTGTGCGTATGATCCTTATATCTTGTGATAAGTTCGTATAAAGCTTATCTTGCCAATCATGTTCCATAAAGAAGTACTTGGTTATATGCCTCCCGGATATCTTGGTAAGCTTGATGGTAATAATAGCTTTGCTCATTATGCTGCTCTTGTTATACATTTTATCAGTTATCTGTTGTTATCTGCTTTAACCTTTTGAGGTTTATAGTTTTGGCGGGGAGTTATGTTTCTCGCTGGGACTGTGTGTCTCACCCCTCTGGTTTGCAACCTTTTTAGGTGATTGCTCTAGACGTGGTGGTGGTCGTGAGGTGGCGGTCGAGCAGCAAGAAGAGTAGTAGAAGGAAAGAGATGGACATGTTGCTATTTTGGTGGTTTTGTATTAGAGTCCTAGAGTCATCCCTATACACTCAAGTCCTTGGAGGTGTTTGATGACGTTTCACGATGTTTAGTTGTTGTAATCTTATATATCCTGTTGCTGGTTGTATGTGGCCCGTTATGTATGTATAAATAGGTGTTGAACTCCGATGCTGACGGTACAGCTGGATCTGATAAGCTGTGTACCTATAACAAGGCTTGTGAATGTTTATATAACATATTTCTCTGCAGGATCTGGATGCAAAAGTTCTCTCATGTATGCTTTATGCAATCGGTTTTAATTAACCCCTATTTTTGATAATATATGGTTCCACATGTTTTCGTGTGTCATCTCGTTATCTGTGTGATGGCGGGGTGTCACAACTTTAGTGAGGTCGAGCTTCACACACACTTTGCCATTGGGCTTCCCCACCCAGAATCCAGTCAGATACTCAACAACAAGGAGGGTGTTATCCTAGATTCTCCTTCCTCTTATGAATGCACTTTGTTATTTGGAGATGAGGTAGGAAAAACTTCTTTTAGTCACCCTACAAGAAGTTTAGAGGCAATTTTGTACAAAACATTACAACAAGCGATGGGTCAATAATTAGAGATGTCTCTTATCTCCCTTTTCTTAGGAACGAGCTTAATAAAAGTGTGATTAGCTGCCAAGACCATGTGTTGTCCACTATTGATCCACTGATAGCCTCAAAGATGTCTATCTTTTTGGTTTCCCACATGACATGGTAAAAATTACTAATAAGGCCATCGAGCCATGGGGCCTTGGATGGGTTTATGGAGAAGACAACTTTCTTAGTCTCTTCATCGGAGCAATAGGCACAAAGGGCCTCATTCATTACTCTATCAACTCTACATCTAGGTAACATGTCTTCATAGTTAATGTGCTCGGTGCTTGCTTGGTTGTAAAGGTTAACGAAATAATTGATGGCATTATTAGTGATATCATCCCTATTGTTGACCACATGCCCATGCTCATCAATAAGTTCATGGATTGTCTCTCTCATTTCTTTTTTGTTGATAGTTGTGTGATAGGTCTTGGTATTCCTATCACCATCTTTAATCCACTCCATCTGACACCTTTGCCAATAGTAAACCTATTTAGCCTTTTATGGTTTTAAAAGCCTATCTTCTATCTCCCTTTCCCTGTTGATGCACTCAATATTGAGGGGGTTGTTGCACAAATCAGTGGTAGCTTGAGCATAACTATCTTCCGCCCTAGCAAGCAAATACCTTAAGTTCATTTTCTCCCTACTCCATTGCTTGAGGGCCTTCTTGGTGTTTTGAATTTTCTTTATCACTCTTGAGTCCCTTTGTCTTCCTACTAGAGAAGCCCCTCACACATTCCATGTGAGCATGGACATTATTAACCTTTATATGTCCCACCCCCTTCATTGGAGCACACACTCTTCTTTGTCTTCTTAGCTGAGCTCCTTGTTTTCCTGGGGATCCTGTTGCAGTTGTTGATAGTACCCACATACAACTTCATCATTCACTTGATCAAGGATGGTCAACAGGTTGTCATAATTTGTGGTGTCGGTAGTTACCATTACCTTGTCAGGATCGATCCCAAAATTACTCTTGGAAGATGTTTACACAATTTCTCGCAGTGTTGAAATACATGTATACCCTGCACTACCATATCTTTTGCATGTGAACTCCGAACTGAATGAGAAAATATGCATTAAAAAGAAAATTTAAGTTCCTGCAAGAAAATTATATTTTTGGACTAACTTGGAACCCTTTACGGTATAAAAATCTGCTTGAAATACATATTTATAAAAGCTACAACAAATATAGTCAAATAGTCAAAATGTTAAAAGAAGGCAACTCAATAAATCTCTCCATTTGGGGGCAAGCAATTAATGTTGTAGAAGTTTATTCCTGACCAATAACATATGCTTTTGTATGGAAGAAAAATGCAAATAAAGACTCAGTCAAATGCCAAAAATGAAAAACTCATCAATACAGTCAAAGTTTGAACAATGTGACTTGGAGATGAAACAAGCAATTCCTCTTGGGTTTTCCCCTCCTTTCTCCCTATAAAAGGAGGGGGGACTCCAATCACTTTTTTCATCATTTTTTCTACCTCTTCCTCTAGGATTTCTATTGTAATGTTGTTCCTTTACATTATGTTTAAGTAGACCCCTTCTGGGGCACAAGGACTAGCCCCATAGTCTATTCTTGTTCAATGTACTCAACTCCATTATTTTAATAAAATAATGATTTTTCTTCTGTTTATGACTTGATCGTTGGTTGATTGATATACTCTTATAGAGTGATGTGATGGCAGATATCCACAAGAACAAACTCATAATTACTTAATTGTATTTGTCATCTTTTCATCCAACTAATCGTGTACTTATTTTTCTGGCAGAATGATTATATGTTTATGGGGGTGTCAAGATCTCAAATTCCCATAAGAACGAACCCATGATCTTTTAACGTGATCACCTGATTTAGATTATGATCCTTCTACTTGTTTGAATTGTTTGTTATAGTCCATAGTGACGCGACACCTGATCCATGGGTTCGAACATCAGATGAGAATCACATGTCTTTGGATGAGATCTCAAAAAATAACATGCTGGACTATTGGATGAGGATCTACAAATGCCAAAATCAACCAGTTTGTGGGAAGTTCGTCCCTCGCGAGATTTGTACGAAAGGACATGAATCCACATGGTCCTAATTTGATTACTAAAACTAGGAGTTGATTCATTAGGTAAATCATGACTATTAGTAGTGATCCCCAGATCCCAGTTCCTTTTATCATTTGATCTTAATTAGATTATTTCTACATTTTTACTTTCTATTCTTAACATAATCAAACTCTAAAAAAACTAGATTTTCCTTCTTGTTCTTGTGATTGCTTTTGGATTTCAACCATCTTTTTCCATTGTTCCTTGGATTGATACCTTACTACCATAAGGTTGACTCATTTCTTACAATGAGTTGACTGCCTTTTAGAAGGTTAAAGTCTAAGACTTTTCCTAGTGATTTGGTGTGGACACAATACATATCACACACACAAGTAGGTGTCATGCTGGAGCACAGCCGAAGGGGAAAATAGGACGGGGAAAAGGCCTAATGGGAGTTGATGAGATGGTTGGTTGACTTATTCTAGGCAGCTTGAGGTAGGCAAGCACCATTCTTGCTGTCAAGAGGTTTTTGGGTGCAATTGCACCAGTAACAGATCCGCGACGGTGTTGACAACACAAAATGAAATCAAGGAAGGAAGTTGGGAAGTTCAGGGCCCAAAGGCAGAAGGAAAGGGTGTATACAATATAATAAGGAGGGACATGGCTTGAAAGGCTTCTTATAGGCTTTAGTCAATCCTTACATAGGGTCTCTAAACCTTCTTCTTGTTGCAAAGTAAGAAGGAGAGAAAGGAACTTCAGTTCTTCGTCTACCAACCACTAAACTTGCTCAAACTTATAAGGACCCTGATCCACATTTTTGGGTAACCCTATTTGTTTTGCCTATGTATGTTTCTTATAACCTTGCTCTAATCATCTGAGATGTAATTAGGGATTGTATAAAGTTTAAGTTTGTTGTTTGATCTTGTTTGAATGATGCTTGTGTTTTATGGTGAGGTTTTGGTGCAATTTACAATTCACCCAGAGCAGGGGTTGATGTGCAAGTTTTCTACCTCTAGAGTGTTTCTTCTCTCTCTTGGCATCATCTAGAGGAGAGATAGAGAGATGGGCACCTTGTTTGGATCTTAGTTGTATGGTGACATCCTTGGTGATGTTTTGAACACATGAGTGAGGTGTGTCTTGCACCTAGATGTGTTATCTTGGGTTAGAGAGCCTTGGAGAGGCTGTGTATTGGTTTGTGAGTGTGTAGGGTTGTGCCCTATCCGTTTGTGAGTGTGTAGGGTTGTGCCTATCAGTTTGTAGGTGTGTGGAGATATGGTATCGGGCATGACCTTGGTAGGAGACCAAAAGGGCGAGATCTAGCCTTGACCGTATCACCACATCTTGCATGATGTTGCATGTGGCTCGTTTTCTGTGGACAAGTGTCTCCTAAGATTCTAAGGGGATGACACCTCTTCCATGATCCCTCTCTCATCCCTCTAGTATATAATCTTCTTTCTCTCCATGTAAGAGAATCCTTTTGGCTATCCTTGCTTTATCTCCTTCTTGGTGGATGACCTTAAGAAGCCTAAGGAGCAAGAGAGTTTCTCTTGGAGCTTGGTGGACGAGTTTCAAGTTGTTGTGTTCATTGCTCATCTTCCATCTTCTACCTTGGTAAGCCATGTTTCCTAGCTTTCTTCTTCATCTTTTTCTTATTCTCGGCCATGGATCTTGGATACCTTCTTTTCATCTTGAGCCATCTTAACCTTGGTCTCATCTTATTCCTTGGAGGTGTTGTGGTGATCAAGTTGGTGGATCATCTTCTACCTTGAGCTCGCGAGCTTGAAGCTTGACCTTGGAGATGGGATCTTGGTGGTGATCTTTGAGGTGGGTTAAATAACTCTGAACCTCCTTTGTTATTTTCACTCTTTTCATGTTTTTATGTTGTTCTTCATATCTAGCTTTTTAATCTCATGTGTGCGAGTAATTGTTGGTGGTTTGAGAACTATTTCGATGAAGAGGTTTCATTTAAGTTGCTACCCATGTCTTTCACCTTCTTGCCATGTTAGTAGATGGACTAGTGGCCGACCATTCTAAGGTTGAAGATGACAAGTCCACACACATGCACTATGTTGAGGAGGTCGTCATGACTTGTGGTGCATAGATCGACATACCATGTGACAAGTCATCATGACTTGGAGATGCTTAGGTTAACATGCTTTGTGGGTGTTAAACTGATATGCTTGCTTAGGCCCACATGCTTTGATGAAGCTAGCTCGTCATGCCCTAGAAGTGTCTTAACCAATATGAGTTGCTAAACAGATATGCATGGAGGGTGTTAACTGTCATGACTAGGGTAGTATTTTTGGGACCCATCATGCTAAATGAGATTACTCAAAACATAAAACACAATCAATCACTAATTAATTTGATACCCAAAAATATGGGTAAATTAAAACCGATTTCAACGTCAACACTCATTCAAAAACATTTGCATGAGAAACCAACATCTCTTATATCCATGCTATGCTAAGGATTTGATACACATTGTTCTATTGCCTTAGCCACAACATATATACACAGGAGAACGATATTCATATATGCCATACAAACAAGCATTAATATGCTAACAAAAGTTTGATTCGTTTGAAACATCATATACAAACTTTTTCTCACTTGGACCTGAGAGTACAGGGATGACTCTAGGACACACTAGACATCTAATCAACTTTCTCAAATATTCATTATTATAGCTCCTCTTTGCTGCCACATATTTGTTTTCGTCACTTTCGATTACCTAAAAAAAAGTGTGGTGAACCACAAGGGTGAGACTCAATCCCAGCAAGAGATATAACCATCAACAACGTTTATTGATTACAACATTTTTATGTAATTAAACAGTTAAGAAGTTTAATCAGATATAAAAAATAAGATTAATAGTATTGATGATTAACAAAATACATAAAGGAGCAAATAATAACTATCATTATTAACCAGACTATCATCCTTTATCTTGTTGACAATATAAGCAATTCAGTAGCATATGCAGTTCTAGCATCATGAGCAAGTCTAGTAACACAGCATAGCTAACAACATGAGCATGTCTAATTGGTTGAACATATCAACATTATAAGAAGAGCTAACAACACAAGCACAACTACCTAGATAAGCATAATTAGCAGTATATGCATCTCTAGTTACAAAGGCATGGCTAGCATGCTAAACATAACTAAAAACATGAGATATCTAGCATCATGATTATAATCAGTCATAGCAGTATAGTTATCAACATAAACATTACTATCGTATGTATACATTTACAATCTTATGATCCACAACATAAGAATAATTATTATCTCTTAATTGCACTAAGCATCATCTTTATGTAAAGAGAACAAACAAGGGTTATCATCCAATGTGAAATGTCATGTATAACCCTAAACAAATATGTTACACGGCTGTATTAAATCTTTTATTATGCCCTGGGGAATTTGAATCGTACCATTCAAAGTCCAACCAACCCCTGCGAAGGGCTATTCAGTTCCGTACAAGATCTAGGAGTGTCAGTATCCTAAGACCTCTTCCCCTGGGTCAGTACGAGTAAAAAGGCAGTGACATATCAGTCAAAGCTGCCACCACAGTGACATATAGTCAAGCTTAAAACCACTAGTCCGACCTTGGTACATGTCACGTCACTAGAAACCATGGTATTCAAACCCAATCACTGAGGTACAACCGCAGTTTTCCTCTAATCACATCATGTTATAATCACCGAGACACAACCACAACCGTTCTCAATCACATCAGATGTATGAGGCATGACCATAGCCAACCTCCACAATCTGCATTGTGGATGACAAGGATATATCCTCAACCTGCCACCCCCGCATATTCAACAATATGCGCTCTGAGTTTCCCTTAGGAATACTCGTTTCACCATCCAGCAAGTTCTGACACTGAAGATGGTTCTACGACACAGGGCACTACATGATTGGAGTTACACTTGATTAGTTATGCCAATTGGGAGAATTAAGGCTGCATCAAACAAGTGGACATACAAACCCTAATTCACTTCTAGAAAGCATATACATATCAAAACTTTAAAAAGATATAAAATGTGTGAAACATAATTTCTCATCTCATCATCACATAGTACTATTCACTTTCCATTCATGAGACCACACTAGTCATCATACTATCACAAGATATAAATCCTTTTCACAATATCACAGGGTATCAACCCTTATCAACATAATAGGATTACACCTCATTCAGGGCTCAACCATGCCCAAATGTCATTAAGACCATCATATTATTCCCTACAAGATCATCATTATCTTTGCATGCCTTATAACAAGGCTCAACAACATCAATTATATATAATACACCAGATCAGTACAATATTGCATTTATGAGCTAGGTGGTATTCATAAACAATCATAGCAGGGTTATATTAACATTAAGAACATTCCTTTATTACATCAACATGCAAGAAATCTAGATATGATTAACACTCATCATATTCATAATGCGCATGTTCAACAAAAGAAAGTATCAACCATGTGTCTATGATAACCACCAACTAACACATTAAGGTTATGATAATGTTAAGGAGGTTATTCCACCATCATTCCATCATATAAGAATGTTAAACATGAATACTCATCTGTATCTAATTACATTAGAGTTAGGTTCAACATGATAAATTATATCAATGTTACTAATCAACACTCATACCCAAACCCTAACTCTCGGCATCCCCGTTGGATCATGGATGCATAAGGTGAAGCATCACCATCATATTCCATATTGTTCTCAAGTATAAACCCACACCTAAATCAAGGTGTAACCATCATGTTATAGCATACTAGGGTTTCAACAATAATAGAGTACTTCATGGTTGTATTAGTCATTCAAGGACTATTCATACCCAATTACCATCATTTAGTTATATTAAAGCTAGGTATAACAAGATATACCTCATTAGGGTTACATATCAACACAATATGGTTATCATCCCTTTCAACTATATGAGAATAGGTAAGGCTACCTTATTAAGGGTAACCCTCCATTTGTTTCATCATCATTCAACCCGTATCACCATACCACAATATCACCCAGAACCATTGGGTGTTTAAAAGGTAAGACTATTAGTTGTTTACATAAGTAAACACCTTGGATAAACCACCTATGAAGTACTTGATTTGTTCTCTAAAAAGAGTCACCATCTAACCCTAGACATCCTTTGATTAACAACACAAAAAGTTCCATTGAGAGTAGGCTAAAACCCACAATCAATTGTTCATTTAGAACAAGCCATCCATTGCCAACAAGTAAAATCCTTAAGTTGATCATATAATGGAAATCATCTAAATCCCATTATCAGGACCAACATATTACATTATCCATAATTCCACTTTATTGGAGGAATAAACATTATATCTTGACCATTGGGTCAAGTTCATATATTAAAACCATCAATTACAATATATGTTCGACCATTGCATCAAGACCTAAGAAACCATTGGTCTAAGGATTAATTGATGCTAAAACTATATGATTAACTCACCATAAATTGTAGAGACCTGATCCACCATCATTAGTGATCATTAAATCACTATAGGTTGTTAGATCAACACTATATTCCTTAATCAGCATCAAATATCAAGCTAATGTCAACATTGATTGATACATCAGTAGGGTATTTAATGGTTGATCATTAAACTTGTAATTGGTCCAAAACCTAACCTAAGGGGGTGAACATAGGTTGTCAAAACAACCTAATCCAAGTCATATTATACCTTAGTGCTAACACACATGATCACATGTTCATATATAAATGAAATCAGAACATGGAACTTTATAAAAATCGAAATCTAAGTCAAGCATAACTTTTTAGTACATGAATCATCATTTTCAAGCAAGAACATGATCTAGAAAGTTTATGGTAAGCAATAAACGTGGAGCAAGTTATAAAACTTTCCTCTAATGCGAAGATGAAACCCCACATAGAAGAAATCTCGAGCAGGTAGGGTAGAAAATCCAAGAGTAAGCCAAGCATTTGTCCATCTAGCACCTTTCTTCATCATTTCCTTGAAATCGTGCATCTGATAAATTTATAAAAGTTGTACTGCCCGGGTTTACACCCAAACCATCACATTATTGGTCATGTGCTAATGATTTCAACATTCAACCTGAGCAATTTAGGTTTCGATTAACCATACAAATTTGCTGGTCCAATCCACACTGATCAGATGCTAAACTAGATCATATAAAGGCGTAAAGAAGCGATTTATGAAATAAAAAGTCGGGCGACGCCAAATATTGCCCAACGCCTGATAACTATTGTTATTAGCGAAAAACACACAATTAACCAAAAATTTCGAAACACCAGAGTTAAATCATGATACATGAGTGAAACCCTACCCACAGTGTTTCGGGATGTCCAGATTCGTCCAGAAATGCATCCAGAAGAGTCCCGGTTCCGGCGTTTGTTGGATTGTCTTTTGTCTTTGGATTTGTCCTACAATAAACCTACTACATCCAGCAGGTGCTCACGCACGACATGTTGAAGAAGACGAGTTCGATTGAGTACTGTTCGTGACTAAAAGACTGCGAATTTGAGCAGAGAAACGCTGCAGCCAAAATCTACTGGACTCCACCCAAAAGAATCTGCTTCTAGGTGTCGCTGGGTCATCTTCCTCATTGAAACTTCCCTGGCACAACCCTGCTTCACGCACAGGTTGGAAAGGGGCTCGATTGGATGCCTATTTTTTACTGTTAGCTGCGAATTCCTGCTCCCTCCTCTTGGCCGAGGTTAAAGGCGGCTTGGTGATGCAACTCGCGCCAAGTGAGCCCCCCTAGGCGTTGCTCCATACAACTTCTGCTGTAGGCCATCTGTCTAGCTTGGAAGCACCGCCTAGCTGATCGTGGCTGTGTATTAGGGCAAGGAAGAAGAGGGGAAGATGGTGGAGCAGTAGTCGTTGCTGAGTCGAAGCTAGGGCGCCCCAAAATCACCCACTCTCTCTCAACTAGGTCGGCCGATCGAGTTAGCAGCTGAGTGCTGATATGGTTGCATTCTACCTAGTTTGATCGCATAATAGAGATAAGGAAAGGGTAGCCGACCCACTGAAGAAGTAGAAAAAAAAGATCAATTACTGGAAAAATTACAACCAAGACCCAGAATCTTAAAATTATCATAAATTTTGCCTCAGAGGTCCGATCGATGTGATTCCTTTTGCAAAACATCAAGCATGGAATTCATTACAACCTAGAAGCAAGAAATCATGCTAATTAGACTGTAACACTCGATCAAAGCACTAATTGCATCAGTAAGTACTTAATTCAACTTAATCAACTTAATGATGCACTAAGCATTAAATTATGGTAATTAATCTTGTTCAACTCATTGAACAAGTTTTGGGGACTTACAACTATAAACCCCTAATAGGGATTTCACCCCCAAAATCCAAGATAAACAAAGATGGGTACTTCCTCTGCACCTCATCCTATTACCTTCACATGCTTACTTTAATATCATGGTAATGTCACATCATTCATAAATATCTCATCTTGGGTCGGCACAAAAATGCCCACATAAGAAGACATATCATGATCCCATTAAGAAATTTAATCAACTCCATCTCACTCTTATTCAACTTGTTCTCATAGCAGTTACTGCTTCGGCAACCCTAAGGTTTTTGAATAAATATTGATCATATTTTTGACCATATTTGAAATACTTTGACATGTCATAATTTAAAGCTTGATATAACTTGTATGACATGACTGGAACACTTTGTTTCTCCTATTCATAAATTCTATTGATACATTGGTTAGTCTAAAGGACATAACTCTAAACTCATCATGGTCATGTGAATTATGTCATCCAATCTAACTCTTATGCATTGATATTTGATCATAAGTTTATCTTAAAGGAACACGGTATCACATATCTATTGACCAACAAACCATCTATCCTTGATAGTGGTCTTTCCCAGCTATCACTGAACCATACACAACATTTTAGAATCACTTTTGTTTTTCCTTACAAACAACATTTATAGGATCATTATCAACTATCTCTCTCTCTACATGAGAGGAATACTTGGAATGTTCATTTAATAAACATCTCCAACCTTCACATTTTCTCATATTATTGATACATCTTGGATACTAGGATTCATTACCTTGGTATCCACCTCATTCGCTATAAGGAACTCACATCCTTATCTCATCTACTTTTACCAACATAACAAATATCAAGACATATAAAAGGAATCTTCCTAATCATTGGAAGGCTCAAAAGAAAAATCATCACAAACTTTATGATCGTGGAACCATAGTCTAAACAACCTTATTCTATAATAAGATATCCATCCTCATGTTTAGAATGAATCAACACATACCAAGTGGCAATGGTCCACTTGAAAGTTGTGCCCTGGAAAGGAAGACACAAAGGGAAACATACTTCCCACATCATAGCAACATTGTTCAGGGTCACTAACAAAAAGGTAACCAATTCTATTTTCATTATGTGTATTACAACTTCTTATGTATCATTTTACCTTTTTCATTTCAGATTCCTTGCCATTAGCATAGGAATCATCATGATTAACATATCTCATTACTCCTTCCTTGACAACTATTTATCACACTTGGGTATGTTCTCTTATTTTATTATATTTTTCAACCACTTATCAACAAGTAAATACTCATATTCCACATTTGCTTTATTAAATAGGGATCATATCCCTCAATTTCTTTCACATGCCATGCTGATTTTCTGTTAACACTTTCTTACATACATAGGTTGATCTGAGATTAACTCAAGTTCCACCTTATTTCTTTGTCATTGTTCCCATTTATCTTCTCATTATATACTTGTTAGAGGAGTTCTTTTCATCTTATGCAGATTTCATACCTTGATTCACTTTATAAGCATAGACTTGTCTGTCTTTTATTTTATTATATTCTTGAATCACATCTTCAAGAACTCCATTTTTCCTTATTTTATTCAGATTTAGATTTCATGGTGTTGTATCTTTCTCTTATAGTTACCAAACATTCAAGTTTTGATAGATTATGTGCAATTCTCATCTTCTTTAAGGTAGGATTGAGATATTCACACCATGATTTCTTATACATTATGCTCTTTAGATTGTCTCAAAATGACTACTTGATCAGAGTAATAAAAAAGATAACAATCTAAGAGTTCCATACTTACCTTTCTTCAATAATTGAATACCTGGTCAGGGCACCCAAATACTGAGATTAGGCAGCATGCACCATATTTTTGTGTCATGTTCCTGACTTAGACATCATCCTAGTCTTATGTCCTAGTGTCCCTGTAAAGAAGTGAAATCAATCCACCTCTCTACTAATAACAATGGTAAACAAAATCCAATTGAAATAGCAGCGGAAGATAAAATTTTGACTATATTCAATTTCAAATAAAGTGTACATAAAAATTTCCCCAATATGGGTGTACATGCTTTATACAAAAAGAGGATCTAAGTAGAGGGAACTAGACTACTCCACTTTTGTCTCCAAGCAACATATCCATCAGCTAAGTCCAAGCCAAGCTATGATCTTCAAGTCCTATTCAACCACCTTGCTTCACACCTGGGTGGTTGGGAAGACACCCAGCAAGAGGGAAAAACAAAGAAAGTATGTGTTACACTAACAATCTAACAATGGTAAAGAAAGTTGTAACAAGTAAATTAGGCTAGATATTTGGTGTAAAAAGATATCAAAGAGTATGAGGTTTTTATAAGGAAACTTGCCATTAACAAAATAAATAAAGGTTTTAGCATGTCATTTAATATGTCTATCTAACTAAGTAGGGTTGAGGCACCTACCGGACCTCTAACCTTAGGTGAGGGAAGAATTAAAAACATTTCCAAATCACCTACAATTTTTAATGGGGAGAATAATAAACATTCCCCTAGGGCGATTTTATACATGCCCTCTATGGGTGGTTGTACATAAGTACCACTACTTAAAGATTAAATAGAACATTTAATTTAATGCTAACAAAAGATTTATGGCAAGGATAGTAAAAGCATATATAACATGGCAATGGGGTATGAATACCCAAACAAGAGAATACTACATCTACATTTGAGGCAAATAAGCAATTTAGTTTCAAGGATTCAATGGTTTAGATCAAGTTAAACCTCATAAAAGAAATATAGGTATTGGACTAAAGATTTCCCAACTGATAGGTAGATGCACAATCAAAACTCATACTAAACACATACCTTAGCCTCAGGTGTCCTATAATTCCCCTTTTCAACTCTTCACACGAATTATAAACCCAATTTCCCTAATACATCATTAGATTCATAAATTAGAATTACATGCATTCATTTAAAAGGTTGAAAACCCTAACTTTTTGCACAAACTCTCGATTCAGACTTCAAAAACCTCATAACCATCTTAGTTAGGTTTTCCCGATCAAAATAACATATAATATTGTATATTTTGGAAATATAGGTTCTTAGGGTTAATTTTAGTGATTTTAAGATAATTAAATCGACTTTAAAAACACATTTTTGCAAACCTCAAAACCAGATCTCAAAAAATAATTTTATTCAATAGGTCTCATTTTTCTGAATCCAAAACACTATTTATTTATTATTTTTGGAGCAACGAGTAAAAAGTTATGAATTTTCTAAAACCGACCAATCGAAAACTGCCACGTAGGCAAGGCATGAGGGAGAGAGAGCCAGCGAGAGAGAGAGATAGGGTGGTGGGCCCACACCTTTGCCTGGCCCAATGGACGGCCGGTCCCGCGCCAAGAAGGCTGGTCAATCGCTCCGGTCAAAGCACTGCGAAAAGACTGAGTCGCCCGTTGCGTGATCTAGTGGAAACAAAGAAACGAGTGGGGGTAAAATCGTAAACCGAGCGGGAATCATCCCCTTCCCTAGCCCCGCGCCATTGCTACTTGAAGCAGCAGGCTGTGGCCGGCCATCATTGGGGAAAATCCTAAACCTCGACCAAACACGAAAATAACAAGACCGGGAGAAAGTGGAGGAGAAGTAGAACCTGTTGGTGCTGTTAATTGGACCAAAGACAAAGGGGACAGAGCGCGAGGGGCGCCGCAAAATGAAGGTCTTCGGCGGCTAGGTGGAGATCCAATTGTCCACGAAACGAGAAATTGACGATGTGGTTGAGTTGCAAATGATATGGCGCACGTAGGGGTATATGTGTATATAGATGAGGAGGTGTGTGTTAAGGTTTCCGAGTTTGGGTTGTGAGAGGAGTTTCGTCCCCGAAATCACTAGCAATTAGGGGAGGGTGAGTGTGCAACCTCACATCACAAAACTCCAGGTTGTTCCTTCAACCATACAACTTCCACCAAAACTTATACTTCAACTACACCTAAGGGTTCATATACTTCACATAAGCTCAACATAGGTTGGGTTCTCAAGGATCACCTATGGTTCCACTATTAAGATATTCTTTTTAAGAGATTTAACTTTATTTTCATTTTTGACTTATTAACATTATATTCATTATCATAACACATTATCATCATTATTTTAATTATATCATGTCACATTCACTTAGTTGCCAAAAAGAATTATATTTCATTATTATGCACAATTAGAGGTTACTCAATTATCTCCACATTCATTATTATATTTGATCATTGTCTTTAATAATTCAGATTTATACTTCATCCTCATATTACCACTTTATTAATTATAACAAATTATTTTACATGAAATAATACATTCTATTCAATTCGTGGTTAAGCATATAATTATTTCAATTAATGTCACATTAGTTACTTATATTCATATTAATGTTGTCACAAGGTCACATTATCTTTATTGCTCACATTAATGTCACCATTAATCATTATTCATATTTATTCATTCATATTATTCATTTTGCATGTTTATATGAATCCAATCACTTCATACTCATATTGAAGCCATTACATGTATTTTAATTATCAAGGTGGAACATATGTCATATTAATGATTTGATTCACATTAAGTGACTAATCACATGTGTATTAGATAACAAGGTAACTTTCATTCTATATTGATGACTTAATAAATATGTGGTTAGATGATTATATATATATATATATATCATTAATGTGTGTCAAAGTATGTTAACTGATTATGGCTCTTAACATCATTAATGTATCATGAAAGGCATTAAAGATGTATAGATTAGGGTTAGATGAATACAACTTATGGTTTAGGTCAACATGACCATTATATTTCACTTATTCATCCTTAGCATGCATTAATTATGAATTATAACCTTACTCATCATATCATTAGGGTTCATTGGTTCATGACATTATTAACATCTTACTTATTGACAATTAGCATTGATATTCATATTATGTGCATTGGATATTCATTAGGGTTCAGGCATATGATTTATTCCTTAGATGATAATTATATGTTCATTAATATATAAACAAGCACGTTAGGGTTACAACTATTAACTTGTTTGGTCAAAACTAAGGATTCAAGCACACTAACCACCTAAGTATGAGGTTAGGGTTTCTAAAGATAGATTAGATAGACTTGAAGATGTTTTAGGGTTCCATCCCCCTAAAGAGGATTTCGTCCTCGAAATCTAACCACTCAAACATCATCAACTAACCATACTCCACCCCTTAAAGGGTTTGACCTACTACACTAGGGTTATAGGATACGTCTAACTAAACCATTATCAAGATCCATCATGCTTCCATTGCACACTCTAATCTCTTCCAAAACACTCAAACTCTAAGGTCTAGGTTCTAAGGATATAAGAAATTATCATGGTAACCATCCTCAAACAAATCATCATACACATGAAACTTAGGGTTCTCAAAGATATCCAACGTATATGTCTAAGGTAACTATTGTCTAAAAGCAAACCATTTTGGACAATTTGTATTAGCGCAGGCCAGGCCGGTATCATATGGGCACGGGAGTCCTCGTAAACCAAGCTAGTAGTGCGGAGGAAAATTTTGCCAGCCCCCGAAATCCTGATCCTTTCTAGACACCCTTGCTTCAACTGCATGCCCTAATAGTTGCCTAAAGGCAAACCTAAACAACATCAAGTAATGCATATTTTAATTATAAATATTTTAGGATTTTATTCATCAAGATTCTAATGTGGAACTATTGAGTTCTAAGTCAACCTTTCATCAAGGTAGATTAAATCTAAGGTAACCATGTCACCTAAAGGAACGATGCAAATCTAGGTTTCTAACTAGGGAGACAAATTGAAACAGTCAAAGATCCGACTACCATTGGCTCTGATACCATGCTGTAAAGAAGTGAAACCACTCCTCTACTAGAAAGAAAAGATCACTTCCCTTAAAGAAAACACCACGTAAAATTTTTCACAAAAGGGATGAAGATCAATTCATTCAACATGTAAGTATCATTACACAATGAGTAGCAGCGGAAAAGAAATATTATCTAACAATTTACAAAGCTTTATACAACACTTCACCACAAAAGGTGTTCTAAAGGAAAACTAAACATAACGCCAAGGACAAGTTGAGGGTCATCTAACCACCTCTTCAAGCCTCCCAAAGATCAGCTACAAGATTGTTGTTGAAGCTACTTTCCTTGATCTAACCTGGGGTTGGAAGCATACCCCACAAAAGAAGAATCAAAAGGAAACAATCAGCAAAATGCTGGTATGTTGTATCCCTTATTACTCAATGCTGAGCAATTAACCTATCTTACCAATCTCTTGACTTTAACCTACACTATTGTCTAATCTTTTGAAATCATGCTTCATGTGAAGTATCTTATTTTATTATTGATCTTGTGATCATAGATATTCTCTTGGAATCTTATCTTATTGCCCTGGTGCAAGTTGGACTTTTGATATTATATGCCCACTGTGATGTGGATTTTACTTGTTGATATATGCCCACTTTGAAGTGGATTTGTTAATATGTTTGAGTTGTCCATTGTGTGATGGCAACCTTGTTTATTCTGACTATACTTTTCTACTTGCCTCTACATTATACATGCAATGTGATTCAGTAGCACTAGAGTAGTGTAATTACATTGGTTTTGGGGCAATATTCCTCTATTGTTTATTTGAAGGGTGGCAGTATACCATTCCTCTGTAAATCGTGTGTGGCAGTAATCCATGCTCAAATTATATATATTGGGAGATTGGCAGTATTCCTTTCTCTATCAGGTTCAAGTTTGTGCTTGGCCGCCAATTGTTATTTATATTGTTCTAGGGCTATGTTTATCTCACATGCATGCAGGTTGGTGATGTTGTGGGGTGTGTGCCCTACTAATTTCTTATGTGCCAGTATTGCACAATCTTATTTGTTTATTTATGGCAAGTAACTTCTTTTATTATGTGATGATGAATCTTATCTTTTATACCCCTTTGAGTAGTCCTTATCTCTTGTATGGGAAGCAATTTACTATTGATGTCCTGTTTGCTTAAATTGCTCAAAGTTTCTTTTAGCATACACATACCAGCATTTTGCTGATTGTTTCCTTTTGATTCTTCTTTTGTGGGGTATGCTTCCAACCCCAGGTTAGATCAAGGAAAGTAGCTTCAACAACAATCTTGTAGCTGATCTTTGGGAGGCTTGAAGAGGTGGTTAGATGACCCTCAGCTTGTCCTTGGCGTTATGTTTAGTTTTCCTTTAGAACACCTTTTGTGGTGAAGTGTTGTATAAAGCTTTGTAAATTGTTAGATAATATTTCTTTTCCGCTTCTACTCATTGTGTAATGATACTTACATGTTGAATGAATTGATCTTCATCCCTTTTGTGAAAAATTTTACGTGGTGTTTGCTTTAAGGGAAGTGATCTTTTCTTTCTAGTAGAGGAGTGGTTTCACTTCTTTACAGTCCCTGTAGACTCAGTGAACCTAAAGCTCTGATACCAACCTGTCGGGACCCATCACGCTAAACGAGATTACTCAAAACATAAAACACAATCAATCACTAATTAATCAGATACCCAAAAATATGGGTAAATTAAAACCGATTTCAACGTCAACACTCATTCAAAAATATTTGCATGAGAGACCAACATCTCTTATATCCATGCTATGCTAAGGATTTGATACACATTGTTCTATTGCCTTAGCCACAACATATATACACAGGAGAACGATATTCATATATGCCATACAAACAAGCATTAATATGCTAACAAAAGTCTGATTCGTTTGAAACATCATATACAAATTTTTTCTCGCCCAGACCTGAGAGTACAAGGACGAATCTAGGACACACTAGACATCTAATCAACTTTCTCAAATATTCATTATTATAGCTCCTCTTTTCTGCCACATATTTGTTTTCGTCACTTCCTATTACCTAAAAAAAGTATGGTGAACCACAAGGGTGAGACTCAGTCCTAGCAAGAGATATACCATCAACAACGTTTATTGATTACAACATTTTTATGTAATTAAACAGTTAAGAAGTTTAATCAGATATAACAAATAAGATTAATAGTACTGATGATTAACAAAATACATAAAGGAGAAGATAATAACTATCATTATTAACCAGACTATCATCCTTTATCTTGTTGACAATATAAGCAATTCAGTAGCATATGCAGTTCTAGTATCATGAGCAAGTCTAGTAACATAGCATAGCTAACAAAATGAGCATGTCTAATTGGTTGAACATATCAACATTATAAGAAGAGCTAACAACATAAGCACAACTACCTGGATAAGCATAATTAGCAGTATATGCATCTCTAGTTACAAAGGCATGGCTAGCATGCTAAACATAACTAACAACATGAGATATCTAGCATCATGATTATAATCAGTCGTAGCAGTATAGTTATTAACATAAGCATGACTATTGTATGTACACATTTACAATCTTATGATCCACAACATAAGAATAATTATTATCTCTTAATTGCACTAAACATCATCTTTATGTAAAGAGAACAAACAAGGGTTATCATCCAATGTGAAACGTCGTGTATAACCCTAAACAAATATGTTATGCGGATGTATTAAATATTTTATTACGCCCTGGGGAATTTGAATCGTACCATTCAAAGTCCAACCGACCCCTGCGAAGGGCTATTCGGTTCCGTACAAGATCTAGGAGTGCCGGTATCCTAAGATCTCTTCCCCTCGGTCAGTACGAGTAAAAAGGCAGTGACATATCAGTCAAAGCTGCCACCACAACGACATATAGTCAAGTTGAAAACCACTAGTCTGACCTTGGTACAGGTCACATCACTAGAAACTAGGGTATTCAAATCCAATCACTGAGGTAAAACCGCAGTTGTCCTCTAATCACATCATGTTATAATCACCGAGACACGACCGCAGCCGTTCTCAATCACATCAGATGTATGAGGCATGACCATAGCCAACCTCCACAATCTGCATTGTGGATGACAAGGATATATCATCAACCTGCCACCCTCGCATATTCAACAATATGCGCTCCGATTTTCCCTTAGGAATACTCATTTCACCATCCAGCAAGTTCTGACACTGAAGATGGTTCTACGACACAGGGCACTACATGATTGGAGTTACACTTGATTAGTTATGCCAATTGGGTGAATTAAGGCTGCATCAAACAAGTGGACATACAAACCCTAATTCACTTCTAGAAAGCATATACATATCAAAACTTTAAAAAGATATAAAATGTGTGAAACATAATTTCTCATCTCATCATCACATAGTACTATTCACTTTCCATTCATGAGACCACACTAGTCATCATACTATCACAAGATATAAATCCTTTTCACAATATCACAGGGTATCAACCCTTATCAACATAAGAGGATTACACCTCATTCAGGGCTCAACCATGCCCAAAGGTCATTAAGACCATCATATTATTCCCTGCAAGATCATCATTATCTTTGCATGCCTTATAACAAGGCTCAACAACATCAATTATATATAATACACCAGATCAGTACAATATTGCATTTATGAGCTAGGTGGTATTCATAAACAATCATAACAGGGTTATATTAACATTAAGAACATTCCTTTATTACATCAACATGCAAGAAATCTAGATATGATTAACACTCATCATATTCATAATGCGCATGTTCAACAAAAGAAAGTATCAACCATGTGTCTATGATAACTACCAACTAACACATTAAGGTTATGATAATGTTAAGGAGGTTATTCCACCATCATTCCATCATATAAGAATGTTAAACATGAATACTCATATTTATCTAATTGCATTAGAGTTAGGTTCAACATGATAAATTATATCAATGTTACTAATCAACACTCATACCCAAACCCTAACTCACGGCATCCCCATTGGATCATGGATGCATAAGGTGAAGCATCACCATCACATTCCATACTATTCTTGTGGGCTCTGATCTCCAACCCATGACATAAACACGATTAAAACGTAGCGGAAGCGAATCGGTAATCAGCGGAAGACAAAAATCACGAGAAATTAAAACTTTTCGAGACAAGAGCTTGGATCCATAAAAGCTTCTTTCATAAAGAGAGATAAACTGTTTACATCTCAGGATAATTACTTCTTGAGTAATTATATACATCAAGATACAAAATTTCAAGATCACATAACACAAGACTCCAAGACCTGAGAGTACAGAGGACACATAGGACTGACTTTAACTACACCACATGGCAGGACAAATCTCCACCTGAGATTCTACTACTGCTCCTGGTGCTGCTGCTACTGAGACTGGACACCTGTAGGCTGGTTCCTTCGTCTCCGACGTCCACCTAAAAAGTTGAAGTCTACGGGGTGAGACAATTATACATAATTGTCCCAGCGAGAGTTATAACTCTTCGCCAGAAGCTTTATTATAACATCAAAGAATATCTTAAGCAGTAAAGCCTTCAAAGTAATTAATAACAGTTGCAGGTATAACAAGATCTCTACAATTTTAGGAGATATGGAGAATATAAACATTATTGCAATGTAACATCAATCAACTAACTTGGAGTCATCTCTAACAAGTTATACTACATGGTTGATTATGTTTTACAAACAACATTATGCCCTGTGGAGATGAGGCATACCACTCATACTCCAACTGATCACTGAGAAGTCACATCAGTATCATACATAGGTCATTAAGAGAGCCAGATTCTCATGACCTTCACCTTCCTCAGTCAGTAAGAGGATCACTTGTAGGACATCTCGTGTCTCTACTACTATAGCTCACCAGGGTAAACTGGTCCTTCGCTATTCTAGAGTCACAGTGGCGTTCTGTACTCTCTTCGTCATCAGGAGGTTTCATATTTACCTACCACTGATATGGATATATGTGCTTTCTTCATCATCAGGATGTTTCATGTTTACCTACCACTGATACGGTATGGAAATATAGTGGAGGATGGATGGATTACACATCTACATCACTTTCCTACACTAGGATGTAAGGTTCTACACATCCATGTACCCCACATACTCAAAAGTATGTGCTCCAGGAGTTCCCTGAGGAAAACCTGTTTCACCATCACTTAATCTCTGACAATGATGGATCTATGATCAGGGCTCTACATTATACTTGATTAGTTAGGTACATTCAGTATTCTTTAACAGCATACATTGTTCTCCAAACAATAACAATAGCATAGCAACTATAAAAGAAGAATACTAAATGTAACAGGCCTAACTCATATTAATTTATCATTTCTCATTATCCTCATCACAAGTCATCTCTAAGGCATGACCTTGATGGTATTCATGGCTCTCACAGCCCATTATTAGCATAGGATGCCACTGAAAAGGCATCAGATTACCTTACTTATTCATAAGGCTAATAACATGCCTTTAATGAGTGTAACATCAACATCCATACCTGGATATGATTACCTTCATATCAGAACCTGCATGGTTAATACAACTGATACAGGTAATACAAAAATAAGGAATATACTTCCTACTCTTGTCATAAGAGTTAAATCTCCAATTCACATCAAATAGAGTTTAATACTCACAAGCATGCCATTATCCTTGAATTAGGGTTTACTATTCACAATTACATGTCATCACCCTTGAATTAGGGTTTACTATTCACATTACATGTCATCACCCTTGAATTAGGGTTTACTATTCAAATTAAGGTGAATTGAACTCATAACATCATCATATATGAGTAACATCTTCATTGATGCTCTTAGATTAGTTAAAGGTTCATTATTTATCATAATTAGGGTTTCTATGATCTCACACAGGTGGATCATACCCTAATTATGCTCCTTCCTTTGCATTGGAGATGCTTTAATTGAGTTTTCACCTAAAAAGGGCACTTTCTCTCTCTAGAAGTACTTTCTCTCTCTAGAAGTACTTTCTCTCTCATCATAATGTTAGGTGATATCAACATCACTCTAAATCAGGTTGGATTAAGTCATCATAGGCTAACATAGCCCAAAACATCACCATCATGTGATTAGGGTTTGATTTGATCAAGGTATTACTTAATTTACCCTTCAGGGGTATTTTGGTAATTCACCCCATTGATCATCATCATGGTCAAAACCTTAGTCCATTAACCCCTTAATATCCTAGGTTATCATTAGGGTTTGATTAGGGCAACATTGAACCATTTATTTCATCAATTGATTGAAAGAAGTCAACTTTGGATCACATTGATTGACCTTCAACCATCATTCTTCAATTGAGTTGAGATTGTTTGAAAGTGTTGATCGTTTAGCCAATTTGACTTTTCAAGACCGTGATCCCTCTTCTAACTCCAAGACCGCGAGCCTCCTCAAGACCGCGATCCTCCTTAGACTCCAAGATCGCGAGCCTCTTCAAATGGTTCAAGACCGTGAAGCTCAACCTAATGTTAAGACCGCGAGGGCCAAGTTGATATCAAGACCGCGAAGAGATGTTGACCGTTTCCCCACTTTGACCTCAGGACCACGAGGCCCCTCGCGGTCTTGAGACCGCGAGCCCTCTCACGGTCTTGAGACCGCGAGCCCTCTCACATGGTCTCAACTGTTTGGTCCATCAACAAAACAAAGATACACTCAATGATGTCAACCGATGTTGAAGCCCTCAAAAGGTCAAGTCTCTGTTGACCACCTATGGATTGGGTCAACTAAGGTTATTCTTAACCAATTGGTTATTCAATTGACCCTCAATTGTTGACCAATTAGTATTGAAATCGATTCAATTAGGGTCTATCAATGTTCACCCATCAACACTCAACAATGTGCATCAACACAAGGTTGAACCCTTCAATTGAGCTCCAATTGGGCCCAAACTTGGCCCAAACGGTCTTGAGGTCATGTGGGTGGACCCCACATGGTATTGAGACCGTTTTCCCAAGATTTCATCAAAGTCTAAGGTGATTTGATAGGGGTTGAACCATGATTGAACCACAAAACAGAATATTGATTAAATTGATAACTTATTTGCAATTGGGTCCTCAATTGGTCAAATTACTTAACCCTAGACCTTCAAACGGTCTTGGGTGATTGTCCTCTCGGTCTTGAGACCGTTTGGATGAATTCCAAATGGTCTTGAGACCGTTTTCCCATCCAATTTTGGATTCTAGTGCAAATTCATCAAGGTCTGACCTATTGAGTTGATGATCATATCAATATTTAATTGCAATATAATTTGGTGTAATTGTTCCTTCAATTGGTCAACTATTCTTGACCCCAGACCTCCAAACGGTCATGGTTGATTTCCCTCGCGGTCTTGAGACCGTTTGGATGACCCCCAAACGGTCTTGAGACCGTTTAGGTCAATCAACCCTAAAAACCCTAACTAGGTCACCATAATTTCAGTACTGATTTCACCTAGGGTTAGCCCTAGTATTCACCCTTCAACTCTTAGCCCGTTTGGAATTAGACCATCAAACTTGGTGAGTTGTTAATTAACATTATTTTGAAAAGTAATATCATACGGTCAACGCCTGGTCAACGACCTTACACGGTCTTGAGACCGTTTGCCCAAAAAGGCAATTTCAGACCGTTTGAGAATCAGGAATAAATTCATTTAAAGTTGTTACTTAAAAAGGTCATATCTCCCGATTCCTTTGGAGTTAGCCTCCCAAATTTTGAGGGTAATCAGCCTATATAATTAGGAACAGATTTCTTATACGGTCCACGCTCGTTCAACGGGGCCAAACGGTCTTGGAGACCGTTTGCCCTGTCACGGTCTCGAGACCGTTTGCTCACCTCGCGGTCTTGAGACCGAGAGAGCAAACTTTTGAGACCGTTTAAGGAAGTAAAAAGCGGTGGGTTTTTCTTGGAAATCACGCCTTCATCTCCTAGATCAAGAACAGTACGAATATCCCATGGATTTGCTTGCAAAATATCAGGGAAAGGTAGGGAAACATGAAGAGCTATCATCTAACCGCATATAAGAGATGTACATAGTAAAGCATGGGTTTAGAGTTATAAAACCCGCCTAAAGTTTGCTTCTTGAGCTCCAAGCTTTCAAGCTCCAAGATCTAATGGCGTCCTTGAGTTCTCACAGGTTGGACAAGGTGAAAACTCCAAGGAAGAACGAAAATAGATGGCTAAAAAGGTAGGGTTTCAAGAGTTAGCCACCAAATTGACCTTGAATTCGAGTTTTAACCATAGAATTAGGCAAGAAGAAGGGTCCCAAACCTACCTTGTTTCCTTTGGTCGTCCTCCTTAGCTCCAGGGCAGTCCTTAGTCGGCCAAGCAAAGAGGAAACAGTGATATGCACGAAGGAAAAGTTCCTTTGCTTGAGAGGTGAAGTATACATATACTTGGGTGATGTTTCATTAAAGGCCCATAATTTTCCCCATATTTACTTGCTCGTCCCTTCCTCTTTATTCCAAGGACAAACCTTATCTTAAGGTCTAGAAAAGAAAGAAAAGAAGAGCAATCTAATAATATGGTACATACATAAAGAGTTATTGCACTTATACCCTGATTATTCAATCACAAGGTATATTTCATAACCTGATAATTCAATTGAGGTGACTCCCTCATCATTTCTTCTCTTAATGATGGCAAGAGTCTAAAAAGATACTTTAGATGACACATTTTACAATTTGAATCCCTTAATTTGGGTAAATTGCATTTTACCCCAAATTAGGGTTTCAAGCATCAGGATTGCTTCCACAGCTGCACCTTGGTGCCCTAGCTTGGGAAATCCCTCAAACTTTACCAAAAAGATTCTCCTGATGTCTCAACATCAGAGGAACATCTCAACATGTGAAAATTGCAAGTTAACCCTTTCAACTGGGTAAATTGCACATAGGTCCCTGTATAACAAAACAATGCTACAACTTTAAATAAAAAGGAGCAAATACTGAAATATATGTTTCTGAGAAACTTAATTACATGCTCAGAGTTAATCACAAAGATTTAATCACATAATTAGGCAAAACACCTAGGGTTAACTCATAACCCAGGTCAGGGATGTTACAATTCTCAAGTATGAACCCACACCTAAATCAAGGTGTAACCATCAAGTTATAGCATACTAGGGTTTCAACAATAATAGTGTACTCCATGGTTGTATTAGTCATTCAAGGACTATTCATACCCAATTACCATCATTTAGTTATATTAAAGCTAGGTATAACAAGCTATACCTCATTAGGGTTACATATCAACACAATATGGTTATCATCCCTTTTAACTATATGAGAATAGGTAAGACTACCTTATTAAGGGTAACCCTCCATTTGTTTCATTATCGTTCAACTCGTATCACCATACCACAATGTCACCCAGAACCATTGGGTGTTTAAAAGGTAAGACTATTGGTTGTTTACATAAGTAAACACCTTGGATAAACCACCTATGAAGTCCTTGATTTGTGCTCTAAAAAGAGTCACCATCTAACCCTAGACATCTTTTGATTAACAACACAAAAAGTTCCATTGAGAGTAGGCTAAAACCCACAATCAATTGTTCATTTAGAACAAGCCATCCATTGCCAACAAGTAAAATCCTTAAGTTGATCATATAAAGGAAATCATCTAAATCCCATTATTAGGACCAACATATTAAATTATCCATAATTCCACTTTATTGGAGGAATAAACATTATATCTTGACCATTGGGTCAAGTTCATATATTAAAACCATCAATTACAGTATATGTTCGACCATTGCATCAAGACCTAAGAAACCATTGGTCTAAGGATTAATTGATGCTAAAACTATATGATTAACTCACCATAAATTGTAGAGACCTGATCCACCATCATTAGTGATCATTAAATCACTATAGGTTGTTAGATCAACACTATATTCCTTAATCAACATCAAATATCAAGCTAATGTCAACATTGATTGATAACATCAGTAGGGTATTTAATGGTTGATCATTAAACTTCTAATTGGTCCAAAACCTGACCTAAGGGGGTGAACATAGGTTGTCAAAACAACCTAATCCAAGTCATATTATATCTTAGTGCTAACACACACATGATCACATGTTCATATATAACTGAAATAAGAACATGGAACATTATAAAAATTGAAATCTAAGTCAAGCATAGCTTTTTAGTACATGAATCATCATTTTCAAGCAATAACATGATCTAGAAAGTTTATGGTAAGCAATAAACGTGGAGCAAGTTATAAAACTTGCCTCTAATGCGAAGATGAAACCCCGCACAGAAGAAATCTCGAGCAGGTAGGGTAGAAAATCCAAGAGTAAGCCATGAATTCGTCCATCTAGCACCTTTCTTCATCATTTCCTTGAAATCGTGCATCTGATAAATTTCTAAAAGTTGTAATGCCTGGGTTTACACCCAAACCATTACATTATTGGTCATGTGCTAATGATTTCAACATTCAACCTAAGCAATTTAGGTTTCGATTAACCATACAAATTCACTGGTCCAATCCACACTGATCAGATGCTAAACTAGATCGTATAAAGGCGTAAAGAAGCGATTTATGAAATAAAAAGTCGGGCGACGCCAAATATTGCCCAATGCATGATAACAGCTGTTATCAGTGAAAAATGCACAATTAACCAAAAGTTTCCAAACACCAGAATTAAATCATGATACATGAGTGAAACCCTACCCACAGTGTTTCGGGATGTCCAGATTCGTCTGGAAATGCGTCCAGAGTCTCGGTTTCGGCATTTGTTGGATTGTCTTCTGTCTTTGGATTTGTCCTGCAATAAACCTGCTACATCCAAAAGGTGCTCACGCATGACAGGTTGAAGAAGACGAGTTCGATTGGGTACTTTTCGTGACTAAAAGATTGCGGATTTGAGCAGAGAATTGCTGTGGCCAAAATCTACTGGATTCCGCCCAAAAGAATCTGCTTCTAGGTGCCGCTGGGTCATCTTCCTCATTGGAACTGCCCTGGCACAACCCTGCTTCACGCACAGGTTGGAAAGGGGCTCGATTGGATGCCTATTTGTTACTGTTAGCTGTGAATTCCTGCTCCCTCCTCTTGGCCGAGGTCAAAGGCGGCTTGGTGATGCAACTCGCGCCAAGTGAGCCCCCCTAGGCGCTGCTCCATGCAACTTCTGCTGTAGGCCGTCTGTCCTGCTTGGGATTGCCGCCCACCTGATCGTGGCTGCGGATTAGGGCAAGGAAGAAGAGGGGAAGATGGTGTAGGAGTAGTCGCTGCTGAGTCGAAGCTAGGGCGCCCCAAAATCGCCCACTCTCTCTCAACTAGGTCGGCCGATCGAGTTAGCAGCTGAGCGCCGCTATGCTTGCATTCTACCTAGTTTGATCGCGTAACATAGATAAGGAAAGGGTAGCCGAACCACTGAAGAAGTAGAAAAAAAATAAAAGATCAATTACTGGAAAAATTGCAGCCAAGACCCAGAATCTTAAAATTATCATAACTTTTGCCTCAGAGGTCCGATCGATGTGATTCCTTTTGCAAAACTTCAAGCACGGAATTCATTACAACCTCAAAGCAAGAAATCATGCTAATTAGACTATAACACTCAATCAAAGCACTAATTGCATCAGTGAGTACTTAATTCAGCTTAATCAACTTAATGATGCACTAAGCATTAAATTATGGTAATTAAGCTTATTCAACTCATTAAACAAGTTTCGGGGCCTTACAAGTATCTTATGAGTTGGCCTGCCTTGAGTGTCAACTGTGGTACTCTAGTTGAGTAGGGGTTGATACACTTTAGTGTAGGGTTGCCTGATATACCTTGAAGTGGTGAACCGTGATGCCTTGCTGAAACCCTAACCCTAACAACCCGACATACCTATGGTTGCCCGACACACTTAGTGTTGCCCATCACAGCTTTAGGTGGTGTTACCCGTCACACCTTTAGGTAGTGTTTCCCATCACACCTTTAGGTGGTGTTGCCCGTCACACCTTTAAGTGGTGTTGCCCATCACACTCTCAAGAAGGGCTAAACTGATACACCTCTTATAAGGTTATCCCTTGTGCCTTACATAGTGGTAGTTGACACCCTATGGCAAGTATCAACCGATACACTATATGATAGTCTAAATCAATACCTTGTGATGGTGGTTATGATATATCATGTTGATGATAAGGTTACATGGTATGTTGTGATACCCTATGGGGTGGTTGTATGAATAATAAAGTAGTACTATTTTCTATGACCTATATATTCATAACACGCCTTATAGTGATAATAGAAGTGATGATCTAAGTTGGTTGTTGATACAACTTTGTAAACCCTAATCTGTTGAAGGGAACCCTGACCCTAATGATGTAATGTGAATGATATGAATCTTGATGAAATGGTAGTGGTAATGAAATACTATCTTTCTTGTTATAAGTTCCTAACCATACAGGTAACACAAGGGGATATGCATAGTTAGGTAAGAGCTATGGTGTTTATGATATTATTTGAATGGGTCTTATGAGGCATGTGTGATGTTGGTATCACATGAAGAAGAGGTAAATGGTCTTATGACCTAATGATGGCTTATTGCCTTACTTGACATGATAATTTCCTCAGTAATGAGATGAGGGGTTGCTACCCCAAAAGTATGTGGTCCTTGTGACGAGAATGATGGTGAATGACAAGCACCAAGTGATAATGTGATGAGATCACACCTTATATGCTCAAATATGTTCGGGTGATGTGTTATGCCCTTATTTGTGTAGAACTTGTTTAAAGTTTATACGTTGTAACTTGATTGATGCTAAAAGATACTTAAATGATCTAACTAATCTAGTAGAACACAATCATTTAGTTTGCCTTGTGACATAGATCCATTCAGTGTCATCATTTGCTGGATGGTGAAACAAGTTTAACTCGGAGCACATATTTTTGAATATGCAGGGTGCAGGTCGAGTAATCCCTTGTATCCTTAATTACATGATGTGTGAGACGACCATGCGTGAGTCAATCTCGTTGTGATATGGATGGCCATGCGTGAGCCACTCCTTGTTAGAACGACCATGCATGAGCCACTCCTTCTTGTTAGAACGGCCATGCGTGAGCCTGTTCTTCTAGCGTCGTACCTATACCAAGGTGGGCTAGGTATGATTATATATGTGGATGGCCATGCGTGAGTCAATCCCTGAGCTTGACTATATGTTATTGTTGCAGTTGACGGATATGTCTTTGCAATGTTTTCTCTTATGCTGACCAAGAGGCGTGGGAAGGTCGTGGATTCTGGCTCTTCCATTGACCTTGTATGGCACCGATTTCAACTTAGCAGTGGTCGGTTGGATTTGGGTGGTACGACTCAAATCCTTGGGGTATAATAAAATGCGTAAATAGTCATGTAGTATACTTGTGTAGGATCAAATACGAAAACATTGGATGAGGCCTTGCTTGATTTTTTTTACAGTATTGTTGGTAGATAATATACATGTTCTTCATATTACTTTTATAATGTTAAGATGTCTCATAATCCAATAGTAATTGCTTAGTATGTTAATAATAATTTCCCACTTATCATATTTGTAACCTTACTGCTTGCTTTAATTATCTTATTAGTGATGTTAATAGAGTGGGTGGAGAGTTATATCTCATGCTGAGATTTGGAATCTCACCCCATGGGTTTCCTACATCTTTTTTAGGTGGACGTGCACGAGGAGGTAGAGATCGTGCAACAAAGGTTGATGAGTACTAGGAAAGGCAGTAGCTGACAAGGTTGGGAGTGCTGCTGGATGTCTTTTGTTATTAGAATCCAAGAGTTTTCCATGTACACTCAGGTCTCTAGGGATGTTTTGTAGACGTGCCTTTGATATGTGGTTGGCTTGTGTGCCCCTTTTTATGTACAATTGTAGTGGATATATGTATATATGTTCTGGAACAAGTTTCCTTATAACAGGTTGGTGGCACACATGGTAAGTGTTTTGAGGCATGAAAGGACTCGTATGTAAAGGTTTTTGTTGTTTGACAGTTTTATGAAAAAGGTTTTAATTTTCAATATTTTTCAATAATCTGATTGTTAATCTTTGTTCTGTAGTTTTGTTTTGAGTAATCTCACTTTTGTGGCGTGGGCATCACAAAACCTATGGGGTTGAGGCTTGTGCTGGTGAGAGGGAGTCAATAGTGGAGTTCCCACAAGGTTAGGGTGATCATGGAGGGATATTGGGGAGATCAGGGAGAGAGATCTGACATAGTAGTTTCCATATCTGTCTTGAGGTGGAATACCTTTGATCTAGAAGCTCAGAGCTGCATGATGATGTCAATGAGTTGGGTTATCAGTCCCCTAAAGTTCCATGTAGCATTATGTCACAATTGATTTGATCAATCAATCAACTATGGTTCAACTTTATGATTTAGCCCCAAAATAAAACAAAATCACTAATTGTAATTCCAACCACCAACAATTTAACCATTGTTTTATTATCACCAAATCCAGGTTGGACCAAAATTCAAACCACCAGGGAAACATTCAATTGCCCAACCAAAACCATTACGGCATGCATATGCATATATGGCCCATATTAGATAGTAAATCCATTAAGTCACTAGGAAAGTCTAATTGATTTGAAATTTAATGATTCTCCTTAGTTCTATCTTATGTTGCTGCTATAAAATATGGAAATGTAAATTGTTACCTTAATATCATTTTCTTGGCCTTCATCCCCTTTAATTCTATCTTATGTTGCTACTATAAAATATGGAAATATAAATTGTTACCTTAATGTAAATTGTTACCTTAATATCTTATGTTGCTGCTATAAAAATTCTCCAAAACACATATGATTCCATAAAGTGTTTAAAACTTGGATATAACTTTCTATGGCAATATTATTGCCAAAAAAGAAGTAATTGATTTTCACTCTAATAATTCAAACATTATTGAATTGATACCCAAAAGGACTTGAGAGTAAATAAAAACAACCACATTACTTCTTTGGAGGATTATATGTATTATTATTTTTTATACAACTTTTACAAAAAAGGAGGGAATTCCAAGTCCTCATAAGTAATATGGAAATAATAAATTTCATGTATTACTTAATATCCTAACAACATATCCTCATGTTGATTAAGTGCCCCTATAACCATCCATGGCTTGAAGTTTAAAATACCCTTGAAAATGTCCCTAAACATAATATCTTTATGATGTGCTGATACCATATGATGAGAATCAACCCACATGATATTTCTTTCTATTTGGGAGTTATTTTTGAATTTTTTTCATGGTTTTCTTATTTTTATCCTGCAAATTTTTTGACAGACTTCAATTTGATATTCTAAAGTAGTTCATTTATGCCTTGTTTGGACTTCTTACACACAAATATTAAAATTAGCATAACGTTAGCATAATGAGATTTTTTTTATTATGGCATGTTTTAGTACATCAAAACATTATCAATTTGAGTGTAATTTCGATACTAATTGAGAACTAAAAGTGTTATTGATTTTTTTTGTAAATTTTAGTTAATGACTAATTTCATTGGTACCCCCTTTGAAATCCGGTTGACCTTGCCCTTGAAATCAGCCGCAGATAATACGTTGATACTTGTAGCCTGAAACACATGATTTGTCCAAGTTTGTATCAACTCCAAACTTGATACACGGTGAGAAAATAGATGAGGACGTGGAAGTGGACAAGGTAGGGAAAGGGATGACGATGGAGAAGGAGAAATTGTTAAAATGTGTTGTTTATGGATGAATTTTTTTAAGAAATATTGTTTGTTATTTGAATATGATGTTGTAAAGCGCTAATAAACAAGCACCATGTACAATTACGAATCTTATTTTTTTTTTCTATGTATGTCTAGATAAGTAGTGGAGTCTTGAAAGAAACTATTTTCTTCATAATTCACCATGCATTCTATAAGAGATAAAGACAAACTGAATTTAAATTACCTATAGAATACTTCTTCTTCTACATCACCGTAACAAACAGACAACATTTTTTATTCTCCCACTTTACCACTTTTATAGTTCACCTTTTAACAAACACATCTAAGCAGATAAGCTCGGATCATATTTTTTTACTTTCTCAGCGCACGTGAACTCCCAAATCCAAACCAACCTTTGACTGGCGACCACGCGGCCTGGGACTCGTGTCTGATCGAGCGGGTAGATGCCGCAGAAGTCCGCTTAGCAGAGGGGTTACTAATGATATAGACTTACATCATCCAGCTTGCCTACTTCCGCCTGCTAGTCGAGCCGGGAGTCCGACTGTCCGAAGCAAACTCAAGTACAGCCAAACCAAACCAGCAATGAGAGCCGTAGTGATCACGTCCCCTGGAAGTCCGGAGGTTCTCCAGCTGCAGGATGTAGACGACCCTGGCCTTGGAGACAACGAGGTCCTCATCCAGGTTGAGGCCACAGCTCTCAATCGAGCCGACACGCTCCAGCGCCAAGGGTCCTACCCTCCACCCAGGGGAGCCAGCCCATATCCCGGCCTTGAATGCTCAGGCACCATCATCGCCATAGGGAAGGATGTCCAGCGGTGGCGGGTCGGTGATCAGGTGATTGCTTGAGTCTTACTGTCACTTTGTATGCGGATTGGGGCTCGTAGGTTCCCGTTTCTCACACTATGCACACCAGGTGTGTGCTCTTTTGGCTGGAGGTGGATATGCGGAAAAAGTGGCTGTCCCGGCTGGGCAGGTGCTCCCAGTCCCGGAGGGAGTGAGCTTGAAGGAGGCAGCTTGCTTTCCCGAAGTAGCGTGTACAGTTTGGTCGACGGTGTTCATGATGAGCAAACTCTCTCCAGGAGAAACGTTCTTGGTAAAGTTTCTTTTGCAAGTTTAATTTTGCAGACCGAATTGGCTCTCAGTTATAATGATGTCATATATTCCATCACGCTATAACTTGAGGTGAACTTGTTCAGCTGCTGAGGTTCTGTAGCGTCTTATTATGAGGACGAAAAATCACTGTTTTATTGGGAGGAGGAAAATCACTGTGGTAGTTATGTCAGTAAGCATTTGGCAAGAGCTGCACGTGTTAAAATATTGGAACAATTTTGTATCTGCAAATAGAGAGGTTTTTCAAGGTCCATTTCAGTGCAAGAAATTTCATAGAATAAAAGTGTGTGCTTTCAATGGAAAATGGAAGAAAATGCTTTACCTTTGCCTTGTATGTGTAGCTAAGTTGAAGTTATACCTGGACAACATATCTTTTATTATTTAGTTGCCTTGTGCAAATAACAGTTTAGTGCAAATATAGAGACCTGAAAGTCATTGCTATAGCCAATTAAAGCAATATAATGGCAGATAAATAATGTTATCCTGAGGTAATCCCTGTGCCAAAACTTGGGCATATATGCATCTTGGTGAGGTAGTGCTCAAATTGAAAATCCTAGTCACATATATCATCGAATTATCTGAGAATTCACTTTTGATACATCTACATGCATTTTATCGCCTACAAGCTGGCATGCAATTGATATACTGCCAAACTCTGAACTTGTTGAATCACAAGTTTATCAAGAGAAAAAGTATATGTGTGCCTGCCTATTTATTGAAGTTTCTGAAATAACCGGACATATTATCAGGTTATACCATGCCATCAAGCGCAGCTTGGCTTTCTGTTTCTTAATTTGTAATTGTGATCATTAATCGTGCTGTTAAATATTCATTTCAGTTCATGTAAATGTTTGCACATGAGATGTTAAAACGATTTTCAACAGATATACACGTGCATATTCAACCGAAAAATCTACATAAGTTACTCTAGTGTTCTACACATCTTCTTACAAATGGTTATATACACTTTCCTCATAAACTTTCAACACGCTGTATATTCCCTGAAGTCTGAGCTTTTCAACGTAGCGGAATGCCTCTTGAGTCTTGAGTTTCATCCTTGTGACAATGCTAGGAATCACAGTCAGACATAACCATGGTTTCAATTGGCTGAGCTGAAAAATTCAGATATAGGCATTTCGTTGAAGCCCTGTGAAAATGCGGTATCATTTGAGTAGAAGTCTGACCAATTATTTTATGCATAGCTGTCTTTCTGTAAGCTAAGGCACTTCTTTCGCCAATAGGTTCAAAATGACATCAAGGTTTTGCAGGTTGTTGAGGTAGTTTGATCGTTACGCTATTGATTGAATGATGCTGACCTTGCTAGTAGTGCTTCTGTATTTGTTTCCTTATCCTCATTTGGTCACACCCCTTCCTGTGGCTACTGCTATTCTTGCTGCCGCTTCCTTCAATTTGGATCTGTGCAGCCTCGCTAGCTGATGTTGACCCCTTTAGGGGACACAAAAATCACTAGTATTCCCCATATTCACTACTTTTGTCAGCCTGTTGTTGTTCAACTTAACATCGCGGCTTTATTTGCCACGTTATTGGGATGCTTGACACGCTCCTATAGTATCCGATGATATCGCATGCCCCTGCTACCTAAGAAGACCCATCGTTGCCATCCGTACGAGCTGCTTCCTACTTGTGTGTGCCTATTGCGCGGATCTCCTGTTGTAGCTGATCACCAGTTCTCTATCTCGTAATTTCCCCCTTTATTTCAGTCTGTTCTTTTGTCACCTGTCATCCTGCACCCTTAATTGCATCTCTTCTATATTTGTTGTGATTGTCCCCCTTGCTTATCTTTGATGTTAAGCTCCTATTTTACGATAAGTGTTCTTCGCACATGCTGGCCTCTAGTTCCAATAAATTTACATATATTCATTTCTACTGTTTGTTTGGCAGCATTACAAAAGTACTTTTCTTTTCTAGTTGACCTTTCTGTATGTCGTGGCCTCCATCTCAAGCCCATTCACATATCCTTTGTAGTAACCATGCTAACATAGTTTTTTTTAATTGCCATATTACTAGGCTTCTACATGTACTTTCTCAATTATATATGAGCCCTAGGGAATCCTTTTCCAAATTTTATGCTAGCAGAAAGAACAATCCGAGCTGCTATCATATTATCCTCTATGCACCAAGTTTGGCATATGTCACATATCTTAGTGTTTTCAAGACTCTCTCACCTTCTATTTGTGTATTTATTCTTCTCCTTATGATAACATACCGCATGCAGTTGTCGGGCATGCCTTGGTTCATGGAGAGGATTCAAAAGAATCTAAACTGTGTTTCAGAAAATCACCAACTGTTCTTCTGGAATAAGCAACATCAGCAGCCCGAAACTGATTCACCACTCGACCATGAATGAGTAAAACCAAACAGAGGAAAAGGGAGAAACTTATCATCTCCTTTTTGTGAAAATCACAGATTAAAGATGCTGATCTCTATGCCATTTTATAAATCAAGGAAATGGACACTTATTGAATTTAGGAAATCCTGAATTCTTTAATGGAAAATTTGACAAACTCCAGAAAAAAAGGAAAGTCTGATGCAAGGTAAGAACATGTGGCATGAAATTTCAACATAGAGTTATATAAGAACACAAATTCAAACAATTATAATCATAAAGTAACCATCTAAAGTTAGGTTTGCCAATAATTTAACCCGTATCTTGAAACTTAAAACATGTAGACTATATTGGTATTGTCTATGGAATACTAGTATATAATAAATATGTATTTTCAAATTATGGGAAATGTCACTCTTTTGACTACCACCATAGTTGTTGAGGCGCCCGCCTAGACGGCGCCTAAGCGGGGTCCACCTAGACCCTCGCCTACCTAATATGAAAATGGGCGCCTAGGACCGCTCGGCCGTGCCTAGATAGATTTTTTCCTGGGTTTCTATTAGATGATGCATTTTCAAAAATCATGCATTTTGAAGCTACTACTAGTTCACTGTTAGATTACTATCTTGGGTGTAGATCATGATATATATATAATGCAGAAAAAAAGGTCAACACCTTGGTGCCCAACCAGGTAAGACCACCACCTGGCAGCCTCAACAACTATGACTACAATTTAAGTTACAGGAAAACAAAAAAGTTGGATCATGTTAGTTGATGTGTTAATATGTATATCTATGCAGCATCACTGTTATTGCAGGTGCAGTGACTTGGCTTCAAATCTTAGCTAAATTAAACAAAGAAATTACTGAGATCTGCAATATAACTAATATAAATGGCGTTGATGTAGCATCGATTTAATGCAGGTTCTTGTAGATAAAACATGCTTGGCCTAAATCCAAGAAAAAGTCCGGCCTGAGTAAAACTCTCAAATTTGCGATGCTTCCACCCTAGATCTCCCTCTGTATTGTTTATATCTATAAGTTTATGTGATTCAAATGTGTGAATAGGGTGTATTTAGGGTTATTTTAGCTTTCGAATTTTAAGTATAGGTATCTAATTTAGTGGCAATGCATTTAGTAGCTCTGTAGTGTGAACCTTTTATTATGTTGGTTGCCAACTGACCATATTGGTGCGAAATTTATCTAAACTATCAAAGTTTTATGAAAATTGGTTGATGTTCAATTAATATCCCGGCATGCCTTTTTCTTCATTGGTTTGTATTTCATGGCAATAGTGATTCACAATGATGCAAGTCCAACTGAAGATATCCAAGAATACCAATGTAGAGAATGCCATTTCAATAGAAACTGGTGCAATTGAGGTCATGTAAACATCCCTACCCTCAAGACATGATTAATAGAGGGAAAAGGTTGACAAGACATCATCTTGCACTATGCAAGCTTTTTTTTTTGAGAGCCAAGCATGCGTTGTTAAATTTAGGTTTCTAAAGAAGGGTGAAAATAAGTTATTAAGTCCTCTGATATCACATAGAAGCTATAACTAAGCAACTGATGAGAAAGAAAAGACTACAAGAGAGAGCATCTAGTACCGACGACAAACTTTTTACATGTTCAACCTCTCAATTTGAGATCTTGCATACACAAGAGTGAAAACCCAATGACAGTAAACATATCAAAATTTAGCAAGTCTGTGTACAAATAGGGATAATTAGTTAAATGGGAGACTTTTATTTATATTGATCAATGATTGAGCAGTTTAACAATTTATAAGAGTAAAATGCCAATATTTTTACCGAGTTGTTATAAGATTAACCTTTATAAGATTCATCTTTTCATGACCATAAGCTGGCCTCTAAGCCGCAAGTTCCTTATTATTTTACAACTACTTATTATGCATAGTTAGTCTTCTGACTTTATTTAGGCAGAGAGATGAATTTTCATATATTTCAAGCAACTGACTTTGTTCAGGCAGAATGATGAAATTTCATATATTTCAAGCGAACTTGGTTCATAAGGGCATGTACCTTTCTCTCCCTTTATTATTTGCCCTCTCAAGTCTCAACCTTAAAAACAAATCATCCATATGAGAGTTTGTTGAGAAAAATAGTTGCTGATCCTCTCATGCACAGTAAGCAATATATAAACATAAGAAAAAAGAACTTTCTTGGTACGGTTCAACACTTACTCATTCTCATTGAAATCTAATGCAAAGGTTAATCCCTTTTTTAAATGAACCTTTCCACTTAATTAAACTTAGCTCGATATGTATCTCATAGGCTTCAATGTCTATTTTGCAAGATTCATGGTGGATCAAGTGGTATTGGGACATTTGCAATCCAGATTGCCAAGCACCTAGGAGTAAAGGTGTTTGTTACTGCAGGTATGTTAGAAGTGCGACTTATGTTGTTTATTAAATGTAACCTTCAAGCCCTTGTTCTTAGTCAAAGTTCACTGCCAGGTAGTCCCGAGAAACTAGCCTTCTGCCGAAACCTGGGTGCAGATGTTTGCATAAACTACAAGACTGAAGATTTTGTTCAACGAATTAAAGAAGAAACTTCTGGGAAAGGTAAATTGACGTGACTCTCATCATCGTTTACTTAGAATATAGTACATGAATTTAAAATGTGTCTGTGCAGGTGTTGATGTCATACTGGATAGCATTGGTGGCCCCTACTTCCAAAAAAATCTTGAAAGTCTCAGCATCGATGGAAGGCTTTTTATTATTGGCTTTCAAGGAGGACGAACTACAGAAGCTAACCTCTCTATTCTGCTAGCAAAGCGGCTCACAGTTCAAGGTGGGGATTTTCTTGGTTTTGCAGTTTGGTTAGGCATTTCATTCTACTGTATATATGTATGTGCGTTGCACAACATACCTATAATATTAAATTAAAATTTATTTCTAGTTGGGCTGAAATGTTATTTATCAGTATGACTACTCTTACCAGATATCATAGATTCATCATTTCCCATGGTGTATCCATAAGTACAAGTCCTTTTTTTTTGAAACCAAACTCCATTTCATTCAAATAGCATGTCGTTGCAAGCCGCATTGACGCAGACAACAGGGAAATCATCCAGGACAGGAGTGAAATGCATCACCGATGAAAAACATTTAGCAAGGTTATGAGCGACCATGTTGGTCCTCTCTAGGAGAGTAAGAGAAGGTGCAGACTGGAAGGTGTTGAAGACTGTCTATCTCTTTGATGATGTGCATGACAGGACCTCAGCCATGATCCTTCCCGTTGATCTGCTTCACCGCATTAGCAACATCGGATTCTACCTCGACTCTGGTTAGTTGGAGGCAGTTAGGCAACTGAACTCCTGTTAGGATAGCCAGGCATTCAGCGGCATGTGGGCTCCAAGCACCCATGATGGATCTGGTGGCCTGCGCGATGATCTTACCTCTATGATCTCTAGCAACCGCCCACAACAGACCCCATTCTTGTTCTTGATAGCATCATCTGTGTTGATCTTAAGGCACCTGGGATCCGGCGGTTTCCAGCGTGGTTTGGGGAGATTGCTCTGAGGGTTGAGCTTCAACGGAGGTCCCATCAAATGGATATCGTGGTAGTCACTCACCCAGCAAAGTTGTTTCTGGCCAGAATAGTTGCACATGGTTTCTTCTCGTCGAACAGTTCTTCATTCCTACATCTCCAGGCTGCAAAACAGGCTGAGTTTGGGTTGCTCTCTTCGTTCAGGACCCAGTGGCCACAAAGCTCGTCCTTTGATCTCGGCCTGCTGGCGACGTGATCGCTAAAACCATATTCCTCCCATATAGATCGCTAAAGCCATATTCCTCCCATATAGCTTTTGCGTGTTTACATTTGAAAAGGATATGGTCGACGTTCTCCTCCTCCTCGCCACAGATCTGGTAGGTACTCTCCTCACGTATGTGTTTTTGCTTGAGTTTCTCCCCAGTGGCTAGGTGTCCATTGTCAACTTGCCGTATGAAATGTAGCAGTTTGGGGGGCATTTATGCGCCAGAGGTTCTTCTACTTTGCAAGAGCGCTGTTTGCTAGGGAAACATCTGCAACTACAAAACCTTCACAACCCAATATGTAAGCAGACTTGACAGAAAACACTCCGTTGGGAGTTGGGAGCCAAAATCATTCGTCCACTTGGGATCCGCAAATGGGGATCAACCTGATGGTGTCAATCTCCTCAGCTGGAAGCCACTCATTCATCATGTCCTAGTCCCAGGTTGACGTCTCTGTGTTTATCATCTCCGCAACCTGCCAGTTTTCACATCCAATAATGTCCTTGTTGGGTGAACAAAGGCCTTTGTTATTTGGTAACCTTTGATCTGACCAGAGCTTGATGGTGCTGCCATCGCCCACCTGCCACTGACAGAGCTCTTGATCCCCAGATGCTCCGCTATGTGTAGCTGGGGTTAGGGGTGAGCAAATGATGGTCCATACCACAAAACTGAAGCGGATTGTTCAGTTCGGTCCGGTCGGGTCCTGGACTGGTTTGAGTTCGGTCCGGTCCACGGTCCAGAAATTTTGGGAGTTCGGTCTGCGGTCCGGTCTGATCCAAAATCAATAAGATTGCGGTCCGGACCGTAGACCGATTTATATGTATATACATTGATATTTGAATATATATTATGTCACAAATACATGCACATCACACATATAAGCACTATTAGTGTAAATGTTTGACATTTATATTATATAATTGTTAAAAATAATTAAGATGGTCTATTTTTTACTATTAAATAAGTTGTGAAATACATAAAAAGTATGATTGAGGTCCAAACGGTCCGATCCTGGTCCGGTCCAACATTGAAACAGACTGGTCCCGGCCCGGTTCAGCTTCAAAGCGGTCCGGTCGACGATCCATAAATTTGTTGAAATTCGGTCCTCGACCCGGTTCTCGATCGATGCTCACCCCTAGCTGGGTCAAAACCTCTGAGTGCCTCTAGGAAAGTGTTGTGCTTGAAGTACCTATTTTGCAGCATGAGACTGATCAAGCTATCCAGATTGCAGTGGATACGCCACACTTGTTTGGCAAAGAGGGCAACGTTGAAGATCTTTATATCCTTGAAGCCAAATCCGCCACTAAGTTTGGATGTGCACACCTTATCCCATGTAGCCCACTGAAATTTCCTTTGACCTTCTGTCGTCCCCCACCAGAAGTTTACAACCATTCTGTTTATGTCATTCAGGACGTAGCAAGGGAACTGTAGGACACCCATCATTTAAGTGGGGAGGGCTTGGATCACTACCTTAATTAAGGTCTCTTTGCCCGCTTGACTCGAATACTTCTCCTTCCAGCCTTTGAGTTTCCTCCATATCGTGTCCTTGATTGCACTGAATATTGCTATCTTGGATCTACCTATGGCCGTTGGAGGACCTAGGTAGTTCTCATGTCTATCAGTCTCCTTCATATTCATCATAAGCATGATCTCCTTTCTCTTATCTTCATCAACATTCCTGCTATAAGAGATAACCAACTTGGAGTAGTTAATTTTTTGCCCTGAGGCACGCTCGTAGCAGCTGGTAATAGCAGCTATTTGGGATGCCTCTTGCGGATTTGCTCTTGCGAACAAGATGCTATCGCTGGTGAAGAAGAGGTGGGAGACTTGGGGCCTGTTCCTACTAGCCTTAGCGCCATGGATGGAACCTACACTAGAGGCTTTAGTAAGCATGGAGGAGAACACGTCAACACAAAGGAGGAAGAGATCGGGAGATATCGGGTCCCCCTGGCGAGGCCCCTTGAGGGTTTAACACTACCCCTCACACACCCATTGATGATAAAAGATGAGGATACGATACTGATACATACCCCTATCATCTAACACCACACATCCCCAAACCCCATTGCATGTATAACCTTGTCCAGGAAGGTCAATTCAATGCTGTCTTACGCTTTGCTCATGTCGAATTTAATCGCCATCAGTCCTTTTCTGCCTTTGGATTTTCTTTTCATTGCATGGAAGAGTTGAAAGGCCACTGGCGCATTATCGGTTATCAATCTCTCCTGGATGAATGCACTTTGGTTAGTGGAGATGACATTGTTGAGGAAGGGGTTTAGTCTATTGGCCATCATTTTGGACATAAATTTATAGATGATGTTACACATGCTAATAGGTTGGAAGTCGATCATCGTCTCAGGGTTCTTGCATTTTGGTATCAATACTATGTTAGTTATGTTGTGGACTGAGATGGCAGCCTCCCCTCGCCACCAACTCTGGATGAGTTTGAGCACATCATTCTTCAGAATGTCCCAAAATTTCTGAAAGAAGCCTGCATGGAAGCCATCAAGTTCTGGCACTTTGGAGGGGTGCATCTGACTGAGGGAGGCCCAAATCTCCTCTACACTTGGATCCTTCTGAAGTTGATTGTTCATTTGCTCATCGACTTTGCTGTCCACACAAGCCATCGCCTCCCAAATATTACTTATGGACTGGGAACTGAAGAGGTCATCATAGTAATATGAGATAATTGTTCCGATCTCCTCGTCACTCGAGCACCATCTGCCCTGGCTATCTTTGAGTCTCGTAATGGTGTTGCGTCTCTTTCTTTGATTTGCTTTTCTATGAAAATACGTAGTGTTGCGATCGCCATCCTTCATTTCATTAGCCCTCGCTCTGATAAACCAGTAGGATTCATGGAGTTTTTGTAATTCAAGCACTTCAAGACTCATCTTACGACATTCAGATATATTGTCATTAATCATCGACTTTCTTTGAGCTTAGCTCTCTTTCTCTTTCCCTTCTCTTCAGTCTGCAACTAATTATCTCAATCTTCTCCTTCACACAATGACTAAGATTCTCAGTACACCTTTCAATCTTAGAAGCAAAATCATCGTTAGTGGACTCACCCCAGGTGTCTTTAACAACGGTGGAGCTCTCCTGGTCATCCAACCCATAGGATTCACACTTGAAACTGCGGTTAGCAGGTCTGGCTGTGTGTGTAAAGTTGGAGTTTAGGAGGATAGGGGCGTGATCAGATCTAATTCTAGGGAGGATGAAGAGTTTTGCATCTTTGTAAAGGAGACCACTCCACGGAAGTCGTGCTTCCCTCAAGGCCTCTGTACCGAGTAAATTGGGTTCCCTTGTAACTGATGTCAATGAGGTTGCACTCCACTACATTTCTACATTCACCAATGTGCCTTCTGCTAGTAGTGTCCTCCCCTGCTTCTCATTGTGGCTGAGGATTTGGTTGAAACCCCCGATAAAGATGACAAGAAACTTGCTTCTTTTATTTTTCTAATCAGATCCCAAGTTTTATATTTTTTCTGATTTTCTGACCATCCGTGGATCCTAGCACATCTCGAAGTCCCCCTGTCTCCATCCTCCTCCTCGACCAAGTAATGGTGTTTGGAAAAGGAAATAGTCTTCACACCCTCATCTTTCCACCACATACCCATGCCCCCTGAACGTCCCACGCTACTGAGGCACAAGCCCATAGTGAAACCACACTTCCTTTGAATTCTCTCTAGGTCTTTCTTCTTCATCATGGTTTCCATTAGGAACACCATGTTTGGGCTCTCTCTCCAGCACATCCTCTGAAGAGTGTCCGACATACCATGGCTGCCCAAGCCCTAACAGTTCCACGCCATGAGTTTCATTGTTGTTCACATTGTTGGTCATCATCCAACACAGTTACTTTGCTGTAAGCCTCTCACAACATGGTTGTCCCTTCACCCCTTCTACACTTGCTTCCTTTGTTGTTTCCTTCTTCGGTTGATGAATTTTATTTTCATCTGCTGGCCTTTTCTTCTTTGTGGTGTCATCGTTGTTGTTCTTCCCCTTTACTACTTCTATAACATTATCTTTCTTGTTGTCCTTTCTTCCGATAAACCTCCTCTCCTTGCGGGACTTCACTTTCGTTCTTCTAGAGGTTGGAGGAGGTGGACCCTCTTGCCTCATTATCTTTTTCTTTTTCCTTTTGGTTTGCAAACGTTTGAATCTTTGCACTTCTCGTGACTGGGATTTTGTCCCTGCTGTTGTTGTTGTTTGGTTTTATGGTGTTGTCCCTTTCTTTTTCAATTATTGGGATAGGACCAACCTGTTCCCCTGTGTTGATCAGCTGTGCCTGTGCGTTCTTCTTTGTTATGTTCTCTCTAAGTCTATCTCGAGGGCTGGGGATGCTCTCTTGTGGTTCTCCACTGGTTGTGCTTGTAAGGGAGTGAAATCACCCCTTTACTAAAAATTTGAAGAATTGACATCCATTCCAAACACTCTCAGAGATATGATGGAATGGGCATACATTTTCCAAATTTATTTAACAGTGGTATACAAAAGACCATTAGAAAGCAACGGAATAAAAAAAATAACTGACTATATTCAATTTCATAAAAGGTTTACAAAAATACATCAAATTCTCCCATTAGGGTTTACATCAAGACACACAATCAGGATCTAGATAGAGGGAAGTCTAAACTACTACAATCTTGTCTCCAAGCAACATCTCTAAGATCTAGGTCCATGTTGGAAGCTATGTTCTCCTTGGTCATGTTCAACACCTCGATCTAAACCTGGGTGGTTGGGAAATTACCCAGCAAGAGAGAGAAATACAAGGTATGTGTCAAATAATGAACAAGAACAAAAGATAAGGAAATAACATGAAAGTAAAGGCTAAGATTTCATCATAAGATGAATAGAACAAGAGTATGAGGCTATATATCAAAGAAGCTTGCCATTAACAATTATAATAAAAAGAATTTGCATGTAAGATAATTATGCCTACCTAACTAAGTAGGGTTGAGGCACCTACCGGACCTCTAACCTTAGGTGAGGGGAGAATAAGACATTCCCAGTCACCTACAATATTATGGGGAGAATAAGACATTCCCCAGGGCGATTATTTACATGCCCTCTGTGGGTGGTTGTACATAAGTACCGCTACTTTAAATTAAATAGAACATAAATCCACATGCTAGAAAAGTAGTCATGGCAAGAGTAGTCATAATATTCAATAAACATGGCAGTGGGGTATAAGACCCAAACAAGAAGAAATTATAATATAATTTGAGGCATGAACAACATTATGATTCAATAATAGAAGATTTAAGGTTCGTTTAAGCCTCATTAGGGAAATATAGAGTTGGGCTGCAATTATCCCAACATAGGGTGTAAGGAATGCACATACCTCTCTTACTGATATCAATTACTAACTTTCACCACTTTAATTGAGTCCAAGTTCCACTTTACCTATTTTCAATGTATTAAAATGTATTAGAGTACATAGTGCACATTAATATATAGAAACCATATTTTTAGAGTTTTTTTAAAAAAAACTCGGATTTAGACTCTTAAAACATCATCAATAAACTTATTAAGTTCTCCTGATCAAGTAAACATATTTTTATGTTAATTTTGGAGTTATGATGATTAAGATGTAATTTTTATGGATTTTATGCATTAAATTCATTTTACTAAAATCACCCTTCGTAAAACCATGAAATCAGACCTTTAAAATATTTTAATTAGATAGATATTAATTTTTCAATTCCAAAACATATTTATTTGTCAAATTTGGATAAGCGGTTTAGAAGATATGAATTTTTCAATACTGACCAATAGAAAATTGTCACATCATCAAACCGATCGAGATAATTGAAGAGAGAGGGAGAGGGAGAAAACACCATTTGACCCAAGATCAGGTTTGAAGTTTCTTAGATAACCGAACTAGAGATTCTAGAGAAGATAAAATAGCAAGAAACCAAAACCTTAGAAGATCATGGTAAAAAGAGATGGAAATCATCGATTATCAACATAGAAGCATGGGTTTTAAGCATGTACTTAAGCAATATATGAGAAGGGGGTTAACAAAACTTGCCTCTAGGGAAGATAAGAAGGTCCAAACAGCAAGGATCCGAGCTTAGAAGGTCTGGTTGCTCCAAGCCTAGCTCCTTTCTTGGACAAAGATCACCTTCTCAACTTAGATGTGATAAACCCTAGCAAAAGAGCACAGAGATGAGGTGTTTTAGGGTTCTAGGTGGCGTTTTACCATGTATGGTCATGGTTCCGATCTAGAAGGTGTAAGGAAGACTAATAGTATGAAAATAGGGAAGGAAGGGAGGAAACTTACTAGTTTTGGTCGAAATTACCAAGGAGGAGCTTTAGAAACCCTAATAGAGCAATTTGGAAACCCTAGGAGCCTTCTTCACCAAGGTAGGTTCCCTCTATTACCTTGGGGCAGCAACTACGTGGCCAAATACAGAAGGAACTATTATCTAAGCTAGAGGAAAGAAAAGGAGAGCAAGAGTTTTCAAATTGTGAGTTGGGAAGGGGTATACATGGCTATATAAAGAAAGGTGAAGCATGAGGTGTCTTAAGGGACTTTCCATGTGTCTTTAGCCTAGGGATTGATGGCCATGCAAGAGGACAGCTCATAGAGGCTTCATGCATATCAAAAGTCGGTCCTAAGAGCCCATAGATCCTTCTAGGCCATCCCCACCGTTTTTCAAGAAAGAAATAACCTCATTGGTTGATAGCTTTTAAGGATAAACATCTTTATAAAGAGGGTAATCCCTATAATGCCCTTGGAAAGAAATATCATCAAACCAAGGTGAAACTAGGTTCTCCAATGATTTAAAATCTCGTTAATGGTAAGGGAATATCTAAGGATTAAAATCCAGGTGATAATTTGCAAAGAAAACCTCCCAATTGGGTAAATTGCATAAAAGTCCAGAATGTACCTAAAATTGCATAACTTGCACAAACAACATCCAAATTGAACCAAATTTGAAACTTAGGGATCATTTTATGTTTTCCAATCATATCAAAAAGTTATATTAAGGTTTAGAGCACTTAATTATGGTAATTAAGCTTTCACTGAGGTATTTATGCATAAACCCTTCCATTGGTACAATTAGTGAATAAATGTTCACTAAACCATTATATTCTCTACAAATTGAACAAAAAGGCCAAGAAGGATAGAAATGAAAGGAAAAGATGGAAAAGACAAAATACAAAATTACAAAATTCAGTATGTTATAGTGCTCATGTGCGTTGTCAGATCATTTGGTAGGTTGTCTTCAATGCTCCTCTCCATAACTCTCCCTCTTGTCTCCTCTGCACTTTCTGTCGAGCACCTTGTCTGCACATGTCTGTCTTTAGTATTGGATTTTTAATTCTTGTACTTGACTGCTGAGAAAATTACTAAATTTCTTAAATATTTCACAATATTATTTGAGCCTTTACTCTTAAAACCTTATTAAACTTGTTATGCATTATAATTGTGTGAACAAGAGTATTTATTGTATATTGAATTGATATGAAAGACTGTACACCCCTGTCCTATATATAGGAGAGGGGAAACCCTGCAGACTTGGGACATAAGTAAACTAGACGGGCCGAGACACTAAAGCCCATTAACTAATTAACCCATTAACTAAATAGGCTAATATACTCTCTAACACTCCAACTCAAGCTGATCATGGGTGCAACACATGTCCATGCTTGGAGTTACATGACTCGATATAACGATAAAAGAAATGATAAATGAAAGATAGAAATGTCATTCCCCATACAAAATTTGTTACTCCCCGTTAAACAATACTCCCCAATTAAATCATATGATGACGCCTCTTTGAGTTGTGTTCTGCATGTGGGAAATCTTCGAGCTTTGAAGGTCTTTTAAAGTGCGTCTGGAATGAAGAACATCTGATGGATGGAACTTGAATGCCACAACATAAACTCACCACCTTATAGTCGACGATCATAAATACATGACTACACCATCTTCACTGGAGAGGAATGCGTGAGTCAAATAAGGGCACGATCAACACATCCCACAGACTTAACACGACATGAATGCGGATACACAATGCCGATGTAGCAGTAACTATGTCTTCAAATTGTCTGGGAAGTGTAGTTAATTGGAATCTAGCATAGAAGACCACAAACCGAACGAGGTGCTGATGACGAGATGCAGATACCATAAATCTGGCACATGAACCTTGGGGGCTTGATAGGAATGAAGAGCGCTATCAAAGAAAAACCCAAGTGGATCAACAGAAGTGTTGTCGTAACAACAGATGCAACTCGGAGAAGATGAAGATAGCTGGTGAAGATAAATCCTGATGAATCAACCTTGCAGATGTAGACTTGGCAGACTAGAAATTGCTGAGCTTCTGAGAAGTGTGAAGAAGCACCCATTCGCCTCTTGAGAATGCAACAACACTGATCAACTAAACCACCATTAACACCGGAGGAGAAGGAAAGAAGAGGCTGAATTATGCACAACAAGATCTTGTCCTGAAGTACATAACGCGGTACGAACACGAGAAGCTTAGTGTTAATGCTGCAAGCAATGGAGATCCTTTAAGGCTGTCTGAAAGTGGAGAGCATATATGCTGAACAATATGAAGCTCCATGAAGATAGTAGCCTAGAATATATATCATCTCTTCTCATCTCTCCTGATGCTCTCTCTCATACTCTCTCTCTCTTCTCATACTGTTGCTCTCCTCTCTATCCCCCGCACACACCAAATATGACGAGAGTGAGTATTGTATGTAGAGGAGAGATCGACTGTCGGAGTGAAGATGCAAAACGGGTTGCTATAAGATCTGAATAGGAAAATTAAATGGATCTTGTCCTGACATGGAAAGGGCCCTTGGGAAAATTCGATTAGGTCGAAAAATAGATCCGATTAGGAATCCGAATAGAAATAAGAGATTTGGTACATGATGCTGGTCGTGCTCAGGGATGACAGGCATCGGGGCTAGTGGACCAAAGATTGGGGAAGGCATTAGACAACGGTGGATGTGGCTACGTGTGACAGGAGTGGTGGCGGGAGGCAGGCAACAAAGGGACATCAGTGGCAACAACAACAAGGTGAGATGCTGGTGGCTGCTGGGCTTAGAGGGCTGAAACAAGTAAAAGGCTGCGCTTAAAAGCGACATCTAGGAGGGAGTAGTGCCGATGACTAGGCAGCAGTTGGCGGCGGCTAATATGACAACCAAGGGATCTTGGGCGACAACAACAAGGACCCAACGACGGTGGCAAGGGACTAGCGGCGGCGGCTTAGATAACAACCAAGGGAGCTAGCAGCCTAAAGGCAGTAGCAGCACAACGGAGGGCAGAGCCGGCTGGGCGGATGTCTGTAGTGGTAGTAAGACTGGCTTACAAGGAGGACCAGCGTCGACAACAAGGCAGCAGAGGGCGGCATACACTGTCCGACATGGCTAGATGATGGCAGCGACGACAAGTAGATATAGATTGGATCAATGTGAAAGTGGGAGAGAAGCCATGGAGGCCGAGTGGTGCCTAGCGGCCGGCCGACCTAAGCCATGGAGACAACGGCAACCGCCCGCAGACGAAGGCACTCCCTCTCTGTTGCTCTCTCTAGGAGAGAGAGGCGGCACGACGACTAGGGCTGCTGCTGCATGTGCGGAGAGGAGAGGGAAGCGAAGTGGGCGGTTAGGGTTCCCTAAGAGCGTACTTGCTCTGATACCATGTGAACAAGAGTATTCGTTGTATATTGAATTGATACAAAAGACTGTACACCCCCGTCCTATATATAGGAGAGGGGAAACCCTGAAGACTTGGGACGCAAGTAAACTAGACAGGCCGAGACACTAAAGCCCATTAACTAAATAGGCTAATATACTCTCTAACAATAATTTTTGTAATTCTTAACGAATTGCAATATCACTGACTGTAATTTTTTTAGCAACAATTTATCAGTTCTCATTCGAGGAATGAGATAGTTACAAGAGATTCTAGGCTTAGATTTATACCCTCCTCCGGGTTCATCAAAAATTTAAAACTATCATAGCTAGAGGAATATTGTGTGTTACAACATTCACTTAAAAGTTCAACTATAGCAAACATATGGTTTTCCCCCTCAATATTTAAAGGGATGACATGCTGCAATTCTACAAAATATCTTTCAGATTTCTGGTTTCGGATTGTTGACTGGTAGCACATGGAGTATTGAAGAATTATTGTCTCGTAGCAAAACGAGTGCTGAAATATTTGCCACTGTGTTTTTCTCTACAAGATGAAACAAGTCATCCATGAACTGCTTCTCAGAAGGTTTTGAGAATTTATTATCACTTTGCCACTGTGTTTTTGTCTACTTTGATCCCTTTGCCCAAGCAGAAGTATACCCATAAATTGGTTAATGTGAATCTGACCATTCTTTAACTAACAAATAATTACTGTAACCTAGTAGTGCTGAAGTTGGAATCTCATGTGGGATCCCATAAATTGCGATCTCGAAATTTCTAACAAAAGTGTTTTATGTAGATAGCCAGAAACTTGTTATTTTGGTGTGAGCAGAAGACTCATTTGAGTGACTATAAAGTATCAAGTGATCTAGAATAATAAGATGCGATCCACACCTTTTAAAAAAACCCGATTAATTAGTTTGAGCAATGAACTCTATGTTTAGAAATGCTTTGTATTTTTTTTCAAACTAGAACTCTGTTGAGACCATAGATAGCTTTGCATAGTCTACAGACATTGTGAGACTGCCCTTGAGCAACAAACCCTGGTGATTGCTCCATGAAAATTGTCTCATTTATAATTCCTTATAAGAAGGCATTCTTACATCGTGTTGTAGAAGAGGCCAATCAACAAAGATAGAGATAAGAATTCAGACTGAGGTAAGATGGGCCACCATGAGAAGGTCATTAAATAGCCAATGCCATACATTCTAATATTAGCCTGTAGCAGCCAATCTGGCTTTAAATTGGTCAATTGTGCTGTCCGACTTATATTTTCCAACAAGAAGCCAACAAAAATCAACTAGAGTGTGTCAGATGGTGGATCAACCAAATCTAATGTATGTTGTTGGAATAATGCAAAATTTCATCTTCCATATCCTTTCTCTAGCTAGAGTGAGACAAGGTGTCAGATGTTGACTTTGGAATCTGGATAGTTGACAAAGCAGTTGTGAAGCAAGAAAATCTGAAAAGAACTGAGCCTATCTGGAGTGTAGTATTTTGCAATATCATGTGGTACATTGTTGTCGTTCTTTGCGATTAGCTTGGAAGCACAAACTCTTCCCGGAGGTCGCCGTGGCCGTCTTGGACATGTGTTCAACTTGGACATGCCTGGACACACAAAAGCCACAAGAAAAACTTGTGCAACGCGTGTCCATGTTGGACACATATCCAGGACGGTCACAACCACCTCCCAAAAGTCTCCTTATTCTACCTCCTTTTCCTCCTCTCCATCATCCATCCTCTTCTTCCTTCTTATATGTCTTCCCCTCTACCTCACGCTCCATTGATGGTCTTCCCCTTCCTCACCACCACCAAAATGTGTCCAACAGTAACACAACCTCCGCTATATCTACTGTTACCTCCATTCCTCTTCCATCAACTACTTCAATACGCAACATCCTCCTACACCACCACAAGCTCAATGAAACTACAATCCAGTTGACGTCCTCTTCTCCTATGTCACTCTTCTCTCCTCTCCCTCCTCTTCACTTTACTATTTTCTACACATTCTCTTCCTCCTTTTTCTCGCTGCTGATAGTAAATTTTTATCGTTCTCAAATATAATTTAGTATTCTTAAATTGTTAATGTAACTTTTTTGCAGGTTATATATTGTGTGTTTTATTCATCCTTTGATTTTATGAATACGTTTGATTTCATAGTGATTTGCACAGTGGGCTTGATTTACATGCGTATATGCTGGTATTGATTCTAAGCTTTGATTGTATTTGTTGCTTGAATTGGGAAATGAGTCAAGTATCTTTGCAGTTCCAAGTGATGGATGACTCCACATACACACGTACATATTTTTGGATTAGAAAATGTGTTTGACTTTCTTTAAAATCTTTTAGATCTTTTTGTGTTTATGTATTAATTATATATACATACACACTCATATACATACATACATACATACATCTGCCGACAAGGAGTGGCTCAAGTGGTCAAGTACGGTGTCTCCTCATGAAGGGACCCAGGTTCGAATCCCAGTTGTTGCCTTGATTTACCACCCTCCCGGGCGTTCGGCCTCCGCCACGGGTATGGGAGAGAGGGGGGGGGGAAATCTCTCTCTTAATCCCATACATACATACATACACACACACACACACACACACACACACACACACACACACATATATATATATATATATATATATATATATATTATATGGCCGACAAGGAGTGGCTCAAGTGGTCAAGCACAGTGTCCCCTAACAAAGGGACTCGGGCTCGAATCCCAGTTGCTGCCTTGATTTACCACCCTCCCAGGCGTTCAGTCTCCGCCACAGGCATGGGAGAGGGGGTGAGAATGCCTCTCTTAATCCCATATATATATATATTATACATACATATACATATGCATATAATTTGTTTTGCGATTTTTTCCATGTCCCATGCCGTGCCTGTATCCCATATTTTCCAAAATTGCCGCGTCCCGTGTTTGTGTCCATGTACGTGTTTGTGTCTATGTTTGTGCTTCCAAGGCTATCCGCAACAGATTGATGCAAGTAAGGAAAACTCTGCATGGAGATGACGAGTTAGTGGGGGGTTAAGGCTCGACAGTCCGACAATGTTGATACACTTCTAAGGACTTCCCTTTGGTGTGTTTGAGCTCCTTAGGCATAAACATTGAAATGGGTAAGGGTACAACAAATGGTGTGGTTAAGATATTTGGGGACAAAGAGTCTCCCGACTTGGAACAATAAGGTGTGGTTTCACAAAAGATCGCTTTTTGACAATCCACTTGCGTTGAACCTGATCATATCAATGGTGCCCTTTTCGTGTCTGACAATAGCCAAGAAAGATGTATTTGGTGACTTGGGGAGAGAATTATCATGGCCTAGACTTAGAATTTTGGCAAAGCATATACACCTAAAGATATATAGTGGTATAAGAAAGAGTTTAGGTGTGGTCTATGGGATGGAAAAGGGTAATTTGTTATTGCAGAATGGATGAAGCCATCAATTCGTGAGGAAGCATGTTGTGAGAAGAGCTTCTTGCCAAAAATGCTTGGGAACACAAAATGAACCATGATATTTCGGGCAATATCTTAAACATGACGATTTTTACCCCAGAAATATTGTTCTTATTAGGGTTATAGGAGCGTAAACTTTGGTGGATAGTTCCTTAGTCAGTCAATCATGCATAGATAGTTAGAGACATTTCTACTGATATGGGAGGAAGCACTAGAATCGAATTCTCTAGCATGTAATACGAGGTGTGGGAACATTAAGCTGAGCTATTTTCTTAGGGAAGAGCCTAAGATTGAGAAGTATTGAGAACAACAACTAATCGTTCTAGTAGGAGACTCACTGTATCAAAACAATGTGTTAAAGGGTTATCCTCGACAATGACCTGGTTGGCTTCTGTAGTATCATGCTTTGCCCAACCAAGATCCTCAAGATGGTTGTTGCAGCCACAAAAGTTACAATGACGATGATCAATGACATAACAATAGCTACGACTAGGCCCACCAGATCAACGACCACAACAACGTCCACGGTCGTGGGCAAGGGCAACAAGAACGACTAACTTGAGATTCAAGCCCTGAAAGCATTTTAGGACCATCAACGTCAAGAAGGGGGATCGCTGCCAAGAATGTGATCAACAATGTTTTGAGACATGATCGAGAAGGTTGGATAGAATCTTCATTGGTTGAAGTTCTTGACGTTGCTTCTTGAGTTCAGTAATATCATACGTAAGAGGGTGACACATCTCAATACGCAAAGATTTGAAGCAGGCATAGTGAACTTCTTGGTTGGTGGTAGGTGCAAGCACATGCTTAGTTAATGTGCAATAGATATCAAGTACCTTTTTGACATTCGACTTATGAGCATATACTTGAGCAAGATGATCCCATGTGTCCGTTACTGTTGAAAGATGAAGGAGGGATGCACTATCTATGACTCAACATTGTTGACATTGTTGATGATCCAACTCATGATGAGGGAGACATTCTTTAGCCATGTAAAATCCATCTTGACTTTAGAGTCAACATCATCAATGAGATATCACAAGGCCGAACCAGTGAGGTGGTCACATGGCCATGAGCAGTGGAATAGATCTCTAGAGACCATATCTGGTAAGATAGTTCTTACCATCGAGGTGAACCATTTGTCACTTTATTGCTTGACATGTTGATCATAGACATCATAACACGTCATAGAAAAGATACCATAGGTGTAGATAACAACCTGTAGAGAGTGCACAACAACATATAGGCCTATTCTAAGTATCTTTTTGGGTGAGTGTGGAATGCAAGATTGGAGGCTAATGGGGATATTTCTTATTAATAGATGGAAAACTTCCCTCCTACGTATAGGAGAGGAGGCAAGTATAAGGAAGCAATCTTAATCCTAATGAGCAACACATACATATGCCCATTTACATAATACACTAAATACGAATAACTCTAACGCTCCCGCTCAAGCTGGAACATGGGTGAAACACACGTCTAATTTGCTAGTTCATGAAAAAGATAAAATATCCCATACAAAAATTGAGTTCCCCTTACAAGAAATGATATCCCCCTGAATCTTGCAATGCAACAATTGAAACACTCTTAACACTCCCCTTGAAGAAGATAGCACATAGAAGCAAACATGTCTTCTCCCCTTGAAGGTAAGAGAATGCAGAAGAAATAGTTGCTGAGTGGACTCCCCCTTGAAATCGATAATTTCTAGGCTCGTCGAAGCAACCACAAATAAATTTATGAAACTTTAAGGAGCATCTAGAGCAGTATGTGTGGACGACCAAAACATCTAGAGCAGTATGTGTGTAGAGCTCGTCTGAGTTGCTATTGTTGTCGAAGTAGTTCCGCACAATAAGCACCAACACTGGAATAATGCACAGTAGTTGGGATAAGATCACTGCTATAGGAATATAGCGCTATAGAAAATGAGAAAGTGTTTGAGATATACTGCTATAGGAAAGACGCGCCATTGCAGGCATCAACAATACACGAATGAAGGAACTAAACAACATGTACAAATCAATGATCTTCTATTTTTCTCTATATCTCCCCCTCATGCAAACCACAAGAATAAAATTGCGGTTAGGGGTGGACTTCGGAACAAAGGAACTCACAATGCAGAGGCACATCATCATTGCTTCATAGATAGATGCCTGTATAGGAAGGGTCTGGGGGTCTAGAAGCGAGTCTCACTGTGAAGGATTTTTCAACTTGATTACAACAAATAAGATGAACAATGGCTGATTGTAGCAACATGAGATGATGCCACCATACCATGAGAAACCAAATATGCATCAGCTGTTGATTATAGCCAAATAACAAAAGTCAAAAGAGCAATTTCTATTTTCACACCAAAATACTGTAAGTACTAGGGCTTCAACATCAACTAGTACAAGGAGCATTGTGATCCTTTTAGCATTCAACACCACACACAACCACATCAAGAAATAAATTTAATCAAAACCAAGAAAGACAACAAAAACTCATACTTCAAGAAACAGACTTCCAATTTCTTTTGTTGGTGTGTGAGCAAGAGATGAGATAGGTGAGGATCTGCATTTGCAATTTTCTTGGTACCTTTGAATGCGGCTGCAACTAAATTAATTGGGGAAAGCACGACCCTAAACAAGGAGCATGCGATTCGGCATTGGCCTGCCCAATGCCCCACCAGATGTCAAGCACACAAGACTGACAAATTGAGGAGCTAGACATTGTTGGTGGCTTTTAGATCCAGACTGATGTCTTATTAGCTAGCAAGCCCGGAGCAACATGACAAAACAAAAGGCTGGGCTTTAGAGACTGACGAGAGAAGAAAATGAACATTGGTGAATATGTTCAACATAGCAATGATCTAAGGCCGAATAGTGCTAGTGCGGATTTGGCAGGTTCACACGGTTTATGGAGACAATGGATAGAAAAGTGGATTAACTCAACAATGTAATGTTTAAGCATTGCTTTGAATTGTCGTAGGAGACGATATGTTAACTGTTGTTGCCCCCGTGCCAATGCCAAAATGAGATGCAACAAACGAACGACTGTGGTAGTATTATATTTGGTCTAACACACAGGTTTCTTCTGGGGGGCGAAGATTCCAATAGGAGCTGTGTCTATCTGTGGCTGGTGTGAGATCTGTGCGATGCAATACAAGCCGAAGCAGAGGCAAGGAAGGGTATGGGGAAGTAGTGTTTGTAGCAAACTTGTAGGTAGTAGAAGAGGGTAGCTCCTTAAGGCCCGCCGGCAACACCACCAAAGAAACAGGCGGCCGCCTGCCGACTAGATTTTTTTTTTGACGACTAAGGTTTAGGATCTATACTATGATACCATGTGAAAAATAAGATGGAGGCTAAAGAGATATTTCTCATTGATAGATGGCAAACTCCCTTTTTATATAAAGGAGAGAAGGTAAGTACAAAGAAGCAATCTTAATCCTAATGGGCCAAACATACTTAGGCCCATTTCCATAATAAACTAAATAAAAAAACTCTTAAAAGTGAGTAATGTATATTAATGAAAGTTGTGACACATTTATGTATTTTTATGGATGTATTGAGACTTATGGTTGTATAATATGTCATTTACCATTATATGGGTCTCCAAATGATATATCACACTTTCTTTGTTTATTTATCAACTTAGGTGTATGAAATGTGTTACATCATGTGATTAGGGTTAACCATGCGAAAGTCCCCTCATTATTATTCAACTATTTCAGACCTACTATTTAACATAACCCCTATTATAATCCTATTAAAGTCAAAGGTGTATGCTAATTAAGCATATAACCTACAATTGTCACTATATTAACCTTTATATGTTCTTTAAGTCACTTGAGGGCACTAAGGTTATCAAGGCCTTGGTTCGTCTTATGTTTGTATCACAGTTAGGTTTGCCTTTAATTGCTCACCATGGGTTCACCTAGGTATTACCTACACCTTATTTGGATTTTTCTTGTAAACTAAACCCATTGGCATCTAAATAATGGATTAGGTTTCTAAGGTTAGGATGACAGGTTTTGGTATGTTACAGTTACCTTGTCTACACTCCTATTTATAAGCATCTTACAATCCTTGCTAATCACTTCAATATATTCCAACTTCCATTCTGAAAGGGGGAATGCTAGAGAACATGTTTCACTAGTTACTTGTGTATTGTGATATATCGACATGAATCTCTTGGCCAATTTTGATTTCCCGTCAAGTTTGTATTTTTCCTCACTTCTATATATAGTAGGGTTTGCTATGAGAAAAAAATGAAACATTGTATATTATTATTACACAATAACCATGAATCCCTTCCCTATCTCTCTCTCAACCTTAATTTGCATTTTGCAATAAGTAACAAAAAGGGATACGACACAATTTGAATTTATGAAGTGTCTACAAAACTAAAAGAGGCTAAGAGCATGATACTAAACATCCTCAGCATCTGGTGATTAATCCTTGATGTTACATGTGTACGCCTCTCAATGTTTGATGTCGATGTGAAACCTAGTAAACTTCAATGCCTGTCAAAGTTGATATGAAGACAACGTCTTGTACATTTGCGTGTGACTGTGTTTTTCTACATGTGTAAATCTGTATGGATGGCTATATATAATAATATATTTTGTTTTTAAGCTAGATTGATGAAATATATCAATTTTCATCATGAAATCACCTTTTTAGCTTAATTTTTGTCAAAGATGCGTCAAAGTTCAATTTTAAAAATCTTTGAAGTTTCCTCCATGTTTCCACAAACTTCCACTTCCACACCTTTCAAAGTCGAATCGAAGTCAATGTCTTGTTCCATGGCTAAGAGTAATCTCGTGGATATTAGAAGTGTTTTGAGGGCAGAATTTCAATGAAATGAATGGCCTCCTTTGCTCCTTTGTTGCATATGGAGCTAAGAAGCACAAACACGGATACAAACACAAACACGAACACTGACACAGACACGGAGATGGACATGGAAACGGGACACGACTATATTAAAAAATATAGGGCACGAACACGGCGTCAGACACGTCAATATATATACATATACACATACATACATACATATAGTTACATATGTATACAATTTAGACATGTATATGTATATAATCTATTAGTAAAACACAAAAAGACCCATATTTCTCAACAATAAGCATGAACAAAGATCACCAAAATACCCACATTATGTTCGTGTATGTATTCAAACCCACTATGCTAATCAATAACGAAGTTAGCATACAAAATGATATATTATAATATCTAGGGATGATAGACTAGAGAAAAATCATTGGAATTAATTATGGACAGTAACAATTTATTAGTTAAAATACTAATGGAGGAGAGTATAGGGAAGAGGAGGGAAGCAATAGTGATGGACGGAGATGTCTATTGGTGGTGGTGGTGATGATGGTGAAGCAAGAGGAGGTTAACACATTTAGTAGTCGTTTAGGAGTCGAGGGTAGAGGGAGGAGACAAAAGTAAAACAAGAGGACCACATCTTAGAAAGAGGAAAAAGAGGGGAGGAGAATTTTCCATGGAGTAGTAAGAAGAGGCGCGTGGAGGAGCTTACACATTAGAGGATCAATGAAGTAGGAAGAAGAGGGTAAGGCAGGTTGTAAGTCTAGTTGTACTTTTCCTGGCGGGTGCTCTGGCGATTCAGGGCGCCGCAACTAGGGTTCTCGAAGGGCGGCGGCGGGCTTGGGGGAGGGGGTTCCGGCTGTCGATGCACGCCTCCCCACTCCCCCCAGGCCTCTCTAGCTCAGGCACGTCCGGGATCTGACGACAAGAGGCGGGAGGTGGAGGCTCTCGGCGGACTCCTTCGAGCGGCGCCGTGCTTGCTGGACTTTCTGGTCTAGCTGAAGTCGCGGCGTTCTGGGCAGTGGTGTCGGACCGACGGCTGCGACAGGGTCTCGGAGGCACACACCTGTCCTCCCGTGAGAGGAGCCCTCACTGCTCCCCCATCATTCTGGCGGTTCCAACGGCTTGCGCTTCCCCTTTCCGGTCTTTTTCTTTGCTTTTTCAGTGTAGTATTAGGTTGTTTTGTTGGGTTAGTCGCTGGTTCTCTCCCTTGTTTGTCGTCTTTCTCATCGGTCCTTTTCCTGTTACTGTTTTGCTGGTCGTTTGGGATCCCGATCAAGGGCCTTTCGACCTCGGCAGTGCTGGGGGCGGCGCTGGTGGGGGACGGCGGGTTGTTGTTTTTTCTAGTTTCTTGTGTCGTTCTTCTGGTTAGGTCAGTTCTGTTAGGTTGTTTTGTTAGTGACAGGTGTCTTTAGTTTTTCTAGTCTCTGCCTGTAGGTGTTTTCTGTGGTCGTTGGTTGGTCGTGTCGTGCCTTGGGTTCCTTCTTGGGCGGACGGTGGGCTCGGGCGGCCCTTGGTGCTCCAGGCAGAGGAGGAGAAAGCTGGGTTTTGGGCTTCGTGTGGGTCTTCCGCCCCCTGTTCGCAGTGGTGGTCGGGAGTGGTGGTGGAGTTCTCGGCACCCTCTACTCCCCGCCTTTGTACTCGCATGAGCCGTCCTTCCTCTGTATCTGCATCCCTGGGTTTTGGCCTCCTTCCTGGGTCTCCTGATTGGTGCAACCTTAGTGCTCGTCGTTGGTAGTTGTGTTTCTCGTCCTATTTTGTGGGACGTTGTATTGTTAGGTAGGTGTTGTTGCTTTAGTGAGTTATAGGTTCTATGTTGTCGTGTGGTTTGTGTCCTCCTTTCATGTTAGGTCTTTTTTTGTTTCTTTGTTATATGGCAGCAAGTGCGAAGGTGATCACTTCTTCGGTCACTGGTTTGGAGCATATACTTTATATCAGATATAATCTCAGGTTGAAGGAATCTCTCATAAAAAGCTGTTTTGGTCAGCGATATAGAAGAGAGATCAATACATCATTGTTCTTATCACGTTCCGATATGAGTTTCTGGTTATTGTATCTGCTCTTTACTTTTTTGTGTTCGGTTGGTGTATCTCCCTTTACATGTAGATGCCGTATGGCTTTAATGTAATGAATGTTGTGTCTTCAAAAGTAGGAAGAAGAGGAAGGAGAAAATAAATGAGAGAAGAAATAAAGGCGAAGAAGAGGTAAGGAGCTCCTAGAGGGGAAGGAAGCTGCTGCTAATGGCTGATCTAGGTGTGGGCAGCTCCTACTGCACATAACTGCTGCTTGTAGCCGATCTAGGTATTAGCCGCTCCTGTTGTATATGGTTGTTGCTTGTGGCAGCTTCAACTCCTAGTGGTTGCTGCTGTAGAAGCTGCTTGTAGCAGCTCCATCTCCATGTGGGGGCTTCTTGTAGTGGCTCCGATGCCTATCTACTATTCATGCAGCAGTCGCTGCAAGTAGTGTCCAAGATGTATTGGCTGGGCCAGCCGTGCCCAGGAAGTGTCCAAGACGTGTCCATGCCGTGTCCAGCTTGCAAACAAAAAAAATGAAGCTGGACACACCAGAGCTGTGTCCGCCGCGTGTCCAGGTGTATTCACGGTGTGTCCATGTTGGACACGTGTCCGACGCGGACATGGCAACCTCCGGGGAGTGTCTGTGCTTCCTAGATATGGAGATACAACATCATCATTAAAATCAAAATAAGAATATTCACAATCTCTTGGTTAATGAGTCTCAAGATCTTGCCATCTTGGTCATGGTCTTTTGAGGTAATACCAAGGGGCACACCTTCTTACCTGATTCAACAACCCTATGAAAGCAATGAAAAGTATCTAATCCAACATAATGTTTGTAGCATGTCACTATGTCAATGTAAAATAATGATACTCGGGTTCATCAACAATCCCACCTTCCAATCGCCATAGTAGCAATCAACTTGGCAAACAAGCACCCATATCTATACTCCTTCGTCTTGAGTTTTCTTAGAAGCATGATGTATCTAAGGTAAAATTGTAGACAAGTGCTTTGTAACAAAAGCCTCCAGCCTTAACGAAAAATCAACGATTTGTTAGGCTCCCAAATTTTCAGCCCAAATCATACGTCGGTCGCCAATTTTTCACAATTTTTCCCATTTTCACGATTTTTACAGCTATTCACGGTTTTTGGTGGCTGTTTATGATTTTTCTTTTTTAATCACTTGCTCTTTCATGTTTCTAATTTCTAAGTTGTGGTGACTTGTAGCTTCATCAACCCAAACCATCAAGTCAAAGTAAGTACTTATAGAAGATTTCCTTCTTCCTTTTCAATTTCATCTCTTTATTGAATATTTTTGTTTCCCTCTCTCCCTCAGTCACCGTCATAGACATCCTAAACTCTCAACACACCTCGACTTAATATTCTTTTCTTTAATCAGCAAACAAGCACTCCTCTTAAATTTCATATTTTATTTATTTGCCTCTCATCTCTCATTACCATTACCATGTATGCTCAATGAATCAATATTATTGTTTCACATGTTTCTCTAAAGTTTTTATATATTGTTGTTATTGTTCAACTTTTCTTTAAACCGTTTCTTACTTTTTCACTTAATGAGATTGTATGTCTAATGACCTTGATAGTTACACGCACGCACGCAGACACACACACACGCACACACACGCGCACACACACACATGCACGCACGCACGCACGCTCGCACGCACACACACACGCTGTAATAGTTTGGAAGGTAATGTAACCCTGTACATATGTATAGTAAAAAAATACAGAAAATTAACTAATTTTGGAGTGAGTAGCTACTCACACGAGCAATGAGTGAACACCCTATATATGTATGTAGTATGCACATATATGATTTATATTGGCATACTTAATAATATATGATATACATACCTGCTGACGCATGATATATATGTTTGTACATATTTTTTCTATATGTAAATGTGTATACTTAATTTGGAAGATCTCTACAAATATTTCAAGAGGGAGAGACGAAACCTTCTATGGTTGTTGTGTGGGCTAGGGAGGGGGATGCATGATGTTGGGTTGAATTAGGACGTAGATTGCAACATAAGATGGTCATTAAACTTGTGGAAAAAACTTATAATAAAATAAAAAAAAATAAAATTTTGCATCCATAAAAAATACTCAAATCAAGAAAAGTAGGCGACATACATTTTATTGAGTCAGAACATTCAACTTACCAAGAGATAGCTAAAATTGTGCCATTTCCCTCAAATTGCCGTTTTTTACTCTGCAATTGTTAAGCAGTTTTCTGCATTATCACAGATAGCCATTTCTTACCATATTTCTTATACTCTAGCATTCATTTGGTTGTGGCCAACTTAATAAAAAGATGATGACGGGTGGAAATGGTAATGCACATTGTCAAACTGATATATCTCATTGTAAAAATATAATAGTACGTATGTCCATCCACACTTCTCAAGGTGCACATCTAGGAGGCTGCGTAGGCATCATACACTTCAAGTGGTTTTTATTGGCATATTCCTTGATTTGTTTGCCATACTAGGTCTTCTTGTGGTTTTCTTGAGCCTATTACTACGTATTACTGTTCTTTTAAATGTTATAATGGTCAAAACAAATATTATTATTAGTATTAGGTGCCCTATAACATTGGATGTCCATTTTATGATTTTATCTTCTATCTTGAGGTCCTTTCTATTCCTATCGGACTTTTAATTGCATTGTAAAATATTGTTATATTTAATTTCATGTTCCATTCTGCCCTTTATAAATTTTTAGTGGATTCACAACTATGTTATACGACAACACGCTTTTGTAGTTTTCTTGAAAACACTGAATCGTAAGTTATGAATGAGCCATCCAATCTGATCAAGAAAGGTGTGATTTATTAGGGATAGATCATTGTCGTAGAAACATTAGCATGTATGTTCAAACACACCACATAGTATATGAGCACACGTCTCAGGATGTTCCTTATTGAAATTCATTGATAAAAGATAGGACTAAGTTCTTGAAATAGGTAAGTCTACTAATATTTCAAAACCATAACACCTTGCGTTGGTATCCCACCTTTGCAAGTCCTGCTACACACACTTCTCCCATAATTTATCTTCCTTAAGACCAGAATCACCTAAGTAATGTTGCCATCACCCACTCACATGACAATTCATCAATTGATTATAATGTGTATCTAGGATAACGATATGAAGTGCACTTTAAATATCGGTAAGAACAAATATCATAGCATATCTCTAAAAGACTAACATTGCCCAAACATATCATATTCTAACCATGCCCTCCCATGATGATAAACAAAAAACACAAGTCCTATCATGTCTTTCTCATTTTCACGGAAACCTAACACATGACATCCTAAAAACATACCATGTTTATAAATCTTGAAAATTTGACTTGTTCATTAATTTGGAAACATAACTTAATCGTTAACTTGCAAATTGGACCTGTTCATCAACTTGAATCATGACTTGTCAACTTGTTCACTTGATTATACACAACCTCTAATAGTTTTTATTATAATTAATACTTTATGGAGACTTGAGATTCCCAATGTAGCTTATCTCACATTATGGCTTCCCATCTAGACTTGTCATTTTAAACATGCTTTGAGATATCTAGTCTAGGCCTATGTTACATTGTGGCTTTAAATCGAGGTTTGCTACTTAACACACACACACACACACACACACACACACACATATATATATATATATATATATATATATATATATATATATATATATATATACCACTTAAAAAATAATATCGTACTTGAGAAACAAAAGTGATAATTATCGACGTCTGGAAGAGGCTAAAACAATTGTTGGAATCTTGGATAGTAGAGAGATGGAAATGGTTTTTTAATAGTAATTTGAAAAATGTGGAACTCTGAACTAGGAAATCTATCAGCTCCCGCTCATATGTTCTTTCCCAATCTATTTGGGATTGAAATGCCACGAGAGAGAGAGGGGCAAGGAAATTAGGAAGATCAAGAGGATCAACGGTGAAAGGTTATAGATGGCTTTAGGGAAGCCACCTGAAGTCAGAAGACTTATCAGTTCTGGGAGAAGTCCCTAAGTCAAAGAAGAAGAGGAGAAGAATGTCGACTCAATAGGACGGAGATCTGGGGAAATCTACTCCTCATAATCTAGTTGTGTAACGATGTTGACGAGGGGAAATACATGATCTTGACTGGCGCAACTTGAGTCAAGGGTAAAATATCGCTACTACCATTCATTCAACATTCAATGGTCTAGACACTGTCTAAAGACATTTTATAATATTTTTATAACATTGAGATATACATTTTCAAGTTTTAACAAATTGGATATTAATGAGAAGCTATAAGTTTCTAGAATTTTTGCAAAAATACTAGAAGTTACTGTTTGTGACGATTGACTGTATTTTGTATTTCATAGGAACAAAAGTGGCTACAATGTGTCTATTGTTGATTAAAAATAGTAGAAAATTGGTACAAATTCCATATAAAATCCAATAGCTTCCTGTTGACGTACTGTACACTAAAATATAGTCCGATTTTCATAAATATAATTAAAAAATCCATTTGGTCAGAAAAACGATCGATATTTTTTGGGAATATAAAATAATAGATAATGAGATAAACAAGAAAAATGGAAGACCTATTTTTTGATGTTTATCCTAATCTATTATTAAATCTTGATTTTTTCATATTTTTTGAAATTAGTCTTAGAAATTACTGTGACACATTAAGAAATATGAATATTATCTTATAGGAAAAGTTGAAAGACTGACGTAATTTACTAAAAAGATCTCAATTGGATCATTTTTATCCTTTTTTGCAATTTCTAGTCTACTTCCCTACTTTTTAAAATGTGTGGATCTCTAGTTATTGAAATGATATTAAGTTTTTGGCTAGTTTGGTAATAGTTAAATAGTAACTTAGGTTTCCAGTATGAAAGTAATACAAATCTGTATTTTATGATAATTAGGGCTTGGCTGCAAATGTAAAATGAATAAGTAAAGTAATTAGGGAAAATAAGTATGAAATTAGGATTTTCCAAAGAAAGGGTTTAAGCTGAGATAAAAAGTATATAGAACCTGTAATAAAATATTAATGACAATAACTAGATGAAATTCAATAATCTCCTCCAAGGAATTCTCTTTGAATAATTATAGGTGCACAAGACAAAGAACATATTAAGAGAGATCAACAAGTTGAAAATCCTACTCAACTAGGCATTTAGTTTATCACATTCTATGAACAACTTTATTGAGATGTTAGGATGGATGGACGTGATTTCAAAATATCTATGATGTTGGTGATGACACGATTTCAAAAATATCTAACACGTTGATGATTATATAATTAAAGCATCCATTGATGATTTATGAATCACCATGTGGTAAAATTTCATGCTATGTTTTGATGGTGATGTGATGATATTCTAATGACGCTGATAATAAGAAAGAATTTGGGACAAGATAAGGAAGTATGATGTTCTAATATCTATGTCTCTCTCCCTCCCTCTCTCTCTCTCTGTCTCTCTCAGTCACACACACACACACACACACACACACACACGTGCCGGACGCACGCATGCGCGCGCACACACACACTGTAAACTGTTATATGTTTATTTGGCTATGTGAATTGGAACTAATTCACGCAAGACTATGTTTTTATGCATGGAACTTGTAATAGGCAGAAACTGGCCTTGTTGGTGTTAAGCTGTAGTAGTTAAAATGAATTACGTAACCAAGAATAGCTACCATCTTTTGTGGATATCTTTGCCAATTTATTCTACCTTGTGGTTAATCTTGTATTCAAAAAATGCCAGCGTAACTTGCATATTTGCCAACCTGCCTTAAATGTAGATGAATACTTATTAAAAACGACGAGGAGCTCAGTCTTATGCTATTGCTGTTTATTTTTGTGAGCAGCTGCTGGTTTAAGGAATAGGAGCCTTGAAAACAAAGCCGAGATCGTTGCAGAGGTTGAGAAGAATGTCTGGCCAGCCATTGCGTCCGGCAAGGTGAAACCTGTGTTATACAAGACTCTTTCTTTCTCCGAAGCAGCTGATGCACATCGGTTAATGGAAAGCAGTGCCCACATTGGCAAAATATTGTTGGTTCCCCGAGCAATCAATTAGATCGCAAACCTGAAACTCTTTCTACGTTGATAAACTTAAATGACGTGATGGGCGAATATAATTTTCTAATAATTTCTGTAATGTAACTTATCAATCCTAAAATTTTGAATTCGGTACTTTTGCTTTATTGTAAAAAGGATCGTGGCTACTCGCTTCTCCTTGCGTCTCTGCCAAATCATATGAACATGCTCGTAGCTTTAATAACAAGTGTTGGATTTTTTTTTTGCTGGCAGTTGATATATTCATCTGCTAAATACTTAATTTTTTTTTGTAACCCAAGAGACTCGTAAGACTTTCGCCGAGTCCAACTTGGGGAGCTCAGCCCCATCCCGTAAGGACCATAGCCCATTAAGTCAAGCGAGGTCGGCTGCACTACGGGAGAAATAATTCCGAATAACACCACCAGGAAGATTCAAGAGCCCCATGCTGTGACCACCTGAGCTACTACTCGCCGGCACGAAAGACTTAATTTAAGATGCAGGCTGTGTGCATACCCGAACCTCCCAGGCGCATATAGAATTCCATATGTGTATACTTACATGTAGGCACATGGTTATGGAACTATAGTCTATAGACGCACAAGTATATATGTATTTTTATCTACGTGCGTGTCTTTTCGAAAGGAAAATTTTTAGGAAGACGCATGGATACACGCAGAACCTGGAAGAAAGGGAACATGGGGGTGCGTGCCTCAAGGACTCCACCAAAGATGACGCGGGATTCTTCATTGGAGATGAAAACACAAAGCACGGAGCAGCATAGGCTTAGGGCAAACCGATAACAGCTAAGCAGGGGATCAAAATAAAAGAGGGGTGTAAGAGCTTTGGTAGGGTAAGGGTGAGAATTATTCAGTTATAATAAATCAAAACTGTGCTAATTTAGTTTTGGTTAATTAGTTTGGTTTAAACACTATTTGCTCAATTCAGTTGTTTGATTGTTTCATTGCTGGTACGTTAACTGATGGCTTCACTTATTTGTGAGGGTCAAATGTCTACCTATGTCTTTTGTGTGTGGAATTTTTATATGGTCAAGCGGCAATGTTATACATTAGAGATGGACATATTTGTACACCCATTGGAGTACCAAAAGATCCTTTAGGGTCACTTCTTTTTGCCCTCATAATGCATCTACTTATTCATGAGATTAGAGAAAACAGTTGGGTGATCCGCACAGTGAGATTCTATTGCTTCGTTCTTACATGGTTACTGTCAAGCTGTTTGACATCCGCACATGTCAACTTGTATACATGAAGGCGGTTGCACCTTTGTTCGACAAGGGTTTGTGAAGGTCTATTGAAGACATTGTCCTTTGTGGAGGTCCTTTTTAGAAACCTTCAATGGCAGACTGCTTCTCTACCCATTCGTCTCGGTGGCTTGGGGCCTTATTCAATGATAGAAGCTTCGTCAGACATTTTTGTGGCCTTCATGGTCCAATCTTGGGTGCTTCAAAATCATATTTTGTGAGTCAGTGAGATTTGCGGTATGGACTCTATTTTTAATACTGCTTTAGATTGTCTTCGTGTCATTATCCAAAGCTTTTGACCTTAGTAGTTTTTACTGAAAAGGACATCGTTCCCTAGAGCCCAACATGCTCTGATGAGTGCCCTTTTTAGCAAATTATTGAGGATATGAACTTTAGGTTTGAGATGACCGTTAGACAAAAGTAGTTTTTGAGTGTCTGCAAGATGCTCATGCTCAAGATTATCTCCTTGATGTTCCTATTGATGGATTAGACTTGCATATGTTATCAGTGGAGTATAGTATCATTCTCAGGTACCATCTTATGATTCTTTTGTTTCTTATTGATGAGATATATCCAACTTGTTGTAAGACATGTTTGGACAATTTTGTGGAGCATGCAATTCATTGCAGAGAGCTACCTGGCTTCAAATTTACACATGATCTTGTTTGGGATGTTCGCTATGACATACTCAAGACATGTAAGAATTGTTGTTAAGAAAGACACCTGCTAATTTTTTGATTGATCCACAAAAGGGGAGATCAATACATGGATAGCTAATATCTTAATTTTTGAATGGGTTGGAGGAAAATATACATGTGTGGATCTGACATGTCCCACTTGTGGGTTTAAGGGGAGAGGCATTTAGTGCAGGACAATCTCTTCTGAAAGATGCCTCACTCAAAGTTGCCAAGCATGAGAAAGCGTGTATTAGCAATCAACACATTTTTATACATTTTATGTTTGACACTTTTAGTCTTTTAACACCGAATGTTATGAAACTTCTCAAGAGGGTTCAAAACGTTGTGGATAGTAACTTCATGACCCGAAGTCTATTAATGTAATCTCATAGAATTAGTTTTGCTATTTAGAAAAGATTGTCAACGTAACTTGTTGCATGTTTACCTTCCATCTTGATGTAATTCATTGACTTTGATGTTCTAATGAAATATCTCAACAAAAAATAGTTGCTTCAATTAGAACAACTTAGTTGCACAAGAAAACATATATACATGCATGATTACACCCATTTTGATTGTTTACATAGCTATAACTAGATTCATTTTGACTCTTAATGAGGAGAGATATCCATGAGTTATGCCGAAATCTTGATACTTACTGTTTTTTTGCAAAATGATTGTGAATTCTTTTTTACTCTAAATTTTACCTAAAAAAAGGCTCCCTCGACTACTTAGCTGAAGTTTGACTACTTAGCTGAATTTTCTCCTCAGCTCGTTATATCACGTAAAAAGATAATGACACCTACATACAAGGCCCAACCACAACTAAAGAAACTGCTATCACTCATTTGCGTTGTTCGATTGAGTTGGTGCTTCCACAATAGGACAATCAGAGTTCATATTTGACCGCATTATGACAAAAGAATCTCGAATAACTCAAACAAACCACATGCTCTAAGGTCTCGAAAGCCTATTTCACTACTCCCAAGTCTATTTGGCCGGGTAGCAGGAGCACTATCAAATCCATAAAAAGGTAGTGTAGATCCCTCCAAGTATCTGAGTCAACAAGTCACGCGTCTCAAACTCGACCCAAGGCTCTTCCAAGTACTCTAATGTGAAAAATACCTAATCTCAGACTTGACTATAGATGTATCTCATCAATCAGATATTGAAGGACCTCAGTCTAAAAATGAACATCCTCATGTATGAATTCCACTTTAGTACTAGTAAAAAAAACTCTTATACCCTTTGTTTGGGCTCCGAATCAATGATTAGAACCCTCCATCAACGTTCGTGGGGTTCAATACTTTGCATCCACTTTTGCTCCTCACCGTGCTCTTCGTCCACCCTCCATCTGGACAACATGACATTTCCACAAACACCTCATCTACAATTAGTGATAGAATGTCCTACCACATCACTCCACCATTGCTATCCACCATGTTGGAGATATTTACTATTTGACTTGCAGTCACACTATAGTGTCGCAATATTGTCTGTGTTGTCACCAACTCTTCCTCCGCAGTTTAAAATTTTGACCTCCTGAATAACTTATACTTAGTGACAGAACCTCAACTACATATAGAGCACTATAAGCATACTAGAACTGAGCTACTAGCTTTCGTCTCTAGATTGTGATCCCTGTTTCTGGATCATTCTTTCTGGTTTGCTTGTAACTTTTGTTTTAACACAAATTTTGGATAGTTCATCCTTCTAAATGTAGTTCTTTATCCAATGTCTCTTTAGACAAATAGAACTGCCAGTAGTTTGTCGTTGAACACTGACCTGAGAGAAGATTTGTCTTGACCCCAAAAGTGGAGGGTCGCGTTGAATAGTTTGGTTGTCACCCCATAGAGCACATGTTAATAGCCCCTTGAGAGGAAATGTCCACTAAATATACATGTCCTTCATTCACACTACTAGACAATTGAATAAAAGCAATCTTGACAACTGATTTAGCAGGATCTGATTGGGTGTTTTGTGTCTATTTCCAGTGAAGTAAATGTCTAACCAAGAACCAGAAGGCTCTAATATGTATGCTTGTCTTCTTATTGCCATCATTTAATATGGGTTTTGATTCAATCCATCTAGTTTAGCCTTTTTGCTATCATTTATAATGTAGATCTAGTCTCAGTTTCAATCCCAAATTGAGTTTTTTCACAACAAATAGCAAATACAAAATTGCTAGCATTTTATAGTTCTTTTCAGGATCCAGTGAACAACCCAACTCCAGTACAACTTACCATGTACACCTGCGAGTATCATCGTTGTGTGGTCAATTTATAAATTTAAAACTAGGTACACAGTAACCAAAGAGTGAACTACCTTAAGCCCAAAGTCAATTTTCCTTTCTTCCCTCTTTGCGACTCATATCTGAGGAAAGTACATGCTTGTATTTGATCAAATATACACCTCATTCTTTGTGCCATCTCACACACACACACACCAAGTTTTGGGTGTCATTTTTAGAGATCACGATGAACATGAGAGGATATCAATATAATTAGCCTATTTCAAACATTATATACTACTTTCTTCTATCGATAATATAATTACTCTTTCTCCTATATAATGAGATTGATTGTTTTGATCTCTTAAGGTACCTCTATGCTGAGGAGATATTTGTCTCCATTTAGATTGAAAATCCTCAACCCAAAGATGGACATAACCTTCCATAATCACTTACAATCTAAGTACAAAGGTCCAACTAAGTCCATACCAACTGAGATGGAAGATTAGGAAGAAAACCACCAAGAGGAGAAGAGGGTTGGAAATGATGACACTCTGATAGGTATATCACTAAAGGACTTTCATATATATAAGGTAAATGCTCTTCTATCAGGTTTAGTTAAACCTTATCTCAATGCAAATTATAATCACTTCTGTGCTGGTCTTATAACCCAAATTTTAATTAGGCAATTAGGGGTAGTGTATTAGAAAACTCCAAACAACATCTCCAAACATTTAAAAACCTCTACAATAATGAGAATATGAATGGAGTCAGAATAAAGGATGCTTACAAGATCATGCTTAACTTCTCTCTACATAATGAGATAAAAACATTGCATACTGCTATTCCTATTGGTATCATTATATCTTGGCAAGAATTCACCGACGCCTTTATTAAAAAGTTTACACCTACATGAACACTGGTCAAGATAGAGCCAAAACATGTAACTTACTCTTCTAAATGTTGTAGTAGGTGGAACATTTGCTAAATGTGATTTGAAGAAGTGAGTTAAGGTCACCAATGATAAGGCTAATAGCAATCTTGTTTGAAGTCACTCTAAAACTAATGGATCTCAAAGTTCTATGCAGTTCCCTGAAGCTTCAACTGGTAAGAAGGGAGGAGTCCAAAAAGTTAAGAGTGTTGAAATGTCAAATGTCAAGTTTGACCATATGTCGAAAAACATCAAATTTGTTACATATAATTTTCTGGTTATGAAATCTAAAATCCAGGTCATGTCCATAATTATAGTTAACATGTAGCATATTTTAAATCTTTTCATATATACAGAGACACCTCCCATGTACTTGAAATATGTGCCTATGCAAAAATTTGATAGGAATATCTAGAATAGGTAAATTATATCAATAACATAAATATGAACCATCCATGCTTTTCCTATAAAAATACCCATGCCGGTGGGAATGTACATCCACTTTCCAATAAAAGTTGAAACATCCAGAACCAACCAACTACCCAGATAAGAGAGAAATTGTTCCCCTCAAACTTTCAACATAGAAACCAACCGAATCTAAAAAATCCTAACCCTTCTTTTGGAAGAAATGATCTTAACCTTCATATGTTTATTTTCTCTTTGGGTTCCCAATTAATGGAAGTTCAAAAACAAAACACAAATATGAAGAATCAAATTGCTTCACTTGCTGAATCAATAACCACTCATGTAGGACATATCCTTGTCTAAGGGATTCCTAATCCTAAAGGGCCAATTCCATATGATTTGATCATTTGGTGCTCAAATAAGGGTCAAGCTGGACCCAAATTCAACACTAATGGGAGGAAATCTATGTTTATAATTTTTGTTTTAGTTCTTATTTCTGTTCATACATGTTTTCATTTTTTCTTATGATTCATATTCTTACCTATCATGGTCTGATAAAATGATACTTTATCTTTCTTATTTCATAATTATAGTTTTCTTACATTTGTAGAAAGGGAAGTTTGTTTCTTGTAGGTATGTACATGTACTAAGAAAAATAAAAAGAAACACACGTATACAAAAATCTGATAAATATTTATTATATCCCCTTTAGACAACTATAAAGACAAAAATATGAACATGCCTCTTCTAGCTCAACTTTAGAATCATCATGCATTGAGTCATTCTGAATGGTTCATGCTAATTAGTAGCCCATCTGGTATGTTTAAGATCAATAAGGAAGGGAGGAAGAACTAGATATCCATTCTAATAGACATGGATATTGAGTTTCTCAACCTAAACCTAGTGGATGAAGAGATCAAATCCACTTATGATATTCCATCATTCAATCAACCTTGGCCATCCTTCCATGGATATAAATCTTCAATGCTGATAGTTGAATCACACCCTGATAGTACTAAAGACGTGAGCATACCAAAGAGAGACTGCACTGACACCCTATAGAGGAACCCTTCTTTCCCAATTGGTAAAAAACACAATGCAATCAACAATTCAAAGATACGAATAGACAACCTAGTCAAAGGAGAAGGGTCGACATATTCTCTAAGTCATGATATTGAGAATGTAAAACAATTTAAAAATGAGGACAAGAAGGCTAGTGTTGTCTTGAGATAACACTTTTGTCTATTCATCTCCAAATTTATAGAGAACAACGGACCCTAAAGAACTCGAGGAGACCCTTGAGTGCATTCAAAAACCATATTATGGTGAACCAATTATCTCAAACTCTATCGGGTTGAATTTAATGTAAAGGTGATCAATCATCTGAAACCCGAAATTTGTAGGGCCATGTGACACCCACCATTAAAGCTGTCATTTCTGGATATCCATCATTTTTTTTGCATCCAGATACCCAACACAATGACTCTGCCTCACATGGGGTTTTTTATAGGTGTTTGAGCTCATTAAGATCGAATCAAAATCAAGAGTGGAGTGACAATTTTCACATCAACACTATTCATCAGATTCCTTCCACTATAAATATGATAATAAATATTCCACTCTACATTCTCATAAATCTTTCTCTCCTATTATATAAACATCATCATGAGAGAGGCTTTAGAGCCACTCTTGCTCTCGGTTGGCGTAATTAACATGTTTATGGGAATGAAACTGAGTAGATGAATAATCTACCCCTAGGTCTTTGATGGAAGGAGTATTGCAGACATTTCAAGACCACTGGAAATTATGTAGAATTTAATCACCTCAGACTTTCCAAGTGTATCAAGAGAAAACTTTCACATTCGACCATCTCTCACTCCAAACATTTTCTTTATTCATTGCTTAGGGACAAGAAATTTTCTGAAGTGAGTAAAATTTTGAAAATTTCTATCCCATTGCATTTTCTTTGTTTTTAGCCTTTCTTTCTTTTCTAGTTTTTGTTGTGTAATTTCTTTCTGGTTTCGTAATTTCGTTCTAGATTTCTAATTCTTTTTGGTTTCATAATTTCTTTGATAATATTCTATAAGATACGCTATTAAATGTTTGTGTCTGCCAAATTCTATCCAACACTAAATCTTCTTGCCCAACAATATATGATATATTTTAACTTTTTATTTTTTTTACAAATCAAATCACTATACTATTCACACAATATCATTTTCCTTATAAGTGAGTATATTTTTTATCTAAATGATTTCATGTTGAAGTTAACTTCATTCTCTTATGAAAAAATGAATGATAGGAGATTGCACATGTTGAAGTATTTATCTTATCATGACTTTTGTCAATTGTATCTCTTAATGAAATAACAATATTTTGATCTTAGGGAAGATGAATTTGGATAAGATAGTGAGGACAAAGTGCATAGTTAAAGATAGTGGTCGTCTATGGTGCCAGTCATCATTCTTGAACTAGAGCCTTGATCGTGGCCCAGACATTACAAATGGTATTAGGACCATAACCCCTTCAACAGGTGGGGCCAACATGGGTATGTCACATGCCAGTCTTGAGACGTGCGGTTCAGGCATGTTCACAAGGACTATCCATGGTGATGTTGACACCCTTGTGCTGGTGGTCATGATTGGGGGCTAGCTATCCATGGGCCATTATGGGTCTGCACCAAAATGATAAAATAATATGATGCCATATAATTGAGCCTTGAGCATGACATCAAGATTTTAAGTGGAGATGATTGTAACGTCCCAGATTTTAAGGCCTTGGATGAAATGATCTTAGAAGGAATTATTGGACTAACTATATCACCAAGGTGCACCTCATTTTCAGTGAGCCCATCACAAGAACTCCAAAGTTAAGCATGCTTGACTTGGATTAGTAATAAGATGGGTAACCAGCCAGGAAGTTAATCCCGACTTGTGCGTGAGTGAGGACAAAGTGTATAATTAAGGGTAGTGGTAGTATGTGGGCCACTTGTCATTCTTGAAATTATACTAGAGCATTGGGAAGTGGGCCCATGCATTACGTACATCTCGTGTTCAATTTATGGATAGTTTAGAGCCAAAGAACAAGGACAATCCCTTCAATGACTTTTTGGACATCTTTTACAAGCTTCACATCAACTTCCCACCTCTGGAGGCCATAGAGCAGATTCAATCATATATGAGGCTACTTATCAACAAGAAATGGATCACATATTCAGATTTTGTTGTTTTCGATGAGGTGGTCAGTTCCATGAACCAGATACGATTATCAAAGACAATGAAAGAACCAGTATGCTTCAATATCCCATGTTCTATCTATAACAGTGATATTGGTGAGGTGTTGTGTGATTTCTATGTAAGCACAAACTTTATGCCATTGTCTACTTCTCAAAAGTTGGATTTGAAGAAGAATACAAACATGCATGACAATGTAACTAGTAGACAAATCTATTTCTAGAATGGTGGAGATCTACACGGATGTTCTAGTAAAAGTAGACAAATTCATTTACCATGCTTTTGTTGCGATGTATATGAATGAGAAGAAAGAATTTGAGTTACTTCTCAGAATACCTTCCCAAGCTAATTAATATGGGTCACATTCACTTATATTTGGTGATTGATGATGCCGAGTGAGATATGAATTATCAAAGTAGTTACAATCACAAGGCCATGATGATCTAGGGTAAACGGTAACAATTTGTCGAGGCTAGGAAGTTTAAATAAGGACGCTTGTATGGGAGGAAACCCACTAGTGTGTTTTTGCACGCACGTGTGATCTTTCAATATTTATAAGATTTTCCCCTAACTGGGTTCACTCAAAACACTAAAATATGCTCCTACAAGCACACAAGGTCATGTTATAGTATATGTGAGAGGCAAGTAAAGGGGGTCGAACCATAGGGATAAAGGGGGTACTAGAGCTTAGTTGGTGTGGGATATGTTCCTAAAGAGGAGACTATGGTTGAAGGGTTTAAAAGGGGTTTTGGTTGGATTACACTAAGCGAGCAAGCAATTAAAGATAATATGAAAACTAGATTAACCAAAGACTATATTATCCTATGAAAGTTAGGTCTAAGCAACTAGATTAAGAAATCAACTAAGAAAGAGAAAGCTGATCTACTCTACTCTAGAAAAGAAGATATCAACTAAGAACTAAGCTTAACACTAAAGCAAGCAAGGATCTATATTAACTTTAACTAGCAAGACTAAGCAATTAACTAGAACAAACAAAGACAATTAAGATACACTATCATTAACAAACAAGAAGGCTAAGGTGGGTTTCAAGTAATGGATTAGGTAGGTGGGCCGTTTGGGAATGTGATTTTATATTAGTTGGGGGTGTCAACATGGCATGCAATTATCACAATTCAATCTATAGATTACCAAACCAAACAACAAGATAAGTGCTATTAGAATGTACCCTATACTACTAATTAGAGGACTAGGGTTAGGTGTAATTCTAGTAGGACCTGTCAAGTCTAGGTATCTAGGGTAAGTGGTATTAGGGTAATTGAGAGACAAGGGTAGGAATGGGAGTAGAGATGAGGGTTTTTCACCTCATGCTACTAGCCATCTAGCCTTTAGAAAGCTCTAGGCAATTGCACTAATCACACTTACACTAGTCACTTAGATCTCACACTCACTTGTAGAAGGAGGAATATGTATGTAGGAACAAAGGGAGCTTGATAGGGATCCACTAATTGGACCTAGGAGCCATTCTTAAAATTGCTACATACACTCCAATTCCCCCTAGAAGCTAAGTGTCATCAAACATCACAAAGCAAGCAATTTAAGTTGAAGAGCAAAAATCACATGCAAGATAATGAGAAATGAGATAGAAGCAAAGGAAATCATCATAGAATAAAATTATGTTCATTACAAATTATTCTCCCACAACATGGTATCAAAATCACATTTTTACCCCAAACACCCCACAACTAGGGGCTTAGCTAGACATAATTAAAGAAAAGGCAAAAGAAATGAGAAGAAGGGGATGGGACTCCATGGAGATCGAAGTATATCCTCCTTCTTCACCTCCTAGCTGTTGTAGGGTGACCTCCTTCCTCCAAGATGGCTGATGGGCATGAAAATGGAGGGGGTTATGGTAGAAAACCTAGAAAACTATGTTTATATGGTGGAAATGGTGGGCGGAGAGCATTAATGCAAGGGGAATACAATGAATGCTCAAGAGAGGGTGAGGAGGAGTAATGGCAGCTGGGGGAGTGTAACCTTCATGCTCCTGCCGCCACCTATGTATATATAGGTGGTGGGGAAGCACTAGGGTAAGTAGGGGTAGAATAGGAAAAGCAATGTAGAAAAATAGTAGGGTTGAGTGATCAACACAGCCGTGGTGGATGGCGACGACCGTGGTAGGGGTTAGGTGGCATGGTCGTGAGTTGGGGACACAGTTGTGGTGGAGAAGGTTTTAGGTAGATTTGGCTAAGTGAGGTGGCACGACTGTGGTAGGGTGCCATGGCTGTAGTGAAGAGTATGTGGCATGGCCGTGTTGGGTAGCACAGTCGTGGCTGGTAGGTCAAGCCACGATTGTAGTGTCCTTGGAGGCCATTTTGTCTTCAGCTCGCCACGGTCATGGTGGATGGCCACGACCGTGGCCATTCAGGTGTAAAGTGGCCGAAGTTACTATGATCTTGGCCAACTTGAGCAATTAATTCCCACAGCCATGTCGGGAGGCCACGACCGTGATGTCTTCAGTTGGCCATAGCCGTGCTGAAGGCCATGGGTGTGGTACTTTCAGTGCAAAAGTATTGACATCCCTGTGATTCTTGACTTTAATTCCCATGACCGTGGCAGATGCCCACGACCGTGCTGGGCTTCTTGCTGCTGATTCCGAACTTGGAAAATCTTTAGTTTGTCTCTTCTTGGTTTGGGTTGATTCTTGTGCATCCATGGATAGCTTGGGGAAATTGGGAGATGCTCCTTGAGCTCAGGGACCCAAAGGACTCCTACATCTCCTTCCTCACATCAAAATATGCATAAGTGCCCTGAAAAACACACAAGATGATACATAAGCATATTTGACTTTGAATTCCAAATTAGGGGAATATGATTGCAATCGAACATGTTTGGATGTACATAAAGTGCAATATGACACAAGATGAAGCCCTAAAATAGGGTTGCATTACCACCCCAAACTTAAAACATACTTGTCCTCAAGTATGATCCAACTTAATCTCTCTCTTCAATTTCTTTCAACAAACAAGAATGACAAATGCATAGCAAAAGATGATTATTGACTAAATGGTCTTAAGAGTGACTAAGTGCATGTGTTCCACCTCTCTCCTCTCTAGTTTCACAAACCAATTATGAAAATAGCACTAAGCATACAAACTTCAAATATAGACCATAGAATACACAATCTTTCCATATATCCTTCATGCATTTTCGGGTAAATCGTTTCATGTTGACATTAATCAATGATGACTAGGAGTGCTGTTTCACTTTCATGCATTCAATCTTATGTCTCAAACCACACCAAATGACCCACATGGCTGTAGAAAAAGGGTAAAGTGAGCTAGATTTGATGTTTTTTTAGCTCAATACGTATGAACATGGAAGAAAGGATTGCGGAAAGATGTTTGGAGTGCTATAACATAGATCACTCATATTTTCTTTATTTAGATGCTCTTAAATAGGAGCATATTTTTATTTTATTTTTTCTTTTTCTTTTTCTTTTTTCTTCTTATTTTATTTTCTTTTGCCCTTGGTGTAGATAGGGCATATGGTGGATAGAGTGAAGCGAGGAGATGTAGATATGACCACCCCAAACTTTTTGAGGTGGCCAAGGCTGAATATGTGCTCTAAGGCATCCTTTCATGAGGCGAAGAGGTATGAAGATGGTGAAAGAAGAGGCGGGTCAAAGAGGGGTCATTAGTGTAGTCCTCAACATAAGATTTCCTACATGAAAACTAATCCAACACTTCACTAACGATATCACACCACATGATTGAAAAACATGAGATTTACATGTATTTCCTGTGATTCCATAGGCCCTAAGCATTCATAGCTTGCTCAATTCATAATTCAACCAAAGCATTCAAAGACTTGAGAGAAGTGATGCACATGTAAAGAGTCAACAATCAAGACCATATAGCAATAAACTCTAAGAAAATGGCTTGCATTTGTCAAAGATCAAAATTTTCAGCTCAAAACATTAGAGATTAAGTTAAAATATGCTTTTAGGCAAGAACATCTAAATTTGGGCAAAATTGGCCAAAATGGTGTCAACAAGATACATCCAAACCTACTTTAGGGAAATTGAAAACATAAAGCAGTAAAATCTAGCTACAAATGAGAAAAAACTACATGAAAGTGCAATGCATGCTATGGAGTGACAAAAAGAGCAATTTTTTTTGAAAGATTACACAAAAATGCATGAAAGTAATTACATGCTATGCATGGATGAAAGCAAAAGTAAGAACAAGAAAACTAAGCTATATACTCATGGCATGGCATAGGTGGAACAAAAATCACAAAGAGATAGAGATAGGGAGGTGCATACCACCCTACCCACCCCAAATTTTAGAATCATGCTGTCCTCAACATGAAACTATAGCTTAGGGTAGATAGGGAAAATGTCATGGCTTTTATGGTGGTTGGTCGGATGAATGAGGATGATCCTGAGGAGGATCTGATCCTGAGGGAGGATGCTAGTAGTAGTACCCCCAGTAGTCATCCTGAAGTGGAGGGTACGTCTCTGAATATCCCACAATACCACCCCAAAAGTCTCCACCCCATTTGGGGTTTCTTGCTGCTTGGTCATGGTGGTAATGGTACATGTGGTTGACCTAGTGGTGCATCTGCTATTGGTCCTGCCACATGTCTTTCCACCTGTATCAGGACCTTTGTTCCATCATGTACAACATGAACATGTCCTGTGCACATCCCTACCCAGCCTACCAGTCCTACCCAGGAGGTGACAATGGATCCATCCTATGCATATGTGGTGCTTTTGCTAGAGGTGCACACACTAACCGGTTAGATTTGACTAGATGCGCCCCACAAGATCGAAACACACTTTGGATCTTTCAAAATTTATAGAATCCCTAACAAAACTTGATCATAACACTAAATAGGTCACCCGCAAGCGCACAAGGTACTATTATAGTATAGGTTATAGGCAAGAGTAGGGGTCGATCCTCAGGGACAGAGGGGGCACTAGAGCTAAGTTAGCGTTGGCTACGTTCCTAGAGTGGAGACTAGGGTTGAAGGGTTTAAAAGGGGTTTTGGTTGTTTAAACTAAGTGAACATGCAAGTAAAGGCAATATGAAATCTAAGTTTCACAAACCCTAAATTATCCTAAGCAAGCAAGTCTAAGGAACTAGATTAATAAATTAGCTAAATAGGAGCAAATGTTAACCACACTACACTAGTAGAGTGATTACCAACTAAGAGCTAAGTTAACCACTAAAGCAAGCAAAGAACTAGATTAACCATAACTAGCAAGACTAAGCAATTAACTAGAAGAAACAAAGACAATTAAGCTACACTAGCATTAACAAGCAAGAAGATTAAAATGGGTTTCAAGCAATGGATTAGGTAGGTGGGCCGTTTGGGAATATGATTTGATATTAGTTGGGGGTGTCAACATGGCATGCAATTATCACAATTCACTCTAGATTACCAAACTAAACAATAAGGCAAGTGCTATTAGAATGTACACTATACTACTAGTTGGAGAACCAAAATTAGGTGTAATTATAGTAGGACTTGTCAAGTCTAGGTCTCTAGGATAAGTGGTATTAGAATAATTGAGAGACAAGGGTAGGAATGGGAGTGGAGATGAGGGTTATGCACCTCATGCTAATAGCCATCTAGCCTTTAGAAAGCTCTAGGCAATTACACTAATCACACTTACACTAGTCACTTAGATCTCACATTCACTTGTAGAAGGAGGGACATGTATGTAGGAACAAAGGGGTCTAGATAGGGGTCCACTAATTGGACCTAGGAGCCATGCCTAAGATTGCTACATACACTCCAATTCCTCCAAGAAGCTAAGTGTCATCAAACATCACAAAGCAAGCAATTTAAGTTTAAGAGCAAAAATCACATGCAAGATAATGAGAAATGAGATAGAAGTAAAGGCAATCATCATAGAATGAAATTATATTCATTACAAATTATTCTCCCCCAACATGGTATCAAAGTCAAATTTTCACCCAAACATCCCACCACTAGGGGCTTAGATAGACATAATAAAAGAAAATGGAAAATAAATGAGAAGAAGGGGATAGGATTCCATGGAGATCGAATTAGATCCTCCTTCTTCACCTTGTAGCTACTGTGGGGCGTCCTCCTTCCTCCAAGATGGCTGATGGGCATGAAAATGGAGGGGGTTATGGTAGAAAACCTAGAAAACAAGGTTTCTATGATGGAAATGGTGGGTGAAGAGCATTAATGCAAAGAGAGTGAAATGAATGCTCAAGAGAGGGTGAGGAGGAGTAATGGAAGTCGGGGGGAGTGTGACCTTCATGCTCCAGCGCCTCCTATGTATATATAGGTGGTGGGGAAGCACTAGGATAAGTAGGGGTAGAATAAGAAAACTAGTGTAGAAAATGGGTAGGGTTAGTTGGTCACCACGACCATGTTGAGGTGCCATGACCATGGTGGGGGTTGCATGGCGTTGGCGTGGGGGTATGGACACGACCAAGGTGTGAAAGGGAATGGAAAGTCTAAGTATATGTGGTTGCCACGGCCGTGGCGGGGAACCACGATCGTGCTAGGTAAGGGGTACCACAGCCGTGTTGGAGGAGGCCACAGGCATGGGGAGCGCCACGGGTGAGGCAGTCTTCAAGGGCCACCGTTGTGGTGAATGGCTACAACTGTGGTCATTCACGTGAAAAATGGGCCACCTCTCTGTTGATTTTGGGGGACGTTGTGCATAATTCCAACGACTGTTGTGGGGGGGCACGACCGTGATGTCTTCTGCTGGACACAACCATGTTGATGGCCACGACCATGGTGTCTTCAATGGGCCACAACTGTGGCGCATTCTGTGCAAAAGCACTGACTTCCCTGTGACTCTTGGCCATAATTCACATGACCGTGGTGGATGCCCACATCCGTGCTGGGGTCTTCAGTGGCCAATTTAACTTCAATCTTCATTATCGATGGTCTTCTTTGCTTGATGTTGAATCTTGGCCATTAGGGGTAGGTTGAGGGAGCTTTGAGGCCTTCTTTTGACCCCTCCACGAGTAGAGGAACCCTAGAACTCCTTCCTTCTCTTTTATCCATCCAAAGCATGGTCCAAGTACCTGAAAATAATGCAAAGAACGTCCATTAGTACATTTGATAGTAATAATCATAATCGGGGATTTAACTTGCATTCTACTATGTTTAGATGTGAATAAAGTACAAAATGGCACAAGATGGATCCCTAAAATAGGGTTGCATCACCACCCCAAGCTTGAAACATACTTGTCCTCAAGTATGCTCCAACTCAATCTCTCTGCAATTTTTCCACAATCAAGAAATGACAAATGCAATGCAAAGGATGATTATTGCTGAATGGGATCAAAAGTGAATAAGTACATGCATTCCACCTCTCTCTTATCCTACTTTCACAAACCAATCATGAAAAGAGCACAAAGCATATGAACGTCAAATATAGTGCATAAAACACACAAGCTATCCATATTTCTTTCATGTAGTTCCGAGTAGACCATTTCATGACGACGTTAATCAAGGATGACTAAGAGTGTTGTTTCACCTTCATGCTTTCAACCTTATGTTTCAAATCACACTAAATGACCCATGTGGCTGCAGAAAAGGGCAAAATGAACTAGGTTTGATGTTTCCTAGTTCAATGGGTATGAAAATGGAAGAAAAGATTGCGGTAAGATTTTGGTGTGCTATTACATAGAGCACTCTTCTTTTCTTTATCTAGATGCTCTTATACATGAGCATCTTTTATTTTCTTTTTTTCATTTTTTTCTTCTTTTCCCTTGGAGTAGATAAGGCATATGGTAGTGAGAGTGAAGTGGTGAGATGAAGATGTGGCCACCCCAAACTTTTGGAGGTTGCCACGGTTGACATGTGCACTTTGGCATCCTTTCATGAGGCGGAGGGGAAGAATATGGTGAGTGAAGATTCAAGTCAAAGAGGGGTCACTGGCATGATTCTCAACATAAGGTGTCCTGCATGAAAATTAATCCAACACTTCATCCAACGATATCACACCACATGAATGAACAACGTGAAATTGATACTTCTATCAAGTTATTTCATAGGCACTAAGCACTCATAGCTTTCTCAAGTCACAATTCAACCAAATCATTCACAAACATAAGAGAGGTGATGCACATGTAAAAATTCAAGAATTGACACCATTTAGCAGCAAACAATGATAATTCAGTTGCATTTGTCAAAGGTCATCATTTTTAATCCAAAAGGTAGAGATTGGGTTGAAACACATTTTTAGACAAAAAATCTCAAGTTTGGGAAAAATAGGCCAAAATGGTGCCAACTTGCCTTCAATCACATCTAAGCCTATATTATTGAACTTAAAACAGTAAACAAGCAAATCCTAGCTAAAACATGCAAAAATTACCAAAAATCTACATGATAAGCAATGCATGGCAAAAAGAGTAATTTTTTTTACAATTACGCAAAAATGCATGAAAGTAACTACATGCTATGCACAGATGCAAGCAAAAGCAAGAACAAGAAAAACTAAGCTAGATACTCATGGTATGACAGAGGTGGAATAAAAACCACAAAGAAATAGAGATAGGGGGTGCATACCGCCCTACCCACCCCAAACTTTAGAATTATGTTGTCCTCAGCATGAAACTACAACTTAGGGTAGATAGGGGAAGTGTCATGGCTGTTGTGGCGGATGGTCGGATGAATGAGAATGATCATGAGGAGGAGCTGAGCCTGAGGGAGGATGATGGTAGTAGTGCCCCCAGTAGTCATCCTGGAGTGGAGGGTACGTCTCTGAATATTCTGCAATACCACCCCAAAAATCTCCACCCCATTCATGGTTTCTTGCTGCTTGGGCATGGCGGTAATGGTACATGTGGTTGACCTGGTGGTGCATCTACTGTTGGTCTTGCCACATGTATTGCTGGATCAGCTGTGTGTCACTCTGTATCTTGTGAATTCTCTCAAGTTGTGCCTGGATGGCAGACATGCCATAGGCATTTGTTGAGGGCTGCTACAACTGGGATGTTCCTTCATTCCTTCTTATTGACTTTCAGGGCTGCCTTTCTCCTTCAGCTTCTTGCTCCTACCCTTGCATATTGGACTCAACAATTTCTTCTTGTGCGCCAGTGGCTCCCCTGGTGTATGCTTCCCTTGGGTTGTTTTGTTCAGTTGCCATTCCAACAATTTGGCCTCCAGTGTACGTGGGATCCCCAACATAGAGAGAAATGACACAACATGGTATGGCAGCTCAAGATCAATCTTTGACACACTACTCGCATGATACATCATTCTTTGGTCCTTGATCGTGATAGTGTGGGAGTGAGTAATATAGTTCAAGTCAACAAATTGAGCTTCATCTGTGTCTTCAAACCCAGAAACATCATACCCCAAATCTAGTGCAATTGAGGTTACAAACCGTCCCATGATGAAAGATGTTTTACTTTTGAAGGGTATGAACCTCATATGATCAATCAAATGCACTCTAAGGTCAATATATCGTTTGTGGTGCATTGCCATCATGACAAACATGTCTTTCTGGGAAATCGTGCCTTGATTGTCATATCTGCCAACAATAGTGTTGGCCAAAACCTTCTGCACATAATGGAATAGGGGATTGCTTATAGCTGAAGTTTTTGACCTCCCTGCATAGTTGTCTTTGCTTCCTGTCAAGAGGTACCAGAAATGTACATAATTGAAATCCACCTCTCTTTCAAGTAGGCCGTCATCCATTTTCCTATCCTCTTCGGGGTTGGCAGCAAATATGTGATTCAATTCGGCTGCTGTGAGAGTATGCATTTTGCCCATCATGGCAAATTTGATTGCGTCATTACCTCTCACCTTTGTCTTTTCAAGTGTGGTGAAGAATTCTTGAGTCAATGCGGTATAAGTTGTTTGGGGTGTGAAAAGAATGTTCCACAACCGAATTTTCTTCAAACTACCCTCTACAACCACCTTGATTCCCAGCTCATCATTGACCTTCTCACATCCATACTTGGTGGAGACGACACTCCTTGTCATGCATTTGGGGTATGTGAGGGCAATTTTCCTTTGTCTGTGTCCTCTTCCAAAGGACACTCCGGTGGGGGCCTTTCTCAAGGCCTTCAATCTGTCATCCTCCAGTTGTTCCAATATATCCTCTGCCTCAGCTGACAGTTCCACATCCTCATCATCACTGTCATCCTCTTCTTTATCCATCCTGTATAATTGGGACCCAAAACTTGTATCAAGATTGAGTGGTACCCTCTGTTCGGGATACCACTGTGTAAATTGCTCTTCTTCTGGATGCAATTGCCACCTTGCTTGCGGCTGCTGCTCATGCCCCTCTGCCATGGAGGATATTGAATGGTGGGCTGAAGCGGGCTTCGGCGGATGCTTTGATGAGGATGGGGCTGCTTTAGATCTTTGGCTTCTTTTTACAACCACGGACTCGACCTCATCGATCAAGTCATCGATGTTCTCCTCATATGCCTCCTTCTCCTCTCCCCTATATGTCTCGTCGGTGATGTGGTGGCTGGCGGATGACTGTGTCTGGGATGCACTCACAGACATCGAGCGGGGGAGCGATTGGGCAATGGAATTTGAGGGTGAAGGGGTGTGTGAAGGCATGGAGACTTAGGAGGAGGCTTTCTTGGTTCACACCTTGCCTCCTGTGATCACCTCAAGGCTCTTTTGATCCCCTTCATTTTTTTTGGATGTGGAGGAGGTGGTAGGGCTGTGAAATTCAGATTTTTGGATAGAGCATGAAATGTAAGTGGATTAAGGGGTGGAATGGAAGGATATGGAGGTTTAGATGGTGGGTGAATGGTTAGTTTTTGGTTTGGATGAGAAATGGAGATTTTGGTTGAGGTTTTGGTTAGGGATTGTTGTAGGATGATATGGAGGTGAAAGTGGTGGTGGAGGGCAGATTGATGGATGATTTGATGTGGAAATGGAAGGATAATGGTAGAGGGATGATTAGGGAGTGATTGGTGGTGGATTGGAGGTGATTTGGGGGCTTCGAGGTGGAGTTTGGAGGAGATGGAGGTTGGGGAGCGCCTCCACAGACGTTCTCTTACAAAGGAAAATGATAGAATGAGGGGATGGTCAGGTTGGAGAGGGCCACGATTGTGGTGAGGGCTTGGTAGCATGGTCGTGGTCAGCACAACAGTTGTGTTGTCGATGAAGAGCGCACCCACCCTACCTTGCCACAGTCGTGGTCTCTTGCCACAGTCGTGGCCATCTGTCCTTGACACGACCGTGGCGGTTGGCCACAGCCGTGGCCATTCATGCACAAACTTGGCCAATCAACCTGACTTCTTTGACAAATAGTTACAACGGTAGTGGTGGGAGGCCACGGTCGTGGCCATCTGTCCTTGACACGACCGTGGCGGTTGGCCATGGCTGTGGCCATTTGTGCATAAACTTGGCCAATCAACCTAACTTCTTCGACTTCCTTCACAAATAATTACAACGGCTGTGGTGGGAGGCCATGGCCGTGTTGGACTGCTGCTGCCACGACTGTGGTGGGGGGCATTTCTTCAAAATTTTAGCTCAAATTCAAGAACTTTATTTTTCTTCGATATTTTGTTGCAAATTGATCTTAGTGGCCATGATTCACCTCTGATTCCTCTCTCTTTAGTGCCTAACACCTGCCATGTCATCAAAACTCAAAGAAAACTATTAAATATATGCGTAGGTGTATTTTGTGGAAAAGAAATCAAAAGTATCAAAAGAGAAGGTTGGGTTAAAAAACTCCCAAACCTAGGTGGGTTGCCTCCCACTAACGTTAAATTTTATGCCTTCAGTCGGCCTGATTGATTCTTGACTTCATTCATCTCCATGGGATTCCCAAAGCATCTTTAAAGTAAATGTCTCTCTCATGTGCATTCAAGCATGTCTCGTCATCAACTTGATTTTCTTCCACTAGAATCATTATATCAAAACTTTGATTTTCTTTGTTCAAACCTACTTCCACAACTGATTTCAATCTTTTACCATTCACGGTGAATTCTTCATCTCCTTTCTCACAAATCAACACAGCTCCGCATGGATACACCTTTTTTGTGAGATAAGGCCCTTCCAATCTAGACTGAAGTTTTCTGGGAAAGAAATTCATCCTTGAGTTATACAACACTTGCAAAATTCATGAGAGTCTTTTAACAAGGAGGGCCAATAGAATCCTCTTTGGAGAATCTTGGCAGTAGTATGTTTTCCACTAAAATGACCCCCACAAACTCCTGAATGACACATAGATATAATTTCTTGCTACTCCATCTCCAGAACACATCTTCAAATAAGTTGGTCAGGGCAATACTTGAATAGGTGAAGATCATCCCAAACATAATTTTTGGCCATAGCAAACAACCTTTTGCTTTCCTCCCTCATCCAAGTGTTTGGTATCCTTCCACTAGATAAGAAGTTAGCTATGTGTTTATACCATGACCTTTGAGTGGATGAGAGTAGGAACAGATACTCATGCGGCATTGTCTCTTTGATTCTACTTGTGTCATCAAAAGGTGCTTCAATTCGAGAGAGATGGTCAACGGTATATTTTTATACTCCCTTCTTGTCTACAATATCAATATTGAACTCTTGAAGCAAAAATATCCAACAGACCAACCTCGGCTTGGAGTCTTTCTTTTCCATTAGATATTTCAAAGAAGCATGGTTCATGTATATAATCACCTTATTTTGCAGAAGATGTGATCTAGACTTGTCAAGAGCAAAGATAACCACAAGCATCTCTTTCTTGGTAGTCGTGTAGTTTCTTTGGGATTCATCTAGAGTTGCTTGCATAGTAGATAGCATGTAGAATCTGGCCAACTATTTGGCCTAGCACAACCCCCATTGCCATGTCAGATGCATCAGTCATGTTTTCAAATGGCAAAGAGAAGTCCAGGGGCTGCATTATAGGAGCAGAGACTAGTTTTTCCTTCAAGTGGTTGAAGGTTTCAACACACTTGTCATCAAAATGAAACTCAACATCTTTCTCCAGCAAGTGACATAGAGGTCTCAAGATCGAACTAAAATCTTTGATGAAGCAGCGGCAGAAGCCTGCATGTCCCAAGAAAGACCAGACACATCTTATAGTAGAAGGAATGGTAAGTGTAGAAATGAGGCCCACCCTGGCCCTATCAACTTCAATCCCGTCCTTTGAAACCCAGTGGCCCAGAACGATGCCTTCGGGTACCATGAAATGGCTCTTATCCCAACATAGCACTAGGCGAGCCTTGACACATCTCTCAAGAACAACAACCAAATGGAGCAAGCACTCATCGAAGGTTTTACCAAAAACTAAAAAATCATCCATGAACACTTCAAGTGATGAATCAAGCAGATCATCAAAGATTGAGGTCACGTATCTCTAAAACGTAGAAGGGGCATTACACAACCCAAATGGCATTCTCCAGTAAGAAAATGTACTACTTGGGCACGTGAATGTCGTCTTTTCTTGGTCCACAGGATGCACACCAATTTGGAAGTACCCAGAGTATCCATCTAGAAAACAAAAGAAGCTTTGCCCTGCTAGACTCTCTAGAATCTGGTCAAGAAATGGGAGAGGATAGTGGTCCTTCTTAGTCTTCTCATTGAGCTTCCCGTAGTCAACACACATTCTCCACATTGATTGTTCTCTAACCGGAATAATCTCACCATCTGTGTTCTCTGCCACTGTGATCCCACCCTTCTTAGGTACAACTTGGATGAGACTCACCCACGCGCTATCAGAAATTGGAAAATAATCCCATCATCTAGCAACTTTACAACCTCTCCAGTTACAACTTCCTTTAGCTTTGGATTCAACTGCCTTTGCATTTGGGGGGTCGGCCTTGCATCATCTCCAAATAGATCATGTACACACAAATGGAGGGGTCAATACCCCTCAAATCAGTAATAGACCATCCAATGGCCGGGATGTTCTTCTTTAGGACTTTCATCAATGCCTCTTCTTGTTCTGGAGAGAGAATGGAAGAAATGATCACCGAGAGGGTGTCATTGGAGCCTAGAAAAGCATACTTCAATCCTTCTAGGAGTGACTTTAGCTTAAGAGTTGGAGGTTCTTCAAGAGAGTTCTTTAATGGTTCAAAAATTGATGGGAGGTCTTCACTTGCAGCCACCAAGGCTAGCTCATTCACTTCATCCTCTTCATCATCATCATCGGGGAACTCAACTATTGGCTCTAAACCTCTACCTTGAGTGACACTCTAAATCCACACAGGCATGCATTCCTCCACAATCTCATCAAGGTATTCAAAAGATATCAATCTTCTTTAGTGGCTCCTATCACCTTGGTTGTGGCTGAAGATTTAAAGATGTTCAATCGGATCTTCATGTGCATGAATGTCACATACATAGTCCCGAATCTCACATGAATCACTACATCAACTGTATCTAGGAATGGCCTTCCCAATATGATAGGTACCCTTCTTGTATCTTATTTCATGTTTAAAACAATGAAGTCAGTGGGGTAGAAAGCAGAAGTCTCATCATCAAGTCTAACAAGCACATCATCAACACGCCCTCTAGGTGTCTTCATTGATCGGTCGGACAACTGCAAAGTATAATGAGACAGACTTAATTGTCCCATTTGGATCTCAGAAAACACATCATATGACATCAAGTTAACGCTAGAACCCAACTCTAGAGGGCTTTGGTCTATGCGATGTGCCCCAATGTAGCATGAAATGATGTGAGCACCAAAGTCTTTTCTATTTATTGGCATGGTGTGCTGTAGAATTGAGATCACTTGCTCGGTGAGCTTGACTTTCTTGGGTGTTCTCCCCATTGTCTTTCTTTTAAAAGTGCACAAATATTTTAGAAACTTAGCATAGGAAGGGGTTTGCTTGACTGCATCAAGTAGAGGAATGTTTATCTTCACTTGTTTGAAGGTTTCCATGATATCTTCAGTATGTTTCTTCTTTCTTCTCTCAACAGAAGGCTCCTTAAGAGCATTAGGAAATGGGGGGGGGGGAGTTGGGCTCCCAAATAGCTCAGATCAACAGAATCACCAACTGGAATCATAGGAATCACGGTATCACTACTCGGTATCACAGTATCACTGCCCGGTATCAAAGTATCAACTTTAGCTCTCATCACAATATCATCAAGATGTATCTCAGTATCAACCTATCTAATCATAGTATCACCTCTATCCTCACTGGATGCTCTATCAACAACAACATTATCACTGGGATGCTTCAAAGTCTGGTCACTCCTCAAAACCGTCATTGCCTTCACATGCTCATGGGTGGAGGAAGAGGAAGCTTGTAGATTTGATTGTGGCTGTTGAGGTGGTGGTGGTCTTTGGTGGGGTGAGTTGGGATTTTGAAGGATGAATTGCGATTATGGTTGTTGTGGTGGTTGTGGTTGTTGTAGATGGGGGTGGTATTGCGGAGGTAGCTGTTGGTATGAGTGAGGTTGAGGTGGAGCATATTGAAAGTTGATGTGATGACCGGACAGTCAAATCGCCACTAGTAATTATGTGGAATAATATTTAGCAGCAGATTAACAAAAATCACTAAAAATTAAAACCATTTTGCAAAGAGATCCATTTTTAGGAAACTCTTAAAGAAAGAACCAAAGCAATATATACATCATGGTTCACATTGTACATAAATTGTACCATCTCATCTCGAGAATATCATATACCAGTTGCTTTACCCAACATATACATAAGCAACATAAATCCTCGAGGCAAACAAGCAAAAATATTAGATCATTTATAAAATCATTACGTACTAACTCCCATGGACCTGAGAGTACATAGATGAAACATATGACTTCTATCTACAAGACACGACAGACAACACACTCAACCTGAGCTGTTACTACTATCCCTATTGTTGTTGTCCTCCCTCTATAGTACGGTCTCTACCCCTTCGTCCGCGTTCACCTAAAAAATGTTAGGATCAATGGGGTGAGACACAAGTCCCAGTGAGAGATATAACTCTCCACCAACAATATCATTATCATAGGTAAATAGTACAAAACTGAGCAGAAGATCTATTATAGAAATAAGCATGTTTAATTATTGTTTAATTGCAGTGCAAAGCAATAGCATTATTTAAGAAGTTCAACTATCCATGACAGAGCTATAGATCATCTATTTGCTTTATAAGGAATATGAAGAACATGTATAACATCTAACAATATGAGATGTATAAAAGTAATGTAACATCAACCAATGTTTTTGTATTCAATCCTTAAGCAGATACGCTACATGACTAATTACATATTTACAATCACACTTATGCCCAGAGGAGATGAGGTATACAACTCATGCTCCAACTGACCACCGCTTAGTAGAAATCAGTACCATACAAGGTCAATGGAAGAGCCAGCTGCCAAGAACTCATCCGTCTCAGTCAGTACGAGACCACTGGTAGTGACATCATGTCAAACTTCAACTAGCTTGTCGGGGTATAGTGACATCTTCGTTATAGAGCTACAACCGCAACATGCACTCTCTTCGGGGAGATCACACATCAATCCTCGATACATTTTCATTCGGGTGATCACACAACAACCCTGGTATTCATCATGGAGATCTCACAGAAGTCCCTATCTGGACGTAAGGATATGCTCATCCGTCACCCCCACATATTAAAAAATATGCACTCTGAGTTAAATTCATTTCACCATTCAGCAAATCCTGACACCGAATGGATCTATGGCCTGGGCAACTACATGATAAGGTTCTACTTGATTAATTAGGTGTATTATAGTATCTTTTAGCATCAACCAAGTTACAAGCATGAATTATAACAAATGCTACAAATAAAGGTGTAATACATTTATCGAGTACTTTCATAATATTTGGAACACATTGAATGCATATAAGAGAAATTCAACCTTCCCATTATTAGGGTTATGGTTTCCCTTTTCAACCGATTAGGGTTAGGGTTTCCCTTTTTAACCGATTAGGGTTTAAAGTTCATATTATCAAAAATCAAAACCCTGATTCATAACTCCACATATATTAGGAGTATCAATGTATGCTCATTAAATGATTATCACACAAGGTATGCGTTTCTCTCTCATCCTTACTAGGATATAGATTACATCATACTTTATTAAGTTGACTCAATCCTTTTCTCAAGGTACGATGAGGTGTAAGTCCATCACCATATCGTGCATGAGGTGTATCCTTGATCACCATATCGTGCATGAGGTGTATCCTTGATCACCATATCATGCATGAGGTGTATCCTTGATCACCATATCGTGCATGAGGTGTATCCTTGATCACCATATCATGCATGCAGTGTATCCTTGATCACCATATCGTGCATGAGGTGTATACTTGATCACCATGTCGTGCATGAGGTGTAGGTTCATCACCATATCATGCATGAGGTGTAGGTTCATCACCATATCGTACATGAGGTGTATGTGTGTGTCACTCATATCGGGTTGCTCAAAATTAGGGTTTTGGCATGTCGGGTTAAACCTTTATGTTCATAACTCTCCAAACCTTCATGGTGTCAACCTACCCTTCACCATGTGTTAAGTGATAGCCTAGACAACTGGTTCGTCTCAACTAACCCAAGTGTACAAACCGATAGGGGTGTGGGGTTCTAAGGTATATCAGGTTTCATATCACCATATTGGGTTTCATCACCATATCGGGTTAGAGGTGCTTCAACCCGATATTGGTTTTTTCCATGATGATGTCATCATCATCAAGCTCTAGACTTCATTCCTTTCCATCCTAGCTCATGGAAAATAGGTCTATGTAACTATTAGAGCTCATAGATTCATTAATTATTCAAGAAAGCTCGAAATTGAAAGTAGATCATCAAGTATAGCAAGATTGAAGGTAAATAATAACATGATTGGATTCAAGTTATATAACATGCCTCAAGAACAACTTCAAAGCTACAAGCTCCAAATATTCACATTCACAAGGTTGGATATGAACTTAACAAGAGTCCAAGACTCATTCACAACTCCTTCATATGCAAAGAATCCATAGATAAGAACTTGGTGAAGAAGAAAAGAAAGAAAGAATCACAACACGAGATTCATGCTTCAACCAAGGTTGAAGATGACCATGGCTTCACCTTAAGCTTGAGGCTCAAGCTCCTCCTTGAGCTTCACTACTATGCATGATATCTAAGAGAAATAGGGTTGTAGGGTTCGAAAAGTTTCACTCGTAGGTGAAAGGAGTGGTATATATAATTGAGGCTCATGAGAGAGAGTGTATAAGAGGTGTCATCACCTTATACTACTAGGTGACACATGTCCATGCATGGCTGACACATGTCCATGCATGCACACATATTTATCTCAACATGCAAAACTCTTGAGGATAATCTAGGGATAAGATTTTGGCCACTAGTTATTATGTTGAGCAAGATATTTCAACTCGACATCACTTTATTCACAAACTGATACAACTTTTCCAAGGAAAGTTGTAAACCGATAACCATCACCTTCATGAAGTGATTAACCCGTCATGGCAAAGTCTAAGAGTTGAAAAAATGATATGGGACCTCCTCTATGGCTCCTTGGCTGATAGGCACTCCCATGTAAGCTCTACAACTCAATACGACTCATCTATACAACTCTTCTTGGTCTTTTCATCACCAAGAATAATATCACTCAAATATGATTCAAACATGGTGACTCTTTCTTTCTATCTCCTCTAGATAATTTTAAGAGAGAGTAGGGGCACTCTAGAGGTGGTAATTTGCATATCAACCCTACATTTTGGGTAAATTGCACCAAAATGGGTACACAAGGCACGAGCATTATTCAAACAAGTTCCAACTTGGAACTTAGGCTTTCTACAAGCCACCCCTTAGCATCATTCTCTCTCTTTTGATGCTAAAGAACTTGAATCATGTTCAAAATGTGACATATTTCAATATAATCCATCATCTTGGGTAAATTGCATTTTACACCCAAACTATCATGTAATGCATAAACAATTTGCAAATAAGCTCAAACTTGAATATTAAACTCTCCTTGAGTCTTAATAGTTTTCAAAATATTAAAACAAGTTTATAAATAACTACATAAGAAAAACTTCCAGGTTTATGACATAACCCAAGTCAGGTATGTTACAGTTGAGAGGAGCTTGAGGAGGTGGTGGAGCATAGGGATTTGGTGGTGCTTGATATGAAGGTGGAGCATATGCACTTTGAGCATTTCCTAGGAAAGTGCCATCATTTTTTGGATTTGGCATTGGTTGAGACGGGAGTCTTCCTTACTCCCTCCTAGCAAGTGAGAGAGATATTTGGTACAATCTTTGCTCAAGACGGATGATGGACTGCCCATCTTAGGATACATCCTTCTTCACCTCATTCAAACTTCTCAATCTTCCAAGCACTTCATCTTCAAACTTGGAGCTATATCGTGGCCTTGGTTGCCCTTGTCCTTGACCATATTTATTTTGTTGTTTCCATGAAAAATTAGGATGGTTTCTCCACTCGGGAATGTAAGTGTTGGACATAAGACCTTGATTGTTCCAGTTGCCAAAAGAGTGCAAAGCATGGACTTCCTCTTCTTTAGCTTCAACTGCCATGGTAGATTGACTAGAAGAACCAATAGCTTGGCTCTTCATCATATTCATCATGTCTTCCATCATATTCATCATGTCAGGGTTGGCAACAGTGTGGGCTGGAGCTACAAGAGGAGGTGGAGGGACGTAGTTTTGGCTACAATGTTCCCCTTTAGTAGAAACTCGATGGCATGAATTTTTAGCAAGGTGTTCAAAAAATGGCCAGGACTCCTCGGGTGGCTTTGCAATGAATGTGCCTCCACATGATGAGTCTACATTGTTCTGGCTTAACTCTTCAAGCCCAGTGTAGAAGGCTTGGACTAGCTGCCACAATGGTACCTTGTGATGGGGGCAGTAGCGAAGGAGATTTTGGAACTTTTCCCATGCCTCGTGGAAAGGTTCATTATCCTTTTGGGAAAAGGTATTGATACATATTCTCATGTGAGTCATCTTGGCAATTGGAAAGAACTTCTTGAGAAACTCATTTTTGACCACATTCCAAGTCACCAACTCCGGTTTTGAAATGTACCATTCTTTAGCCTTTTCCTTTAGAGAGAAAGGGAAGAGAGTCCTCCAGATGGAATCATCAGTGGCAGTGGGAGCACAGAAGGTGAAACAAGTCTCAAGAAAGGCTTCAATATGATGGTAGGGATTTTTATTCTCCATCCCATAGTATGTAGGAAGGAGTCCAAGGAGTACGGGTGGAATGGAGAACTGTTGACCCGACATTTGGTCAACAAGTGTGCCAATGGGAGAATTGTAGTTTCTTGAGGTGAAATACTCATAGAGGGGCGGTTGGGTTGAGGCGGAGGTGGTTGAGAATTCCCATGAGGGTTGTTGTCTGCCATGTGGTCACCCATCTCGATTTCTCAGTGTTGGTTGCGACGACTTTGGCGTCTCCTTCTACCTATCTCGGGGTCATACAACACCAAGTCGGTACAAGTAGAAAGCGTATGGCGCATGCACAGATGTCACCTGCACAATACACAAACAAACAACAAGAAACCAAGTTAGAATGGAAATATGCAAAAGTGAACAAAGAATAAAGAATAGCAATGATGAGGGAAATAGGAAAGGCTAAGCTACACTAACTAGCTAGGGTGAGCGCCTCTATCCCCCGACAACAGTTCCAGAAAGCTTGGTGCTTCCACCATAGGCGCACAAACTAATTGATTAGATTCAACTAGATGTGCCCCATGAGATCGGAACACACTTGGGATATTTTAAAATTTATAGAAGCCCTAACAAGACTCGATCACAACACTAAATAGGTCACCCACAAGCGCATGGGGTACTAGTGTAGTATAGGTGATAAGCAAGAGTAGGGGTCGATCATCAGGGATAGAGGGGGCACTAGAGTTAAGTTAGCATTGGCTACGTTCCTAGAGTAGAGACTAGGGTTGAAGGGTTTAAAAGGGGTTTTGGTTTTTTAAACTAAGTGAATAGGCAAGTAAAGTCAATATAAAATCTAAGTTATTGCAAACCCTAAATTATCCTAAGCAAGCAAGTCTAAGGAACTAGATTAAGCAATTAGCTAAACATGAGAAAGGCTTAACTACACTACAATAGTAGAGCGATTAGCAACTAAGAGCTAAGTTAACCACTAAAGCAAGCATAGATCTAGATTAACCCTAACTAGCAAGACTAAGCAGTTAACTAGAAGAAACAAAGACAATTAAGCTACACTAGCATTAACAAGCAAGAAGATTAAGATAGGTTATAAGCAATGGTTTAGGTAGGTGGGTCGTTTGGTAATATGATTTGATATTAGTTGGGGGGTGTTAACATGGCATGCAATTATCACAATTCACTCTAGATTATCAAACCAAACAACAAGGCAAGTGCTATTAGAATGTACCCTATACTACTAGTTAGAGAACTAGGGTTAGGTGTAATTCTAGTAGGACTTGTCAAGTTTAGGTCTCTAGGGTAAGTGGTATTAGGGTAATTGAGAGCCAAGGGTAGGAATGGGAGTAGAAATGAGGGTTTTCACCTCATGCTACTAGCCATCTAGCCTTTAGAAATCTATAGGCAATTACACTAATCACACTTACACTAGTCACTTAGATCTCACACTCACTTGTAGAAGGAGGGACATGTATGTAGGAACAAAGGGGGATAGATAGGGGTCCACTAATTGGACCTAGGAGCCATGCCTAAGATTGCTACATACACTCCAATTCCTCCTAGAAGCTAAAAGTGTCATAAAACATCACAAAGCAAGCAATTTAAGTTTAAGAGCAAAAATCACATGCAAGATAATGAGAAATGAGATAAAAGCAAAGGCAATCATCATAGGCTAAAATTATGTTCATTACAAATTGTTCTCCCCCAACATGGTATCAAAGTCACATTTTCACCCCAAATAGCCCACCACTTGGGGCTTAGCTAGACATAATCAAAGAAAAGGCAAAAGAAATGAAGGGGATAGGATTCCATGGAGCTTGAAGTAGATCCTCATTCTTCACCTCCTAGCTGATGTGGGGCATCCTCCTTCCTCCAAGATGGCTGATGGGCATGAAAATGGAGAGAGTTATGGTAGAAAACCTAGAAAACTAGGTTTCTATGGTGGAAATGGTGGGTGGAGAGCATTAATGCAAAGGGAGTGCAATGAATGCTCAAGACAGGGTGAGGAGGAATAATGGTAGCTGGTGGGGAGTGTAACCTTCGTGATCCACCCACCACCTATGTATATATAGGTGGTGGGGAAGCACTAGGGTAAGTAGGCGTAGAATAGGAAAAACAGTGTAGAAAATGGGTAGGGTTAGTTGGTCACCACGACCGTGGTCGGGGTTGCATGGAATGGTCGTAGGGGTGTGGACATGGCCAAGGTGTGAAAGGGAATGGAAGGTCTAAGTATATGTGGTGGTCACGACCGTGGCAGGAGCCACGACCGTGCTGGGTAAGGGGTACCACAGCCGTGTTGAGGTATCATGGCCGTGTTAGAGGAGGATGCCATGGGTGAGGCGGTCTTCAAGGGCCACGACTGTGGTGAATGGCCATGACCGTGGTCATTGATGTGAAAAATGAGCCACCTCTCTATTGATTTTAGGGGACATTGTGCATAATTCCAATGGCCGTTGTGGGGGGCACAACCGTGATGTCTTTTGCTGGCCATGGCCATGCTGATGGTCACAGTTGTTGTGTCTTCAATGAGCCAGAGCCGTGCTGATGGCCACATCCGTGGTGCATTCAGTGCAAAAACACTATCTTTCTAGTGACTCTTGGCCATAATTCACACGACCGTGGTGGATGCCCATGGTCGGGCTGGGGTCTTCAGTTGCCAAATTAACTTCAATCTTCATTATCAATGGACTTCTTTGCTTGATGTCGAATCTTGGCCATTAGGGGTAGGTTGAGGGAGCTTTGGGGCCTTCTTTGGACCCCTCCATGAGTGGAGGAACCCTAAAACTCCTTCCTTCTCTCTCATCCATCCAAAGCATGGTCCAAGTACCTAAAAATAATGTAAAGAACGTCCATAAGTGCATTTGATAGTAATACTCATATTGGGGGATTTAACTTGCATTCTACTATGTTTATATGTGAATAAGGTACAAAATGGCACAAGACAGAGACCCTAAAATAGGACTGCATCAATATGATCACTTTTACCCTGACCCTCCACCTGCATCTTCTACTGCTACATCCTCTGCTGTTGGTGGATCTACCCCTGGTGTGAGAACTCATTACACTAAATGAGATTACTCAAAACATAAAACAAAATCAATCACTAATTAATCACATACTAAAAAATATGGGTAAATTAAAACTGATTTCAACATTAGCACCTGCTTAGAAATATTTGCATAAGAGCCCAACATCTTTATTTTATCCATACTATGCCAAGAATTTGATACAAATTGTTCTATTGCCTTAGCCACAACACATATACACAAGAGAAAAATATTCGTATATGCCACACAAACAAGCATTAATGTGCTAACAAAAGTCTGATTCGTTTGAAACACCATACACAAACTTTTGCTGCCCGAACCTGAGAGTATATGGATGACTCTAGGACACACTAGAAATCTAATCAACTTTCTCATGGATTCATTACTATAGCTCCTCTTTGTTGCCACATGTTTGTTTTTGTCACTTCTGATTACCTAAAAAAATGTGGCGAACCACAAGGGTGAGACCCATGTCCCAACAAGAGATATAACCTCCAACAACATTTATTGATTACAACATTTTTAAGTAATTAAAAGGTTTAAGCAGTTTAATTAGATATAACAAATAATCTCAACAGCACTGATGATTAACAAAATAAATAAAGGATTAGATAATAACTATCAACATTAGCCAGAATATCATCCTTTATCTTGTTGACAATATAAGCAATTCAATAGCATATGCATATCTAGCATCATGAGCAAGTCTAGTAACATAGAATCTCTATCATTATGAATAAGTATAGCCACATAAGCATAACTAACAACATTAGCATGTCTAATAGGTTGAACATATCAACATCATAAGAAGAGCTAACAACATAAGCACAACTATCTGGATAAGCATGATTATCAATATATGCATCTCTAGTTACAAAGGCATAGCTAGCATGCTAAACATAACTAACAACATGAGATACCTGGCATCATGATTATAATCAACAATAGCAGTATAGTTATCAAGATAAGCATGGCTACTGTATGTACATATCTACAATCTTAAGCATATCCACAACCTAAGTATATCTACTATCTCTTAATTGCACTAAGCATCATCTTTATGAAAATATAACAAACAAGGGTTATCATACAATGTGAAATGTCGTGTATAACCGTAAACAAATATGCTACATGGATGTATTACATCTTTTATTACGCCCTGGAGAATTTGAATCGTACCATTCAAAGTCCAACTGACCCCTGCAAAGGGCTATTTAGTTCCGTACAAGATCTAGGAGTGCTGGTATCCTAATATCTCTTCCCTCGGTCAGTATGAGTAAAAAGGTAGTGACATATCAGTCAAAGCTACCACCACAATGACATATACTCCTATAACTAGCCCACCTTGGTACAAGTCACGACACTAGCATCTAGGGTATTCAAACCCAATCACAGACATACAACCGCAGTTGTCCTCTAATCACATCATGTTATAATCATCGAGACACGACCACAGCCATTCTCAATCACATCAGATGTATGAGGCATGACCATAGCCATCCTCCACATTCTGCATTGTGGATGACAAGGATATATCCTCAACCTTCCACCCCCACATACTCAACAGTATGTGCTCTGAGTTTCCCATAGAAATACTCATTTCACCATCCAACAAGTTCTGACACAGAAGATGGCTCTACGGAACATGGCACTACATGATTAGAGTTGCACTTGATTAGTTATGCCAATTGGGTGAATTAAGGCTGCATTAAACAAGTGGACATACAAACCCTAATTCACTTCTATCAAGCATATAAATATCACAACATTTAAAAGATATAAAACATGTGAAACATAATTTCTCATCTCATCATCACATGGTTCTATTCACTTACCATTCATGAGACCACACTAGTCATCATACTATCACAAGATATAAATGCTATTCACAATATCACAGGGTATCAACCCTTATCAACGTAAGAGGATTACACCTCATTCAGGGCTCAACCATGCCCAAAGGTCATTAAGACCATCATACTATCACATGATATAAATCCTTTTCACAATATCACAAGGTATCAACCCTTATCAGCACAAGAGGATTACACCTCATTCAGGTCTCAACCATGTCCAAAGGTCATTAAGACCATCATACTATTCCATGCAAGATCATCATTATATTTCCATGCCTTATAACAAGGCTCAACAACATCACTTACATATAATACACTAGATCAACACAATATTGCATTAATGAGCTAGGAGATATTCATAAACAATCATAGCAGGGTTATAATAACATTAAGAACATTCCTTTATTACATCAACATGCAAGAAATCTAGATATGATTAACCCTCATCATATCCATAATGCCCATGTTTAGCATAAAAAAGTATCAACCATGTGGCTATAATAACCATCAATTAACACATTAATGTTATAATCATGTTAAGGATTATTTCACTATCATTACATCATATAAGAATGTTAAACATGAATAGTCATCTTTATCTATTTGTATTAGAGTTAGGTTCAATAAGATAAATTATATTAATGTTACTAATCAACACTCATACCCAAACCCTAACTCATGACATCCTTATTAGATCGTGGATGCATAAGGGGAAGCATCACCATCACATTCCATAATATTCTCAAATATGAACCCACACATAAATCAAGGTGTAACCATCAGTTTATAACATACTAGGGTTTCAACAACAATAAGAGAGTGCTCCATGATTGTATTAGTCAATCAAGGACTATTCAAACCCAATTACCATCATTTTGTTAAATTAAAGCTAGGTATAACAAGCTATACCTCATTAGGGTTACATATAAACACAATATGGTTATCATACCTTCTATTCATATGAGTGAATATTTAAGACTACCTTATTAAGGGTAACCCTCCATTTGTTCCATCATCATTCAACCCATATCACCATACCACAATGTCACCCAGAACCATTGGATGTTTAAAAGGTAAGACCATTAGTTGTTTACATAAGTAAACACCTTGGATAAAACACCTATGAAGTCCTTGATTTTTTCTCTAGAAAGAGTCACCATCTAACCCTAGACATCCCTTGATTAACAACACAAAAAGTTTCATTGAGAGTAGCGTAAAACCCACAATCGACTGTTCATTTAAAACAAGCCATAAATTGTCAACAAGTAAGCTCCTTAAGTTGATCATATAAAGGAAACCATCTAAATCACATTATTAGGAGCAACATATTACATTAGCCATAATTCCACTTTATTGGAGGAATAAACATTATATCTTGACCATTGGGTCAAGTTCATATGTTAAAACCATCAATTGCAGTATAGGTCTGCCATTGCATCAAGTGACCCAAGAAACCATTGGTTTAAGGCTTAAATTGATGCTACAACTATATAATTAACTCACCATAGGTTTTGGAGACCTGATCCACCATCATTAGTGACCATTAAGTCACCACAGGTTGTTAGATCAACACTATATTCATTAATCAACATCAAATATCAAACTAATATCACCATTGATTGATAGCATCATTAGGGTACTTAGTTGTTAATCACTAGGCTTCTAATTAGGCCAAAACATGACCTAAGGGGTGAATGTCAGTTGACACCTGTAACATCCCTGACCTGGGTTATGAGTTAACCCTAGGTATTTTGCCTAAATATATGATTAAATCTTTGTGATTAACTCTGAGCATGTAATTAAGTTTCTCAGAAACATATATTTCAGTATTTGCTCCTTTTTATTTAAAGTTGTAGCATTGTTTTGATATACATGGACCTATGTGCAATTTACCCAGTTAAAAGGGTTAGTTTGCAATTTGCACATGTTGAGATGTTCCTCTAATGATGAGACATCATGAGAAGCTTTTTGGTAAAGTTTGAGGGATTTCCCAAGCTAGGGCACCAAGGTGCAGCTGTGGAAGCAATCCCAGTGCTTGAAACCTTAAATTGGGGTAAAATGCAATTTACCCAAATTAAGGGATACAAATTGTGAAATATGTCATCTAATGTATCTTTTTAGACTTTTGCCATCATTTAGAGAAGAAATGATGAGGAAGTCACCTCAATTGAATTATCAAGTTATGAGACATGCCTTGTGATTGAATAATCAGGGTATATGTGTAATATTTCTTTATGTATGTACCTCATTATTAGCTTGCTCTCCTTTACCTTCTTTTCCTAAGACCTTAAGAGAAGGTTTGTCCTTAGAATAAAAAGGAAGGGACGATCAAGTAAAGAAGGAGGGACCTAATTGGAATTATGGACAACTTATGAACTAATGTTGAAAATCCTACCCCATGTATATAAGCTCTCCTTCCCTTAGTTGCAAGGGAACTCACCCTTCGTTCCCTTACTGTTTCATTTCACCAAAGACGACCAAGGACTGCCTTGGAGCTAAGGAGGACGACCAAGGGGTGCAAGGTAGGTTTAAACCCCTCTTCTTGCCTAATTCCATGGTTAAAACTCGAATTCAAGGTCATCTTCATGGCTAACTCTTGAAACCCTACCTTTCTAGCCGTCTCTTTTCATCCTTCCTTGGAGTTTTCACCTTGGCCAACCTGTGGGAACTCAAGGACACCATTAAAGCTTGGAGCTCAAGAAGCAAGCTTTAGGCGGGTTTTATAACTCTAAACCCATGCTTTACTATGTGCATCTTTATATGCGTTTTGATGATAGCTCTTAGTGTTTCCCTACTTTTCCCTGCTATTTTGCAAGCAAACCCATGGGATATCCGTACTGTTCTTGAGCTAGGAGATGAAGGCGTGATTTCCAAGAAAAACCCACCGCTTTTCACTTCCTTAAACGGTCTCAAAAGTTTTCTCTCGCGGTCTCAAGACCGCGAGGTGGGCAAACGGTCTCGAGACCGCGACAGGGCAAACGGTCTCCAAGACCGTTTGGCCCCGTTGACCGAGCGTGGACCGTATAAGAAATCTGTTCCTAATTATATAGGATAATTACCCTCAAAATTTGAGAGGCTAACTTCAAGGGAATCGGGAGATATGACCTTTTTAAGTAACAACTTTATTTGAATTTATTCCTGATTTTCAAACGGTCTGAAATTGCCTTTTTGGGCAAACGGTCTCAAGACCGTGTAAGGTCGTTGACTAAGCGTTGACCGTATGATATTACTGTTCAAAATTATGTTGATTAACAACTCACCAAGTTTGATGGTCTAATTCCAACCGGGCTAAGAGTTGAAGGGTGAATACTAGGACTAACCCTAGGTAAAATCAGTACTGAAATTATGGTGACCTAATTAGGGTTTTTAGGGTTGATTGACCTAAACGGTCTCAAGACCGTTTGGGGGTCACCAAACGGTCTCAAGACCGCGAGGGAAATCAACCAAGACCGTTTGGAGGTCTGGGGTCAAGGATAGTTGACCAATTGAAGGTACAACTACACCAAATTACATTGCAATAAAATATTGACACGATCATCAACTCAATGGGTCAGACCTTGATGAATTTGCACTAGAATCCAAAAATTTGATGGGAAAACGGTCTCAAGACCGTTTGGAACTCATCCAAACGGTCTCAAGACCGAGAGGACAATCACCTAAGACCGTTTGAAGGTCTAGGGTTGAGTAATTTGACCAATTGAGGACCCAATTGCAAATAAGTTATCAATTTAATCAAGATTCTGTTTTGTGACTCAATCATGGTTCAACCCCTATCAAATCACCTTAGATTTTGATGAAATCTTGGGCAAACGGTCTCAAGACCATGTGGGGTCCGCCCACATGACCTAAAGACCGTTTGGGCCAAGTTTGGGCCCAATTGGAGCTCAATTGAAGGGTTCAACCTTGTGTTGATGCACATTGTTGAGTGGTGATGGGTGAACATTGATAGATCCCAATTGAATCGACTTCAACCCTAATTGGTCAACCATTATGGGTCAATTGAATGACCAAGTGATCAAGCATAATCTTAATTGACTCAATCCATAAGTGGTCAACATAGATTTGACCTTTTGAGGGCTTCAACATCGGTTGACATCATCGATTGCTTTGTTGATTTTGTTGATGGACCAAGCGGCTGAGACCATGTGAGCCTCGCGGTCTCAAGACTGTGAGAGGGCTCACGGTCTCAAGACCGTGAGGGGGCTCACGGTCTCAAGACCGAGAGGAGGCTCGCGGTCTCAAGACCGCGAAGGGCCTCGCGGTCCTAAGGTCAAACTAGCTAAACGGTCAACGTCTCTTCGCGGTCTCAACTCCAACTTGATCTTCGCGGTCTCAACATCAATTGAACCAATGATAGGGCTCGCGGTCTTGGAGTTGAAAGAGGCTCGCGGTCTTGGAGGGTCAAAGTGGGCAAACGGTCAACACTTTCAACCAATCTCAACCCAAATGATGATTACTGATTGAAATCAATCAATGTGATTCAAGGTTGACCTCATTCAATCATTTGATGATGTAAATGGTTCGATGTTGCCCAAATCAAACCCTAATGATAATCTAGGATAGTAAGGGGTTATTTGACTAAGGTTTTTGACCATGATGATGATCAATGGGGTGAATTACCAAAATACCCCTGAAGGGTCAATTGAGTTATACCTTGCTCAACTCAAACTCTAATTACATGAGAATGATGTTTTTAGTCATAATGACTCTATCCAACTTGATCTAGTCTAATGTTATCATCAACCATTAGTATGATGAAAGAGAGAGTACTCTAGAGAGAGAAAGTACCCTAGAGAGAGAAAGTAACTCTAATCACATAATGGTGATGTTTTTGGCTATGTTAGCCTATGATGACTCAACCCAACATGTTTTAGAATGATGTTGACATCACCTAACCTTATGATGAGAGAGAAAGTACTTCTAGAGAGAGAAAGTACCCTTTTTAAATGGAAACTCAATTGAAGCATCCCCAATACACAGAAATGAGCATAATTAGGGTATGATCCACCTGTGTGAGATCATAGAAACCCTAATTATGATAAATGATGAACCGTTAACTAATCCAAGAGTATCAATGAAGATGTTACTCATACATGATGATGTTATGAGTTTAATTCACCTTGATGTGAATAGTAAACCCTAATTCAAGGGTGATGACATGTAATATGAATAGTAAACCCTAATTCAAGGGTAATGGCATGCTTTTGAGTATTAAACTCTATTTGATATGAATTAGAGATTTAACTCTTATGACAAGAGTAAGAAGTACATTCCTTATTATTGTATTACCTTTATCAAGATGAATTAACCATGCAGGTTCTGATATGAAGGTAATCATATCTAGGTAGGGATGTTGATGTTATATTCATTAAAGGCATGTTGTTAGCCTTATGAATAAGTAAAGTAATCTGATGCCTTGCCAGTGGCATCCTATGCTGATAATGGGCTGTGAGAGCCATGAATACCATCAAAGTCATGCCTTAGAGATGACTTGTTATGAGGATAATGAGAAATGATGATTGATATGAGTTAGGCCTGTTACATTTAGTATTCTTCTTTTATAGCTGCTATGCTACTGTTATTGTTTGAAGAACAATGTATGCTGTTAAAGAATACTGAATGTACCTAACTAATAAAGTATAATGTAGAGCCCTGATCATAGATCCATCATTGTCAGAGATTAAGTGATGGTGAAACAGGTTTTCCTCAGGGAACTCCTGGAGCACATACTTTTGAGTATGTGGGGTACATGGATGTGTAGAACCTTACATCCTAGTGTAGGAAAGTGATGTCGATGTGGAATCCATCCATCCTTCACTATATTTTCATACCGTATCAGTGGTAGGTAAACATGAAACCTCCTGATGACGAAGAAAGCACAGATATCCGTATCAGTGGTAGGTAGACATGAATCCTCCTGATGACGAAGAGAGTACAGAACGTCACTGTGACTCTAAAATAAGCAAAGGACCAGTTTACCCTGGTGAGCTATAGTAGTAGAGACACGGGATGTCCTACAAGTGATCCTCTTACTGACTGAGGAAGGTGAAGGTCATGAGAATCCGGCTCTCTTAATGACCTATGTATGATACTGATGCGGCTTCTCAGCGATCAGTTGGAGTATGAGTGGTAAGCCTCATCTCCACAGGGCATAATGTTGTTTGTAAAACATAATCAACAATGTAGTATAACTTGTTAGAGATGACTCCAAGTTAGTTGATTGATGTTACATTGCAATAATGTTGATATTCTCCATATCTCCTAAATTGTAGAGATCTTGTTATACCTGCAACTGTTATAGAATGCTTTGAAGGCTTTACTGTTTAAAATAATCTTTGATGTTATAATAAAGCTTCTGGCGAAGAGTTATAACTCTCGCTGGGACAATTATGTATAATTGTCTCACCCCGTAGGCTTCAACTTTTTAGGTGGACGTCGGAGACGAAGGAACCAGCCTACAGGTAACCAGTCTCAGTAGCAGCAGCACCAGGGGCAGTAGTAATCTCAGGTGGAGATTTGTCCTGCCATGTGGTGTAGTTAGAGTCAGTCCTATGTGTCCTCTGTACTCTCAGGTCTTGGAGTCTTTTGTATAGTGATCTTGAGATTTTGTATCTTGATGTATATAATTACTCGAGAAGTAATTATCCTGAGATGTAAACAGTTTATCTCTCTTTATGAAAGAAGCTTTTATGGATTCAAGCTCTTGTCACGAAAAGTTTTAATTTCCCGTGATTTTTGTCTTCCGCTGATTACCGATTCGCTTCCGCTAAGTTTTAATCGTGTTTATGTTATGATTTGGAGATCAGAGCCCACAACACCCTTGTCTACCACCATCAATTGTCATGAAGACAACACCATAGGGTTGTTCTAATGGTACCATCATCGGGTCATGGGTTTATAGAAGAAATCAACTTAAAACCCTAAAATTGACCATTGGTTGATAGGGTGCTTTGCACCATAGGTTGTCAAACTAACCTGATCCAAGTCATATTATACCTTAGGAATAACATACATATTATCACAAGTTCATCTATAACTGATATCAGAATAGGGAATATTATAAAAATCAAAATCCAAGGGAAACATAGTTTTTTAGTGCATGGATCATCATTTTCAAGCAAGAACATGAGCTAGCAAGCTTATGGTAAGCAATAAACGTGGATCAAGTTATAAAACTTGACTCTAATGAGAATATGAAACCCCACACAGAAGAAAACTTGAGCAGGCATGGTAGGAAATCCAAGAATAAGCTATGAACTCGTCCATCTAGCACCTTTCTTCATCAAATGAGCAAACCCTAAGCATAAGGAGCAAGAAAGGTAGGGTTCTAGAGATTTAGAGCAATTTATATCATGGAACAACAAGGTTCCGACCTGGAGAAAGGTAGAAGGAAGGATAACAAAGAAATAAATGGAGGAAAGAAGGGGATTCTTACTCTTTTAGGTCAAGACCACTAGAAGGAAGCTTTTTAAACACTAAAAGGAAGTCGATTGCAACCCTAGATTCTTTTTCCAAGAAGGTCCCCTCTTTCTTCTTCCTTGGATACAAAATTCACAGAAGCACAGAGGGAGGACAAGGCTTGTAGAAGGAGGGAGGTGGTGGAGAGAAAATGGCTCATTTTGGTGCTTAGGGATAAGTATATGAAGCTTTAAGATAAAGAAAAAGAAAAAGTTGAAGTTCTAGTATCTTTCCAAGTGTCCATAGCCTTAAACTATTAAGAATATTGATGTGGAAAATATCACACTAACAAATTCACTCGGGGTTGAAATCCCTGAGCTTTTACCAAAACCTCGTGCAATAATACCACCCACAAGCGGATGAGTCTTATCGCAATATAGTTAAGGATAGAATCCCAAAGGACAACATTTTTAAAAATCTTTGTCAGTCAAATCTAGCTCAAGTAAGACTAATATTTAGAACGATTGATTTGGTTGAGGTTAATTAAACTAAATGCAAGAAAGTAAATGAGCAGAATGAAAGTTTGTTTTAGATTAGATGATATGGAATCGATGGGATGGTACCAGGTTTCACCACCTCTGCACATGCAAACATATCCAAACATATAACATCTAGGAAAGCATCTAACTATCCAAATGGAACTGCTGTGAACCCTCCTGGAAGGATGTTTAGGCCCACGTAAGCATCCCCTTAGGCATCAGATTTCTTGTCGCCATTCGGATCATGCACTTACAGTTTCGAAGATACAACATCCAACTAAGGCTGTGGTCCTCCCTGAGGGATGTTTGGACTACAGAAGCATCATCGTGGGCTAGATGTCTTGTCCCCTCACGGATCATACACTCACGACCTCAAGGAACCCCATTCTATTTCTAGTCCGAGAGTCAACCATGCTAATCAACATACATGTATGCGATTAGTCTGCAAGCAAACATTGACGATTAATCCAGAAGATACAACATCCAACTAAGGCTGTGGTCCTCCCTGTGGGATGTTTATACCACAGAAGCGTCACCGTAGGCTAGATGGCTCGTCCCCTCACGGATCATACACTTACGACCTCAGGGAATCCTATCAGATTTCTCGTCATGGAGTCAACCTCATTAATCGACATCCTATACTACAAAGAGAAGAACAAGATGAAAGCAAGCAGGTAATCAACTACAAGCATATCAGATAGCAACGAAATGAAAAGTTATGTACATTTCCTTGGAATGTTAAATGAAAAGACATGGTTGCATGGGCAGCGGGGTTAGTCCCCGCACTCCAGCGAAAAGGAAATACTCACTCATGATGCGAGAAACAAGAAGAATAAGAAAGAGAGAGGAATCCTCCATGAGCATGATGTAGAAGGTGGTCGCAGCTCTGTGAAGATGATGCGGTCTCCTACGTCATATTGGAGTAGATCTGGATGAAGAAAGAGGGACGCCAAGATAGACTGGGTAGTCTTTCTCACTCCTCCTTCCTTCTCTTCTCAGTCTCCTTGAGTTGTAGCAGGAACGACAGGTGAAGTGATAGTGGCAGGGTCGGACCAGTGTACAAGCAGATTGTCGGCGTTGCAGAACCGATACCCCAAATGGGGACCCTTGTGGTCCTATTTATAGGCTCGGGACTGGCCCTCATGTTTTTGGTATGATTCCAGCCCAAACGGTCTTGGATATTTACTCTTCAAATGGTTTGCTTATTCATGACCAAACGGTCTTGAATACATGTCCAAACGGTTTTGCTTTATATCGTTATGCATGCTAAATGGTTTGATATGTTGAGAAGGAAATGGTATGTAGGGTCACACATTGCCCAAACAATTTTGATCAGTACTCTTTCAATCGGTCTTGGACTTTTTTTATTCGGTTTCACATGCAAGGTTCCAAATGGTTTGGTGTATCGATTTGCTGTAGTTGCTTTATCAAACAGTTTGTGCTTCTATTGCTCTTCCAAACAGTCTGTTGCTTCATTCGGTCTTCACACAAGCCACTCAAATGGTTTGGCTTTTCCAATCAGCTCCAAATGGTTTGGTATTGTGCTACTTTATCAAACGGTTTGACTTTTCCAATCAGCTCCAAACGGTTTGGTATTGTGCTACTTTCTCAAACAGTTTGGCTTTGTGCTACTTTATCAAATGGTTTTTCATGCAATGTGATTTATTAAACGGTTTCATATACTAGAACTTTATCATTTGGTTTGCTAGTGCTTGTGGTTTCATGCGATTGCTTTGGTCCCATGCACATGCTTGATCAATCGGTTTGGTAGAGCTTGCACTTATCAAATGGTTTCATGCATGCTACTTCAAATGGTCCCATGCACGTAGCTTTAGGCTGCTTTATCATTCGATCTTGCTTTGCATGCGGTCCTCATGCGGTCTTCACGTAGTTGCTTTTGCAAACTGTCTTGTACAGACCTCCATTCAGTTTCGCATGCTGAACAAAAGACCAAACTGTCTTGGTGATTTTGGCTCTAACGGTTTGGCATGCACGTAGCTATCCCAACTGGTCTCATGCATAGCTTTATCAAATGATCTCGCAGACTGGTACTCTCCAAACGGTCTCACAGACTGATACTCCTCAAATGGTCTCACAGACCGGAACTCCTCAAATGGTCTCAACGTGAGCATGTCCATTCGGTCTTGAGACCGTATGGATGAAACCGTGTGGGCGAGACCGTATGGTCAAGACTGAGGGTGACTGAGGGTAGATCAAGGGCAGATGTAGGTGGGTCCCAACTGATTGTTCAACCTCATCAAGACCTATATAAAATCGATATAAACTCAGTTAGGGACCTTGATAATTGAACCAATTAGAAAATTTTGCACATTTTGATATTTAGTAACTGAAATTGGATGTATTGAATTGAATTTGACCCAATATGGTAATTGAATTCCAATATGAATATGCATTCATCAAAATACCCCGAACTTAAACATTGCACGTCCTCGAGTAACACAAAATCTGAAACAATCGCCAAATGAATACTTTCTAATCCTGTGATTGCCTCCTCTTCACATCATGATTGTTTTCCTTCTTTGCTCAGTATGACTAAGTATCTCTACTTCTTGAGACCACTGAACACATCTTACCATATCTTCGTTCCTGAGTTTGCTTTCCAACTTCACTTCCTCCTCACTTTTTCCAACAACAAGCATGTCAAAGAGGTTCATAAGAGTTTAGAGATAACCACAGAACAACAAGTGTGCATCTGATCTGACACTGGTGTATTTCAGGGTGATGCAGGTAGTTATTATGCCATTAGGTAGAAAAAGGAGTGAAGGGAGGTATGGAAGGAAGAAAATTCGACTCGAGATTTTATTATTTTATTTGCAATTTTATTTATTGCATATTTTTTGTGAGAATCTCTCCTCTATGCGACTCGAGATTGCATTTTATTTTGTGAGTGCTTTGGCATCTTTTCTTGGTGGTATGCCCCTATTTCATTGCGGGGGGGGGGGGGTATGGAAGAAGTGAATATAGAGGGAAGTGGCATGCCACCCCGAACTTAGGGTTTGGCACTATTTTGGCTATTTTTGTTTCTATTTGATGGAAGGAGGGATACGAAGATGATAGAAGAAGTGTAGAAGAGAGTTCAGATCAGAATGCAACTTGATTTACAATTCCGTGCATCAGGTTGTTCTCTTTATCATACTATGCTCTAATAATGACTTGATGAGGATCCATTGGGGATTTCATGTTATTGTTCCACTAGCCAATTAGGAAGCAGGACGTGTTTGATCCCTATCAGTTTGACAACCACTTGTGATTTTTGCATAAGTATCATGATGTTAGGATTCATAAGCTTCACAAGATGATTTCAATCAAAAGGCTAGTTTTCAGAAGAAGGTCCTTTTGAGGATCTGCTTCGAATAAGGAGGGTATACTGATTCAAAATGCATAAAGATTGAAATGAAAAAGTGTCAAAACTTCATCCAGTATCTGTTCAAATTTCTTTTGAAAACTTTAAAATTTTTGAAAATTTTATTTGAAAATTAAGGTAAAAAAAGCATAAAAAATGCGACAATGAAATCTTAAGTCTAATTTAGATGGGTGAAGCTGGAAAGTAAGATACGTACCACCCACCCTCTACCCCGAACTTAGAAATTGCTCATCCCGAGCAACTCTAAATCTGAGATGGAGGGGAAAGTCCATGCCATTTGGACCACCGGATGTGGTTGCATTCCAATCAACGTATTTCCTTCATCTGAAAATCTCAAACATAAAGACCATTTAGAACTCCAAATAGCATCTTGGGATGCAATTTTATTTGGTGTAAAATTATCTAAAAAGTAAAAACAAAATTACGGAAAAATCTTAATTCAAAATTAAAACTAAATATGAATTTATTTATCGAGTTGCCTCCCGACAAGCACCATTGTTTTATGTCGATGGCTCGAATTGATATCTTCAACGTCATGGTGGTTCCTTTGGATTGGAGAGATCTATTATTGCTTCAGTGCTTATGTCGGCTGTGGTGAAATATCTATTCAAACGTTGACCATTCGCCGTGAATTCACTCAACGTTTTGCTCCATAAAGAGAAAGCGCCATGTGGGGAGATGCTTTGGACAATGTACGGTCCAGACCAGTGAGAGAGGAGTTTCCCTGGGAATAACTTTAACCTTAAGTTGAATAGCAGAACTTGGTCTCCCACTTGGATGCCTTTTCTTTTCAAATGACCATCATGCCAAAGTTTGGTGTGTTATTTGTAGATTCGTGCATTCTCATAAGCTGTCATCCTGAGTTCATCCAGCTCTTGGAGTTGCAGAATCCTAGCTTGGCCCGCTTTCTTCATATCAAAATTTAGTTGTTTTATTGCCCACCATGCTTTGTGCTCAAGTTCAACAGGCAGGTGGCAAGCCTTTCCATATATTAATCTAAATGGTGTAGTTCCGATGGGAGTTTTGAAAGCGGTCCGGTAGGCCCATAATGCGTCATTGATTTTTACCGACCAATCCTTCCGATTACGGCCTACAATCTTTTCCAGGATATCCTTGAGTTGACGGTTAGAAACCTCTACCTATCTACTTGTTTGTGGATGGTAGGGTGAGGCTACTTTGTGTGTTACACCATACTTTCTCAGTAAAGCTTCAAAAATTCTTTCAAGGAAATGAGACCCTCCATCAAATATCACAGTACGTGGGACTCCAAATCGGGGGAAAATGATATCTTTGAACAATTTGATGACAGGTTTGGAGTCGCCAGTGACGGTTGGTATGGTTTCAACCCATTTTAAGATGTAATCCACCGCCACTAGGATGTAGGAAAATACATGAGAAGATGGGAATGGACCCATGTAGTCCACACCCCACACATCAAATATCTCGACTTCTTGCCACAAGTTTAGTGGCATCTCATCTCTTTTTGTTATGTTGCCTGATCTTTGACATTTGTCACATGACAAGACAAAGTCATGGGAATCTTTGGATATGGTTGGACAAAAGAATCCACATTGCAAAACCTTCAAGGTAGTCTTTTTACAGCTCATATGTCCTCCAACTGTCTTGAGTGACATTGCTCCAAGATAAGTTGAGCTTCTTCCTCATCAATACACCATCTGTATAGAACATCATCACATAGTTTGAAAAGGTACGACTCATCCCAATAGTACTATTTCACATCATGCATAAATGTCTTCAGTGCATTTCTGGTGCATTGAGGATGAATAACCCCAGCAACAAGGTAGTTCACAAAATCTGAGTACCATGGTGCAGCTTCTGAGGCCTTCATTAATTGGTCATCTGGGAAGGAGTCATTAATCAGAATCTTCTCAATGTCCAGAGTGTGGATGCGACTAAGGTGGTCTGCTACCACATTCTCTGTACCCTTTTATCTCTTATCTCTAGATCAAATTCTTACAGGAGAAGAATCCATCTTATTAACCTAGGTATTGCATCTTTCTTTGCCAGAAGGTAATGAATTGCAGCGTGATCTGTGTAGACAATGAACTTTGAACTAATTAGGTAGGATCTGAACTTGTCAAAGGCATACACGACTTCCAGAAGTTCTTTCTCAGTAGTAGCATAATTCCTCTGAGCTTCATCGAGGATCTTCGATGCATAATAGATCACATAATGTTTCTTTTCTATACATTGGCCCAAGACAGCACCCACAACATAATCACTTGCATCACACATAATTTAACACATTCTTCGTCAAATTTGAATTCAACATCCTTTAGTAATAAATTTGTTATTGGTTTGGTTATCTTTGAGAAGTCTTTTATAAATTGTCTGTAGAAGCCTGCATGACCTAGGAATGCTCGAACCTCCTTTACATTGATAGGGATAGAGAGCTTGGAAATCACTTCGATCTTGGACTTATCTACTTCAATTCCTTGATTACTCACCCTATGGCCGAGGACAATGCCTTCCTTTACCATAAAGTGACACTTCTCCCAATTTAGCACAAGGTTTGCTTCTTCACATCATTTGAGAATAAGGGAGAGGTGTTTTAGACATGAATTGAATGAATCTCCATACACAGAAAAATCGTCCATGAAAACTTCCATAATTGTTTCAGTGAGACTGGCAAATATGGAAGCCATGCAACGCTAGAAGGTTGCAGGTGCATTGCAGAGGCCGAATGACATTCTTCTAAATGCATATGTTTTGAATGAGTAGGTGAAAGTAGTTTTCTCTTGGTCATCTGGATGTATGGGTATTTGATAGAATCTAGAGTAACCATCGAGGTAACATAAGTATTCTTGATGAGCAAGCCGCTCTAATACTTGATCAAGAAAGGGCATTGGAAAATGATCTTTGCGAGTTGCCTTGTTTAACTTCCTATAATCAATGCACATCCTCCACCCTATGACTGTTTGAGTGAGGATGAGTTCATTGTTTTCATTTCGTATTACAGTTGTTCCACCTTTCTTCGGGACTACATGCACTGGGCTCACCCATGGCGAGTCTGATATCAGATAGATTATTCTAGCAATGAGCAGTTTAATGACCTCGCGACGAACTACTTCCTTCATATTTGGATTCAATTTCTTTTGATGTTCAATAGTTGGCTTGTGATCTTCCATCATAGGGATCTTGTGCATACACAATGCTTGACTAACCCTAGTGAGGTCACTCATTTTGTAACCGATGGCTTTCTTTCTTTCCCTTAGTTCTTTCAGGAGTTTATCTTCTTGCTCGGTCGTTAGATCAGAATTTATAATAACTGGACAAACCTTGAGATCATCTAAAAACACATACTTCAATCCCTCGGGCAGGGGCTTCATCTTAGGGGCTTCTGGTTTTTTGCATGTTTCTTCAGTAGCTTCCGCAACCTTGAGTTCTTCAAAAGTAGCTTTAACATCTTCTTCCACAGTGTCTAGGTCAAGGACACACTCTTTAACTTGCTCATTGATGGAATTATTAGCAAATGGGTTTGTTAGAGTTACTTCTAAAGGATCGTCTTGTTCATATTCCTCTTGTGTGAGGAGTGACATTTGCTCAATGTAGTCAATCAGATAGACTTCTTCATGCATGCTTGGTCTTCACATGCTTTCAAAAACTTTGAATTCAAGAGTTTCTTTACCAAATCTGAGCAACAATGTTCTTGCTTCAACATCAATTAGAACTCGTGCAGTGGCGAGGAACAGACGTCCAAAGATGAGAGGATATCTGGGGTCTTCTTTTGTGTCCATGATGACGAAGTCACACGGAACATAGGAATCTTTTCCTACCTTGACAGGTACATTCTCAATAATTCCTAACGGGTGTTTTATCGAATTGTCTGCGAGTTGTATGGTCATTCTAGTTGGGATAAGTTCAACAAACCCAAGCCTTTTGCAAAGGCTGAGTGGCATGATGGAGATGCTAGCACCAAGGTCTGCCAGACCTTTCTTGCATGATGAAGCACTGATATGACAGGAAATCCCAAAAGATCCTGGATCTTTCTGCTTCTTTGGCATCTTACTCTGGATGATATTTGAAGTGGTTTTAGATAACTTGACTATCTCATATTCTTTAGTTATATATTTCCTTGTGAGGAGAGACTTTAAGTACTTTGTCTAGGCTGGTATCTCAGCCAGTACATCCAAAAAGGGTATATCAACATGAAGTTTCTTCATAGCTTCTTTGAACTTATTAACCCGAGTATCAAGCTTAATTTTCCTTAAACGAGCAGGGAAAGGTATACGAGGCTTGTATACAGGGATATCAAGTTCTGGCGTTTCAGTTTCTTCATCGGTAGGTTTCTCAGGACTTCCCTTGTCTATCTTATTGGTGGTTACTGATTCTTTTGGTTGAGACTCAGGTGTTGTTGAGTCTTGGTCAATACCAGGTTCATCTTCTTCTTTAATAACCACATGTGTCTTGATAGGAGGATCAAAATAGTCTTTTCCTAACCTGGTGGTGACTGCCATCAATTGTTTAGGATGCTTAGGATTATTCTCGGGTTGTCCAGCAAAAACTCCAGCTGGTGGCTTAATGCTAGCTGCAAGTTGAGCTAGTTGAGATTCAATAGCCTTCTGCTGAGCTTGGTGGTTAGCTATCATAGTTTGCTGAGTTTGCAACATCTTTTCAATGGCTGATAGCTTGTCATCAGGTGATATGGGACCTGCTTGTTGTGCTTGTTGTTGATAAGGAACTTGATTAAGACTCTGGTACTGGGAATAGTTCTAATAACTGTTGAAATTCCTATTCTGGAAGTTTCCCCTATCGTTTCCTTGATTCCCAAAATTTTGTTGTTGGTTGTTATACAGGAATCTGGGTGGGCCCCGTTGTTGATTGTTTGAACCAGGTTGTCGAGAGTTTTCCGCTCCTGAAGGATTTCCATTTTGAAAACCAGGATGGTTTCTATTCTGATTCAGATTGTAATATCCTTGAACTGGGATGATGTTAACAAAATTTAGGTTCTCTATTTTAATATTATCTCCTTGGCCACATACATTGCTTAGAACAACATCATAGAGAACATTGCATGCCAAAGTGGAATGATATGTGCCCTTACATGCTTCACAGAACAGTGAAGCAAACCTGACCTGTTCTTGTTGTTGAGAGGGTGAATGTCCTCTTCCAATCACAGCAAGGGATGATTCAATATGGTCTTGTTTCACGGCTAAGAGTTTTAAGGTTTCAGCAATAGATTTATAATCAGGAGTAGCTTCAGCCATATCTACTTTCAACACTCCTTTACCTACAGATCTACCCCAATTAGCTTGATTTTCAACTCCTAGGGTGACGACCCTCCATGCGCTGTCATAACTTTGACGTATGAAGTTTCCTCCAGATAAGGAATCTAAAAACCTTTTGATATTATCGTCCACACCCCTATAGAAAGTTTCGATGAGTTGATTCTTAGGAATTCCATGGTGTGGACACTTGCGTAGAAGCTCTTTGTATCTATCCCATGCTTCAACAAGGGTTTCTCCAGGTTCTTGAGTAAAATTTGTTATCCGTCCCCTAATTTCATAGGTGAGAGAGGGAGGGTAGAACTTTTCCAGAAATACATTTTGAAGTTGTTCCCAAGTGGCGATGGGTTCACTTTGCAATGAATTGTACCAGCTTATTGCTCTATCAACAAGTGAATACTTGAAGAGACGGAGTCTGATGGCGTCATCAGATACTCCATTTTTCTTTGTCATAGCACATAGATCAATAAACCTCAAAAGATGCTCCTGACTATCCTCTCCTTGTTTGCCATAGAATGGACTGTTTTGAAGCAAAGTGATCCAATGTGCCCTAATCTCAAAATTGGCAGCATTGATGGGAGGAGCTTGTATTGGATGATGAACATTCGTAGTCTTGGGGATTGAGAACTCTCTAAGATCCTTTTGTAGTTCTGCTTCTTGTGCTGCTTGAATTTCTTCTTGAATCGCAACTCTACCTTCTTACATGAATCTTTCTCTCTGTGCATTAAGGGCTTGGGCCACCCTTTGGGCTATTTCTTCCTCTTGAGCCAATCTTGCTTGGTTCTCTCTGATCTGACAATGAAAGGTTCTGTCTATCTCCAGAACAAAGCTGGAAGTGAGTCTGGAACTGTTCAAACAGTGCATGCACTAGTCCTTCTTGAAGTACCTGAAATAAAAAGATTTGAAGTAAGATTGATGGAGTAGCATGAAATTCAAGTAGATGATCAATGGTTTCAAAAAGAAAAAGTAAAGTCCTAGATTAGCCTTAAAAGAACTAGATCTGACTAACTGATTCCATTGTCCCCGACAACGGTGCCAAAATTTGACGTGGCAAATGTCACACTAACAAATTCACTCGGGGTTGAAATCCCCGAGCTTTTACTAAAACCTCATGCAATAATACCACCCGCAAGCGGACGAGTCTTATCGCAGTATAGTTAAGGATCGAATCCCAAAGGATAATGTTTTTAAAAAATTTTGTCAGTCAAATCTAGCTCAAGTAAGACTAATATTTAGAAAGATTGATTTGGTTGAGGTTAATTAAACTAAATGCAAGAAAGTAAATGAGCAGATTGAAAGTTTGTTTTAGATTAGATGATATTGAATTACTGGGATGGTATCGAGTTTCACCACCTCTGCACATGCAAACACATCCAAACACATAACATCCAGACAACCATCTAACTATCCAAATGGAACTACTACGAACCCTCCTGGAAGAATGTTTAGGCCCGTGTAAGCATCCCCTTAGGCATCAGAGTTCTCATCGCCATCCGGATTATGCACTTACGGTTCCGAAGATACAACATCCAACTAAGGCTGTGGTCCTCCCTAAGGGATGTTTAGACCACAAAAGTGTCACTGTGGGGTAGACGGCTCATCCCCTCACAGATCATACACTTACGACCTCAAGGAACCCCATTCTATTTCTAGTCTAGGAGTCAATCGTGTTAATCAACATAAATGTAGGTGATTAGTCTACAAGCAAACATCGATGAATAATCAAGAAGATACAACATCCAACTAAGGCTGTGGTCCTCCCTATGGGAGTTTTAGACCACAGAAGCATCACCATAGGCTTTAGATGGCTCGTCCCCTCATAGATCATACACTTACGACCTCAAGGAATCCTATCAGATTTCTCATCAAGGAGTCAACTTTATTAATCGACATCCTATACTACGAAGAGAAGAACAAGATGAAAGCAAGTAGGTAATCAACTACAAGCATATCAGATAGCAACGAAATGAAAAGTTATATACATTGCCTTGGAATGTTAAATAAAAAGATATGGTTGCATGGGAAGCGGGGTTAGTCCCCGCACCCCAGCAAAAAGGAACTACTCGCTCATGATGCGAGAAACAAGAAGTATAAGAAAGAGAGAGGAATCTACCATGAGCATGATGTAGAAGGTGGTCGCAACTCCGTGAAGATGATGCGGTCTCCTACGTCGTGTCGGAGAAGATCTGGGCAAAGAAGGAGGGATGCCAAGATAGATCAGGAAGTCTTTCTTACTCCTCCTTCCTTTTGTTCTCAGTCTCCTTGAGTTGCAGTAGGAATGACAGGTTAAGTGACAGTGGAATGGTCAGACCAGCGTACAGGCATCCTGTCGGCGTCCCAGAACCGATACCCCAAATGGGGACCCTTGTGGTCCTATATATAGGCTCAGGACTGGCCCTCATGTTTTTGGTGTGATTCCAGCCCAAACAGTCTTGGATATTTTCTCTTCAAACAGTTTTCTTATTCATGACCAAACAGTCTTGAATACATGTCCAAACGGTTTTGCTTTTATCATTCTGCATGCTAAATGGTTTGATATGTTGAGAAGGAAATGGTCTGTAGGGTCACGCATTGCCCAAACGATTTTGATCAGTACTCTTTCAATCGGTCTTGGACTTTGTTTTTATTCAGTTTCGCATGCAAGGTTCCAAACAGTTTGGTGTATCAGTTTGCTGTAGTTGCTTTATCAAATGGTTTGTGCTTCTATTGCTCTTGCAAACGGTCTGCTGCTTCATTCGGTCTTCACGCAAGCCACTCAAACGGTTTGGATTTTCCAATCAGCTCCAAACGGTTCGGTATTGTGATACTTTATCAAACGGTTTGACTTTTCCAATCAGCTCCAAACAGTTTGGTATTGTGCTACTTTCTCAAACGGTTTGGCTTTGTGCTACTTTATCAAACAGTTTTGCATGCAATGTGCTTTATGAAATGGTTTTGTATACTAGCACTTTATCATTTGGTTTGCTAGTGCTTGTGGTTTCATGTGATTGCTTTGGTCCCATGCACGTGCTTGATCAATCAGTTTGGTAGAGCTTACACTTATCAAACGGTTTCATGCATGCTACTTCAAACGGTCCCATGTACGTAGCTTTAGGCTGCTTTATCATTCGATCTTGCTTTGCATGAGGTCCTCATGCGGTCTTCACGTAGTTGCTTTTGCAAATGGTCTTGTACAGACCTCCATTCGATTTCACATGCTGAACAAAAGACCAAACTGTCGTGGCGATTTTGGCTCTAACGATTTGGCATGCACGTAGCTATCCCAACCGGTCTCATGCATAGCTTTATCAAATGGTCTCGCAGACCGGTACTCTCCAAATGGTCTCGTAGACCGGTACTCCTCAAATGGTCTCGTAGACCGATACTCCTCAAACGGTCTCGACGTGAGCATGTCCATTCGGTCTTGAGACCGTATGGATGAAACTGTATGGGCAAGACTGAATGGGTAAGACCGTATGGTCAAGACCGAGGGTGAGTGAGGGTAGATCAAGGGCAGATGTAGGTGGGTCCCAGATGATTGTTCAAACTCATCAAGACCTATATAAAATCGATATAAACTCAGTTAGGGACCTTGATAATTGAACCAATTAGGAAATTTTGCACATTTTGATATTTAGTAACTGAAATTGGATGTATTGAATCGAATTTGACCCAATATGGTAATTGAATTCCAAGATGAATATGCATTCATCAAATATACAAGCACACATACAAGAAGATCCCCCACCGTCTTATCCCTCATTTCTTGAATTTCCAAACAAAACAAGTAACTCATTAGTTGATAGCTACTAAAGGTAGCTCATCCATGAAGGGGTAAACCCTAAAATACCCTTAGAGAAAACACCTTCAAAACAAGGTTTAAATAGGCACCCCATGGATCAACAAGATAAAGAATTATGATAGAAATCCAAAGAACATAATGCAAGTGATAAATTGCAAAGAAAACCTTTCAATTGGGTAAATTGTAGAAAAGTCCAAAATGTACATAAAATTGCATAACTTGCTCAAACAGTGTCCAAATTGGACCAAATTTGAAAATTAAGCTTGTATTATGATTTCAAAGCATATAACAAGGTTAGATTAGGGTTATAAGAATTCAATTATGATAATTAAGCATATTCAACTCATTAAGCAAGTTTAGGGGCCTTACCACTATAAACCCCTAATAGGGATTTCGCCTCTGAAATCCAAGGTAAATGAAGATGGGTACTTCCTTTGCACCTCATCCTATTACCTTCACATGATTACTTGAATATCATGGTGATGTCACATCATTCATACATATCTCATCTTGGGTCAGTACAAAAACCCCCACATAAGAAGACATTCTCAATATGGAATGTAGAAACTTGTTGTGTCATCTGTACAACTCTAGTAGTAATGTTCAACTTTAAAATTCTAGCTATCATCCTAAAATTATATCTATTGTATCAACACATTACTCAAAAGTCAAACTCGCTGACTCTTATCAAACATAGAACATTATGTGTCTCTTATCATATGTAACTTTATAAGGTTTCATCTCTATGCTCCTTTAATGGTTTTTATAATTAACAACTCAATCAACCAGGTAGGCATCCCCTAATTTTCAAGAACTATCAGGAATATGTTTTTAGAGGATTATCCAATCATCTCAATGGTGGTCTAACCATATGTTTGGTTGAATAATCACACACTTGTCTATAATTGTTAACAAATATAACTTCCTGAATGATCTTGTTACAACGACATTGTCTTCATCTTATTAGTATTCACATAACATACTTAACATAGGTATCATAACTCCAAGAGGATACTCTATTCAACCCCCAACTCACTCTTGCTAGAATTTTCACACGTAAGTATAGTTACTTCAACATTCTTAAGGTTTAGCAAAGATGTTAACCATGTTAATGACCATATCTTAAATACGTTGAGATTTCATCATTCAAAATTTGCTACAACTTGTAAAACATGACCTGAACACTCTGGTTCTCCTCTTCATAAATTTTATTAGTGCATTAGTTAGTCTAAAAGACATAACCATAAACTCATTACGGTCATGTAACTTATGTCATCCACTCTAACTCTTATCCATTGATATTTGATCCTTGGTTTATCTTAAAGGAACACAGTAACACATGTCTAATGATCAATAAACTATCTATCCTTGATAGTGGTCTTGCCCAGCTATCATTGAACCATACACAACATTATAGAATCACTTTTGTTTTTCCTTGCAAACAACATTTAGAGGGTCATCATCAACTCTGTCTCCCTCTCTTTAAGAGGGAGGAATACTTGATATGTTCATTTAGTAAACATATCCAACCTTCACATACTTCCCATACTGTTGATACATTTTGGATACTAGAATTCATTACCTTGGTATCCACCTCACGTGCTATAAGGAACTCACATCCTTATCTCATCTACTTTTACCAACATAACAAATCTCAAGACATATAATATGAGTCTTCCTAATTATTGGAAGGATCAAAAGCAAAATCATCACAAACTTTATGATCTTGGAACCATAGTCCAAGCAACCTTATGCTATAATAAGCTATCCACCCTCATGTTTGCAGTGAATCCACACGTACCAAGTGGCAATGATCAACTTGAAATCTATGCCCTAGAAAGGAAAGACACAAATGGAAACACACTTCCCACATCATTGCAACATAGTCTAAGGGTCACTAGCAAAAAGATAAGCAATTCTATTTTCATTATGCAGGTTACAACTTCTTGTGTATCATTTTACCTTTTTCATTTCGGGTTCCTTGCCATTATCATATGAATAATCATGAGTAACATATCTCATTACTCCTTCCTTGATGACTATTTATCACACTTGGGTATGTTCTCTTATTTTATTATGTTTTTCAGCCACTTATCAACAGGTAAATCATCATATTCCACATTTTCTTCATTAAACAAGGATCATCTGCCTTAATTTCTTTCACATGCTATGCTGATTTTACATTAACACTTTCTTACACACATAGGTTGGTCTGAGATTAACTCAGGTCCCACCTTATTCCTTTGTCATTGTTCCCATTTATCTTCTCATTTTGTACTTGTTATAGGAGTTCTTTCCATGTTATGTGGATTTCATACCTTGATTTACTTTATAAGTATAGACTTATCTGTCTTTTACTTTATTATGTTCTTGAATCACATCTTCAAGAACTCCTCTTTTCCTAATTTGTATTCGGATTTAGATTTCATGGTGTTATATCTTTGTCTTATAGTTACCAAACATTCAAGTTTTGATAGATTATGATGTAATTCTCATCTTCTTTAAGGTTGGATTGAGATACTCATACCATGATTTCTTATTCATAATGCTCTTTAGATTGTCTCAAAATGACTACTTGATCAGAGTAATCAGAAAGATACTAATCTAATAGTTCCATACTTACCTTTCTTCAATAATTGAATACCTGTGCAGGGCATCCAAGTACTGAGATTAGGCAATATGCACCATATTTTTGTGTCACGTTCCTAACTCAGACATCATCCTAGTCTTAAGTCATAATGTCCATGTAGACTCAATGAACCTAAAGCTTTGATACCAACTTGTGAGAACCCCTTACACTAAACAAGATTACTCAAAACATGAAATACAATAAATCACTAATTAATCACATACCCAAAAATATGGGTAAATTAAAACTGATTTCAACGTCAGCACCTGCTCAGAAATATTTGCATAAGAGTCCAACATCTTTCTTTTATCCATACTATGCCAAGAATTTGATACAAATTGTTCTATCACCTTAGCCACAACATATATACACAGGAGAAAAATATTCATATATGGCACACAAACAAGCATTAATATGCTACCAAAAGTCTAATTCGTTTGAAACACCATATACAAACTTTTCCTACCCAGACCTGAGAGTACATGGATGACTCTAGGACACACTAGAAATCTAATCAACTTTCTCACAGATTCATTACTATAGCTCCTCTTTGCTGCCATAGGTTTGTTTTTGTCACTTCTGATTACCTAAAAAAATGTGGCAAACCACAAGGGTGAGACCCATGTCCCAACAAGAGATATAACCTCCAACAACGTTTACTGATTACAACATTTTTAAGTAATTAAAAGGTTTAAGCAGTTTAATCAGATATAACAAATAATCTCAGTAGCAGTTATGATTAACAAAATATATAAAGGAGTAGATAATAACTATCAACATTAGCCAGACTATCATCCTTTATCTTGTTGACAATATAAGCAATTCAGTAGCATATGCATATCTAGCATCATGAGCAAGTCTAGTAACATAGAATCTCTATCATTATGAATATGTCTAGCCACATAAGCATAGCTAACAACATTAGCATGTCTAACAGGTTGAACATATCAACATCATAAGAAGAGCTAACAACATAAGCACAACTATCTGGATAAGCATGATTATCACTATATGCATCTCTAGTTAGAAAGGCATGGGTAGCATGCTAAACATAACTAACAACATGAGATAGCTAGCATCATGATTATAATTAGTAGTAGCAGTATAGTTATCAAGATAAGCATGTCTATTGTATGTACGCATATATAATCTTAAGCATATCCACAACCTAAGTATATCTACTATCTCTTAATTGCACTAAGCATCATCTTTATGTAAAGAAAACAAACAAGGATTATCATTCAATGTGAAACATCATGTATAACCGTAAACAAATATGCTACATGACTGTATTACATCTTTTATTACGCCCTAGGGAATTTTAATCGTACCATTCAAAGTCCAACCGACCCCTACGAAGGGCTATTCAGTTCCGTACAAGATCTAGGAGCGTCGATATCCTAAGATCTCTTCCCCTCGGTCAGTACGAGTAAAAAGGCAGTGACATATCAGTCAAAGCTGCCACCACAGTGACATATAGTCATGTAACTAGCCCACCTTGGTACATGTCATGGTGCTAGCATCTAGGGTATTCAAACCCAATCACTGAGGTACAACCATAGTTGTCCTCTAATCACATCATGTTATAATCACCAAGACACAACCGCAATCGTTCTCAATCACATCAGATGTATGAGGCATGACCATAGCCATCCTCCACAATCTGCATTGTGGATGACAAGGATATATCCTCAACCTTCCACCCCGACATACTCAATAGTATGCACTATGAGTTTCCCTTAGGAATACTCATTTCACCATCCTGCAAGTTTTGACACTAAAGATGGCTCTACGACATAGGGAACTACATGATTAGAGTTGCACTTGATTAGTTATGCCAATTGGGTGAATTAAGGCTGCATCAAACAAGTGGACATACAAACCCTAGTTCACTTCTAGCAAGCATATAAATATCACAACTTTTAAAAGATATAAAACATGTGAAACATAATTTCTCATCTCATCATCACATAGTACAATTCACTTGCCATTCATGAGACCACACTAGTCATCATACTATCACAAGATATAAATCCTTTTCACAATATCATAGGGTATCAACCCTTATCAACATAAGAGGATTACACCTCATTCTGGTCTCAACCATGCCCAAAGGTCATTAAGGCCATCATACTATCACATGATATAAATCCTTTTCACAATATCACAAGGTATCAACCCTTATTAGCACAAGAGGATTACACCTCATTCAGGGGTCAACCATGTCCAAAGGTCATTAAGACCATCATACTATTCCCTGAAAGATCATCATTATCTTTCCATGCCTTATAACAAGGCTCAACAACATCACTTACATATAATACACGAGATCAGAACAATATTGCATTAATGAGATAGGAGATATTCAGAAACAATCATAACAAGGTTATAATAATATTAAGAACATTCCTTTATTACATCAACATGGAAGAAATCTAGATATGATTAACCCTCATCATATTCATAATGCCCATGTTTAGCATAAGAAAGTATCAACCCTGTGGCTATACCAATTAACACATTAAGGTTATAATCATGTTAAGGAGATTATTCCACCATCATTCCATCATATAAGAATGTTAAACATGAATACTCATCTTTATCTATTTGTATTAGAGTTAGGTTCATCAAGATAAATTATATTAATGTTACTAATCAACACTCATACCCAAACCCTAACTCACGACATCCCCATTTGATCATGGATGCATAAGGTAAAACATCACCACCACATTCCATAGTATTCTCAAGTATGAACCCACACATAAATCAAGGTGTAACCATCGGTTTATAGCATACTAGGGTTTCAACAACAATAAGAGAGTGCTCCATGATTGTGTTAGTCAATCAAGGACTATTCATACCCAATTACCATCATTTAGTTATATTAAAGCTAGGTATGACAAGCTATACCTCATTAGGGTTACATATCAACACAATATAGTTATCATCCCTTATATTCATATGTGTGAATAGGTAAGACTACCTCATTAAGGGTAACCCTCCATTTGTTCCATCATCATTCAACCCATATCACCATACCACAATGTCACCCAGAACCATTGGATGTTTAAAAGGTAAGACCATTGGTTGTTTACATAAGTAAACACCTTGGATAAACCACCTATGAATTCCTTGATTTGTTATCTAGAAATAATCACCATCTAACCCTAGACATCCCTTGATTAACAACACAAAAAGTTCCATTGAGAGTAGGGTAAAATCCACAACCGTCTGTTCATTTAAAATAAGCCATCCATTGTCAACAAGTAAGCTCCTTAAGTTGATCATATAAAGGAAACCATCTAAATCACATTATTAGGACCAACATATTACATTAGCCATCATTCCACTTTATTGGAGGAATAAACATTAGATCTTGACCATTGTGTCAAGTTCATATGTTAAAACCATCAATTACAGTATAGGTCCGACCATTGCATCAAGTGACCCAAGAAACCATTGGTCTAAGGCTTAAACTGATGCTACAACTATATGATTAACTCACCATAGGTTTTGGAGACCTTATCCACCATCATTAGTGCCCATTAAGTCACCATAGGTTGTTAGATCAACATTATATTCATTAATCAACATCAAATATCAAACTAATATCACCATTGACTGATAACATCATTAAGGTACTTTGTTGTTAACCACTAGGCTTCTAATTAGGCCAAAACATGACCTAAGGTGTGAAAGACAGTTGACACCCTTGGTTACCACCATCAATTGTCATGAAGGCAACACCATAGGGCTATTGCAATGGTACCATCATCATGTCATGGGTTTATAGAAGAAATCAGCTTAAAACCCTAAAATTGACCATTGGTTGATAGGTGCTTAGTACCATAGGTTGTCAAACCAACCTGATCCAAGTCATATTATACCTTAGTAATAATGTACACATGATCACAAGTTCATCTAGAAATGAAATCAGAACAGGGAATATTATAAAAATTGAAATCCAAGTCAAGCATAGCTTTTTAGTGCATGGATCATCATTTTCAAGCAAGAACATGAGCTAGCAAGCTTATGGTAAGAAAAAAACATGGAGAAAGTTATAAAACTTGCCTCTAATGAGAAGATAAAACCCCACACAGAAGAAAACTCAAGTAGTTAGGGTAGAAAATCCAAGCATAAGCTATGAACTCATCCATCTAGCACCTTTCTTCATCAAATGAGCAAACTCTAAGCTTAAGGAGCAAGAAAGGTAGGGTTTTAGAGCTTTAGAACAATTTCTATCATGGAACAGAAAGGTTTCGACCTAGAGAAAGGTAGGAGGAAGGATAAAAAAGAAATAAACAGAGGAAAGAAGGGGATTATTACTCTTTTAGGTCAAGATCACTAGAAGGAAGCTTTTTAAACCCTAAAAGGAAGCCAATTGCAACCCTAGATTCTATTTCCAAGAAGGTCCTCTATGTCTTCTTCCTTGGATAGGAAATTCACAACAACATAGAGGGAGGATGAGGTTTGTAGAAGAAGGGAAGTGGTGAAGAGAAAATGTCTCCTTAGGGATAAGTATATGAAGCTTTACTCCAAGCTCATGAGCCAAGGCTTGACAAGCAAGAAGAAGAAGAAAAGAGAGAAGATAAGGAGTCCAAGAAGATCAAGGAAACGAACTTCAAAGCTCAAATGGAAGAGATGGTTTGGTAGCAACAACTTGCACTCAAGTCCCCTACTCCTTCCTCAAGTGAAGATGAAGGCCCAAATGAGCATGAAGCTAACTACTCAAAGGGAAAGCACTTCAAAGGGAAGTCTTCTTCATCTACTCTTAGGTGCTATGAATGTGGCAAAAAAGGCCATTACAAGAGTGACTTCCCCAAGGCCAAGAAGAGCCACCACAAGAGCAGCTACAAGAAGGAAGGAAAATACAAGAGAAAGGAGAAGAAAGAAAGAAGAAGCAAGGATGCATCTCATGCAGCTTGGGAGGAGTCTTCCTCAAGTCCTTCTAGCTCTGAAGATGGAGAATGCCACCTTGCTCTCATGGAATCTACAAGTGATGATGTAGGTGAGGTAAGTGAGGTAAGTGAGGTAAGTGAAGTCAATTTTCATGAGTTTTCTAAACAAACTCTTATTGATATGCTTAATGCTAGTCGGTCATCTTTTACTAAATGCAAAGCTAAAAAGAAAAGGTTAGGAAAAATTATAGATGATTTAGTTGCTAAGATTGAGATTCTAGATCAAAATAAAAAGCTACATCTTGATAGTATTGATACTTTGCAAGGGCAATTTCTTGATCTTGAGATCCAATACAATGAAGTTGAAGTTGAGAATGGTGTCTACTTTAAGACCATGGATACTCTTAAGGAAGAGAACCAAAAATGCCAAGATAAGATTGATGTTCTTAAAACTGAAAATGTAGAACTTAACCTCATAAATGAAGCTAGGAGACAAGAAACTTATGCTTATCAAAGAGAAATTCAATTGCTTAAATATGCAAATGCTAAGTTGCTTTCTCAAGTAAATGATCTATCCTCGAAACCTATCTTGCAAAGTAATGAGGTAGCTAGCACTGCTCTAGAACGTGATTGTTTTCATACTAAAGCCCTCTATTTAGAGGCTGACCTGTTGGAGATGATCTTGCTAGATTATCTTCTACTTTCATTAATCTTAGTGATGATAATGAAAAGTTAAGAGCCTCTTTGCAAAAGTTTCTTATGGGAAAGAAATGCCTCGATGCTGTCCTAGAATACTCTACCAAACAAATTGGTACTAGTGGTTTAGGATATGATGGGACTACTCCTATGGGTAAGAACAAGAACAAGAGTAAGGGTAAGAAGAAGAGTGTGGAACCTCCTTTATTCCATGGAGACTTCTATCTCTAAGAACCCAATGGTATGTGCTCATTGTAAATGTGATGATCATTATTATACTTATTGTCCTTACAAGCCAAAGGGGACCAACCCAAAGATGAAATGGGTCCCCAAGATAACCCCAGATCCCAAAGTTTGAGTTTGGCACCGACATCCTTCTTTCATGTAGGTCAAAAGAATGTGGATTGTTGAAGTGGTTGCTCAAAGCATATGACAGGTGAAATTAGCCATTTCAACAAATTCATAAAGAAAGAAAGGAGGATTGATGACCTTCGGGGACAACAAAACGGGTAAGGTAACATGTGAGGGTGATGTAGGCAACGATCTTTGTATTAAAAATGTTTTGCTTGTTGATGATCTACATCACAATTTAATAAGTGTAAGCCAACTTTGTGATAATGGTTATCTTATTCTATTTACTTCTTTAGAATGTTTGCTTCTAGATTCCCTCACTTACAATGTTATATATAAGGGAACTAGAAATGGTAATATATATGTTATTGTGCTTGATGCTCTAAATCTCGTACTTGATAGATGCTTAGTTGTGGGCAAAAATGATATATCTCTTTGGCATCACCAGTTGAGTCATGTGAATATGCATCAAATGAAGAAATTGAGCAAAAGAAATTGGTTAAGGGACTTCCTAAATTGGATTTTGAAAAGGACGAGGAATGCCAACCTTGCACACAAGGAAAGCAAACCAAGCCCTCCTTCAAATCCAAAGGAGTCCTTAGTACCAAAAGAGTTCTTGAGCTTCTTCATCTTTATCTATTCAGACCTATGAAAACTCAAATGCTTTGTGGTTCCAAGTATTGTCTTGTGATTGTCGATGATTTCTCTCGCTATAATTAGACATTCATTCTCGTCTCTAAAAGTGATACTCTAGCTATTTTCTCGAGCTTTTGTAAATGAGCTGAAAATGAAGCTTCTTACCAAATTGTTTCTATCTATAGTGACCATGGGGGAGAGTTTGAAAATGATCTTTTTGAGCGCTTTTGCAAAAAATCTGGTTACTCGCACAATTTCTCTTCTCCTCATACACCTCAACAAAATGGGGTAGTAGAGAGAAAGAATAGGCCGCTATAAGAGATGGCTAAGACCATGCTTCTAGAGTATGACACTCCAAAGAAGTTTTGGGTTGAAGCTGTTAGCACCTCATGTTTTGTGCAGAACTGAGTTTTTACACATCCTTCTTTGAAGAAAACCCCCTATGAGTTATGGCGAGGTAGAAAGCCACCCATCGACTTCTTTCACATTTTTGGATGTCATTGTTTTGTTTTGAACACAAAGGATTCTGTCATCAAGTTTGATCCGAAATCATACAAGGCTTTCTTCCTAGGCTATATCACTATAAGCAGGGCTTATAGAGTTTTCAATATTGAACTATCTAAAATTGAAGAGTCCATTAATGTTAAATTTATTGAATCTAACCCTGCAATTGGAAAGAATGTTGTTGATAATGATGTTGCAGATTACTTAATTCCAATCTTAAAAGACCTCAACATCAACAACAAAGGTAAGCAGGTGGTTGAAGTAGAAGATGAAGATAAGAAGGATCCCACTCCTCGCTCTGCAAAGAATCATATCAAAGAGCTAATCATTGGTAATCCATTCGAGAGGGTGAAGACACAAGCTGCCTACAACAAAGAACAAGTAGACAATGCCTTCATCTCATAGCTGGAGCCAAAGAACATCAAGGAAGCTCTTGGAGATGACAAGTGGATCCTAGCCATGCAGGAGGAACTAGAGAAGTTCAAGAAGAACCGAGTGTGGACTCTAGTGCCAAGACCAAGTGATAGAAAAATCATTGGCACCAAATGGGTCTACCACAACAAGCTTGACAAAAATGGCAAGGTGGTAAGGAATAAAGCAAGGTTAGTGGATCAAGGCTACAATTAGAAGGAAGGTATTGATTTTGATGAAACTTATGCTCATGTTGATAGACTTGAATATATTAGAATGCTACTTGCTTTTTCAAGTTTTAAAAATTTCTTGCTATATCAAATGGATGTTAAAAGTGCATTTTTGAATGGTACAATCAAGGAGGAAGTATTTGTTGCTCAACCTCCAGGCTTTAAAAATGACAAGCTACCTAACAATGTTTATATGCTACAAAAGCTCTCCATGGACTCAAACAAGAACCTCAAGCTTGGTATGAGAAATTAAAGAACTTTTTGTTAGACAATGGCTATGTCATGGGCAAAGTTGATTCTACTTTATTTCTAAAATACAATTCTAGCAATTTCCTTATCATTCAAATTTATGTTGATGATATCATATTTGGTGGAACTAATATTGATATTTGCAAGGAGTTTAGTTCTCTTATGTAGAGTGAGTTCGAGATGAGCATGATGGGTGAGGTTACTTTCTTCCTCGGATTCCAAATCAAGCAAACCAAAGATGGAAACTTCATCAACCAAGGCAATTACACCAATGAGCTACTCAAACACTTTGGAATGGAGAACATGAAGCCGATGGACACACCAATGTCCAACACTGCCAAACTTGATAGATATGAAAAAGGTGAAAAGGTAGATGAGAAGCTCTATAGAGGTATGATTGGAAGTTTACTTTACTTAACTGCCTCTAGACCTGACATAATGTTTAGTGTTGTCTTGTGTGCTCGCTTTCAATCAAGTCCTAGGAAATCACATCTTATTTCTGTTAAGAAGATTTTGAGGTACTTAGCCAAAACTCAAAACTTTGGACTATGGTACCCTAAGTCAAGGGACTTTACTCTTGTGGCATATAGTGATGTTGATTATGTGGGTTGTTTGATTGATAGAAAGTGCACAAGTGGCACTTGCTTCCTCCTAGGACCATACTTGGTGTCTTGGTTTTTCAAGAAACAGAGCACCGTGGCATTATCTACTACCGAGGCTGAGTACATTACAACCATAAGTTGTTGTTCCCTGGTCCTATGGATGAAGAAAATGGTCCAAGACTTTAATATACATTTTGTTGCTTCTCCTATCTATTGTGATAATATTAGTGCCATCAATCTATCTTAGAATCCTATATTTCATAGTAGAGCTAAACATATAGAGGTTTGTCATCACTTTCTTCGTGATCACATAGCCAAAAAGGATATTTATATCATGCATGTGGACACAGAAAATCAGTTGGCAGACATTTTCACCAAACCTCTAGCTAGAGAGCAATTTAACTTCATTAGATCTAAACTGCTCATAATTGCTTTAAATGATATTGACATGTTATCTAGCTAGTTGTTTTTATTCTATATGTCTTGCTCATGCTTATATCACATTGCTTGCCTAAAATTGCTAAAATTTTCTTGTTGTCATGCTTAGTTACACTTGTTTTTGGGCATTTCCTGAATTTCGGGTTTTTATCACTAAGTAGTACCCTATGATGAGTGATATGTGCCTAAGTATGTTCAATATACATAATGGACTTGAAAAATATATTTAGTTAGCATTCAAATGGCTAGAAATTAAGTTTGATGGTTTTAGGTTAGGTTGACCATCGGTCGAGTTTCCCCTAGGACAAACTCGACCGATCCATGGCCGAGAGCTGTTCTGAAATAGACCAATCGGTCGAGTTTTCGACTCTCAGAACTCGACCGATTAGTGGGCTGAAGCCAACTTAAGTTGGGTTCGGCCGACTATTCTCCCTCTCAACTATAGAATAGCGGACCGATTCCCCTTCTTCTAGCCCTAAGATCTCAACCCCAGACCTTACCTTCCCTATCCTAGCCCTTTTCTGACCTAGATATGCTGCCCTAGATCTTCCCCCTTGCTCAACTGTGGCATGTGAATGGTTTTGGTGGTTTGTTTTGTGCGTTTGCTCTCTTCTTCTCCTTCTTTATGTCTCCATGGATTCTCATAGAAGAAAGAGACCCACCCCTAGCAATGAACCATCCTCTTCTTCATCACTTGGTTCCTTTTGATGAGACCTTCTTTGTCTCAATAGAGACTGTAAATAGGTATAATGACCTTCTTCCTAGGAGTCCTTTTCCTTTTAGATCCTTGTTTGAGCCTATCCCTAGGCGTCAAGCGATCATAGATCAAGTGGCAAAGTTGTTATCTGTTCATCACCTATCAGCTCTGGCTATCGAACATGACTGCTTTCATAATTCTATGACAAGCACAAAAGTAGTTCACAAATTCTATGCAAACTTGCGTTGGAATTACGACTCCCTTGTACCCCCGTCGAATACTCAAGTGATCCTTACATCCATGATTGCCAGGAATAAATTCCAAATCTCTGAAGATATCCTGAATGTTTTCTTTTCAGGAGACGATGAGAATGACACCTGGCGTAAGGATTATGGGGAGTATTTTGACCTTTTGGATCCCAAGGGTTTCTACAAGTAGAATGAGATCACTCTTCCTGATATCCATCACTACCTGAAGAAACCCAATGTTACTTACACGAAGAAGAGCACCCTACCCTACTCCTCCCTAGATCTTAGAAAGAATATATTAGCCCTAGTGGTCAACTGCAACATCCATCCAAAGAAAAATCAAACGGATATTGTAGAGAACACTGCAATCATAATATATTGCATTCTAGAGAATGTCGGAGTCAAATGGTCAAGATACATTCTCTACCATATGACCTGTTTTGACTTTGGAAAGAATACCTACAGCACCCATCCACCTTATCCAGCCCTGATATGTGGTCTGTTTCAATTTGCCACTGAGAAATCACTCTTCTCTAACTTCCACTACAAGCTTGCCAGGAAGGGAGTGTGTATCAGTGAAACTACGATTCAAAAATATGTGCTTGTCTTTTCCTCCACCACACCTGATGCTTCACCCTTAGCCTCTGCCTCTACTATCCCTACCTCTATCTCTACCTGAGCTCCACCTCCTCAGTCACCCCGACCTAGTCGTGCCTCGTTTCGTGTGTCCAATGAAACCCTCATGGGCTACATGATGCACCAATAGGCATACAACCTCCAGGTTCTGGAGCACCTGCACTAGGATTTATGTTCAATCATGTCAAACATGAACTTATCCTGTGCACACCCATACCCCACCTACCAACCTTTCCCCAGTAGTGATTATGCTTCCTATGCATATCATCATTACTACCCTACCCCCGAGCCTTCCGCTGCTGCTCCCACACCCTTTGCTGCTGGTGGTTCTGCTCTCGTCTACCTGCCATTGCCTGCTGCCCCTTGGCCACTCTACTTGTCAGTCTTGGCAATTCTACTCCTTCCTTCCCTCAGGCCAATGAGCTCTATGCTCTTGGCATGACTTGGGATGAGCAGAATGCTCGTTGGCCCGATCGTGGTTTTGGTCCTCCTATGGACGAGGAGATACCTGACCAAGCTGATGTTGAGACTGGTGCTGCTGCTGCTGATGATGATGGTGATGGTGAGGATGCTTCTGATGATGGTGATGGCTCTGGTGGTGATTCTGGTGATGAAAGCTCTCCCACTACTGCACCTTCAGATGGAGATGAGGACTACGAGCCTGGAGCTGATGATGATGATGATGTGGACATAGATAGTCTAGATGTCTAATTGTTTCTTAGTTTTTAGTCTAGTTTGCTGATCATATATATCTTTCTAGGTTATTTTGTATTATAAACATCTGGGCACATTATCAGAGATGTACTGTTTTATCATTAGTTTTCATTTCCTCTTGCTTGTAACAACTTTTATGAGAACATGCTTCTGAGTTGTAATCTATGATATGTGCACTCTTGCTCTTTGATAAGTTATATCCTATGCGTTGGTGCCATATTTCATCATATTTTGATTATGACTTAGATTGTGTGTTTCTTTCGTCTCTGGTTGATATATGATATGAAATTGCATCTTTGAATTTCTACTTGATTGTGTTTGGAGAAGACATGATTATATGCTCTTCTACCCCCCCCCCCCATTTTTGATAATGTCAAAAGGGGGAAAAACTTCAATGTCTTGAAACTCAAATCATATTGCTATTCTTTGTCATACTGCTGCTTATTGCTTATGAGATCCTTTTCTTGTTCATTATATGCTTTATCATGTGACTTGCAAAGGACCATATAGTACATGTATGATATAATTAATTTGTGCAAATAGACTAACTATTTAGGTTAAAGTAAGTATAGATTGAGGGGGAGCAATTCACATTGTTCAAATCTTGAATCCCACTAATTCACAAGGCAAAGGTATAATTTATATATCCTTTTCAATATGTTTGAGGAATGGGTTGTCATTGTCAAAAAGGGGGAGAATGTTGACCTAGAGGTTATACATTGTTTGTATTTTGATAATGACTTAACCATTCCATTCATATGCATCTAATATGTGTATTCAAGATTGATTTTAGGTGTTAGGTACATGAAAAGTATCAAATTACACAAGCCCTAGATTGTCAAAATTCAAGTCAAAAGCAATGCAAGTGTGCTAATTAGAAAATCCATGTAAATGACCTTAGAAGAATCTTGTAATCACTTGTATTGATGATGACTTGTAACTAAGATGAGAAAATAATGTGGGACACTTAGTACCAAGTTTTAATCACTTTTTAAGAACTTTAGAAAATCGATCTCAAGATGTTGATCGGCCGAGTTACAATCTCGACTGACCCACTGGATCAATTTACGGAGAGTGCATCGGTCGAGTTGTGCATTCACAAAACTCAACCGACCGGGTTACTAACCAAATGCTATTTTCATTAGTCGGTCGAGTTTCCCAGGACAAACTCGATCGATGGTTTGAAAATTGGGTTTGTCTTTTAGCCGATCGGTCGAGTTACCTTTACTGAATCTCGAGTGAATGTACTGTATGGAGAATGAAAAAAAAAGTGATTCTAACCGTTGGTGACTTGTTTGGACGAAAATAGATTTTTTGCCTTGTGCAAAAATGGCTATAATTTGACCCTAAGTGTTCCCCAACTCAAAGGGGCACCCACAACTATAAATAGGACCACTTGGAGTTCATTCCAAGGTTGCTCTTTCATTGCATAGCTTGGTTCTAGACTAGTTGAGAGTGTTGCACCCCTTTGATCCCCTTTCTCTCTTTACTGTCAATTCAAATCCATGAATATGAGTGAGTTAGGATCAATTGCCAGAGAGCTATTCCTTGTATCCATGTAAATCTCTCCACCTCCATCATCCTACTCCCTTTCCTCTTTGAAGAAAAGGCTTGAAGATCTTCTCCAAGTGAAAGAGAAGGAGTTGTTGTTCTTCAAGGTTGAAGAAAGCATGGTGATCAAGATCTCCGAGTGAAGGATATAGGCAAGGCAAACGTTCAAGAAGGATAGGTAATTCCTAGAAGGCCAAAGTCTTGAATAAGGAGTGGGTAAGTCCTTGTTGAAGGCTGAAAACTCCTTGCTCAAGTGGGTACGTTCCTTTGGTAGGCTAAAGATCCTTGCTTGAGTTATTAAGTCCTTGGATGAATGTGGTTTCATCTTGTAATCTTATGAATGAATATAAGAGCACCAAGATTGCAAAGTCCTAGAGACTAACCACCTCTAGGTAGTGGACTGACTCACTTCTAGTTTGAAGTGTGGAACCACTCTAATACACTTTTTCCAAGTGTGTGCTATCTTTCTCTCTCATCCTTGCTATGCTTGTCAGTTAGGACTTCAAATTGGTTGTATGCTTAAGCTTTTGCACTTAATAGAATATGAAGGTCTAATCTATTTTGTGAGATTTGTGAAGCTCTATTCACCCCCCTCTAGAGCCCTTCATCCAACAATTTTGCTCCTTCCTTCCCACAGGCCAATGAGCTCTATGCTCTTGGTATGTCTTAGGATGAGCAGAATGCACGTTGTCCCAGTCACAATTTTGGTTCTCTTGCTGATGAGGAGATTCCATACCAGGATGATGAGGAGGCGACTACTGACGAGGAGGCTAATGATGATGATGATGATGAAGATGATGATGGTGAGGCATCTGATGATGATGGTTCTAATGGTTTTGTTGGTGCCTCTGGTGATGAAGGCGATGTTGTTCTCTCTATTACACCTTCAGACGAAGATGACAACTATGATCCTGATGCTTCTGATGGTGAGGATGATGATGTTGTGGACATAGATAGCTTAGATGTTTAGTTGTTATAGTTTTTAGTCTAGATGCTGATGATATATATCTTTGTAGGCTATTTTGTATTAAAAACATCTGGGCATATGTTCTAAGCTATACTAGTTTATCATCTAGTTTTCATCATTTTGTCTTGTAGCTATTTTATAAGAACTTTCTTTCCGGGTTGTAATATTAATCCTTTGTACACTTACTCTCTGATTTACTATATCTCATGAGTTGGTGCCATGTTTTACCATATTTTGATTATGCCTTAGATTGTTTGTTTCTTTTGTCCCTGTTTGATGTATATTTTGAGATTACATGATGTGCCTATATCCTTGGTTGTGCTAGGAGAAGACCTGTTTTTGTTCTCTTCTACCCCCTTCCATTTTTATAATGTCAAAAGAGGGAGAGAAGTTCAATGCTTTGAAGCTCAATCATATTGCTTTTATTGTCTATGTGATCCTTTTCTTGCTCATTATATGCTTTATCGTGTGACTTGCTAAAGGACCATATAGTACATATGTGTTATATTGCTTTGTGTAGATAGACTAACTATGCAGGTTAGAGTAAGCATAGATTGAGGGGGAGCAATTCACATTGTTAAAATCTTGAATCCCCTTACAATTCACAAGGCAAAGGTATAAATTCAATATCCTTTTCAATATGATTGAGGAATGGTTTGCCATTGTCAAAAAGGGGGAGAATGTTGACTTAAGAGTTATACATTGTCCATATTTTGATAATGACTTAACCATTCCATTCCTATGTATCTAATATGATTGTTCAAGATTGATTTCAGGCTTTAGGTACATGAAAAGGATCAAATTACACAAGCCCTTGCTTGTTCAAGTTGAAGTCAAATGCAATGCAAGTGTGCTTTTTGGGAAATCACTCCAAATGACCTTAGATGATTTTTGTAATCACTTGTATTGATGATATGACTTGTAACTAAGATGAAAACAAATCAAGGACACTTAATTCCAAGGTTAAATCACTCAAATGTCAATTTAGAAAAGTTTTCACAGGTTGTTCATCGGTGGAGTTGGAAACTCGACTGATCCTATGATGGATTTTCTAAAGATCACCCATCGGCCGAGTTGCACACTCACAGAACTCAACCAACCGAATCACTGAGAAAAACTAATTTTAGTTCATCGGTCGAGTTTCCCAGAACAAACTTGACTGATAGTTTAAAAATTGGCTTTGTCATTTAGTGGATCAGTCGAGTCACCTTTATTGAAACTTGACCGAATGTACTATACGGAAAATGTATAAATAGTGATTATAAGCATTGGTGAGTTGTTTTGGGTGAAAATAGATCTATTGCATCTTAGAAAATGGCTATATTTCAAACCTAAGTGATCCCACACTCAAGGGAACACCCCCATCTATAAATAGAACCCCTTGGAGTTCATTCCAAGTTTTCTCATTCATGCTATTCTAAGTCCTTGCTATAGTTGAGTGTGTTGCAACTCCTTGAGCCCCTTTCTCTCTCTAGTTTACACTTCATTTTTTGATTATGAGTGAGATAGGCATGTTGTAAGAGAGCTACTTCCTTGTGCTTGTAAATCTCGCATATACTCCATCTTCCCTACCCCTTTCCTCCATGAAGCAAAGGTGAAGCAAGCTACTCCAAGTGAAGGTGGAGATGTTGTTATTCTTCTTCAAGGTTGAAGAAGAGGTGAAGATCTTCTCCAGGTGAAGGAGAAGGCAAAGGATGAAGATCCAAGAAGAGTAGAAAAGTCCTTGAAGGCAGAAGACTTGTGCAAGAGTGAGTAAGACCTTTGAGAAGGATAAAGACTCTTAGAAAAGTGAGTAAGTCCTTGGTAAGGTGGAAGACTCTTGGTGCTTGTATGGGTAAGTCCTTTGGTGGTCTTGTGTTGTAACTCTTATTGGTGAATATATAGGCCCCCTGGTGATCTTTACACTTTTCTCGCCTCCATTTTGAATTTTAATTTTGGTCAGGATGAGCAAAATTTTAAGTTTAGGATGGAGGTGGGTGGTGCTTATCCATTCCACCCATTCTATTTTAAAAATCTTACAATTTAAATTATGTTATGTTATATGTTCTTTAATAGATGTTGGCAGATAGTTATATCTCCCTCTGGGATGTTTGGTATCACCCTGTGGGTTTTACACATCTTTTAGGTGGTCATGCACAAAGAGGTAGAGATCGTGCAAATGAGGAAGAGAAGCAACAAGAGTAGTACATGATAAGGTTGGATGTGCTGCTAGTCTTTTGGTGATAGAGTCCTATAGTCGTCCCTATACACTCATCTCCTTGGGGTGTTTCTATGTGTTTTGTAGAGATGTTACCAATATGAGGTTTTTTGGCTTGTGAGCCATGTATATAAGATATGGCATGTGTATATGTTTATATGTGGAACACGTTTTTCATGTAACAGGTTGATGACATGAATGATGATGCCCAATGATCATGTAAGAACCATGGTATATGTTATGTGATACATGTGTCTAATTGAGGACTTATATGTTAAGGTTTCTAGTTTGAGGTGCTTTGTGTAATCGGTTTTAGTTTCCTGATTTTTAGGTAATCCATTTGTTTAGTGATGTTTTCTATGTTTAGTTTTGAGCAATCCTATTTGTGGCACATTGGGGCATCACAGTTTGGTTTGTATCATAGCTTTAGATTCACCGAGTCTATAGGGACCTAGGATTAGGATTTGTGTCTGTTCTAGTGTCCTCCAATATATCTTATAGTGACTTCTGCTTATGCATAAGAAGGAGGAGAGTAGAAAAGATGTTTGGAGAACATAAAGAACATGTTGTCGAGAGTAGTGTTGCTACACTTGGAGGTGGTGTAAGGGAACATGCAAGAGAAGATCGGACACCTAAGGTACCCCAGCTTGACCCAACCATGATGGAAAACCCTACCTTTCAGTCTTTGTTTGGGAAGTTCATGACAACAATGATGCACATGGCAGACAAAATGCCTGCACCACAGCTTAGGGAAGCTATTACCAGTGCTAAATCTCTGAGCTCTAGAAAGACCTTTGAGAGGCTGAGACATGTTGGGGCTATGGAGTATGCTGGTACGGAAGATCCAATGGATGCTGATATCTGGTTAAAGGAGTTGGAGAAGGCCTTCAAGATCCTTAACATCCCCAATGTTGATAAAGTGAAGCAAGCTGTATATATTTTGAAGGGGAGTGCTGGCCATTGGTGGGCCATAGAAGCAGAAAAGAGGCCCGATGTTGTTGTTGGTTGGAAGGAGTTACGATGTGAGTTCGTTAGTCAGTACTTTCATCATACGTACCTAGATGAGAAGATAAGCCAGTTTGAGCAGATCCAACATGGATCCATGTCGATCAATGAGTACAAAGAAAGATTTATGTATTTGTTGAGGTTTTGTCCTCACATGGCTGCTATGGATCAGGATAGGATCTGACACTTTGAGAAGGGGTTGAGCGCTGAGTTGTCTACCCCGGTAGCTGCTTTGAATAATCATGAACAGTTTGTTACATTTTTGGAGTCAATTCAAAGGATAGAGAGATCATTGGTTAAGAAGCATGAGAAGTGTGACGTCTGTTGCCAAATATCGATTAAGATTAATGCGTAAGTGGTTGTTAACAAAAGAAATTACTAAAAATCACTAAAAATTAAAACTTTTTCATAAAGAACCAAAGTAAGTTATTTACATTCCGATTCATCAGTACATCTCTTGTACCATTCCTTCTTGAGTGTTGCAAGTATCAACTACCATGTTAAACTATGCATAGGCAATATAAAAATCTTGAGGCATCAAGCCAAAATCTCAGATCAACATTAAACTATCTACTGAATCCTAGGACCCGAGAGTACAGAGACGACACATAGGACTCTCTATTTATAGGACATGACAACCAATGTCTCCACCTGAGGATTCACTGCTGTCCTTGATGTTGCTGCTGCTGTTGTTCTTCACCCACTGTAGGGTTTCAACCTCTTCCTCGACGTCTACCTAAAAAGTTGGATCCCACGGGGGTGAGACAATTGAAAAATTGTCCCAACGAGAGATATAACTCTCCGCCAGAAACATTATTATTGCAAGTAAGTATAATAAGACTGAGCAGAAGAATTATAAGTATTCAACAGCAGCTAAGGCATTGAGTAAACAATTTAGAGCAGTATTCTCTATTCAAGTCATTTCAGCTATATTTTGATAGAGCAACATGTCATTTATTCAATAAGGAATATGAAGAACATGTATAACATTTATCCAACTAAGACATACTAAGAAATGTATCATCAACCATTGATTCTCATATTTCAACCCTAAGCAAATATGCTACACAGCTGATTACATTTTACAAACATACTTAAGCCCTGAGGAGATGAGGCATACCGCTCATACTCCAACCGACCATTGTGAAATCAAAATCGGTACCATACATAGGTCAATAGAAGAGTTGGATTTCCATGACCTCATCTTCCTCAGTCAGTGTGAGGACCAAATGCAGGTCATCTTGTGTCTCTACTAAATAGCTTTCCAGGGTATACTGGCAACTTCACTATTAGAGTTACAGTGGCATGCTGTACTCTCTTCGCAATCGAGAGATATTATATTTATCTCACATTGATTCGACATTAACATCATCTGGAGATTAGTGATACATCCATCCCGACATATATAATGAAGGATTAAGAGATTTAATGTTTACCTCACATCAATTCCTCCATTAGGGTGTAAGGATATTCGTGCCCATAACCCCCACATACTCAAAAGTATGCCCTCCAGGAGTTCCCATAGGAAAAACCTATTTCACCATTACAAAACTACTGACGATGATGGATCTATGGTCAGGGCTCTACATGATACTATTTCACTTGATTAATTAAGTACATTATAGTATTTTTTTAGCATCAAACATGTTTTTCAAACATAAAACATTATAACAGTTGCTACAAAGAATGAATACTATTTCTGTCAAATTCTTTTCAAAGCTTTGTTAAGCATTGGGATCTCAATCCCTTATCACATCAGGGTATTCTCATCCCTTATCATCTCATCATCATGATTATGAAATATGGGTATTCAAACCCTTAGTTCCTCAAAACACTTGTTACCACTTTATTAGGTAACTTAATGCCTTCAGGTTATTTAATCATTGCAAACATATTAATTGTAGTGCAGGTATTTCACATGGCTCTTAAAGACCAATAATATATTTTGTTACCTCTCACTGGGCAACACATCATATTATGGCTCACAAGGCCCATAAAGCAATTTCAATAATAAAAACTCATAGCTCATACCTAGCTATGTCCACCATCTCATGAAACCTGCATAATTAGTGCACATGATAACAATTATATCAATTACAAATCAACACTATGCATTGTAAGAATAACATCATTATTTCCTCCTTTGAGTTAGGATTTCCCAATTTATGTCAATTAGGAATACTTTATCTCATTACCCAAATTTGGGTTATGATTTATCATCATATTGCCCAAGATTAGGGTTTCATATATTACAACCCAAGATTAGGGCTCCACATATCTTTATCCTATATTAGTATAGGATTTCATATCAAAGTGTCACATATCAGTGCATATCATTACCTTGAATCAAGTTTTACATCACATCATTGTATTAAGGTTTCATTTTGACCTTACCCTTGTCTAGGGTTCCACATGACATCACCCTCACTTTAGGGTTTCATATGGCTTCACCCTTGATTAGGGTTTCTCATAACATCATTATCAATTAGGGTTTACTATTCACATGCAAACATGGTTTATTATTGAAATACCCTGAATTAGGGTTTCTCATGTCATTACCCTAAATTAGGGTCATACCATTACCATAGATTAGGGTTTCTTCTATCATTGTCCTCAATTAGGGTTAGGGTTCATCAACCTTCCTAATTAGGTTTCATGATCTCTTTATCAAGGATCATACCATAATTACACATTCATTCATGTTGGAAGTGTTGAGACTTAACCACTACATAATTATCATTCATGTAGGAAGTCCTCTCTCTCTCATCCTCTATAAGATGATACTTACTTCAGACTTGATTAGATTAGGTCAACTAAACTTGAATGAAAGTTGACACAATGTATTATGTCATTACTCCTATAATCATTAAAGATTAATCATTCAAGAGATACTAATCACCCTATCTTATTAAGGGTACAATAACTATAATCACCCTTGATTTACATCATGTAATGATCAATTAAACAATTGACCTTTAATCACCTTAATTGTCCATATGGTTTTGGTTAATTACTTCCAAACGGTCTTGGTCACTTAGACCCCAAACGGTCTTGACCAACCAGACCTCAAACGGTCTTGCTTGAAATACATCCAAACTATCTAAGACCGTTTAGAACTCCAAACGGTCTTGGTCTAACGGTTTGAAACCGTTTAGCAAAGTTGGTGCTTGAAACCGTTTAGAACATATTTACTTGGGATCGTTTGAGTCTCAATTGGTTTGGGATCATTTGGTCCTAAACGGTCTTGAGATTGTTTGGTCCCAAATGGTCTTGAGACCGTTTGGACTCAAACGGTCTGGAGACCGTTTGGTCCAAACCTCCTCAAAACCGATTGGACCAAAAATGGTCTCAACCACTCATATTGATTTAGGGTTTCCAAGATTAATTCCTTCATCAATTGAATCTATGTAATTACTCATCAATTGAACCTAAGCACCATAATTAAATTGAGCTTAATGAATCATCTTTCAATTCATTAGACTTTCAATTGATCATCAATTAGGGTTGAAATTGATGAACTTTCAATATTAGTCATTGTGGAACTAATTGCTTTGAATTTATTGGACCATCATTCAAATTGGGCATGAACTGACCCCAAACGGTCTTGAGGTCATTTGGATGGCCTCCAAACGGTCTTGAGACCATTTTCCCCATCCCATCACTTAAAATTGTGAAATTCAATTAGGGTTTGGATCATTAGATTGATCAACAATTGAACTATTGATTGCATTACCATTTGCTATCTTTGGACCTTCAAAAACTCAACCATACTCAACCCTAGACCTCCAAACGGTCTTTGTTGACCTCCAAACGGTCTTGAGACCGTTTGGGTGATCTCCAAACGGTCTTGAGACCGTTTGGGTTAATCAACCCAAAGATTTAATTCATTCAATTGCAAAATCAGCACTTAACCCGATTAGGGTTTCTAATTGGATGATTGTCCATATATTGATTCAATCAATTGGAACCATTAGATCCTCATCCAACATGTACTAGGGTCCTGACCTCAAATGGTCAACCCATCCAAATGGTCAACTCATCTAAATGGTTTGGGGTTCAAGACTCTAAATGGTTTGCAAACCGTTTAGTCACCAAACGGTTTGGTGAAACCGTTTGGACCAAAGTCTTAAAACCGATTGTAAGGGAAACTTGTTGTAATATGTGCCTAATATGATGTCATCATCATCTACCTTTGTTCATTCAAGATCTACTGCCATTTTCATGGTAATTGCAGAATTGGATCAAGGGAATTTCAAATAGAACAAAACATTCAACAAATAATGGAGATTTGAATGCAATAACAATATTTAAGGGTTTGAATTATATAACCCACATCCAATTGAGCTTCAAAGCTTGGAGCTTCACGTCAAAAATGGTAGAGGAAGCTTTTGAAACTCTCCCAAGGCTCGTCCTCAAGCTTTGGAGTGAAAAGATTGGCTAGGATTGAAGATGGAGTGAAATAGAGAAGAAATCATGCATTGTTTTGTGATTTCCACCATGAAATCTAGGTGAAAGAGGATCAAGAAGCTTACCAACAGGTTGGGGGTCGTCCTAATACTGTTCCTAGCTCCCTTGGTCGTTTTTGCAAGCAAAGAGAGGAAGTGGTTTCGAAAATGCCTTTGATTTGGGTTGTAAAAGGTGTTTTTATAAGAAAATCAATGAGAGAGAAAATGCCTTATAAAAATCTTTTAATTCCAAAATTAGTGCCGCCTCTTCCCCCTCAATTCCTTGGCCACGAAGCCATATTCTCCCACTTGCAAAACTTCATCATTATCCAAGAATTAAAAGAAAAGAAATTAAGCACCTTAATCATATTATACTAATATCCCCTTTTTTGTGGATATTTCTTTTTATTAACTTAATGTTAGTGGGCTTTCCACTCACTCAAGATATTTTCCTGCCTTTGCAAGGCACAAGCTCATCCAACCCTTTTGCAAATTCATCCCTCACCTTTTGGTTGAAGGGTTCTTCAATTAATATATTTCTTTTTGCATTAAATTGAAATAAAGTTCCTTTTATGCTTAAATCTTGATTATTTTAATATCAAGATTCTCTCTCCTCCAAAATAATTCAAATGAGGCGCCCATCTCATTTTATTTTCTCTAAATGATGCCAAGAAACATGGGGGACCCTCTGGAAGTGGTATTTTGCATATTGAACCCTAGGTTTTGGGTAAATTGTACATTACACCAAAACTAGGTTTTAATGCCCAAGGATTGCTTAACAAGCTTTATCTTGGTGCTCAAGCTTGTGGAAACCATACCAATGCATAATTCTCATTCTTATGATGCTTCAACATCTGAGAAACATTTTATCATGTACAATTTGCAAGTTAACCCCTCAACTTGGGTAATTTGCACTTTAGTCCAAAACTAATAAAACAATGTTTCAACATTATTCAAAAAGGACAAAAATTGAAATATAAATTCCTCTTGAGCCTTAATTACTTTCCAATAAATATGAACAAGCATCTAATCAACATTATTAAGCAAAACATCTAGGGTTAGAGCATAACCCAGGTCAGGGATGTTACAAATTATCCACCCCTTACAAGGATTTCTTCCCCGAAATCATCAACAAAAACATTTAAGAGAAAATAGTAGGGTATTTCATCCTCATCTCTTCCTCTAGTTCCCATGTAGCTTATTCAATGCCACAGTGATTCCAGAGGACTTTTACAAGACAAATGTCTTTCTTTTTAAGCTTTTTAATTCTTTTATCAAGGATCGTCACAGGTCCTTCAACATATGATATATCATTATTTAATTCTACCTCCACATGTTGTAGAACTAATTCTCTGTCAGGGTGACACTTCCTCAACATAGAGATGTGGAACAATGGATGCAACATATGCAACTCAGGTGGTAACTCCAGCTTATAAGCTACCTTTCTAATCCGTTCAATGATTGGATAAGACCCCATAAATCTAGGAGCTAACTTTCCCTTCCTTCCAAATCTAAGGACTCCTTTCCATGGTGAAACCTTGAGATAAACTCTATCTCCAACTTGGAATTCTAAAGGTCTTCGCCGTTTGTCGGCGTATGATTTCTGTCTATCCTGTGCAGTCTTTAACTGTTGTTGTATTATTTTAATCTTCTCAGTTGTCTACTGCACTAGCTCAGGACCCAAAAGTTGATTTTCTCCAGTTTCATACCCACATAAAGGAGATCTACATCATCTACCATATAATGCTTCATATGGTGCCATGTCAATACTGTGCTGATAGCTATTATTGTAAGCAAATTCTATCAAGTTCAGGTGTAGATCCCAACTTCCTACAAATTGAAGGACACATGCCCTAAGCAAGTCCTCCAAAGTTTGTATGGTCCTTTCAGATTGTCCATCTGTCTGAGGGTGAAAGGCTGTACTAAACCATAATTGTGTACCCAAGGCTTTATGAAGTCATTCCCAAAAATGACTCGTGAACTGGGGACCTCTATCAGAAACAATGGTAGCTGGAACCCCGTGCAACCACACTATCTTATCAACATATAACTATGCCTTCTTCTCAGCAGTATAGGTTGTTTTAACAAGTAAGAAATGTGGTGTCTTTGTTAACCTACCGACTACCACCCATATGGAATCATGACCTTTGGTTGTTCTAGGCAAACCAACCACAAAGTCCATGGTTACATGATCCCATTTCCACTGTGGTATAGGCAAAGATTGCATTGTTCCTGCAGGCTTCTGATGTTCAGCTTTAACCTGCTGACACACTGGACACCGCATAACAAACTCAGCTACATCTTTCTTCAATCCAGGCCACCAATACATGTCTTTTAAGTTATGATACATTTTGGTGCTCCCGGGATGCATAGCATACATAGACGAATGAGCTTCTTCCAGAACTAACTTTGTCAAGTCATTGGTATCAGGTACTACCATCCTATCATGGTAACATACTACATCCTCTGACTCATGAAAGCCATCTCGTTTCTCACTACCATATTCTGACCTAATCTGCTGAACTACAACCTCAACTTGTTGGGCTTCTTTAATATGCTGTCTCAAAGTTGGTTTTATGTGCATCTCAGCTAACAACCCAACTAACAATGATACTTTAAAATGTACATTGTTTTGCCTCAAGGATATAAACATATCCCTCTCAGAACACACTAAAGAATTAAACTGTGCTTTATCTAAGGTTGGTGTTGCTGATTTTCTTCTTAATGCATCAACAACCACATTAGCCTTTCCTGGATGATAATCAATTGTACAAACATAGTCCTTGATTAACTCCATCCCACATCATTGTCTCATGTTCATCTCATGCTGTGAAAAGATATACTTTAGGTTCTTATGGTCTGTGAATATCTGAAATGTCTCTCCATAGAGATAATGTCTCCAGATCTTCAAAGCATGGACCACAATAGCTAGTTCTAGATCGTGTGTAGGATAATTCTCCTCATGTTTCTTAAGCTGTCAAGAATCAAAAGAAATCACTTGCTTATCGTGCATCAACACACATCCTAAGCTATTCTTAGATGCATCATAGAAAACTATGTACCCCTTTCCCTACTCAGGTAACACTAGCACAGGTGCACTTGTCAACCTTTCTTTCAACAACTGAAAAGAATGCTGACACTTGTCATTCCAGACAAAAGGAACCTCTTTTCTGGTCAACTTGGTTAGGGGTAAAGCTATAGAACTGAAGTTCTTAATGAACCTCCTGTAATAGCCTACCAACCCTAAGAAACTACGTATCTCTATCGGTGTTTTCGGCTGTTCCAATTGCAGGACAGATTCTACCTTCTTAGGATCAATACGGATACCTGAGGTAGATATTACGTATCCCAGGAAAGAAACTTCTGGTAGCCAAAACTCACATATGCTAAACTTAGCATACAACTTATGCTCTCTTAGAAAAATTAGAGCATGATGGAGGTGCTTCTCATGTTGTTGAACATCTCTACTATAGATCAAGATGTCATCTATAAAAACTACTACACACTGATCAAGAATAGGTTGAAAGATTCTATTCATGAGTTCCATGAATGCAACTGGTGCATTAGTTAGTCCAAATGACATAACTATGAACTCATAGTGACCATACCTTGTCCTAAAGGAAGACTTAGGTATGCCACTTTCCTTGATACGCAACTGATGAGATCCCGACCTCAGATCTATCTTAGAAAAGACAGTTGCACCACACAAATGATCAAACAAGTCATCAATCCTTGGTAAGGGATACTTGTTCTTTATAGTTACTTTATTTAACTGTCTATAATCAATGCATAACCGCATAGATCTGTATTTCTTCTTAACAAAGAGAACCAGAGCACCCCAGGGTGAAGTGCTCGGTCGGATAAAACCTTTCTCAAACATCTCCTGAAGTTGTTTTTTGAGTTCTTCCATCTCAGCAGGCGCCATCCTATACGGTGTTTGTGTTATAGGTTGCATACCCAGAATTAGATTAATATCAAAATCAATCTCTCGGGGCAGTGGTACACCTAGAAGTTCCTCAAGAAACATATATTCAAATTCCCTAACTACCGGAATTTCATAAGGATGAGGGCTCTCCATGGTGGTATCTACCACATGTGCCAAGAATGCAAAACATCCTTGCCTCATCAACTTCTCAGCTACCATAGCTGACACAAGGTAGGTTGGAAGAATCTTTCTATCTCCTTGAAAGATCCATGTGTCACTATCATCTGTGAACACAGCTTGCTTGGACTCACAATCCAAGACAACCTTATATTTTTCTAGGGTATCCATTCCAAGAATTATATCAAACTCGTGCATCTCAAGTGGTATAAGATCCACTTGAATGCGATGTTCATAAAAGAAAAGAGTGCAGGAAGAACACACCTCCCACAACACTACAGATCCCATCAAAGGAGTTTCTAACTTCAAACTCTCTGCTCTATGACCAACTATCATATTGCAGTCAAGAATCACTCTTTTAGTGATGAAAGAATGCGTAGCACCCGGATCAATTAAAATAGATACGATGCAGGATGTAGACATATCAGATTAAAATAGTTCCATCTGACCTGTCACAACCCTAGGGTTGAGTACTGCATCAGGCTGATTCATCCCATAAAATCTCACCGTCTCCTGTGGTTGACTCGATGCTCGATTATTGGGTGCCGACAATCCAGCTTGGGACACTTGTCTACGTCCTCTTGTGCCACTTGGAAACTATCACCTTTGAGAGCCTTGCTGACTCTGCCTCTGAGGTTGAGTCACACTTGCTTCTCTGGCTCGACAATCCTTCATCATGTGCCCCATCTTTCCACATATAAAACAACCTCTGTTCCCTGGCTGTGGTCTAGATGGTCCTGTTACCGATACTGATGCTGCACTGTGGGGTCCTTCTAGTGGTAAACTACGACCTCTACCCCAATTAGACGTCCATTGCGTCTGGGTATTAAACCTTGGTGGTTCTATTGGTGTAGAAAACCTCAGTTTCTTAAAACTTTTGGACCCTTATCCATGAAACTGAGTATACATCTTCTTGCTCTTAGTCTGTCATTTCTCAGTCACAGACCTCTCTATGCATCTGATAGACTCCACAAAAATAGTAAACCTCTACATGTTCTCTAAAGCAGACACAGGAGTGGTCAAATCAGCGTTCAATCCCTTCTTAAAATGCCGAATCCTTTCTTCATCGATAGCTGCCATATGCGGACAGAACCGCAAAATTTCCATGAACTTAGCCTCATACTCACTAATGTTCATTGCTCCTGGCCTTAACCTCTCAAAATAAGAGATTTTCTCATCAAGGAATGTCTTAGGAAAGTATCTATTGACGAATTCTCATCGGAATACTTCCCATCCGATCTCCACACCCGTCCTCTTGCCTTCTTCTATGGTCCACCAATGGCCATCACTCCCTTTAAGAAGGTACATTGCGTGTCTAACCTTCTCAGCTTCTGGGATGTTAAGGATTCTAAAGGCCTTCTCTAGTTCGGTCAGCCACATATCTGCGTCTGCTGGGTCAGCTGTGCCAGCATACTCCGTGGCCCCAACCCGGTGAAGTCGTTCAAATGTCTTGCCGGCTCCCTATCCTTCATGGTGAACTAGCGCCCTAGGTGCAGGTAATGGCATCCTATCTGTCATATGAGTCATGGCTTCCATAAACTGTCCAAACATGGCTTGAAAGACTGGGTTCCCCACATCTCTATTCATGTTACAGTTATTAGAGTTACAGTGGCATGCTATACTCTCTTCGCAATCGAGAGATATTATATTTATCTCACATCAATTCGACATTAACATCATCTGGAGATTAGTGATACATCCATCCCGACATATATAATGAAGGATTGAGAGATTTAATGTTTACCTCACATAAATACCTCCATTAGGGCGTAAGGATATTCACGCCCATAACCCCCACATACTCAAAAGTATGCCCTCCAGGAGTTCCCGTAGGAAAAACCTGTTTCACCATCACCAAACTGCTGATGATGATGGATCAATGGTCAGGGCTCTACATGATACTATTTCACTTGATTAATTAAGTACATCACAATATTATTTTAGCATCAAACATGTTTTTCAAACATAAAACATTATAACAGTTGCTACAAAGAATGAATACTATTTCTGTCAAATTCTTTTCAAAGCTTTGTTAAGCATTGGGATCTCAATCCCTTATCACATCAGGGTATTCTCATCCCTTATCATCTCATCATCATGATTATGAAATATGGGTATTCAAACCCTTAGTTCATCAAAACAATTGTTACCACTTTATCAGGTAACTTAATGCCTTCAAGTTATTTAATCATTGTAAACATATTAATTGTAGTGCATGTATTTCACATGGCTCTTAAAGCCCAATAATATCTTTTGTTACCTCTCACTAGGCAACACAACATATTATGGCTCACAAGGCCCATAAAGCAATTTCAATAATAAAACCTCATAGCTCATACCTGGCTATGTCCACCATCTCATGAAACCTGCATAATTGGTGCACATGATAAAAATTATATCAATTACAAATCAGCACTATGCATTGTAAGAATAACATCATTATTTCCTCCTTTGAGTTAGGATTTCCCAATTTATGTCAATTAGGAATAATTTATCTCATTACCCAAACTTGGGTTATGATTTAGCATCATATTGCCCAAGATTAGGGTTTCATACATTACAACCCAAGATTAGGGCTCCACATATCTTTATCCTATATCAGTATAGGATTTCATATCAAAGTGTCACATATCAGCGCATAGCACTACCATGAATCAAGTTTTACATCAAATCATTGTATTAAGGTTTCATTTTGACCTTACCCTTGTCTAGGGTTCCACATGACATCACCCTCACTTTAGGGTTTCATATGGCTTCACCCTTGATTAGGGTTTCTCATAACATCATTCTCAATTAGGGTTTACTATTCACATGCAAACAAGGTTTATTATTGAAATACCCTGAATTAGGGTTTCTCATGTCATTACCCTAAATTAGGGTCATACCATTACCATAGATTAGTGTTTCACCTATCATTGCCCTCAATTAGGGTTAGGGTTCATCAACCTTCCTAATTATGGTTCTTGATCTCTTTATCAAGGATCATACCCTAATTACACATTCATTCATGTTGGAAGTGTTAAGACTTAACCACTACATAATTATCATTCATGTAGGAAGTCCTCTCTCTCTCATACTCTATAAGATGATACTTACTTCAGATTTGATTAGATTAGGTCAACTCAACTTGAATGAAAGTTGACACAATGTATTATGTCATTACTCCTATAATCATTAAAGATTAATCATTCAAGAGATACTAATCACCCTATCTTATTAAGGGTACAATTACTATAATCACCCTTGATTTACATCATGTAATGATCAATTAAACAATTGACCTTTAATCACCTTAATTGTCCATACGGTTTTGGTTAATTACTTCCAAACGGTCTTGGTCACTTAGACCCCAAACAGTCTTGACCAACCAGACCTCAAATGGTCTAGCTTGAAATACCTCCAAACGGTCTAAGACCGTTTAGACCTCCAAACGGTCTTGGTCTAATGGTTTGAAACAGTTTAGCAAAGTTGGTGCTTGAAACCATTTAGAACATATGTACTTGGGATCGTTTGAGTCTCAATTGGTTTGGGATCGTTTGGTCCCAAACGGTCTTGAGACCGTTTGGTCCAAACCTCCTCAAAACCGTTTGGACCAAAAATGGTCTCAACCACTCATATTGATTTAGGATTTCCAAGATTAATTCCTTCATCAATTGAATCCATGTAAATACTCATCAATTGAACCTAATCACCATACTCAAATTGAGCTTAATGAATCATCTTTCAATTGATTAGACTTTCAATTGATCATCAATTAGGGTTGAAATTGATGAACTTTCAATATTTGTCATTGTGGAACTAATTGCTTTGAAATTTTTGGACCATCATTCAAATTGGGCATGACCTGACCCCAAACGGTCTTGAGACCGTTTTCCCCATCCCATCAGTTAAAATTGTGAAATTCAATTAGGGTTTGGATCATTAGATTGATCAACAATTGAACTATTGATTGCATTACCATTTGCTATCTTTGGACCTTCAAAAACTCAACCATACTCAACCCTAGACCTCCAAACGGTCTTTGTTGACCTCCAAACGGTCTTGAGACCGTTTGGGTGATCTCCAAATGGTCTTGAGACCGTTTGGGTTAATCAACCCAAAGATTTAATTCATTCAATTGCAAAATCAGCACTTAACCCGATTAGGGTTTCTAATTGGATGATTGTCCATATATTGATTCAATCAATTGGAACCATTAGATCCTCATCCAACATGTACTAGGGTCCTGACCTCAAATGGTCAACCCATCCATATGGTCAACTCATCTAAATGGTTTGGGGTTCAAGACTCTAAATGGTTTGCAAACCGTTTAGTCACCAAACGGTTTGGTGAAACCGTTTGGACCAAAGTATTAAAACCGATTGTAAGGGAAACTTGTTGGAATATGTGCCTAATATGATGTCATCATCATCTACCTTCGTTAATTCAAAATATACTACCATTTTCATGGTAATTGCAGCAATGGATCAAGAGAATTTCAAATAGAACAAAACGTTCAACAAATAATGGAGATTTGAATGCAATAACAATATTTAAGGGTTTGAATTATATAACCCGCCTCCAATTGAGATTCAAAGCTTGGATATTCACGTCAAAAATGGTGGAGGAAGCTTTTGCAACTCTCCCAAGGCTCGTCCTCAAGCTTTGGAGTGAAAAGATTGGCTAGGATTGAAGATGGAGTGAAATAGAGAAGAAATCATGCATTGTTTTGTGATTTCCACCATGAAATCAAGGTGAAAGAGGATCAAGAAGTTTACCAACAGGTTGGGGGTCGTCCTCCTACTTCTCCTAGCTCCCTTGGTCGTTTTTTCAAGAAAAGAGAGGAAGTGGTTTCGAAAAATCCTTTGATTTGGGTTGTAAAAGGTGTTTTTATAAGAAAATCAATGAGAGAGAAAATGCCTTATAAAAATCTTTTAATTCCAAAATTAGTGTCGCCTCTTCCCCCTCAATTCCTTGGCCACGAAGACATCTTCTCCCACTTGCAAAACTTCTTCATTATCCAAGAATTAAAAGAAAAGAAATTAAGCACCTTAATCATATTATACTAATATCCCCTTTTTAGTGGATAATTCTTTTTATTAACTTCATGTGAGTGGGCTTTCCACTCACTCAAGATATTTTCATGCCTTTGCAAGGCACAAGCTCGTACAAACCTTTTGCAAATTCATCCCTCACCTTTTGGTTGAAGGGTTCTTCAATTAATATATTTATTTTTGCATAAAATTGAAATAAAGTTCCTTTTATGCTTAAATCTTGATTATTTTAATATCAAGATTCTCTCTCCTCCAAAATAATTCAAATGAGGCGCCCCTCTCATTTTATTTTCTCTAAATGAAGCTAAGAAACATGGGGGACCCTCTAGAAGTGGTATTTTGCATATTGAACCCTAGGTTTTGGGTAAATTGCACATTACACCAAAACTAGGTTTTAATGCCCAAGGATTGCTCAACAAGCTTTATCTTGGTGCTCAAGCTTGTGGAAAACATACCACTACATAATTATCATTCTTATGATGCTTCAACATCTGAGAAACATTTTATCATGTACAATTTGCAAGTTAACCCCTCAACATGGGTAATTTGCACTTTGGTTTAAAACTAACAAAACAATGTTTCAACATTATTCAATAAGGACTAAAATTGAAATATAAGTTCCTCTTGAGCCTTAATTACTTTCCAAGAAATATGAACAAACATCTAATCAACATTATTAAGCAAAACATCTAGGGTTTGAGCATAATCCAGGCCAGGGATGTTACAAATTATCCACCCCTTATAAGGATTTCGTCCCCGAAATCATCAACAAAAACATTTAAGCGAAAAAGAGTAGGGTATTTCCTCCTCATCTCTTCCTCTAGTTCCCATGTAGCTTTTTCAATGTCACGGTGATTCCAGAGGACTTTTACAAGACAAATGTCTTTCTTTTTCAACTTTTTAATTCTTTTATCAAGGATCGTCACATGTCCTTCAACATATGATATATCATTATTTAATTCTACCTCCACAGGTTGTAGAACTAATTATGTGTCAGGGTGACACTTCCTCAACATAGAGATGTGGAACACTGGATGCAACTTATGCAACTCAGGTGGTAACTCCAGCTTATAAGCTACCTTTCTAATCCGTTCAATGATTGGATAAGACCCCATAAATCTAGGAGCTAACTTTCCCTTCCTTCCAAATATAAGGACTCCTTTCTGGTGAAACCTTGAGATAAACTCTATCTCCAACTTGGAATTCTAAAGGTCTTTGCCGTTTGTCGGCGTATGATTTCTATCTATCTTTTGCAGTCTTTAACTGTTGTTGTATTACTTTAATCTTCTCAGTTGTCTGCTGCACTAGCTCAGGACCCAAAAGTTGATTTTCTCCAGTTTCATACCAATATAAAGGAGATCTATATCATCTACCATATAATTCTTCATATGGTGGCATGTCAATACTGTGCTGATAGCTATTATTGTAAGCAAATTCTATCAAGCTCAGGTGTAGATCCCAACTTCCTACAAATTGAAGGACACATGCCCTAAGCAAGTCCTCCAAAGTTTGTATGGTCCTTTCAGATTGTCCATCTATATGAGGGTGAAAGGCAGTACGAAACCTTAACTGTGTACCCAAAGCTTTATGAAGTCATTCCCAAAAACGACTCGTGAATTGGGGACCTCTATCAGAAACAATGGTAGCTGGAACCCCGTGCAACCGCACTATCTCATCAACATATAAATATGCCAGCTTCTCAGCACTATAGGTTGTTTTGATAGGTAAGAAATGTGTTGTCTTTGTTAACCTATCGACTACCACCCATATGGAATCATGACCTTTGGTTGTTCTAGGCAAACCAACCACAAAGTCCATGGTTACATGATCCCATTTCCACTGTGGTATAGGAAAAGATTGCATTGTTCCTGCAGGATCTGATGTTCAACTTTAACCTACTGACACACCAGACACCACATAACAAACTAAGCTACATCTTTCTTCAATCCAGGCCACCAATACATGTCTTTTAAGTTATGATACATTTTGGTGCTCCCGAGATGCATAGAATACATAGAAGAATGAGCTTCTTCCAGAACTAACTTTCTCAAGTCATTGGCATCAGGTACTACCCTTCTATCATGGTAACAGACTACCTAATCCTCTGACTTATGAAAGCCATCTCATTTCTCACTACCATATTCTGACCTAATCTGTTGAACTACAACATCAGCTTGCCAGACTTCTTTAATCTGTTGTCTCAGAGTTGGTTTTATGTGCATATCAGCTAACAACCCAGCTAACAATGATACTTTAAACTGTACATTGTTTTGCCTCAAGGATATAAACATATCCCTCTCAGAACACACTAAAGAATTAAACTGTGCTTGATCTAAGGTTGGTGTTGTTGATTTTCTGCTTAAGGCATCAGCAACCACATTAGCCTTTCCTGGATGATAATCAATTGTACAATCATAGTCCTTGATTAACTCCATCCAGCGGTGTTGTCTCATGTTCAGCTCATGCTATGAAAAGATATACTTTACGTTCTTATGGTCTGTGAAAATCTAGAATGTCTCTCCATAGAGATAATGTCTCCAGATCTTCAAAGCATGGGCCACAGTAGCTAGTTCTAGATCATGTGTAGGATAATTCTCCTCGTGTTTCTTAAGCTGCCGAGAAGCAAAAGAAATCAGTTGCTTATCCTACATCAACACACATCCTAAACCATTCTTAGATGCATCACAGAAAACTATGTACCCCATTCCCTGCTCAGGTAACACTAGCACATGTGCACTTGTCGACCTTTTTTTCAACAACTGAAAGGAATGTTGACACTTGTCATTCCAGATAAAAGGAACCTCTTTTCTGGTCAACTTGGTTAGGGGTAAAGCTATAGAACTAAAGTTCTTAATGAACCTCCTGTAATAGCCTGCCAACCCTAAGAAACTACGTATCTCCATCGGTGTTTTCATCTGTTCCCATTACAGGACAAATTCTACCTTCTTAGGATCAACAGAGATACCTGAGGTAGATATTATGTGTCCTAGGAAAGAAATTTCTGGTAGCCAGAATTCACATTTGCTAAACTTAGCATACAAATTATGCTCTCTTAGCAAAATTAGAGCCTGACAGAGGTGTTGCTCATGTTGTTGAGCATCTCTACTGTATATCAAGATGTCATCTATACAAACTACTATACACTGATCAAGAAAAGGTTGAAATATTCTATTCATGAGTTCCATGAATGCATCTGGTGCATTAGTTAGTCCAAACGACATAACTATGAACTCATAGTGACCATACCTTGTCCTAAAGGCAGACTTAGGTATGTCACCCAGTAAAGGTAGAAGCTGAATTTTTCCACCTGTAGGAGCCCCCAACACAATGCCAGTATTAGTGGTAGGGCCTTCGATGCTATGGTATGAGAGTAGGACATGATACAAGTGTGGAAAGGTTGGGCATACCAAGTAGTTTTGTTCCATGAAGGATGATGAGGTGACCCAATAGTTGAGACAGAGCCGACATGGCTCACAGAGGCAGCAGTTTGGTAGTGGTGGAGGATGAGGACTTGAACAAGCATCGCAGTCTGGTTCGTCAACTTAGGCCAACAGAGGATGGGGACGAATACATGTAACAGCCAAATTCTATGCTACGAGTCAGTCAAAAGCAGTGGTCAATGTGTGAGTTGTGACATGTTAGATGGAGTTATTTCATTCTGATTTGTCTTCTTCTTGTTTCATATCTATTTTTATTGACCCAGGTGCGACACACGCCTTTATCAGTTGAGAAGTGATTGATAGTTGTTGTTTGCCTATTAGTCATAGGTAGGATAGTCTTCATTTAGAAACCCCATTATCTGGTGTCGCGGTGTTGCGGGAGGTGTGTCCTTCCTGTGTCCTTTCTTTTTCAAGGCATATCATTCAAGTGGATCTCTTACCACTTAATATGCATGGATTTGATGTGATCTTTGGAATGGACTCCTTGGATAAGTATTAGGTGGTCTTGGACTGCAGTTCCAAGGTGGCAACATTTGTGGATGATGAGGTCACATGGGTCTTCCAAGGAGATAGGAAGATTCTTCTAATGTGCCTGGTGTTGACAATGGTGGAAGAGAAGATGATGAGATAGGGTTGCGAGGCATTTTTGGCACATATGATGGATATTAAGGTGAGGAGTCATAGTATTCAGGAGTTTCCAGTTGTCTATTAGTTCAAGGATGTGTTCCTAGATGAATGCCTAGGTGTTCCTCCACCCCAGGAGATTGACTTTGAAATCAATCTAGTCTTAGGTACACAGCCGATAGCTCAGACACCAGACAGGATGGTTCCATCTGAGATGGAAGAGTTGAAGAAATAGTTGCAAGAGCTGCATCAGAAAGGTTTCACCATGCCAAACACGTCTCCATGGGGTGCACCCGTGTTGTTTGTAAAGAAGAAAGATGGATCCATGTAGCTATGTATAGACTACAAACAATTGAATAAGGTGAGGATAAAGAATAAGTATCCCTTACTGAGGATTGATGACCTATTTGACCAGTTGCGTGGTGCCACAATGTTCTCGAAGATAGACATGAGATCGAGTTATCACCAATTGCGTATCAAGGCGGATGACATACCTAAATCAGCTTTTAGGATGAGGTATATTCATTACGATTTCATGGTTATGCCTCTTGGTCTAACCAATGCACCATCAATGTTCATGGACTTGTTGAACAAAGTGTTCTGGACGTTTCTTGATCAGTTTGTGCTAGTCTTCATATATGACATCTTGATATATAGTCGGGATAACTAGCAGCATGAACAACATCTTCGTCAGGCATTGACTGTGTTGAGACAACATCAGTTGTATGCCAAGTTCAGCAAGTGTGAGTTCTGACTAAAGGAGGTGTCCTTCCTAGGACACGTGATATATGCTGAGGGTGTTCATGTGGATCCCAAGAAGGTTGAATATGTGATAGGATGGGAACAACCAAAGACCCTGACATAATTATGTAGTTTTTTGGGTTTGATAGGATACTACAGGAGGTTCATTAAGAACTTCAGCTCAGTGGCATTGCCCCTAACAAAGCTGACAAGGAAAGATGTGCCATTTATCTCGGATGACATATGTCAACGCGTCTTTTAGTTATTGAAGGAGAAGTTTACAAGCGCACCAATGCTAGTTTACCCTGAGCAAGGGAAAGGATACGTAGTTTTCTATGATGCATCAAGGAATGGCTTAGGTTGTGCACCGATGCATGATATGAATGTGACCTCTTTTGCATCACAATAGTTTAAGAAGAACGAGGAGAACTACCCAACCCATGATCTAGAGTTAGATGTAGTGGTTCATGCTATGAAGATTGAGAGACACTACCTTTATGGTGATAAGTGTCAGATCTTCACAGAACACAATAACTTAAAGTACATCTTCTCACAACAGGAACTAAACATGAGGAAAAAATGTTGGATGGAGTTAAGCAAGGACTATGATTGCACCATTGATTACCATCCATGAAAGGAGAATGTTGTAGTAGATGCTCAAAGAAGGAAGTCTTCTTCATCATCATCTGTGGAGAAGGCACAATTGTGTTTCTTGGTGTGCCATAAGAGAGACATGTTGTTCTCCTTGCGTCAGATGAATGTGAAGCTAGAGGTCTCCTTGCTAGCAGGTTTGTTGGCATAGTTGTAGGTGAAACCTACACTGAGGCAACAGATCAGAGAGGCATATCAGGTCAATACTGTCATACAACATATACGAGCAGAGTTTGGCAGCAAGAAGCATGATGGTTTTTATGCGGCAAATGATGGGACAGTGTGTTACCATCGTAGAGTTGTGGTTCTTGATGTTGATAATATGAGGAAGATGGTTCTGGAAGAAGCTCACTCATCTATGTACGCTATGCATCCAGGTAGCACCAAGATGTACCACAGCCACAAGGACTTATATTGGTGGCCTGGCTTAAAGCATGATGTGGTTGAGTTTGTTGCATGATGTCCAGTGTGTCAATAGGTTAAAGTAGAGCACAAAAGCCTACAGGGACATTGCAACCATTGCCTATACCACAGTGGAAATGGGATAATGTTAAAATGGACTTTGTGGTTGGTCTCCCTTGGATAGCTAAAATCCATGATTCCATTTGGGTGATTGTTGATAGGTTGACCAAGTCAGCACATTTCCTTCATGTGAAGACAACATATACAACATAGAAGATCACCGAGATATATGTCGATGAGATAGTGTGTTTGCATGGTGTCCCAATAACTAACATATAAGATAGAGGCCCTCCGTTTACAAGTCACTTTTGGGAGCGTTTGCACATGGCTTTGGGTATACAATTAAGGTTTAGTACTGTTTTCCACCTGCAGATAGATGGTCAGTCCAGAAGGACCATGCAGACCTTGGAGGATCTATTAAGAGCTTGTGTCTTACAGCTCTTGGGTAGTTGGGACATCCACCTTAGTTTGATATAGTTTTCTTATAATAACAGTTGTCATAGGAGCATTGTCATGGCACCATATGAGGCGTTGTATGGGAGACATTGCAAATCTCCATTGTGTTGGTATAAGATAGGTGAATATCGTCTTCTTGGTCTTGAGCTTGTACAGTAGATGACAAAAAAGATCAAAGTGATTCAACAACAGTTGAAAGCACCCCAGAATAGACATAAGTCATATGCTGACAACCGACATAGACCCTTGGAGTTCTAAGTGGGAGATCGAGTGTATCTTAAAGTCTCGCCTTGGAAGGATGCTTTAAGGTTTGGCAAGAAGGGTAAGTCGAAACCCAGGTATATGGGACCTTACCCTATGGTGGCATGTTTTGCGAAGGTGGCCTACAAGTTGGAGTTGCCACATGAGTTGCATAGGTCCCATCCAATGTTCCATGTGTCCATGTTGAGGAAGTTCCACCCTAATCTCAAGTTAGTGATTCAGCCAGTGGAGGTTGAGTTGGAAGAAGATATGTCGTATGTGGAAGGACCCATGTTGATCTTGGATATAAGAGTGAAGAATTTGAAGAAGATGTATATAGTGTCGATGAAGGTTTTGTGGCATCATCATGGCATTGAGTAAGCCACATGGGAACTCGAGGAAGAGATGCATAGGAAGTACCCATCTCTTTTCACTTAGGATTTTGGGGGTGAAATCCTTGTTAAGGGTTTATGGCTTGTAAGACCCCTGACTTGTGTTTCAGGTTAACCCTATTTGTTTTGCTTTGTTAAGTTCTTAGAACCTTTATCTAATCCTTTTAGATGCTTTAATATCTTGTGGAGAGATTAAATATCCAATTTGAGTTTGTTTGGATGACATGTGTGCTTTATGTGCTTGTTTTGGACCAAGTTGCAATTTACCCATTTTGAGGGTTATCTTGTAATTTGGAAAGAAATAGTGTGTACCTTATCCCTCTTGGAATCATGAGAGATAGTTTGATACTTTGATGTGCCTTGGTTGAGTGGTGGCATCACTAGAGGTGATTAGGGTTTTTAGGGTTTCCATGGTTTTGACCCATGTGTGCTTTGTTGGTTTTTCTCTACTTATGTGGGTGATTTGGGTGTGTCTCGACTTAGACACCTTCCTTGGGTGTGTATTATCTCTACCATAATGGTTTGAGGTGGTATGGGTCGAGACAATTTGTCCTTTTGTGGAGTGTCTCCACCTAGTGTGCATGGGAACCTTTGTCTCAACCAGGGTGATGCTTTGCTCTTGTTTCGACCTCCTTGAGGTGTTGGGACCAAAACCATGTGTTGGGGACTTAAGTGGTTGAAACCCAACATAGGTTGTATCATTATCTCATGAATTCAAGGCTTAAGTGGTTGCATGTTGGTTTCTTGGATGGACAAGTGTCCCTTTGGTGCCTTTAGGTGTTGACACATCACCCCTCAACCTACCTCCCTCCTCCTTTGGTATATAACCCCTTTTCTATTTATGCAAGTGAAACTTTCATCCATCTTCCTTCCTCAACCTCTCTTTCTCATCCTTTTAGCCTTGAGGATCAAGAAGAACTATTCTTGGAGCTCCTGGTGGTTGAGATCCTTTGCAAATGGTGACTCTTACTCATCTTCAACCTTGGTAAGTGTATGTCTTTCTTTTATGGCATTTTCCCTGGATCTTCTACCCCATATCCATCTCTTTTCTCATCCTTATACTATGTTTGACATGGTAGCCTTTCTTGAGAGTAAACTCCTCATTACAAGGGTCATAGATCATGTTTTGACAAGGTGGTACCCAAGTGAGAGGAAGTTTCTTCTCTCTCTTTTCTCCCTTCTTCGTTTGGATCAGCCTAGGGTTCTTTTATCACCTCTTCTTGAGCAATCTTTGACCTTTGTGCCTTCTCCTTCTTGATGTGTTCTTGTGGTTGAAAGTGGATCCTTTGATGGAGCTTCATCATCCTTGGTGATTGTGTGCTTGGAGCTTGTGAGCCTTGGAGTGATCGTCCTTAAGGTAGGTGATATAACCATCTACCTCTCTATTATTGCACCTTGCTTTACATGCATGTTTATATTTCTCTCTCTAAACCATTACCCTAATATACTAGTAGATGATATCGTGTTCTAGATCTTGAATGATAATGTTTATTATGCTTGGTTTTCATGGAATCCAAAACCCTAATTTGTGGTACCCATTTTTGAGATGATAATGAGAAAGATGGTTCCCTCTTATCTTTTGACCTTGGTTTTGGTCACATGCATGATGTCCATGTGTCTTGATGTATCTTGAAGCCTAGGTTCTATTTTGGAGGTGCTAAATGTGATTTATTTCTTTTGCATGAGGTTCTTTCATGGCGGTTTCATGATGCATGTTCCTAGTATTTTTGGTGGCCGATTTTGTGTGAGTTTTCCTCCTTGAAGATGATGGTTTTCCTTTCTATTGCATTCTATTTTGGACATGGTATAGCTTCTATTTTGATCTTGTTTAATTTTGTTTGAGTGATGGTTCCTTGCCTTGATGGTAGCTTTACCTTAGTGGTCGCTACACCATGTTTCTTCTTGGGTCAAGAAACTTTGATCCTTGGTTATTTGCTCGAGATGAAGTACCTATTTTGGGTCGAGATAACTATTAGTCCCGGTCGAGATGTCTTGCCTTGTTTTGGTTATGACCAATGCTTTAGTTTCAGTTGAGACTTGCCTTTGGTTTTGTGGTCAAGACTTGCTCCTGTATGAGGTCGAGACATGCTTTCCTAGGATGGTCAAAACCCTAATTCTTGTCGTGGTCGAGACAACTTATAGTGTCACAGTTGAGACACCCTTTGTGTGGTGGGTCGTGATACATATGAGTGGTGGTCGAGACACCATGCCCTGTCACGGTCATGACACTAGGTGAGATGGTGGTCGCAACCATTGGTTGGCATGAGGTCACGCCACTTGGATGGTGTGTGGTCGTGACATATGTATGCCACAATAAAATGATACACATACACATGTATATGATAGTGATACCTAGTGCTGTTGACATAATGCTCTAAGCATGGTTAATTAATGATGTTTCTTAACCCTACTATGCTCCAAGAAAGTGGGATGTTGTGTACCTAGGGTTTGGAGATTGAATACAACTATAAAACCCTAATTGGCCATGTATGGAGCCCTAACCCTAATGTTGAGCCATGTGCTGTGTTTACTTCTCTCTCTTGAAGTGGTTATCTTATTATGATGTTTTCTCTCTCCTATTTATAAGCTTATAACCTTGTAGGTGACATGAACTTGAATATCATAGTTTGTGTACGCTATGATGGTGACCATATGACACAAGGTAATGGTTGTAGTACTTGATGAGACATGATGAGATCATACAGATGTGATGGGTCCTATGACCTGGTGATGGCTTGATGTCTATTGTGAGGTGTTGTCCTCTGGTGATGTGATTGATGGATTGATATCCCATAGTGATGAAACATTGGTGATGGCCTTGTGAATGGTAGTGCTACAAGTATCATGTAGAGATGATGTGACTAGTTCACACCTTATGCATTTTATATCTTCTAGAGTTGCACTATTCCCCTATCTTTGTAGAGTTTGTTTTGGATTTATACATTATAACTTGATTGATGCTAAAAGATACCCAATTGGCTTAATTAATAAAGTGAAACCCTAGTTATGTAGGTGCCTTATGCCATAGATCCTTTTTAGTGTCAGCTTTAATTGTTGGATTGGTGAAATGAGTATAACTTAGAGCACATATTTTTGAACATGAGGGGGTGCAAGTTGAGCATCTCCTTACGTCCACAATTACAGGTGATGTGAGACATCCATGCATGAGCTTCTCTCCTTGTGATATGAATATCCATGCATGATCCTGTTCTTCTAGCGCCATACCTGTACCAAGGTGGGCTAGGTGTTCCATACATATATGGATGGCCATGCATGAACCAATCCCCCAGTTTGACTATATGTCATTGTTTCAGTTGTCTTATATGTCTCTATGGTGTTTTATCTTGTGGTGACCAAGAGGTGTTAGGGAGGTCGTGGATTCTGACTCTTCCATTGACCTTGTGTGGAACCCATTTCAACTTAACAATGGTGGGTTGGATTTGGGTGATATGACTTAAATCCCTAGGGCAATAATAAAAGATGTAATAGAGTCATGTAGCATATGTTGCATAGGGACAAATATGAATAACATAGGATGATTTCTTTGCCTTATCTTTGTATTGAGTTCTTGAATTATAATACGGTAAGAGAAGTCAAATGTTATACACGTTCTTCATATTCCTTTTTAGAAAATTAAGTGTTCTACTGCTCAGTGGTAGCTGCCTAATCTTGTTTAATCTGCTTTATATGTTGGACACATATCGTTTAGTTGAATCTATACAACCTGCTAGTTATTTGTGCTTTAATAGATGTTGGCAAAGAGTTATGTCTCCCGCTGGGACGTTTGGTCCCACCCCTAGGTTTTCCACATATTTTAGGTGGTCGTGCACGAAGAGGCATAGATCATGTAGCTAAGGAAGAGCAACAACAAGAGTAGTAGCTGATAAGGTTGGATGTGTTTCTAGTCTTTTGATGATAGAGTCCTTGAGTCCTCTAGGTACACTCAGGTCGTTGGAGTTTTTTGATGTGTTTTGTAGAGATGTTACTAGTATGAGGTTTTTGGGCTTGTGAGTCATGTATATAAGATATCACATGTGTATATGTGTATATGTGGAATAGGCTTTTCATGTAACAGATTGATGACATGAATGATGATGTAAGCACCATGGTATATGTTATGTGATACATGTGTCCTGTTGAGGACTTATATGTGAAGGTTTCCAATTTGAGTTGCTTTGTGCAATCAGTTTAATTTCCTGAGTTTTCTGGTAATCTGCTTGTTTAGTGATGTTTTCTACATTTAGGTTTGAGTAATCTTGTTTGTGGCACGTCAGGGCGTCACACATGAAAAAGTCAAACTCATCATATCCTATAAAACTAAAACACATCTTACCCTTAGATATCTTCAAAGTTTGGGTGGGGGCATAAAATCATACATGGCTTCAACTCCTAGATGTACATCTCAGTGGAGGTTAATTCTTTGACGGAACAACTACATTCTCACCCTAAATGATCACACCATCTTGAACCAATAATCACAAACACCTTCCTAGTTAGTACTATCAACAACATATGGTATGTAGCTATCCCATATGGTAAACCATCCTTAAACAAAGTGGTCATCTATAATGAACTAACATGTTTAGGCATATGTTTATCCTCTTTCCCTTGGGTTCTTGGTAACAATTTCAACATCACACACCTCACCCATCAATGCTCCACTACATACAATAACATCACCTCACACATGAATTCAGCCAATGATTTCATCTATCTCCATAACCTTACTGACCTCAACTCTTCCAGATATGGTTATACATGGTCTAATAACATAATCTCCCCTCCCTTTATGAAATTGGATAGATTCCCATGTAACCTAGGCTAGTCTACCATTTACCTTCTTTCAACATCCTATCTTGGACCAAAATATATTTTAGATATAACCCTTGCAACCTAGACACTATACAATCATCTTGGGTGCACAAATCCATTATATTTGAGTGCATTTTCCTAAACATCCCTCATATAATAGAACCACATTTAAGTGTGGTCTAACTCCACTAGAGACTCTCAGAATCCTACCAGAAGCCTAACCTTACACCTTAAATCATTCTACTCAAACATCAAATACTGGCATTCATTCACTTTTGTATCCCTTGATAAAAACATCAACAATCTCTCCAAGATCATTAATGAAAATCCCTTGGTAAAAATATGCTCACCCCCTTCATTCCAACGCCCTCACACCTAACCCTCCAAAAATCTACCAAATACTTAGATGAACTCCTAGATTAACAAGATAACTACTGGAAGAAATGATAAGAAATTAAGTAGTTGGGGGAGGGTGACAAAAATATAACATTTTTCGACAATGTCATCTCAACACACAAAAGATACAACTCTATCAATCCTTCTCATCAATATCACCTTCAATTGACACAAACCCCCTATCATAAACCACATCATCTCACTCTTTTAAACCTCATTATTAAATATCAATTTAATTGCAATCACCTTTTTTCACTTAAACCAATAATGATTTATATCCTTTACTATCATGGACTCATTTTCTCTTACAAATCTCTTCATTGTTGAGGAAATCCATACTTCCTTATAAACATTAAACTAGATAAATCCCATGGACCTGACGGTTTCTCTACATCTTTCTTTATACATTTTTTTTGAAACAACTTCATGGGTATTTTTAGTTGTATCCACTCATACCATGACCCTAAATCCTTGTAGAACGAATAATGGAATACACCATTCCCTTATATCATAGCTAAACAATTTGAACCTCATTTCCAAATATTGACTGATTAGTCTTCAAATAGTAGTTACATAATTATATCAAAGGACCTTAGCACTAGACTATCCCCACACTTGAACTGTGTTGTATCAAAAAACTAATTCACATTTATCAAAGGGCTCCACACACACGATGCATACCTCACTTCTACCAAGATCATCCATCAACACCAATAAAATTATATTCACTTAAATATCTTAGAAATAGATTTTCAAAAAGCTTTCAGCCACATCAAATGGTTGTTCTTTGGAAAATTCTAAAAGGGCATGGTTCTTTATCACAACTTGGATCAACATGTTGAAAGAGTGTGTCACTTTATGATCCTTATTTATTCTCATTCACTATTCCCTATTCGCTTACTTTAATACCATAAATGTCCTATGATAAGGTGATCCCTATCACCTTTTCTTTTAAATCCTAGTCACACAATGCCTTTGTGAAATGATACACCTTGTCAACTCACTTAACCTCTTATACCTTATAACAACTCTATAACCTTAGCTAACATGTTTTGTCTAAGGATATCTTCTCTTCATAAAACCTACAAAAAAGAATATTATCAATATTAAAATAATTTTGTGCATATTCTAACATATCTCAGAGCTGAAGATTAACTACAAAAAGTTGTCCCTTCTTATTTTCCACACACCTAAAAATGACGTCCTATTCTTTTCAATTATTCTCAAATATAACACAGATTTCTTCCCCACCAAATACCTAAGGCTCTCATCAAATGTCCAACCTACAAAATAAATTTTCTAGAATCCAATCATCGATGTAAACCTACAACCACTAATTGGATCAACTTGTCCCTCTCCTTGACTGGTCGCCTAACCCTGGTTAATTCCATTCTTTCAAATATCCCTACATACTATATTAGCTAGATTCTAATTACATATAAGGTCATCAACATCGTGGATAAGTTACATGGTGATTTTGTGGGGAATTACAAGAATTTTCATCTCATTTCATGGGACACTATGCCTCCCTAAATCCAACCCGAAAGGTGGGGTATAATGAACTTGAAGACCATACTTTTTTTACATAAAGAGTTTGTACACCCTCCATCATAAACTAGAAATCCCCTTGGTATAAAATCATTCCTTCAAATTTCCACAAACACAATATGTTCTAGAATTACTATCCCTAAACATAAATGCTTCATGCTAGACCCATCCAAGTCAATCAAAGTCTGGTTCACCTGTGGCGAATTCATTCCGAGGGGATCCACAATGGAACCCAAATCCCTTTATTGGAGATTTACGAGTCTCACTATTGAGTTAATCCCTCACCAGCTTAAGTGTGATATATTATCCATAATACACACACACACACACACACACACACACACACACACACATATATATATATATATATATATATATATATATATATATATATATATATATAGGCTTCATTCTACAGTGTGTCTCTCTCTGACGCCGATCATGCATCAACAATTAAGAATCGCGTCAAAATGACCCAGTGGATAATTGGAGGCCACAAATCGTACATGACTAGAAAATGTGAAAAATAAGTCTGATCATTGGTCGCTTGTTTTACGAGCCAATTTTAAGTAGACTGCTGTTTATGTTTGGTATTTTAACACTGCTTAATCTCTACCAAATGTTGTCATAATGTTTTGTTATGTTGTTTTATCACTATTTTTAGAAAGCCTTTCTGGCACCTTGATACTAAACTCATTATTCTCCTTTTCATACGGTTCCTATGATCAAATGAACTGCTTATCAGCCAAAATTTACACAAAAGATCTATACATTGACCTTTTTCCTTCATATTCTATTGGGATATCATAGAAAACTCCTATACACATTCATATTCTTCCCATTCGCTAAACCCCTATGACAACATTTTTCAGTACTTTGCCACACATGACATTTGTTTAGAGGAGACACTCCAAAACAGTTAATATAACACTCTTTCTAGTCACCCTAAGTAGACATGAAAAGGTTATTTATCACGTATTTAGTTGAAAAGAAATCAAAGACTTTTCGATAACAAGTAGACAACTACACGGATTACGACTTTTAGTCTTGATATTGATATTGTCTAATTATCTTGTAGATAGTTGTCTTGATTATTATTGGTCTAATTTGTATGATCACCCCAACTAGAAGATGTAACACTCCTAGTCTAGAACATGCTGCCGCTGTTCAAGTCTATCCTCTACTCTGTTCATGGATGTTACACCAGATGTTCTAGAGCCGAACCCCACTACATGATCATCAGTTGTTATCTTATAACAACTTAGGGATTATACGTGGAGTTTCCCCTCCATTATGTTAGGGATATATTTAAAGGCACGCCCTTAGGTTGCACTTTTTACATACTTAGACGTTCTGTATCTTTTTAGGCTTGGGCATAGGTTGAGTTTTGCTCGATCTAACCTGAATAGACCCAACTCAAAATGAACCCAGATTTGAAGATCCAGATCCATCAAACCAAACCCGAAACCAACCAAACTGACTAGAACCGAAAAATAAAGAAATAATCTACTACAAATATTAGTGAAAGAACTTACAAACCCAAAACACAACCAGACCGAGCCAGACCCAAACTAGATAGGCCCGACTAGACCTGAAAGTAGAAAAAATACTCTATTACAATATTAGTGAAAAAAATTACAAATCCAAAACCCGATCCAACCAGACCCAACCCAAACTAGATAAATCCGACTCGACCCGACCCGGAATAAAATGGGCCCGACCCGACCCCCCCTGAAGACCAAACAGACCCAATAAAACCATATTTTCAGATAGGGTCCGGTAAAGTCAAGCCGGATCGCGTATTTTTGCCACCTCTACACTTATCCCATAATGGTTTTTGCTCCATCAAATGATTAACTTTCACTCTTACTCCAGCTCCTCGCGTTCCCACAACTAACTCTAGGTATTATATCAATAAACTGTTTCATTAAAATAAAACAGATTTCTAGCCGTAGCTGTGACGTTGGATCACGGTTCTAGACACACTTTCTAGAGTCTTAACCGGCAATGTCTGGTCGGTGGTTTCAAAGAAAGAAAAAAGGTGTTTTACAACTGGCCATCCGATATGTTTTGATCATCTTTTTAGTTTGTGATCATTTCGTTATCATACTTGCACATTTAATGCGCGTTGCATATTTGAAAGTTTCATGTGAATTGTATGCGAAGCTACATACACGGTCACCACTAACCTGAAAAGGACTTTCCTTCGTAGCCAGAAGACATTGGAAGTCGAGTAATGACTGCGCGCCTGACTCTTCAACTCATTAAATTCTTTCAGTTGACATGGCGGTAAGGTTGGACGCCTTCTTCTTATCCTCCAACTAATTGTCGTCCAAATAACGTGCGACGAGAAGAGGACAGTGTTGAATAAATTTAGGTTTTTACGTCGTTACATGCAACAACGACAGATGCAATTATTTTAACGATTACAGGCCATATCCTGATTAGAAGAAGAAGAATAAACAATACATGAGAAAGTAATCTGAGTTAGGAACATGACCAGATCGTTCGTTGAAAAACGAACACATTTTACTTAAAGAAATCAGCGCCGCGCAATCCTTCAGGACAAGCACCGTTCTCCCAGTCGACCTGGTCACGAACTTGAAGAGAAGCGTCACGTTTGCGTAGATGATGAACGTTGCAGATGAACAGATGCACCACCACCAGTGCAACCCAGCAATCGTAGGAACCACCGCCTATCAGGTTGCATCTTGAAGGAAGAAGGTGAACGACTTTGTCATTTCCAGGAGAGAGATCTCTAAGCGACAAGTAGGAGCGACGACTGCAGACTCCGAGATTAGGGCTAGCAAACACTCGTACAAACGACTGACGACTGTGTTCGAAAAGATGTGTTTAACACTAATGACCGGAGGCCTATTTATAGTTTTACACGCCCCACTAATCCTATTCCCATTAAGACGTGACTACTCGGTTGCTCTTGTACATATTGCAGTTTTTTTTGCAAAAGAAAAACTTTCCAGTTAGGATTAATAAATCCGAATAGGAAAGAAATAATTAATTAAATGAGTAATTAATTACGTAGTTGTATCCTAGTATAAAAAGAAGACGGAAGACGGAAAATATTCTCCACAACACAATCTATAAGCCACAAGCCCGAGCTCGTGGCCGGCCAGACCAGGCGTGGTGTGGCGTGTGTGTGTGTTGTGGTCACCCCACCCACCGAGGAGGTGAGCATACCCTCCTCCTAGGATCCCTTGGACACGCGTGCCCCATGTGATCCTACATATAAGGACCACAAAAGTTCTAGGAGTGAGCAATATAGGATAAAACTTCTTTTCCATTTGTACTAGAGACAAAACTACTTTTCTCACATGTACTAGCTGCACTACATTGGGCTTAACCCATACTATATACATGGCTGCTACAGTCATATATCTAACAATCCCCCACAAAGTCCAATGTATAGTGTGCTCTACCATTAAGTCCTCCATACCGTGCTTTCAGTAGATACCTTTCAGTTTGAATCTACCTGAGTTATCCAATTGTAACCCTTGCAGGTGCTAGGTGAAAAAAAGTCTTAAACCTGAACCTTTGGTACAAGAGTATAGGTAGGTAACAACACAATAAAGACATGGTAGAAAAGAAAACAATGCATTAAGGCCATGCATACAAAAAAGTATATCATGATTGATATTAGAGAACAACCCAAATCTCCTGTTGCGGCCTACACAACATCAATCACTTAGTTGGAGTCTCCAAGGATGTACTGCTAACATCCTGTACTAAGACTTGACACCATTCATAGACTAATCTCTTATTAACTTGCAGTCATGACACTAACATGTTTCCAAAAGATAGACATACAGATGCTAGAAGCATCAAACAAGAATACATAGTGTCATCTGATTCACCCGACAACTTGTTATTACCACATTGAACCCAATTTGTGGGATCTCCACTCTTTTGGGTTGGGTTGCTACTACCTGCAAATCTATAGGGGTTTCAGTCCCATCCCCAACCTGGATTTTTCCACTAAAGCCAAGGTAAGTCCTTTAGTGAAAGGATCAGCTGTATTATCTTTGATACTGACGTAGTCTACAACTACAACCCCATTAGACACTAACTCCCTTACAGATTTCAATCTTACTTGGATGTGTCTACGTTGTTTTTGATTGTACTTGGAACTCTTTATCTTAGCAGTAGTGCTATCACAGTGAAATGAAATTGCAGGAAGCGGCTTCGTTACCATAGGTAAACTGAACATAAGTCCATGTAGCCATTCATCCAGTTTCATCTAAACCACACAACTCTGCTTCAAAAGTGGACCGAGACAATATGGTCTGTTTCTTAGACCTCCAGGAAACAACTCCTCCTCCTAACATGAATACATATCCTGCGACACCATTACTCCCATAATTCACGGCAATCCAGCTTGCATCACTATATCCTTCGACTACAGAAGGATGTTTACCATAATGCAGCCCAAGGGAACAAGTTCCCTTGATATACCTCAGAACTCTATCAAGAGATTTCCAACGGGTCTTGTTGGGACAACTGATATATCTACTTAACTTGCTCACGACAAACATAATGTCTGGACGTGTGCAGTTCATAAGATACATCAAACTTCTAATAATATGAGAGTATCATAATTGAGACACTGGAACCCCAATCTCATTCTTGAACAAGGCCTTGGATGAATCATATGGAGTCTTAATAGGTTTACATGATGTGTACTCAAACCTCTCCAGTATCTTCTCAACATAGTGGGACTGTGAGAGAGTTATACCATTAGTAGACCTAATGATTTTAAGCCTTAAAATCACATCAGTGACACCCATATCCTTCATCTCAAACTTGCTACACAAGAATGACTTTTTCTCATTTACTACTTTCATATCAGAACTAAAAAGCAGGATATCATCGACGTATAAGCATAACAAAATGAATCCATCATTGACAATTTTGTAGTAGAGACACTTATCAAATTCATTAGAAACAAAGCCGAACGATGATATCACAGAATCAAACTTCTCATGCCATTACTTAGGGGCTTGTTTCAATCCATATAATGACTTAACAAGTTTACACACTTTCGACTCATTCCCATGACCCACAAATCCCTCAGTTGTTCCATATATATCTCTTCTTGAAGATCACCATGTAAGAACGCGGTCTTCACATCCATCTGATGGATATAGAGATTATAAATGGAAGCCAATGCTATAAGCACTCATATTATGGTCATACAAGAAACAAGTTAATATGTATCAAAATAATCTATTCCTTCCCTTTGTGTGTAACCCTTAGCAACTAACCTTGCCTTATACTTCTTGATTGCCCCTTCTGCATTAAGTTTCTTCTTAAAGATCCATTTGCAACCAACTACAGAACAACCAGGAGGCAAATCCACCAATTCCCAAGTTCCATTTGAGAGAATTGATCGAATTTCATCATTAACGACTTCTTTCCAAAACTTAGCTTCTGGAGATTCCATAGCTTGTTTGAAAGTGACAGGATTATCCCCAACATTGTAAGTGAGAAACTCACTTCTAAATTCCTTGGATGTCCTAGACTGTTTACTTCTCATTGGTTCAACTATTTCTTCAGAATCATCAAATTCAGAAACAACTTGTTCTGAGTCGCCCCCCACATTTGTCATCCTTTCCACGTTCTTGGGAATGGAACATGTGGTGAATGAATTCTCTTGAGATACTTCATTAGGCACACCCAATTTCATGGAAAACACATCCTCAAAGAATGTAGCATCACATAATTTCACAATTGTGTTGACCTCAATGCAGAGATATCAGATTTTAAAATCAAGAATCTGTGGCATAACTTGTCACTACATACCCCAAGAATATGGCATCAATCATTTTCGGTCCCAATTTCTTCCTTTTGTGTTCACAGACAAGTACCTTAGCAAGGCACCCCCACACTTGAAGATATTTGAGACTCGGTTTTCTGCCTCTCCATAACTCAAACTGACTACTCTCTACATGTTTATGAGGAACTCTATGCAGAATATGGCAAGCCGTATTCAAAGCTTCCTCCCACATGAAGTTAAGGTATGGATTAAAGAATTAACCGTATATATTAGGGTTCAGTTTTTACGTTCACCTATCCCATTATATGGTGAATAAGGAGCGGTAACCTCATGAACTATACCATGTGATTGGCAAAATTCTAAAAACAAGTTCGAGGTGTATTCTCCTCCCCTATCAAACCTTAATCGTGTAAGTATTTTGGGTTTGAGTTTCAGCTTCTTTCTTATAAATTTTAAATTTATCCAATACATTGTCTTTACTTCTAAGTAAAAAGACATAACAATATCTACTCGCATCGTTAATAAAAGTTATAAAATAACATTTTTGATCCCTAGTAGTAATTCCATTGAATTCACAGATATCTGTATGCACTAAATCCAAAATTTCCGAATTCCTATTCACAGAATGAAAGGGCTTCCTAGGCAGTTTATCTTGCACACAGATTTCACATTTGTTATTGCTAATTTCAGATTTAGGGATTAAATTTAGATTCATCATACACTTCATTGAGGCAACATTAACATGCACCAAACGTGAATTCCAAACATTGGATGATACAAGATTCATGCATACAGAACTATAATCATTCAAATTTAAAATGGAATTTGAAACAGGTTCAACATGAATCTTAAATAAGTTCTCCACATCTCATAAATACCCTTTGCCAAAAAATAAAGAATCACGAAGGCATGTAATAGTAAACTTATTACAATTGTAGTCTACTCTATAACCTCTTAACTAAAATTACGCCACTAAGGATATTGCGTCGAATGGTTGGAACATGTCTGGCCCTCTGAAGAGTCAACACCTTCCCTGAAGGGAACTTCAAGTCCATCCGTCCTTCACCTTTGACTTCTATAGAGCTGGAATCGCCCAAAGTCACGGATCGACCTCGAGAGGCCTGGTAAGACACAAACAAGGACTTATCATCACACACATGTACATTATCCCCAATGTCAATTATCTAATAAAGTGGTTCCAAAATAGAAAGGATTTCAGTTTAATAGATACATATCCATCACTGAGGTTCAAGGATGTAGTCATCATGTTAACCACAACCTCCTCAGTTGCAGATGCAGCAACTTTCTTTTCCTTCTTAGAAGGACAATCCTTGTTCCAGTGGCCAACTTGTCCACCAACAAGGTTTGTTCTTCAGTTTCTTCTGGATCTTGGCCTTAGGTTTATGTGCATTCTTAGTTTTCTTATCTTTGGTGGTTTTAACAGTAGTAAAATTAACCGTGGGGTTTACATCAGTAGGTACCTTGTCCGTCTTCTCCTTTAAGTGTTCTTCTTGTATGTTTATATCCATCATTAGTTCTTCCATTGAATGTGTCCCTTTGCGGTGCTTCAGAGACATACCAAAAGATTCCCATGACTTGGGAAACTTTTCTATGATAGACATAACAACGAACTTCTCAGGAAATACTATCTTGGCATCTAAGAGTTTATGAACTAGGAGTTGAAGATCGTGTGTTTGATCAGAAACATACTTACCCTCTACCATCTGAAACTTAAGAAATTTAGACACGCAATACTTTTCAGCACTTTGGTTTTCAGTACTAAAATTCTTAATTAACGATTCCCACAAACCTTTAGACGTAGTGACAGACATATTTGAGTAAGAGTCATACATCTTGTTATTTAAATCAAACATAATCAAACTGCAGTACGTTTTGTCACTCTTCTTCCAATTATTAATTATATTTGCATTACCAGGAATAGTATCATCAGATTTAGGTTCAGTCTCTTCTAAGTACTGATCAAAACCCACAATATTCAGCCAAATTTGCATCTGACTCTGCCAACGGGTAAAATTGATACTGGTAAATTTTTCAGGCATACTACTGGTGTCAATTTTATTTTCAGAACCACCCTGACCGACCATTGTTAATTAACGACATATAATGATTTCTTTAAGACTGTTGAATAAATTTATATTTTTACGTCATTACATGCAACAACGACATATGTAATGAATTAACAATTACATGCCAGATCCAGATAAGAAGCAGAAGAATAAACAATGCATGAGAAAGTAAACTGAGTTAGGAACCTAATCAGATCGTTCGTTGAAAAAGAGCACATTTTACTTAAAGAAATCAGTGCCGCGCAGTCCTCCAGGACAGACGTCATTCTCCTAGTCGACCCAGTCATGAACTTGAAGAGAAGCATCACGTTTGCGTAGACGATGAATGTTGTAGACGGACAGATGCACCACCACTAGTGCATCCCATCAACTATAGAAACCACCGCCTGACAGGTTGCGTCTTGAAGGAAGAAGGTGAACTTGTCGCTTCCAGGAGAGAGATCTCCAAGCAATAAGTAGGAGCGACGGTGACAAACTTCAGGATTAGGGCTAGCAAACACTCACACGAACGTCTGACAGCTGTGTTCGAAAAGATGTGTTTAACCCTAATGACCGGAGGCCTATTTATAGCCTTACACACCCAACTAATTATATTCCTGTTAAGACGCGACCACTCAGTTGCTCTTGTACATATTGCGAAAAATTCCATAAAAGAGACACTTTCCAGTTAGGATTAATAAATATGAATAGGAAAGAAATAATTAATTAAATGAATAATTAATTACGTAGTTGTATCCTAGTACAAAAAAAGATGGAAGACAAAAGACATTCTTCACAATCCACAAGCCCGAGCCCGTGCCCAATCAGGCCAGACATGGCGTGGCGCGCGTGTGTGTTGTGGTCACCCCACCCACCAAGGAGTTGAGCATATCCTCCTCCTAGGACCCCTTGGACACTAGTGCCCCATGTGATCCTACATATAAGGACCACAAAAGTTCTAGGAGTGAGCAATATGGGATAAAACTTCTTTGCCATTTGCACCGGAGACAGCTAGCTGCACTACATTGGGCTTAACCCATACTGCTACAACCATAGTTATATAAGAGAAATTCTGGACATAACCGCTGCCCCACCTGGGCGCCTACCCGACCCTCAGGACTAACTGTTGCGCCCCACTATCATTTAAAGCCATAAATGCGAAAGCCATGTGCCACCTGATTCTGCATGTCTCTACATGTAAAAGCCATGCAAAAGATGATTGTCTCTCTACCAAAAATGAATCTACCACCTGTATTTTTCCTCAAACTTAGATTTCTCTCTAATTATTCTGTCCAAATACGTATTCGCTTTGTGTTCTTTTACAAATACATGAGTATTGTACTTTTATCCTTTATATTACTAGATACTGTACTTATGAACTAAATTTTCTAGGTACTGTACTTATGCTTGAGTAACTGAGTTAAATTTAATAAGTGGGGTACCGTACTTATGGATGCAATTTTATATTTGATGCTTGAGCTGGTGTGCACTGTACTTTTGAGACCATTAACAAGTGGGTACCGTACTTATAGATGTATTTTATAGTTGATTTTTGATCTGATGTGCACCATTATTGTTGAATTGTATAAGTGATTAATGGTTTGTTGGATACAATACTTTTGCTTCTTACAAAAATGAAAATCATAATGGGGTATTATACTTACTGAAATGATTTGGTAGGTTATGTACTACAACTTTGACAAACTTAAAGCAAGAGTAAGGGAGTGAGTATTGTACTTGACGGAAAATGAACACGGAGGAGGAGGAGGAGGAGTGAGTATTGTACTTGGCGGAAATATACTAGTCACCGAGTACTGTACTTGGTAGGTACTATACTTTTGTTTCTTACATAAATGAAAATCATAGTGGGGTACTGTACTTACTGAAATGATTTGGTAAGTACTTTACTGTAACTTTGATAAACTTAAATCAAGAGTAAGAGAGTGAATACTGTACTTGGCGGAAATGAATAAGAAAACGATGTTTGAGGGGATTTGCTGTTATATACGAGATTTGAAAATTTAAATTTGAATATTTTTTGTAACTTGTGATGAGATTAAATATATGTGGGTGGGTAGATACATTCTCTGCACTTTGTATAGACTTTGCATGACTTTTGCATGAGTAGTAATACAAAAACGACTGCAAATGCTGCTGGTGTATTTTCTCGAGATCCGGGTGGGCAACCGGGTGGGGATGCCGGGTGTGGGTAGCGTTACTCTTATATAGCAGAGAGACCAGGCATGCATGTTCCAATGTTCACACTATAACTAGTTATGGATATCTCAATCAACAGGCAACAACGACCTTACAAGTTTATTACAAACCGAAGACAAGGCATGCGTGTTCCCATCCCACAACGTTTAACTCAAAACAGCACTCAATGAATTCATGAAGTACTGACGGTAACGGCTGAAGGAAGCAGCAAGGCCCAGACATAAACAGTCGGCGCGCGGCGCTCCTGTATGACGGACTGGCAGTCCATCGGGGCTCGAGCGTAGCGGCCGGGGCAGGGAAATAAGGACCCCTAGTCGAGAAATCCACAACGAGCAAGCTGACAAGGAACTTACAAGCTGTGCTGCAAGTGACACAATCCGCTCAGCTGGATCTACATCGCCCGTATCCATCCCGCTATGCTAGAGGCTGACGCCGGTCATGGGCAGGAGTTCGGCGTCGTCCTGCTCTGCTTCCTGGTGGACCGCCGCAGCGTCGCCAAGAGCACCCGCCCAGTCGCCGGCATCTGCTCGCGCTGCGGGGGAGGGGCGCGCGTTGCGGAGATGGAGACGGCTACTAGGGTCTGCTGCTTCACGCTGTTCCGACGCCCCTGGCGGGCAGTCGTGTGCACCTTCTGCGTGGCCGTGCTCCGGGCGTACAAGAACAACCGAAGAGTCCACGACCGCCACTTGACACGGTGAAGTGGGTACAGAAGATTCCCATCGAAGTGAAGCTACAGGGAGTTAATCGATGCACGATACCTGTCTGTAGATAATTTTTTGAAGTGGTGCTTCGGTGTGGTCTATTTGGTGGTAGAGTTAATTCATCCTAGAGATGCGCGCGATAGCAAGACTGTAAGAGACGAGTAATCTAGTATCTTCTTGTCCACCTCTTTCTCCACTAACACCAACACTTCATCCCCTTCCTTTTCTATCCTCTTAATCTACATCCACATCGTCATCATCATCTTCTTCAAAACATATCATTCCAGGCACCAATTGAATTATTTTGTCCTGCTGAAAAAACCCAAATCCAGTTAGAAGTACAACTATTATGCCTATAATTTTCATCCATCCGCCGAAACAGTAGCACATAAACATGTTATAGCATCAGTCACATAAGGTTTACATTTCCCGCTAAAAACGGACACATAAGTAGGTGGCGCTACAATTATAAAAGATAGGAAGTCGGATTCTATGCTTAGCAAACCGACGCCGTAGACACGGTCGTCGGTACATAGTGTAAAAAATTATGTGTTGCTAGCACATTTTTGATTTTCTACAAGAGTTTATGACATCAGTTTCTTAACGGAAAACAAGCGTTGAGCATTTGTTGCCTGAGTTTGAGTTGAAAACTGACGCTACATAGAAGATTTTGTTTTCTTTGCAAAAGTCTCCATAGACATTTGAAAAAAAATCGAATTTTTGCATGTTACATGTAAGTTTCTTAGATGAACCAGACTCATATATTTCTAGCTTTGATTTGGTAAATAATCCATATCAGAGATATAACAGTCTTAACAAAACAATAATAAAACAATAATAGGTTACAAACCTGATATTCAACATGCCATGTGCAAACCTACTAAATCAGCAATAAAACATACATATACCATACAATTCACTTATATTCAAATTCATCATGTCATTTTCAAATTCACTTGACGTTCACATGATCCACTCACCAAATCATATATATTCACTTGTATTCACATGATCCACTCACCAAACTATATACATATTACAAATCATTCATCACTCACATAAAATAAGATTATAAACATCACTCACAAGCTTTCTATAAAGTGTTGAAAGACTATATTGTCTAAACTTGACAAAATATTATGTATATTAGTTAAGATTATATATCAAATTCAAAGTACAATTCTTTTACATAACAATCTACCCACTCCCCCAGAGGACGTCTATAGTGAGTAAATCTGAATGTTAAGGGCCTACGCAAAAATATAATTAATTATAAGATAATATTATATAAAGTATGATTATGATTTGAATTAAATTGTGAACTTATGATTCTAGTCGCTATTACATATTGTATATTTTGAATGCCTTGTGACACTTTCTGCCAAAGACATTCATATAGTTCATAATATTATATCTATACGCTTAACTCTTGTCTTGCATTAAGCACAAAAAACTAAAAGTTATATGAAATGTTATAAGTAATATTAAGCAGACTTGTTATAATATTTTAAGCTATCAAACTACTTCGACGTTCTTTAAGTTATCGATTTCAATATTTTTGTCTGCCTATCCTCTGTCTTATACAAAATGATTTTATATCCCTATCACTTAACTGAATAAGATAGTTGACTAGATGGACATATCGCAATGAATATATATTAACTAATGTTTTGACGACTAGAGATTTACACTTACTCTGCAATTGGGATGCTTATTATGTGTCCTCTTTATGTGTTACCCAATGGGTCAAGATAATACAATGTCATTAATCTCAGAGGCATCATTAATTATTTTAAGTACTTCTTACTAAGAAAAAATAAGAAAAAAAACAATTAACTAGTATTGAAGAATAATCATATATTATATTACAATCTAAGAAATGCAATTAAAATATGCAAACTTACCTGACATTCAAAGGATCCAAAATTAGATTCTTCTTCAAATTAGTGAAAAACTTAAATGGAGATGATAAATATTCAAATACACATTGTAGTCTCTTTCCACCATGCCAATTACTAAAGGAACTAAGAATGTCCCATAACTTATTTGGTAAGCTGAAGTCTCCACATATAAGTATCCCTAAGAGTAATTATAAGTGTTGAATATATAGAAAATAAGTGAAGATATATATTTTATGAATTTGTTGCATTAGTAAGCTCTCAATATAGATACTTAGAAAATCTTAGTGAAAAATTCTAGAATATCTTGAAGGAAGATACTAACATCAAGGTCTTCACCCATGGAATTCTCAAGCATATGGATCACCATATTTAGTCTTGATTTTTTATTGGCTATAAATTGATGCAAGGGCTTGCACTTGTCCCCATCTTGTCGAATACAGGTTGCAAAATCAGAACTGGTTGGCATTAAAGGATGATCCTGATTTACCTTTTGTCTTTGTAATTTTTGGATTTGTTAAATTTTTATCATATCAATTAAAATCATATATAGATAAATAGAAAATATCCATGCATACAGATTCAATAGAAATTTGACAAACTTGCTCATAGATGTCTGGGTTTTTAGGCCATCCACCATACCGTTTTCTGCTTGTCCCACTATACTGTATTGAGGATGAGGTGTTAGTAGCGGTGCATATGTCATCCCCTCAAACACATTGTATGATTGATATGCACAAAAGATTAGCGAGCATTGGTTTGTAATGTAATTTGTCACCACAATGGTGATAGACCTTGTGCTCTGAGCCATAAAATCAAAGTTAGGCTCTACAATTGCAAATTGGTAGTTTATACCGATATGCAATTTGAATAGCACTATACCAATAACACAACACGTATACTATATTTACATAGGCTTATACCACTAAGAAACTTACATCAGGATGATAGGGAGGGTCATTAAGATCACTCCACAGTTTTATATACCTAGTGTATGATTTATAGCTCATCAACGAAAGACATATTATATGTTAGTTTGAATAGATTGAGAAGGCTAAAAAGTAATAATTTCTTCTCATATTTTCTTTTGAATAAAATATTCTATTTCTTACTATGTTAGATTGTGATGCCTCACGCCACACAAAAGAGAGATTACTCAAAACAAAACCACGACAGAAGATTAAAGAACAAATTACTGGAAAACACTAAAAATTAAAATTGTTTTCATGAAACTGCCAAATAGTAAGAACCTTTACATACATGTGCTTTCATGCCTCAAAGAACTTACTAGGTGTGCCATCAACCTATTACCAGGGGAAACTATTCCAGAACATATATACATGTATCCAGTACAACTGTATACAAAAGGGCACACAAGCCAAACATGTATCGAAAGAACATCCATAAAACGTCTACAAAACATCCCCAAGGAACGGAGCGTACATGGATGACTCTAGGACTCTATAAGTAAAAGACATCCAGTAGAACTTTCAACATGTCAGCTACTACTCTTCCTACTGCTGCTCAACCTCAGATGCACGATCTCTACCTCTTCGTGCTCATCCACCTAAAAAGGGTGTGGGAAACCCACGAGGTGAGATTTCAAATCTCAGCAGGAGATATAACTCTCCACCAACTCTATTATTATCACTGATAAGATAAACTAGGTAGCAGTAAAGTTACAACTATGTGAAACATGTAATCATTATTAACAAGAAGAGTAATTATTGATGAATTATGAAACATATTAATAATTTAAAAGGAATATGAAGAACATGTATATTTCCTATCAACAACATTATATAAAGATCAAGCAAGGCCTCATCCAATATTTTTATATTTTGATTCTATACAATTATACTACACGACTGATTACACATTTTATTCTCCCTTGAGGATTTGAGTCGTACCACCCAGATCCTACCGACCAATTGATAAGTCGTAATTGGTGCCATACAAGGTCTAATGGAAGAGCCAGAATCCACGACCTCACCTTCTTTAGTCAGTATAAGTGAACATGTAGTGACATCATAAGTCAACTGCTTCCAGTGATGTATAGTCTAGCTATGCAGATTTAGCCCACCTTGGTACGAGTCACGACGCTAGTGAAATTTGAGTTGTGTCTCATAGCTGTACTCTTCCAGGGTATGGCTTACAACCAATCCTGTGTTACATTTCATGGGGCTACGGTCCAAAGCCGTACTGTTCTAGGTATGGCTCATAGCTAGTCCTGTGTTACACAATCCTGGACGTAAGGGGATATTCATCCTCACCCCCGCATATTAAAAAAATATGCGTTCTGAGTTAAACTCTTGTCACCATTCAACAAGTACTGACACTAAATGGATCTATGGCATAGGGAAAACTATAATATTAGGTTACACCTAATTAATTAGGTCATTTAAGAATCTTTCATCATCAATCAAGTTACTACATACAACCTCTAAGAAAATTCTACATAAATAAGGGCATAACACATCACCAGATATATTTGAGTACTTAGGGTGTGATCTCATCACATCATCACTTGATACTTGTCATTCACCATAGTTCTCATCACAAGGACCACATATCATGGGGTAACAACCCCTCCTCTCATCACTGAGAAATTCATCATCATATACAAGGCAATAAGCCATCATTAAGTCATAAGACCATTCACCTCCTTTTTCAAGGATGTCAACAACACTTATGCCTCACAAGGCCCATTCAATCATATCATAAGTACCATAGCTAATACCTGGTTATGTATATCAACTGGTGTTACCTACATGGTTCGAAACTTGTGATAAGAAGAGAAATACATCATTAACACTATCATCTTATAATATCCATGCCATTCACATTACAATATTAGAATTAGGGCTTCCATTTAATCAATTAGGATTTACAAGGTTGGATCAACAACCACCCTTAGATAATCAATTCCATCATCACTACAAGGCATACCATGAGATGAATATTATAGAAAACAACACTCCTTATTATCCAGACAACCACCCCATATGGTATCACATATTAACATGTAACCCTATCATTAATATGACATAACATAGCCACCTTCATAAGGTATCAGCTGGGACTAACATGTAGCATATTAGTTAGCACTTGTCATAAGGTGTCGACTTGTCATCCTCACAACATGTCAAATACCACTATACAAGGTATAAGAGATATCCTCAGTAAGAGTATATCGGTTCACCACTCTTAGAGAGTGTGACAGTCAACACCAACTAAGGGTGTGACAAGAAACACCAAGCCATGTCGGGAAACACACAAAGGGTATATCAGGTAGACCAGCTTGATGTATCAATTGAGAACTTCAACATGTCCGACCAACCTCACTAGACATGTATTGATTTAACACCAGAGGGGAGTGTGATGGTCAACACCCCAAAGGTGTCATGGGAAACATGGTATGTCAGGCAATGCCCGCCCAAAGCATGACATACGTCACATGTCGAGCGTCACATACTGTGACTGGATGTTAGGGTTAGTGGGGCGTCACGAGTGGGGTATGTCGGGTATCAAAGCCTCTCAAGGTGTGATGTCCAAAGCCATAACGGGCTAACAATTCACAAACATATCGGTTAGCAACACATCTATTATGATGCATCTCAGTTGCAATGCATCTTAGTTAGGCGTCATATCGGTCTAGGACACTCATGGGTCGTGACAAGCAGTTCATGGTATATCAGGCAACATCAACCCCAAGCATGACAATTTGGTTCCATGACGGTTTAACAACTGAAAGTCAAAACCAACAAGCCTTCATGACCACGACGTCCTAAGCATGCACAAGGCATGACGGTCTAAGCAACATCAGAATGTGTCAACCTAAACCTTACCAAGGTCGTGACGACCTGTCTCAAGGTGTGATGGTCTGTGACATCACAAGCCATGATGGCCACCCACCATAATGTGTCAACCTCATCATCTTCAACCTAAGGTCACTTGTCTATAGCAAGGCAGAAAGAAAAACACAAGGGCATCAACTAAATATAACTCCTTTCTTCAAAATAGATCTCAAAACCACAAAGATGTACTACTAAAATGTAAGAGATAACAAACCTAAGACCAAAAAGAGATATCATGTAAGAAGTGATAATAACAAAGAGGATTTAGAGCTATATAACCCGCCTCAAAGATCACCACCAAGATCCAAGATCTAAGGTCAAACTCCAAGATTCACAAGCTCAAGGCAGAAGATGATCTTCCAAGCTTGGTCACTACAACACCTCCAAGGAAGAAGATGGAACCAAGATTAGGAGGGTTCAGGATGGAAAGAAGATAACCAAGATCCATGTCTGAGAAGAAGAAAGAAAGAGAGAAAGAGAGCTAGGAACCATGGCTTACCAAGGTAGAAGATGAAGGGAACACTAAAATCTTGGGACTCGTCCACCAAGCTTCCAAGAGAGAGAGAGATCTTCTAGCTCAAGGTCATCCACCAAGGGGGGAAAGCAAGTATAGATAAAAGGATTCTCTTACATGGAGATAAATAAGTATATATAGAAGAGGGATGAGAAAGTGATACTTAGGTGTTGTCCACGAGAAAGAGCCACATGCACAACATCATGCAAAACATGGAGATAAGTTCTAGTCCACTAGGTTACCTACCGAGGTCATGCCTGATACTACATTTCCACACACCCATAAACTGATCGGGTGGTAACCAAGACACCCAAAAATCAATACAAGGCCTCTCTAAGGCTCTTAAGCTCGAGACAACACTTCTAGGTGCAAGGCACACCTCAAACATGTGTCCAAAACATCTCCAAAGATGTCACCACACAACCAAGGTCCAAAAAAGGTGTCCATCTCTCTCTCTCTCACCTCTAGATGATTCCAAGAGAGAGAAGGAACAAACTAGAGGTGGTAAAGTTGCACATCAACCCTTATCCTGGGTAAATTGCAATTTGCACCAAAACCTCCCCACAAAACACAATCATCAACCAAACAAGCTCAAGTAAGAAACTTCAAGCTTCCAACATGCCATAATTACATCTCAGATGATTAGAGCAAGGTGCTAAGCAACATGCTTAAGAAAAACAAATAGGGTGATCCCAAAACATGGGTCAGGGTCCTTACATAGACGGTCTCCTTGACTAGATTTACATTTCAATTTGGAGGAGCCAAGATAATATTTTAGTCCCATGCCATCTCCCACTCCCTAACATGTCCATGATACTCTTGAGTACCAATAGAAATTATTACTTCATCCTTTTGGTCGTATTTGCTGATATAGATCTTGCTAATCACAATTAAAGCATCTATTTACTAAAATGTTACAATTAGAAAGAAAATAAACATGCCAATGTGAGGGTTGAACTTCACCAATTTTTGTTGTACATTGTTTTCCATGGGGTTGTAAAAGTTCCATAGTGGCGGTTGTTATAGCATCAACCCACTCCTCATATCAAGGTGAATGTAGAGTTGGAGTTGTGCATGATACATCCCCAGATAAGGGAAGTTTCTCCTTATTTTAGCAGCACAAGGTATAATCATCACACTCCAACCAATATTCATGTACATTTTTGTACACCCTTCTTTCTAAACCTTGTTCATAGTTTGATTAATTTAAAATAGATGTTATATTATAATAAAAATTCATTAAATACGTTCATATACTGAATACATTAAACTCATATGATTTCCTAGAAGTGTAAAATGCTCCATGTGTCAGGGTCAATGAAAAGTGTGTTTCTTAGTGACAAACTTCTTCTTTGTTTCATTACTTATCCAACCTCTGGTGATATTGATCTTAAAACCCCTTCACATTTTGGTATATCATTTTAGAACCTTTTTTCAATAAATTTTTTTCATTTAGGTGAACAACACTCCATAAAAACATTGACACAATTATTTAAATAATAAACAAAACCAGATACAAAAAGTGACAAACTTAGTAGACATACATATAACTCATAGATATGTCCTTCCAAATTAGGTATTTCACTAAAGCATAAACATTATGTCAAATTTCTATACATATTGACATATTGTTGTGTACATTGACCTCTAATAGTGATTGAAAGCACTAGCATTATTCGCAATAGGTGTTCCTATATCATCAATCTGAATGACGAACTTCTCCCCTTTCACCCTAATCTTCTTTAGCCTGTGCATGAGTGTGGGCCTTCTTGTATGTGAAGCATCACCACTACCAATAGCATATGATGAGAACCAACCTTTAGGCACTCAGGCTTTGTGTGCTCCTTCTTGAAGGCCACAATACTAACATGATGCAATGTAATGATAATATAAACACAAGTGAAAGAAACACACACACGTCTAGCATTTTAAAATGTAGATTACAAATGATTATGCAGTGCCATGGTATGTAGATTTCTGTAATTGTCTAGCATGTTGGTAGCTACAACCTGATATATTTTACAACCAAAGGAAGAATTTATTCGCCAACCTAAAAAACTATTAGTGGGATGTCCCGCTTATTTTTTAGGAGATGTGTTGACAATATATACTGAAGTTGTATTTGAGAAGATGAAACTCGCTATGTTATCAAGAAGTGTCATGAATCCCCTTATATAGGACATCTAGGACTTGAGAAGAAAATAATGAGGGTCTTACATTCTAGTTTCTATCGGCCATTTATTTTGAAAGGTTCATAATCTTATGTGGAGGCATGCGATGTGTGCCAAAGAACATGAAATATTAGAAAAAGAGATGAGATGCCCCATCCTGACTGGATCGAGGTAGAAATTTGCCACTCAACATATACAAGGGCACAATTATTCCACCTAGGGTGCTATTCGCCACTCACTTTTTGGCTGAGATCCAATTGTTTCCCAACCCTATTTTGAATAAACTTAGTGTAATGTTGTTCACATGCACTATCTATGATTGTGATACTTTGTTGTTAAGGTAAGAAATCCCATTATTGTTATCTTCAAAAATGTTCTCTTTGATATCCACTTGGATCTTCTATATCCCTTTTGATTTGGTAAGCAATGGTATGTTTATTGATGTCCTTTTTCCTAATATTGCTCGATCCCTATTTATATGCTCATAGCAATATTTTGTTCTAACAATTTTTGTCTTGTATTCTTTTGTAGCGTATGCTTTCAACCCCTTAGGTGAAGAGCATGGAGGGTTTGACATGGCGGCTCGAACTTGGCTTAGTGGAGTTGAATCTTGGGAGATAGAGTTCAGATAGGTTGGACATCCCTCTTCTTAGTGAAGAAATTGTTTCTTTCATGTAAATATCAAGTGGTAGACGATTACATAATCTTATAAATTGAATATAGTCATTACATTTATTTTTGTTGCTATTCTTGTTACCATTAATTTGGAAAATAAGAAATGCACCTATTAAAACATACTTGTAAGAGTCTTGGATTGGATGTGTTTATTCCTAAAATTTATAAAGGTGTGGATCCATTCTCGGGTCCCACTCCTTATGTGGTGCACGCAAGACTATGGATGTTGCCAAAACTCAGAGACTACACATGTGGTCATAGAATGATTACTTAGTATTGCTCATGCTGCCTCCATTACAAGTTGAAATCTATGAGCTCCATTTGATTGGGTGAATCGGATCTCAAGGATGGCCCATGTGAAAGCAACATTGGTTTGCTCTTTGATGATTCCATCATAGAGATTGATGTGATTAAATTGATGAGGTAAGTCATTATTTGTTCGTCATGAATCTGCCATTTGTAAATTCAAGATTAATAAGAGCATCCTCTTTTTCATTAGATGAAAGATATTGTGAAGAATTTTTAGATGGATCCATGTGAGAGAGAAACATGATGCATGAGGAGGTCACCCCAAAAAATTGCCCTCCATGACTGTCAAACTTTCACATTATGTAAAATAATTCTCGATGAATGACTTAGGAGGAAGTTGTTGTTGGTGTTATTGGCTTTCATTGTGAGACAAGAGAAGAGAGAAAATGAGTGGAAATAATTATGAGATGAATCATGACCTTCAGAAACAACTATTATTGAGAGAGAAAATAAGAGGAGACAATGTTTTGATGAAAGAAAGAGGGATAAAACTAACCCTAACATCACTTCGACACTATGTGAATTGAAGTAAACTTTGAATATAGATATATTTCATTCTAATTGTTATAAGGATTATTCCTTTTATATGAGGAGAGATGATTTATACAATATGATATGAGAGGGAATGAAAAAGTATAAAAGACATGAGATAAATAATAAATACGTTGAATGTCTGATAGAAACTAATAGTCAACAACATAAATAAAATCAATGTTAACATTAGTTAACAATAAAGTAATAGACTAATTGATAATTAATTAATATGAACAATCTATTTACATAATTGGTGCATTTGAATGTAAATCATATATGGTATTACCACAACCCATAATGGTGCATTTGGAAGAAAATCACATATGGTGATAGAATAACCTACAATGGTGCATTTGGACATCACTCATAGATGGTGATAATATAGCCTGTAATGGTGCATTTGGATGGTGATAGTATAGTCCGTAATGGTGCATTTGGATGGTGCTAGTATTAGCACTATGGAGGAGAAAACCATCCTTTCAGGTCATTTTGTAAAAGAAACAAAATTTTCATTTTAATGGTATTATAATTTCAAATTTGGATAGAAGTCCAAATTGATTTGTAAGGGAAATATACATATTATTATGAGTGAATGTAACATTTTATATATATATTCTTCATCATTGATTGGACTTTTTTTGAAGTTACTTTATATTTATGAGATATGCTATATAGAGCAGAAATGAGACCAGAGCCTACACTCCATTTGTCCCTTAGTGCACACACTATCTCTTTCCCAATCATCTATTGTAGATGGGAGGGACCAACTGCTGACAACGAGATGGGCTGTTGGTTGGAAGGAGAGATGAAGTGAGAGAACGGAGTGGAGAGAGATGGAGTGGCTAAAAGGAGAGAGAAAATACAAGAGAGAAATATTTATTTTGCTAATAACTTTCAGGCCATAATGTAAATTTGATAAAATAAAAAAACATTATATTCTTTACAAAAATACATTCCAACAACACTAATATCGACATACTTTTGAGAAATATAATATAGAACCTAAAATAGAAGAGATAAGGATAGTAGTGTCATTAATTTGTTTAATTAATCAAGGTGTTATCTCTGATCTGATATGTTGTTATTGTTAGTCTGATGTTTTGATTTTATCTGTCCTCATCATTTTATGTATTATGATGAGAGATAAAATAGGATGGAGGAGGGAATAGTGTCATTTGTAATGAAGTTCTTTTATAAAAGAGTTGTTATTGTTGATTGAGTGTGTTGTTTTGTTGGTCTGATGTTTTGTTTTTCTCTCTCCTCCTTATTCACTCATAACAAATAAAGAAAAAATAGGGGGAGTAGGAAAGTAGTAGCATTCATGTTTTATTGTATAATAGATTTGTTATCATTGGTTTGTTATGTTATAATTTTTGGTCTGATATTTTGTGTGTGTCTCTCTCTCTTCTACTTTTTTGTATTTGATAGACTACTAATCTTTGGTCGAATTTGTTGTTTTTGTAAGAGAGAAAAAAATGATGAATAGGAGGGAAGTAATGCAATTTTTTTAAAATTAGTTGTTATATCTAGTTAATTTTTATTATTATCTCTAGTCTAACTTATTGATATCTCTAGTACAATTTTTTGTTTTTGTAAGATAGAGAAAATACAAAGAATAAGAGTGGAGTAGTGCCATTAGTATTTTTAATTTAGTTCTCATCTTTGGTCAAAATTTTTGTTATCTTTGACCCAATTCGTTGTTATCTCCAGTTTTATTTTTGTCATCTCCAGTCTAGTATGCAGTTTTTCAAGAGAGAGAAAATATAAGGAGCAGGAGGAAATTAGTACAATTTATTTTTTAAATTAGTTGTTATCTCTATTCCAATTTGTTATCTCTAGTTTAGTTTACTATTATCTCTGGTACACTTTTTTGTTTTTGTAAGAGAGAGAAATTCCAAGGAATAGAAGGGAAGTAGTGCTATTAATTTTCTTAAATTTAATTTTTATCTGATCCAATTGTTGTTATCTCTAGTCCAATTCATTGTTATCCCCAATCCAATTTGGTGCTATTTCTGGTACAATTTGTTGTTTTTATTTGAGAGCCAGAATACAAGGAAGAGGAAGTAGTGCAATTCACTTTTTTGAATTAGTTGCTATCTGCGGTCCAGTTTTTTGTTATCTCTAGTCCAATAAGAGAGAGAAAATATGAGTAGGAGGGAAGTACTACAATTTTTTGAAATTAGTTTTTATCCCTGGTCAAATTTATTTTTATCCTTGGTCTAGCTTGTTGGTGTCCCTGGTATAATTTTTGTTTTAGTAAGAGAGAGAAAATACAAGGAATATGGTGGAAGTAGTGCCATTAATTTTCTTAAATTTAGTTGTATCTCTAGTCTAATTTATTGTAATCTATGGTCCAATTCATTGTTACCTCGAGTCCAACTTTATGTTATCTATAGCATAATTTGTTGTTTTTATAATTGAGAAACAAATGAGGAATAGAATCGAGGTAGTGTAATTAATTTTCTTAAATAAGTTGTTATCTCTGATCCAACTTGTTGTTATCTCTAATCTAATTTGTCATTATCTCCGGTATAATTTGTTGTTATATTTGGTTTGTTGTGTTGTTATCTCTAGTCTAGTGTTTTATTTTTCTTTCTCCTCATTTCACTCATCACAAAGAGATGTTTGTTATTTTTTTTCAAATTCATCGTTATATCTGATCCAGTATTTTATCATAAAAGAGACAAAATATAATATGAATAAGAGGGAAGTAATACATTTAATTTGTTGTTGATTGAGTTGTTATCTTTGGTCCCATTTGCCATTATCTCTAGTCCAATTTGTGGTTATATTTGATTCTGTGTTGTTAATGTTGGCTTTTTAGATATGTCACACTCATATTTTGATGATACAAATATTTCCTAAATTGTATTACTAACATCTGTATTAAGTATTTTGGGTGATCAAGGAACTAAGTCAAGACCCAACTACAAAAACCATGCAAATATATATGATTGGATACTTGCAAATAAAGTTTTACGATGTATTTATGTATTTGGTTGTACATGTATATTTTTATACAACTTGATAGACATCATGTAAGGAAAAGTGATGATCCTCCAAAACCTACCCAAAACCCTATCCTACACTCACATGAAGACTCTACGGCTGATAGGTTTCATATGAGTCATTAATAGGACCTCACATACATTGTAAATCTTTGTATAAAGTCCTTCTCAGTCGACAATTGTTTGATTAGAGACACACTCAATCGAAGAACTCAGAAAAATCAAAAAATAGCCTTACATATCTAAAGCTCTGAGTAAATCTCAGTCGAATATATTGTCGACTAGAAAGTCCGTCGAAAAAAATTTTGACCAACAAAGAGCCATTGTGAGGAGATTGACTGACTATAGAACAATTTCAGTTGACAATATTATGGACCGAAACTCTTCTGGTTGAGAATATTATGGACCGATAATGGTTCTGGAATGTTAGTTTATTAACAATCAAATTAGTCATTGCAACTTAATTACCTTCTTCCTAATGGCTAATTGATCACTAAGAACACTCTAGACACTCCCCAAAGGTACCCTAACTACTTGTAAATATTTCCTATAAATATGAGTGGTCTTAGGGCACCTAGACATCAACTTTGTACACAACTATGCACATTAAATTGCAACAATATTTGATACATACTTCGACTTGCCATCTCTCTCAAAGAGATTAGGTTCTATGATTCAAGTTTCTATTATTTTAGCCTAAGCCCTTAGCTCAGTTATAATATCATTTCCACCTAATACTACTTTGCATAAACCTTTTTGTAGTGGATCATCATCACTTGTCCATACAACTCGATTGTACATCTTCTGAGATGAATTGTATTTTCCATTTCTCCAACCTCTTTCTACTTTGATGTACTGTGCTTGGTTTACTTCTTGGAGTGAAGGTTGTCGTGAGAACGAGTCTTCTTTAGTTGGTTCTCTTACTAGGCCTTCAAAGAAGAGGTGAAGAGGGTGACTTCTGTGGACCGCCAAAGATGGTGGGAGTTCTCCTTGAGATGGAAAGGAGGGTTAGTCTTGCGCCAAAAAAGACACCGATAACTTTTGTGTATTGTGTATCAGTATATAAAAGGAAAAAAATAATGATTTAGAAATCCTGGTTGGAAACAACTATGTAGTAGACCGATGTCATCTAATAGAACCACTCTAAACCTGTATCTTTTGTGGTTGCCACCTTTGCTTTTTATTTCCTCTACTCTTTAAGTAAAGTAATTTTATTTGATTATAATTATTATAAAGAACTATTCAGCCCCTCTAGATCTTTTCATTTGGTATCAGAGCAGGTCTTCAAGGAGCCCTAACATGTCTTGAAGCATGGGGGATAACGTGACTAGCCACCTCAACTTGAAAGGAGCTTATGTGAGAAGGCCACCTATGTTCAGCAGATCCAACTACACATACTGGAAAAGGAGGATGCAATTCTACCTTCAAGGAATGAGCTTTGAGTAGATGATTGCTAGACCCTATACACTTCCAGCCACAAATCTAGAATAATGGGATGAATAAATGGTAAAGAAAGCCACACTTAATGCAAAGGCTGTAAGAATACTTTATTACTCTTTATCTTGTATCAAATTTAATTGTATATCTAACTGTGAAACAACTTATGAGATATGGAATAAACTCTCAGTAACTCATGAGAGTACTACACAAGTAAAGAACACTAAAATTAGTATGTTAAAATACAAGTTAGAATTATTTTTTATGCAACCTAATGAGAGCATTACAAAAATGTATGGTAAATTTTCTAACATTGTTAACACCTTAAGTGCGTTGGGGAAAACATGAGGAAGATCAAGTATCCAAGATACATATATCATTGGCTCCCAGATACAAGTCAAAGGTTACCACTACTGAGGAAGCCAATGATCTTACATCACTAAAGATGGAGCAACTCATCGAGAATCTGGAGACACATGAATTCAACCTTGAGGAGGAAGAAAAAGTGGAAACGAAACTACAAAATAAGAGAAGGAATGATCTTTCTTTCAAAGCCGCCAACAAAATGTCACCAAGAAACATCATTCAAGAAAGCAGTGACACAAATGATGAAGATGATGAAAGAATCTTGATTGTAGATGGTAAGAAATATAAGAGATCTCGGTCTAACAAAACACATAGTGTCCCTTTATCTTCTTCTAGGTACTTTGAATGTGAAAAGAAATGCCACTTGATTTTTTATTGCCCAAAACTCAAGAAAGGAAAGAAGTCATCATTCAAAAAGAATGACAAAGCCTACTTTGTTGGATGGGATAAATCAAGTGATGATAGTTAGAGCAAAAAAGAGGAGGAGGTAGAATGTATCATTGTGATAATGAATGAAGAATAAACTAATGAAGAAGTATTTTTGATTTATCTAAAGAAGAATTAGTCAATAGTCTTAAATAACTTCAGGTTAAATATATTGATTGCAAAAGACAAAAGAAGAAAGTTGTTAAATTATTGATGAACTTCAAGATAACCCAAATAACCTTAGTTCTAAAAATGATACTTTAATAACTTCAAATAATATATTAAAGGAATCCATTGAAAGTTACAAGGCTAAAATGCTTGATCTTGAAAACAACAACAATCTTCTTTCTCAAGAAAAGGTTGATATGCTTGCTAAATTAAATGATTATCTAACTCAACCTATTTTATGAAATCATTCAGATTATAATGCTTTGCTAAAAGAAAGAGATACTTTACTTTCAAATATTGCTCAAGTAAACTTAGATATAACTGAAAAGCTTGCTAAAAATTTTGAGTTGCAAAAACAAGTATTTTGGTTTTTACAAGGGAACAAAAGTCTTGACAACATCTTAGTTAATACTCATAAACAAATAGGAAGATGAGGTTTAGGATATGTTCCATAGAATCAATCCTCACATATGCCTAGAACCAAAAAGACATATGCTTTCAAGACTAGAACTACATATGTACCTAAGACTAAAGTTGTATATTCTCAAAATGTTGAAAAGAGAAACAATATCCTTTATCTCATTTCATTATTGCCAATGTCTTGGACATTATTCTTTTTCATGTAAATATCGGAAGAAAGGAGCCTTTGACATGGTTTGCTTTAAAAAATTCCCAACCTGGAATGAAAAGGGGAACTTGTTGAGATGTGATCTATGCTTAATATGATTAATATATTTATGTCTTATCTAGACTTAATTTGATGTTAATTTACATATCGTTTTCTTATAAAACTCATTTGCATAAATTTTAAGTTATTTATTTGCATATCTTTTATTTAAACAAAAATTCATTTGTAAATTGTTAAAAAAGAAAGTCTGGAACTGCTCTCATCAACAAAAACCTTGATCGAGGAACCTCTCAGTTGAAATAAAGTTTGACCTAAAATTTTATAGGAACTTAAACTTGAATATTTTAAATCATACCTATAGAAATATTCATGGCTTGATAATATAATTTTCATGCAGATCTATCTTATATTATAATACCCATCATGGACTCAACTTGAGTACCAAAAATCTCCCAACTTTGCAGGATTTAGTGATATTGGCATATGAAAAGGGAAAATCAGTCACATTTGTGAAAGTGGCAAAAGCATCATCGTGGAAATAAGCAATATAGTAAGTGAACATAACGAAGAAGAAAATTCAAGGTAATAATTATGATGAGGTATGTGAAACACCGATCACAAAAACATGATTTACTTAAGCAAAAGCGTTCGTTAGCAGCAGATTACCAAAAATCACTAAAAATTAAAACCATTTTACAGAGAGGTCCACACATAGGAAAAACTCTTTCATAAAGAACTGGAGTAATTTAATTACATACTGGTTCATAAGTACATATCCTGTATCATCTTTTTCTAAGAATTACATGCATCAACTGCTCTGCTAAACTAAGCACAGGCAGTATGAAATTTGGAGACACTAAGCCAAAATCTCAAAAGAACTAACTACTACTCTGAGAACCTGAGAGTACAGAGACGACACATAGGACTCTATGTACATTTATACAAGACATACCTGCCAGTGTCTCTACCTGAGAATTCACTGCTGTCCCTGCTGCTGCTGTTGTTGTCCTTCACCTACTGAAGGATTCCTGCCTCCTCGTCTGCGTCCACCTAAAAATGTGGTTCCCACGGGGATGAGACAATTGTAAATTGCCCTAGCAAGAGATATAACTCTCCGCCAAAACATCATTATAGCAGTTTATTAAGATAAATATGAACAGAGGCATTGTAATGGTTTAACAATAGTTAATTCATTGTCTAATAGATTAGAACATTATTCTTATTTAAAACATTTTAGCTATAACCTGATAGAGCAACATGTCACTTATCCAATAAGGAATATGAAGAACATGTATAACATTTATCCGCTATACTAAGCAGGATAATATCAACCAATGTTTCTCGTATTTCAACTTTATGCAAATACACTACACGACTGATTACACTTTACACATCATGTGTCAAACTGCAATTAGCTTGCCAGGGTATATTGACATCTTCACTATATAGTTATAGCAGCAACATATACTCTCTTCAGGCTTAGATCACATAGCTAATGCCTGGCATTGTTTTGTGGAGTCATGGCCTGTAGCCATACTCTTTTAACAAAGTATTAGGAACTTAATCCCTCCTCTCATTAGGTACATTTCCATTTCTTAACAAGTTCATCATCATGATTATAGAATATGGGTATTCAAACCCTTAGTTCATCATAGAATTCTTGTTACCACTTAACGTGTAACTTAATACCTCCATGCCATCTGACTAAGGTAAACATGATTCTTGCTACACAAGCATTCCACATAGTTCACAAGGTTCATATCACCTCTTGTTACCCCTTAATAGGCAACAAGGCATATTATGGCTTATGAAGCCCATAAACAATTTCAATAATTAAAACATCATATGGCACACATGGCTCATTAATTTCAGGTTACCTCCCACTAAGCAACAAAGCATATGAAGGCTTATAAGGCCTATAAAACATTTTCAATATACAGAGCATCATATCCCATACCTGGCTATGCTCATCATCTCAACATACCTGCATGATTAGTACTCATGATAACAATTATATCCATTATATATCAGTACTATGCAACACAAAGTAATACCATTATTCCCTTTTTAGGGTTAGGATTTCTCTTGCATATCATCACCCTCCATTAAGGTTTTCCATAAATAACCATTTAGGTTCTTAAGATCATGTTATTAATGATCATACCTTAATTCATTACTCCACATATATAGGAGCCAACATTGATAACATAAGCATCTAATCATGCTTATTTATTCTCATCATTTATCATTAAATGAATTATCACATAGGATATGAGTTCCTCTCTCAACTTTACCAGAATATGATTACATCATACTTTATTAACTTGGCTTAAACTTTTCTTAAGGTATGTTAGCATACACTTATCAAAGTGCATTACTTCATAATATAACAATTGTCATGACATACTTGATGTGTCACTCATCCAAATATATTGGATTTAAAATACATCAAGGTGTATAAATCTTAAGGTGCTGGATGTGATATCTATCATGTCTTACTATATCACTTCCCTCATCACCTTTATCTTACTTGAATTCATCCACTTAGATTGTATTAGGGTATTTCCCATCCTAATACTTTATGCATCAACTCACCACATTTATCATGTAATGTATTGGTCATAAGTCACTTATTTAGAATATACAACCATTGCCAGTGATATGGAATCATCTTTGAGTTAGGAACTATTAATATAAAGATTTCCATTATCAACCTCTTTAGGTATTTCACTTATCAATATATTAGTTACTATTCCATTATTAGGAATAGGGTTCACATAACATCTTTCCACATTTGGGTTTCACATAACATCCTTCTATATCAGGGTTTCACATAGCACTACTTGAAATCAGGGTTTCACATCACATTACCTAGTGTTAGGGCTTCACATAGCATTACCCTGTACTAGTGTTTAATATACCTTTACCCTATTTTAGGGATTAGGGTTTACCATTCACATCCAAGTAAAGTTTATCACACCCAATTGCCCAAATTAGGTTAGAATTCACAATTCCCATCAAATTAGGATTACATCATCACCCAGATTAGGGTTTCACTCAACTTTGCCCTAAATTAGGGTCAGGGATTAATAATATTTTCAATTAGGGTTTCATGATCTCATTATTATGGATCAAACCCTAATTACATATTATATTCATAATGAGAGGATTAGGGCTTAATTATATAAGCATTCGTCTCTCTCCTTCTCTCTCTCATCTTCTCTAGGACGTTAAGTACTCCAAGATTGATCTAGGTCAACTCTTCATTTAAGTACACATAGTTAGGGTTAACCATTATAATCACCTTTGGACTACATCATTATCAATCAAGTAGCTAACTGACCTTTAATCATATTAGGTGTCCAATTGGTTTGACCAATTTGAACCTCAAATAGTCTTGGTCACTTAGACCCCAAACGGTCTTGGTCACTCAGACCTTGAATGGTTTGAAACCGTTTAAGAAAAATAATAATGAAACCGTATGGACAATTTTCACTTGAAACCACTTGGTTCTCCAAACAGTTTGAGACCATTTGGTCTCAAACGGCCTTAAGATCATTTGGTCCAAACTCTCTCAAAACCGAATGGACCAAAAAGGTCTTTCATCACTTTATCAATTTAGGGTTTCAATCATTAAACCATCTATCAATTGAACGACTGATTTATTATTCAATTGAACCATTGAATCACCCTTCAATTGGACCTTCAATTAGGGTTTTGAACCCAATTGAACTAGGGTTTATAATCAAGAAGCCTTCTTGGCTTAATATAGATTTAAATGTATGCATTTCTGATATTTGGCCTGCAATAGAGAGCAGGATGAATGAAAGCTAGTCTCTATGGTTTTCCAAAAAAAGAAGCCATCAATTAGGGTTTTGAAATTGAGGAACCATCAATGGTTGACATTGTGGAACTAATTCAATTGAAATCATTGGATCATCATCAAACCATGACATGACCTAAACTCAAATGGTCTTGAGGTCACTTGGATGATCTCCAAATGGTCTTGAGGTCGTTTGACCCACCCCATCATTGATATTTGTGAAATTCAATTAAGGTTTGCATCATTAAATCGATCATCAATTGAGCTATTGATTATATTTTGATTTGATATCACTGGATCTTCAACCATCCAATCATATTTCATCATAGACTTCCAAACGGTCTTGAGACCATTTGGGTGACCTTCAAATGGTCTTGAGACCGTTTGGGTTAGTCAACCCAAAAATTAAATCAATCAATTGAGAATTTCAACACTCAACCCGATTAGGGTTTGCAATTGTAGATTATCCAATCATAGAACCTTTAGAAACCAATAAATTAAATCTATTAGATCATTATCCAACACATCAGCAACCCAGCTCAAATGGTCAATCCCCTCCATTCAGTCAACCACTCCAAATGGTTTGGAACCCGTTTGGACCAAAATTTTGAAACTATTTGCAATAGATATTTGTGGAGGTGTGTGCTTATGATGATGTCATCATCATCAAGCTATAAACCCACGAATCTTTCTGTGATTTTCATGGTGATTGCATCAATCAACCAAATAAAATTTCGAGAATAAAGAAGGAATCAACAATTGATAAAGATATGGAATCAATAACAAAGTTCAAGGGTTCAAGTTATATAACCCACCTTCAATTTTGCTTCAAAGCTTCAACCTCCACATATTTAATGGTGAAAGAAACACCTTTCACTATCCCAATCTCGTCCTTAAGCTTTGAGTGAAAAGGAACAGCTAGAATTGAAGATGGAATGGAGATAAGAAGAAATCATGCATTGATTTTCGATTTCCACCATGGAATTAAGGTGAAAGAAGGTCAAGAAGCTTACCAACAGGTTGGGGGTCGTCCTCCTGTTTCTCCAAGATCCCTTGGTCATTTTTTCAAGCAAGAAGTGAAAGTAGTTTCGAAATTACCCTTTCAAATCATGGATAACGGAGCATATATATGAATTTTATTAAAAATTCATTTAAGAGAGAGAAAGTAGGGATTATCTCCTCTATTTCCTTGACACTTTCTCCCTTACCATCCTTGGTTATGAGGCTATCTCCTTTGACTCTTATTCCTCTCAATTATCCATGATTTAAAAGAAAACAAACTAAGCACCTTAAATCATATTATAATAATATCCATAAGTGAGTGGATATTTCTTTTTGTTTTCTTAATGTGAGTAGGTTCTCCACTCACGTAGATATTTCCATTGCATTTGCAAGGCACAAGGACGTCCACATATATGGATTTCAACCAACATAATTTTGGTTGAAGAGCAATCCATTTTGTATAATTATTTTTGCATCAAATTGAATTAGAATTTCAATTATGCTTAAATCTTGATTATTTTAATATCAAGATTCTCTTTCTTTCAAAGTGATTCAAATGAGGCGCCCCTCTCAAATTATTTTCTCTACATGATGCCAAGAATCATGAGGGACCCTCTTGAAGTGGCATTTTGCATATTGAATCCTAGGTTTTGGGTAAATTGCACATTACACCAAAACTAGGTTTTAATGCACAAACATTGCTCAACATGCTCTTTCTTGTTATTCAGGCCCCTACAAGCCATACATTTGCATCATTCTCATTCCTATGATGCTTCAATACTAGAGGAACATTCCACCATGTAACATTTGCAATTTAACCCCTCAACTTGGGTAATTTGCACTTTAGTCCAAAACAAATAAAACATTATTTCAACATTATTCAAAAAGGACTAAAATTGAAATATAAGTTCCTCTTGAGCCTTAATTACTTTCCAAGAGATAAGAGAAAGCATATTATCAACTTTATTAAGTAAAACATCTAGGTTTAAGCATAACCCAGGTCAGGGATGTTACAAATTATAAACCCCTAACAAAGATTTCGTCCCTGAAATCCTAGGAAAAGGAGAGACAGATTTTATTCATTTATTATACCATCAAGTCTCCACATAACATCTTAATGTCATGGAGATACCATAGATCTGTAATCCACACAAAGTTTCTTCCACACAGGGTTATTCTAAGGAAATACTTTTAGATTGATAAACTTTTCCACCAATTACAATTGTTCCTTCCATTAGTTCAACTTTATCAATGTTTTTGTTTATGCAGAGTATAAACCCCTAACATATGATGTCCATATTATTTTATGTAACTAGATTGATTTCACAGTTGGACAATATAGATAACCAACATAAATCATCTATTATTTCTCAGATACCAGAATCCTTTGGTATTTATCATATGTGTTGAGAACACATCTCATCCTTATTATATTCATTTCTCTATTGTTACCACTAAGGGTACACATGCAAACGGTATTTCTTTTATTTTTGGACATTGCTTGTTCCATATATCATTATCTTGGAACCAAAGTCCAAAGCAAATTGATACTTTTCTAAGTATCCATCAACAGATTATTTCTAATCCATGTACATCAAATGTCATAATACTTACTTGATTGTCATGTTAATGAAAGGAAGAAACATAAAGGAACATACTCCTATCATTACCCAAGGTTGTTTATCAAAGGGGAAATATATATATATTTAACAGAGGTAATCCACTCAGCAATCCTTTATTTGTTTGGGAAAGTTCACTTAGCAATTCCTATGTAATTGGGAAAGTTTACTTAGCAATTACTCATTAGTTGGGAAAATTCACTTAGCACTTCCTTATTAGTTGGGAAAGTTACACTTAGCACATCCTCATTAGTTGAGAAAGTTCACTTAGCACTTCCTCATTAGTTGGGAAAGTTCACTTAGCACCTCCTCATTAGTTGGGAAAGTTCACTTAGCACTTCCTCATTAGTTGGGAAAGTTCACTTAGCACTTCCTCATTAGTTGGGAAAGTTCACTTAGCACTTCCTCATTAGTTGGGAAAGTTCACTTAGCACTTCCTCATTAGTTGGGAAAGTTCACTTAGCACTTCCTCATTAGTTGGGAAAGTTCACTTAGCACTTCCTCATTAGTTGGGAAAGTTCACTTAGCACTTCCTCATTAGTTGGGAAAGTTCACTTTGAACTTCCTCATTAGTTGGGAAAGTTCACTTTGAACTTCCTCATTAGTTGGGAAAGTTCACTTAGCACTTCCTCATTAGTTGGGAAAGTTCACTTATCAATTCCTATGTTATTGGGAAAGTTCACTTTAGCAATCCCTATATGGTTTCATTATACTCACTAGATTATTTCAGAATGACTACTTGATCAGAGTAATCAGAAGGATAACAATCTAAGAGTTCCATACTTACCGTATCTCCAATAATCATATACCTGGCTAGGGTATACAAGTATTGAGATTAGGTAGTATGCACTTTATGTACTATCATGTTCCTTACTTTTCATATCATCATAAACACATAATTTAACATTCCTAGATTTTCTCCAGGAATCACTTCTATATCTCATCCTCTTTCACACAGATAAGAGCAATTATAGAAAATTTAAAAGAATATTGAACTGAATATAAATTCTAGTTCTCATCATTTCTTCCCTATGTCCCCATAGGACAATCAATAGGGAAATCCATAACAACAATCCTTTTTAGGATTATCAGATAGCATCAAGATAAGGCATATCAAAATGAAAAAGCTCTATCTGATTATTACCGCTCGCGATCATCTACCGCTTTAGGTTGACTCAACACACAGAGTCTAGTTGTTTCATGTTGTTGCTTTTGCCTTTACTTAGTGGCTACTGCCCTGGTGCACTAGGCATTTATTGCACTGGTGGCACCAAAAACTTTGGCTTTTCAGAACAAATAGGCAAATGTCTCTAAAATTATAGAGACCTTACCTTAAATCTCAGCTTATTGCCCCTCCTTGGGCACTACCATCACATATTACTATCTGTCTAAACTTATGGCAGAGTCTACTTTCTCACCATATGTTAATCTTTCCCACATTTCCACTCTTCCAACATGACTATGTCATTCAGGAACCCTTTATAAGCCCAAAGTTTCCACATTAAGGACTGGTAACCTAGGTTGTAATGCTAGTATCCAGTCTTCTATATGCATTAATGTTGTCTTAACCTACCCTTCAAGAGCATAAACATAGGATTCTCTATCCTGATCAGGTCAAGATGGGAATTCTCAGACACTTGTTCTTCTCTTGCCTGATCCCTTGCACCCTCTCCTGGGAAACAACATTGCCCTTAGCAATGTGTTCCTCGTGTTCCCCAGTCATTTATAAATTTTATCCTTTACTCTGCATAAGCAAAAGTCACTATAGGGTATACTGGAGGACACTAACATAGACTCAAAACCTTAGTCCTATGTCTCTGTAGACTCAGTGAACCTAGAGCTCTGATAACACTAAATAGTGACACATCGATCGCAAAAACATGATTTACTTAAGCGAAAGCATTCGTTAGCAGCGGATTACTGAAAATCACTAAAAATTAAAATCATTTTATAGAGAGGTCCACACATAGGAAAAACTCTTTCATAAAGAACTGGAGTAATCTAATTACATACTGGTTCACAAGTACATGTCCTTTATCATCTTTTTCTGAGAATTACATGCATCAACTGCTCTGTTAAACTAAACACATCAAGTATGAAATCTCAAGGCACTAAGCCAAAATCTCAAAAGCACTAACTACTACTCCGAGGACTTGAGAGTACAGACATGACACATAGGAATCTATGTACATCTATACAAGACATATCAGCCAGTGTCTCCACCTGAGAATTCACTGCTGTCCCTACTATTGTTGTTGTTGTCCTTCACCTACTGAAGGATTCCTGCCTCCTCGTCAATGTCCACCTAAAAATGTGGTTCCCATGGGGGTGAGACAATTGTTAATTGCCCCAGCGAGAGATATAACTCTCCGCTAGAAACATCATTATTGCAGTATATTAAGATAAATCTGAATAGAGGAATTGTAATTGTTTAACAACAGTTAATTCATTGTCTAACAGATTAGAACATTATTCTTATTTAAAACATTTCAGCTATAACCTGATAGAGCAGCATGTCACTTATCCAATAAGGAATATGAAGAACATGTATAACATTTATCCTCTATACTAAGCAGGATAATATCAACCAATGTTTCTCATATTTCAACTTTATGCAAATACACTACACGGCTGATTACACTTTACACATCATGTGTCAAACTGCAATTAGCTTGCCAGGGTATATTGACATCTTTACTATATAGTTATAGCTGCAGCATATACTCTCTTCAGGCTTAGATCACATAGCTAATGCCTGGCATTGTTTTGTGGAGTCATGGCCTGTAGCCATACTCTTTTAACAAAGTATTGGGATCTTAATCCCTCTCATTAGGTACATTTCCATTTCTTAACAAGTTCATCATCATGATTATAGAATATGGGTATTCAAACCCTTAGTTCATCATAGAATTCTTGTTACCACTTAATAGGTAACTTAATACCTCCAGATCATCTGACCAAGGTAAACATGATTCTTGCTACACAAGCATTCCGCATAGTTCACAAGGTTCATATCACCTCTTGTTACCCCTTAATAGGCAACAAGGCATATTATGGCTTATGAAGCCCATAAACAATTTCAATAATTAAAACATCATATGGCACACAAGGCTCATTAATTTCAGGTTACCTCCCACTAAGCAACAAAGCATATGAAGGCTTATAAGGCCTATAAAACATTTTCAATATACAAAGCATCATAGCCCATACCTAGCTATGCTCATCATCTCAACATACCTGCATGATTAGTACTCATGATAACAATTATATCCATTATATATCAGTACCATGCAACACAAAGTAATACCATTATTCCCTTTTTAGGGTTAGGATTTCTCTTGCATATCATCACCCTCCATTAAGGTTTTCCATAAATAACCATTTAGGTTCTTAAGGTCATGTTATTAATGATCATACCTTAATTCATTGCTCCACACAGCTAGGAGACAACATTGATAACATAAGCATCTAATCATGCTTATTTATTCTCATCATTTATCATTAAATGAATTATCACACAGGATATGAGTTCCTCTCTCAACTTTACCAGAATATGATTACATCATACTTTATTAACTTGTCTTAACCTTTTCTTAAGGTATGTTAGCCTACACTTATCAAAGTGCATTACTTCATAATATAACAATTGTCATGACATACTTCATGTGTCAGTCATCCAAATATATTGGATTTAAAATACATCAAGGTGTATAAATCTTAAGGTGCTGGATGTGATATCTATCATGTCTTGATGTATCACTTCCCTCATCACCTTTATCTTACTTGAATTCATCCACTTATCTTGTATTAGGGTATTTCCCATCCTAATACTTTATGCATCAACTCATCACATTTATCATGTAATGTATTGGTCATAAGTCACTTATTTAATATACAACCATTGCCAATGATATGGACTCATCTTTGAGTAAGGAACTATTAATATAAAGATTTCTATTATCAACCTCTTTAGGTATTTCACTTATCAATATATTAGTTACTATTACATTAGTAGGAATAGGGTTCACATAACATCTTTCCACATTTGGGTTTCACATAACATCCTTCTATATTAGGGTTTCACATAGCATTACTTGAAAGTAGGGTTTCACATCACATTACCCAGTGTTAGGGCTTCACATAGCATTACCCTGTACTAGTGTTTAATATACCGTTACCCTATTTTAGGGATTAGGGTTTACCATTCACATCCAAGTAAAGTTTCTCACACCCAGTTGCCCAAATTAGGGTTAGGATGCACAATTCCCATCAAATTAGGGTTACATCATCACCCAGATTAGGGTTTCACTCAGCTTTGCCCTAAATTAGGGTCAGGGCTTAATAATCGTTTCAATTAGGGTTTCATGATCTCATTATTATGGATCAAACCCTAATTACATATTATATTCATAATGAGAGAATTAGGACTTAATTATATAAGCATTCCTCTCTCTCCTTCTCTCTCTCATCCTCTCTAGGATGTTAAGTACTCCAAGATTGATCTAGGTCAACTCTTTATTTAAGTACACATAGTTAGGGTTAACCATTATAATCACCTTTGGAATACATCATTATCAATAAAGTATCTAACTGACCTTTAATCATATTAGGTGTCCAATTGGTTTGACCAATTTGAACCTCAAATAGTCTTGGTCACTTAGACCCCAAACGGTCTTGGTCACTCAGACCTTGAATGGTTTGAAACCGTTTAAGCAAAACAATAATGAAACCGTATGGAAAATTTTCACTTGAAACCACTTGGGTCTCCAAATGGTTTGAGACCGTTTGGTCTCAAACAGTCTTGAGACCGTTTGGACTCAAATGGTCTTAAGATCATTTGGTCCAAACTCTCTCAAAATCGAATTGACCAAAAAGGTCTTTCATCACTTTATCAATTCAGGGTTTCAATTATTAAACCATCTATCAATTGAACTACTGATTTATTCTTCAATTGAACCATTGAATCACCCTTCAATTGGACCTTCTATTGGGGTTTTTAACCCAATTGAACTAGGGTTTATAATCAAGAAACCATCAGTTAGGGTTTTGAAATTGAGGAACCATCAATGGTTGACATTATGGAACTAATTCAATTGAAATCATTGGATCATCATCAAACCATGACATGACCTGACCTCAAATGGTCTTGAGGTCGTTTGGATGATCTCCAAATGGTCTTGAGGTCGTTTGACCCATCCCATCATTGATATTTGTGAAATTCAATTAAGGTTTGCATCATTGAATCGATCATCAATTGAGCTAATGATTATATTTCAATTTGATATCACTGGATCTTCAACCATCCAATCATACTTCATTATAGACTTCCAAACTGTCTTGGTTGACCTCCAAACGGTCTGGAGACCATTTGGGTTAGTCAACCCAAAAATTAAATCAATCAATTGAGAATTTCAGCACTCAACCCGATTAGGGTTTGCAATTGGTAAATTATCCAATCATAGAACCTTTAGAAACCAATAAATTAAATCTATTAGATCATTATTCAACACATCAGAAACTACCCTCAAATGGTCAACCCCCTCCATTCGGTCAACCACTCCAAACGGTTTGGAACCCAAACCTCCAAACAATTTGCAAACTGTTTGGTCTCCAAACGGTTTGGTTAAACCGATTAGACCAAAATTTTGAAACCGTTTGCAATAGATATTTGTGGAGGTGTGTGCTTATGATGATGTCATCATCATAAAGCTATAAACCCATGAAGCGTTCTGTGATTTTCATGGTGATTTCATCAATCAACCAAATAAAATTTTGGGAATAAAGAAGGAATCAACAATTGATAAAGATATGGAATCAATAATAAAGTTTAAGGGTTCAAGTTATATAAACCGCCTTCAATGTAGCTTCAAAGATTCAACCTCCACGTATTTAATGGTGAAATCAACACCTTTCACTATCCCAATCTCGTCCTTAAGCTTTGAGTGAAAAGGAACAGCTAGAATTGAAGATGGAATGGAGATAAGAAGAAATCATGCTTTGATTTTCGATTTCCACCATGGAATCTAGGTGAATGAAGGTCAAGAAGCTTACCAACAGGTTGGGGGTCGTCCTCCTATTGCTCCAAGCTCCCTTGGTCATTTTTTCAAGCAAGAAGTGAAAGTGGTTTCGAAATTACCCTTTCAACTCATGGATAAAGGATCATATATATGAATTTTATTGAAAATTCATTTAAGAGAGAGAAAGTAGGGATTATATCCTCCATTTCCTTGCAACTTTCTCCCTTACCATCCTTGGTTATGAGGCTATCTCCTTTGACTCTTATTCCTCTCAATTATCCACGATTTAAAAGAAAACAAACTAAGCACCTTAAATCATATTATAATAATATCCATAAGTGAGTGGATATTTCTTTTTGTTTTCTTAATGTGAGTGGGTTCTCCACTCACGTAGATATTTCCATAGACTTTTCAAGGCAAAAGGACGTCCAAATATATGGAATTCAACCAACACAATTTTGGTTGAAAATAAATCCATTTAATATAATTATTTTTGCATCAAATTGAATTAGAATTTCAATTATACTTAAATCTTGATTATTTTAAAATCAAGATTCTCTTTCTTTCAAAGTGATTCAAATGAGGCACCCCTATCAAATTATTTTCTCTACATGATGCCAAGAATCATGAGGGACCCTCTTGAAGTGGCATTTTGCATATTGCATCATAGGTTTTGGGTAAATTACACATTACACCAAAACTTGGTTTTAATGCACAAACATTGCTCAACAGTTGCTTTCTTGTTATCCAGGCCCCTACAAGCCATACCTCTGCATCATTATCATTCCTATGATTCTTCAATACTAGAGGAACATTCCACCATGTAACATTTGCAATTTAACCCCTCAACTTGGGTAATTTGCACTTTAGTCCAAAACAAATAAAACATTATTTCAACATTATTCAAAAAGGACTAAAATCGAAATATAAGTTCCTCTTGAACCTTAATTACTTTCCAAGAGATAAGAGAAAGCATATAATCAAATTTATTAAGTAAAACATCTAGTTTTAAGCATAACCCAGGTCAGGGATGTTACAAGGTATCTCTTTCTACTTTTTACAAAAATGATCATATATAACTTGTTGTAATTACCTTGGGTAAATTGAGAAATAAGAACACATTGTTCAGTATGCTTGACTTCTTGAGCTTAAAGAGCAAAATGCTTCTTTTCAAAATCAAGTCTTTGCACAAAAAGAAAAGATTCCTTATATCAATAATTACCTCTTTTTGATATTTTTTTAAAATTTAAATGTTAAAATTTCTATGCTTGAAGAAGGTCTTGCTAAACAATGCTTGATTTTTACTACTAACAAATTTCTTGCTAAAATGAAAAGTTGAACTTGTCTTTTGGAAAAGTATCAAAGATGTTGAATAAATTATTACATTCTCATGTTGTTACTCATGAATCTGGCTATATTCCTTAACATGATCTTATCAAATGGATCAGTCATGAAACATTTCTTGCTTATAGAAGATTATGATATTATGCATTCTCATATCATAGCAAATAATTTGGGTACCATCACTTCTCTCTACATAAGAAGTAAAAAATCATGAGCCTTATTTGCAAATAATCTTTTTGGTCTTAATATGTACCATCACATTCATCTACTTTAATTTAGGCATCATATTCAGGGGGAGTATCCCACTAAGGATGTGTCATATTGTATTCATACTTTTATCTTTTAAGATGACAAAAGGGGATAAATCATTCAAAGAAAAAATTCTTTCATTTCTGTTTAACAAAATTTATTTGAAAATATTAAAACTTTATTTTTAGATTCAAATCTTTACTTGATTTCTTAGTTTCCACATTAGACATGAATGATTTATCATGAAGTTTGGGATGTTAAATGGCTATATTTTTTAGTGAACCTTATATTTTTAGTGAACCTTTTTTTTTTCTTATGTTTGATCTCTATTTACTTGGTATGAGATTAAGGGGGAGCTCAAGGCCCTTTAATATAACTTGCATATCTTTTTCTTCTCTGAATTGATTCTCTATATCAATGTAGGATTAACATCCTTTGACATTTAGTTTAGAGATTGTTTTAGAGTTGTTATTATAGTACTTAATGGCTCCTCTATACCAAAGTGAGCCTAACATCCATTATATTTGGTCTAGATATTCTTTGATTGACCTCATTATATGTCTTAATGAATTCTCTATATTAATATGGGTTTAAAATCCCTTATATTTGATCTAGAGGTACTTTTATTGACCTCATTTTTGTGCTTAATGTATTTTCTAATCATTCATGCGCTTAACATCCCTTGAAAATGATTACAAAATCAGTTTTGGTTTTGCCTTTTGATTTTCATGTCATCTCTATATCATGGTGGACTTAACATTCCTTACCATTGGTTTAGACTATCTTTATGATATTTTTGCTTAATGGGATCTTTTTATCACAAAAGACCTAACGTTCCTTTCATTGGTAATTAGATAATTTTTTTTATGTTCCTTGATCAAAAATAGCTTTTTGAATATGCCTAAATGAGAATAATGGCTACTTTTGATTAAGGTTTTTCTCATAAATTGGTATTCTTTCCCTATTAGTACATTGGATTTAATTTAGGGTATAAATTTTTCCCTCTCCAAAATGACTATCTTATTTAGGGGGTGTCTCCTTAAGGGGGAGCGCTGGTAAGTATTGACCCTTTTTGACTTCGATAAAAGGGGGAGAATAACCTTGAGATAAATTGACTTTCAACTATCAATAAAGCAATTTAAAGGTATGAAGTTCTAAATTTGCTACTTTTAGTTTATCTTATAGAAATACTTGCCATCATAAAAAAAGGGAAGATTGTTGGCTTTGTGGACCGAGACTCTTCCAGTTGACAATATTATGGACTGAAAATGGTTCTGGAATGTTAGTTTATTAAAGATCAAATTAGCTGTTGCAACTTAATTAATTTTGTCCTAGCTACTAATTGATATTAAGAACACTCTAGACACTCCCACAGGTACCCTAACCACTTGTAAACATTTTTTATAAATATGAGTGTTCTTAGGGCATCTAGACATCAATTTTGTACATAACTATACATGTTACATTGTAACAACATTTGATACATAGTTGATCATACTTTGACTTGCCATCTCTCTCAAAGATCTTAGGTTCTATACTTCATGTTGCCATATTTCTAACCTAAGTCCTTAGCTCAGTTATAATATCTTCTCCACCTAATACTACTTTTCCTAAACTTTCTTAGAGTGGATCATCATCACTTGTCCATAGAGCTTGATTGTAGATCTTGTGAGCTGAATTATATTTTTCATTTCTCCAATCTCTTTCTACTTTAGTGTACTATGCTTGGACTACTTCTTGTAGTGAAGGTTGTCCAAGATCCTGTGAGAAGGAGTATTCTCTAGTTGATGCTCTTCCTAGGCCATCAAAGAAGAGGTGAAGAGGGTGACCTTCCGCGGCCTGTCAAAGAAGGTGGTAGTTCTCCTTGAGTTTAAAAGGAGGATTAGTCTTGCTCCACAAAACATACCGGTAAATTTTGTGTATTGTGTTTTGGTATATCATCATTATCATCTAAGCCTCAGTCCCAACTATGTTGGGGTCGACTACATGGATCCTTCGTTTCCATTCAGCTCTATCATGGGCCATATTCTGATTGAGATGTAGTGTAACAGATTGAATTCCAGGGTCTTTCCTGCAATTTACCCACTTTCAAGATTTTATTTGCTTTCAAGTCCTTTTGGACCATTTTCCTAAATTTCCCCATTTGTTGTATCCTTTTTGGCCTCAAAGTGGAATTTGAGCTTTACTTGAGGATGTAAATCATATTTACCCACATTCATGCCAATGAATGGGTTTTTGCATAAATAATCCAATTAATGTGATAATTGAGGACTAATAATGCAATACGGCCATTTATGAGAAATAATTAGTGGATAATGTTAATATGGAGCCTTTATATCTTTTTGGATAAAGATATGAGTAATAATGTGTATTTAAATTAAGTTAGGAGAATAGTTAACCCCTTTATTTTCTCTCCTCTCTAAATGGACCATATTACATTAATGAGAGGATAATATGGCGAGATATGACTCTTAATATTAAGATGTGATGTCTATCTCGAATTTCATCCTAATATGTTATTAAAAGATTCTCTTTATATTAACTCACTCTTTTTATGCATTAATAGTCAAAATAGCAATTAAGGGTCAAAGTTTGTGTAAAAAAAGAAACTAAATGCATAACATTGATCTAGGAGTCGTAATTAACCTATGGTTAAAATTTGGTGGCTTTTGGACTTTATTTTACCCTTCAAATGGATTTTATAAGTTTTAATAAAGTGTAACTATAGGATATCAATGTACTTGATTTATTTCATTAATGTCTGTTCGTTTAATGTGCCACACGCGTGGACCACGATGGGCCACACTCCGATGGTCAGATTTTGTTTCGAATCTAATCAGATGGTTGTGACCTCATCTTCTTCCTCTAGCCGCCCAAACAGCCGCGCCTCCTCGATCCTTCAACCCGTTCTCTCTCACCTCTTCACCATTTCACGAGATTTTTGTCCCATCGACTTCATCTCCTCACAACACATCTAACGAGCCTTGACTCATATTCTCTCTACCATTGAGAATGAAATGCCCAACTTGGGACTCTTCATCCTCTCCACTGAGAAATGGTAGTGAGGGTTAGAGACCTCCCCACACCTATTTAAGGGAGTCTAAAGCTTCCTCAACCTTCACCTCATCTTTCTCCTCCTCCAATTTCTCCTCATAGGCCCCGATCTACCTAACCTTCTGTTCCTTCTTCCCCGATAATGGTGACCTACTGTACGCATCCCCGACCACCATTGGGCTAATTAGGCTGAAGGTAAGCATCACCTCCACCCCTTCATCACTCTCCCTTTGTCTGTTTGCCCTCAAGATGCCCCTACCAACGGGTCCTATAGGCTCGCCGCCACCGCCATGACTTTTCAGGCTTCCTGTGCTCCTCCACCCATGCGGGGTGTGGGTTCGATTCATTTTACCTCCACAAACTTGATGGAGTGTCAGCTGCGACTCTTCTTTTCATTTTCTAGCTTTTCGATCTGGTTTCAAATTCCTCTGATCACGGCCAAACTCCACCATCGTTCCGGCAGCTCAGGGAGCCTTGCCTCATGGTGTGTGCTTCCTTAGCTTCATCGAGGTCCCAACAACCATTTCGGATGCTCAGTTGGCCTAAAGCACAACTATGGTTGTGTAGTGTAAGCGGAGGAGAACCTCTACTAACATGCTCGATGAAATGCCATCGCCATGTTCGAAGAGCAAGCAATCTGGGTCAGTCAATGACCAAGATAGCCATGCCCTCCTAATCCACCTATTAACTCTCTATGGGCATTCTCATCCTTTCACCTAATTTTATTTTTATCACTAACGATTATGATACATGTGAATGACAGTAGTGCCCTCAGGATTTCAATCGATCCAATTTTCATACCATGGGCATTTTGGTAATTTTGCCCTTTACTCAATCGCCTTTGACCTGAGCCAGGCGAGTGTGGACCAGCCAACGGAGCCAATGCTGATTGGCCCACATCAGCATGGGTCCGGTCTCCATGGTCCACACCCATTCGCGCAATTAATGGCCTATGTGGCATTTTCCTGATTTTTGATTGGCTCGATTTGTTTAATTCATAATAAATCGGTCCTTGCTCAGAAAAATATAAATATACAATCGTTGGAAAGGATTTTTAATGTAGAATCCAAATTTATCGTTTTCAAGTCCTGATCCTAATTCCTTATTTGAAGTTTACCTTGGATTCCTTTTTGATGATATAAAATGTTTGAAAATTGGTAATTATGTCATTTTAACTTCAAATTGGGAAATTAAGTATGTTTTCTTAATCAGTGAAGTATAACTAAGATTTTGGTCCTAGTTTTGAGTCCTAAATCAGTGGTTTTCCTAAAAGGTCTAAAATGAGTATCTTTTATACACCTTATGCCTTATTACATACTAATACATGTGAAATGTTTATAAATAGGATAAAGTGGAATTGGTCACAATCAATTTGGTGAAAGTGATGTTATGAATCTTCAATAAGGTATGTGAAGCCTATTTATGTATATGGATCCTATTTATGTATGTGACAACTATTTTTGGATGTGAACATATGAATGTGCAAATTATACCTTATTCCTTCAGTTGGGCTTTTATCCAACAAAATTCCTAATGAGGAAATTGCTAGCCTTGGATTCTCTCTATATTACCTTTATTTGTCTCTTTATTAGTTGATTCATCTATTGCCTATGTTGGCTCATTTATTTGAGATACTTGAATATTGATATTGCCAATGTTGGCTCATCATTTATGTGGTTTATTTCATGGGTTTTGTTCCCCAATGCTATGATGCAAATGTTACTTATATTTCCACTACTACCAAGTGAACTATTTAGCATGATGTGTTATTGTCCAAATGACAATATAGTGTACATGAGTACAAACCACCCATAGTGGGAATGAGCCCAAGGTAATGATCCCCAGGGGAATGTGATTTTCTCCCCGTTTTACATATTTTGAGGGATGTGAATTTTCCCTCTCCTCTTGGTGTAGGTCCGGTAGGTGCCTCACCCTGCATTAGTATGATTTTTTGTCATAATATCATTGATGCTATGTTGATTATTGTTGTGGATTGATCTATGGTAGATTTCTATTTCTCATTTATTATACTTTCCTCATACTCTTGCAATCTCTTAGATTAGTGGATCTTTCATTTATGCAATGTTGTACTTTATATTTTTCCTTATCCTTTTAATTAATACATACTTTTATCTCTCTCTTGATGGATGATCCCAACCATCCATGTATATGATCAGAGTGCACAGTTGAAGCTTGGTGAATCTACCTAAGGATAAGGATAAGGAGTCCAACCATGTATCTTGGACTTAGCTATATATACGTTGTCTTTGTTTGGAGACAAGTTGATTTGGTTTTAGTCTTCCTCTACCTAGATCCTTTTGTATGTATAAAGTTGTACACCCTTTTGGGAAATTTTGTAATGTACACTATATAATTGAATATAGTCAAAGCTTAAAGTTCCGCTGCTTCACATTGGTGTTTTGTTTGCCAAGTTTTAGTAGAGGGTGATAATCACTCTTTACATGTAGAGATTCAAAATATCTCTTTATAAGCTCATCCCATGTTAATTTAGGCCTTCCTCTTCTTCTATTTATAGTGTTTGGCTCACACTAGTAGGTATGCGTTGCACATGTCCGTACCATCTGAGTCGGCCCTCACGCAACTTGTCCTCAATGCTCGCCACCCCTACTTTATTCCTGATATAGTCATTTCTTAAGAGATATTTGCTTGTCTTCCAACACATCCATCTCAGCATATGCATTTCAGCCACATTCATCTTGTTGAGACCTTATTTCTTCACTGCCCAACATTCACTCCCATAGAGCATGACTGGTCGTATATCTATTCTATAAAACTTACTTTTTAACCTGAGAGGGATCTTTTGATCGCATAATACTCTAGTTTCACTCCTCCATTTCAACCATCCTATAGTGATCTGGTGACAAACATCATTTTCGACACCCCATCTATTTGAATAATAGAACCCAAGTAACAAAATTTATCACATTTTGGTATATCTACTCTGTCCAACTTGGCTCCATCATTCACACTGCGAGATTGGCTAAAATTGCAATGCATATACTCAATTTTTCTCCTGCTAATCATCAATCCATTTGATTCCAATGCCTTTCTCCAACGTTCAACTTTATCATTCAATCCATCTTTAGTTTCTTCAATCAAAACAATATCATCAACAAATAACATACACCAAGGAATATCATCCTGAACATTCTTTGTCAACTCATCCATAACAAGAACAAATAGATATGGGCTGAGTGTGGATCCTTGGTGCACCCCAACTGTGATAGGAAAAGTTGGTGTCTCTCCTCCAGGAGTCTTGACACTTATAATAGAGCTATCATACATGTCTTTGATCAAGTCAATGTATTGGATAGGCACACTCTTTTTCTTCAAAACCATGCATAACACTTATCTGGGTACTCGATCATAAGCCTTTTCTAGATCGATAAACACCATATGAAGATCTCTTTTGCTTTTTCTATACTTCTCCATAAGCCTCCTTATTAGAAAAATAGTAGTTGTTGATCTTCCAGGCATGAAACCAAAATGGTTGTTTGATACCTGTGTTATGGATCTTATCCTCTACTTAATAATCCTCTCCCAAAGCTTCATCGTGTGACTCATCAACTTGATACCTCTATAGTTTGTACAGCTCTAAACGTCACCTTTGTTTGATACCTGTGTTATGGATATTTTCTTGTACAACTCTAAACTTGATACCCGATTTTGTATCATGTGTCTCCAATCTCTCTACAACGTTCCCCTGTCTATGAAAATTTCATGCAAGCAAGCTATATTGACTTTTCTCCTCATCATGGTATCCACTATCTCCAAAGATTTCCCTATCAAAGAACCAATATTCCACGATCCAACTCTAATCTTTTTTTTTTGTTGAACTTGCTTCTTTACTTGCCTTTGTCGAAAATGTTGCCCTTGCATATTTTTCACTGCATCTGGGCAATGATGCGGCAGGACTAGCTTCTTTACCCACACCCGTCTAAGATGTAGAAACCCTTGCACATTTTTCACTACATCCGGACGATGATGCAGCGGGACTAGCTTCTTTACCCACACTCGTCCAAGATGTGGAAACCCTTATTTGTCCTTCAATACAATCGGGCATCGCTGTGTCGAAACCCCTTGCATATTTAACACTGCACCCGGGTGCCGATGCAGCGTGTCACTAGGTAGGGACGCTCCAACGATATTCTTATAAGGATCCATGTCATAGAAAGAGTGAAAATTTTTTTATAGGCTGGCTGTCAACCTACCACCAACCCTCCTCCTTTACCCGGGCTTGGGACCGACTACATTTACACAAAATATGAAAACATAGGCGGAGTTAAAAGATAAAAAAATACATGATTTAAAAATCTTAGTTTATAAAAGATAAAAAATATATGATTTAGAAATCTTGGTTCAAAAAAACTAGGTAGTGGAGTGACGCCATTTGATGGAACCACTCTAAATCTGTCTCTTATGGTTGCCTCCTTTGCTTTATATTTCCTAAGTAAAATAATTTTATTCGATTAAATTTTTATAAAACTCTATTCACCCTCTCTAGACCTTTTCAGTTAATTTTAATTAAGTATTTTGTTTCTTTCTCTCCTCCCCATTTCATTCATCACAAAAAGATTGTGTTATTATGGTTGGCCCAATTTCTTGTTATATCTGGTCGAGTTTGTTGCTGTGCCTGGTCCAGCGACAATGTGTCCTATTCTAGAATCTTAACCAACAATATTGTGTGACCGATGGTTTCAAAGAAAAAAAAGGGTATTTTAGGATTGGCCATCCGATATGTTTGATCAATTTTTTTTTAGTGTGTGGATCATTTCATTATCAGCTAGGTATAGTTATAGATTTAATTCGCATCGCTTATTTGACACTTCGCGTGAATAGTATGCCAATTTACATTCATACCACGAACCCGCAAAGGATTTTCCTTTGTGCTCAGAAGACATTGAAAGTCGAGTGATCATAATGGCCGCGCGCCTGACTCTTTAACTCATTAAATTCTTTCAGTTGACATAGCAGTATAAGGTTGAACGCCTTCTTCTTCTTCTTCTCCTTCTTGTCGTCTAGAACGTGCGACGAGAGAGAAAATAATGCAGGCGGGTTCACTGAAAGCGTTCACACTGTAACAAGTTTGTGGATCTCTCAATCAACAGCGATCTTACAAACCAAAAACAAGGTATGGGTGTTCCTTCTTCACCACTGTTTATATAGATGCCTATCCGACGTCCTGTCCTCCAAGTTTCAAACCCCCAAAGTCAATGGATCTCATCAAGTACTGATAGTAACGGCTGAAGGAAGCAGCAAGGCCCAGCCACAAACGGATCCGCGGCGCTCCTGTATGGCAGACCTGGCCGTTTGCGATTGCTCGAGTATAGCGGGGTGAGGAAACAAGGTAAATACAAGCTGTGCTGCAAGCGAAGCAATCCGCTCAGCGGGAGCCTGGAGATCACGGGACTCTACATCGTCCCATCCATCCCGCTATGCTAGAGGCGCCCGCTGGTCACGACCAGGAGTTCGGCGTTGTCCTGCTATGCTTCCTTGTGGACCGCCACTTCGTCGCCAAGAGCACCCGCCCAGTTGCCGGAATCTGCTCACGCTGCGGCGGAGGGGCGCGCGTTGCGGAGATGGAAACGGCTACCAGGTTCTGCTGCTTCACGCTGTACCGACGCCCATGGCGGCCAGTCGTGTGCACCTTCTGCGTGGCTGTGCTCAGGGCGTACAAGAACAAGCGAAGAGTCCACGACCGCCACTTGACATCGTGAAGTAGGTAGAGAAGGATTCCCATCGAATTAAAAGCTATAGCCTAACCGATGCACAATACCAGTCTGTAGATAATTTTCTCATTCATATTTATAGGAGTGCAAGTCGATGCTTCGGGTGTGGTCTATATTTGGTGGTAGAGTTAATACATCCTAGAAATGCAATAGCAAGACTGCAATTGTCTACCTATTTATTCACTAACAGCGACACTTCCTCGGGTCCAAATCTTCCGTACCCAACCTCTATCCCGGTCACAGAGAATTTTAACCCCACTTCCTCCCCTTCCTTTCTTATCATCCCCTTATAAATTACATCCGCATCCTCCTCATCTTCTTCTAAACATATGATTCCAGACACCGATAATTATTGTCCTGCTGAAAAAACCCAAATCCAGTTAGAAGTACGACTATTATGCCTATAATTTTTGCCCATCCACCGAACAGTAACACATATAGAAAATCATTTTAACACATTTTTATAAAAATATTTACCAACAAAACACACTATGCAAAATATATCTCAAAATATTTCCCGCCACTTAAAATGACATTTTTGCTATTTGAGTACGACTTTATGCCTATAATGTTCACCCATCCGCCAAACAGTAACACATAAAGAAAACCATTTTAGCACATTTTTATAAAAATATTTATCAACAGAATACACTATGCAAAATATATCTCAAAATATTCCCCGCCACATAAAATTACATTTTTTCTATTTGAGATTGAAAAATGCCATAAATATTGGCGTGTTTACTATTAAATAAAAAAATTTGAGAAAAAAAGAAGACAAAAGCTCCACATTAAGTGGCGCTTTCAACTAATAAATCCACGTCTAAGTGCAAAGTTGAAAGCGCCGCTTAATGTGGCACTTTTGCCTTTTTTTAATTTTTTTATTTTTAAAATGAACATGCGAATATATGTGACACTTTTCGGTCCTTGATATAAAAAACTCCATATGATGTTATATTTTTAGTCCAAAGTGTGTATTTTAGAAAATATTGTGTAAAGTATGCTAGTTTAATAAATATTTTTATAAAAGTATGCTAAATTGTTTTTTTTCCAACATCAATAACATCGTCCGCTAATGCGACATCGGATTCTACGCTTAGCAAACCGACGCCATAGACAATTTTGGTTTATAGTGTAACCAATTACATGTTGCTAGCGCATTTTTTATTTTCTACGGAAGTTTATGACATCAGTTTCTTAAAGGAAATTAAGCGTTAGAGCATTTGTAGCCTGAGTTTGAGTTGAAAACTGACGCTACACAGTCTATTTTACAGAAGATTTTATTTTCTTTGCAAAAGTCTCAGAAGACTTTTGAAAAAAACACGGACTTTTGCATGTTACGCGGAAGTTTCTTACAAGAAACCGGAGTAGTAAGTTTGTAGCATTGATTTTGTAGGTAAACGATACTTTCGTATGTTACGGAAATATAACTTTCTTTAGAAACCAATAATAGGTCGTCAACCTGATATTCAACATGACATGTGCAAAATTATTAAATCAACAATAAAACATACATACACCATGCAATTCACTTGCATTCACATTCATCATGCCATTTTCAAATTCACTCGACGTTTACATGATCCACTCACCAAATCATACACATGCACTTGTATTTACATGATCTTCTCACCAAATTATATACATATCTTATGTAAAAGAACTTGACTTTGAATTAGATATGCAATCTAACTAATATATACGGCATTTCATCAAGTTTAGTTAATATAGTCTTTCAGCACTTTATTGAATGCTTGTGAGTGATGTTTATAATCTTATTTTATGTGAACGATGAGTTATTACCCACTCCTCCCAGAGGAGCGTCTAGAGTCTATAGTGAATAAATCTGAATGTTAAGGACCTACACAAAATGTAGTTAATTATAAGATAATAATATATAAAGTATGATTATGATTTTAGTTAAATTGTAAACTTATGATTCTAGTCTTTATTATATATTATATATTTTGGATGTTCTGTGACGTTTTAGACAATGACTTTCATATAATTCATGATGTTATATCTACGGGCTCAACTTTTGTCTTGTGCTAAGCACAAAAAATTGAAAATTATATGAAATGTTATGAATAATATTAAGCGGACTTGACATAAGATTTTAAGCAATCAAGCTACTACCTCGACATTCTTTCAAGTTATCAATTTTAATTTTTTTGTCTATCTATCCTCTGCATTCACAAAATGCTATATACCCCTATAACTTAATAGAAATAGATAGTTGACTAGATAGACATATCATCATGAATATATATTAACTAATGTATTGACAGCTAAAGACTTACACTTACTCCAGAAACGGGATGTTTAGTGCATTCCCGCTTGATGTGTTATCCAATAGGTCAAGACAATACAAAGTAATTAAGCTCGGGCAACCATCAATTATTTTAAGTACATGTTACTTAGAAAAAAGTAGAAAGGTATTACGTAGTATTGTAGAATAATCATAAGTTAAATTACAATTTAAGAAATACAATTAAAATATGCAAACTTATTTGACAATCAAAGGATATAGAATTAGCAAAAAACTTAAATGGAGACTGTAAATATTCAAATACAAATTGTAGTCTCTTTCCACCATGCCAATTACTGAAGGAGCTAAGAATGTCTCATTGCTTATTTGGTAAGCTAAAGTCTCCACATATAAGTAACCCTAAGAATAATTATAAGTGTTGAATATATAGAAAATAAGTGATGATATATATTGAAATAAACTTGTTGCATTAGTAAGTTCTCAATGAATCTACTTAGCCAATCATAGTGAAACAACTCCAAACTATCTTGAAGGAATATAATAACATCAAGATCTTCATTCGTGACATTCTGAAGCATATGGATCACCAAATTCAATCCTAATTTTTTTATTGGCTATAATCGACACAAGGGCTTGCCGTTTCTCCCCATCATGTCGAATACAAGTTGCAGAATTAGAGTTGGTGTTAACTTTAAAGGAAAACCCCTATTTACATTTTGTCTTTGTAGTTTTTGGATTTGTTAAATTTTTATCATATATATCAAACTCATATATAGATAAATAGAAATATCCATGCATACAAATTTTATAGGAATTCGACAAACTTACTCATGGATGCCTGGGTCTTTAGGCCACACACTATACCTTCTTCTGCTCATCCCACTATATTGTATTGAGGATGACATATTAGTAGTGGTGCATCTCTCATCCCCTCAAACACATCGTATCATTGATATGCACATAATATTGTCTAACATCGGTTTGCAATGTAATCCATCACCATAATGGTGATAGACCTTGTGCCCTCTACCACAAAATCAAAGTTAGGCTCTACAATTACAAGTCGGTAGTTTGTACTGATACGCAATTAGAAAACACTATACCAATAACACAACATGTATACTATATTTTCCTAGTCTTATACCACTAACAAACTTACATCGGGTTGGTATGGAGGGTCATTGAGATTACTCCCACGTTCATCTATACCTAAAGTATGATCTTGTATATCATCAAAGATACATCTTACATTCCTCATGAATATGTTGGGAAGGCTGAAAAGTACTCATTTCTTTCATATTTTCTTTTGTATCAAATATTTTATTTCTTCATATGTTAGATTGTCTCCATGACTAGATTTGCATTTGCATTTGCATTTGGAGGAGACAAGATGATATTTTAGTCCCATCCTAGATCCTACTCCCCTAACATGTTCAGATGCTCTTGAGTATTAAGAGAAACTATTATTTCATCCTTTTGGCTGTATTTGCTCATAGAGCTCCTACTAATCACAATTAAGGTAGCTATAGCAATTAGAGAGAAAATAAACATGTCATTAAAGTAGCTAATTACTAAAATGTAACAACTTTACGTCCACCCCAATATGAGGAGTGGGTTGAACTTCACCATTTTTTGTTCTACATCCTTTATCGTGGGGTTGCAAAATTTTCATTATGTGGGATGTTATAGCATCAACCCACTCCTCATACCAGGGTGGACAAAGAGTTGGAGTTGTGCTTGATTCATCCCAGATGAAGGAACTTTCTCCTAGTTTTAGCAGCACAAGGCATAATCAACATGAATCGGCTAATGAACATGTACATTTTTTATACACCTTTCTTTCTTAACCTTGTGCACAGTCTAATTAATTCAAAATATATGTTATATTATAAGAAAAAGTCATCAAACATGTGAAAATACTTAAACGTGTTCAATGTGAAAGGTTGAACAAAAATGTGTTGCACAATGACACATACATCTAGCATTTCAAAATGTAAATTGAAAAACATGCCTGAATGAAAATATAAAAATAAGTGAAACAAACAAACACATTTATTATTTTAAAATTGTATAATTTATAATCGTGCATGTTTGACTGATAAGAAATTACAAGTGAAAAAGGCACGCCTCTAGTATTGGTTGTATTCTCATCAACTAACATTTCTTCAATGTGTTCTTGATGCATATAGTATTCATCAATGTTAACTTCAATATTTACACTTGGAAAACCAACTGAGAATGGAATGGAGCCATCATACTTGTCATAGTACTGTTCTTCATCTATAGAATCCATAATGAACAATTATTTCCCATGAAGAATGAAACACCAATTTTTATTTGTTGAGTTATTGACATAGAATACTTGCTTCACCTAATATGACATGGTGACTGGATCATCCTTCTTGTCATTTTTTTAGAATTCCCAAATGTGAAATCTAACTCATCCGCTACAACTCTTTTACTATTATGAACCCAACTACACTTGAAGATGGGAAGTCTAAATTTTATGTAGTGAAATTCCCATATATTTTCAACGACACTGTAATAAAATGTCTAAAATTGTGGTTGTCTCTTATCATTCACACTAGAAAAATATGCCAAAGATGATTGAACAACAACCCCACTGTTTTGGACTCGGTATTGTATTTCTAATGATGTGTAGTACAATATCCATTTAGTCCTTGCATTCCTATGATATGTCCTCCATTTTTCATTCAAAGGCAAGCCATTTGATGTTCTCACCAAAATAATTAAATGTTTGAGATTGTTGACTTGAAGTATGGAAGGAATGGAATCTTTCTTCTGCAAGTCATCTGGAGCTTATTTCTTCAACTATGACTACTTTTCATCTATACCAGCTAGCCTCATTCCCTATCCCTATCTCTGTTGCCAATGACATTGATAGGGTATGTAGGAATTTCCTCTAAGGTGGTGTAGAATTGAAGCATATCATTCATTCTGTTGTGTGGGATGGTGTCTATAAACCAAAGTATAAAGGTGGTTTGAATCTTAAACCATTAAATATTTCGTTAAAGCTTGTATGGACATGAATGTGTGGGGTATTTCCTTAAAGAAAGAGAATATTCAGATTAAGTGGCTTCATGCTAGGTACCCGAAAGGTGATTCATTTTGGAGTATCCCTACAAAACAACATTCTTATTGTATGTGAAGAAAACGTCTGGCTATTAGAGACACTATACTATCCCTTGTCAGTTTGGAACTGTGTGATGATAAGTCTATTTTCTTATAGAGAGATCCACGGGTTATGGGCAATCAATTTCTGATAGATTTTTTGGATAAAAGAGATGTTTTGAAGTTGGGAAAAGATAAGTTCTCTAGACTTGTGAGATTATTTCAAATGATGATGATTGGATCACTTGTCGTTCCTGTCATGTGTTGATCATCATGGATAATACTAGACCATTTTTCAAGGTTGAAAGTTCCTCTACTAATAAACTTCTCCTTGATGGTATGATTTGAAAGAGGATGAAAGACTTCTGGGAAGATCTAAGGGTTAAGAGTAGCAAAGTTTCTTGGGATAAGTGGATTTTGAAGGCCAAGGTTCCTAATATGTATTAAGTGTTTTCCTGGAAAGTGTTGTTGGATAGAGTTCTGACTCAGTCTATTCTGTAGAGAAGAGGGTTCAATTTTCCTTCAAAATGTAAGTTATGTGGAAATGCTATAGAAGATACTAAATATATATTCATACACTGTCTATATACTCAACATTATTTGGTCCTTCTCTTGTATGGAGAAGTATAATGATTACTACCCTACTACTGTATGAAGTTTTCCTGATTTCAAATATGAGAAAAGGAATTCCTATCTTCTGGTTACTGTCTATAACATTTGGAAGGAGAGAAATCGGTGGATTTTCCATGGATATGATTGTTCATCCCTAGATGTTTGGAGAAATGCCAAAAAGGACATTGATTCATACTAAGCTAGATGCATTTGTATAGATATCTTGCTTTCTGCCTTCTATTTTTGTGTTTTTTTTGCATTGTATAATCCTTTTTACAAAAATATAAAAAGGGGAACACACTTGGATGAATAAAAAAGAGTTTATCTTAAAACTACCTAATAAATGCTTGATTATGCTTTCTAGGAAGTGACGTCAATTGTATCAATGTCAATATCTCTTTGTGACTTTGGTGTGTTTAATGATTTATATATCTACTTTGTCAATGTTGAATAAAATGTCCCAGTTTTGTTGTTCCCCAAATTCATGACTAGTTCCTTCCACTCGTGCTCCTCAATTTCTCTTGATACAATAAGTTTCAATTTGTTAGAACTTTGGATTGTCACACTTTCATTGCAGTTCAAGAAATCATATAAAAAGTTCATTACCTCCCTAGCCACATAATTCTCAACAGTATCCCCTTCAAGATGGTGATTATTTTGAACATCACCACATGAAAAAACTCATGTATCATTTAAAAGGATACATATAGTGAAAGAAAACTGGACCCAACATCTTCACCTCCCTAGTCATATGGACAACAAGTGCATCTTGATATGAAAGAATGAAGGAGTAAAATACAAATCAATATGGCACAAGGTAACAATCACTTCTGTTTGCAACTTATCAAAATTGTCAAAATTTATCATTTTGCTTCATATATCATCGAACAAGTAACAATGACTCATGATTGCAAACCTTACATGATTTCTAGGTATAGATCAAATACTGAAATGCAAAATTTGCGGCACGAAAGTGTGACAATCATAAGATTGTAGACTTATCAACTTTATATCTTCCATTGGCACCAATCTACATGAATTAGAAGAGTTCCTTGTGGTAACTTAACACTATACAATCACTCACAAATTTTTTTTTTCTCCTATGTAGACAAAGTGTAACAAGTGAAAGGAATATGTTCAGTGACCCTTCATCTCTGATATTAAGTCTTCCAGATACCCATTGCTCACACGTGCATTATGGATTTAGTTCCATCTTTAATTTGGCTTTTTATATTTAATGACACACATTTTATCAACATGCATGGCATCAATAAAATGTTTAATTGTCAAAGAACTCCAATTAGGAAGATCCCATAATGTTGAACTCTTCTTGTATAACGATCTATCACATGCTGGACTACTACATGGTCCCTTACCAAATACATTGACAATGCTTTAACTCTTTCACAAACATCCTTCCCTAATATAGCTTTTGTGACACTTTGTTCCTCATTTTGTACAATAAATGTTTGGCCTTACCTCGACAAGTATGTGCTTGTCTGAGAAATATTCAATGACCAAGATAAATAGTCTATCTACCTTATTTTCGACACATTGAGTCAAGCTTTTTCTCACATATAGTACATGCTCTAGATCTTTTCATACTAAAGATAGAAAAACTTCTATAATCATTAATCTTGTAAAACAACTTAGCATGAAAATGAAAGGTCTATATATGTGAAGCATCATAAGTAATATCTCCTACTTTCTACAATTTGATCAAGTTATCAATCGAGGTTAAAGGAAAATGTTAATGTCACTTCCAGGTCGCTTGGTCCCTAAAATCAACATTGACATCAAGACCTACTTATTCTTCATACACAACCAAGGAGGCATATTGTATATAAAAATCATAATAAGCCAAGTTCTATGTTGTTTACTCAATGTACCACATAGATACAAAGTCAAAGTCTTAAGTTCCTCACATCTTCACCAAATTGAGGGTACAATAAATTGATTTTCTTCCATTTTAGTGAATCAAACACATGTCCTAGGACCTGATCATCATTTACTATTCCTATTCATTCCCAATTAGATTTTACACATCATCTAAAATTTCAAAATAAGCATTGGGATCATGGCATCGTTGGTAGATACCACATCATCTTGGTAGGAGAGCCATTCTTGATCTTGCCCAAAGCCGTAACTTTTTTTATATTGACATCCCAATTTTTGAACAATCTTTTAAAATTATATAGTCCTTTTAAAGTAATACATGGACTTTTGCGCATCCATGTTCCTTGTTAGCCTCCATTCTCATTGGGAACACATTTCATTACTATTTATGTCGAGATAAGAAGCTTGTTGCCTCTAGGAAGAATTTATTTTAATGGAGTCAATAGAGACATGAAGCTTTTATCACTCCAACTACTATTTACATTAAGACCATATAATATCAACACATCTCAGTTTCATGAACTTAGTTCAACCCATATATAATGATTTCTCAACATCATGTATATTGTTTTTGAATAAGGATAGTGGATCAATAAATTTCTCCCCACAACAATATATCATCCAATCAAACATATCATTCTGAATTAATTGTTTCACACCAATATTGTTTGCTATTTATTCTTCCATACAATTACCATTAGAGATAATTACTAGTCTCAAAATATGATTACCTTCATGATAATACCATTCAATATAGCTCTATATAATCTCATTTCATATTGCACAACTTTTAAATTCCTCAACATTATCTACTTCTAAACTATTACCAAAATTGCTAGAGGGAAATAGAACCTAACTCTAGGTCCTCTCTTATGTTCATCCACATATCTCGTATTCATTCATCATATAAACCCTTAAAAAGGGAAAATAAGCTAGATAATTGTATACCATTTTCCATATAAACACTAAATAAAGGGAAAATAAATAAGAACAATACAAAAATCATAACAAGAACCATCCACAAAGAACAAGATGCATCAAAGAATAAATTCAGAAGGGGAGCAAACCTATAACTTGTGACAAGGTAGAACAGAAAGCTTTCTTTACATCAATTACTTCTAGAAACCATGACAACAAAAGGAATAGGGGGAGAACAATGGTCAGAGACATGACGTGGCTTATATTATCGCACTAACAAACTCACTTAGGGTTGAAATCCTTAAGTTTTTAACCAAAACAACGTGCAATAATACCACCCGCAAGCGGACGAGTCTTATCACAGTATAGTTGAGGATCGAATCCCAAGGGACAACATTTTTAAGAATCTTTCTCTAGTCAAATCTAGTTGAATCAAGACTAATATTTAGAACAAGGTTGGTTGATTTGAGTTTAATTAAACTAAAAGCAAGGAAAGTAAAAGAGCAGGATTAAAGGTTGATTTAAGATTAATGATGGAAATCACTGGGATGGTCCCAGGTTTCACCACTACTACTCATGCAATCACATCCAAACATCAAACATCCAGGAAAGATATAACCATTCAAATAGAGCTGCTACAAAACCCCCCATACGGGCGTCAGGTTCGTGTAAGCATCACCTTAGGTATCAGATGTCTCATCACCATCCAGATCACATACTTACAACTCCGAAGATACAGAAATCCAAATGAAGCTGTGGCCCCCCTATACAGGCGTCAGGCACACAGAAGCATCACCGTGGGCTAGAGGGCTCGTCACCACATGGATCATACACTTACGACCTCAAGGAATCCCATTCTATTTCTAGTTTGGGAGTCAACCACGTTAATTGACATTCAAAACCTACGCATTGAAGTTCTTGCAACATAGGAAACAAACAAGATAAATGCAAGCAGGTGATCAATCCACAAGAACACATCGATGATTAACAACGATATGAAAGATTATATACATGCCATAGAATGTTTAACAAAAAGATATGAAAGCATGGGTAGCGGGGCTAGTCCCCACACCCCAGCGAAAGTAAACTACTTGCTCATGGTGAGAGGAACTCGAATAATGAGAGAGAGAAGTTTCTGCCATGAGCATGGTGAAGAAGATGATCACAGCTCAATGGAGAAATAATCTTCTACACAACGTCGGAGCAGATCTAGAAGAAGAGAGAAGAACGCCATGACAGATGGGGTAGATCTTTTCTCTCTACCTTCTTCTTCTTCTCGTAATCCTCGCTCGTAGTAGGAGGAGCAGCTCGTAGACGAGATGGCGACGTAGAAATGGTGTAGACGCAGTAGATCTAGATCCAGATCTAGATCTAGATCCAGATCTAGATATAGATCTGGATGAGGTGGCTTGCAGATCTGAGTCTTCACTCCAGATCTGGGTGAATAGGCTGCAAAACGACCACGGGGGTAGGTTCTTGGCTATGGAGATTGTCTCCTTAGGCCCAGGACAATCCTGCAGCCTAACAACGTTCGGAGATGATAATTTGATGGACTAGAGTCACGTTCTATTTATAGGCAGATCTGCACCGACTTTAAATTCATGACCTTGATATTTTTGCAGCCGGTCGCGGCACGGTCGTGACTTTTGAGTGCCGCGGTCACGGCTTTTAGCACGGTCGTGACTTCTTTCACCTAGGCCAGGGAGTCACGTTTCTCATTTGTTAGTCGTGATCTTATGTAATCGCGGTCATGATTGCTATGAATTGCGGGTCGCGATTAGTGCCTGTGATTGTGGCTCATTCGAGGTCTTATGCACTGACTGCGGGTGCCTTTGAATTGCTAAGTCGTGGCTGTTGGCTCCCAGGGCACACGATAGTTTTTCCGTAGTTGATGGTTGAAGAGGCCATAGGCCCGTCTACTGCTATGACCTTGGTGTAGTGCTGGGTGGCCAACAATTGATCGCGGCCTGCATATGTCGGCTAGGGCAGGTCGCGGTAGTCCCTTGTTGGACCGTGGGTCGCAGTTAGATGAGACGACGACGCTAATGTAGGTCGTTGTGACCTTGGAGAGGCGGTGATGGAAGGCACAGATGGTGGAGAAAGGAGGCGGCGATGGAGCAGACTCGGGCCTCAGACGGGTGTCAACGGTGGTGGAGCAGAGATAGTGATCGTGGGGGTGAAGAAGGAGAAGGTCGCAGTATGTGACTAGAGAAACCGCGACCGCGGCATATCAGAGCCTGGTCGCGATTAGGTAGGAGGAACTATGGGAAAAACTTCTGGAGTTGATCGCGATTGGTAGAGAACAGAGCCATGATCGTGGTTAGTTGAATAGCAGTCGTGGCAGCAGAGAGAAGACGCAGTTGCAGTGGTTGAGGACAGGAGGTGCAGGAGCAGGTCGCGATACCTTTGGCGACTGATCGCAGACAACAAACCGTGATTGTGGTTAGTCACAACCAGGTCACGATTCATAGGGAGGTCACGATTCACAGGGGGAGGAACCGTGTGTAAAGCTGCTGGTCGATGAGGATGCCACCGCAGGCATGGAGGTAGGGAAGTCGCTTCTAGGGTAGGCAGTAGAAGGTCACGATCTCTGGTCGCGCTTTTCTCCGTCTGCAGGTCGCGATACACTTGAATAGGAAGATCGTGATCATGTGAGGGGCAGGCCGCAGGCGTGATCATGGAATCGCGGACTGGTGTCCGTGATGTTTTGCAGGTCACGATTACTAGGGTAGAAGGGCGCTGGTCGTGATTAGGTAGGAGGGAATGCGGTGCCCAGCGGCTGGGGAGAAAGGAAAGGTCGTGGGAGGGAAAAGAAAGGAGAGCCTATGTTGACCAGCCATTGACCACAGCTAAACAAAGCCCAACATAGAGGAATGGATTAGAACCTGGGCCCAATGCCCAAATTGACCTATCAAAAATGATGTAAAAATACAATTAAATTCATGATAATTCAATTAATCCCAATATAAGTTGCATGTAAGAAGATATGGCCAATAAATGCTCAATAAAGCAGTTAAGCCAAGTCATCTCACATAAGAAGATAGAGCTAGAAAAAGCAAATAATCAGGGAAAAACTGGGCCAAACGAGGCGATTAGACTCAGATGAATATGCATTCATCAAAATACCCCGAACTTAAACATTTCTCGTCCTCGAGTAACACAAAATCTGAAACAATCACCAAGCGCATACTTTCAACTCATGTGATTGCCTCATCTTCACATCACAGTTATTTCTTTTCTGCTCGGTATGAATAAGCATCTCAACTTCCTGAGATCACAAAACACATCTTACCATATCTTTGTTCCCGAGTTTGCTTCCCAATGTCACTTCCTCTCTGCTTTTTCCAAAATCAAGCATGTCTAAGAGTTTCGTAGAAGTCTAGAGATACATGCAAAACAACAAGTGTGCACCTAATCTGACACTGGTGTTTTTAGGATATTGGTAAGCTTAGGCATTCATTGTGCCTTTAGGTGGAAAAGGGAGTGAAGGGTGGTATGGAAGGAAGAAATAAATCTCTCCTCTATTCGACTTGAGATTTTTATTATGTGATTTGCAATTTCATTGATTGCATATTTTGTGCAAATCTCTCCTCTATTCGACTCGAGATCGCATTTCTTTTTTTGTGCATTTAGGCATCTTTTCTTGGTGATACGCCCCTATTTCGTAGTGAGGGGTATGGAAGAAGTGAAAAGAGAGAGAGAGAGTGTGTGTGCCACCCTGAACTTAGGGTTTGGCACTATTTTGTTTTTTTTTTGATGGACGGAGGGGTAAGAAGATGATGGAAGAAGTGTAGAAGAGAGTTCAGATCAGAGTACAACTTGATTTACAACTCAGTGCAAGGGGTCATTTCTCCTTATCATACTCTGCTCAAATAATGACTTGATGAGGATCCGGTGGAGATTCCATGCTATTGTTCCACTAGTCAGATAGGAAGCCCAATGTGTTTGATCCCTCTCAGTTCGACAGATACTTGCCATATCTACTGATCATGATGTTAGGATTCATAAGCTTCACACGATGATTTCTAATCATTGGCTAATTTCAGAAATTGTTCTCCTTGAGGCTTCATTTCGAGTAAGGAGGGTATAATGATTCAAAACTGCAGAGAAAAATAGGATATCCGACTAGGTAAAGGCTTTGATTGAAATAAAAGTGTCAAGACTTCATCAAATTTCTATACAAACTGTTATGAGAACTTTTGAAATTTTGAAAATTTTTGAAAAATTTGCTCAAAATTACAACAAAATTTCAATGATGAAATCTTAAGTCTGAAACGGATAGGAGAGGGTGGAAAGTAGAGTACGTACCACCCACCCTCCACCCCAAACTTAGAAATTTGCTCGTCCTGAGCAAACTCTAAATCCGAGATGGAGGGGAAAACTCGTGCCGGTTGGTCCACCAGATGTGGTTGCATTCCTTTCGGCGACACATCCTCCATCTGAAATCTCAAAAATGGAAACTATCAGAACTTAAGACTGCATCTTGTGATGCATTGTCTACCAGGTGCAAAATTTTCTAAAAACAAAACTAAAAGTAAATGCTAAGTTAAAGATCGGGTTGCCTCCCGACAAACACCTTTGTTTTACGTCGATGGCTCGATGTAATTTCTTCAGTTTTCTGGTAGATATGTCAGTTTGGATAGATTCATCAATTAATTAGTGCTAGTATCATCTGTGGTGAAATATCTCTTCAAGCGTTGGCCATTTGCCAAAAAATCAACTGACTTCTCACTCCATAAAGTAAATGCACCATGTGGGTAGATGCTCTTGACAATGTATGGTCCAGACCATCGAGAACAGAGTTTTCCTGGGAATAACTTTAGTCTTGAGTTGAACAACAGAACTTGGTCTCCCACTTGAATGTCCTTCCTCTTCATATGACCATCATGCCAAAGTTTCGTGCGTTCCTTGTAGATTCGTGCATTCTCATAAGCCGTCATTCGGAGTTCTTCTAGCTCTTGAAGTTGCAGAATCCTAGCTTCGCCAGCTTTCTTAATGTCAAAATTCAGCTATTTTATTGCCCACCATGCTTTATATTCTAGTTCCACGGGTAGGTGACATGATTTTACATAGATAAGTCTGAAGGGTGTTGTTCCAAGAGGAGTTTTGAACGCGGTTCGGTAGGCCCATAAGGCGTCATTGATTTTCACTGACAAATCCTTTCGGTTGCGTCCTACCATCTTTTCCAGGATAGCTTTGAGTTGACGGTTCAAAACCTCTACTTGCCCACTTGTTTGTGGGTGGTAGAAGGAAGATACCTTGTGTGTTACACCATATCTTCTCAACAATGCTTCAAAGCTTCTTTCCAGAAAATGAGAACCTCCGTCGGATATCACGGTTTGTGGGATTCCAAAATGGGGAAAGATAATATCTTTGAACATTTTAATGACGGGTTTTGAATCGCTAGTGATGGTTGGTATGGCCTCTACCCATTTAGAGACATAATCCACAACAACTAGGATGTAGGAAAATCCATGTGAGGATGGGAATGGGCCCATGTAGTCGACTCCCCAAACATCAAAAATCTCGACTTCTTGCCATAGCTTAAGTGGCATCTCATCTCTTTTTGTAATGTTTCCCATTCTCTGACACTTGTCACATGACAACACAAAGTTATAAGCATCTCCGGATATGGTTGGCTAAAAGAAACCACATTGCAAAACCTACAAAGAAGTTTTCTTAGAGCTCATATGGCCTCCGAATGGGCCTGAGTGGCATTGTTCTAAAATAAGTTGGGCTTCTTCCTCAGGGATACAACTTCTGTAGAGACCATCAACACAGAGCTTGAAGAGGTACGTATCATCCTAGTGATATTGCCTCACATCATGCATGAATTTCTTTAGAGCATTTCCAGTACACTCAGGGTGGATTACACCAGCGGCAAGGTAGTTCACATAGTCCGAGTACAAAGGAGTAGCTTTTGAGACTTTCATAAGCTGGTCATCTGGAAGAGAGTCGTTAATTGGGATCTTCTCAGTTTCCAGAGTGTGGATACAACTTAAGTGGTCCGCTACAACATTTTCTGTGCCTCTCTTATCTCTAATATCAAGATCAAATTCTTGCAATAGGAGAATCCATCTTATTAGCCTTGGTTTTGCATCTTTCTTTTTTAGAAGATAACAAATAACAATGTGACCAGTGTAGACAATCACCTTTGAACCAATGAGGTAGGATCTAAACTTATCAAAGGCATATACGACTGCTAGGAGTTACTTCTCAGTTGTTGCATAGTTCCTCTGAGCTTCGTCAAGGGTCTTTGATGCATAGTAGATGACATGATGTTTCTTCTCTATACATTAGCCCAGGACGACACCCACAGTGTAATCACTGGCATCACACATAATTTCGAATGGATGATCCCAATCCGGGGCTCGAATGATGGGTGTTGTTTTAAGGACATGCTTTAGATTGTTGAAACTCATGATACATTCTTCATCAAAATAGAAGTCAGCATCCTTCAGCAACAAGTTTGTCATGGGCTTGGTTATCTTGGAGAAATCCTTGATAAACCATCTGTAGAAGCCCGCATGACCAAGGAATGCACAAACTTCTCTTACATTGGTAGGGATAGATAGTTTGGAGATCACTTCGATGTTGGCCTTGTCCACTTCAATTCCTCAGTTACTGACCCTATGGCCAAGGACAATGCCTTCTTTTACCATAAAGTGACACTTCTCCCAATTCAGCACCAGATGTGCTTCTTCGCATCGTTTGAGGACGAGGGAGAGGTAGGCACAACTCATATGAATCACCATATACAGAGAAATCATCTATGAAAACTTCCATGATGGTTTCGGTTAAACCAGTAAATATGGCTGCCATGCAGCGTTGGAAGGTTGCAAGCATATTACAGAGCCCAGATGGCATCCTTCTAAAGGCGTATGTTCCAAAGGGGCAAGTAAAAGTAGTTTTCTCTTGATCATCTAGATGTATAGGAATTTGATAGAATCTAGAGTAACCATCGAGATAGCAGAAATATTCTTGGTGAGCCAATCGCTCTAAGACTTGATCTAGGAAAGGCATCAGAAAATGATCCTTGCGTATGGCCTTGTTCAATTTCCTATAATCGATGCTCATCCTCCACCCGGTTACTGTCCGAGTGGGGATGAGATCATTATCTTCATTTTATATCATAGTAGTGCCACCTTTCTTTAGAATGACATGTACAAGACTCACCCAGGGTGAGTCAGATATCAGATAGATGATTCCAGTAGTGAGCAACTTGATAACTTCGCGGTGGACTACTTCCTTCATATTAGGATTCAACTTCCGTTGATGCTCAACAGTCGACTTGTGGTCTTCCATCATGGGGATTTTGTGCATGCAAAGCTCTTGACAGACCCCGGTGAGATCGCTCATCATATAGCCGATAGCTTTCTTTCTTTCCTTTAATTCCTTCAGGAGTTTATCTTCTTGTTCGGTCGTTTGATCAGAATTTATAATAACTGGACAAACCTTGAGATCATCCAAGAACACATACTTAAGTCCCTCGGGCAGGGGCTTCATTTCAGGGGATTCTGGCTTCTCGCATGGTTCTTCAGTTACGTTCACAACTTTGAGTTCCTAGAACCTAGCTTCAGGATCTTCTTCTACAGAGTCGAGGTGAAGGATACAATCCTTAACCTATTCACTGATGGAATTACCAGCATATGGGTTTGTTAGAGCCACTTCTAAAGGATCGTCTTGTTCATACTCCTCTTGTGTGAGGAGCGACATTTTCTCAATGCAATCAATCAAATAGACTTCTTCCTGCATGCTCGGTCTTCGCATGCTTTCAAAAACTTTGAACTCGAGGGTTTCTTTCCCAAGTCTGAGCAACAAGGTCCCTGCTTCAACATCAATCAAAGCTCTTGAATTGGCGAGGAAAGGACGACCAAAGAAAAGAGGGTATCTAGTGTCTTATTTTATGTCCATGATGACAAAGTCACATGGGACATAAGAGTCTTTTCTAACCTTGATAGGTACATCTTCAATGATTCCTAAGGGAAGAGTCATAGAGTTATCTTCAAGTTGTATGGTCATTCCAGTTGGGAGTAATTCTGCAAACCCTAGCCTCTTGCAAAAGCTAAGTGGCATGATAGAGATCCTAGCACCGAGATCGGCCCATCCCTTCTTACATGAAGAGTCACCGATATGGCATGAAATCCCAAAGTATCCCGGGTCTTTCTACTTCTTGGGCATCTTGCTCTGAATAATATCAGAAGTAGTTGTTGCTAAATTCACCGTCTCATATTCTTCTGTTATATATTTCCTTGTGAGAAGTGACTTCAAGTACTTCGTCCAGGCTGGTATCTCAGCCAGGGCATCAAGGAAGGGTATATCAACATGAAGCTTCTTCATGGCTTCCTTGAACTTATTGAAACAGGTATCAAGCTTTATCTGCTTCAAACAAGCTGGGAAAGGAGGATGAGGCTTGTATACTGGCACATCCGACTCAGGTGTGTCTTCTTCCTCTGCAGCCAATGGTTCCTCCAATCTTGCTTTGTCAGTCTTATTAGTGGTTGGTGGTTCCTTCGGTTGAGACTCAGGTATTGTAGAGTCTTGGATATTCACAAAGTCATCATCATTTTTTGCCGCCATTGGTGCCTTAATAGGGGGGGTCAGAATTGTCTTTTCCAGACCTGGTGGTGACAACCTTCAATTGCTCTGGGTGCTTAGGATTGTTCTCTGGTTGGCCAGCAAATGGCTTCATGCTAGCTGCAAGTTGAGCTAGTTGAGATTCAATAGCCTTCTGATGGGCTTGCTGGTTAGCTATCATAGTCTACTACGACTGCAACATCTTCTCAATAGCTGACAATTTGTCATCAGGAGGGATACGACTGGCTTGTTGCCCTTGTTGTTGCTGTTGATAGGGGACTTGGTTGGGGTTCTAAAACTAAGAGTTGTTCTGATAATTGTTGTAGTTTCTATTCTGGTAGTTTCCTCTAAAGTTCCCTTGATTCCCAAAATTTGGTTGTTGGTTATACTGGAATCCCTGCGGGCCTCATTATTGAGTATTTGAACCAAGTTGTCGTGAGTTTTCCACTCCAGAAGGATTTCCATATTGAAAACCTGGATGGTTCCTATTCTGATTCGGATTATAGTACCCTTGACCAGGGATGGTGTTGACAACATTCAGATTTTCCATTTGACCATTATCTCCTTGGGCACATGTATTGCTCAAAACAACATCATAGAGAATGTTATAGGCTAGAGTAGAATGATCAGTTCCTTTGCATGCTTCACAGAAGAGTGAAGCTGACTTAACTTGTTCTTGTTGTCGAGGGGGTGAACGTCTTCTTTCATAGGCGGAAAAAGATGTTTCAAGTTGGTCTTGCTTGGCGACTAGAAGCTTAAGAGACTCAGCAATAGACTTGTACTCAGGAGTAGCTTCTGCCATAGCAACCTTCAGCACTCCTTTACTTACGGGTCTACCCCAGTTGGCTTGATTTTCAGCTCCAAGGGTGACAACCTTCCATGCACTATCATAGCTTTGACGCATGAAGTTTCCTCCAGATGAGGAATCCAAAAACTTCTTGATGTCATCAACCACACCCCTATAAAAGATTTCGATGAGTTGATTTTTAGGAATGCCATGATGTGGACACTTGCGCATGAGCTCTTTGTATCTTTCCCATGCTTCAACTAGGGATTCTCCAGGGACCTGAGTGAATTGCATTATTCAGCCCCTGATTTCATAGGTGAGAGAAGGAGGATAGAATTTCTCTAGGAAAATATTTTGGAGTTGTTCCCAAGTGGTGATGGGTTCGCATTGCAAGGAGTTATACCAACTCATAGCTCTATCAACAAGAGAGTACTTGAAGAGACAGAGTCTGATGGCATCATCTGTGACTCCATTTTGCTTTGTCATGGCGCATAAGTCTATGAACCTCAAAAGATGTTCTTGACTATCTTCTCCTTGCTTACCATAGAAAGGGCTATTTTGAAGCAAAGTGATCCAATGTGCCCGTATCTCAAAGTTGGGAGTGTTGATGGGAGGAGGTTGTACTGGATGATGAACGTTAGCAACTTTCGGGATTGAGAACTCCCTAAGGTCTTTTTGTAACTCTGCTTGTTGAGCTGCTGCTTGGGCTGCTTGGATTTCTTCTTGAACTGTGGCTTGGGCTTCTTGCATAAGTCTATCTCTTTGTGTATTAAGGGCTTGAGATACCCTTCGAGCGATTTCCTCCGCTTGAGCCATTCTTGCTTGGTTCTCTCTGTACAGACAGCGAAAGGTTATGTCTATCTCCGGGTCAAAGCTAGCAGAGAGTCTGAGACTATCCGAGCGGCGCATACACTAGACTTTGTGGGTACCTAGGATGGAAAGATATTTTGCTAGTAAGATGGACGGAGTAGAACCGAATTCAAGTATATATGATCGATAGTATCAAAAGTAAAAGAAAAACCTAAATTAGTCTCAAAAGAACTATATTTAACTAGACGATTCCGTTGTCCCCGACAACGGTGCCAGAATTTGACGTGGCTTATATTATCACACTAAAAAACTCACTTAGGGTTGAAATACTTAAGTTTTTAACCAAAACAAATTGCAATAATACCACCCGCAAGCGGACGGGTCTTATCATAGTATAGTTTAGGATCGAATCCCAAGGGACAACATTTTTAAGAATCTTTCTCTAGTCGAATCTAGTTGAATCAAGACTAATATTTAGAACAAGGTTGGTTGATTTGATTTTAATTAAACTAAAAGCAAGGAAAGTAAAAGAGCAGGATTAAAGGTTGATTTAAGATTAATGATGGAAATCTCTGGGATGGTCCCGGGTTTCACCACCACTACTCATGCAATCACATCCAAACATCAAACATCCAGGCAAGATATAACCATTCAAATAGAGCTGTTGCAAAACCCCCCATATGGGCGTCAGGTTTTCGTAAGCATCACCTTAGGTATCAGATGTCTTGTCACCATCCATATCACATACTTACAACTCTGAAGATACAAAAATCCAAATGAAGCTCTGGGCCCCCTATATAGGTGTCAGACACACAGAAGCGTCACTGTGGGCTAGATGGCTCGTTACCACACAGATCATACACTTACGACCTCAAGGAATCACATTATATTTCTAGTTTGGGAGTCAACCACGTTAATTAACATAAAAAAACTACGCATTGAAGTTCTCGCAACATAGGAAACAAACAAGATAAATGTAAGAAGGTGATCAATCCACAAGCATACATCGACGATTAACAACGATATGAAAGATTATATACATGCCAAAAAATGTTTAACAAAAAGATATGAAAGCATGGGCAGTGGGGCTAGTCCCCACACCCCAGCGAAAATAAACTACTCACTCATGGTGAGAGAAACTCGAATAATGAGAGAGAGAGAAGTTTCTTCCATGAGCATGGTGAAGAAGATGATCACAGCTTAGTGGAGAAATAGTCTTCTACACAACGTCAGAGCAGATCTGGAAGAAGAGAGAAGAACACCACGACAGACGGGGCAGATCTTCTCTCTCCACCTTCTTCTTCTCCTCATAATCCTCGCTCGTAGCAGGAGGAGCAACTCATGGATGAGATGGCGGCATAGAAATGGCATAGACACAGCAGATCTAGATCTAGATCTGGATGAGGTGGCTTGCAGATCCGAGTCTTCACTCCAGATCTGGGTGAACAAGCCGCAAAACCACCATGGCGGCAGGTTCTTGGCTATGGAGATCGTCTCCTTAGGCCCATGACAGTCCTACAGCCTAACGACGCCCAGAGATGGTGATTTGACGGGCTGGAGTTACGTTCTATTTATAGGCAGATCTGCACCGACTTAAATTCGCGACCTTGATATTTTTGCAGCAGGTCGCGGATTTTTGCACGGTCGTGACTTTTTGAGTGCCGCGGTCGCGTCTTTTTGGACGGTCACAAATTTTTTCACCTAGGCCAGGGATTCGCGTTTCTCATTTGTTAGTCACGATCTTATGGAATCACAGTCGCGATTGCTGTGAATCGCGGGTCGCGATTAGTGTCTGTGATTGTACCTCGGTCGAGGTCTTATGCACTGACCGCGGGTGCCTTTGAATTGTTGGGTCGTGGCTGTTGGCTCCTAGGGCACGTGATAGTATTGTCGCGGTTGATGGTTGAAGAGGCCATAGGCCCATCTACTGCTATGACCTTGGTGTAGTGTTGGGTGGCCAGTAATTGATCGCGGCCAACATATGTCGGCTAGGGCAGGTCACAGTAGTCCCTTGTTGGACCGCGGGTCGCGGTTAGATGAGACGACGACACTGATGTAGGTCGTCGTGACCTTGGAGAGGCAGCGACGGAAGGCACAAAGGGTGGAGAAAGGAGGCGGCGATGGAGTGGACTCGGGCCTCGAATGGGTGTCAACGGTGGTGGAGCAGAGATAGTGATCGTGGGGGGTGAAGAAGGAGCAGGTCACGATATGTGACTAGATAAACCGCAACCATGGCATAGCAGAGCCTGGTCGCGATTAAGTAGGAGGAACCACAGACAAAACTGCTGGAGTTGATCGCGATTGGTAGAGAACAGAGCCATGATCGTGGTTAGTTGAATAGCAGTCGTGGCAGAAAAGGGAAGACATAGTTGCAGTGGTTGAGGACAGGAGGTGCAGGAGCAGGTCGCGGTACCTTTGGCGGCTGATCGCGGACAACAAACTGCGACCGCGGTTAGTCACAGGTAGGTCGCGATTAATAGGGAGGTCGTGATTCACAGGGGGAGGAACCGTGGGTAAAGCTGGTGGTCGATGAGGAGGCCACCGCAGGCATGGAGGTAGGGTAGTCTCTTCTAGGGTAGGAAGCAGAAGGTCACGATCTCTGGTCGCGCTTTTCTCCGTCTACAGGTCGCGATACACTTGAAGAGGAAGATCATGATCATGTAAGGGGCAGGCCACGGGCGCGATCATGGAATCACAAACTGGTGTCCGTGATGTTTTGCAGGTCGTGATTACTAGGGTAGAAGGGCACTGGTCGCGATTAGGTAGGAGGGAACATGGGGCCCAGCGGCTGGGGAGAAAGGAAAGGCCGTGGGAGGGAAAAGAAAGGAGAGCCTGCATTGACCAGTCGTTGACCACAGCTAAACAAAGCCCAACATAGAGGAATGGATTAGAACCTGGGCCCAATGCCCAAATTAACCTGTCAAAAATGATGTAAAAATACAATTAAATTCATGATAATTCAATTAATCCCAATATAAGTTGCATGTAAGAAGATATGGCCAATAAACGCTCAATAAAGCAGTTAAGCCAAGTCATCTCACATAAGAAGATAGAGCTAGAAAAAGCAAATAATCAGGGCAAAACTAGGCCAAACGAGGCGATTAGACTCAGATGAATATGCATTCATCAAGACAACATCCAGATATGGGTGAAAAGGCCAAGCAAGAACACTAGGGCATTTGGTAAGGGGGAACAATATAATAATAAATGTTTCTTCCCCTTTATACCCTAGATGTCAGATCCATCATTCCTATAGAATTTTGATGAACCAAGAACGTATCTAAACAAAAGATATGGTAAGGACAAATCTTATATAGTTGTGCACACTAGTTTTCAAACAACTATACACATATTTGTTGGTGTCTTTCAAATCTAATTCCAAACCGGCCAGCAAAAAATCTAGATAGATCACAAAACATATTGCATGATTGTCTCCATTTTAGTACCTTGTTGGTGTCTTATGGAACAACTTCTCTAGGACTCTGCTTGTATGGCTCAGTCTCACACTTCATCCATACATATGAGATACAATGTGGTGCACCAACTTAGCTACCAAGTTGAAGCGGAACAAGAGTTGTCAATGTGCTAGTCCTTCCAAAACTCCCTTTCTTATCCTATCCAGGGAATTCATCCTTAGGGTAACTTCCTCTCTCTTTAAGTGAGAAGTTTGATAGATAATTTGTCTTATAGGTTGTATCACATGTTATATCTACCCTTTGGGACATGCCCCCTTTATATGGGAGAGTCATGGGCTAAGAAAATTTTAATATTAATCCTTTTCCTAGTCAAAATATTTAATACAATAGTGTTGAAAACTAGGACTAGAATTCCAATTGACCAACCAATACATGTGATCGGTCAATTAGGTCAGCCTAGATTTAGATCTTGAATATTGATCGCTAAACATGAGACCCAATTGGTTGTTTGGGCTAGTCAAATTGAAACCTTCCTTTTTGAATACCAATCGACCAATTGGGTTTCTTGATCGACTGACTAGGTCAGTCCAGTGTGAAACCAATCGACTAATTAGAATGAATTGATCCATTGAAAACAACCAATTTTATTGGCTAAATGGACATTTTAGTCACCTAATTGGATACAAAATTTACATGTTTATGATCCAAAACTATTCTCAACTTTCTTTATTGCAAACTTCATTTCCCTTATGCATCCTTATGTGTAAGACTTGATAGGTTCCCAATTATGTTGGTAGTAATGTTCAAAACCTCACAGGCAAATATTGGTGTCTAGACACACATAATTTCCACCCAAGTAGCATGAATGAGTTGGATAACAGCTTCAACATGTAAAGTGATCAATTTTATCATGACCATGTAATCCCTTTGTCATAGATATCTAGATTGAAACTAAGGCATTAAATGTCATCTTATTATCATTCCAAGTAAGACAATATTCCTTCGACATTAGGATCAATAATCCCTAAATATGGATTGGTGAGTTCCCACATCAAAGGATCTACAATCACATTGTGTTATTGAATTTTAGAACACAATTGACTATAATAGTCAGCAAAGTAACTTATTTCCATTGGAAAGGGCCTTTCATATGATCTAGCACATTGAAATTAATATATTAATTACCAACTCTTATGGTGATTAGCCCATCCACAACATCAATTAATGTGTGAGCTGTAGAGAGGAAGGGTCTTCCAATGATCATTGCTCACATAGGGTCTTCAACTGCATTAATTATGACACTGCCACAAGGGATAAAGAAATTTCCTATTCAGAGAGGGACATCTTTGACCACATGATGAGTATATTTATACCCATCTTTGCATGTTATTTTACTCACTTTTTAGGGATAGTTGTGTTTGTATTTCCTAATATTAGCTTTAGAGTTACTTAAATGCAATTATCTCCTCAATTTTGGACATTATGCACTTTATATTTTCCATGCAGAACTAGCCAAAAATATACTTCAATGACCAGATGGACGTTCAAGACCTCATGATGCCACACCTCAAGGGAAGGAAGGTCCCAGAAGCTTTCCATTGTCCACCTTCTAAACACCTAATCAAGCGATTGGATTCTCCAGTCACCCAACTCGAGCTTCTCTATACCCAGAGTCTTGTAAATTGTTCAATTTTAACATGTGTTCCTAGCATCCAGCCCACCCTGGTTAACCCATGTTGGTCCACCAACCAGACATGATGTCTAGATTGATTAACCCATGCATGTAAGGAATGGGATCCCAGAGGGGATCCACTCCCTACTAGAAATAAAAAGGTAACATCCCAAACTAAACACCAACATAAATTTTTCTCAAAAAGTATGATAACCAATTTATTCAACATGAATGTATCATAACACCAAGGTAGAATTGGTATATGAAGATGTATCTAACCATTACAAAACTGGTTGTCATTACTAGTCTTTTACCACACAGGGTGATATAAAGAAAAAACAAACTGCACATAGAACTAGCTGAGGATCACCTATCAACTTCAATAAAGTCTCCAACAAAGATCCGATTAAACTTGTTGTGGTCTTGGTACAACTTGTTTGTCTCCTCCTTCACCTATATCTGGGGTTGGAAGTGTACCCCAAAAAAGGAAAAGAGAAGATGACATCAGCAAAAAGTTGGTATGTGCATGATAAAATGAAATTGAGAAATATAATGAGATAAGGATGTCAAATAAAAGGCTTCCCATAGAAAAGTAAAGGACTACCCAATCGGTCATAAAAGAAAAGAATCACAATAAAAGAGATAAATAAGAGCAAAGTAAAAGAATAAGAAATCCATGTGTTCCACCTGTGACAATAGTAGACAACATAAACATGTAGGTAGAAAAAAGAACATCTACCAAAATAATGTGGGGTGAGCAGGGTCTTGTATACATGTACTCTATAATATGGAGTGGCAGGGTCTTTCAACATCTTCCTTGGTAGGAAAAACACATCTGCCTTAAATATTTTCATATGCATGAATTTTCACATCTGCATTCATATGTGGGAATTTTCACATCCACATAAACTAACATGTAACACTATACTATAAGTCATCACATGATGTATATTAAAAGAATAAGCAAGGATAAAAGATAATAAGAGAGATGAGAACATCCAAAAAAATAAAGTGGGTTCAAAGGATCCATGTCATCACATAATGTGCTATATAAACATCCACTACAAAGGTGGACAAAGAAGAACATATCACTAAAGAATGTTCCACAATGAGAAATGTATGTAGATGAGTCCAAAAGAATGTCCAAATAGGATAATATGATCACAAGATCAGTAACAAATAAAGTAGTTCACATGAACCATAATTTTCAAAGAAAAAGATATAATGTGTAGGCTAGTGTCCATAGGACCTAGAGAAAGACAAAAGTAGGTGAATTACTCAAAATGAATAATAGGAGATGCAAACATACCTTAAACCAGAGTCCTAGAAACACTCTTCACCAATCTAGTTGTTTCCAAGATCAACTTTTTCTAATTACAAATCATTCACTTGTATTACACTTTTGAGATTCATATAAATGTATTGAAACCCAAATTCTAAACCTTTTTAGAAAAACTCAGATTTTGGATTTGAAACCTTGACCAAATGATTTCTTATGTTTTTCTGATCAAGAAAAAATATTTATTTATTATATTTGGATTTAAGATGAATTAGTTACCAATTTTAGGGATTTTATAGTAACTAATTAGATCCTAAAAAATCCAACATAAAAAACATGGAAATAAGTCTTTGAAACTATTTTTATTAGAAAGAACACATTTTTCTAATTCCAAAACATACTTATTTATGATTTTTGGATAAGTGAATCAAAAGATATGGTTTTTGCAATTTCAACCAATCTGGAAACTCAAAAAATCCCCATAAGCGGACGAGCCTTGATCGACGTGGACCAATCAAAGGTGGCGAATTCCCTTGGAAAAAGGCCAACGAGACTCACCACAAATCAAAAGAAAATAAGGGAAAATTACCATTCTACCCCCAGCGAGGGAAAGGAACGAAAGAGGAAAACATGAGGGTAGAATAGGAAAAATACATGGGGGATTCTTTACTGATCACCCGCCCACCATTGCTACTCGAGAAGTAGGCTAAAGCTTGGGTTGATTGAGGTAAAACCAGGATAATCAATGATTTGTCAAAACTAGAGCAAAAAAAGAAAGAGGGGAGATCAAGTAATTTACAATCGACCAAAATTGTAATGAGGTGACGAGCAGAAGGAGTGCTATCCATCGCAAGCCCAAACCCAAATTAGGATCCCCGACAACGATGAACATGAGCAAAGAAGCAATTGAGTCAAGAGAACAACTGCTCTAGGGTTAACGATGCTGAGAGTACCCATATTTATAGGTGGGGAGGCGAAAAGTCAAGGGTGTATGTGTTGGATGAGAAGCTTGGTCCGCAAGAATTGGGGAAAACCTGTACACTCAATTATAGATCCTGAGTAAAGCATCAAACTATGTGGAGTTTGGTTTGTAACCTGTTGGTGAAAGAATTGTGTGTAAATGTTGATTATCAAATGATGAAATCCTGAAATACCAGGCTACCCACTGGTGCTTATTTCCTTCATGGGTCGCGAGGAAGGTGGCGGTATGCGGGCCATCCGATCAGAAATCCAATGGTCAATATTTCACGTGAGATCAAAAATAAGAAAATTGGTCGTGTGACATATTAAATAACATTCCTAATCAATTTGGAATAAAGTGTGTATGCATTAATTTCTCTTTCTCTCTCTCCTCATTTGAGGGTGCAAACAAACTCCAAATTAGTTGAAATTTGACATGTGGCCTAATTTTGATACGATGAATTTGAATATGTAATTAGATTTCCCTTTTGGAGACTAATTATTCATTAAATTAACAAATCTGATTTTCTCTTTCATCATGCGTGAATGAAATTAGGATTATCCAAAACTGGTGAAACTTCATGAACAAGTGATCTTTAGTGTGTCAAATATGAATTTGCCCTTAATTCCTCATGTTGAAGTGGTTTTTACATTTATTTAATATTTTGAAGGTTCTATACACTTTCTCTCTCCTAACTTTACATTTTCATCAAAGATTCTCTGAATTGAGTGAAAATTTATGCAAAGGCATATCTTAATGTGTATATCATGAATTTGGCATTAGTTTTTACTTTTGGAGTAATTAGTGATTTTTTTTATATTTTGGAGGAAAATCACATTTTCCTATCTAAATAAAATAGATGTGATTATTATTATCCTAAATTTGTGAAACTTGGACTCCAAGACTAAACATATCCGAAGAAAATGAAACTGAGGTAATTTTTAACCAACTTGTGGCCCATTATTATTTTAGCCAACATATTTTTTCACAAATTATTATTATTATTCATCATATTGCAACCAAAATGTTATATGTCATTTTTTGCACGAAATCAAATATATTTACCTTTTATCTCATTTATTATATTAATTCTATATTATTTGGATAATGTAACATTTACTTCATAGTTCTCATGTGCATATTAATCAACATTATCACATGTGACTTATTATATGTATACTTTATTGATCTTATGATTAATATGAAAGTACTATGTCATCCTTGTTTATATGTCTACATGTTAGGGTGATTTATTCATGCATTAAGATGTTTAGGGTTTCAATCAAGCCACTAATGAACATACCTTTATCCTTGTCTGGATAAAACCAAAGATCTAAGGTCTCTAACCTCTTAACCTAGGAATAGGATTAGGTTCTAGGTTTCAGTATGTTACAACATACCACCCCTTAAAGGGTTTTCATCCTAGAAATCTAAACGTCTAAATCTAACAAACAACTATTTACGACCCCTTAAAAATTTTCATCCTAATAAGTCTAGCAACTCTATACGTACAAGGATAACTTCCTTACTTCCATCCACAAAGGTATCATGCAAAAAGGAAACATAACTTTAAAGTCTTAGTATCAGACTAAGGGTTACCTTGTTCATGTTCCTCCTCATGAACTTGTTCACCACATAAATCATAAACTCTTTCAACTATTCTTTCCACATGTCTTTTACCATTATTTTTGTGATACCCTTTGCCACACAAAGAGAGATTACTCAAAACCAAACACAAAATTAACAGAGCAGATAATCATTCCTAATCATCATAAGCAATTGCAATTGGATTGCAGAACATCTTATCATCAATAAAGGAATATGAAGAACATGTATATCCACTACCAACTATATTTTACAATAGCAAGCAAGGCCTCATCTTATGTTTTCATATTTGATCCTAAGCATGCATGCTACACGGATGGTTACATGTTTTATTATGCCCTGAGGATTTGAGTCGTACCACCCTAATCCAACTGACCACTACTAAGTCAAAATCGGTACCATACAAGGTCTATGGAAGAGCCAAAATCCATGACCTCACCAAACCTCATGGTCAATACACATGTGCAAAATAGAGACATATCAGTCAGCTGCAACCTGTGACATATAATCAACAGTGAAAGTCCTAGACCACCTTGGTATGAGTCACGATGCCAGTGAAATTGAGTTACAACCCTCAACAACACTCATACCAGGGTATGGCCCACAACCAATCATGTGAAACCTCATAAGTAACATATCACTCAGCTACGACCCGTAGTCACACTCCTGCCAGGGTATAGCCCGCAACCAATCCTGTGAATGCATATACTCAATAGTATATGACTCCAGGCTTCCTCTAAGGGAAAACCCATTTCACCATCCAGCAAGTGCTGACACTGAGATAGATCTATGGTACAAGGCAAAACTACATGATTAGGTTCCACTTGATTAGTTATGTCAATTAAGTGTCTTTTAGTATCAATCAAGTTACAACATATAAAGTCATAACAAACTCTACAAAGATAAGAGCATAATACACTTTAGAGAGTATAAACATATGGGGTGTGAACTTGTCACACTTCCACCACATGATGCCTTTATTTTTGCCATTCACACCATCATCAACAAGGCCACATATCAGGGGATACCAACCCCTCAACCCATCATTGTGAAAAGCCATCTCATATCATGTAATAAGACACTGTCAAGTCAAAGGACTCATTCACAATATTCATGTATCACAAGTTCCTCAACATGCCTAAGAAGGGAAAATTCAACATGTGTCATATCATAACCACCATAGCCTGTACTAGTAATGATTACCAAGCTCATAACACCTACATGGTTAAAAGTTCACAGACAAGAGAGATAATCACATATCCTCATAACCATTCCATGAGGGATAAACAAACAAGCCTTATTGCACATTATTAGGGTTAGGGTTTCTTCTTAGCCGATTAGGGTTTAAAAATCTAGTTTCCACCATCAACCTTAGATTCACTACCTCCCTATATCTCAGAGTATATTAGGATTAAAGAACATCATCAGTTAACCATACAAGTTTATCACGTCAACAACACTAGGTGACACTATAATACATGTGTATATGTAGAAAATATTGTGGTGTTATGTGAACATCACAACCAAACACTAACGGGGCACCCTGACCTCGTACTGGCTAGGCATCACAGTCCCACACTGACTAGGTGTCACGATTCCACACTGACTAGGCGTCGCGACCACCATCAACACCAGCATATACGTCTTGATAAAAAACACTACATGGTACCGTGACCCCAACACAACACACCGCTGTGACCGCTACTACATAAAAACATTGCACCCGCGATAGATCATGGAACAAAAAAATCAAAGAATGGCATTGCAATCAGTCATTTCGGCCAATGTTATGATCAATACAAGAACATGCAACTGGACCAGAACTAAAAATAAGGAGTCTTGTACCCCAGGCAGCAAGAAAGCATATGAATCGACCTTAGACATCAAGGCTAAAAAATATCTTGGTCAAAACAAGAACAAAAATGGGAGACCAAGCGCCATCAAGGTTTAAAACTCAAGGATCCAAGACTAGCAAACCCTAAAACAAACTCTATGGAGATCATATAATAAAACCACTTAGAAAAGAGAAAGTCATACCTCAACACATGAGTGAAAATACAAAACAACATAAAGGCCAAAACTTAGCATGGTGATAAAACCCAAGCTTATATTACACGTATCAAGATCGCCTCAACCGACACATGATCAAATTGGTTACATGAATTTTAGGGTTTAAGAAAAAGAGTAATCTACATGAGAATTTCAAAGTCTTGAAACCTAAATTCATGATAACATCAACTAGCTCATTAGTATCATAGGTAGAGGTTAAATAAGTAGATTATATCAAGGAATACCACCATCCTCAAGGAGAGGAACTTCACTCAAAACTAGTCATTAAAAACCTTAAAACTTGTATTATAACATCATTGTGAAAGGTCTTGGTGCAAGAGAGAGAAGATCACATTTGACACATCCAAAATAGATCCTAGACTCCATTATACATCAAGACACACAGACCTCATGTATGTGACCAGAACCAAGATGAAAACATGGGAAGTAAACCAGCAGAACACATCCATCCTCCAATTTGGGTACTTAACATTAGGGTTTTATATCATATAACATCATCAAGCCCTAGGTGTATTGTTTCCCACTTTCTTAGATCATATGGGAGTCGAGTATTAAGTTTAGATCCAAGCATTATGTTATCCAAACAATATCATACATGTAACATCATTTATTCAAGTACGTGTTTTAACCACATATCATGTATAGGTGTTCATCCATACCACCTTCAGGTGTTGCGACCTGCTAACATCTAGGTCACAACCATACATATAACCAAGGGTATCGACCTGCCCTAGCCATGTGTTACGATCGTAACACCCCCACTTGTTGCGACCTCAACCTCTCTTGTACTTATCACATCCATAACAGCCCAACTAGGATTATGGTTAGGTCAATACACAAAACCTAAGCACCACTTTCATCATTTAGCAACCACCCATGAAACTATGGTCACAACACTTCACCTTTACTACTATCTTGACCTGCACCCAACAACTAGAAGGTCAACCACCTATGTGGTGTCATGAATGTAGATAAAGCTAAGCCAAACGGGTCCATAAGGACATGGTTTTGACCGCTACAAGAAAAGGTATCAACTTACCACTCAAGAGGCTAACATGTTACGACCATGCTGACCCAAAGCTAGGATATTGGTTGCAACACTCAAGGGGTAGTGACCCCACAAGGGAAAGACCATCCCCAACACATCCCCAAGATCAAAATAGGAAGGAAATAGACCTACAATAGCAAGGAACACCATGGAATGCCTCCATCATCAAGATGGAAAACTCCACACAAGATGCTCACCAAGAAACCTAAACTTTCACCAAGAGAACTCCATGATAGCACCACATGCAAGGGTGGAAAACCATGGCTGTCATACTCAAAATGGAACTTAAAACACCTTAAGTATCAATGTACACAAACCCCTAAAGAACATACTCAAGATCATAGCCTAGAGATAGAGAATACCATCATTATTTCATAGTTATCAAAAATTGGGTATACATTTAGGGTTTCTGATTTCTTATCAAACAAAAAAAGATTTTCTCCTCCAACCACATCTAAATATCATCATTATCTACTAACATGATAAGGGAACATCTTAGAGAGAGAAAGCAACATTATGAAAATAAAATTTAGAGTCCTAATAATAGAGGAGGGTAGAAAATTATAAAACCCACCTTAAGAAGATAAACATCAAGGATAGTCAAGCTCTAAACACACGTTACAAAGGTTGAAGAAGATCCACCAAAGATCCCACTTTCAGCCACAACAACACCTCCAAGAAAAGAAGATGCCAAGGTCAATATACCACAAGGAAATAGGAGAGAAAGGAAACCCTCACCAAACCTAGGAAGAAGAAGGAGGAAAAGGTGAAAGAACTTCATCCCACCATGGCCCATGCTCTTAGAGATGAGGGTTTCTTCCACAAGAACGACCATCAAATCCAAGAATGGTCCATGACTGAGAAAAGGGAAGAAGATGGAGTAGATATTTCAAGGAAAACATTGAAAAAGAAGAGGAGATACTTACCAAGGTTGAAGATGAGCAAGGATCACCTCATGCAAGGGATCCAATCACCAAAGCTCCAAGGATCAACCCTTATTTTCTCCACCAAGCTCCAAGGAAGAGAAAAAGAGAGGAAGAAGATAGATGGCAAAAAGGGTTGCAAAAAGGGAAAGATAAGGGGTTATATAGGTGAAGGATGAGAGAGAGAGAGAAAAGGGTGAGGTGTCAACACACTAAAGAACCCAAGGGACACTTGTCGTCACAAAAGACCAACATGAATTCACATGCAACCAATTAAACATGACATGCAAGACATGGTGATACACTCTAGGTAGTGTCTCTAACATCATGGACTCCCACATGGTCGCAGTCACGACCATCCTAGGGTGCACCTCCCATGGTCGTGACACCATGAACCACCATCACCTCAAGGTTGAGACAAGACACCTCTACAAACCCTAGGTCATCCATCTCAACCCAAGACCACCCTGTAACTCCTAGGTCAAGAACCAAACACCTGGAGGAGGTGTCTCAACCGCAAAACCCTCTAAAACCAGCCTTGGTTACGACCCATGGTTGAGACAACACAACCAACTCACACATGGTCAAGGTACTCAACACCAACATCAACCCTAATCACCACCTACATTGATGCTCCTCAAACAAGGCTCAAGAAAGGCGCCCTCCTCTTTATCTTTCCTCTAAATTATGTCAAGGAAGAGAGGGAACACTCTAGAGGTGGTAAATTGTGCATCAACCCCCTATATTGGGTAAATTGTAGTTTGCACCGAAACTAGCATAGAAAGCACAAACAACCTCCAAACAAGCTCAAAATTGAAACTTGAACAAATCACAAGACCTAATTACATATCAAAAGATTATAGTAATATTCTAAGCACATAATAAAGCCAAATCAAATAGGGTTACCCCAAAACTCAGGTCAGGGTTCTTAAAAGCCATAAACCCCTAACTGGGATTTCACCCCCAAAATCCTAAGAGAAAAGAGAGGGGTACTTCCTTCTCATATCTTCCTCAATTTCCCTTGTGGCTTCTTATATACCATGGTGATGTCATAAGACCTGTGGGTTATGGGCCCACCACACTTCCATTGTGCCACTCTGATCTATTAACTCAATATCGACCTTACTGGTGACTGTATCAATAGTCCAACTAGTAGAGAAAGGGTTCATTGACTCTCTTCATTATCTTATAGAGTTAAAACTTATTATATGTCATTTTACCTTTTTCAACTTGGATTCTTTGCTATCAGCATAGGAATCACCAAGGTTAAAGCATCTTATTACTCCATTTCAAGTTTTTTTCACCATCCTCATGTATGTTTTCTTGTTTTAACATGTGTTTCTACTCCTTTTTAAGAGGTAAGCCATCATATCTCACATTCCATTCATTAAACATAGGTCATTCCTTCTTAAATCTTTCATATGTCGTGAAGGTTTTTATTTATGACTTCTTTACTCACATAGGTTGGTCTGAGATTAGCTCAGATTCCATTTTATTAGTTCATCATTATTTTCATTTGTCCCTTTTGTTATGCTTATCTCATGATTTTTTCTTCATCTTATGCAAGTTTTACACCTTGTCTTACCTTATTAACACAGATTTATCTGTCTTTTACTTTATAAACTCCTTGAGATCATGACTTCAGGGATCTCTTATAGCTTATTTGTGTTCATATTCATGTTTTATAGTAACATGTTTTTCTTTTATGATTATCAATCATTCAAGTTTTGATAGATCATGATATAGTTCTTTCCTTCTATAGAGCAAGATGAAGGTATTATTACCATGATTCATGTTTAATTATGCTCTTTAGGTTGTTTCAAAATGACTACTTGATCAGGGTAATCAGAAAGAAAGCAACCTAAGAGTTCCACAATAACCTTCTTCTCAATAGTTGTATGCCTGGCCAGGGCACTCAAGTACTAAGATTAGGTAGTATGCACCATGTTTTATGTCATGTTCTCAACTTAGACACCATCCTAGTCCTAGTCCTAGTGTCCTTGTAGAATCAACAAACCTAGAGATCTGATACCACCAAATGTGACACCGTTCGCCAGACAAAGAGAGATTACTCAAAACCAAACATAGAATTAACACTAAGAAAGCAGATTATTGAAAAAACATAGGAAATTATAACTGATTTCATAACCATGCATCAAGCTGAACTCATCATGTCTGAAGCCATAAACTAAATCCACTTGTATTTCATCCATATTAAAAGGAGTTACAAAGCATTGTTCACTAGATAACTAGCCACAAGATACTACATGTGATAACCTTCTCATGTACAAATATCATCTCTACACCATCATCGTATAGACTTAAAAATTCAAACCAATGTAAAACGTCTATAAAACACCCCTAAGGACCTTAGAGTACAGGGACGAGACATATGCCTCTATTAGAACTAGTACATAACCCACCTTTAGTGTCAGTTATTTAAGTCCTTTAGTGTCGATTTCAATGCGACACCTATGTGGGCGCCGCTAAAAGGCAAACCATTAGGCGTTGGTTTCCAAACTAACACTAGAAACCATCACGCACTACCAAAAACACGCCAGCAGGGGATATATGTGTCGGTTATCACTACAGAAACCGACGCCATAAACCTTCGCGCCACAGAAAGGGCGCCATCTAGGACAGCATCAGTGTCAGTTTTTTATTGATAACCGACACCATATCACCTGCTACCACAGTCATGCTGCCCAGCACGACCGTGGTGTCTGGTCTCATTAGGCTTCAGTTTTAGCTATTATCTGATGTTGTAAGCATTTGTCGTCGGTTTTTTCAAATAACCAACGCCTATTGTATGTATTTTTTTTAATCAGTCTACAGGCCTGTTGTGGCTGGTCGCAGGATGAGAAACCTATAGTTCAGTTATGAACTCCATGTTTTATGACATACATTAATATCAGCCAACAACAAGTCACAAACCTACAAAATTAACAATATTAATTTCCACACATTTAGCAACCTACAGTTCCATTCGATTTTCACACATGTAGAAACATTCATGTAGCAATTTGTAGTTCCATTCATTTTCACATTCATATAGCAACCAACAGTTTCATTCATTTTCACATTCACACATGTATAAACATCCAGACACATGTAGAAACATTCAGACATGTAGAAACATTCACACATATTACAATTCTGAAATTCATTTACAAAATATCATTCTTTAGTCATTATTCGCTATCAACATCCCAATTATATTTTAAAAACCCCACTACTTGTATGGCTTTTTCCCATTCTTCTCTTACATCATTTAATTCTTCTGTCATATAGGGAGCATGTACATCTAGTAAGGCCTTTCCTGTAGTGTGATCAATTTTAAACACCTTCAAAGAGAATGATGTATATATATAATTAATAATATATAAATAAAATTGATATATTTCATATTATCTAATGAGACTATATATAATACCTCAGGAATGGTATCAATGTCCACTGTGGCATATTTGATAATCATGTGCATAAATCACATCACAAAGTATGCACATGCCCATCCGTTTTCTTGTGTAGCACACTATAAATCGAAACATACACAATATTAAAAAATACAACTAATTAAGCATTGTTCACATAAATAATATATACATTGCAGTCGGGAACTTACTTCCACGTTCTTCCAAATTATTGGCTGGTTCTTTTCCTGGGGACCTTTCCTCCAACCTTTTTAAACTCATCTAAACCCCTACATGTTAATGTAACATAGTACATTGCATAATTAAATAGTAATGTAATAACATATGTTAACGAATATGAAAATGAAATATTTCTCACCGGAATAATGCCATTTTCATTGTGTGTCCATATTTTGAATTCAATTTAGTCCCCTTAGGATCTAGATAATAGATAGTGAATGTCTTAGGGACAATAACTAGTAACTCCCAATGCATACCCCTAGAGGTAAAAAAGTTAAAAATTAATAACTCAAAATCCACAATAAAAATGTAATTTTCTTAAGTCCAAATTATAAGCAAAGTAAACTTACTCCACATTGAATGGATCTATTATCACCATCTTGTTATTTTGAGAAAAAATTGTAAAAGCATCACAGCAGTATTGTTGAACTGACAAAGGGTCTTTAGCTACTAGACTAATCAAAGATGGAATAAAAAATCCTACCTGTTCGAATGAAAAATCTGCACATATCTTGTCTAAGTAGATGCAAAACATGTATTACATATGCATTAATATATAAGAAACCAGATCACCACATCCTACACAAGGTATATGGATGTATAAAGAAGATCTCACCTTATCCATAGCTCTATCACAGATGTATTCAGCCAATCATATCGAAACAACTCCAAAATATCTTGTATAAATAGTTTGTTTTCATATGATTGACCTGCAGCATCCGCATCTAGAGAAACAGTTATAGGGCAATTTATATCATGTTCGCCTAACCATATTGCCATACCCCTACAATTAGGACCTAACGGGACAGGTAGGTCCTGTGGAACCCAACTTGGTAATGTAGGAGGTGGAGGTGGAGGCCTAGATGCTCTGGGTGTCTTCTTTTTAACCTGTATATATATATATATATATATATATATATATATATATATATATATATATATATATATATATATATATATATAGATATATAATTTCAGATCAATTGACATCATATACACACTAACAATTTAAGGTAATGTAAATTTACCATACAATTTCAGTATAGAGGACAACCACTTTTGGCCACAATATCACTCCGCCTTCTGCCTCACCAAGCATTTCACAATCTGGGTAGGCATATGGCAATGGAAGATCCATCCACTTGGGGAATATACATAGCGGGCTCACATGAACCCAACCAGCTGGTAATGGAGACCCATGAAACATTTTCCCTGGTAGGGATGGGTAAGTCGACGCCTCTACAATGACATATTCTTTACTTTTTAGACGGCATGGCTTCAACCCCTACAAATTTGTGTAAATAATGTTATATACATATATACATATCATCTTGAAAACATATCATCTTGAAAAGACTAGTTACTATGTCATAAAAATACTTACAGCGGATGTGCTAGGTGGTGGGTCTACATGATTACTACTCCTAACCTCTGCAGTAGGAGTAGAGTGGGACGCCATAGGTACTATCTGCTGAGTGGCAGTCACAGATGCCTGCCACTTGCTCATTGCTTCATGGAGTGTCTTATCAACTTCTCCCTTGATTCTCTTATCAACTACTCCATCGACTCTCTTATCAACTATCTTATCTACCCTATACATGGATAAAAAAAATGTTAGCTTTTGATTATTGAATTCTCTTTTACAGTAACATTCTAAAGAAAGAATAGGTTACATCTTCTTGTGAAATTCCCACTTTTGGGACATGTTTGTGCTGTGATGGCCCAAAGAACGCTTTGATGCCCACACCAGCGCCTATAGCCCTAACACGTCCAGGATGCTCTGGGTTACCCAGAGAAACTGTCAATTCATCCCTTGTGCCCTCAGGGATGAACTTGCCTTGTTTCCTCAGCTCGTGCAGCTCCCGCTAATCGCCAAAACAAAAATTTGTAATTAAGTAAACACCACAAATAATCAATATTCGAACGATTGCTCTAAGAGTTGTATTTTACCATTTTTGCAGCCACCTCAGCAGTTGCGGGCTTCCTTATTTCTCCCTTCTTATTTTGCCTGCCATCTATCCAGACATCATGGCAAGGTAGAGGTGTGGTACCTATAGTAGAGGACTCCTGAGTAGCAGCAGACTGAGCAGTAGACTCAGCCTATAGTCTTTGGCGAATGCCTGCATATCCCTTTGGACCCATTGTGTGGTCATGCACATTCAGTGCATGCCTTGCTGTTTGTGCCTCACTGAGGGCCTAGTTAGTATGCACATTAATGATTTGGTTAGTAACACTAAATGTTAATCTTGAGTAGGTGAATACAATGTATATTAATTAAATTGGGAGTGACACCTAATACCTTGAATTCATCAGTTTTTCTTGAAGCAACAAATGCGTCCCATTCTTCTTGGTCCAGGAAGTTCCATTGTTCAGTGGCTATCTTCTTCCTCTTGTCACCTTCTTTTATGTATTCCCAGGTGAGATTTGTCCTATAGTTCCTTAGGACTTTGTTACAACCCCAATTTTTGGGTTCAATTAGTGAGAAATGTAATTTCTCATATTAAAGATAATTGAACAAATAATGATATAATTTGTTTTGAATAAATGAATTTCATTTACAATAGCCTTTATGATTGTATTGTGGGATTTATTGGCTATTGGGCCCAATAACAAGGAAATGAAGAAAGGAAATTCAATTATTAAATTAGTAAATGAATAATTGAGCTTTTGAGAAAAGAATGATGTGGAAACCTCTAGAAGGCAAAAGAATGTAATCCAAAGTTAAATTTCGTTCCTCTTGGGTTCCAAAGAGTCCAAAGTTGCAAAGAAAAGGCAATAAGAAAAGAAAAGATTAATTAATTATTTCTGTATTAAGAAAGAAATTGAAAAAAACAATGGTAGAATGTGGAAAACAAGTGAGAAGAGGTATAATTGGGTTATTCTTGGTGGAATTTCATATCCCAAGGATTCCTAATAATTAAAGGAATACCAATGAGGAAATAAAAAGAGAAATAAAGAGAAATCCTCAAAAAGAGATATTTTAATGAGAAATAAACAAGTTAATGTGAAATAATGCATATTGATGCATTTAGAAGGATAATGAGTATTCCTTAAAAAGAAAATTCGAATTATTTGAGTTTCTTCGGATCCAATGAGTCCCAATAAAGAAAAGAAAGAGAAAAATACCAATAATAGAAAATAATATGATAATGTTAGATTCAAACCTGATCTAGATGTAAAATTGCATGAATTAGGGTTTTTACCCCATACGAGAATGATTAAGTATTTAGAAACCCTAATTTAGGGTAAAAGAGGATAAGATCATATATAATTTGAAAGATGTAAAAATACATTGTTAAATGATGTTTCTAAGTTATTTGAATATAAAAGTCCTTAATTCTGGATGAGTACCCTATATGTTGTAATTAGGGTTTTCTCATGAATAAAAGGTAGAATTATGACAAATCGAGTTCATATGTGATTAGACTATAATGAACTTTAAATTGATGATAAATGCGTATAATGATCTTGTAATGGATTAAAAGGATAAAATAGTAGCTTTAATGTAAAAGAGGCCTAATGAACTTAATTAATGGCTAATGGTGTCTTTAATCCAAAATAGGGTTATATATTATTAAGATAACCTTAATATTGAAGAATAGATGAGATAATTAGGGTTTATGAGTAATGGAATAAAATTAGGGTTTAATATGGTAAAAGATGAAGTGAAACCCTAATTGCAAAGGAAACCCTAAAATGGGTATGGAAACCTTAGGAAGCAATTTCAAGTTGAATAGAAAGAATCTTGATAAAGTGTGTAGTAAATAGAGTACATGTGTTTTTTAGGATTCTTGATGATGTGGTTGAATTACTTGCTTGGATTTCTTTCTTGGTTGGAATTGATATTTGCTTGAGGAATCTACTGAACAGGTATGTGGTTACGCTTATGAATAATCACTTTAGTTTCATAGCAATTTTTGAATGTTTTTACCGGGTGCTTGAAAAATAACTGTTGGATGCCTTTTATTTCATGAAACTATAAAGTGACTATGATTATCACTATGAATATATATATATATATATATATATATATATATATATATATATATATATATAAACTGGCTTAGATCCGAATCCACCTCTGTGGCTTGTAAAGGCTAAAAAGGGGTAACCTAGAGTAAGGTCTAGGTTATCATGGGTTAGAAATTGGGCTACCAAGTGTAGTTCCATGAGACCCTTTAGCATGCCATGGGTTAAGGAGTGGGTTACTTACGGGTAGTGCCATGTGACTCAACCCTAGAAACTGATTCACTTGTTAGGTGGGATCATGAGGGGTATAATAGGGATATGATATACATGGATCACACAATTATATTTAAAACGTAAAATTGTTTGTTAAATGGAAATTGGCTGCAATACATTGTTATAAATAATTGCACGATTATTGTTTCCCCCACATACCAGCTTCGGCTGACTGACGTTTTGTTTGTCGAAGTTTTAGGTACAAGCCAAAAGGACAAATAATAAATCATCATATTGTGAAATACATGAAGTAAAATTTAACGAGGATGAGTTAGAGAAGAATCCAAAAGGGAATAGAAGTTTAGAGATCCAAATTTTCAAAAAGGTATGCAAAAGTTTATTTTTTAACAACTTTCTAGTTTAGTTAGTAGAATTTGATAGTTTTTCTTGGTTAAATGTCGAATCTTTGATCCGGAAATTATATGTGCGGCTTCGACCTCTCGGTCTCCCTTAATTGGGGGTTATCGGGAGGTGGGGTCATAACAGACTCCCCACAGCATTGCATCACGCATTTACGATGCAACTTTTCATCCAATGCAAATATACTCTGCAAAATAGAATTGCTATTAACTAGTATCCAAAAAATTAGTAATCTACAAAATAGAATTGCAAATTAATAATAAATCACACATAAATCCTTCCATATTACATCTTTCTTCCCCTTAGGAACTTTATGCCAAGAATCTATCTTACAACTACAATTTGTACGAGTAACATACCCAAGATATGAAACAAACGAATTGCGATTCACTCCAATTGCATTTCCTACATTATCAAAATCCACAACAAGTTTGGGTCTATTGCCCCTTAGCGCTGTTAACTTCTTCATCATAGTGATGCCCCTTCTCTTGTCAACTTTTTGGTGTTGCTCATCAAGTTCCTCAAGTGCTTTAGAGGGTACATGTGCATCATCAACCTAAAATTTGACAAAATAAACACACTTACAGGATATAACTATAAATGTACATATAGATATAAATATATGATATATTTTTAAAACTTACATTGTGAGGCAGCGCATTGATGTCCTCACCCTCATGGTAATCATCAGCACAATCATTAGGAGAATGCTCAACCATCTGAAAGTTCACATTCACATTGTAAAGTTCACATTGTAAAGTAATTCACATTGTAAAGCTCACATTGTAAAGTTCACATTCACATTGAAAAGTTCACATTGTAAAGTAATTCACATTGTAAAATTCACATTGTAAAGTTCACATTCACATTGTAAATTAATTCAAATTGTAAAGTTCACATTCAGAAAAATAAAACATATAAAAAATATAAACATGCCTCTAATATTGTGATTTTTTATCAATTAACAATCCTTCATTGTGATCTCAGCGCACATACAAGTCATCATTAGCTTCAATATTTGCTGGTGTTGGCAACCCAACTGAGAATGGATTGGAGTCATCATACTTATCATAGTACTCTTCTTCATCTATAGGATCTTCAATGAACTGTCTTTTACCATGAAGAACAACTGACCATTTATCATTTGCAGGATCATCGATATAAAATACTTGTTTCTCCTGTGATGCCAATATGAATGGTTCACCCTTCTCGCCAATCTTTTCAAAGTTCACTAAAATGAAACCCAATTCATCCACTATAACTCCTTTGGTGTTATCAACCCAATTACATTTTAAGAGAAGAATTCTGAAATCTATGTAGTCAAACTCCCATATGTCTTCAATGACACCGTAATATGACATTTTAGCTTCACGTGGACTCTTATCCTTTGCACTTGCAAAAAACATAGTCAATTCTTGAAGGGTGAACCCACTGTTTTGGACGACACTCTTATCATCTTGGGGCTTTATGTAATATGTGAATCCATTAATGTCATACCCTTCATAAGACATAACATTTAATTTTGGTTTAAAGGTGAGGCATTTGATAGTTTTGGTAATATCATCTGGTGTTTGATATAGTTGATGTAAGACTTTATCTTCAAACCACTTAATAAATGTCTTGTTATGCTCTCTAGCAAGCCACATTGTATTGGCTCGAGGATATTGTCTCTTGATGAAATTGGTATGTTACCCGATATAAACACACACTTCATCCATGTTGTGTAAAATATACAAGTGAACTTGTTCCAACTACTCACAGATGATTACTTTCACCCGTGATCCCAAAATTCCTTTGCCAAATTGCTCCTCAATATTCTTGTCATTACTAGGAGTGTCATTACCACTGAGAAAGTCATTTCAAAAATCCATAACCTCTCTCTCCACACATCCCTTAAAATTACTCCCTTCAGGCCGATAACGGTTTCGAACATCACTTTTAAAAACACTCATGTATCGTTCAAAGGGATACATCCAATGCAAGAAAATTGGTCCCAACATTTTCACTTCCCTAGTCAAGTGAAAAACAAGATGTACCATGATATCAAAGAACGAAGGAGGAAAATACATCTCAAGCTGACATAGGGTAACAACCACTTCTCTTTGCAAATTATCAAGAGTATCAGGGTCAATAACTTTGCTGCACAGACTATTGAAAAAGAAACAAAGTCTGGTGATTGCAAACCTTACATGCTTCGGCAATATAGATTGAATTGCCACAGGCAATATTTGTTGCATTAGAGTGTGCCAATCATGAGATTTAAAACCTATCAACTTCAGATCTTTCATTGATACCAATCTACGGATGTTGGATGAGTAACCCTGTGGCACCTTAACATTTACCAAACATTCACAAAAAGCTTTCTTCTCCTTTCTAGACAATGTGTAACAAGTAGGAGGTAAGTATGTTCTCCGATTTACCATTTCACATAATTCTGTTAATTCTGACCTTATTCCCATTTCACATAGGTCCAGTCTAGATTTTATCCCATCTTTAGTCTTACCTGGAATATTCAACAAAGTACCAATGACACTATCACAAACATTTTTCTCAACGTGCATGACATCGATACAATGCCTGACTGTCAAAGAACTCCAATAAGGAAGATCCCAAAATATTGAGTTCTTCTTGAATAAAGATTTGTCACTCTGTGTGGCCATAGTACATTGTGATCTCTTAACAAATTCATTAACAAAGTATTTTACTCTTTCATAAACCACCTCCCCTGGTATAGGTTTAGGTGCTCTCCGTTCCTCATTCAATCCATTGAATGCTTTGCGCTTCCTACGATACAGATGGAATTTTGTAAGAAACCTTCGATGACCGAGATATACAGTCTTACCACCATATTTTAGTCTTGTTGAATCAGTGTTCTCTTCACATATAGGACACACTTTAGCTCCTTTGACACTATATCCAGACAAATTCCCATATGCTTGAAAGTCATTAATAGTGCAAAACAACATAGCATGCAAACGGAATGTCTCTCTTCATGAAGCATCATAGGTCATCACACCTTCACCCCAGCATTTCTTTAAGTCATCAATCAGAGGTTTAAGATAAACATCGATATCATTTCGAGGTTGTTTAGGGCCTGATATCAACAACGACAACATTACGTACTTATTTTTCATACACAGCCAGAGAGGAAGATTGTATATAACAAGCATGACTGGCCAAGTGCTATGTTGGCTGCTCAATGTCCCGTACGGATTCATCCCATCTGTAAAAAACCCAAGTCTTAGATTCCTGACTTCTTCACCAAATTTAGGGTACAATAGATCAATCTTCTTCCAATGTGGGGAATCACACGCATGTCATAGGATCCCATCATTATTTTTCTTAACATCTTCATGCCACCTCAAATTCTTTGCATCTATCAGATTGGAAAACAAGCGTTGAAACCGTGATATTATAGGTAGATACCACATCACCTTGGCAAGAGAACCAGTTTTGGACTCCCCCAAAGTCATCAATTTATATCATGACACACCACATTCTGGACAATCTTTCAAATCCACATAGTCCTTTTGAAATAATACACAATCATTCGGGAATGCATGTATCTTCTTGGCATCCATTCCCATTAGGCACAACAATTTATTTACCTGGTATGTTGAGATTGGCAACTCATTTCCTTCAGAAAGCATTTCTTTCAACAAAGACAATAATGACATGAAACTTTTGTCGCTCCATCTATTGTTAGCTTTCAGCTTATACAATCTCAACACAGCGCTAAGCTTCATAAACTTAGTACAACCTGTGTATAACGATATCTCAGCATCATGCACAATGTTTCTAAAAATGTGAGGTGGATCAGTGTGCTCTACCCCACAACTATCCAGCATCGCATCAACAATGTCTACTGAAACTGGTTCATTCACACCTACGCCATCAGAGGAAATTTCTTCTTCCACACAAGCACTGCTATCGACATCCACTGGTTTCAGGTTTGAAATCTCTCCATGCCAGTTCCATTCTGTATACCATTATATAATCCCATTGCACATGACATGACTTTTGATTTCGTTACCAGTGCTGACTTTCAAGTTGTTACCGCAATGCCTACATGGACAGTAGAACCTATCTCCAGGTTATTTCCTATGTTCCTCGACAAATCTAATAAACTAATCAAGACCTGAAATAAACTCTGGGGTGCAGCGATTGCGAATGGACATCCATGATCTATCCATTCTATGATCAAAGAGAAAACAAGTATATATTACAACAAGATTAGGGTCTAGGGTTAATAGATTAGAGTTTTTGCATGGTTAAAACTTTAGGCCAACAAATACATGTTTTGTCATTCTTATATATAACAAATGTGTACCACCTATCCCATTCTTGAAGACCTAATCCCACTAGTAAGTGTATAATGTGTATTGGGTTTTGAAGAAAATTTTGGCAGCATTTCCCCGATGTTCTCCAAGTACAGATTTACTTAGAGAACAAACGGGGAAATGCTACCGGAACTTTCTTGAAAACCAAATACACATTATACACTTACATCCTATGTGAGATTAGGTGTTCAAGAACAGTCCCAAACTGGGGACTCTCCAAGATTTACTCCTAATGAGTAAATCTTGGACGAGTTTCTAGGCCAACAAATACATGTGCTATCATTCTATAACATTGATTTCAACATTTTGAGTGTCCATGCATGTTCATCATCAAGATAAAGATTACACATAAATTAGTATGACCTAGGGATGGAGAAATTCATAATTGATTTCAAAATTTCAAACTAGGTCTTGTATTATAATCAATCTACATCATACAATAGGGCTTCATGTAGATGTTAGGGTGACACATCACTAAAAAATTAGAGATTTAACATTAGGGTTTTAATATCTTACATAGATTGATCACAAGATTTCAAAAATATAGTTAATTCAATATTATGGTGAAATGTGTATTAGGGTTTTAATATCTTAATTCAACATGCATCAAAATTTATAGAATTAGGTCAAGCATTAGTATTCAAGTGCAAATGTATCTTCTTCTTCCTGCTCCCTCCTTACCAAATGGATAAAAGCAAGGCCACGACCGCGTGGGCTGGCCACGACCGTGCCTGTGTTGGCCTACCACGGCCGTGCTGGCCAGTAAGGCCGTGGTCGGCCAACACAGCCATGGTCGTGACCAGCCCACACAGTTGTGGCCTTGCGTTAATCCATTTGGTAAGGAGAAGCAGGAAGAAGAATAGGTGGACGATGAAGAAGAAGGGCATCATCCTACATGGGCAGGGGAGAAGTGGCTTGGAGAGCAGGGGCAAGCAGAGAGAAGGGGCAGGCGTCGGAGCAACAAACCACGACGTAGGAGAAGGTGAGTAGGCTCAGGCACCGGAGCTAGCAAAGAAGGGTGGTGGCCGGAGAGCAGAAGAATGCACCAACGTGCAGAGGAGCAAGGAATGATGGCGCCCAGAGCAATGAATAGTGGTGGAGGTGGCGATCAGAGGAGCAAGGAATGACGGCGGAGGCGGCAACCGGAGCAGGTGAAATTCACCAGACCTAAGAACGCATAGTCGATGAAACAGATAAGGGGGAAGAGACTGGCTCGTGCGGGTGCTATTAAGTTAACAATAGGCATTGGTTATTCCAACAAAGAGACACATAAAACTAAAGGCGTCGGTTACACAAAAAAACTGACGCTTAAAGGGTGTGAAAAATTTCCTGGGCACAGTGCGGGAAAACCCATAAGCATCGGTCATTATAGTAAAACCGACAACCAAAATGTGCCCAATTTCTATCTCATGAATTACCTTTCGTCATTGGTTTAATAGTTAATAACCGGCGCCATATGTTAAATTTTGGAGGTAATTTTTTTCACTGGAATTTTGGATTTGGCAGTTAATTTTAGGCGTTAGTTTATTATTAGGGAACCGACACTGAATAAAAGCGATACCCGTGTATGGTCGCCCTTCACAGATAGATGTCTCTTTTTTTTAACTGACTCTTTAGGTTTTAGGTGTCGGTGTATTTATACAACCGACGCCTTTAAAAGTGACAATATAATCCATTTCTGTAGTAGTGTAGTAGACACAAGTTGCATATCTATGATCCAACAACTACACACCTCAGGATATATGCCTCAGCAACGCGATCTCTATCTCCGCAAACACATCCACCTTAAATATTGTTGAACACCATAGGGTGTGAGCAAATGGCACAGCGAGAGTTATAACTCTCTACCAACATCTATTAAAGGCACATATAAACTAAAATAGGTTGATACAATACTAACAAGGATGAACAGATTCACCTAAATGATATGTATCTAATAGATAATGCAAGTTAAGCAATATTGGAAAATTACCATTAAGCTAAAGATAGCTATAACAGAGCTGATAATCATTGCTAATCATCATAAGCAATTTCGATTGTAGAACATCTTATCATCGATAAAGGAATATGAAGAACATGTATATCCACTACCAACTATATTATACAAAAGCAAGCAAGGCCTCATCCAATGTTTTCGTATTTGATCCTAAGCATGTACACTGCACAGCTGGTTACATGTTTTATTATGCCCTGAGGATTTGAGTCGTACCACCCAAATCCAACTGACCACTACTAAGTCAAAATTGGTGCCATACAAGGTCTATGGAAGAGCTGAAATCCATGACCTCACCAAACCTCGTGGTCAGTACACGAGTGCACAACATATTCATATCAATTAGCTGCAACCTTTGACATATAGTCAATAGTGAAAGTCCTAACCCACCTTGGTACAGGTCACGACGCTAGTCAAACTGAGCTACAACACGTAGCCACACTCATACCAGGGTATGGCCTGCAACCAATCTTATGAAACCTCATAAGTAACATATCACTGAGATAAGGCCCACAACTATACTCCTTCTAGGGTATGGTCTGTAGCCAATCCAATTGATGCATATACTCAACAATATATGACTCTAAGCTTCCTCTAAGAGAAACCCCGTTTCACTATCCAACAAGTGCTGACACTGAGATGGATCTATGGCACAGGGAAAAACTACATTATTAGGTTCCACTTGATTAGTTAATTCAATTAAGTGTCTTTTAGCATCAATCAAGTTACAACATATAAAGTCATAACAAACTCTACAAAGATAAGGTCATAGTACACTTTAGAGAGTATACACATATAGGGTGTGAACTTGTCACACTTCCACCAGATGATGCTTGTATTGTTTCCATTCTCACCATCATCAACAAGGACACATATCAAGGGATGCCAATCCCTCAGTTCATCATTGGGAAAAGCCATATCATATCATGCAACAAGCCACTGCCAGGTCATAGGACCCATTCACATTATTCATGTCTCACAAGTGCCTCAACATGCCTCACAAAGGCAGATTCAACATGTGTCATATCATTACCACCATAGCCTGTACTAGCTATGATTACCAACCTCATGACACTTGCATGGTTAGAAGTTCATAAACAAGAGAGATAATCACATATCCTCCTAACCATTCCATGAAAGAGAAACAAGCAAGCCTTATTGCACATAATTAGGGTTAGGGTTTCTTCTTTGCCGATTAGGGTTTACAAAGCTAGGTTCCACCATCAACCCTAGATTCACTACCTCACATCATCTAGGAGTATATTAGAATTAAAGAACATCATTAGTTAAACATACAAGCTCATCATGTCAAGAACACTAGGTGACAATATAATACATGTGTATATGTAGACAATATCGTGGTGTTATGCGTACATCACAACCATACACTAATCAGGCATTGTGACCTCATGCTGACTAGGCATCATGATCCCACACTAACTAGGTGTCACCATTCCACACTGACTAGACATCACGACCACCATCCCACCTAGTGTCGCTACTGCGACAGGGCATGGCATTGCGACCAGAACCAACACAAACATCTCAACCAGAAACACTACCTGGTACCATGACCCCAACACAATGCAACATCATGATGGCTACTACATAACAATGTCACACCCGTGACATGGCATGGAACAAACAATGTCAAAGCATGGCAATGCAATCAGTCATTTTAGACAACGTTATAACGAACACAAGAACATGCACCTGACCAGAACTAAAAATAAGGAGTCTTGTTCCCCAAACAGAAAGAAAGCATATGAATTGACCTTAATTATTGAGTCTCAAATCTATCTTGGTCGAAACAAGAGCCAACAACAGGAGACCAAGTGCCATCAAGGTTTAAAACTCAAGGATCGAAGACTAGCAAAACCTAAAACAACTCTATGGAGATCATTTGATAAAACCACTTAGAAAAGAGAAAGCTGTACCTCAACACATGAGGAAAATATGCAAAACAACATAATAGATGAAACTTAGCATGGCGATAAAACCCAAGCTTATATTTCTTGTATCAAGATCGCCTCAACTTATGCATGATCAAATCAGTTGCTTGAATTTTAAGATTCAATAAAAAGAGTAATCTACATGAGAATACTTTAAAGTATTGAACCCTAAATTCATAAAAACATCATCTAGCTCATTAACATCATATCTAGAGGTTAAATTAGTAGATTATAGCAAGGAAGGCCACCATCCTCAAGGAGAGGAATTTCACTCAAAATAGGTCACTAAAACCTTAAAACTTGTATCATAACATACAAAGGTCTTAGTGTAAGAGAGAGAAGACCACATTTGACACCTCAAAAATAGATCCTAGACTCCATGATGCATCAAGGCCCACAGACATCATGCATGTGACCAAAATCAAGATCAAAACATGGGAAGTAAGCCACCACAACACATCCATCCTCCAATTCTGGTACTTAACATTAGGGTTATGTATCATATAAAATCATCAAACCCTAGGTGTATTGTTTTCCACTTTCTTAGATCATATGAAAGTTGAGTATTAAGTTTAGAGTCAAGAATTATGTTATCTAAATAGTATCATACATGTAGCATAATGTTTTCAACTACGTGTGTTAACCACATATCATGTATAGGTGTTCATTCATACCACCTTTAGGTGTTGCGACCCGCTAACATCTAGGCCACAACCATACATATAACCAAGGGCATCGACCTACCCTAGACATGTTTTACGACTGTAACAAAAACCCCTTATTGAGACCTCATTCTCTCTTGTACTTATCACATCCACAACTGCCCAACTAGGGTGAGGGTTAGTTCAATACACAAAGCCTAAGAACCACTTTCATCATATAACAACCACCAATGAAACTATGGTCACAACCCTTCACCTTTACTATTGTCTCGACCTGCACCCCACAGCTAGAAGGTCAACCACCTATGCGGTGTCATGATTTATGCAAAACCTAAGACAAATTGGTGCATAAGGACATGGTTTCGACAGCTACAAGACAAGGTATCGGCTTACCACTCAAGAGGCTAACATGTTATGACCAGGTTGACCCAAAGCTAGGGTATAGGTCGCAACACTCAAGAGGTTGAGACCCCACAAGGTCAAGACCATCCCCAACACATCCCCAAGGTTGAAATAGGAAGGAAATAGACTTGGAACATCAAGGAACACCATGGAATGCCTCCATCATTAAGGTGGAAAACTTCACACAAGATGCTCACCAAGAATCCTAAACTTTCACCAAGAGAACTCCACGAGAGCACCACGTCCTAGGGTGGAAAACCATGACTATCATACTGAAATCAGAACTTAAAACACCTTAAGGTATCAAGGTATGTGAATCCCCAAAGAACATACTCAAGATCATAGCCCAGAGATGGAGAAAACCATCATTATTTTATAGTTATCAAAAATTAGGTATACATTTAGGGTTTCTGATTTCTTATCAAACCAACCAAAATTTTCTCCACCAACCAGATCTGGAGATCATCAATATCTAATAAAATTATAAGGGAACATTTTAGAGAGAGAAAGAGCATCATTCAAATAAAATTTAGAGTGCTAATAATAGAGGAGGGTAGAAAGTCAAAAAACCTTCCTTAAGAAGCTCAACATCAAGGATCCTCAAGCTCTAAGGTTCCAAGTTCCAAGAAAACGATCCAAAGGTTGAAGAAGATCCACCAAAGGTCCCACTTTCATCCAAAACAACACCTCCAAGAGAAGAAGATGCCAAGGTCAATATAGCCCAAGAAAAGAAGAGAGAAAGGAAACCCTAACCAAAACAATGAAGAAGAAGGATGAAAAGGTGAAAGAACTTCATCCTACCATTGCCCATGACCTTAGAGATGAGGGTTTCTTCCTCAAGAACGACCATCAAATCCAAGCCTATCCATGGCTAAGAAAAGGGAAGAAGATGGAGTATAGATTCCAAGGAAAACATTGCAAAGGAAGAGGTGATACTTACCAAGGTTGAAGATGAGAAATGATTGTTGACACAAGGTCAATTAGGTCAATGTTGACTCACATATAAATTTACTAAACCCGTGTTTTGATGATGACTAACCATTCCACATATTGGTGTCTAATGTCTCTACTTGAGTGATTTCAGATTAGGTATAGACACACTCCAAATGCCCTAACTTGTCCATATCAAATTGGAGAAAAGACAAGTCAAAGTCAATACAAGTGCACATTTTTGTAATATGATGTAAATCCATTAGAATCATGTTGTAAATCACTTGTAATGATTTTATGACTTGTAATTAAGCTTAAAAAAAATCAGTAGCACTTAGATCGAATGTTTAAGCACTCAAAAGCCATTTTCCAAAATTCACATCAGGTTGTTCATCGGTCGAGTTCTGTGAGTTGCAAACTCGACCGATCCTGATTGGATCTTGAAAATGCTTTTTGATAGGTCGAGTTTAAACTACACAGAACTCGACCGATGGAGTACCTGACCAAATTGATTTTCATTGGTCGGTCGAGTTTCCCCAAGACAAACTCGACTGATGGTCTGAATATCAGATTTGTCTTTTACTCTATCGGTCGAGTTACCCTTATAGAAACTCAATCGATTACACTAGATGGAAAAGTGCAAAAAAGTGCTTCTAGCCATTGGGGAGTTGAAATAAGTGAAAATATATCTGTTGCAAGCCACAAAATGGCTATTTTTCATTCTCAAGTGTTCCCAAAGGCTCAGAGGCATCCCCAACTATAAACAGGACCCCTTGGGCTTCATTCCAAGGTTGAGCATTCATTTACAAAAGTCTATGTGAGGTTCCTATTCTGTAGTTGAGTGCTTCCTACAACCTCCTCTCTCTCTAAGCTTAATCACTTGCTACATCCATTAAAGTGAGTAGGAGATTTGTAAGAGAGCTCATCCTACATGTATATCTTGTGAGGCTCTCACTTCCACCACCTCCCTATCTCTCATTTCAACCATGAGGATGAAGGTTCTCTCTCTTGGCTAAGAGAGGTGAATAAGAACAAGGGAAGGCATCCCTTGGTGAAGATCAAGGATGAAGACTTGGAGTGAGAGTGGGTAAGCCCTTGGTGAAGGCAGAAGACTCCTTGCTCAAGTGGGTAAGTCCTTGGTGGAAGCTTCTCCGAGTGAAGGTGAAGTCAAAGGCGGAATATCCAAGAAGAGTGGGTAATTCGTTGAAGGCTGAAGACTTGTGCAAGAGTAGGTAAGTCCTTGGAAGAAGGCGGGAGACTCTTGAAAAGTGGGTAAGTCCTTGGTAAGGTTGAAGACTCTTTGTATTGGATAGGTAAGTCCTTTGTTTGGTCATGTATTGTAAGTCTTATGAATGAATATAAGAATACAATGGTTAGGAAATCCTAGAGGTTGACTTCTCTAGGTAAGTGGACTAACATACTTCTAGTTTGAAGTGTGGAACCACTCTAAATAGATTGTCTACTTGTGTTTGCTCAATCTCTCTCTCCCTTGCTATGTATGTTATAGTTGCACACAAATTTCCTATTTAGCAACCTTATCTTATGATATATCTTGAAGGTCTAATGCATTTTGTTTAAGTGCATTCAGCTCTATTCACCCCCCCCTCTAGAGCATCTAATCACCCATCTAGGATCCAACAATGATCACCTCATGCAAGGGATCCAATCACCAAAGCTCCAAGGATCAACCCTTCTTTGCTCCACCAAGATCCAAGGATGAGTAAAAGAGAGGAGGAAGATAGATGGCCAAAAGGGTTGCCAACAAGGAAAGCTAATGGGTTATATAGGAGAAGGATGAGAGAGAGAAAAGGGTGAGGTGTCAACACACTAAAGAACCCAAGGGACACTTGTCCTCGCAAAAGACCAACATGAATCCACATGCAACCACTTAAACATGACATGAAAGACATGGTGATACACTATAGGTAGTGTCTTGACCACCATGGACTCCCACTTGGTCATAGTCATGGCCATCCTAGGGTGCACCTCCCATGGTCACGACACCATCAACCACCATCACCTCTAGGTCAAGACAAGACACCTCCACAAGCCCTAGGTCATCCATCTCAACCCACGACCACCCTATAACTCTTAGGTCATGATCCAAACACCCGGAGGATGTGTCTCAACTATGAAACCCTCCAAAACTAACCTTGATCGTGACCCAAGGTCGAGACAACACAACCAACTCACACATGGTCAAGGTACTCAACACCCACATCAACCCTAATCACCACCTAGGGAGATGCTACTCAACCAAGGCTCAAGAAAGGTGCCCTCCTATTTATCTTTCCTATAAATTATGTCAAGGAAGAGAAGGAACACTCGATAGGTGTTAAATTGCACATCAACCACCTATATTGGGTAAATTGTAGTTTGCACAAAAACCTAGCATAGAAAGCACAAATGACCTCCAAACAAGCTCAAACTTGAAACTTAAGCATATAAAAAGACCTAATTACATCTTAAAAGATTAGAGAAAGATTATGAGAACAAAATCAAGCCAAATAAAATAGGGTTACCCTACAACTCAGGTCAGGGTCCTTAAAGACCATAAACCCCCTAGTAGGGATTTCACACCCGAAATCCTAAGAGAAAAGGGAGGGATACTTCCTTCTCATATCTTCCTCAAGTTCCCATGTATCTTCCTCTATACCATGGTGATGTCACAAGACCTATGGGTTATGGGCCCCCACACTTCTGTTGTGGCACTCTGATCTATTAACTCAACATCAACCTTACTGGTGACTTTATCAACAGTCCAACTAGTAGGGAAAGGGTTTACCGACTCTATTCATTATCTTATAGAGTTACAATTTATTATATGTCATTTAAATTTTTCAACTTGGTTTCCTTGCTATCAACATAGGAATCACCAAGGTTAAAGCATCTTATTACTCCATTTTTAGTTTTTTTACCATCCTCATGTATGTTTTCTTGTTTTAACACGTTTTCCTACTCCTTTTTAAGAGGTAAACCATCATATCTCACATTTCATTCATTAAACATAGGTCATTACTCCTTAACTCTTTCATATGTCATGAAGGTTTTTATTCACGACTTCTATATTCACATAGGTTGGCATGAGATTAGCTTAGATTCCACTTTATTAGTTCATCATTATTTTCATTTGTCACCTTTTGTTATGCTTATCTCATGAATTTTTATTCAACTTATGCGAGTTTTACACCTTGGCTTACCTTATTAACACAGATTTATCTATCTTTTACTTTAGAAACTCCTTGGGATCACTACTTTAGGGATCTCATATAGCTTATCTATGTGCATATTCAGTTTTTATATTATCATGTCTTTCTTTAATGATTATCAGTCATTCATGTTCTAATAGATCATGATGTAGTTTTTTCCTTCTTTATAGCACGATGAAGTTATTATTACCATGATTCATGTTTAATTATGCTCTTTAGGTTGTTTCAAAATGACTACTTGATCAGGGTAATCAGAAAGAAAGAAACCTAAGAGTTCGACACTCACCTTCTTCTCAATAGTTGTATGCCTAGAGAGGGCACTCAAGTACTGAGATTAGGTAGTATGCACCATGTTTTATGTCATGTTCTCAACTTAGACACCATCCTAGTCCTATTCCTAGTGTCCCTATAGACTTAGAAAACCTAGAGCTCTAATACCACCAAATGTGATACCCTTTTCCACACAAAGAGAGATTACTCAAAACCAAAAACATAATTAACACTAAGCAAGCAGATTACTGAAAGACACAGGAAATGAAAATTGATTTCATAACCAGTCATCAAGATGAACTCATCTTGTTTGAAGCCACTTGTATTTCATCCATATCAAAAGGAGTTACATAGCATTGTTCACTAGCTAACTAGCCACAAGATATTACATATGATAACCTACTCATGTACACAAATCATTTCTGCACCATCATCGTATAGATTCAAAAACTCAAACTAATGTACAACATCTATACAACACCCCCAAGGACCTGATAGTAAAGGTACGACACATATGACTCTATTACTAGACACGAGCTATATATCTATGATCCAACAACTACACACCTCAGGATATTTGCCTCAGCAACACGATCTCTATCTTAGCAAATAGGTCCACCTAAAAGATTGTGAAACCCCCAGGGTGAGACCAAACGTCCCATCAAGAGTTATAACTCTCTGTCAACATCTATTAAAAGCACAGATAAACTAAAATAGGTAGATACAGTACTAAGTAGGATGAGCATATTCAGCTATATGATGTGTAAATAATAGATATTGCATGTTTTGTAATATTGGGAAATTACCACTAGGAAAGCCTGGTAGCTACAATAGAGAAAATAATCATTACTAATCATGGAACCAATTGCAATTGGATTGTAGAAGATCTTATCATCAATAAAGGAATTTGAAGAACATGTATATCCACTACCAACTATATTATATGAAAGCAAGCAAGGCCTCATCCAATGTTTTATAATTTGATCCTAAGCATGTCGACTACATGGCTGGTTATGTGTTTTATTATGTCATGAGGATTTGAGTCATGCCACCCAAATCCAACTGACCACTACTAAGTCAAAATTGGTGCCATACAAGGTCTATGGAAGCGTCAAAATTCATGACCTCACCAAATCTCATGGTAAGTACATGAGTGCACAATAGAGACATATCAGTCAGCTACAACCTGTGACATATAGTCAACAATGGAAGTCCTTTCCCACCTTGGTACAACTCCCAACACTAGTGAGACTGAGCTACAGCCTGCAACCACACTCATTCCAGGGTATGGTCCACAACCAATCTTGTGAAACCTCATAAGTAACATATCACTGAGCTACGACCTGTAGCCGCACTTTTCCAGGGTATGTCACACATCCAATCTTGTGAATGCATATACTTGACAATATATGACTCCAGTCTTCCTCTAACAGAAAGTCCGTTTCACCATTCAGTAAGTGCTGACACTGAGATGGATTTATGGCACAGGGCAAAACTACATGATTATGTTTCACTTGATTAATCAATCAAGTTACAATGTATGATCACAAGATCAGTAACAAATAAAGTAGTTCAAATGAACCATAGTTTTTAAAGAAAAAGAGATAATGTGTAGGCTAGTGTCCATAGGACCAAGAGAAAGATAAAAGTAGGTGAATTGCTTAAAAGGAATGATAGGAGATGCAAACATACCTCACACAAAAGTCCTAGAAACACTCTTCACAAATCTAGTTGTTTCCAAGACTAAATTTGCCTAATTACAAATCATTTGGGTTTTAAGATTCATATAAATGTAATGAAACCCTAATTCTAAACCTTTTTAGAAAAACCTGGATTTTGTACTTGAAACCAAGACCAAACGTTTCCTTATGTTTTTCTAATGAAGAAAACATATTTATTTGTTATATTTGATGTTAAGATGAATTAGTTACCAAATTTAGGGGTTTTATAGTGATTAATTAGATCCTCAAATACCCATTATCAAAAAGTGGAAATCATGCTTTGAACTATTTTTATTATAAAACACACATTTTTCCAATTCCAAAACATTTTTTTCTATGATTTTTGGATAAGAAAATCAAAAGATACGATTTTTGCAATTTCAACCAATCAGGAAACTCAAAAAAGCTATATAAGAAAAGAAAATCTCTCCAGAGTGAAAGCGAGCGGGGTCGGGCCTAATCTGAGGTGGCCAATTCACTTGGTCAAAGGCCAATGAGACTCTCCCAAAACCAAAAGAAAATGATGGTGAAATTACCATTCTACCCGCAGTGAGGGAAAGTAACTAAAGAGGAAAACATGAGGGTAGAATGGGAAAAATAGATGGGGGATTCTTTCTCAATCACACACCTACCATTGTTGCTCAAGCAGTAGGCTGGATTTTGGGGGTATCTAGGCAAAACCATGATACTTGATGATTTGTCAAAACTAGAGCTGAAAAAGAAAGAGGGGAGATCGAGGAACTTACCACCGACCACAATTGCATGCTGGTGACGAGTAGAAGGAATGCTATCCGCCGTAAGACAAAACCCAAATCACAATTTTTGACAATGATGAACATGATAAAAGAAGCAATTGAGTCAAGATAACAATGAATCTAGGGTTAAAGGTGCTGGGAGTACCCATATTTATAGGTGGGGTGGAGAGAAGTAGAGGGTGGATGGGTCGGCCGAGAAGCTTGGTCCACAAGAATTGGATAAAGCATGTACACTCGATGATAGATCTTGAGTAAAACATAAAATTATGTAGAATTTGATTTGTAACCTGTTGGCAAAATAATCATGTGAAAAGGTTGATCATCGAATGAGGAAATCCCAAAATACTAGGATGCCCACTGGTGCCTATTTTCTTTGTGAGTCGCAAGGAAAGTGATTTCCTATGGACCGCCTCATAAAAAATCCAATGGTCCATATTTCGTATGAGATCAAAAATAAGAAACTCGACTGCGTGACATATTAAATAACATTCCTAATCAAATTGGAATAAGTGTGGATGCATTAATTTCTCTTTTTCTCTCTGCTCATTTGAGGGTACTCTGAATTAGTTGAAATTGACACCTAGCCTAATTTTGGTATGAGGAATTTAAATTTGCAATTAGATTTCCCTTTTGGAGACTTTTGATTCATTAAATTAACAAATATTATTTTCTCTTTCCTCATGCATTAATGACATTAGCATTATCCAAAATTGGTGGAACTTCATCCACAATAATCTTTGGTGTGTTGAATATGAATTTGCCCTTAATTCCTCATGTTGAAATTGTTTGTACATTTATTTAATATTTTGAAGGTTCTACACAATTTCTCTCTCCTAACTTCACCTATTCATCAAAGATTTTCCAAATTGAGTGAAAATTCACCCAAAGGCATATCTTAATGTTTATATCACGAATTTGGAATTAGTTTTTACTTTTGGAGTTATTAATGATTTTATTTTATATTTTGGAGGAAAATCACATTTTCCTATCTAAATAAAATAAATGTGATTATTATTATCCGAAATTTGTGAAAGTTGGACTCCAAGCCAAAACATATCCAAAGAAAACGAATCTGAGGTTATTTTTAACCAATTTGTAGCCCATTATTATTTTAGCCAACATATTATTTCATTATTATTATTATTATTCATCATATTACAACCAAAATGTTATATGTCATTTTATGCACGAAATCAAATATATTTATCTTTTATCTCATTTAGTTTATTAATTCTATATTATTTGGATAATGTAACATTTACTACATAGTTCTCCTATGCATATTAATCAATATTATCACATGTGACTTTTTCTATGTATCCTTTATTCATCGTGATTGATATGAAAGTATTATGTCATCCTTGTTTATATGTCTACATGTTAGGGTGATTTATTCATGCATTAACATGCTTGGGATTTCATTTAAGCCACTAATGAAAATACCTTTATCCTTGTCTGGCTAAACCCAAAGATCTAAGGTATTTAACCTCTTAACCTTGGAATAGGATTAGGTTCTAGGTTTTGGTATGTTACAATGTGAGTCTCCTGTTGGACCGAGTATGGGCCATGTAATTAGCTGCCTTCGACCACAAGTATTCGACATTAGGCTTTTAGAAGGGAGGAATGCATCTATAATAGGAACCCTTATTGTCCTTTCAAAGTCGTATCTGATCGGTTATTAGAGTCAACATTGCATAGCAAAAACCCTAGCGAGGAGTGAGGAGGTGATGGTCATAGTTGAGAGATTGGTCTTCCTACACCAAGCGTCATGACCTCCTCCATTATTCTTTCTATCTTTCCATTGTTGTCTCTCACCATGAGCGAGTATAATGAAAAACCAATAGAGGGGGTGAATAGGGTTTTATAAATATTTTAACAATAATTCAACTCAAGCAACCACAATTGAAACTTGAAGAAGGAGGCAAGGTGTTTAGAGTGGTTCCACCCTTAGAAAAAACTAAGAGAGTCAGTCCACTACCTAATTGTTTCCAATTGGGATTTTAAAAGTATATAAATTTTATTACCTTGCAAGGATGTTACATAAAATTACAAATACTTTCACCACCCTTTGGACAACGTTCACCTAGAAGTAGTCCCACCAACCTCGAAGCGGCCTTCCTTGAAGTAACTTCAAGCTCCCCCTCAAAGTAGCCTTCCTCTTGAAGTAGCTTCCTGTGGAGACAACCTTCTTCAAGTAGTCCAAAGTCCTCCTTCTCCACCGAGAAGATCAAACTCTCTCCAATCCGCAGCCTCCAACCCTAGGAGTAGAAAGCAGAGTACAAGCAATAAGAAAGAACAAGAAGGGAAAATGGAAATTACAATTACCGTTGTAGCACAAGGCTTGATTTCCTATATCAAGCATTTTGATCTCCTAACCAATGTGTAAGGAAGTGGAAGTGTAGTGGGTAGGAGATGCTAGCATGTAGGACACGAATTTGTAGTAATGGAAAGGATTAGCAAATGCTAGATTTTCTCAATTGCTCACAAGAATAGATTGCCAATTGCAAGTATGCATGCTCAAGTGTTACACGAGTATATATTGCGTGTCCTAAGGCATGTCCTATTTATAGGAATGGCCTATGAGTGCTTAAGGACGTTCTAGACACTTTCTAGGGGGTTCTTAGTGTCAACTAGTCGTTAGTTGTTGTAACGTCCCGAGATTTGAGGCCTTGGATAAGATGATCTTAAAAGGAATGATTGGACTACCCATATCACCAAGGTGCACCTCTTTTTCTGGGAGCCCATCATTAAAGAACTCCATAGTTAAGCGTGCTCATCTTGGAGTAGTACTAGGATGGGTGACCAGTCGGGTAGTTGATCTGGGCTTGCGCGTCAGTGTGGATAAAGTGTGCAGTTAAGGCTAGTGGTGGTTTGTGGGGCCAGTCGTCATTCCTAAAACTCTACTAGACCCATGGGTAGTGGGCCCGGGAATTACAAATGGTATCAGAGCCAATTCCCCTCCAGTAGGTGGGGCCCACATGGGCCTGTGGCATGCCAGTCTTTGAGTCGTGCGGTCCACGCATGTTGGAAAGGGCTATCCGAGTTGATGGAGCCACTCATGCGCTGGTAGTGTCCAGGTATGTTAGAAAGGGCTATCCGAGTTGATGGAGCCGCTCATGCGTTGGTAGTGTCCAGGTATGTTGGAAAGGGCTATCCGAGTTGATGGAGCCGCCCTTCCATTGGTAGCTGTGATTGACAGTTGGGTGTACATAGGACATTTGGGTCTACACTAAAATGGGGAAAGATTATGAGGCCATATAATTGAGCCTTGACGAGGACGTCAAGAGTCGAAGTTGGGGAGATTGTAATGTCCCAGGATTTGAGGCCTTGGATAAGATGATCTTAAAAGGAATGATTGGACTACCCATATCACCAAGGTGCACCTCCTTTTCTGGGAGCCCCTCACTAAAGAACTCCATAGTTAAGTGTGCTCAACTTGGAGTAGTACTAGGATGGGTGACCAGTCAGGAAGTTGATCTTGGGTTGCACGTCAGTGTGGACAAAGTGTGCAGTTAGGGCTAGTGATGGTTTGTGGGGCCAGTCGTCATTCCTAAAACTCTACTAGACCCATGGGAAGTGGGCCCAGGCGTTACAGTTGTCCACTAATTTCTTTAGAAACAACTAGTTTATTAATTCTGAAAAGTGCAGACAGAGACACTCTCGGTCGAACTCTTTGTCAACTGAGAGTCCGTCGATCAAAGTCTTTATCAACCAAGAGACGATCTAGAGCAAGTGTATATAACGTTTGATTCTAACTCCCAACTACCTTGTCTAACGACTATAGAACCTATTAGAAGGGTTAAACTGGGAGACTCTCAGTTGACAAAGAGTTCGACCGAGGATGTCTCTATTTTGGTGGTTCTATATGAATACTAAGTGTGTGTATGAGTGTGTAGTTGTGACACTATTATAGGGGATGACCTATCTAAGTGTTGTGTGTGGCTAGGGAAGATCTAAACGCTTGATTTACATGATATCTAAGTACTTGTACATTATATACTTGTACAAGTTTTTACATTTGATTACAATCATGAAATTAAAGCATTTTGAAGCATATAGATCTTCCAAAGGTTTGTCATCCACCTTGTTCCTACAACACTCAAGTAGCACGTTAGATATACAAGAATGAAATGTTTTTCATCATCAAAACAAAAAGATTATAATAATGTCCAATTTAGCCAACAATCTCCCCCTTTTTGAAGATGACAAAACATTTCCAAAATATAAAATAAGGAAATATAAATCATATGAGTTTCATACCTCAAGTTTACCTTTTGTAGCCATTCTCTTGTTTGCATGTATGTGCTGGCCGAGATATTATGAAACTAATTTTATTTTATATTTTTGATTTTATATTATTTCTCCCCCTTTGTCATTTCAAAAAGATAACCAAGATAATCATTAAGTATGACTTTTATTAATCCCCCTTAATTTGATAATTTGATACTCAAAGAAAACCACTTTTGTCAAATTTATCCACAATTTATTTCTCAATCATTTGCAAAGGATGTTAAGCCTTGAAATGACATGGGATACTTTTAGATTCATGGCATATGTGTTTTGATTTCTCATCCATTTTACAAGGGATGTTAAGCCCTGAAATGATATGGGATTCTTTTAAGCTTATAGTAGAATCAATGAATGTATCACTAACCAAATGCACGGGATGTTAAGCCCTAATTTGCTTAGATAACTCCATTAAGAACAAGATATATATCACATTCATGAATATTGTCGGATCCTTTATTTTCATAGCCAAGATTATCTTAAAAATACTAAGGTCATAACTTGTTTCAAATTTTCTTTAAGATGTTTACAAAGTTTTTTTTATGAACTCCCCCTTAATCTTATAATCAAGATAATTTAAGTATTCTAAGGTCATAATAGGCATTAGATCATAATTAGTTAACCTTTTATGAGAGATATGCACTAAAGTCTAGTTTTCAATATACTAAGATTAATTGCAAGAAAATGATTTACAAATAAGCATTTGGTCAAGCTTATTTTAGGTCGACCTTGACTTCGACCAGGGTTCCCCTCGGTCGAACTTTATTTCGACTGAGAGGCATTTTCTGTAGATTTACAGTTTAAGCACTCTCATTGAGTTACACGTTAATGTTAAAATACACGAAACATAAAGTCTTTATGTAATATGATCAAATGTATATCAATTTGAAGCATTTTGAGTGATACCTATTTTGAAGAAGTTTTATCAATTGAAAACTTAATATAAGAATCACAATGAAGTCTTTGTTCTTGATTTTCTTAGAGCAAGTTATATCCTAAGCGAATTTTCAGAATGTATGTTCTTCATTTTGATATCCACAGTGATTGTTCTTCTTGCAAAAAGGCAATTGAACTACAACTACAACATGTTCAATCATAGCAAGAATGTAGCTTTCAATCGTTTGTTTATAAGAAAGATTATTTGCATCAATAGAAATTTCCATAAGTCATGTTGTCACCATGATGCAAAATTATATCCTAAGAGCAATCCTGTGTAGAATTTTAAGCAATATATGAATTTCGTACCTTGCTCTTGATTTGGTTATAATAGATTTTAAATGTAACACTAAAAAAGCTCTTTATTCTAAACAAGTCTCTTATTTTAAACTTATTTTTAGATTAACTCTTTAGAATCAGTCATCCTTGAATATAAATTAAGAACAAGTTTTATATCTCATAGAACTCAAGTTCTTAAAATCAAGAATTTTCTTTTGATTACTTAGAACAAACAACTAGATAAGACATTAATATTCTTGTTCTAAGAAACAAACTATTTAGCTTGCCATAGTGTCATCTAGCAAAAATCATTCATTTATTACATGGGATGATACAAGCCATGCACACGATAATCATTATCAATCATGTCAAGATGCATTTGTGCCATAGAGTTTTACTGTTATGCAAAATGGAATTTTTAATGATAACATCATCTTTATATGCAATGAGCTGAATCACAATGATCATTTTGAAAACAATATCCATTCATGGTTTGTATATATAGATCAAAGATTATTTTCGGAAAACCAAGTAAAAGATGGAACACAATGATCATGATAAAATAGTAAAGGCATATCCATAACACAATGATCATGATAGAACAATAGAAGCATATCCATAATTTCATGAAATACAATGATTATGATCATTTAAAAGCAAATTTCAAGACACATGGTTTTTATATAGATAGACCAAGGAATAATTAGGACAAACCATGTGGATTATAATAAAACAATAATTTTCTTGATTAAATTAACATGGTTCATAATTTTAAGTTTTAAGCCAAACCATGTACATGCTTAATCATTCCAGTAGCAATTTAGGGCTTTACAATGTGTGCATTGATTTTAAGAGAGCATTTATGGTTTCTATTTGCATATAGTTTTGATCATATAAGTAGTAAATTTATAGCATGATAAAGATATCATATAGATCATGATGCAAATTATCAATATGTGATTTGAGATTTGTCTCCAAGATATATGACTTATTTTTGCAATAGAGCATGTCTACTTGCAGTAAAAGTATAGATCAACATCATTTGCAAGCAACATTTTAGTAGCAATTTCAGTAAAATCAATCTTTTTCTCTTGTATATTTGATAGATACAATTTAATCATGAAAAGTATTAAGTTTTGATGCTCGTATATTCTTCCTTTTGATTAGGATCATCCAAATATTTAAAGCACAAGAATATGTAAAGTTCATTACACACTTAAGTTGATTCCAATTTGAAGTGTCTTGTTTTTATTAAATAGTTCTATCAGAGCTTCACTCGGTCGACAAAGTTCTTGACCGACATTGTCTCGATCGACAACTTTCTCGACCGAGAATGTTACTATTTCTCCAGAAAAAATATAGATTTAAGGCAAAAATCCTATCGGTCGACCAATTTCTTGACTGACATTGTCTCGGTCGAAGATTTTGTCGATCGAGATTGTTTCTGTGTTGTTTTCAGTAGTTATTTCCAAGTAAAACATAGATCACTTCCAATTCAATTATGCAATTTAAAACTTAGTTTAGTTGAGATGAAACATTTAAGTATCAAAGTAACATTTAAGTCAAATATCAACTAATCATATTCAAATCTCTAGGTTTTAGGAACCCAAACTAAAATAGGTTATTAAAGATGTGTCTCTGCAGGTTTATTTAAAAATGTGTATTTTCAAGTTAGAAATTTTAATTACTTGAATCAATTTGTTATCTCATTATGTTGAGTTGAGATAGACATAAATATATACAATTTAGAGTCTTTGGTCATATCTCAACTTAATTTAATTTATTTAGTTTGGGGGTTTTGGAACCCATACCAACTCAACATCCTTTTTCTTGTAAGGACATGAGAAGGAATAATGTCCAAGACGCAAACAATAATGGCAGCATATAGAATCAATCTCATTTCTCTTTTTATGAGTTTGATCTAGATTGTTCTTGGGTACATATGTATACTTGCCTTTAGGTACATACATAGATTGAGTCATTGGCACTTGTGTCCTTCCCCCACTAGGTTTTTGATAGGATTTTCCTTTAGGCTTATAGCCTAGTCCTCTCCTTCCAATTTGACCATGAGAATCATTTAAGATCTTATCAAGAACATCATTCTTTCTTAAGCTACTAACTTCTTGTTGTAACTTAGCAATCTCATCCATTCTCTTTTTGATATCTAACTTTGTTTGATCTAGATTATATAATAAAGAATCTCTTTCTTTTACAATAGTATCATAATCTAGATGAGTGCATATGATAGGTTGAGTTTGAAAATCATTTAACTTTCCATGCAGTCCAACCTTTTCTTGAGAAAGAATATCATAATTTGTTTCTAGAGTAAAAATCTTCACCTTACAATCACTTCGAGATGATTTCAAAGTACTATTTTCAGAAATAATACTATCCTTTTCAAATCCAAGATCATTTAATTTAGCATACAGATTTTCATTTTCAGATGTGAGATCAAGAAGTTTAGCATGTAACTCATCATTTGCTTTATTAGATTTCTTTAATTTCTTCTTGCACTCAATATACTTATCATGTGTCTCTTGAAGGCTAGCAATTAACTCTTCTTTAGATAAATCAAAAAAGGCTTACCTCTTCTTCTTCTTCACTTATTGTAGAAATAAGGCATTCTTTATGCACATCTTCCTTCTTTAACCTCCATGGACAGCTAGGTGTTGTGTGTCTTGTTTCTAAGCACCAATTACAGCTTGTTGAAGATTGGTCCAAACTTCTTCTTTGCTTGCGGTTGTTAACACCACCACCCTCCATTCTTCAAGACTCGATTAGAGCTCCTTGAAGCCTGCTCTGATACCAATAAAAAACCACTAGAGGGGGGGGTGAATAGGGTTTTATAAATATTTTAACAATAATTCAACTCAATCAACCACAATTGAAACTTGAAGAAGGAGGCAAGGTGTTTAGAGTGGTTCCACCCTTAGCAAAAAATAAGGGAGTCAGTCCACTACCCAATTGTTTCCAATTGGGATTTTGAAAGTATTTAAATTTTATTTCCTTGAAAGGATGTTATATAAAATGACAAATACTTTCACCACCCTTTGGACAACCTTCACCTAGAAGTAGTCCCACCAACCTCGAAGCAGCCTTCCTCGAAGTAACTTCAAGCTCCCCCTTGAAGTAGCCTTCCTCTTGAAGTAGCTTCCCGTTGAGACAACCATCTTGAAGTAGTCCAAAGTCCTCCTTCTCCACTGAGAAGATCAAACCCTCTCCAATCCACAGCCTCCAACCCTAGGAGTAGTAAGGAGAGTACAAGCAATAAGAAAGAACAAGAAGGGAAAATGGAAATTACAATTACCGTTGTAGCACAAGGCTTGATTTCCTATATCAAGGGTTTTGATCACCTAACCAATGTGTATGGAAGTGGAAGTGCAGTGGGTAGGAGATGTTAGCCTGTAGGACACGAATTTGTAGTAATGGAAAGGATTAGCAAATGCTAGAGTTTCTCAATTGCTCACAAGAATAGATTGCCAATTGCATGTATGCTCAAGTGTTGCACAATGTATATTGGGTGTCCTAAGGCATGGCCTATGAGTGCTTAAGGACAATCTAGACACTTTCTAGGGGTTCTTAGTGCTCAACTAGCCATTAGTTGTCCACTAATTACTTTAGCAACAACTAGTTTATTAATTCTGAAAAGTGCAGACAGAGACACTCTCGATCGAACTCTTTGTCGACTAAGAGTCCGTCGGTCGAAGTCTTTTTCGACCGAGAGATGGTCTAGAGCAAGTGTATATGTAACATACTAAAACCTAGGAATTAATCTTATTCCAGGGTTAATAGCTTAGAACCCTTTGTTTTGGAGGTTTAGCCAAACAAGGATTTAAAATATGCTCTTTGGTGACCTTGAATATAATAATGCATACATAAGTCACATTAAAATGTAGAACATAAATAAATATTACCCAATACTTTCAAATTAATCATAAATGCAATAAAATGAATATAGGACTTGTGAATAAAAGGCAAAGTGTTCATAATTGAGGATAATGGGTTATAATTCCACAAAATATGAAATATATAATCCCAAGTGGGATAATGATTATATAGATTAGTTCTAGATCTTTGCTATGCCTTAGGGTGCAAGGAAGAGAAAAAGGGAATAAAATATAATGCTTAAAATAGGAATAATGAGATATTGGTTATTAATGGGAGAAATAATAGAAATAATGAATAATATGTTAAAAGGAAAATTTATTGGATAATAATAACCTCAAATTCGTTTTCTAGATATATGCCTTTGTTGGTATGTATGCCCTGAGAGCCAATCATGGGATGATTGGTGGGATACATTAAGTTTGATTTGATAAACATCAAAGGCAAGCTTCCAATTCTTTTTGGTTCAGTCATATGAGATAGTGATAGAACAGATTGAACATCTAGAGAATGACAGTACTCAATGACGTATGCCTTCAGGTTCAGGACCTGAACGATGAGATCATACAGATGCTAAGAGTTTGTACATTCTTGTTATGTCCCTAGTCAGATGTCATTGTGGAAGGTAGATAGACAACAATGACACACAAGACTAGATTGTGGTCTTGGGTGATGACATAATCTCATTAGTCATGATATAGAGATATCAAACCAAACACATAGGTACTTCTTAGAGAACAAGTGTACCAGACAGACCCACCGTGAGTTTTACACATGGAACCATGACATGGTAGTCACAGTCAGTACTCACAGTGATGGTGATGAGTGTGATTCTTTGACCTGAAATCACTACACTCAACACATGTCGTTGGGCACACTTGACATCATCAAACACAGTCCTAAAACATGGGTTGTTATAAAGGTGATGATTGGGTGGCTTTGACACATGGGGCATTTGATGGGTGAGTGATAGATATGGGATTTGTCCCTCCTGAGGGAGTTTGATATCCATGGCCACTTGATGAGTAGGATTGAGAAAGGCGTGCACGCATATGTGAATCAGTATGTGATATTAATGTCATACATATCTCTTCCAATCTACTCTGAGATCAAAAAAGTGAATGAACGTTGACAGGATGAGTGTTCCATGCCTCGAGTTCATTCAGGATATCAGTGACAAAGAAATTATACATTCACTGTAACACCATTCATAGATTGTAGGATTGAAAGTTGTTCTCCAACTTTCTATTTCACTTGGGTAGCACTGATGTGTAAATAGGCACCGCTTTTCTTGTGAAGTCATAAATGTTATGGACTTTCACTTCCAATGTGAAATGGACCTGCAGGGTCACACACATATGATTTAACCTGGAAGAGGATTTTTGTCCACAAACAATGTTTAGATTGATTACTAAAGGAGTTTAGTAATTCAATTAAACACTCAATTAATTGATAGCTCAATGTCATAATGTTCAAGGTGTTGGACACATTGATTAGAGTATTGGATTGATTGAAACTGCAATTGACTGTTTCTGCACAATCTGCACTCCCAACCGATTGACTCATGTGATGAACCGATCGGCTGAGCTTGGTGAACCAATCAGCTTAGGTGGTGAGTCGATCGACTCATGGACAGGGTGAAACAATTGCTTCATGTGTTGAAAAGGACATTAAGAATCACAAGGAGTTGTGAGTTCTTATATCCTTAACAGGTACACCTCAATTATCTATGTGATGAGTTGTTCATGTGATGAGTCAACTATCCAGATGAATATGAGGAACCGAATCTTGAGTTATGGTTTATGACCATTACATCCTAAATGACATCCATGTGAACCATAAGGTATGACCTTGATGGTAGCACCCATTAGAATGAAATCCATAAGTGCAAATGAGTCTTAAGTGTTAAGACACATGGATAACATTTTGAGAAGGATGATTCTTGTTGATTGCAACTTAATGACTAAGACATTTGGCATATGGATACTAAAATTGCATTCCTATGAGTAATAAAACAAGGATGTGTACGTGACACAACCTATAAGGTTTATGAATCCACTAATGCAAATGAAGTCTATAAGTTACAATGGACTAATCAATGTGATTGATTGAGTACAAGCAACTCAGAATTGGATCTTTACTTTGATGATATAGTCAAAGGGTTTGACTGATATGTCAAAGACGAAGAAGGGATCTGTGATTTAGTGGGAGTGTGTTCACATTCCACATGTGGATGTGAAATGGAAATGTTCTAGAATGGAAATCCTAAAGTGGAAATTATCTTAAAGGAAGATAGAGATGTTTCCTATGTGATAGGAATAGAGATCTATAGAGATAGTTCTCGAAAATCTCTTGACCTGAAAAGAGAAAGCATACATTGGCAATCTGTACTGAAGGGTTTAGTATGCACAGATTCAGTGGGAGAAAACTTGTCCATGTTACGCGGAGTTAGTATCCCAAGGCCAAGTGTCCAATTCTTATGAAGAATGGGAACACTAAGAATAGATGTGGATCTATCATGTATGTAATCATCCCATTATCTTGCATGGCAAGAACAAAATGCATATATCATCTTGTATGTAGGACATGACAAAATGATATGCTCATCCTGATAACTCGTATGTGAGACATGACGAGTGGATGTCTGTCTACTTCCAGTAAGGGTTACTGGAATAACATGAGAACTTGATAAGTACTTGAGAAGTACTAGTTCTATGGAGATAAGGAAGAGTTTAATGTAAAGAGTTACATTGATGCGAACTTCCGAAAGGACAGAAAATTAATCGCAAAATATATATAGGATATATAAAAGTGAAAGTTTGTTGATAATTGGAAGTGTTCCAATAAAACCATTTAAAAGGAAATGCCGAGTATCTATGTGTTGGAGAACATCAATGGATACTATATGGATCTGGAAGTTCATGAGATGAACTTATAGATATTCCGCTCATTGATGACAAGTATGGAATCCTTGATCATGCAATGTGGCTAAAGGTTAGCAAAGGAATGCTAGATCGCATATTATGGCAACTCCATCTCATACATGTGACGTACAATGAAGAGATGAGAGACATGTAGTTAAAATTGACTTTGGCAAGGTGTTTCCATAACTCACTATGTTCTCACTAGAGCACATTAACATGTGGGACATGTTTGAAGATCACTATGAATATAATTCAAGGGTGATTGGCTCACAGTGCAAGTGGGAGTCTGTTGGTATGTATGCCCTGAGAGCCAATCATGGGATGATTGGTGGGATACATTAAGATTGATTTGATAAACATCAAAGGCAAGCTTCCTATTCTTTCTGGTTCAGTCATATGAGATAGTGATAGAACAGATTGAACGTCTAGCGAATGACAATACTCAATGATGTATGCCTTCAGGTTCAGGACCTGAACGATGAAATCATACAGATGCTAAGAGTTTGTACATTCTTGTTATGTCCCTAGTCGGATGTCATTGTGTAAGGTAGATAGACAGCAATGACACACAAGACTAGATTGTGGTGTTGGTTGATGACATAATCTCATTAGTCATGATATAGAGATATCAAACCAAACACATAGGTACTTGTTAGAGAACAAGTGTACCAGATAGACCCACCGTGAGTTTGACACATGGAACCATGACATGGTAGTCACAGTCAGTACTCACAGTGATGGTGGTGAGTGTGATTCTTTGACCTGAAATCACTACACTCAACACATGTCGTTGGGCACACTTTGACATCATCAAACGCAGTCCTGAAACATGGGTTGTTATAAAGATGATGATTGGGTGGCTTTGACACATGGAGATTTTGAGGGGTGGGTGATAGATATGAGATTTGTCCCTCCTGAGGGAGTTTGATATCCATGGCCACTTGATGAGTAGGATTGAGAAAGGCGTGCATGCATATGTGAATCAGTATGTGATATTGATGTCATACATATCTCTTCCAATCTACTCTGAGATCAAGAAAGTGAATGAACGTTGACAGGATGACTGTTCCATGCCTCGAGTTCATTCAGGATATCAGTGTCAAAGGAATTATACATTCACTATAACACCATTCACGGATTGTAGGATTGAAAGTTGTTCTCCAACTTAATATTTCACTTGGGTAGCACTGATGTGTGACTAGGCACCGCTCTTTTCTTGTGAAGCCATAAGTGTTATGGACTTTCACTGCCAATGTGAAATGGACTTGTAGGGTTACACACATAGGATTTAACCTGGAAGAGGAGTTTTGTCCACAAACAATGTTTAGATTGATTACTAAAGGAGTTTAGTAGTTCAATTAAACACTCAATTAATTGATATCTCAATGTCATAATGTTCAAGGTGTTGGACACATTGATTAGAGTATCAGATTGATTGAAACTGCAATTGACTGTTTCTGCACAATCTGCACTCCCAACCGATCGGCTCATGTGATGAACCGATCGGCTGAGCTTGGTGAACCGATCAGCTCAGGTGGTGAGTCGATCGGCTCATGGATAGGGTGAAACGATTGTTTCAAGTGTTGAAATGATCAAACTGAGCAAGTTGGGAAAGTCAGGATGGTGAGAAATTTCCTTTCATTTCACTTGCCCAATTTGATTGGAACAAGGATTGGTATTTGATACCAATTAGAAACAAAAGAGGAAAAGTCAATTGGGAATTGATTAGGATCACGAACCGACTGGTTCAGAAGTGAACCGACCGTTTCATGGGTCCCAACCGATCAGTTGAGGTGTCAACCGACCGGCTCAGGTCCCCAACCAACCGTTTCAGAAATGAAACGATCGGTTCAGGTTGCGCAGTTGGTTTTTTTGTGTGTGGAAAATCTCAAACCCTTCTACTCCTGCTTTAGTCCCACATTGCCCGGGTTAGAGAACCTTGTCCCATGACCCTCCTATATATAGGGGTATTGGGGGCTTCTCAAAGTACAACATCTCAGTGCAACCAGTTTCTCTGTAAAGTTGTCATTCTCTCTGGTTTTGGTTATCAAGAGAGCCCGAGCAAGTGCTACCCGATAAGGGAGGCACATCAAGGGAAAGACAACTATACAAAGTGACTGTTGGCAGGAGAGTGTGTTAGTGACTAGTACACTGACAGGAGGGTGTGACTCCTTCCAATTCCTTGTGAGACAAAGATATTGGAGTTCCAGGTGGTCCGTGTGGACTACTTCAGAGGCGGGAGATTTCTGCCGCTCGGAGGACAACTGTCAATCCCGACAGTCCCAGTGAGACCAGGAGTCATCAGTCCCAGTGCGACCAGGAGCTGCACAGACACTGTCCAAGACCGGAGGTGAAGACCGCGCAAGCTGCGATGTATTGTCGCCGAGCAAGCCTCGGGACAAGGTATGATTCCACAAACTTCCTTTCCTATTGTATAGACGTTGACACATTTCCTTGTTCTGGGTTTGGGGAGGAGAAAATTTTTGTTTCTGCTGCCTTCGCTGCCTCCCCTAAAACCCAACAGCCTTGGCTTGAGGCCAAGTTTCACCAATTTAGAATAATAATAACTATATATATTCTATTTAAAAAAGAAAAGGGTGTTTTACCTTACAAATATTAAATAATATATTTAATGATTTCAAAAGTGGAAAATAATTTTAGATTTGTAATCTACATAATAAAATATGCCTTTGGGTGAATTTTCACTCAATTTGGAGAAAGTTTGATTAAAAGATGAAAGTAGGAGAGAGAAAGTGTGTAGAACCATCAAAATATTAAATAATTATAAAAATAACTCCAACATCTAAAATTTATAGCAAATTCGTAATCAACATGTTAAATATGTCTCGTGAGTCATGTTTTTTAATTTTTGGATAATCCTAATGTCATTAATGAAGGAAGAAAGAGAAATAGTAATTAATTTATTTATATATTAAAAGTTGTCAAAAGGCAAATCTGATTTTATATTCAGATTCTACATATCACAATTAGCCTCTCTGCAAAATTTTAGCCAATTTGGAATTTGTTTAAGCCCTCAAATGAAGAGAGAGAAATTCATTTAATATCACATGAAATTGATTTCATTTTGGATAAGGTTTTCCCTCTTTGATCTGGCGCGTGGATCGTGACCATTGTATTTTGATCCGACGATCCGCGGATCGTCTCCTACCCACGGTCAGCCTGCTACAGTGCCGCCGGGTTGGTTGCTCAGAGAATCCCAGTTTTCTCGGTCTTTATACATCCTTTTTCCGTGATTTCTTTTGAATTGAATTCGTGGAGATGTCCCGCACACAACAAACTCTTACACAAGCTCTAATTCTTCGGATCCAAGAAATGCCCAATGTTGGCCTCATAGCTCTCCCACAGCCAAAGGGGTTTCACCGTAAAGCTCTACCCTATATATAGGGGACTTCACCCCCGGTTCCGCGACACCATACCCTAATCTTCCCTAGTTTCAATTCCTTCGTGGCTCGCTCATATCACTGTCAGTGGCCGGAGTTGTGCTTGTTGCTTGCGGTGGCCTGTTCTTCCCCAACTCGACGTCACCTATCCAATTGTTTGCCACGGTGAGTTCGTAGCATCTCCTGCTATTCTTTCGTGATGATGGTTACGAGATTTATCTTGAATCTGGGTTTTGCCCAATTTGGCTCGCACCTTGTAGCTGTTCTGTACGCTACAATGGAGGAAGAGACGAAGGGATGAATCCCATGTGTAAAAGGTCACCTTTGCCCTCCGCTTTGCTTTGATCGTTTGTTTTTCCATCAGTGATAAAAATGTCTTTTCGCCATGTTGTCTTTTGTTTGGGCGAGTCAAGGCTATGCCTTTGACCCTTGACTTGGCCGAGTCTGCTTGGGCCAAGTCGGCAGATCTGCCCACTCTTTTTCCCTCTCTTTTTTGTTTATTTGGCAATTCTTGAGTTTATGATTGGTCGAGCTTTAAAAACCCATAACTAATTAATCCCTAATCAAAAAAATACAAATAAATACCCGTTGAATTCGTAAAAATGTAATCTTTCTTTTAGTATAGGTTTTGTCGCCTGAATCTAATATTTTGTGATGAGTAATTTTAATAGATCTAATTAATAAGTTAATAATTTGTAAAATTCATATCTAGTAAACCCTACAGCCAAAATTAAAAGTAAAATATGTTATAGACTCAGAAAAGTATGATCTATATAATAAAAATAAATTGGATGCTTGGTTTTGAGTTTTTCAAAAAAAATATTTTTGAGGATGATTTAATTAACTAAAAATACAAAAACTAACCCTAAAAGTCAATATCTTCAAAATACTTAATAATATATGTTATTTTGATCATAAAACCACAATTAACACAATGATAATATTTTCGAGACCTAAATTGGTGGTTTGTAGATAAAGTTAGTAACTTTAGGGTTTTGAGTTCTTAATGAATGCATATAATGCTAATACATGTATATGTTATAATAATAGGACAAGTGGACTCTAATCTTGCTTAGGATTTTGAAGAGTGTTTTGAGTATGAGGTATGTTAGCATCTCCTATTTTTCTTTATTGAGAAATAACCTAAATTGTCTTTCTCTTGGTCCTATGGACAATAACCTAAAAACCATATCTTTTCCACTTGAATATTATGCTTCATGTGAAGTACCCTAATTGCTACTGATCTTGTGATCAAAATATCTTCATGACTTTCTTTTGGAATCATTATTATGCCTTGTTCATTATGGAACTCAATTTGTTGCTATATGCCCACTTTGAGGTGGTTATTTATGATGATCACTTATGTGGTGATTAAATTGTAAATCTGACTATACTTTTTTACTTGCCTCACTATTAAGCATGTTGTGTGACTCAGTAGCCCTAGAGTAATATAATTTGCATTGGTTTTGGGTTATGTTCCCTTAATGTTTATTTTGGGATGGTGGTTATGTGCTTCATACTCGGTTTTCAGCTTTATGGGGGTTGACCCAAATTTTTATATATTGGGAGTTTGGTTATGTGCCATTCTATATCATGTTTCAACTTTATGAGGGTTGGCCGCCAATTGTTATTTATGTTGTTCTAGTGCTATGTTTATCTCACCTACATGCAGGTTGTTATGGGTTTTGTGCCCTAAAATCTTTATGAGTGCTTTTGTGGCACCACTTTTGTCATTGTTTTAATGGAAAGTATTCCTTTTATCATATGTTTGATGATTTTTCCTTATATGCCCGATTTGGGTAGTCCTTATCTTTTTGTATGGGAAGCCTTCTCTACTTTTGTACCTTTTTCTTAAAATATAATGCTGAATTTCTTTTTAGCATGCTCATACCAGTGTTTTGCTGATATCCTCTTCTCTTTTACTTTTGTGGGGTACGCTTCCAACCCCAGGTGTTGGACAAGGAGGAGGTGATCTAGGAGGACCTGGACCACAACAAGGATAGTTGACTTCTTGGGAGACCTTGCTTGAAGTTGTTAGGTGATCCTCAGCTAGTTCAACATATGATATTAGTTTTCCTTTATGTCACCCTGCGAGGTGAAAGTTTAGTATGATAAGTTGCTTTGTAATGGTTAGATATATCTTTCAATTCCACTGCTACTTTGTGTTATGATACAATCATGTTTAAATAAATTTTATTTCATCCCCTTTTGAAGAAAGTTTTTTTTGTGGATGTTGCCCTCTTTATTTTTAGTAGGGAGTGGATCCCTATGGGATCCCACTCCTTATAGCATGGTATCAGAGCCTGTAGCTGTTGGTTATCTAACTATTTTAAACATGTCTCCCTTAGGATGCTTACCCTTATCTTAGGTTTCTTATACCTAGTATCCTTGCCTTGTTTAGGAAACCTTATGACTTATTAGGATGAATCTTTTAAGGGGTGGTAGATAGTTGTTTAGATTTTGAGGATGAAATGTCTTTAAGGGGTGGTATGTTGTAACATACTGAAACCTAGGAATTAATTTTATTCCAGGGTTAATAGCTTAGAACCCTTAGTTTTGGAGGTTTAGCCAAACAAGTATTTAAAATATGCTCTATGGTGACCTTGAATATAATAATGCATACATAAGTCACATTAAAATGTAGAACATAAATAAATATTACCCAATACTTTCAAGTTAATCATAAATGCAATAAAAGGAATATAGGATTTGTGAATAAAAGACAAAGTGTTCATAATTGAGGATAATGGGTTATAATTCCAAAAAATACGAAATATATAATCCTAAGTGGGATAATGATTATATAGATTAGTTCTAGATCTTTCCTTTGCCTTAGGGTGCAAGGCAGAGAAAAAGGGAATAAAAGATAATGCTAAAAATAGGAATAATGATATATTGGTTATTAATGGGAGAAATAATAGAAATAATGAATAATATGTTAAAAGGAAAATTTCTAGGATAATAATAACCTCAAATTCGTTTTCTTGATATATGCCTTGGCTTGGAGGACAAGTTTCACCAATTTAGAATAGTAATAACTATATATATTCTATTTAGAAAAGAGAAGGGTGTTTTACCTTACAAATATTAAATAAAATATTCAATGATTCCAAAAGTGGAAAATAATTTTAGATTCATAATGTACATAATAAAATATGCCTTTGGGTGAATTTTCACTCAATTTGGAGAAAGTTTGATTAAAAGATGAAAGTAGGAGAGGGAAAGTGTGCAGAACCATCAAAACATTAAATAATTATAAAAATAACTCCAACATCTAAAATTTATGGCAAATTCGTAATCAACATATTTAATATGTCTCGTGGGTCAAGTTTTATAATTTTTGGATAATCCTAATGTCATTAATGAAGGAAGAAAGAGAAATAGTAATTAATTTATTTGACATATTAAAAGTTGTCAAAAGGAAAATCTGATTTTATATTCGGATTCTACATATCAATATTAGCCTCTTTGCAAAATTTTAGCCAATTTGGAATTCGTTTAAGCCCTCAAATGAAGAGAGAGAAATTCATTTAATATCACATGAAATTGATTTTGTTTTGGATAAGGTTTTCCTTCTTTGATCTGGTGCATGGATCGTGACCGTTGGATTTTGATCCGACGATCCGCAGATCATTTCCTACCCACAGTCGGCCTGCTACAGTGCCGCCAGGTAGGTTTCTCAGAGAATCCCAGTTTTCTCAGTCTTTATACATCCTTTTTCCATGATTTCTTTTGCATTGAATTCGTGGAGATGTCCCGCACACAACAACCTCTTACACGAGTTCTAATTCTTCAGATCCAAGAAATGCCCAATGTTGGCCTCATAGCTCTCCCACGGCCAAAGGGGTTTCACCCTAAATCTCTACCCTATCTATAGGGGACTTCACCCCCGGTTCCGCGACACCGTACCCTAATCTTCCCTAGTTTCAATTCCTTCGTTGCTCGCTCATATCACTGTCGGTGGCTGGAGTTGTGCTTGTTGCTTGCGGCGGCCTGTTCTTCCCCAACTCGGCGTCACCAATCCAATTGTTTGCCCCGATGAGTTCATAGCATCTCTTGGTATTCTTTCGTGATGATGGTTACGAGATCTATCTTGAATCTGGGTTTCGCCAAATTTGGCTCGCACCTTGCAGCTGTTCTGTACGCTGCAATGGCGGAAGAGACGAAGGGACGAATCCTATGTGTAAACGGTCACCTTTGCCCTCTGCTTCGCTTTGATCGTTTGTTTTTCCATCAGGGATAAAAATGTCTTTTCGCCATTTTGTCTTTTGTTTGGGCGAGTCAAGGCTATGCCTTTGACCCCTGACTTGGCCAAGTCTGATTGGGCCAAGTCAGCAGATCGGCCCACTCTTTTTCCCTCTCTTTCTTGCTTATTTGGAAATTCTTGAGTTTCTCATTGGTCGAGCTTTGAAAACCCATAACTAATTAATCCCTAATAAAAAAATACAAATAAATACTCTTTGAATTCGTAAAAATGTAATCTTTCTTTTAGTATAGGTTTTTTCGCCCTAATCTAATATTTTGTGATGAGTAATTTTAATAGTTCTAATTAATAAGTTAATAATTTGTAAAATTCATATCTAGTAAACCCTAGGGCAAAAATTAAAAGTAAAATATGTTATAGACTCAGAAAAGTATGATCTATCTAATAAAAATAAATTGGATGTTTGGTTTGGAGTTTTTCGAAAAAGTATTTTTGAGGATGATTTAATTAACTAAAAATACCAAAACTAACCCTAAAATTCAATATCTTCAAAATACTTAATAATATATGTTATTTTGATCAGAAAACCATAATTAACACAATGATAATATTTTCGAGACCTAAATCGGTGGTTTGTAGAAAAAGTTAGTAACTTTAGGGTTTTGAGTTCTTAATGAATGCATATAATGCTAATACATGTATATGGTTATAATAATAGGACAAGTGGACTCTAATCTTGCTTAGGATTTTGAAGTGTGTTTTGAGTAAGAGGTATGTTAGCATATCCTATTTTTATTTATTGAGCAATAACCTAAATTGTCTTTCTCTTGGTCCTATGGACAATAACCTAAAAACCATATCTTTTCCTGTTGAATATTATGCTTCATGTGAAGTACCCTAATTGCTACTGATCTTGTGATCAAAATATCTTCATGACTTTCTTTTGGAATCATTATTATGCCTTGTTCATTATGGAACTCAATTTGTTGCTATATGCCCACTTTGAGGTGGTTGTTTATGATGATCACTTATGTGGTGATTAAATTGTAAATCTGACTATACCTTTTTACTTGCCTCACTATTAAGCATGTTGTGTGACTTAGTAGCCCTAGAGTAATATAATTTGCATTGGTTTTGGGTTATGTGCCCTTAATATTTATTTTGGGATGGTGGTTATGTGCCCCATACCCGAGTTTCAGCTTTATGGGGGTTGACCCAAATTTTTATATATTGGGAGTTTGGTTATGTGCCATTCTCTATCAGGTTTCAACTTTATGAGGGTTGGCCGCCTATTGTTATTTATGTTGTTCTAGTGCTATGTTTATCTCACCTACATGTAGGTTGCTATGGGTTTTGTGCCCTAAAATCTTTATGAGTGCTTTTGTGGCACCACTTTTGTTATTGTTTTAATGGCAAGTATTCCTTTTATCATATGTTTGATGATTTTTCCTTATATGCCCAATTTGGGTAGTCCTTATCTTTTTGTATGGGAAGCCTTCTCTACTTTTGTACCTTTTTCTTAAAATATAATGCTCAATTTCTTTTTAGCGTGCTCATACCAGCGTTTTGCTGATATCCTCTTCTCTTTTTCTTTTGTGGGGTACGCTTCCAACCCCAGGTGTTGGACAAGGAGGAGGTGATCTAGGAGGACCTGGACCACAACAAGGATAGCTGACTTCTTGGGAGACCTTGCTTGAAGTTGTTAGGTGATACTCAACTAGTTCAACATATGATATTAGTTTTCCTTTATGTCACCCTGCCAGGTGAAAGTTTAGTATGTTAAGTTGCTTTGTAATGGTTTGATATATCTTCAATTCCACTGCTACTTTGTGTTAGGATACAATCATGTTTAAATAAATTTGGTTTCATCCCCTTTTGAGGAAATTTTTTTTCTGGTGGATGTTGCCCTCTTTATTTTTAGTAGGGAGTGGATCCCTATGGGATCCCACTCCTTACAATATATAATGTTCGATTCCAACTCCCAACTACCTTGTCTGCCGTGTCTAACGACTATAGAACCTATTAGAAGAGTTAACCCGAGAGACTCTCGGTCGAGAAGTTGCTCGACCAAGCTTGTCTCGGTCGACAAAGAGTTCGACCGAGAGTGTCTCTATTTTGGTGGTTCTATATGAATACTAAGTGTGTGTATGAGTGTGCAGTTGTGACATTATTATAGGGGATGACCTATCTAAGTGTTGTGTGTGGCTAGGGAAGATCTAAATGCTTGATTGACATGATATCTAAGTGCTTGTACATTATATACTTGTACAAGTTTTTACATTTGATTACAATCATGAAATTAAAGCATTTTGAAGCATATAGATGTTCCAAAGGTTTGTCATCCACCTTGTTCCTACAACACTCAAGTAGCACGTTAGATCCACAAGAATGAAATATTTGTCATCATCAAAACAAAGGGATTATAATAATGTCCAATTTAGCTAACAGACCTTTATGCTAGGGCATAGGGACTAGCCCCAACATCCCATATTTTATCTTATCTTGTAAATAAACTTGACAATACTATTGCTAAATGAAGTATCATTCTGCTTATCTCCTTGCCTTGCAAATTGATGACTTGCTTTGTATGTTTGTATAATTGTGAATGTGCAGGTTCCTACAATTATGATTAGAACTTCAGAATGATCTTATTATCCCCCTAAAGTCTCGGTAAGGGATAGAGAGGTGATTGGGTTACGATCTACTAATGTGTCAAGAATGGTCGGCTGTAGTGAGGGATTCCAGACGGAATAAACTAGGAACTTGGGTGCCAAGTCTGGTCAGTTCCAAGGGAATTTCATCCATGCAATGATCTATATCCTATAAGGGTGCAGTAGCTAAGCCTCTATTTAGTAAACTTCTATTAAGGAGTTAGATCTCGCTGGGATGATTACACATTCTTTAGCAAGAGAAACCCCATGCCACGGTCCTTTTTATTATCATTTATTTACTTCTTCAATCATTGTTGTTATTGGAAGCAATGTAGTTTAATCAACCATCCAACTTCTTCGTGTTAAATATTACCCTTAATACTTTTAAATACATATAACTGCTTAAAAAGGTTGTCTTTGGGTTCGATCCTTAAGTATACTACAATAAGGCTTCCATTCATGTGGAGTGGGGATATAGTGTGTAACTTTCAATTAAACCTAAAAGGCATTCTTTTATGGTTTTTATTGGTGTAACATTTGGATCCCCATTAAAAATTGGCACCGTTGTTGGGGACAACTATAGTATTTTTTTAGAAGTATAAATGTAATTAAGGTTTTTCTTTAGTTTTATGCTTGATGTTATTGAAAATCCTCTAGATCTCAACTCATCAACTCATGATCATTCTGCCTCTTTTCAGGTACTCCTAGAATATGTGAAGATCTGAAAGTCTTGACTCAGGATTGTTGTTCAATCTTGAAACTAAGAGAACTCTCAAAAGGCTTTGCAATGAGAAGACCATGGTGACACAATAGTTGCAGAAGTAGACATTTAAGCATGAACTAAAGTGGCTATTTTGGCCAAATGAGAATTATTCACCATAGAAGATAGGATGGCAGAAAAAGATAAATTCAAAACCAACCTACAAGCTGCCCAAGCCACAAAACATGCAAAAGAATTATGAGATTTTTCTATCCCTAAAGGCACCAACTTAACTCATCTAGTCTAAGATCAAGGAGACCCAAACAAGATCAGAGCCTAGTGGGCCAATCTATTACAAAATTCCACCTTAATAGGAAGGATTGGAGATGACCGTTAGGAACATCTCCTCAAATTCATCGACATTTGCTCGATGATGAAGCCATCTAGTGCCACTGACGATGCCATGCAAATGCAATTATTTAAATAGTCCATGACTGACAAAACTAGAGTGTGGTACAATGTCCTTCGAGGGGAACTAATCTTGACATGGGAAGCTCTAGAAAATAAGTTTCTAGAGAAATTTTACCCACCCTCATTGACATACTTGATCAGAGGATAGATCAAAAGATTTAATCAATGCCTGAAGAATATTTATTTCAAGGATGGGAATGATTTAATGAACTCCTACCTAAGTGACCACATCACGTCATCCTTGAAAACCAATTATTCAAATTTTCTATCAGGGTGTCAATGACAAGACAAAGAAGTTCCTTGACTCTTCCTCTAATGGAAATTTCATGCAGAAGAGCTTCAATAGCGCATTAAAAATTGTCAACCTTACTGTTGAAAATTAGACTCATTGGACCAGACCCTCAGCCAAAGGTGTTCTTAAAGTATCTATGGTGGAGGATCATTCAGAACTCAAATCCATATCAAAATCACTAAAATCTCTCTCTCTGAAGCAGGATAACCTAAGAAAATCCATCAGTGCATATGATAATAAGAACCAAATGCCTCAAGTGCAAATCATCACGCCTTCCTACGAGTTCTACCATGTAGTAGATCACAACATGATTCACTTCTAATAGTTGTACATTGTATTCCATGAGAATCAAGTGAAGAAATAGTATATAGTTACCCAAGTCAAAGACATGAATTCTATGACACCCTAATTTATATATCACATGAGCGGAAGTATTTTTTTACTGGGGTGTCACAAACATGATTATCATTGCAATTAAAGTAAATTAAACACTTTTGCATATATTTGAAAATGATTCATGCATAGTTCTTGTCCATCAGAAATCTACATCACGTTCATCCATAAGATTATAATAAAAATATGTCAGTTTTCTGGATCGTCTAGGCAAATGGCACCCCACTAGGCTGAGCTTGAAATCTCCTAGTCCTTTGCTTGTCCTTTTGTTATTCAATTGCTCCAAAACCTACAGACATCGCGTCCCCAGCCATGCATTAGGAAAATAACAATCGTTAGAGTAAGTGGCATGAGTATTCTAAAATATACATTGCTAAAGAACTGAAATTGGATTTTATAAACATAAAGCTAACACCAAGCTCTAGGTAAAAATCTATAACATATTCTCTCTTATTACTTAATCAAAATTCGTATCTTTCTATCTTATCTTTCTCTGGAGACATGTATCATGGTATATGGATCTCAAGACCCACACCGCAGTGCATGGGTCATAGTTATCTTATCTAATTCCCTCTCATCATACTTATTAATGAGATTATGGGCATACTCAAGCTTAAGGTATCTTTTCCTTACAAATTTTTTCTGATTGTGGCCACCATTATACAATAAGTCCTGAATTGGCGTATCTATGCTCGGAATTGGTACCAAGGTACCACTGAATTGGCACTACATTCCTCTGAATGACACTGAGGTGTCTCTGAATTGGCGTGGCTATGCCCTGAATTGGTGTCACAACACCTCTAAATTGGAGTAAACACTCCTCTGAATTGGCAACAGATGCCTCTAAATCGTCTTGGAATTATTGAATGAGGACTTATCATATAATGTCTTATGTGAAGGTTTCAAATTATTTATCTTAAGTCTAAACTTACTTAATTCTTAATCTGAACTGAAGCTGAATACTGACTACTTTACTGAATTCTGAATCTGAACTTATCTTATATTTAAACTGAATATTGATAGTTGAACTTATCTGAAACTGATTACTGAGTACTGAGCATGTACTAAATTCTAAATCTAAATCTGAATCTGAATTTGAATCTTTTATTCTTAAGTGATAAATTGAATCTACAACTAAATGTGAATATGGATCTTAATTACTTCATAATTGAGATTGGGTCTCAAACCCTTATCATGTATATTTATTCAAAATATGGCTACTCACCATGAGTAGTCTAAGTTTGAATCTAAATCTAATAATATTATTATTATCTTCATAAACCTTATTTTGTATCTCTAATTTGATAGTATAACTTCATTGATACTAAACATAACAACTGAGTCTCAAGGCTTAGGAAGGAGGATCTTATCTGATAATATATACTATGGATACAAATAATAACTTTAATAAAGTATGTGAGAGAAATTTAAGCATAGAATATCTATGAACATACCATCTGACAAGATGATTCAATCTCTACAAAAACTCATTATCATAGATCTTCCCTTGAATCTTAATGTCTTCGTATGAACTTATGTATTAAACCTTAAGTCTTTACAATAGGAATCTTATACCATTGGACCTTGAAACTTAAACATAACTTAATGCATGATAATCTTATATCTGTCATCATAAACTCAAATTACAATACACTCTAATAGGGCACTTATATTGAAACTAGATCATGTCTTAATACATTCAAATCTCACTTTGTATTTTGCTTCTAGATGTTTCTCATTCTATGAAATCTGATTAACTCCTTATTTCTTAGATATTTACATATATAAGAAATCTCGATAACATGTTTCTACTTGAAATCTTAATACATGGTTATATCTATAAATATGAGAATATTTGCACTTAAAATCTCAATACAAAAATTATCCCAAACCATCAACCAAATATGACCCTTACTTCCTTATCTTTCTTACTCAACAATTTAAAACATAGCTAAGAAATCTTATAATAACATGATTCTTAAACTTTCTTAAGGACCTAGTCCATGAAGGACAACTATTTGAGCAACATAACTCTATTTGACCATATGAACTTACACAATAATGTGGGGGATCTTGCTTGTATACTTTAACATTAAAATCATAGAACATTGAACTACATAATCTACGGAAGTCTTATCTAAGAGAAATGTAAACATAATAAGCTTCAAATATGAGTACACATGGTCATGAACCACTTACCTCTTGTATTGAGGGTATCTTTAAAGAAGTCCTGATTCCAAGTTCCATAACTTTTAATAACATGGACATCATCATAATTCTATCAGTCCAAGTGTATGTTCCCTCTTTCTATTTCTAAATCTCAAAACCCCATCTTCCTAACTTTATATACCAACTTAGGGTTCTTATTTATACTAAACATAACTTCAATCTAAAACCACCATAAAATCTTGGCATTGAAACTAAATAAAAACTATTATTATATAATTACTATAATTTTTATACTCAAATAAGACATAAACAATCATATGCACTCATATTAACATGTAATTCATATAATGAGAATAATTCTCAAACATAGTCACATATTCTAAACTTACTGACTCAATTAGGAAATCAAAGTAGAATACCCCCATGTTAGTAATATCAGGCCTAATTAGGCATACATATATCACTTATTGTGTCAAGATAATTATCTATTATTCTTACATAATGGCCACTCAAGTCCAAAACTAAATACTAATATAATAACACAAGAAACTCCATCAAATCTCTAGAAAAGTAATCATATGATGTAGTAAGATCATGTTTTAAAACATCAGGTCATTTCATAATCAGATCATGGGTGAAATACCCAAAATACTCTTATTAGGGTTTGCATCAAAACATGGATTCAAAACAGACTCAATAAGATCAAGACTCAAAATTATGTTAAACACATCAAAATACCCTTACTGTAAAATTTTCATTAATTATCGAAGTCATTAGCTATTCTAAATGTCGAAAACTATAAAATCTGATAGAGAGTAGTAATAAAATTAGAATAAATACTAGACATTAAAAACACCCTTCAAAATGATTTTTTTATAATATAGTAGACATTTAGAGATTTCCATAGACACCCTACTTGTCCAAAATGGATGCCTAGATTGATAGATACAAATGATTGATTATTACATTTGTATCGATAAATACCCATCGTCCATCTATGATCCAAGGACCTTGATAGATCCTAGTATAGCCAAGCTAGGTTTCCACTGAGGAGTGAGGACGCGGATCCTGGGCCGGATCCATGTACTGCGTGTGTTCCCCTTTCTTCTTCCTCACGATCCCTTGTTCTGAAACTAGCAACATGCTAGGATGGTGTCGACCACCAGTTTGGGTTCCACACCCTCTCCACACAAGATCTAGTAACCCATAACTCCGAAAGGACTTATATGGTCTTGAAGGCCCATCCTCATCATTGGTAGTGGGTCAGGGTGCGAAACCCCAACCGCCATCCCTTCCAGCTGCTACCAGGCGGCGCTCCTCTTTCTTTTTCTTCCAAACCATCAATCTCTATTTGAGTTTGGTCTAAAACCCTAGGGTTGGGTCCTCTCCACTGCTACGATTCCACCATCGGTCCTATATATAGCCTCCTCCTTTGATATCACTTGAGCGGAGGTTCTACCCTTGTTTTGTGTCAGTGCTTCCTCCAGTCCGCGAGGGATTCTCAGTGCTATATTTTTTTTTCTCTTCTTTTTTTTGTTAAAAGTCGAAAATAAAGAAATATTTATATAGACCAGCTCATAGTTCCATATGATCTCAAATTTTGATATAAACATTGTATTATCATAATCTTTACATGAGCAAGATCTTAGGTCAAAAGTAACTTCATAGATACCACAAACATGCCTTTTATATAAATATAAGATAAATACTAACTTAATTATCTAGGCCACTAAATATCTTAAAATCATTTGAAATTTCTCCCACCATATTATATTATAATTTTACTTATAAGGGAAATATCTCGAGTATTTCTTATGACAACATATTACTCCATACCTAAATTTGTACTCCAAGGACCCATGCTAAAACCTTAAATGGTCTTATTGGGCTAAAATTCATTTCTAGGGCCAATGGCCTATTTTTTGGTCTCACAAAGAGTCCATAAGTTTAATCATATTCTTATTTATGAAACTAGTTCTTGAACCAATAATATTGTCTACTCAAAATTTTCTTATGATACATTAGGTCATCATTACTTTACTTCCTTAATAATGAGACCGAAGTTGGTCTAGAGTTCAAACTATTAATTAAAGTCATCATACAAACATTCATCACATTATTGTTCACATGAATAATAATTCATTTAGATTCATCTACATCTGACTAATCATACACATTTAAACTATTATGTGTGTATTGGTTGACTAGATGACTTGTATTATAAATTTTGTAAACTTGAGTACATACCTATCCATGTTAGGTTCATTAGGTCCCTTGGCATACACTTACTAGAAACCCCCACATCAAAGGCTTACATTAGCTATGAAATTGATGATGTTATAATTCTACCCACCTTGAAATAAATTTCTTCCTCAAAATTTCTCTAGGCTACTACCCACCTTAGGGTTCTACTTACCTCGTCATTTATTGACAATTAACATATTAAGGTACACATGGTCAAAATTTTGCATGAAAAGAGATATGTAATGTATTTTCATAACATATTTATGTGAACCTTATCTATTACCTTGGTCTATTTATCAACTCATACTTAGGATTTATGAAACTAAACCTGGCTCTATACTTAGGGCATCTACCTCAACCTTGTCATGAATTTCCAACATTAGGTATAGTTGATCGTCTAATATTAGGTCTTCTAGGTACCTCCTACATTTCTAGATATGTTGTGATCAAGCACATACCTAGAGATGTGAGATCCTGACATGCTATCTCTCACTAACCTACTAATACTTGTGTCCCATACCACACAGACCAGTAAGAAATGAGAGATGCATCAAAGTCTAGTGCTTATGATGTTCCTCTTCAATTCTCAATTGGTTGGCCATAACCATTGAGAATGGAGAAGCAACATCATTATCTAGGGTTAGATTGAAACTTGAGACCTAGAATAGGTAAACATCTATCTCTGACATCTCGATTCCTTCTAAGGTGAAAACTCTTACTCATTCTAGGTTAGTGTATCTTTCTTTGTAAATCTAACCTTAAAACCTAATCTCTTATCTTCATCCTAGGGTGACTATGAGAATCATATTTGCCTAGTGGCCATTTACCAAATTTCTCTAATACCATATTATAACACCTTGATTTTTATATCACATTAGTGGAAGCATTTTTTTTACTGGGGTTTCACAAAAATGATTATCATTGCAATTAAAATAAATGAAACACTTTTGCATATATTTGAAAATGATTCATACATAGTTCTTGTCCATCAGAAATATACATCACGTTCATCCATAAGATTATAATAAAAATATGTTAGTACTCTGGATCATCTAGGCAAATGGCACCCCACTAGGCCTCCTTTGCTTGTCCTTTTGTTCTTCAATTGCTCCACAACCTATAGACATCGCATCCCCGAGCATGCATTGGGAAAATAACAATCTTTAGAGTAAGTGACATGAGTATTCTAAAACATACATTGCTAAAGAAATAAAATTGGATTTTATAAACATAAAACTAACACCAAGCTTTGGGTAAAAATATATCACTACAACAAATATTAGATTTCCCGGCATAATGACATGCTGTAAAAACTGCATAACTATGCTGGTATTGTATTTATTCGGCATTTTTCAATATGCCGGAAAAATGCCGTTGAAAAGCGTGCCGCCAAAAGTTTCACGGCATATTAAGAATTGTCGTAAATAGTATCAAAATCGGCATCATGTCCATGCCGGGGATAGATGGTTATCGCCGGAAAATGATGCCAAACCCGACATTCTAATATGCCGGAAAGATGTCGTTTATAGACGTGCTGCTACCAGATTCTCGGTATTTTCAAATTTCCTGGAAATAATGCTACACCCGGCATTACATACACGCCGATAAATAGCATGAACGGCATTACAAAGTTGCCCCAAAGAAATAGACCCGACATTTCCAAGATGCCGGGAAATTAACGTATCATTAGTTTAGATTCAATATTAGTTGGGTAAAGACTTTATAAAGTTCGGACTGTGCGTTTGGAGAAATTAGGCTGAGAACTCATTTATACATGTGCACCACATTGATCGAATAAAAATCCAGAATCATGTCATCCACTTCATATTTTATTCTATTCAAAGCTCAAAGCTTAATCTTGTTTTTTTTTTGTATTCTTAATAAAGACACAAGTTTGTACATGGTCAGTGTCTATAAAACTGTAATCTGACATCTAATTCTAGGAGGACTTCTGGATGAAGAAACATCTCAACCATCCAAATAACTCTTATGATTGGGCCATCACTGGACTACCGAATCATGTTTTTCAAGCAGCAACAAAAGTACCAAGTATATAGGTGATTTAGTGGCTGAAAGACCACATCATCTTCAAGCTTGTCCCACTTGCAATGCCACCCTGCTTTTATCCTCCATAGCTATGCATTGACCCCATTTCTCTTCAGTCTTTGTCCGACGATATGAATTCTTTAAACTTCTAGGCAGTTGAACTTTCTCTTCGTTTCTTTTCATCTCTAAGTAGAATAATTTCACTCTGACCATTCATTCATGTATGTATCGTCTCCATGACCATTAATGCCCTCAATCTGTAGGTACATATAACTCACATGAGTTTGCGTCAATCTACAAATGGAAACAGGGTGCAAGCTGCTACTTAAAAATTAAAACACAAAGACAAAGTAGTAGCAATACCTCTCCATAAACGTTGACACATCCAACCACTGGCCAAATGAGTTCGAAGCTAAAGAAGAGATATCCTGCGTAATTAAAATACATCAAAGTCTAATGAATGTACTTTCATCAAGTGATCTGAGAATTAAGGTAACGACAGACACCTATGAGACTGAGAGCAACAAGCCTGACAATTCAGCACAGATGCTTATAGAACAACAACACACAGTGGTCAATCCGAAACTTGATGAGGTTATCTTCCATTCAGTACATCAGGAAGATCCTTTTGTAAGTAACATGTATAGTACTGATACTGCTACAACATTTAATGAACTCCTGTGGAAGTAGATAAGCAACATCATTGGAATCAATTCTCAAGTAAGATAGAACTAGAAGTAAGAAGCAGTAGTGGGAGAATGAAAGTTGTTCCCTACCAAACTAGAAGCCATGCAAGAAAGTAACCTGCTTCATCATCGTTTGCAGGAAGTGCTCAAGAGTCCCTCTAATATAAGTTCTAATGATATAGTTTTAGAGAGGACATACAAATGAATAAATCTGGAATTGCTATGTTTGTTTTTGTAATCGGCTGTATGAAAGAATTTTCTATGTTTCACTTTACTGATATGTATTCATGTAATGTTTACATTTCAATGTATACAATCAATAACTTTTATGGAAAAGGCATAGTATGTCAGCATGCATGTGATCAACATTGCGTGAAATGAACAAAGAATATGAAATCACGAAGTTATTGGCAAGGGAAGAATGACCTGGCCACTGAATCCTCCATGAGAACAAGGGAAACCAGAAGTGGTTGCCTTGCCATTGGCATTGAAGACAGATCCATGTTACTGTCAGCCCATTCTGAGCGATGTTCCCTTAAGAATCTTAGAAGAATATCTGGGGACACATTCTGTAAAAAAAATAGAAAAAGAATTATGAAGGTGATTTCCATTAAAAGCATGCCCCATATAGAACTAGAGATAGCCATTGTAACACTTGCATATAAAAGTTTCAAACAAAATCAGTCCAGAGGCAAATATATTGTTATGCATAACCTGTATAAGCATAGATGCTTTTGCACATAGAACTGAACTTCTAACATTAGTGGCTCCATTTGTGAATCCAATATTCATACCGGCCGCTTTGCTAGAAGAATTGACAGATATTGTCACATCATCAGAACCATCTGATGCTAACGTGGACCAACATTCATCTAAAAATCCATTTAAAGCCTCATTGAAACCCCTGTAGAGAAACATTTGCCATTACTAAGCATATATGGAATCCATCAATAATACGAAGAGATGAGAAATATTTGCCTTTAGTCAGCATCTATGTCATCCGTTAATTAAAAAAAAGATAAGTAACTGGGCTTACCTATAGAGCCTATGACTGAGTGACCTCAAAGCAGTAGGTTGCTTGCCCCAAGATGCAGAAACGGGATGAGAAGCTTCAGCTGCAATTTGCTTAAGGAAATGCAGAGCCTGAGACAAATGAGTTGTTATTAATATAAGAAAGGATAACCATCAAAATTTCACCATAGGACCCCAAGATATAAAAAATGTCTCATACATGCAATTCATAATGAAAAAGAAAAACACCGAACTAATAAGCTTTTAACTAAATCAATTTAGGCAGTGACATGTCCATAATTGTCAAAGATACAGTAAGTCTAACCGCAAGAGTCATCTTCTGAGTGAGCATCAAAGAAGATTCATGTAATGGACAGAGAACTTCAGGCACAGTGCATGGCTGTAGAAAAACAATTCTCCATATTAGACAAGTGTGAGAATCAGATAAAATCATCAAACTTTAGAAGCAAAAGGCTTATACCTCTAAGTCCATGTGATCAACAATGTGAATAACTGAACCTCCTCCGTCACACGATCTTATCAAAAAGCCACCGGGAAACATTTTCGATCGAACAAAATGCTGCATAGTGGGCATGCAAGGACCCCCTTGTGTGTTTTTCAGGGATCTTTCACAAACCTTCCACAAAAAGATAAACTATCAGACGAAGCATCCATTACAACTAAGATCTTGGACATGTTCAACAATAAAACACTTTGAACCAACCATTAACTTTAAACAATACCATTTAATCAGTTAGTCCCTTGTGTTGATAAAGATTCATATGGTATTTTTGTCTGGTGATGACGAAGATAAAGACAGAAATTCAGACAAAAGACATGACAAAAATAACGGCATGTACCTTTGTTGGTTCTAGACCTACTAAGCCACAAGCTCGTACTGCCACACCAGTGCAACCATGTGAGATAGCAACGATTCCAACGGAATCCGGACCAGGCTGAAACAACAAAGAATAACGCATGATGTTATTTAGAGCTGAGACGGACATCTGAGCTGAAAATCAGTTGGAACAATCAATCACTGATGTGTTACTCTAGCAAACACGACAAGAGTCAAAGACTTAACTTTCAAGGGTAAGTGCCAACAATCAATCATGAAAAAGCAATTAAAGACAAAAGCTTTGTACCACTATCAATGGAGCAAAAGAGACCATGGAATCAGAGTTGTCAGGATCTACTAACCTTCATCCCAGGCATTTGGACCCACTCCACGGCAGTTCCAGTCACCTTTGATAGAAACTCTGTTAAAGTCTCTTCTGCAATGGACGCAATTCTGTAGGGAATATCATTGAAAGATAACAATAAGCAACATATGGAGAGCGATAAAGCTGAGGCAGGACCCCAAAAAGAAATTTCAACTCTTAGGATTTCTTCACCCACCCAGAAGAGCCAACATCCTTTAGGGGATGCTGAGAGGTCAACTGGTGCTGACCGTTAGTGACAACAGAATCACAGCTGGTATCCGTAGTAGTCAGCGTTGCCTGCAGTTAGAAATAATAACCAAGAACGATGTTTTAAGATATGGAAATCTAGACCCACCAATATACTACGTGAGAAAATAAGAGGCCCAACAAATGAACAGGATTTCTCCTTACTTGTTGACTCTGTTGTCGGAAGTAGTTATTCTCATACACCAAGACTGACACTTATTTCTACAGTCGATCGTTCTCTTCCATCAAGAGCTTGTTCACAGCCGTGAGCTTGCGGTTCACAGCCTGAAGGCGTGAGGACTCCTTCCGCTGCTTCTCTCTGCATCTGAACCATCAAATGAACAACACAAGACATCAGGAATAAAGACAGCAAGATGCGACATTTACACAATGAATATAAGGCAGAATAACAACAGAGCATACATACCTCTTGTTCTGAAACCAGACTTTGATCTATTTGGGCTCAATGTTTGAGAGAATGGGGCATCAAATTCACCGAAGCATTTGATTAGGGGGTAGGCCTCGAAACATAATAAATGCCTAAGCTTGATGGATGCAACAACAAGACTATATATATATTTAAAAGACTGATCCTAAATTAGTCATCTAAAAGACTGATTAACATCCTCTTAATTTCAAATACTAGAAGTTTTGTCTTAACTACAAAGAAGTAGTCAGGTAATACACTGCCAATCTTAAATTAATTAAAAACATTGATATATTATCTACAAATAAAAAATAGAAAAAAATGATAATCTATGAGGTCCAATGTTGATTGTGTCATCTAAACAATGAGTTCCATAAGTCCATGAGTAATAGGGACTCCAATCTTACTCCAAAACCTGTAAAGAAATTGTGTTAATGATATAATCTATGATTAGATATGTATTAATAAATTTATGAAATACCTCATCATTAGGGTTTTCAATATTCATGACATCTATAATCCTGCTAGACTTTATTACATTGAATAACTCTCTGATGTAAGTGTGCGCTTTTTCAGCTTTCTGATCAGCTTGTTCAGCTCTAGCTCTAGCATCTGCTGCAACTTTTTCTGCTTGTTCAACTCTAACTCGTGCATCATTTGCTTGTTGCTTATATTTTTCAATCTCCTTCAGATACATAGGATTTCTATAGCGAGAATGACCTGCAACTGTACTTCCCTGCATGCGTACATGGCCTGATCTTTCAGGTCCAAAGACCTTCAAGCATATCTCATCATCGCTAATTTCAATTGTTCCATGTTCATGTTGAGACACCAGATTTGTGATTTGTGCCTAAACAACAAATTAACTTGTTAAAATTTTCATTTTGAATTTTTTTTGGAATTTATGTCAAGCTATTATCCTATTTACCATCTTTTCTTCAGCAACAACATCTACAAACTTTTTGTCTTTTCTCGTTCGAGTCTTTTCAAACATCCTCACTCGACTTGGCACAACTCCATTGTTATTGATAGTATGTAATTTGATAATAATAGATTATGTAATATGAAGTATAACCTTATACTAAAAAAATAAAATCAATAAGAACAAATTTCACACACTTCTTCATGTTCTATAACACTAAATTGAGTCCTTCCAGTGCAGTGAAGCATTGCTTGTTTAGAACGATTGATCTTGTTACGAGCACTGGCAGCCTTGACAATAAATATAAAACAAGATCAATGGATACAAATATAAATCAAGTTCAAATATTGATACAAGAAATATCCATAATAAAGAGAGTAGATCATTGTTGTACTCACAAATTTATTTCATATTTACCTGAAAATAGTCACTTTTCCAGTATTTTTTCACAAGAAACTCCCAATCAGATTTTGTTACATTTGGAGGACAATTTTTTAGAGCTTCATCATCAGTGGCGTATGTTAGATAAAGAGCATACAACTCAGTCTTGAATTCACGCCAAGCCTTATTCAATGATCGATAAATTGAACGTGTTCTAAGATCATTTTCCTCAGGTAATAACTCATTACTATGAATGATAAAATCGTCCTACGTAAAGTTAAGAAAATATTAGAAATGTACATTTATTAGTCAATGAAGTAACACTTAGAAACTAATTGAAACCTGAATCAATTGGAGCATCTTCTCCTTCTTTTCACTAGGCATGCGACTCCACCTTGTATAACTAAGAGGAGCATTTATAGAACTGTGAACGATAACTCCAACTCGACTGGCCATAAGAGCTTGACTTTTAGTTATTGGATTACCTTCAGAATTAAATTCTATCTTTATTTTAGCTCCACCACCATTTCTGAATGACTTGAAACTTATATTTTTTGTTTTCCCTCTAACCCTCTTTCTCTTCGGTTGATCTAAGACATGAAAAAAAATAATGAATACCTTATTCATAGTTAAGCTAGAACTAATTAAGTATTACCATGATGGCTATCCGTCTCTTCCATAACTTGATTTGGATCAGTATCTGGTTGTGAGTGATTGTCTAAAGTCTGGGACCTCAAAACCCTATTACTAGCATTAGCCTTCCTTATGGGTACATCATCATCATTCACTGAACACTCAAGAACTTTATCTGTGACCATATCCTCCTCTTCAGGTTGAGGTGCCAAATATTAGGAATCTAATCAGTAAAACATATTTGTAAGACAAATGAACACATAAAAAAATAAATTTACCACGATCCATTCTATCGCGCACAATAGGAGATGGTACACATGTCATTTTATGTAGATAATTTCCTTCACCACTATATGACCTTCTTGTATCTTTCCCAACATCAACATTTTTAGATTGACGTGTATTACAAGTTTTGCTACCAAAATTTACTGCATTTAATAAAAACTAATGTTAAAATATGGTCTATGTAGAAGCTTTTTTGCATTACTTATGTACAAACAAGGTCTAGTTCTCACCAGTATTCTTTTTGGTCAAATTTTGAAGTGGATCAATAGCTTGATCAGAGTAATTATTAACGTATTGATTCCTCAAGATCCTCTTGCCAGTGTTTGTTCGCCTTACTGAAACATCATCATCCTTTATGTGACCTTCAGGAACATCATCCATGGTGAATCCTCCATCTTCACAGTGAAGTTGAATACACTCAAATCTATAACAATATATACAGATACATAGGACAAGAAAATAATACTTGAATATTCAAAATTTGATAGTTACCCTGAACTTTTCTAGCATGTGCAATGGGAGGTGTTTCACGTTGCTTCGTATTTAAAGAAACACCCTCATTGTTCCGTTCACCTCTTTTTTGTTTTGCAACTCCAAAATGTTCGAGTTGATGCGAAGGCTTACATGCTTTGAGTTTGTGGCTAAATTTTACTGCATGTCCTTCCTCTATACATTGAACAACCATACATTAGGAACTATCAATATATACATATGTAGGATAAACATACACATATAACAAATATTGAAATTCTAATATTACCTTGATCATTTCTACCATGCACATTAGGAGGATCTTTGCAATTCTTGTTGTGTAGAGAGAAACCATTCCTATTCAGTACCCCTGTTTTGTCTTTTACAACACCAAAATGTGTTAAGCATTATGTATACATAGGAAATATATTCTACATGTACAGATACAAAGTCAAATTATCACCAGAGTTATTCTTGATCAGATTTGGAGTTGGTTCAGCAGTCTGCATAGCATTTTGAGACTTTAGAGCACTGTTGCCAGTATTTTTCTGCCTTACCGCAACTTCATCTTTGTTCATGTAATCTTCTCTAAGATTATTCATGGCCAATCCCTCATCTTCATATTGAATTAATATACATTCTTAAATTTATCAATATTTGCAAAAATATATGATATATACATACATATAAAAATGCAGATTTAATGTTACCTTGAGATTTTGTAGCATGCACATTTAGCGGAGCTTTGCACTTCTTGTCATGTAAAGATGACCCTATCTTTTCATTCGAAACACCAGAAATTTCACGTTGATGCAGATTACAATTTTTTGGGCTATTGTTGACTGCATTTTATATAAGTATTTCTAAAACATAATTCTCAAAAGGTATTATGTATTAATTGTAAACATATAAAGTCAAATTATCACCAGTATTCTGAGTGGATAGATTTCTTGGACTAGACATCAACATATGTGAATGTTTTTACAAATTGTCAAGGGCTAGTGTTTCTAAAAGAAAAGGGAAAGAAGAAGTTAGCATAAAGAACACATACTTCTTCCTTAAAATTAAAATATAGAAGTCAACAACTAATAGACCTTCACTCATCTTTCTCATCAAAAATTCCTTATAGGTTTGAATCTGTTGAAGAAAACCATCATGTAGGGCATCTACATTCTTGTCTTGAGAAATTTGAATGGGACTTGCTCCCATGTGAGGAAGGGATGGTACCCCATTTTTTTCTTTTGCAAGACCAAAATCTTCAACTTGATGAGGGTTTTGAATATTGTTGCTAGATTTAGCTACATTTCATGAACATAATTTTATACTACTGTATGCATAGAGACATATATATTAATTTATTTAAAAACTATACTTGGATTGTTGCTGGATGAATTCCATGGACCAGCCATCAACATGCGTGCACGTTTTTGTGCAATCTCATCAATAGATTTTTCTGCAAAGATGAATTTATTAAGTGGAAAAAATTATGGATAAATCTCTATTTTTTTAACTGATCTGCATAATTAAAATTTAGCAAGCTACGTATGAGATTCAATTGAAGCATTTAAAAAATATAGCATACATTACTTACTTTGGGTCATGCTACAATGGCCAACCATTAGAATCTCATAATTACCTGCAAGTTGGTTGTGGGTACTAGATAGATTGACCATATTTCCTACATGTATCTCATCAGATTATTTAAAAGGATAATGATCCAAAAAAATATCAAAAGAAGCAATCAAAGGCAACATTTATAAGCATTTGCTAATTAAAATCACAAAATGGTAGATAAGACAAAGGAAATGACATCCATCAATGTTCACAAAGAAATTAGTAAAATTAACCAAAGTTTATAAAGAAAATACAGATTAAAAAATTATAAATTCAGTTCATTGTCTCCCATGTATGGTCTCCATCTTTTTCCACCCATCCTTTTTTCTTTGCGGATTTCATGGACAAAGACTTCACTACATCATGCCTCTTCCAATTTGAAACATCAAATGCATCCGAGGGGAATGATGAAGATGTAGATAAATTTGATGTGTTTTCTTGAAATGCACTTTCATCATCAATAAGAGCTTCATCTCCATGTGTCATGTTGTACAAGTCACGTGGTGGTGATTCAGTAGCAACAATCCAATTAATTTTGGAAAGGTCACGGGCATAAAAGCATTGTTCTGCTTGGCATGCTAGTATAAACAGTTCATTTGTTCTCAACTTTCATTTTGTATTTAAACTAACAAGACCGTATTTGTTTCGCTCAAATCCTCTTCCTTCATTATGCATGTCCCACCACTCACACCTAAAAATATGAGCTCGCCTTCCACCTGTGTATCTCAACTCTAAAATTTCAGTCAAAACACCATAATAGATAAATGGTCCATTGGTGGAGTCGACTTTAACAAGAACACAACTATTTTGTGTTGTTAACCTATCATCACGATCTTCAGTATGGAATCGAAATCCATTTATGTCTAGACCTGTAAAAGTTAACACCTCTTTATTAGGACCGCGAACTAAACTTAGAAGTTCATCGTCCACTCTGCCTTGTGTATGTAATTGAACCACCTATCATAATAAATAAATACACATTAACCACAATGATATTTTTTTAGTTTAAATTAGTTTAGAGTAATTTAAAAGCTTACCCGACTCCCCAACCACTCAAAGAAGAACTTTTTATGGTGCGCCTCAATATTGTGAACACCCATATCTTGGATTAGTTGTTTGTGCTCACTAAAAAAATATTTATTTTAAAATTGGAAAACTTAACATCAAGTCAAGTAAAAATGTAGCTAAATAAATATAAGTTACCTTATAAACGGTAATATTGCATCTAAATTTTCGAGAACATACTTATGAGCTTGCTGCCATTCATTAACACTAAGGCTAATGGTTGTGCCTACAGATAATGTTTTCCCGATATATTTGAAAACTGTATATTGAGATGAAATTTTTGTCTCTCTAGTGTCATGGTATCGTGGCTGATTAAATATAGTGTCATTCTCCTTCATGTACCTTGAGTAAAAAACCAAGCATTCATTGGTGATATACATCTCAGCTATTGAACCTTCTGCTCGATTTTTATTCCGCACATATGACTTTAATGTTCGGAGAAACCTACGAAACCAAGGAAAATTTAAAACATAGAAATTTAAAAAAAAATTATGTAAAACATAATCACCTCTCAATTGGATACATCCATCTATATTGCACAGGGCCTCCAAGAATTGCTTGGTTTGCTAGGTGAACGGGAAGGTGTACCATTACATTGAAGAATGATGGTATAAATATCTGCTCCATTTTACATAGTGTAACAACAATATGATTTTCTAACCTCTTCAGATCTTCTACTGTTAAAACTTTAGAGCACAATTCCTTAAATGATATACTAAGCTCAGTCAATGTCTCAGATACATCTTTTGGAAAGATTCCACGCGTTGCAAGAGGAAGGATTTTTTGTAAAAATACATGAAAATCATGAGATTTCAACCCAGAAATTCTACGCTCATCAACATTCATACATCTACAAATATTTGAGCACAACCCATCTGGAAATTTAATTTCTTTTAAGAATTCACAAAACCTCTTTTTTTCCTCAGATGATAAAGTAAAACATGGAATAGGGACTTCTAACTTTCCATTCACAATATATGGGAGAAGCTCCTGGCTTATATTCATATCTTTTAAGTCTTTGCGAGCTTTTGAATTATCCTTAGTCTTCTCATCAATATCCAAAATCGTTCCAATTAAACTATCACAAACATTCTTCTCAATATGCATTACATCAAGATTATGACGAACACGAAGACTCTTCCAATAAGAAAGTTCAAAAAAAATACTTTTTTTCTTCCAAGCATGAGAAGGTTTTTCTTTTGAACTTATTTTCTTTCTCTTTCCCAGGTTTCTTTCAAAGATGTCATGTAGTTGACTCAAAGCTTCTTCTCCAGATAGTTCCTGAGGACGAGGTCGTGGTTCTTGTTTCCCATCAAACGCGTGGTCATTCCGCCGCCATCTATGATTTTGTGGTAAGAATCTACGATGCCCCATATAAAAAAATTTTCCCCCATGTTTCAATCTGAGAGACCAAGTATCCTTGTGACAAGAAGTGCATGCTAACTCACCTTGGGTGGACCATCCAGACAAATATCCATAAGTAGGAAAATCATTAATTGTCCATAATAGAGCCGCATGCATTTCAAAATTCTGTTTTGACACAACATCATAAGTTTCAACTGCTACATCCCACAACTCCTTTAACTCCTCGATCAATGGTTGTAAATAAACATCAATCTTGTAGGTAGGAGACTTTGGCCCAGGAATGATCATGGATAAAATAAGATAATCTTGTTTCATACAAAGCCATGGAGGTAAATTATATGGAATAAGGATAACGGGCCATATGCTATAAGAATTACTCATGTTCCCGTGTGGATTAAATCCATCAGAAGCCAATCCAAGCCTAACATTGCGAGGGTCTCTAGAAAAAGATGGATTCATCTCATCAAATCTTTTCCACTCTTCAGCATCAGCTGGGTGTCTTAGTTTACCATCATTTATGCGCTTTTCTTGATGCCATCTCATCTCTGAAGCTGTTTGATAGCACATGTACAGTCTTTTTAATCTTGGTATTAGTGGAAAGTACCATAGAGTCTTAACAGAAACCTTTTTGACTAACTTAATTTTATTCCTTTTTTTAGTCTTGTCTTTGGTTGTGTTGTCAAGAGAGGTATACTTCCACCTGCTAGTGCCACATTTTAAACATACATCTTCTTTCTTTTGATCCTTCCAAAACAACATGCAATGTTTTTCACAAACATCTATCTTTATGTAGTCAAGTCCCAGGTCAGTAATATACTTTCTTGCTTCATAGAAAGATTTAGGCAATCGACAACCCTTGAACGCCTTTGATAACAGCACAATTAGACTATTAAAGAGATTATTGCTCATTCCATGAAAGCCCTTTAGTTGTAGTAATTTCATGGTGAATGATAACTTGGAGTATTCATCACAACCATCATAAAGTGGTTCCTTCGCATCTTTCACTAGCCTACAAAATTTAGCAAGTTCATCACTCAACTCATCAATTTCATAGTCTCCATCCATTTCATCAAAGTTTGGAACATGATTATCAGGAAATCCTAGCCCATCCCTTATCATTCCCTCAACATCATCAACCTCATCTACAACGTCATCAGCCTCATCCTCAACATCATCACTATCATTTGGATAATTTACATGACATGATTCACCATGGGCTACCCAGCATGTGTAGCTCTCAATTATGCCATACACTATCAGATCAGCTAACACATCATCCTTTGTCTTGCAACTTCCGTTGTTACATTTAATGCAAGGGCAAGGTATTAAGCCATCAACTTCTACATTTCTAGATGCAAATTGAATAAATTTTTCAACGCCATTTCTGTATTCTGGTGATAACCTATTTTTATTTTTCATCCAACTCTTATCTATTCCAGACATTGAATCCTACAAAGAAAAGAGCTACAATTAATTCTAGATTTTAAGAAAATAATTTAAATTGGTTACTCAATAATTTTTGTGTCAATATTACATAAATATCAAACAACATTAGCATAACACTCAGAAAAATAAATTTGGAGTACATATAAACATGCAATGTATAAGTTAAGTATACAACAACAAGTTATCTAAACTTTGATATGTAAACAGACATAAAAAATTTAGATAACACTCACTCAATTCCATGGGTTGAATAGAGCTCCTTTTCATTATAAACCACCCAATGCTTAAAAATCAAAATCGCAATACACTATATTGAACGGGGAGAATTGTTATTAGAGAACAAATTTAAAATATATAACCAATCATATATTGTATATTTCAGCAAAGTACTAATTTTAACATATTACAAAGTTATACAATATGACTAATGGCATCCAGTACTAATTTTAATGTATTACACATCTATCCTCTAGAAAATTATTCCTATATACAAGCCTTTTTGAAATTGATGTTCTTTCAAACTAATCATCCGTCATATATAAAATGCGGTCAAGCATTGTCTATTCTGTTTAATTTTTCTTTTCAAATTCTTCTTTCTAAAAGTTTAAATCTTTTTCATGAGATACACATGTGATACAAGTGTCTTGGAATGCCCAACAGTCCCAACATGATAGATTTAAGACAAGACAAAGCACTACAACCAAAAAGATTCCATTGTTGATAATAATCTAGGAAATCAAAGCTAATTACAAATGCATCATATATCTCAGTTAAAGGCTTTTTTGTTTAGGCAAACTGCTTCCAAAACCACTATAAATGGACATGAAATATATAGGAGCTATATCAACCAAATATGTTGTAGACTAGTATAGTTACAATCTTTAAAATTTTCAAAATGCAACTTTTCTTTAGATATTTCTAACAGCTCCCCCCCCTCTTCAAGCTATATATTGAAATTCATAGCAATTTTCATAGATATGGCATAGCTTATTGTTTAGTTCGAATCTGCCAATAAACTCATCAAGTAAGGTTGGAATTCATGGGCCATACCCCGATTATGCTATATGAAGCACTAATTTTCAATCTATTCTAGAAAACTAGTCCATATCGAACAATACTTGAAAACTCCACCAGAAAATCAAATTATAATGTGGTTGGTTAATGATGAATACGGAATGGAAAATTCAAGCATGATGGATCACTAGAGAGATCAAACACAAAGCTACTTGCAGTGGGGTTTTATGTAAGATGAAGGTGTTTCAATCATACAATTTTTCATCCACATCCCTTATCAATACACATGGCACATCTTACAACAAGGTTCCTATCATCTAAATATGAAAATACATATAAGCAATATTTTTGTTAATAGGATTTTGATGAATCATTATTCAGAAATCAAGGTATCAAAAAAGCATCATGTTTCTTTCATTGATTAAACCATTGGCGTCATCCATCATATGACACGTGCAAGGGTTTAGTGCAAGTTGTAGCCTTGTCTAGTTGAATATGTTTGAAAAGTCATTGCTGAGGAACAATAATAAATTCGGCTCCCACTTTAGACCTTGTTGGTGAATAATTTTCTGTCAAAAAATTTGAATCTTTCATTGTATACGATTTGATTAGGTGTGCAATCAACTATAGTGGAAAGGGTTTTCATTTAAAGGTGCAGGAAAGGTCAAAAGAGAAGAAGTCAATATTTTTAATATGGTTAGATCAGGAAGCTTATTGTGCAAACTATGTCCGTATGTGAAGTTTCAATAAAAGGGTTATAAGAGGAACCGTCAAAGATAAAGTTGATGGGTTGTCTTTTTACATATGTAGTGTTGTTGATATGTGGGCTGTTGGCTGTATATTTGCAGAGTTGCTGACCTTAAAACCTCTGTTTCAAGGAGTAGAAGTGAAAGTTGTCCCAAACCCATTTCAACTCGACCAACTGGATAAGATCCAGCAGTGCAACTGCTGCATCTATGGTGAACCCTAAACATGTTGCTAGACCAGCAATACCTATGGCTGGTGTGTAAATATTGCCACAAGGACTACCTGGTGCTTATAATATTCCTCCTCAGGGAAATATGGGTGGCATGAATACCACAGGGATCCCGATGCAGCGACGCAACGCTGCCCAGGCACATCAACAACAGGTAAGAAGAAAAGACCTTGGAAAGGGAATGCAAAATAGTGGATATCCCCCTCCACAACAGTAAAGACGTTTCTAAAATCTTTCAGGCCTTCCACATTGACCAGCCTTCTAACTTGGCCTTGTAAATATGGCGCTCGGCAATTGTCTTCCCAATCATTTCGCCAAGTCATGATAGTGGATCTATTTATTAGTTTCCCGACAATTGTCTGCCCGATCATTTTTAGCGCCTATGGAGGGTTTGTATATGAAGCGTTACATTCGCTCTACGAAAATTTCGTTATTCTCAGGGTAAAGAAAGTTGTCTATAAACCAGAAAGAAGTATACCATTTGTAGAAGCATACCAGTTGTCGTTTGATCGGGATGAATCAATCCATATTTCTTTGTGTACACCGCCTCAATGCAAATTAAGTGGAACACTTGTGCGATTAGTTATATATAAGAGAAGTCAGTTAGATTTGAATAGAAAAGAACTGGAAACGAGGGTGGGGGGAGAGATTAAATGCTTTGGACTATGATCGTCATATTGTGTATCAAATGCTACGATATCTCTTCCCAAGTTAGGATAGGGTTCTTACAACACATATTGTGTATCAAATGCTTTGGACTATGATCGTCATGATTCTATATAATATTTGGATCATTTATATTTCATATCAAGTACTAGACATTGGAGAAATGAGAATATAATGATAGAAATAAAATTTTTGAAGCTCAGTTGAAAAATAAGGACATATCATTTTGCTTTACCCAAATATAGATGAATTGTTATGGTAGAAATTAGTAGTTTAGTAGAAAATTGATCTCGAGAATAGTTTGCGGAAATGAAAAACAAAACAATTAAATTGAAATAGTAGCTTCCTAGAAGTATGGCATCTTATGAATCATTTTACTAAATAATATTAGAAAGGCAAGAAAGAAGGAGATATGGTCGAACTCCAAGGAACCACCAAATCCTAGTAGGTGGTAGGATTTTTAAATGAGTAAAACACAAAATATAAATATAGTTTTCCAGAGCCACAATGTTACTAGCCTATAATTTTTTTGATCAATATATTTTATATCAGTGATTGAGACATACATAACGAGTTGTGTAAGAATGTGTTTTCTTAAAAAAATACGGTGCAATAAAGCTTTTCAAGGTGACATATTTGTTATTCTCTGCATAATAGCCTCCATCTTTTAACCTAGTTCATCAAATCATCTTTGAGTTACTCAACATTCATCATATTATAGACAAGATTTAGTATTTACATCATGAAGACACTTTTTCAACATATGAAGTTGTAATCGGAAGAAGCATTGATAGCTCTAGAAAATTAGTCTAGATCACTAATGTATTGACTCCTTCTAAATCGTATTCTATTTTTTTTATTAAACAATGTTAACTATTTTAATCCTTATAAGGGTCTAACCATCGTAGTAAAAGGGATACCAAGTAAAAGGAAGCAACTAGCCTAGTATGGTTTAAGGAGAAGTGAACAATGGCAAGTGCACACATTTCCTTCTAAGGAAAATAATGTTAATATAGAGATGTGTCAAGCCATGAATCAATTGGATGCTTTTAGCAGCATGGGTGACATCACGATATATATGAATGATGATTGTTTATATCTTTTAAATGGGAATAAAAATAAATTGAAATGGAACCAAGAAAAATCAGTATGAGGGGTAACTCAGGCTTGGCAAGAACTTCCACCGATGATTTTTTTCACAGATTGAGTCTCTGATGTAATCAAGGAGATGAATGTGATAGTCTTGTATAAAATTCATCGGTGACAACGTTCTAGATTTCTTATTGAGAATGATAATAAGATTGGCAAGCCGATCAACTCAACAAATGCCTTATCCCATACAAATCCAAGATAATTATGATAGTTTTCAACCGAGAAGCAATCAAGAATACTTAAGACTGTGATTATGTTACTAACATTGACACATTTAAAAACTATTGGACTTGCACGTTTTTTCTTGTACCAATAAAGAAGAACAAACATACAAATCTAAATTTAGAATCAGATTAATAATCTTAGTAAAGATAAACATAAAAATATCAAGATAGAGACATGCTTTGTTTTTGGGTTTTGGATATGTGTACCTTCAAGTAGAAGCCCAATGAATTATTTTGACTGAATAGTCTGAGCATCAGCAGGATAGAACGTATCATACATGTATAGACAAAAAAAAATTAGTATTGGCCTATCACACATGTTACAAATAGAACTCATAATGTTAGCAACATTTTTTATCAAAGAAAATATTAACAATCTTTCTCATCCATCGATGATTTATTTTAACAAAACTAATAATATAAATCTGAAACCGAATCAATAAATATATTGTATCCCAAGTCGAGGTCGGCATGTACTTGCCTTTTTTAGTCAACGAATAGAAGTGATCAGCTCCAGTTCAAGAAAAAGTAAAATCACCATCAGCCTGTCAAGAAAAAGGTACCAAAGCATCATTATCATTTCCAAAACATGTGAATGATTACTACATGTTGAATAATCCACATACTATGAGTCATCGTTTGGTTTGCTGGAAAGGACTATGAAAAGATATGAGAAGGACAAAGGCAGGAAGGTAGATGCAAGGGATTGGTCATTTTGTTTCCTATCCTACGTTCAGATGAAACCTAGGATCGGTAGACGAATGTAGATGCAAAAGATGTTCTTCCATGCCTAGACTTGAAGACAGTATTATTTTGACCGTTGTAAATGAACATCCATGTAACGATATGATGGAGAACCAAAATATTGTACAAGAATTATTATAATGATAATGGTGTTTTAAGTAAAAAGAGGATTGTGTTGCTCCTACATATATACAATGAGAATGAAGACCGCTGCAATTTAAGGTTCAGCTCTTAAGGGCTTCTATACTGACAAACTATAGAACCATTGGAATTGATCTTCTCAGGTTGGAAATACAAACTTTTGAATAATTAGATTGTTGTGTTTCTTTGACTGTAGATTAATAAAGTGTTATCTTTTATTGCATCTAGTACATGAAGATTAATATGGTGGTTTCATATCAGTTGACTGATAAATGCAAGAATTCATGCAGAATACTTCACAACAATAAGGAAATGAAGCCAGTGGTGTATACTATGTGACCACAGATTACCAGTCCCTATGATGTCAAAAGTTGGTGGAACGATCAAGGCCATCATAAAAAGGAAGTGAGGATTGTACAAGACTGCTAAATTTTTTTGTAAGTAGTTAATTTTGATTTGTGAACATGTTTCTATGTCTATGTGTGCTTTAAAAAAGAGAATAGTCTCTCCAGTCCTGCAATGTGGAATAAACCATTCTGAACAGATTGAAAAAGAATAAAATTACACTTAATATACTAATACCAAATACCCTCAAAATATCTTACATAATTGTCGTGAGAAACATGAACTATGAATACTATGTGAAATCGATCAGAGGGCACAAAACTACCTAAGAAGCATGTCCAATTTCTAGTAGTGACTTGGAGTAGATTCCTAATCATCATATTACACACATCTAGTTCGCAGCTACAGAGGTTTGGAGTGTGCGACCCTATAGCAATAGAAGGCAGCTGCTCTGTTCTTTGTGCCTACTGCTATTCTGCAAATCGGGTTGCCCGACCGCTCCTCCCTATACGTCTAGTATATAGACTGCGGATTCTGCCACCGCCGTCGCCGCCTCCATTAGAACAGAGAGGTTGGCATCTCCTTCAAATCAATCGTCAGAACCCGAATTAAATCAAAAGGCCTAAACCCATATCGCAAGGATTCCATTTTGTCTGCTTCAGCCGAACCCCTTCCTTACATATCGCAGGGATTCCATTAGAACTATGAAGCAAGGAGACAATGGCGAGAGGGAGAGACTGAGGGATCTGGGGGAGAAGAGGGTGAGAGGTAGATGTTGTGTTATGGAAAGCGCAAAGCGTGCAGATTGCCTCCTTTGAAGCAGAAAGCGGGAAGCGGGTTTTGAAGCAGACTGAAGCGGGCGCTTTTTGAAAAAGCGGTTGACGTTGTTTAAAATTAATTTATATAAAAAAATTGCTTACCATACTACCAACAATAAGATATATTTGGACTTTCATAGATCAACAAAAAAATCAAGTATTTTGAGTAACTCTTCACGGCTGCAAATAAATTTCATAGATGAAAATGGTTCCTAGTACCAAAATTAAATGTTTACAAGATAAGAAGCAAAAAAACTTCAATTGTGATCACCACCAACCATACTAATTTGTAAAAGGAAAAAGAATAATAAGTATTCAGTAGATTCATTTCTAATTAGTAATTAATTAAAATAGTCATGTAAGCATACACGATATATAAAATACCTTATTACATATAATGCTATTGATATTTGTTTGCCTACGTTGTTAAGTAATTAGTAATTACTTAACAATACGTGATATACAATTGCAGATATAATACGTAATATATAATTACAGTAGTGATATAGTACAGAATCCGTACTGATAAAGCAAATGGTGTATACTATTGAATAAATTTCCTCTTCAATATTCAGTAGTTGGTGCATTCATTCGTAATTAATTAGACATGTAATGATATAACTTGTATAATGATATTGTTGTTTATTTTCCTATGTCATCAATTGACTAATACATTGCAGGATGAAAGATGCATGGTATACTACTGATTTGGTACTGATAAAGTATTTTAATTTTAGTATACTACTGAATTACTGATGTTTAACAAATTAGAAAAGATGTATACGGTGTTTTTTTGCATTGTGATAAGTGATAACTGATAACAAAGAGATTATTTGTATCTGGTACACGTTCATGTGGAAGAAAATGGAGTTCTACAACTTTGCATTGCAACAATTCAGAAAATGAAGGTTAACAACCTACAGCTGAAAATCAAGCGGTAGTTGAAATGAACTGCTGGAAATCAAGGTTGTAGATGATTACAACCTTCAAACGTTGAAAGGATTAGACAAGAAGAAGGAAACGATTACTGCTGCGTGCTGCAACCAATAACAATTAACAACTAGCAGCCTAGCGGAGCGGAAGACAGAGCAATGAAGAAGAGAATACACAACATACATGAACTGTTGTGCGTAGAGAACAATCCGCCTAGAAACCATCGCCTGGACTCCTGGACGGAAATCGCGTAGCCTAGCACTGAAGCACCTTGCCTTCCGCCTCCCCCCTTGACTCCAGAACTACCGCTAAGAAGCCCCCTGAGAATCCTTCCGTCGCTGTGGAGGAGATGATGACAAAGAGGCCGTTGACTCCAAGACTGCCGCTGAGAAACCCATTACCAATCCTTCCGTCATTGTGGAGGAGATGACGAGAAAGTGATATGAGGAGGGGATTAGAAGATACTGAGGGAGTCGCGCTCTCATAAGAGCACAGGGGACGACAACGGCTTAGGACTAGGAGTCGAGGAGTCCTAGCGTCGCCGGGAATCCTCATCGGGACTTCATGCTATGGTTGTAGAACAGTAGAAGTCTCGCAGTGTTCGGATTGGGAATAGAGAAGATGAGTCGACGAGTCGGGGGGTATATCTATTTGGGGATTTTGGGTTTTTAGGGGTCACGGGGTCGCGTAACTCAGAAGCACCCACACCAGCCGCTGAATCGCATCCCGTTGAAGCGGCCGGAGGCCCGCAAAAGCGCTGCAAACTACCCGCCTCAGTGACAAATGCTATTTTTAATTATCAGAGGGCTCGGTTGCCAATCATCAGAGGGGGGAGCGATCGTGTACCTTCAGAGCCAACCACATCCAGATTTAGGGCCTAATTCGTCGCCGTAGCAAAACCAGCAGCGGGAGCTAGCCACAGTCAGGCTTGATTGAGTCGCCGCTGTAGCCGAACCTGCAGCCAGGCGTTGTGAACCCGCCGTTCTCGTACCCGTCGCACCAGCGCTTGAAGAGGGGGGAGATCGTGAGAGAGGAATTTGGCATGAGTGGAGAGCCCGTGTAGAGACTGGAAGAAGCAGATTGTGCGCGGCTAGGAGATTTATATCACGAACGGCGCAGGCGGTGGAGCGCAAAGAGCGCAAGGATGGGAGAAGGGGGGCCGGCGTCGTCGGGGGAGAGCAAGAGAGGGAACGTGCGAGAGAAGGGGAAAGGGGAAAGAGAACGCGCGATAGAGAGAGGCAGTTGGGATAATGGGGTGATAAAAAAGCTACGTGAGTATGCAAATTGGATTACCGACAAATTATTTAGAAAATGCCGAAATTTAATGCCGTGAAATGTAACATTTGTTGTAGTATATAACATATTCTCTCTTATTACTTAATCTAAATTCTTATCTTTCCACCTTATCTTTCTCTGGAGACATGTACCCTAGTACATGGATCTCAAGACATGCACCACAGTGCATGGGTCATAGTTATCTTATCTAATTTCCTCTCGTCATACTTATTGATGAGATTATGGGCATACTCTAGCCTAAGGTATCTTTTACTTACAATTTTTATCTGATTGTGGCCACCATTATACAATAAGTCCTCCTGAATTGGTGTATCTACGCCCTGAATTGGTACCAAGGTACCGCTGAATTGGCACTACATGCCTCTGAATGGCATCGAGGTATCTCATAATTGGCATGTCTACGCCCTGAATTGGTGCCACAACACCTCTGAATTGGAGTAAAAACTCCTCTGAATTGGCAATAGATGCCTCTGAATCATCTCTGGACTACTGAATGAGGACTTATCATATAATGTCTTATGTGAAGGTTTTGACTTATTTTTAACTTACTTAATTCTTAATCTAAACTAAAGTTGAATACTAATTGCTTTACTAAATTTTGAATCTGAACTTATCTTATATTAAAATTGAATACTGATAGTTGAACTTATCTGAAACTGATTACTGAGTACTGAGCATGTACTAAATTCTAAATTTGAATCTAAATCTAAATCTAAATCTGAATCTTTTATTCTTAAGTGATAAACTGAATCTACAACTGAATGTGAATATGGATCTCAATTACTTCATAATTGAGATTGGGTCTCAAACCCTTATCATGTATCTTTATTCAAAATCTAGCTACTCACACCATGAGTAGTCTAAGTCTGAATCTAAATCTAATATTATTATTATTATCTAGATAAACCTTATTTTGAATCTCTGATTTGATAGTATAACTTCATTGATACTAAACATAACAACTGAGTCTCAAGGCTTAGGAAGGAGGATCTTATCTGAATATATATACTAATGATACAAATAATAACTTTAATAAAGTATGTGAGAGTAATTTAAGCATAGAATATCTATGAACATACCATCTGACAGGATGATTCAATCTCTACAAAAAACTCATTATAATAGATCTTGCCTTGAATCTTAATGTCTTCATATGAACTTATGTATTACACCTTAAGTCTTTACAATAGGAATCTTATACCATTGTACCTTGAAACTTAAACATAACTTAATGCATCATAATCTTATATCTGTCATCATAAACTCAAATTACAATACACTCTAATAAGGCCCTTATATTGAAACTAGATCATGTCTTAATACATTCAAATCTTACTTTGTATTTTACTTTTAGATGTTGCTCAATATATGAAATCTGATTAACTCCTTAGTTCTTAGATATTTACATATATAAGAAATCTCGATAACATGTTTCTACTTGAAATCTTAATACATGGATATATCTATAAATATGAGAATATTTGTACATAACACTACCAAAAAAGATGATTTAGCTACACTAATCCTACGTACATTTATTTTATTTGTAGTTAAAGTGATTTTTCCTTAAAAAATATAATAATGTAACTAAAAATAATATAGTTGATTCCAATGCCTACAAAATATCTACATATTCCAAGTAGCTACAAACAAAATACTCTTTCCAACTCTTCCAAATCTTTATACGTATCTCCCAAACAACGTTACTGTCTGAAATTTATAAAATCTTCTGCATAGAGTTTCTCATTACAACAAAACTCCATAAGGTCAAAGGCTATATTTTCTTAGAGACCCCAACACTGACACGTTTAATCATCCTTGAGCAATATGCTTTATTTGCTTAACTATTGCTCCATTCACAGTTTGAAAAAAAATTTGTGGCCCCACTTTTTACTCGTGGAGCGTACCATTTTATTTTTACTTCCAATTGCCGAATTGCACCAACCAAATCTTATACAAATTTGAAAAGATACTTTTTTTTTCTGTGGCACGTATTGAAATTTACTTCTCCCTCCACTCACACGAACCAATATAATTCCTTTCCACCGATCCCATATTTTTCTCACCAACCTTCTTTCGTTTTGCCTCTTTTCATTCCTGATCATCCTCCCTACTAATATGTCTTGTTAACATTACTTAAGGCTCCGTCCCGGTATGCTACCTACTACGAATAAGATTTTCTAGTTCTTGCGTTGGACATGATTGGTAATGCATTCTTGACACTGGAATCAATCAAGCAGTAATCGGCATGCGCTTCTCCAGTTGCATCAGCACACACTGCTCCATCTAGTTGGCATAGAAGCACAATAAAACTTTGTTACATCTTCATTCAGTTGTAGACGTCAGAGGATCCTAGAGGTTGCTTCTAGAAAGGTGCTTTAGGTGGACGGCTTAGGTGCTCAAAGTATCCAGATAAGTCGAAGCATTTCATTTAAAATAAATGTTCGACATTAGTTCTGATTTCCTACCTTCCTATACGTATTATCAATGTACCAAACTCTCCCAGGTTCTGTATCTTATGTTATGCGTATAATGGCAAAATAGGTGATCGTAAAAATGCCTAAAGGAACGAGCCAGTCATTGGTTGATCTAAGATGGCTTGGCTAATCATTTAATAGATCTAAGTCAATTGCATTGCTGTATTGAATCCATTTTCCTTAATTGTGTTCAATCATTTCTTCTTTTATTCTTTTATATGGCAAGACAGTGCCAACCCTATTTTGTTCTATAGCCATTATCTATATGATTTGTAAATTAATTCTCCTAGAGCCATCATAGTTTGAATAGAGCGACAAATTTAAACTAATTTGAGTTGAAAATTTTGTAATAAGAGTCTACACGAGGTTGTAAAAGGGAGAGAATGTTAGATATAACATGCAATAGACTAGAAGTTGCATATTGAATTCAAGCCCATTTAATGAATACGAGATAAATAAATTCTTTAATGGGTACTTGGGTGTATCTTTATAATTTATTTGTAAATTATGATTATGATGATCGTTTGTCTATTAGTTTTTTACATTCACATATTTTGGTGAAGTAGGAACATGTATCTTTGATGTCGTTGATCTTAGGAAAACTATTCTAATATTACGATGTTTACTTGATTGTCTTGGTTAACGTGAGACATATGGATATGTCAACGCAAACCTGCAACTTACTAGGTTTCATTCTCTTTATAGATAGTTATCCTTTAGGCAATATATTTGTCTATGTTACTCTTCTCTATTTTGATGTATCATCATCTTTTCAGAATTCTAAGATTTACTTAAATCTTATCCTAGTTCTATTATTCGACTCATAATCTGTGATAGGTGCTAATTTTTATTTGTTGTTAAATTTGTTACTGACATATACAATTTTTGGACATGGCTAGATAATAAAATATATGAGGAGAATTTTAAAAATGAGAGTGATGGCTAGATGACGATGCAAGAAGACATGTATGCACAAAGAACAATATATCCTCACCCAAGGTACTATTGTCTTCCGTTGAAGTCTTAATACAGAATACTAATAGTGTAGTAACAACTTTACTAGTTGTATAATATGTAAGCAACAACTCAATACGTGTTTCAAAATATACAACATTGTACTAGTATTTAATAAATTTTGGGGGCTAGGTAAATGTTTTTACACGTAATGGCTATCTAAGGAGAATGCTTACCTATAAGTATGCAATTTCTATTATTGAGTTCAGGCCTATTAGATAAATTCACTTTTTCTACTTTTGTACTCTCACGTCTGATTATTAATCAGAACTCACTTTTTGGCTAACTAGATCAATGGGCATAAGCTTAACCTACACGCTATAGTGACCAAAATCTTATGTTTAATGGTCGACTTGATCTGGCTTTCGAATGGTCGGAGTCCCATCGATGCAAGGACCTTTTTTTGTAGCTAGAAATGAATGTACATATTCTAATGTTTGAGATGGAATTACTGAGGAACATAATGGTTTATTCTGTATGATATGTTTCGTGTCCCTTTTGCAAAAACAATGGGGCATGACATGCTCAATAGAAACAATCACAAATTCTCATAAATCAGCAAACTATGCACTCAATAGGAGGATGTATGTACTAATTTTCACCAGCTAGAAGCAAGCATGATCTGATAATGATGGTATGTTTATTGGCCCCTACAAAACTAGTGCTTTTCCAGTGATAGATTTTAGAGTTCTCAACTGATGTCAATTGCTTTCTCAACTAATTTTCCTACAACTTTAAAAATTTAAACTGATATATGACACATAATTGATTTTATCTTCTGTAATGTTATAGCTCAAGTTAAATATCTTATAATGATCAAGCTAACACGAAGTCGTGTATTGTTTCATGCCCTTACTTCAGCTTCTCATTGCATCCCAAATGTCCATCGGACCTTCAATCAGTAATTTTAAACAGAGGTATACTCTTTCTCACAAGGATACAATAATTATTATTCTAGAATCATTTGCAAGTTTTTTCATCTTTTCCTAAGTTCTCTCAGCAATACTTATTTGATTCTCTGCTTAATGTAACTTAATTGATTACTTGTTTGATAAATTACTAAATTACTACAAATCTTTCCTACAACTTGGTATCCCTTCAACTATTACTTAAATCTCACTTTATTAAAAAGTATTGTTTTCTTAACTACCAAGAGTTCTTTGCTTTTGTCTCATGTTTTGATAATACTAGGCATTGCCCAAAATTTGACATACTAAAAAATGGTACCGCCCCAGGTTGAACATTTCATTCAATCAATCCCACCAAAATCTTAGCCAGATGAGCCACCAACAATATTCTGGGATATATAGTATATTTCCACGATGGTGTCAAACCTAACCACAAGTCAATTTATTGCATTGACTTTTCCCTTCGTTAAACCCCTAGAACCGTGATACAACTTACAATCACCCTTAAAAAGTCTTGGTTGAATATGTCTTTTTATACATGGTACTAGATTATTTACTTAATCAATATAGTTTGTTAGATTTAATGGGGCCAACAATGGCTTTATTAACATATACATGTATGTTTATAACCTTTTACATCTTGAAACACTTCCTAACATGTATGTTTTGAAGCTAAGGTCTTATTTAAAGCATATGATACACACATAACATCCAATGCACATTGCTAAGTTCATTGTTCAAGTTCAAATCAGAAAATTATATCATGTACTACATATACTTATATGTAGGAGGTTATTTGCCTTGTACTTGTATATTTCCCTTATATGTATATTGACACATTTTACGACCAATTCATTGATGCTATGGCATTTTCATTTTCAGCATACTCTAGAATACATATTATGAGAAAGGAACACTAACAAATTACTTTTTTGATTCATAATTTGACCATAAATGCCAATGTAGTTAGAATATGGCTATATATTATAATGACTTACTCTCTTTCTCAATCATGGTCACAACACCAATTCACTTGATCAGATGAATCATCATCATATGATAGTCTAGGATGAGGTAGTAATTAGTTATTTTGGCATGGGATATAACTCATTTAGCACATCAGCATTTATAATACACATTCGATTTAGTTAATAATAGTTGTCATTTTGGATTTACAGCCTTAGATGTAAGTGTCAAGGTTCTAATTTGAATCATTTCCTTCAATTATAGTAAATTACAATTTTTAGCTCTAATGGACAACCTATAGGAACCAAGTTGTTGAGGCTAACTTTTTTCCATCCAACTTTCTATGCCTGGAGCCTAGGACATAGAGTGATGTCCTTGACTACACATAATGACTTAAATATAGATGTAACTTTCTTGTCTCAATTTGTTACCAATATTTTGGTTCATACTATGGAGCATATGTTGTTATTCTATTGTAGGCCAGTTTAGCTATTGGAGTAGCACAATCCATCTAGATTCATCACTATAGTTTTAATTAATAAAATGATTCCTTAGATTTATTGCAGGCCTAGAGAATGAGGTGAAAGGAAATGAGTGAGTATTATGATCTGATTCATTGTGCTTAATTAATCTAGCTATATATGTACTCCTAGATATTATTCAAGCCTCTTACCTATCTATATGTGGATGCACCATTCATACCAAGATCATTGCATCTTTACATAACAAAAGTGCACATATCAAAATTTTTGTTCTTGAAGATTGCAATATATATGGAAGCATACACATTTTCCCAAAATGAAATGTTGTACTTGTCAAGTTTCTTAAAATATTAGAGAGAGGGGAGGGGACCTTCAGTATGTGTTCTGGTCCTTCAAAGGTCAAATTTGCTAAAACAAAGTCAAATGGTTGAATTTGTAAGTCTTCTAATGCAAATTTCACTTGAGTGGGGTTAGTTTACATTTATACATAATTGTTATTCAGTTACTCATTTTAGTCTTTCAGAAAATGGACTAGATCTCAAAATTGATGAAAATAAGTATAATGATCAATAGGATCTGATATTAGTAAAAAAAATGGAGTAATTGAACAATTATTACCAAGCAACAATACTTTGCTACTAGATATTATAGGTTATCAAGGAGTTGCGGTAGGGAATCGTTAGAAGGGGAAGGTCAAAGGGTTTCAGTTTCTTGGATGAATTTTTTGGCCTGATTGAGGAGTGGTAGAGACTTGACCCAAGTTAGCATACATGTGCCCGACTCAGCAGGTAACCAACTTAATCAAATATGTTACTACAATAATTATTGTTTCAGCCCAAAAAATGGATTGGAAGCTCAACCAATGGGCGACGAGTCAACCATTCAAGTTAAGTTTGATTTATTTCATTAAACTATTTTGCTTGATGCCTGCCTTATAATAAGTGAGAGGTGAGAGGGTTTTATTTTAAAAAAATGTAATTTATATGATGACTTTTCCAAAATTGTCTCTATTTCAAAGCACATGAAATATGATTCATGATGGACTACATCAAGAATGCATTTAAGCTCTGATAAGATATTCAGTGAGAATAAGATCAATAGACATGATTTATTTATATGAAATTCTTTCATTTTCAATATGATATTGTTGAAACTAAGAAGTTCTTGTATGTTGCTTGGCTTTACTCCACAATCGTAGTGATTGGTGTGAGAACCAAACATACTATATGTCTACCACAATAGGGGAATCTGTGGTGGAATATAGAACCACATAGGTCACAACTTCAACTATATTAACTTTGTTTGTAGGCAGGATTCCAGTGACAATATAGTAGGATGATTATTGAGGTGGTGTGGCTGAATTGAGGCAAACTCCTCTATGATGCCCTAACAAGTCCTGCCTCAATATTCTTGTAGATTTAGGATGATCGAGTTCATCAAATTTTAGAAAGTTCTCATGTCAAGTTGTACATTTATTTGGGCTTAAATGTTTCTTCTGTTTTACATAGTTTGTCCCATGTAACACCTCTGAACCAAGGATGTGATTTGTTTGGTCAGCTCCTCCAATGGCAATCATGTGTTTCATATAATACAAAATCCTATAAATGAAATCTTTTGCTTTAGGTGTTAATCTCACATCCTGTGGAAATTTCATGTGGTAATCTTTCTAACCCACACACTTTGTATAATTTCTTGGTTTATGGCAATTCAATTGATTCTGGTTTTCAAGTTTTGGTTTTCTCATATCTGAAGTATCAATCCTTATGCTAGATGAGTTACTAGTGTCATTTTGTGCATAGGAAATAACACAAGATAACCTTTTCATGCAAAATAACATCTAAAATTGAGGAAACAAGATTGAGAATGAGGTTATATATCTCATTGTTTTAGTTATCTCCAACTGCACAATTTCAACATCCATCAATCATTTAAAAGTATCATGATGTATATTCTCATGTTCTAGTTTTGACTGAGAATACTAAACTGAATGTTCAAACTAGTGAACAACCAATACTTCTTTGCTTATGAATTTTTGGCACCCATCAGTGACTCAATATGGATTTTTTAAAATTGAAACAATTTAACAATTTCAAATGTAATTTTTGGTATACATTGGATATTATATATTCTATGACATTAGGTTTTCCATTAGTTAAGATTTTTTTTCTAGAGTATCTTCTTGACGATATTTATCTATCTTTCTTCCAATAATCCTTCTTTCAATTCTAGGGTAGCTACAATCCTATTACTTCATAGGTATTGTTGAAGGGCTTTCCATGTTTGTTACTACATATATTTTCACTATTATAGGTTTTGGAATGGACGTAAACCTTCCATATTAGTAGTACCTAAAAGTGAAATCTCATGAACTATATTCACACTACTCTATAAGGTGCTAGCTGCCTAGGGTTTGCGGCGACTGACTAAGCAAACAGTTGGGCGATTGACCTCCAAGCTTTACGGAGGGGGGATCCCCCTCCTCCTTGGTGCTCACTACGATGGCTGATGGGACCCAGTTGCATAAGGTGTCCCACAAAGCTTGGAACCAGGGTCTAGGTGGACCGAATGCATTCAAGGAACACAACTTTGAACCAACGAAGAAGAAGGATGGGAAGAGATTCGTCACCATAGACGATTGCACCTATGAAGCTATGGAAACGTCTTGGGAGCACAGTGTTATTCTCTATGTCATGGGCAAGTGTATGTACTATCTCCATCTTTTGGCTTGGATAAAGAGGGTCTAGAAGCCTAAAGGTGGCTTTGATCTCTTTTCTAAGCCTGAGCAATTCTTCCTTCTATGCTTAAACTGTGTCAAGGACAAGAAGAACATCATCAACACAGGTCCTCATTGGTTTGACATCAGACTTGTAGTTATGAAAGACTACAAAATGGGTGATGATCTCAAGAAGGATTTCTTCAGTTCAATCCCAATTTGGATTAATATACCCAACATGGGTAGGAACTGGTCCCCTCGGGCCATTGGCATCATTGTGAGCGGTGTTGGAAAGCTGTTGCACATTGATTACAAGTCAATAGGACAAGAGTCACTAGGTGATGCTCATTCTCTTGTGGAAATGGACACAGATGAGGAACCTCCTGGTGAAATCTAGGTCAACATGCACAATCATGACCCCACTACAGTTACCATCAATTATGAGCATGTTCCCAAATGATGCTCTGATTGTAGGGTCTTTGGTCATGACAAAAATGACTGTCCTTTGATGAAGATGACCACAGACACTAAAATCCAAGCCACTGCTTCTACTCGTGCTCCAACACAAGTTTGGAAGGTGGTGTCAAACATCAAGAAGAAGAGTATACCAATGTTGATGCTTATAAATATGTTATCACAATCAGCAATAGGTACGAGGAGCTAAACAACGATGGTGTTGATGAGTGGGTTCTCATTTCTGATGAACAAAATGTTGACGCTATGAAAGGTGTAGAAGAGGTGTCTAGAGGTGTCTAACACCACGTCTCCAGGCTCGAAGATCATTTAGGGATTCAAAGTGGGATGACATGATGCTATCCAGAGTTCCAGCCCAATTGATCCAACATAGAAGGAGATTGATGCTGACAAAGAGGATGATGAGTTGATCAGGATGCCTAAGTCCAGGAAGAGTAAAACTATAAGAGTGAGTGGGTCATGCAACACCGTTCAACTAGTAGGGGTCATTAATGACCATTCTTATGATTAACATCTGTGGTTCTGGGAAACCAAAAAATAAGAGGGAGGTTAGAAGATCTATCTTTGAAGCCCAAGCTAGACTAGCTATGCTCGTTGAAACCAAAATAAAAAGCTTCATGAAACATACTTCACCCAAGATATTCCCTAACGGATGGAAATGGTTGTCCAACCATGACAAGGATCTGAATGGTAGTATTTGTATTGGTTGGAATACTAATTCTTGGGATATTCTTTGTCTTGATTCTGATGATCAGCAGGTCACCATGGAATGCACCAATAAAAGGGGACTTGTCATCTCTATTATTGTCATTTACGCTCATAATATGCTCAACAACGCACCTCTTTATGGACAACTATGGAGAGGATTAGTTGTACTATCTTTGATCTATGGTTTGTGATTGGAGATTTCAACAACATTAGGAAAAGGGAAGAGAAGGAAGGTGGTTGGGAGGTACCAACTATTATACTCATCTCCTTCAACACTACAATTGGCAATTCTAGATTGACTGGACTTCCATCAGTGGGCAATGAAATCTTTACTTGGCACAATAGGCAGGGTATGGCTAAGAGAATAGCATGCAAACTTGATAGGTAATTTGTTAATGATGCATGGTTAGACAAATTCCTAGGCACTAAGGTGAAGTTTCTAACTTGTGAGTTTTCCGATCATTCGACAATAAACATTAATCTTAAGAAGCTTGCTAGGAAGAGGCACCCTTTCTATTTTCTCAATTTCTAGATGGTCTGGTCTGGATGCAAGGATATTATTGCTAAAGCTTGGCTCACTCAAAAACAAGGTAATCGTAATCCTCTTTTTTGTTTTTCTCAAAAACTCAAAGTAGTCAAGGCTGAACTCAAACTTTGGGCTAAGAAATACTGGCAGTGTAGTAGGTTGGATTGGATCTTTGATGGGGATCACAATACTAAACAAATCATTCTACTTTCAAGAAACATGATGTTATTAACTCCATTACTGAGATTTTTGACACCAATGACAATAGCTTGGTTGATGAAAAAAGTATTGCACAAGAATCTATTGATTTCTTTGAAGGCTTGTACAACCAAAATCAAGAGGACTATGACACCAATAATCTTGATCTTGATTGGCTCAAAAAAGTAAATAATGAAGATAATGATTATCTTTGTAAGCAACTTGATATGTAGGAACTTAAAGATGTGGTTTGGAGTATAGGGCCAAATAAAAGTCCTGGCCCAGATGGCTTCAATGGCTTCTTTTATAGAAGCAGTTGGGAGTTAATCAAAGATGATATATTTCTTGCTATTTCTTGGTGTTTTACTGGTGGTACATGGTCAGCAAAATTAACCATGTCCTTTTGGATCTTACTCCAAAGAAGGATATTGTATCTACTCTTGCAGATTACCACCCTATTTCTTGGTGCTCAATGCTCTATCAATTCATTACTAAAATTATGACCATAAGACTGGATATTATCATGCCCAAACTCATCTCCATCAATCGAGGTGCCTTCGTACATGGTAGAAGTATTGAGGACTTCTCGCTATTAGTTGTTGAATTCACCTTAAATTTCAACACGCAAAATAGCTTCCCATATGCCTGTGTAAAGCTTAACATTACCAAAGCCATCGATTCAGTTGGAGGAATTATCTTTGGCGCTGCTTGAGAGGTATGGGTTTAAGTGACACTTGGATACATTTGGTAAAGCAATGTGTCACCACACCTTCCTTCTCGCTTATTCTCAATGGGAGTGTTATTGGGTTCTTTAAAAGTGCAAATGGCCTACATCAGGGTGATCCTTTGTCCCCATTCTCTTTGTCATTGCCAAGGAGGGGCTCAGTAGGATGATTGACAAGTCTATGTCTTCAAGGCAAATCAAATCCTACTCAGTAAGATGAACAAAAGTCCTATCACACCTTTTATTTGTTGATGATGTGCTCATCTGCATTGAAGGCAGGAAGAACAAACTCAATAACTTGAAAGACCTCCTCCTTTCTTTTGATAAGATATCAGGAATGAAATGCAAACCCAACATGATGCATATCTATCTATCTAAATCATGCAAACATAAATCTGAGCTGGTGGACACTTTGGGCATCCAATGTGGTCATTGGCCAACCAAATATCTGGGATTTCCTATGGCAGGGGGCAACCTCAGGCATTAACATTTTCATGAATGTATGGACAAGCTCAAGGACATGATGAGCAGATGGCCATGCAAAAAAAATTCCATGGCAGGAAAAATCATACTTATCAAGCCTTACGCTATGGGACTGATAAACTACTGGTTACAAAAAAGAGAGGTTCCACACTCTATCCTACATCACATGGAAATCATGCTCATTGATTTCATTTGGTGCATCCCGATTCATTCAGCCACCTGGTCTCATCTTGCTTTTCCTAAAGCTGAAGGTGGCCTTGATGTGAAACTATTGACTAATCTAGTTGATTATCACACCATGAGAAGAGTCCGAAAGATGCTTTTTGGTGAGTCCGTATGGAGCTCTTGGATGAGGTTAAGATATGGTCCTGACCTCAGTATCATGCCCATGTGTATCAAAGGCTACTCAACATCTTGGAGTATAACGAACATTGTATGGCCTAACTTCATCAATCTTGATGATTCGGGCCTATGGGACCTCTGCCGATAGAGAAAAATTGAATACGATGTCTTCAGGAATCTATGGCTTCCTCATCATTAGCCAAAGTGGAGCCTAGCTACATACAGAGAGATCAAATCTATTCTACCTACCATGGAGAAAATTAGTAGATGGTCTCCTAATGTGGACACCCAATGTTGCCTATGCAAAAATGATAATGAAATAGATGAACATACTTTTAATAGCTTCTCATTATGGAGTTATCTCTGGGCCCGATCTCAACTCAAGCTGAACATCAGGTGCTCCTTTTCATTAGTCCAATGCCTATGTGATATCGGTAGGGTCAAGAAATCTCAAGCCATCCTAGAACTTTGGGTTCTCAGTGCGTGTGTTCATACCATCTTGTCTGAACACAATAGCAGGAAACATGGGGGTAAGGAGGTGGACTATGTGGACCTCTTCTCTACCATTGAAGCAAACATCAAGATGCTTTATAATTTGTATATAGCTAAGACCACTAGCATCCCTTCCAATATGATGAGAAATTGGAATATATGCTAGTGTTAAGCTTGTTATCTCTGTGGGTTAAATGTTTTCATTTAATTCTCTATAAATTGCACATTGTAATGTTTTCCCCAATTCTTTGGGTTTGGAATATATTTACCAAGATTTTCCAAAAAAATAAATAAAAGTGAAATCTCATGATACTCCCTAATGTATATTGAGCATCCTAGTGAATAGAGGCTGTTGGAAAGATTTTACATCTAGGTTCTTTGTTGACATTTATCTTTGCATATCTTTGTTCAATTCCATTCCCCACATACACAGTCCTACTAACCCCTCCCTTGTAGATTATCAACTCTGGTGATCAGACACATCACCAATTCATGTCTTACCAACTAATACATCATCATCCACCTCATATTACATTGACAGTTGGTACTACAATTTTATTTTCTAGTACATCAAAGTGATGGTTGTTACTTGGACAATCTCTTTTCCCATACCAAACATACTATGCAATTATAGTTTCTATAGTGATTGGTAGAATGCATCTTAGATGAATCCAATGATATTTATTTCCAATTCAAAGATACTAGAAATGATTTCTATGCATTTAAATTTAGAGGAAACAAAATTGTATCATCATGTGAGCTATCATAGGGTTGACCAGTTATTAGGTCTATTTTGATATGATTTTTTTTTCAGACTAATAGGACTAGTTCATTGCATAGATTACATATACATTAAACCAAAATGTGAGAAAATATCAAACAAACATGAAATTGAACCATTTTCTAGCTAGAATCAATCTATTGATGCCTCACACTTGAAATATTAGAGCATGTTTGAAAATAATCAATCCATAGTTCAAACATCAAAATATAGACACTTTCCACTGTCAATCTATTTCATTCAAGCCATCAAGTTATTTTTGGAAATGAACCAATGTAGTTTACTCATGTCGGTTACCATTATAGATATTACTTTCAACCAATTTCCTCAGGAGCCAATCTGGAGTCTGCAATTGCAACTTGCATGGGATACCAATCTGATGTAACATGTTTCTCCTATCACCTAATGTGAACTAGTTAAGATTGGCTAGAAACAAAATTTTTGGTTCTTTTATTATCTTTCCTAAATAACATCAATTATTATAAGTTTTGTTTCATTATCTACTTATGTCCTTTCCTCACTGTGATTTATAAAGCAATGAAAATAGGTGCTCCCATAGATATGGAGTGCATATAGTTTGGTGTAATCTCATTACACTGCTTTTATAGAAACGAAAGGTTATTGTGATTACAAAAATTGTAATAATACTAGTCTATTTGACTTACGTTTATATGGCACATACAAATATCCTTGTAGTTCTCTGGAACTCATGCCCTTGTTCACATTAGTTGACGATATTAAGGTGAACAACAGGAGGTTCATTCCTTAGTAGAGAGAGACATTTTAAGGTGTCACATTAACATAAATCATAGATTATTTAACCACATGAGTCAGGATTCTCCACATCATCAAGAATCCATCACATTTTTGGCGGTCTGTCATCTCAAATTCTACCTTTCAGTTTACTTTGACAATAGTTAAAGACTTCATGTAGACATATTAATCAAAGCATTTTCTAGTATCGATCTTTATTCGATTGCATTTTGTGAAGATTTAAATTAGTCTATTTATATCTACTAAAATAATTTATGTCATTCTATTTCATGTCCTACTAATTGACTTAAATCATGGCATAGTACATGTCTTGTTGAATATATTCAATGTTGGTTCATCATAGGGCTGTAGTAAAATAACTCATAATCGGGTATAGGGTGGCTTGATTGACAAAAACTCTTTTTTCCTAACATTGATGAGATATGCACTTCATGAAACTTTGTAGCTTGACTTACTCTGTTTTCCTCAATGGCTTGGGTCATCTAAACTTGGTAAATGATCTATCTTCTGAGTAGGAAGATTGATAGATACATATGCTTAATGTGATCTACATTTGTATGGCCCAAGGTATTTACTCTCTGGATTATATATGTTTTGATTTTCTTAAGTGGTTATGTAGTCTTCTACATGAAATTCCTTAGATATGCTCACATTTCATGTTGAGCTACTGAAATACTACTCATGTTTGCTAATTTTCTTGATTTAGGTCTTGTCCATTTTGTAGATCCTTTGGAGATTTGACCAACCGATTAGGAATGGACTACTATCCAATTTCTTGAGTATTGACTTTAATTTTCAAAATTTTACTTGTATGTGCTCTTTTAAGATAGTTATTATTAGTTTACTAACTTCATTGCACTAACATTGAATTGTCTAGGAAAGTTTCTTCATCAGTTAGGTGAGCACTACAATTGTGCAAACGTTTTGCATCCTATCAATCTAGGACTCATATAAACAATAAGAGATCCTTAAGTAATGTTGTATCTAGAGTCTCTGATATAGGAAATTTTGTACATAATAGACTAAAAGGACGGTCATATAAGCATGGCATGGGCACTATATTGAAGGTAAGCATTCATATAAATAATATATTTCATTATGTCTAAACAAGTGCTCTTTATTGATCTTTTAGAATCGATTTTGCACATTGTAATTGCACCAGATCATGATTAAAAATACATAAATCCTTTGGACCTATATGAAATATATGAAAAACTATGTTTTGTATGTCCTGCTAGTTCAGTAGAATGAAAATTTCAACTTTTTTGTTGTTGGTATTGGGGTTCAGGGAGGTAAATCTATTTTCTATATATACTCGGATAATGTCCCTGTTACGACCCCACCTCCCGATAACCCCCAATTAAGGGAGACCGAGAGGTTGAAGCCGCACCCATGACTTCCGGATCAAAGGTTCGACAATTAACCAAGAATAATTATCAAATTTTAACATACTATACTGAAAGCTGTAAGAAAATAAATTTTTGCATACCTTTTTGAAAACTTGGATCTCTAAACTTCTATCCGCATAGATACTAATCTATCTAATCCTCCTTTACACTTTAATTCTCATTTAGTACCACATGTGCCACTTTACTGTTTGTTCTTTACAATGTACCTAAAACGCCGACAAACAAAACGTCGGTCAGCTGAAGCTGGTATGTGGGGGAAACAATAATTATGTAAATATGTTAACAATGTAATCATTCAATTAATCATTTAACAACCAAGATTACATTTTAAGCCATACAACTCAATCCATACATATTCTCAAACTCTGGGTTGTCCCTGCAGTGGACATGGATACCACCTCTCTTTTAGGTAATAGAGTCGCATGGCACTACCCGAAGATAGCCCAATATCTAACTCAATGTGACTTGATGATCCTACCTCAATGGTAGCCATGTACTAAGTCATCCATAGACCTGATGGACCTACCCAATAGGTAGCCATGTACTAGGTCATCCATGGACCTGATGGACCTACCCAATAGGTAGCCATGTACTAGGTCTTTCTCTAACTTGATGGACCTACCCATAGGCAGCCATGTACTAGGTTAGCTATAATGCCACAGAGAGAACCATGATCTGATTTTGTAGGCATATATCCTTTGTGATAGTCATAGCCACATTATAGTTTGCAATATGAACATCCAAACAGTTTAGTTGCATTCAATGCGATTAAACATCCGGAAATCCATCGGAAAACTAAAGCGGTTATTCATAATTAACCACATACCTGATTTAATGATTTCACAAGTATTAAGTAATTCCATCCAAGAAGCAATCCAAGCAAGCAATTCAATAACCACATAATTCCTGAAAAGAATATGTACTCTATTTATTACACACTTTATCAAGAATCTACTTTATTGACTTGGATTCTCTTTCTAGGGTTTCTAATCTGCATTAAGATTTCATTAATATTCATTAGGGTTTCTTAGATCAATTTCTCAAACTTTATCCATTTTAGGTCAACAAACCCTAAAACATCCTTTTCCATTTTTAGGAACCTTAATTGCTCAACTATTCATTTTAATAGTCTTTTATTGACTTAGGATCATCACATCCCTATTTATTCATGGATTTGCACCATTAAAACAATCAAAAGACATATTCATCTTAATTAGGGTTTTCAAGCTCATTAGTGCATAATCATGCACGAAACCCTAAATTAAACCAATTATATAAAAATATCATCTTTTTAGATCCTATTTTCATATTTATCAACAACAGGTTAAAATCATCCTTTGAACAACATTAAATCCATCTATCATCAAATCTAAGGGTTTTTCATTAATTAAAACACTAAAGATGATAACTTTATGTACTTTTCCAACTTCAAGCATATAAACTCTAAATTAGACTAATCATATGCAAAGTTCTTCCTTTTTGAACATAATGAACCTTTTTACATTTAATAGGTTAACATCAACTCTAATGATCCATTAAACCCTATTAAACTCATTAAGCATATCAAAATAGGGTTTCTTAATCTTTAATTCATGAAAAATGATGATTTACACTACTTTTCGCATGGCAAGAGGAATTAGCTTCTAAACATATTTTTATTAGATTCCTCTCGTTCTGAGGATAAATTTTCATATAAGATTCATCTCAATCCGAGTTTCCTAGAATTAGTTATGATTTTAGCAAAATCTTACTTACTTAGCCAATGGAGGAGTGCCACGTGTCTTCGTCCATGCAACGTTAGCTTGCCAATTCGGGAAACATAACGATTTGAATATCTTGCCCCTGCATAAGTGGACGCTCCTTCACACCCCAGAGGGGTATTTCCGTCCACGCGTCTCAACTCTTCTCCTTTCTCGCGCTAACCGAGCGCTGCCGTTCTGTTTGCGCTGGGCGCGACTTCCCTGCTCCTCCTCTGACTCCACCGGTTTCCAAGGAGTATCCCCTGCCTCCGGTGAGCCCTCGCGCAGGCGAAGAACCCTCAAGCATGTAGTCAGTTGGCCAAGATCAAGGCCAGCAGGCCTGCCACCATGGCCATTCTGCAGCTAACCTGTAGCCTTCTTGCAAGCGTCGTGCAGGCGAGAGAAGTCAAGAAAATGATTGCCCAGACCTATCCAACATCGTGAAGGCATTGCAAACCCTCAAACAAATCCTGAGGTCACGTCACCCTCTTCCGATTAAGGTTTAAGGAAGAAGAAGATAGAGAAGAGAGAGGAATGCATGGGTTTTCTTCTTTTAATTCGAATTAGGGGATCTACCCCTTTTATAGTGGAGGATATCCTCGCCCTAAGAGGCCCGTCTAAGAGGGAACAAGTCCCATCCCATTAGGAATATATTTCCTTCATTAAGAAACTAGTTTCTCTCTCTCTCTCTCTTAATTCCTTGATATTCCTCCTTCTTTTAATATTAGGATTTCGAAAAATATATCGTTTATCTTCTTTGTTCTTGCCTTATCATTTATTGGAACAAAATCATGTTTCCTTTTAATAGAAAATACCACCTTTTTTAAAAACAACACAAAATTCATTAATAATGTATCACATTATCCTCTTATTTTGCCTTTTTAGTATTTTCTCTTTCTTTCCTCTTTATTGGGACTCCTTGGATCCCAAGACACTCCATTATTTCGAAATTCTTTTTATTGGATAATTGTTATCCTTCTAGATGCATCATTATGCATTATTTCACATTATCTTGTTTATTTCTCATTTAAAATATCTCTTTTTGAGGATTTCTCTTTATTTCTCTTTTATTTTCCTCATTGGCATTCCTTTTATCATTAGAAATCTCATGGATACGAAATTTCCCCAAGAAAACTCATTTATGCATCTTTCCACTCATTTTCCACATTTTATCATTATTTTCAATTTATTTCTTGATAAAGAAATACTTAATTAACATTTTCTTTTCTCATTGCTTTCTTTTTTTGCAACCTTGGACTCCTTGGTACCCAAGGAACCCAACAGGAATGAAATTCTCTTTGGATTTGCCTTCTAGAGGTTTCCACATTATTATTTTCTAATGAATTCAATTATCCATTTACTAATTGAATTTCCTTGTTATTGGGCCCAATAGCCAATAAAGCCCACAACACAAACATCAAGGCTATTGTAAACAAAATCCATGTATTCAAAACAGATTATACCATTCTTTGTTCAATTATCCTTAATATGAGAAATTATTTTTCTCACCAATGAACCCAAAAAATTGGGGTTGTAACATCCTTCCCCTCTTATAGGAATTTTGTCCTCAAAATTCAACCAAGCAAACAAACATTCAATTCAGGATAAGACTTTCCATGTCCATCATTGGCCCCTATGTGGCTTTGGCGTACTCATGGCGTTTCCAAAGAACCTTTATCATCACATATTCTTTTCTCTGAGTTCTTTCATCCTGGCGTCTATATACTACACAGGTCACTCAGACCATTTCAGCCTCCTTTGGGGCTCACTAGGTTCATTGCTCAGCACATGGTCGGGGTACCTCACATAGTGCTCTAAACTGGACACATGGAAATCATCACACATTACGTTATCCTAAGGGGTAAGTTCAAACTTAACCTTCTCCACCAAACCATATCAAAAGAACCCATGCATCAGGGACTCATCTCTCTTAGCTATAACTTATAGGGGTCGGATTTTCACATATTCTTCCACAGTAACTTGTATGTTAGTCTACTTTGCATTTGCTCACGACTCTCATCGTCTCTAGGCTCCTTTCAGCCCTTACACAAACAAAGTGACTTAATCTACACGCACTGTGGTCCCTTTTCTAACCATCATGTGGCCCTTTTCTAACCATCATGTGGTCCTTTCACCAACATCACCTTACTGAAGTGGTGACCGACACAACCTCCCTTATAGAGCTACTTATAAAACCCGATACTGGCTATGGTGGTCATTGTCACATCTTCCATAGGACAAAAATTGTCTCTAGATATCACCCTGAACGAGCACACATGCCCTCATCAGACCCTTTAGTCTGGATCATACTAACCATAGTTAGGGGTGATAAACTATACTAACATTGAGTTCTTCATGCACCTACTTCCATCTTTTAGAAGGAAACCTTTATGTCAAACTCAAGAACCTTTGAACTCGCTTCAAGGTGTAGTTGAACCATCTCTCTCATGGGTAGTTCAACTAGATTTGTCCCTTAACAGAACTCTTTCTTTCTCATGTCATCTAGGTAAGGCGACCTACCATAACCCATATTGCGTATCGACCTTTCTTGGTCAAGGGGAGACTTATCATAACATCTATAGTGATGAACTCCCATTCCCTCTCAGGGACTCTTTTGTCCTCTATATCGATACACTGGGTTACTGGGGTTCGTCCTTTACCTCTTGGCTTGCATGGCCATAAACCACATGAAACTACATCTTAAGCATCCAGTGCTATTGCCATTTTCCACGTTGTATGGTGATCTTCAATCTTGATTTCCTGTATGTCATTATTCTTCAAGATCAATACCTCAAAAACCCTAAACCATTTTATCGGAGTTCATTACTTTCTTTTCCAAAGAAGTGCACTTGCGGTTCTACCACCATCCTTTCATCGTATCAAGGACTAGACTGGCTAACCAAACAACCATTAACTTTTCAACGTATCTTGTTACATCTGAGTGTTATCCAAACACCTCTCCTTTCCAAACTTAGGGTTAGACAAACAACCTCTTCTAGTCTTCTAGTCAAACAAGTCAGATGTATCTCAACCAGAGCATCCATTACTACTTCACATCCTTAGGTATTAGGTAACATTGAAAACATACACTTCCATGTATTCCACTTATCATCTCATCTCAAACTCTAAGTCTAAATTCATTGAGAACACTTTTGAGCTCATTTTCCTAGAAATCAAACTCAACCTTGTATAACTTGTATGTTCTTCATAGCTCATGATAAAAACTTCCTCATAAGGTGACTACCTCATTCCTCTTAGTGTTTACAAACCATCCATGTATCATTTGCTTTACCAGGGTAGGTTATCTTCTCTATCCCCATTCCTTGTGGCAATGTTCCAACCTACATCATCTCTAATCCGTGGTGTATGGCATGCGTAATGTCCTATCTCTCACTCCCATAACAAGAGGAAATAAGCATTTGGCCTCAGTCCAAATACAGAGTTCTTCCTGTTCCAAGAGTAGAGATGGTACATCCCACCTTGCCAATACACCTTTACATCTAAGTTGCAACGTGCCACATATGTCTCTTCATCACAAACATCATGATATCAAACTAGTCTTGAACCTACTGAGGTTTATACACATCCTGTGGTCATCTCCTCTAGGTCTATAGGGTGCCGACACTTTTGGGGTCATCCCTCTTCCCTCATGCATCAAGAGAGTGCCCTACTCATCTGCCCTTTGGGTCCCATGAGTTCATGAAGGGGATCAATCTCCTAACCCATGGCCCTCAAACAATGATATTTGTAACCTCCCGACCCTATGGTCATGTGCATTTGGGGAATTAGCAACTCCTATTTTCATCGGTCTTATCCCTAGCTGACCCTAGGATAGACTTAGGATTCTCCATTATAGTGCATGTTCACTTAGAACCTTACCCAAGTCTTCATCATCTCTCTTTCTGCATTCAAGGACTGACTTTCATCCTTTCATAGGGATCATGGCAACCTACCTACCTTGGTCAAGCCCCATATCGGTTACCTCCATGGTAACACATTCATATGCAAATAGAGATGGATATCTATGAGTCAACAGGTTCATTCTCATATCATGTACTTTTCACTTAACTTCTTAAGATCCTGTGAGACCTCTTCAGGTTACCTTAAACCAACAAAACTGTTATACACCTTACCAAAGGGGTCCCTCTCCCAGGATGGGAGGAAACTATCTCTTGTCAACAAGGTCACAAAAGCTCTTAGGTCCAGGGTTTACATCCACATGATCCTACTTAACCCCAGCAAGCTATTAAGGCACAAGCAGATCACCTATCGTACCATGCTAGGTCATACTTATCCTCTTTCCTCGATGCTGGATCAAGATCATACTTTTCTTTATCATCAACCTAGTCGTGAGGGGTTCATCAAACATACCTTAAACTTAAGAGGCTTCCCTTTTCCTTTATACATGAGGTGTACCATGCTCGAAACTATGGCAACTTAACTTTCATCATGAGCATTAGGTACACTACTTCCCCTCTTAGGCCTAGGAACCCTAGGTTTACTTGTAGGTGTCCAACTACATGCTCTATCTCTTAACCATGTATCAAGCTGGCAAAAAGCATAACGTGCACTTCATGTCATCCTTCAACTCGAGCAAAACTTATAGTTGGATCCTTCTCAAGGACAAACCATAAAGTACAAGGCCTCATAACCTGTTACAAATCCACTTTAGGGTATACAGAACATCTTCTTCCTACCTCACAAGGTAGACACCTATACCGTAGGCACATAGGTACCAGCATCTTCATCTTTTCTCTCTAGGGTTTGGTCCATCTAAAGACAACCAAGATATCATCAAATTCCAGGGATCGATCATGAGGCAACCATTATCATCCATTGTTCCTCATATCTCAGGGTTTTAGGCTTCCAACCTCCTTGCTGGGTTTCCTACCCTCTCTAGAGCTATCCCCACATCCAACCTCACCATTAGAGGTCATCTCTTCATGAAGGATCAACCTCAAAGGCATGCCCTACATGGGTGAAGCCTAGGTTTGAACTTATGTTTGCTCAAGATCATCCATAACCCTTTATGCTCCATCATAATTCCTTATCCAGGGTTTCATCCTACTGTCAGCATTATGTCGCCCTAGGTTCCAGCTATGCCCTACTTGCACAAGCCCATAGGGTTTCTATGGTCCTTCACTAACATCATCATCTAAGGAGCTATTCTTTACCCTAACATGCACTACCCTTCCCAGGGTTGGGTTGCCAAAGGTGCTAGGTCACCCATGGATCCTATGGCATCCCAAAGGCATGTCCTTTCAAACACCTGGTCCAACTCATCTCTCTCTAACCTTCACTTAGGGTTAGGGTTAGCATCATCTTCAGAGGATGTGCCAGGTCTCTACTTGCAATGGAGATCTCTATCTCCAAGTCTAACTTGTCCTCCTGACAAGAAGGTCCAGCCTCAGGTCTCTTATGAGGACATGACAACTTATGTCATACGACCTAAGCATGTATCTATTCTTTAGTTTCCGCTTAATCTATTAAGCTTATGTCCATGACATCTTATTTACATTCCTTTCATTAATTTGGTGGAGGATTCCTTAAACCTTATTATCCTTACCCATACCTCAAGAGGGTGAGGAGAAGAAAGAAAAACCTAATCCTTTAGGTCCTTATCAGAATTTTATGGTGAGAAGGGATGAATAAGATGAGAAGTCCTAAAGGTATCTTATTTCGATTCATACCCTAAGACTTTGGCCAGGCAGTCAAATGGATCCGGGAGTCCTCGTATTCCGACTAGCGGTGTGGAGGAAAATATTGCCAGCCCCCAATCGTGATCCTTTTCTAGACACCTCCGTCTTTCGGATAATCCTCTAATAACTCCCTCAGGTTCTATGGAGTTTGTAAAATTTAATAATTATTAATGGTTAAATGAAGAACCTACGCTCTGATACCAAATGTTACGACCCCACCTCCCGATAACCCCCAATTAAGGGAGACCGAGAGGTCGAAGCCGCACCCATGACTTTCAGATCAAAGGTTCGGCAATTAACCAAGAATAATTATCAAATTTTAACATACTATACTGAAAGCTGTAAGAAAATAAATTTTTGCATACCTTTTTGAAAACTTGGATCTCTAAACTTCTATCCACACAGATACTAATCTATCTAATCCTCCTTTGCACTTTAATTCTCATTTAGTACCACATGTGCCACTTTATTGTTTGTTCTTTACAATGTACCTAAAATGCCGACAAACAAAACGTCAGTCATCCGAAGCTGGTATGTGGGGGAAACAATAATCATGTAAATATGTTAACAATGTAATCATTCAATTAATCATTTAACAACCAAGATTACATTTGAAGCCATACAACTCAGTCCATACATATTCTCAAACTCTGGGCTGTCCCTGCAGTGGACATGGATACCGCCTCTCTTTTAGGTAATAGAATCACATGGCACTACCTGAAGATAGCCCAATATCTAACTCAATGTGACTTGATGGTCCTACCTCAATGGTAGCCATGTACTAAGTCATCCATAGACCTGATGGACCTACCCAATAGGTAGCCATGTACTAGGTCATCCATAGACCTGATGGACCTACCCAATAGGTAGCCATGTACTAGGTCTTTCTCTAACCTGATGGACCTACCCATAGGCAGCCATGTACTAGGTTAGCTATAATGCCACAAAGAGAACCATGATCTGAGTTTGTAGGCATATATCTTTTGTGATAGTCATAGACACATTATAGTTTGCAATATGAACATCCAAACAGTTTAGTTGCATTCAATGTGATTAAACATCCAAAAATCCATCGGAAAACTAAAGTGGTTATTCATAATTAACCACATACCTGATTTGATGATTTCACAAGTATTAAGTAATTCCATCCAAGAAAGAAATCCAAGCAAGCAATTCAATAACCACATAATTCCTAAAAAGAATGTGTACTCTATTTATTACACACTTTATCAAGAATCTACTTTATTGACTTGGATTCTCTTTCTAGGGTTTCTAATCCGCATTAAGATTTCATTAATATTCATTAGGGTTTCTTAGATCAATTTCTCAAACTTTATCCATTTTAGGTCAACAAACCCTAAAACATCCTTTTCCATTTTTAGGAACCTTAATTGCTCAACTATTCATTTTAACAGTCTTTTATTGACTTAGGATCATCACATCCCTATTTATTCATGTATTTGCACCATTAAAACAATCAAAAGACATATTCATCTAAATTAGGGTTTTCAAGCTCATTAGTGCATAATCATGCACGGAACCCTAAATTAAACCAATTATATAAAAAGATCATCTTTTTAGATCCTATTTTCATATTTATCAACAACAGGTTAAAATCATCCTTTGAACAACATTAAATCCATCTATCATCAAATCTAAGGGTTTTTCATTAATTAAAACACTAAAGATGATAACTTTATGTACTTTTCCAACTTCAAGCATATAAACTCTAAATTAGACTAATCATATGCAAAGTTCTTCCTTTTTGAACATAATGTACCTTTTTACATTTAACAGGTTAACATCAACTCTAATGATCCATTAAACCCTATTAAACTCATTAAGCATATCAAAATAGGGTTTCTTAATCTTTAATTCATGAAAAATGATGATTTACACTACTTTTCGCATAGAAAGAGGAATTATCTTCTAAACATATTTTTATTGGATTCCTCTCGTTCTGAGGATAAATGTTCATATAAGATTCATCTCAATCCGAGTTTCCTAGAATTAGTTATGATTTTAGCAAAATCTTACTTACTTAGCCAATGGAGGAGTGCCACGTGTCTTCGTCCATGCAACGTTAGCTTGCCAATTCGGGAAACATAATGATTTGACTATCTTGCCCCTGCGTAAGTGGACGCTCCTTCACAACCCATAGGGGTATTTCCGTCCCCGCGTCTCAACTCTTCTCCTTCCTCGCGCTAACCTAGCGCTGCCATTCTGTTTGCGCTGGGCGCGACTTCCCTGCTCCTCCTCCGACTTCGCCGGTCGCCAAGGAGTATCCCCTGCCTCCGGTGAGCCCTCGCACAAGCGAAGAACCCTCAAGCACGTATTCGGTTGGCTAGGATCAAGGCCAGAAGGCCTGCCACCATGGCCGTTCTGCAACCTTCTTGCAGGCGTCGTGCAGGCGAGAGAAGTCAAGAAAACGATTGCCCAAACCTATCCAACATCGTGAAGGCATTGCAAACCCTCAAACAACTCCTGAGGTAGCGCCACCCTCTTTCGGTTAAGGTTTAAGGAAGAAGAAGATAGAGAAGACAGAGGAATACATGGGTTTTCTTATTTTAATTCGAATCAGGGGATCTACCCCTTTTATAGAGGAGGATATCCTCGCCCTAAGAGGCCCGTCTAAGAGGGAACAAGTCCCCTCCCATTAGGAATATATTTCCTTCATTAAGAAGCTAGTTTCTCTCTCTCTCTTAATTCCTTGATATTCCTCCTTCTTTTGATATTAGGATTTCAAAAAATATATCGTTTATCTTCTTTGTTCTTGCCTTATCATTTATTGGCACAAAATCATGTTTCCTTTTAATAGAAAATACCACCTTTTTTAAAAACAACACAAAATTCATTAATAATGTATCACATTATCCTCTTATTTTGCCTTTTTAGTATTTTCTCTTTCTTTCCTCTTTATTGGGACTCCTTGTATCCCAAGACGCTCCATTATTTCGAAATTCTTTTTATTGGATACTTATTCTCCTTCTAGATGCATCATTATGCATTATTTCACATTATCTTGTTTAATTCTCATTTAAAATATCTCTTTTTGAGGATTTCTCTTTATTTCTCTTTTATTTTCCTCATTGGCATTCCTTTTTTCATTAGAAATCTCATGGATACGAAATTTCCCCAAGAAAACTCATTTATGCCTCTTTCCACTCATTTCCACATTTTATCATTATTTTCAATTTATTTCTTAATAAAGAAATACTTAATTAACATTTTCTTTTCTCATTGCTTTCTTTTTTTTACAACCTTGGACTCCTTGGTACCCAAGGAACCCAAGAGGCACGAAATTCTCTTTGGATTTGCCTTCTAGAGGTTTCCACATTATTCTTTTCTTAAGAATTCAATTATCCATTTACTAATTGAATTTCCTGGTTATTTCCTTGTTATTTCCTTGTTATTGGGCCCAATAGCCAATAAAGCCCACAACACAAACATCAAGGCTATTTTAAACAAAATCCATGTATTCAAAACAGATTATACCATTCTTTGTTCAATTATCCTTAATATGAGAAATTGTTTTTCTCACCAATGAACCCAAAAAATTGGGGTTGTAACAGTCTCGCTTCTACTAAACATAATAAACTGATGACCAATCTACATAAGTGGCAAATTCCTTTTGAGTTCATTATTCCTTTTGACAAGTATAATGATTCCCTCAAGCAATCACACCTTTGGAAGGAGATCTATAATGAAATTTGAAAGCGATGAATCCCAAACCTGTGGTATGAAAATAAATATTATCATCTTGTCATCTAGTTCTCCAAATGTTATTCATGGATTATAGTTTTAAACATATTCTATCTTTCTTATGTTATGTCAACTCATTATTGTTGTTGGTTTTCTGGGAGTAATTTTGGAACTAGTGATGGTAATCCAAAAAAGTGAAGTGACTCAAAATGAGATGAATCAAAAGGTGAAAGTATTTTATTTCTAGGTATGGTTATACTACCTCAATGTTTATGTGTTCCTCTCATCAAAACCATGAAAAAAGTAATATAAAAACATCTTTTAATATCCATCCAATGTTGTTCAAATAGCCCTTCTTCCCATTAATAAAAGCATTGTTGAACTTGGATCAAAGGGTTTTCTTATGCATGTAATGTTTTTCTATCCTTTTTGGTAGTTGAATATAGGTTGCATAGGTGTCTAATCAGAGTCATGTTCTTGTTGCAAGTTGTCTAGAACACTGCACCTATATACATGTAGTGAGTAGCATCCATTTTACTACATTGTCCATTTTGCCAAGCAAGAAAATGACCAGGTTCTATTTCACCATAATAAGCAGGTTTACAGGCTCTTCCAAACACTATCAAACTGAGAATGCATGGGTTTACAACTGAATCTATGTGAGTGCACTAACATTAGATCTCTCACTTCTTGCTTTCTAATAATTTGCAACAACATAATGAGGTTCTCTTCAATCCCCATCACACTCATCCAATGTTTATGTGTTCAAAGCTTCTTTGTTGGACTTCAAGTCACATGCTTTCTAAAATTCTACACAGATTGATCGAGCATAACATGAACAAAGTGGCTAAGATGCTGTAGGAGGTCACCAATTGCTGATTACATCAAAGCTATGAAGGATGGATCCTTGTATTGACTATAAGATGGTGTCATAAAAATAGATGAAAATCGATGCTATTTGTAGTGAAGTTTTTTTTATTTTTTATGTACAATGTGTAATAGGGGAAATGTATATGTCTACTCCATGTACACTTGTTGTTTTAAAATAAATAAAAATATGATTTTTGGTATGTAAGTAAAGCTTGATCTAATTACTCATGTATTGACAAATTACAAATATATGCATATTCTAACTGCATATATGTATGTGTAATAAATGGTTTATATGCAGCTAGATGTAAAATCTAACTACATAAATCTATGTGTAATAAATGGTAGAACATATGTAGCTATATGTATGATCTAACTACAAATATAAATGTGTAGTAACTGTTGATTTTCCCTACACATTAACTACACATAAAATGTAGTAAATCTATATTTTTTCTACATACTGACTACATATGCAATTGTAGTTATACAATTAGCTAAAGTTACAACTACATCTAAATATGTAAAGACAATATCTAGCTACATTCCTCACTACATATGTATTTGTAGCTAAAGGATCATTTAACTACATATTTAAAAAATGTAGTTAAAGCCTTTAGCTATACGAGCATATACTACAATTTGTATATGTAAAGAAAAATGTAGCTAAATCCTTTAGCTACAAAATATTGAGTTTTTGCAACATTTCTTTTTGTAGTTAAAGACCATTTGTTTTGTAGTGTAAAATCTCAGTACAAAAATTATCCCAAACCATCAACCATAATGACCCTTACTTGCTTATCTTTCTATCTTACTCATCAATTTAAAACATTGCTAAGAAATCTTATAATAACATGATTCTCAAACTTTCTCAAGGACCTAGTCCATGAATGACAACTATTTGAGCAATATAACTCTATTCGAGCATATGAACTTACATAATGATGGGGGGGGGGAGAATCTTGCTTGTATACTTTAACATTAAAATCTTAGAACATTAAACTACATAATCCACAAAAGTCTTATCTAAGAGACATGTAAAATAATAAGCTTAAAATATGAGTACTCATGGGCATGAACCACTTACCTCTTGTATTGAGGGTATCTTTAAGGAAGGCTTGATTCCAAGTTCCATGACTTTTAATAACCTAGACATCATTATAATTCTATCAGTCCAAGTGTATGTTCCCTCTTTCTATTTCTAAATCTCAAAACCCAATCTTCCTAACTTTATATACCAGCTCAAGGTTCTTATTTAGACTAAACATAACTTTAATCTAAAACACCATAAAATCATGGCATTAAAACTAAATAAAAACTCTTATTATATCATTACTATAATTTTTATGCTCAAATAAGACATAAATCATCGTATGCACTAATATGAACATATACTTCATATAATGAGAATAATTCTCAAACATACTCACATATTCTAAACTTACTGACTCAATTGGGAAATCAAAGTAGAATACCACCACGTTACCAATATCAAGCCTAATTAGGTATACATATATCACTTATTATGTTAAGATAATTATCTATTATTCTTACGTAATGGCCACTCAAGTCCAAAACTAAATGATAATATAATAACAAAAGAAACTCCATCAAATCTCCATAATTGTGATCATACGATGTAGTAAGATAATGTATTAAAACATCACGTCATTTCATAATCAAATCATATATGGGTGAAATACCCAAAAAATTGTTATTAGGGTTTGCATCAAAACATGGATTCAAAATAGATTCAACAAGATCAGGACTCAAAATTATGTTAAACACGTCAAAATACCCTTACTCTAAAATTTTCATTAATTTTAGAAGTCATTAGCTATTCTAAATGTCCAAAACTATAAAATCTGATAGAGAGTAGTAATAAAATTAGAATAAATACTATATCTCAAGAAAGCCCTTCAAAATGATTTTTATAATATAGTAGACATTCAGAGCTTTCCATAGACACCCTACTTGTCCAAAATGGATGCCTAGATTGATAGATACAAATGATTGAATATTACCTTTTTATCGATACATACCCATCATCCATCTATGATCCAAGGACCTTGATAGCTCCTGGTATAGCCAAGCTAGGCTTCCATTGAGGAGTGAGGACAAGGATCCTGGGTTGGATCCATCTACTGTGTGTGTGCCCCTTTCTTTTCCTACCCCACGATCCCCTGTTCTAAAACCAGCAACAGGGTAGGACGGCGTCGACCACCAGTTTTTGTTCCACACCCTCTCCGCGCAAGATCTAGTAACCCACGGCTTCGAAAGGACTTCTATGGTATTGAAGGCCCATCCTCGTCATCGGTAATGGGTTTGGGTGCAAAACCCCAACCACCACCCCTTCCAGCTTCCGCCAGGCGGCGCTCCTCTTTCTTTTTCTTCCAAACCATCAATCTTTGTTCGAGTTCGGTCTAAAACCTTAGGGTTGGGTCCTCTTCACCGCTACGATTCCACCATCAGGTCAATATATAGCCTCATCCTTTGATATCGCTTGAGCGGGGGTTCTATCCGTGTTCTGTGTCAGTGCTTCCTCCAGTCCGTGAGGGATTCTCCGTGCTATATTTTTTCTTCTTCTTCTTCTTCTTTTGTTAAAAGTCCAAAACAAAGAAATATTTATATAGACCAGCGCATAGTTCCACATGACATCAAATTTTGGTATAAACATTGTATTATCATAATCTTTACATGAGAAAGATCTTAGGTCAAAAGTAACTTCATAGATACCCCAAATATGTCTTTTCTATAAATAAAAGATAAATACTAACTTAATTATCTAGGCCACTACATATCTTAAAATCATTTGAAATTTCTCCCAGCAACTTATATTTTAATTTTACTTTTAAGGAAAATATATCGAGTGTTTATTATGACAACATAATACTCCATACCTAAATTTGTACTCCCAAGGACCCATGTGAAAACCTTAAATGGTCTTATTGGGCTAAAATTCGTTTCTAGGGCCAATGGCCCATTTCTTGGTCTCACAAAGGGTCCATAAGTTTAATAATATTCTTATTTATGAGACTAGTTCTTGAACCAATAGTATTCGCCATTCAAAATTTTCTTATGATACATTAGGTCATCGTTACTTTACTTCCTTAATAATGAAACCGAAGTTCGTCTAGAGTTCAAACCATTAATTGTTTTCATCATACTAGACATTTGTCACATTATTGTTCATAGGAATAATTCATTTGTATTCATCTACATCCGACTGTAATCATACACATTTAAATTATTTTTTTTAGGAAAAGGCATGGCATATATTAAATAACACATCGAAGAAAGCAAACACCTTCTTATGTGAGTTTCGTACAAGATGTTAAAAATAACGTAAATTGAAATAGAAAATTAACGTTTGTGCCTAGTGGAGATAAAGCAGTGTTCTGATGAAGTGGGGGAGGCACCCCTTAACAAGCCTCTAGAAGGAATTAAGTGGAAAGGCCCAAGTTGTTGAAAAAGTATCCTCCCAAAAGTGTAATCAAAGTTGTTTCTGGACTATGCTGACCCCTGTTCCATCATCAACCATAGCTTTGAGATCGCACAAAAATTTTGCTTCAGATTCACCTTCATCAGACTTGTCAAGTCCTCCTTCAACTTGGTTACCTGCATTTTGTTAGAATGTGAAGATCTGCATCTATCTGTGATATAATATTTTGTTTCAGTTTTTTGTTGTTGTTGAAGATTCTGTTGTTTCTTTCTTTCCAGAGATTCCAACTGATAGTGGTGAAAATATCACAACTCTTGAAGTTTTGAAGAGTCTTTTTGGTGTGATTTGTGATGGGAAAGTTGCTTCCTTGAGTTCAGGAATGTAATTTCATGTGTAGTGTGAGAAGATGTTTTGTGAAAATATACACTTGAAGAAGATGTGATCAACTGAGTCAAAGCTTTTTTCGCATAGTGAGCATCTGAAAGGACCAATGAAGCCCTTTTTTGTAAGGTTTTCTCCTGTGAGCAATTTGTCATGTAGTAAGAGCCAAAGGAACGTTTTATATTTTTGGGGCCATTTCTGTTTCCAAATGTTTGTGGTGGGTGGGGCAAAACCTCTGTAGGATAGGTAGGTGTAGGCTTGCTTAACAGAGTATATGCTACCCCATTTCCATGTTATGATGTTTGAGGTATTATTTTCCAAGGAGAATTTTAGATTTCTGATTTCGTCTTCACTAAGCTGCATGTGTATGCATCTTTTAAGAGAATTTGATCTGTTACTAGTGATAAGGAGGAGAGCTTTGTCAATTTTCATGTTGAGCAGCCTGTTTGGGATAGTCCAGGTTGGTTGAAGATTGATAATAGAGTTGTTTTCGAACCAAGGATCGAACCAAAATGAGATGTTTAGGTGAGAGTGTGGGGGAGTGTTAATGATTTGAGTGATTTTTTGGATATTTTTGTTGATGTATTTCCAAAGTGGGGAAGCATATTTTTTTGGGATAGGATGCCAGGGAGGGGAATGTTGGTAATATTTATATTTGATGAGTTGTGTCCAAATTTTTGGTTTGTTTTGTAACAGACTATTGATGATTTTTGTAATAAGACAGAATGCGTGAGTTTCAATGTTTAAGATGCCCCAACCACCCTGATCTAGAGGAGCAGTTATAGTTTTCCAATTAATAAGGTGATAGTGCTTCCCGGCTTTATCCTATTTGTGGAAGTTATTCCAAAGAAAGTTTCTCCTGATTTTGTCTAGAATTGTTTTTGTTTTTTAGGGAAGAGGGATGTAGCTCAGGAAGTGTGTAGTAATAGGAGTGATGACACTGTTTAGTAGTGTGAGTCTTCCAGAGAGATTTAGGAAGTTGTTTGTCCAATTTGAGAGTTTTGAGTTTATTTTTGAAATAATAGGGGTCCAGATAGCATTAGTTATGTTGTTTGGTGTAATAGGAAGACCAAGATACTTGATTGGAAAATCTTCAGTCTTGCATCTTAGGAGGTCTCTATATCGCTCCAGAGAAGGTTGATTTATGTGTACCCCAAATACGTAAGATTTATGCAAATTTATTTTGAGACCAGAGATATATGAAAATATATCGAGGATTATGAAAATATTCAGAAGTGATGAGTCTTCCGGGGAGGAGAAGATAATAGTGTCATCAGCAAATTGAATAATATTTTCCTTGCATTCCCCAGGAGAGCTGATAAGACCATTTTGTTTACCCAGTTTAATCATGCGGGAAAGAATAGTTGTGATGATGATGAACAGATAAGGGGAGAGTGGGTCGCCTTGTCTGAGTCCATTTGAGTTGTGGGAATAACCAAAAGGGACACCATTTATGATAGGTTAAAAATGGTTAGTAGAAATGCAAGCATGAATCCAGCTAACCCATTTGTCAGGAAAAACCAAACCCGTGAGAGTTTTAATTAAGCAATTCCAATTGACAAAATCAAAGGCTTTTTCAAAATCTAATTTGATTGCCAGAAGGGGAGTTTTGTTTTTGTGGCAGAGATGTATTGTTTCGTTAACCATTAAATAGGAATCTTGGATACTTCTATTTTTGAGGAAGGCAGTTTGGTTGAGAGGGATGATATCATCCAAGTGTGGTTTGATCCTATTTGCTAGTGTTTTTGCAATTATTTTGTATGAGGTGTTTATAAGGCTGATGGGTCAGAAAAGGGATATGTGGTCAGGTTGACTCATCTTTTTTATTAGAGTTATAAAAGTTTTATTTATGAATTTGATGATGTTATGAGGGTTTGTACTAGCATGGAAAGAAATCAGAAAGGCTAAGAAGTCTTTTTTGTAGTGTTTCCAGTTTTCCAAGTAGAATTTAGTGTTGAGTCCATCTGGTCCGGGAGATTTATTTAGGCCTAAGTCAGAAATGGTTGCATCCAATTCTATAAGGGAAAAAGGTTTTATAAGATCTTGTGGGGTTTTTATGTTTTTTTGACAAATAGTGGCCCAAGACAAGTCATTAAGGCAGGAGGGGTTGTGGTTGTTATTGAAGATATTTTTGAAATGGTTTGTTATGTGAGTTGAGATGGATAGTTTGTAAGAGGTAGGTCTTTCGTTTTTTGTTAGATGGGTTATGAAATTTTGTCGAAAATTTTGGTTACAAATTTTATGAAAGAATTTGTGTTTTTGTCGCCTTCCTTAGCCCAAGAAATTTTGGCCCTTTGTTTCCATTTTGTGTCTATACAATTATTTATGTAGTCTAGTTCGACTTTTATGGAGAGAACAAGGGCTGGGTCAGCAAATGGGTCCTTATCCACAAAAAGGAACTGTTCTTCAAGAATTTTTTGTGATTCGAATAAATTTTTTTTAATTTTGGAGTTTCCATTTTTTGATATGTGTTTTAATGTTTTTGGTGTTATTTAGGATGTGTAATCCTAAGTTTTCTATTTGAGAGTCAGCAAGTTTCCAATGTTCTAAATAGGAGCTGGTGAAGTTATTTATAGAGAGCCAACTGTTTTCAAACTTGAAAGGCCTCTGGCCTCATGAGATAGATTTTGTGTCAAGGATAAGAGGGAAGTGATTCGATATGGTTATGTGGGAGATATGAACTGAAGAGAGAGGGTGTTTGTCTTCCCATAAGTTTGAGCAAATGAAGTGGTCGAGTCTGGCATAAGTCTGGTTTCTAGACCAGGTGTAAGATGCATTTGAAGGTTTGATGTCTATCAAAGAATGGTTTGTAAGCATCTTACTAAAATTTTTATCAGCGGCAGACATAGTTTGAGGGGAAGGGGTGGAGTTGAGTCTATCTGATATTTGAGTGATCAAGTTTAAATCTCCACCCAAAACCCAGGAAGACGAGAAATGTTTTGTAATGAGATGATTTAGTTCAGCTAAATAGGCGGATTTGTCATGCCCTGGCTCCCCATACACTCCAGAGAAAGACCAGAGATATCCATCAGAAAGATTTTTCAAATCAATGGTAATTGAAAAATCAAGGATGGAGGTGTTTTGTGAAGCTATACAGTGATTGTTGAAACCAACTAAAAGGCCACCTTTGAAGCCCTCAGGATGTAATTGAACCCAGTCAGTGATTCTATTTCCCCTATTGTTTTGAGAGCAAAAGGTGTCAGACAGGTTTTTGTTTCTTGGATTGTAATCAGGTCGATTTTATTCTTGTAGATGTGAGCACGAATTATTTTGTGTCTATGGAGGTTTGCAGCTCCACAGACGTTCCAAGATGAGATTATCATTGTACCATGAAGGCTAGTGAGAGCGAAGGAAAAACTTGGGTGAGTTCAAACTAAAAATTAGAAGGTCAATGATAATGTCTCAGAAGGAGTGACCCGTCTATTTGACCATTCCATAAAGGTTTGTATGTTATCTAGTGTTTTATGTGCTTTTTCTTCATCATATAGTTGGATGCCTATTTTGTTTGCAAATGTAGTAAAGTTGTTTATGTTTGACCATTAGGCAAGATCTTCAATAGAATTGAAGTCTTTAATTTTGTCCTTAGATGGGGTAGTAGATGATAAAGAATGAGCAGATTTAAAGTCACTAAGAGAACAGGAAGAGAAGTTTGGAGAAGTACCTGGCTTTGTCATGTTGACAATGATATTATTTTTTGAATCTTTGTGATTTGGCTTCATGATCTTCTGGAGGTAGCTGGAAGTAGGCCTTCGTTGAGGGCTCGCCTGTTCCGAACTCTGCAAAGAATTGTCATCCTTATGCTGAGAAGAGTTTTTGCCTGTATTTGCTAGATGTTTTTGGTTTTGTGAGGGGTAACTCTCCTTAGTCGAGGTAGGAGAAGGGAAGGTGGAGCCTCTAGGTATGTATGAGTTTCGTACAAAGAAGGTTCAGATGGTCTGGTTCTTTTTTTGCTTGTATGCAGGTATTGGTTGTCGGAAGGGGCAGAGTTTTTTTGGATCCAAACATGTTTTCGATCGCTTGAAGACCTGGAATGCACGATAGACATTTTGTCTTTATTTGGGCTAAGCCAAGAGGGAGGATGTTTTGAGAGGTCTGAGAAGGTAGAACTGTTCTCGGAAGGATGTTCAACAGATAGTTTGATATTATAGATGGATTCACCAATTCTAATGATGATGGTAGGGGGTAATGAGATAGCAGCTTTTACGGAAAAGAGACAAAATGCTTTGATATATTGTGAGGGGTGCAAGGTTTCAGGGTTGATATATTGAAGTGTTGCTCCGATAGAATGGGCTATACCTCTGAAGATCTCAATTTCCCAAAGGTGGGGAGGAAGATTTGTAATGGCGACCCAGTCGGAACCACCTGCGGGTGCTGGGAATGCACCTAAGTCAGCAGACCATTTTGATAGTCTGGCCATGATGAAGCTCGATCCACATGGGATAGTGAGAACTTGATTGAAAAGGTGGTTTATCTTTGTTCCTTCTGGGATAGTGTAGATGAGTTGGGTAGGTGAGAAATTTTTTGGTTTTAAGATGGTTTGACCGGTAATGAGTAGTGCTAAGGCACGCGTGATGTCTAAGACATTGATGGGGTTGTTGTCAAGGTTGTTTTCAATTGAAATGAGAATGCTTCTCAGCGTGAGGACCTTCAGAAGGCGCATAGAGTTTGCAGGAAGGTCGAGAGCAATCACATATTCCAGGTGGTCCGATGTTTTCATGTTTGAAGTAGCAGATGGGTTGTTTGTGAAATGAGATGGATATGGGTTTGAAAAGAGAGGGTTTTTGTGATGTGGTTTGGGAGTTGAGACTGAATGGTTCTTCGATTTGAGGTAGGGTTTTAATATAGGTTGGGCCCTGGGGTTTGAGATCTGGGAGTGTGAAGAGGTAGTGTCTGCATGTTCAGGCGGGAGATTTGCGAGGCATGCAAAGGTGTTTTTTGACAGGAAATGATGTGGAGGGGGTTGTTTTATGTTCGTGTGATCTGAAAAGGACTTTTTTGGGACAATGAAGGTTTTGTGAAAAGGCAAAAATCCATTTGAGAGAGAGTGCATGGAGGAGGAAGCTGGGTTTGCATGAGATCTGCTCTGGTTTGGGGGAAGGCGAACCTTGCAGAATCTTTTTATGTGGCTTTTTTGTTGACATCCAAAGCAGTAGAGGCGGGAAAAACATCTAGAAGTCGAGTGCTTGTTTCTGAGGCAAAGAGAATAGTGCAGCACCCGAAAAGGTTTTTTTTGGGGGGGGCAATGTCCAGGTTTGGGCGGTGGGTTTTTTTCTAGGAGTTTGTTTATGAGGAGTGACGAATTTGCTTGGCCAAGAACAGGAAAGGCAGCGTTTAGGTGATCCAAGTCTTTGGGGATGATATACACTACCAGGAAGGGTCGAGGTTTTAGGGTTTTATTAAGGGAAGACAAATTTGGCCGATATTTTTCCTTAACCAAAGGGGAAGGGAAAAGTTTGTACTTTTCTGCGATGAAATTTTATTGTTTTTGTATTGTGGATGTGTCAGCATCGTCTTCCTCCTCAGAGCCTGAGGAGACTAGGATGGGTCATGATCTTGAACCCAAAGGGGGTTGGTGCTCATCCCGAACGAAGAGTTGGTCTGCCGAGTTTGATGATGAAGAACTAGCTTGGTCGTGTATTTTGTAAAGGTATGCTAACTCAGGAGGCGTGTCATTGATGAAATCACGCACCCAAGCATGAAAAGTATGATTTTCAATCGGTTTGATGAAAATCGACCACTCTGGTTTGAGTTTTAGCTTAGCAAGCATGTCGCTCCAGCCCTCAGAAATGAGAAGGATGGGGTTTTTTTTACCACAAGGTTGTTCGGAGGGGAGGGACCAAGTGACAGTCACCTGGAAGGAGCGGTGACCAATGTTGATCATGCAGATTACCGACAAGATATCGAACTTGTGATAGATCCAAGCTCGATGTAAGGGAATGCTGGATGAAGATGAGGGGTTTGAGAGAGGGATTTCCAAGAAGGAGAAGCCAGAGTTCATATCGGCGAGAGTGCCAGGAGTTCTTGTGTCTCCGTCAGACGCCGAGGTTTTTTTTTCTTTAATGCACGGTGGAAAGCAGAAGGCTTACCGCATCTAGTCATGCTAGGTGTTTTTATGCATGAGGCAAGGGTGAGCACGCCTCCTGTTCTCATGGTGTTTTATGAGCAGTTGAAGGATCTTAAATGTTGTTCTCTGAACCAATAAATGTTCTGATTTGATCTGACAGTCGAGAAAAGCTTGGGAAAGAGTACAGGAGCCGACAAAGAGTATGAAGCTTTGAGAAATTTTGAAGCAATTTTTGTACTTGCAGATAATCATTGTAAATTACTTGTGAGAAGCAAGAGAATATATCCAGCCACAGGGGATGTGGTAGGCGTATTCAAGGAAAAAATACCTGCATCATTCTAAAAATCTTTGGTGAAGCCCAAGATGAGTCTCGAAGGATGTTTATACCTCAGAATTTATTGTAGAGGGTTGTGTAGGAAGGAGGAGTAATGAGGGTGAAACCTGTATTTTTTTGAAAATAAACGCCGCTTCAACCGATATCAGAAGGTGAAGAGGAATCGATACTTAGTGAAACAGGAAAATAAGCACTTGACAGCAGATCACAGCAAGGTCAAAACTAGTTGATGCTGAGGCGATTTATCGCTATCATACTGGTGTATCCCTTGTGCATGCTGGAGATCACAGAATCCAGGCTATGATGGAGCACCCTGGAGGAGGAAAATCAGATCGCAGAGATTAAATTAGGTCACCAACGCCAATGAGTTGAGAGATAGGCAAGGGGCAAAGAGAGGCTTGATGAACCCCTGATTGAAGTTGTATGACTCCGGAATGGGGGAAGTCGATCTTTGACGGATGCAGCGAGGAGGATCGTCACTAGCAAATGGTCGGATCAAGGCCAAGCAGCGGAGAGCAGGTGTGATACTCACCGGGAGAAGGAAGATGACACCGAGCAGGGAGAGACCGAGGAGTTGTTTCTAGAGAGAATTTGGAGCTTTCTCTCACTTACCTGTCATATGACTAATGATACTCAACCTTAGAAGACGATTGGGATGGTTTCCACATGAATGGTTCCCTTAGTTTACACATTTAAATTGTTATCTATGTATTGGTTGACCATATGACTTGTATTATAAAATTTTTAAACTTAATTACATACCTAGCCATGCTAGGTTCATTAGGTCCCTTGGCATAAACTTACTAGAAAACCCCACATTAAAGGCTCACATTAGCTATGAAATTGAGGATGTTACAATTCTACCCACCTTGAAATAAATTTCGTCGTCAAAATTTCTCTAGGCTACTACCCACCTTAGGGTTCTTCTTACCTCATCATTTATTGACAATTAACATATTAAGGTACACATACTCAAAAGTTTGCATGAAAAGTGATATGTAATGTATTTTCATAAAATATTTATGTGAACATTATCTATTTCCTTGTTCTATTGCTCAACTCATACTTAGGGTATATGAAACTAAACTTGGATCTATACGTAGGGCATCTACCTCAACCTTGTCATGAATTTCTAACATTAGGTATAGTTGACCGCCTAATATTAGGTCTTCTAGGTACCTCCTACATTTCTAGATATGTGGTGATCAAGCACATAGCTAGAGATGTGAGATCCTAACATGCTATCTCTCACTAACCTACTGATACTTGTGTCCCATACCACACAGACCAGTAAGAAATGAGAGATGCATCAAACTCTTGTGCTTATGACATTCCTCTTCAATTCTCAATTGGCTGGTCATAACCATTGAGAATGGAGAAGCAACATCATTAGCTAGGGTTAGGTTGAAACTTGAGACCTAGAATAGGTAAACATCTATCTCTGACATCTCTATTCCTTCTAAGGTGAAAACTCTTAGTCATTCTAGGTCAGTTTATCTTTCTTTGGGAATCTATCCCTAAACCCTAATCTCTTATCTTCATCCTAGGGTGACTATGAGAATCATATTTGCCTAGTGGCCATTTACCAAATTGCTCTGATTCCATATTATAACACCCTGATTTTTATATCACATGAGCGGCATCATTTTTTTTACTGGGGTTTCACAAACATGATTATCATTGCAATTAAAGTAAATGAAACACTTTTGCATATATTTGAAAATGATTCATACATAGTTCTTGTCCATCAGAAATCTACATCACGTTCATCCATAAGATTATAATAAAAATATGTTAGTACTCTGGATCATCTAGGCAAATGGCACCCCACTAGGATGAGCTTGATATCTCCTAGTCCTTTTCTTGTCCTTTTATTCTTCAATTGCTCCAAAACCTGCGGACATCACATCCCCATCCATGCATTGGGAAAATAACAATCGTTAGGGTAAGCGGCATGAGTATTCTAAAACATACATTACTAAAGAACTAAAATTGGATTTTATAAATATAAAGCTAACATCAAGCTCTAGGTAAAAATCTATAACATATTCTCTCTTATTACTTCATCTAAATTCTTATCTTTCTACCTTATCTTTCTTTGGAGACATGTACCCTGGTACATAGATTTCTAGACTTGCACCATAGTGCATGGGTCATAGTTATCTTATATAATTCCCTCTCATCATACTTATTGATGAGATTATGTGCATAATCTAGGCTAAGGTATATTTTACTTACAATTTTTATCTGATTGTGGCCACCATTATACAATAAGTCCTCCTGAATTGGTGTATCTATGCCTTATATTGGTACCAAGGTACCTCTGAATTGGAACTACATGCCTCTGAATGACACCGAGGTGTCTCTGAATTGGCATCGCTATGCCCTGAATTGGTGTCGCAACACCTCTGAATTGGAGTAAACACTCCTCTAAATTGGCAACAGATGCCTCTGAATCGTCCCGAGACTATTGAATGAGGACATATCATATAATGCCTTATGTGAAGGTTTTGAATTATTTATCTTAAGTCTAAACTTACTTAATTCTTAATCTGAACTTAAGCGGAATACTAATTGCTTTACTGAATTCTGAATCTAAAATTATCTTATATTAAAACTAAATGCTGATAGAAAAAAAAACTGAATGATGATAGTTGAACTTATCTGAAAATGATTACTGAGTACTGAGCATGTACTAAATTTTAAATATGAATCTTTTATTCTTAAGTGATAAACTAATTCTACAACTGAATGTGAATATGGATCTCAATTACTTCATAATTTAGATTGAGTCTCAAACCCTTATCATGTATCTTTATTCAAAATCTAGCTACTCACACCATGAGTAGTCTAAGTCTGAATCTAAATCTAATATTGTTATTATTATCCGGATAAACCTTACTTTGAATCTTTAATTTGATAGTATAACTTCATTGATACTAAACTTAACAACTAAGTCTCAAAGCTTAGGAAGGAGGATCTTATCTGAATATATATACTAAGGATACAAATAATAACTTTAATAAAGTATGTGAGAGTAATTTAAGAAAAGAATATCTATGAACATAACATCTGAAAGGATGATTCAATCTCTAAAAAACTCATTATAATAGATCTTGCCTTGAATCTTAATGTCTTCGTATGAACTTATGTATTAAACCTTAAGTCTTTACAATAGGAATCTTATACCATTGTACCTTTAAACTTAAACATAACTTAATGCATCATAATCTTATATCTATCATCATAAACTCAAATTACAATACACTCTAATAAGGCCCTTATATTGAAACTAGATCATGTCTTAATACATTCAAATCTCACTTTGTATTTTGCTTCTAGGTGTTGCTCATTCTATGAAATCTGATTAACTTTTTAGTTCTTAGATATTTACATATATAAGAAATCTCGATAACATGTTTCTACTTGAAATCTTAATACATTGTTATATCTATAAATATGAGAATATTTGTACTTAAAATCTCAATACAAAAATTATCCCAAACCATAAACCAAATATGACCCTTACTTACTTATCTTTCTATCTTACTCATCAATTTAAAACATTGCTAAGAAATCTTATAATAACATGATTCTTAAACTTTCTCAAGGACCTAGTCCATGAATGACAACTATTTGAGCAAGATAACTATATTTGAGCATATGAACTTACATAATAATGGGGGGGGAGAGAATCTTTCTTGTATACTTTAACATTAAAATCTTATAACATTAAACTACATAATCCACGGAACTCTTATCTAAGAGACATGTAAACATAATAAGATTAAAATATGAGTACTCATGGACATGAACCACTTACCTCTGGTATTGAGGGTATCTTTAAGGAAGTCTTCATTCCAAGTTCCATGAATTTTAATAACCTAGACATCATCATAATTCTATCAGTCCAAGTGTATGTTCCCTCTTTCTATTTCTAAATCTCAAACCCAATCTTCCTAACTTTATATACCAGCTTAGGGTTCTTATTTATCTAAGCATAACTTTAATCTAAAACACCATAAAATATTGGCATTGAAACTAAATAAAAACTCTTATTATATCATTACTATAATTTTTATGCTCAAATAAGACATAAATCATCGTATGCACTAATACAAACATATACTTCATATAATGAGAATAATTCTCAAACATAGTCACATATTCTAAACTTATTGACTGAATTAGGAAATCAAAGTAGAATACCACCATGTTACTAATATCAAGCCTAATTAGGCATACATATATCACTTATTGTGTCAAGATAATTATCTATTATTCTTACATAATGGCCACTCAAGTCTAAAACTAAATATTAATATAATAACACAAGAAACTCCATCAAATCTCCAAAAAATAATCATACGATGTAGTAAGATCATGTATTAAAACATTAGGTCATTTCATAATTAGATCATGGGTGAAATACCCAAAATACTCTTATTAGGGTTTGCATTGAAACATGGATTCAAAATAGATTCAACAAGATCATGACTCAAAATTATGTTAAACACATCAAAATACCCTTACTCTAAAATTTTCATTAATTTTAGAAGTCATTAGCTATTCTAAATGTCCAAAACTATAAAATCTGATAGAGAGTAGTAATAAAATTAGAATAAATATTAGACATCAAAAACACCCTTCAAAACAATGTTTATAATATAGTAGACATTCAGAGCTTTCCACAGATACCCTACTTGTCCAAAATGGATGCCTAGATTGATAGATACAAATGATTGAATATTACCTTTCTATCGATAAATACCCATCATCCATTTATGATCTAAGGACCTTGATAACTCCTAGTACAACCAAGCTAGGTTGCCACTAAGGAGTGAGGATGTGGATCCTGGGCAGGATCCATCTACTGTGCATGTGCCCCTTTCTTCTTCTTCCTCACGATCCCCTGTTCTGAAACCAACAATAGGGTAGGACGACGCCGACCACCAGCTTGGGTTCCACACCCACTGCGCGCAAGATCTAGTAACCCATGACTCCGAAAGGACTTATATGGTCTTGACGGCCCATCCTCATCATTGGTAATTGGTCAGGGTGTGAAACCCCAACCGCCATCCCTTCCAGCTGTCGCCAGGCGACGCTCCTCTTTCTTTTTCTTCCAAACCATCAATCTCTATTCGAGTTCAGTCTAAAACCCTAGGGTTGGGTCCTCTCCACCGCTACAATTCCACCATCAGACCTATATATAGCCTCATCCTTTGATATCGGTTGAGTGGGGGTTCTACCCTTGTTCTGTGTCAACGCTTCCTCCAGTCCGCGAGGGATTCTCAGTACTATATTTTTTTTCTTCTTCGTTTTTGTTAAAAGTCCAAAACAAAGAAATATTTATATAGACCAGCTCATAGTTCCATATGATCTCAAATTTTGGTATAAACATTGTATTATGATAATCTTTACATGAGAAAGATCTTAGGTCAAAAGTAACTTGATAGATACCCCAAACATGTCTTTTGAATAAATACAAGATAAATAATAGCTTAATTATCTAGGCCACTAAATATCTTAAAATCATTTGAAATTTCTCCCCCAATCTTATATTATAATTATACTTCTAAGGAAAATATCTCGAGTATTTATTATGATAACATAATACTCCATACCTAAATTTGTACTCCAAGGACCCATGTGAAAACCTTAAATGGTGTTATTGGGCTAAAATTCATTTCTAGGGCCAATGGCCCATTTCTTGGTCTCACAAAGAGTCCATAAGTTTAATCATATTCTTATATATGAAACTAGTTCTTGAACCAATAGTATTCGCCTATCAAAATTTTCTTATGATACATTAGGTCATTGTTACTTTACTTCCTTAATAATGAGACCGAAGTTGGTCTAGAGTTCAAACCATTAATTAAATTCATCATACTAAACATTCATCAGATTATTGTTCATAGGAATAAATCATTTATATTCATCTACATCCAACTACAATCATACACATTTAAACTATTATGTATGTAATGGTTGACCATATGACTTGTATTATAAATTTTGTAAACTTAATTACATACCTAGCCATGTTAGGTTCATTACGTCCCTTGGCATGCACTTACTAGAAAACCCCACATTAAAGGCTTACAATAGCTATGAAATTGAGGATGTTACAAATTCAATTCATACTATCCCAGGACATGAGTACTATAACCTAAATCAGGCTCACATACATCCATGTTTCTAATACGGGAATCCATCTAGAGCCAAGAGTCTCAATATACAAATCCTACTACAATCCACTCAAGATAGAGTGCCATTGAACTACTCTAGACTATGCAACCAGGGAAATTATAGATTTAACTTTCCAAATATAAATTACCAACATCAAAAGCAATATCAAAATCCCAATCAACCTGCACCAGTGTAGATAGTGTTTGTGCCATCACAAGATCTAGTGAAGACACTCCAATGGATGTTGATGACATAATAGACTAAATTGGCCAACGACACAACAAATAAAAAGGTGTTGGAGTCACAAATCACCCACCTAAAAGGTACTCAACAACCCCCAACAGGCACAATTGCAGGTCAACAAGAAAACCATCCCAAGCATCCAGAGTAGCTAAATATGGTAATGACAAGGTTAGGGAACATGTACTCCATGCCCCGACCACCACTACTGCATCTATTAATCCTAGAAGAAATGAAGGCACCCCATTCAGGGTCTCGAGTTTCCTGAATGACCATCTAATGGACAGTCTAGAAGAAGTTCAGACAACAGAATCCCTTATGAAGCCATATCCGCCAGGCACTAGCAAGAATTCAACTCTTGTACAACAAGCAGTCAACTCTGGACCATCCACAACACTCGAAGCATCTGTCCATAATCCCCATGTACCCTATCCAGGTTGCCTCAAGTAGACCAAGTTGAATGGCAGATTCATGAAATTCAAGGATGACATTAAGAAACTCCACGCCGACATCCCATTCCTTGATGCACTTGATAAAATGCCATCCTGGTGCAAATATCTCAAAACCCTTCTATCTAAGAAGTATATGATTGTGGAATGTGAGAACATGACACTAGCACATACGTCCTTTGATATAGTTCACAGTCAAATGCCTCACAAGAAGAAAGATTCAAGATTGTCTGGGATAAATTGTTTCTTAGGGGACAACACTTGCCGCAAGGGACTTTCTGATTTAGGCACAAGCATATCCACTATGACATACACTCCATGTAAACACCTTGGATTCAGTAATCTCCTACCCACCACTATGACCATTCAACTGGCTGATGTATGTGTTACAAAACTGTTAGGAATAATTGAAGATGACCTGGTTAAGCTAGGACATGACACCTATGTGCTATGTGATTTCATAATGATGAAAATCAAAGAAGATAATCAGTTTCCACTAGTTTTGGGGAGACTATTTTTAGCCGTCGTGAGAGGATTAGTGGATGTTGATGCTAGCAAACTTGTCCTCAAACCAAGAAAGAAGACTACTGAGTATCAGGTTATTGAAGATTTAAAGAAAGTACAAAACTTGATCGAAGTCTTCAAGGTGGAACGTAAGTTGGAACCACAACAATTAGATTTACAAAATATCCCCAGAGGTAACAAGTACCACCCCCAAAACAAGGCATGTACTTCATCCAACCATGATCTTGGTCTTGTAAATCCACAAAGCAAGGGTTTGGACACCCTGCTCACGCACTCTATGTGAGTAATGCAATACCATCAGTCAGGTCCACGACATTAAACCGGCATGAAACACAACTTTTTGATTTCTCTCTTTTAATTTTCACAATCTTCATTTATTTCTTTTCCTTTTGTTTTCAATTTTTTTAATAACAACATCCATGTTCTTAAAAACAAAATTTGATTGATGGATAGTTGGTGTGGTGCAACAATTTCATGATGGAAATTGTCACTTGTCCATCAAATCATCCGCCAAATCGCCCGATTAATAGAGTGAGATCTCACAATCTTGTGAATAGAGAAGGATGCAGGGAGTGAGTTACATGGCTCGATGAATATGTGTTTCACTTATTGGATGAGTTCCCTTTTTCCATTATAAATCCTATTTCCTTCTCTTAGATAAACATGTCTTTATCTTTATGAGAAGCATTGTTTCTTGGAAACAACAAGCTCTATTATCCCAATATTATCATTAATTGTGACGACCTGACATCATATCACGCCATCACCAGTAATAATTGTAGAATAACCATAAATAGTGGATTAATGAAAATCACTAAAAATTAAAACCATTTTGCAAAGAGATCCTCTCCCAGGAAACTCTTATTGAAAGTACCAAAAATTTATACATATCATGGTTCACATTGGACATGCATTGTTCATCTCATCTCGAGGATAACATATAACAGTTGCTCTGTCAAACCATATACTAAAGCAACATAAAACCTCGAGGCATACAAGATAGAATCTCAGATCATGCATAAAACCATTACGTACTGACTCCAAGGACATGAGAGTATAGAGACGACACATAAGACTTCTATCTACAAGACACGACAGATAGTACACTCAACCTGAGTTGTTACTACTGCCCCAGCTATTGTTCTCTCTGTATGCATAACGGTCTCTACCTCCTCGTGCACGTCCACCTAAAAATTGTGGATCCCACGAGGTGAGACAATTGTCCCAACAAGAGATATAACTCTTCTCTGACAATATTATTATCACAATTAAATAGTATAAAACTAAGCAGAGGTTCTTTTATATTAACAAGTAGGATTAATCACTGTTACAAGTAGAACAAAGTAATCTCTTCCCTCAAAATAATGCATCTATCTTTGGTAGATCAATAAACCATCTATTCACTTTACAAGGAATATAAAGAAACATGTATAACATCTACCCAATGAAGATGTATAAAAGAAGTGTACATCAACCAATGTCATTTGTATTTAATCCTTAAGCAAATACACTACACGACTAATTACATATTACAATCACACTTATACCCTAAGGAGATGAAATATACCGTTCATACTCCAACCGACCACGACTAAGTTCAAATCAGTATCATACAAGGTCAATGGCAGAGCCAGCTGTCAAGACCTCACCCGTCTCGGTCAGTACGAGACAACTAGTAGGACATCTTGTGTCAGCTGCTGGTAGGACATCCTGTGTCAACTGCAAATAGCATGTCGGGGTATAGTGACATCTTTGCTATAGAGTTACAACTACAACATGCACTCTCTTCGGGAGAAGACCACTTAGCTTTCCCAGATTATAACGATAAGGAAGAGTATACATCAATTCCTCACTTGGTCGGGAGATTTTATACTTCAATCCTGATACACACAGGATGAGGATGAATTTACACATCAATTCCTCATTTGGTCAGGAGATTCTCATCATCCCATGATAAATAAGAAAGGTGCGACATCAATTCTTCATCGATACGTATGGATGTACTTCGTCCTTCACCCCCGCATATTCAAAAATATGCTCTCCGAGTTAAACTCATTTCACCATCATTAATTTCTGACACTGAATGGATCTATGGTCAGGGCAACTACATGATGAGATTCCACTTGATTAATTAGGTGCATTACAATATCTATTAACATCAACCAAGTTTCAAACATGAATTATAACAGATGCTAGAAAGAAAGGAGTAGTACTTTTATAATCTTTGGAACACTTTGAATGTATATCACTCGGGATCTCAGTCCCTTATCACATTACTGGGAATTCTCATTCTTTAGCATCATCATCATCATCATCATGATTACTGGATCTGGGTATTCAAACCCTTAGATCATCACTAAAAATTGTTACCTCTGTAACAGGTAACTGTTACCTCTAGGTCCTCAGACCAAGGTATTCATTACACTTTTTGTACAAGTATTTCATGTAGCTCACATAGTCCATTAAATATCTTGTCACCTCTCACTAGGCAACAACTATCCTTTAAGATATCAAATTGTATAATCATTATACTTTTTGTACAGATATTTAACATGGCTCACAAGGCTCATTTAAATCTGTATTATATAAAACATCATAGCTCATACCTGGATATGCTCATTATCTCACGATTCTTGAATGGTTTGCACTTCATGATAAAAACTCTAACAATATATGACATCACCATGCAATTCAAGAGAAATACATCCTTCCCATTATTAGGGTTAGGATTGCTTATTTTAACTGAATAGGGTTTCAAATTCACATCATCACTATGTGATATAAGAGAAATACATCCTTCCCATGATTAGGGTTAGGGTTTTCTCCATCTAACTGATTAGGGTTTTAAGTTCATACCATTACCCTTCATTAAGGTTAGGGTTTTCCCCTTATTAACAAATTAAGGATTCAAGATCATATTATCAAGAATCAAACCCTAATTCATACTCCACTCATTTTTAGGAGTATCAATGCATGCTTATTAACATTTTTATCACACATGTAAAAGTTTCTCTCTTATCCTCATTGGGATGTTGATTGCATCATACTTTGGCCCAATCCTTCTCTCAAGGTACATTGGCCTACACTTAATACATTGCATTAAACTCTTTATGTATTAATGTATTACTTTTACATAACACAATTCATGTGTTACTCCATCAATTACATTGAATTGACATGCTTCCATCATATTGGATATAAAGGTGTGTACTTGACACCATATCATACTTTCATATCGGACTTGAGGTGTAACCTCAACACTATATCGTGCATCTATATCGAGCATGTGGTGTTGCCTCATCACCATATCATGTTTAGGGTATGTCACCTATTACCATATCATGTACGCAAATCGGGTTGGCTATCACTTAGATTTTATCATCTCAAGTTAGAGATACTTAACTTCATATTGGGTATGAGTTGGATGTTTGACCTCATATCGGGTATAAGGGGTATACCTGATACCATGTCGTGTTACAGGGTGTGCACTACATCCTCAATGTCATGCATAGGATATGTGCTTCATCATGGTATCATTTTAGTAGTACATTCACCTCACCATATCGGGTTACCATGTTGGATTTCTATATTAGATTAACATATCAGGTTACCATGTTGGTTGACATATCAGGTTAGCATATTGGGTAGACCATGATGCTCATATCTTTTCATACCTTCAAAGGAATTAGTTGTATCATATAATTGAATAACAAGCTGGATATCTAGTTGAGCCCTTTCACAAACAACCCATTACAAAATGATAGGGGTGTGTCAGGTTACATTCCATCATCTAGGGTTTCAACTCATATCGGGATAGAGTGTTCAATTGACACCATATTGATTTAGAGTGTACCATTGATACCATATCATGCATGAGGTATGGACTTGACCTCATATCGTGCACAAGGTGCATGTAGGTATCACTCATATCGTTCATGATGTATCATTCATTACTATATCGAGTTACCCATCATCTTGGGTTTCATATCACCATCTAGGGTTTCAACCCATATCGGGTTAGGATATAAACCTAACACCATATTGTGTATAAGGTGAATACATGAACCCATATTGTGCTCAAGGGGTTCATATGTATTACTCGTATCGCCCATGAGATATACACTTCTCACTATATTATGTTTGTGGTGTGTCCACATCAACATATCAGGTTACTTATCACCTAGGGTTTATTATATTTTGTTGGTGTTTTATGCTTGACTCTATATCATGCATAGAGTATATAATTAACCTCATATCGTGCACAAGGTTTGCACTTCATCATCATAACTTGCATGAGGTACATACTCATTACCATATCGTGTTAATGGTGTATTCATTCCATCATATCAGTTTAGAGGTGCTTCAACCCAATATCGGGTTAGACCTTGATGATGTCATCATCATCAACTTTGAGACTCTTGTTCTTACTATTCTAGATCATGGAAAACAGTCCTAAGATACTTTTAGAACTTAAAGGAACATCAATTAATCAAAGGAATTCGAAATTGAAAGTACATCAACAAGTTCAACAATATTGAAGGTGAATAATAACATAGTTGGGTTCAAGTTATATAATCCACCTCAAGAACAACTTCAAAGCTCTAAGATCCAAATCTTCACGTTCCTAATGTTGAAGATGAGCTTATCTAAGGTACAAATCTCGTTCACAACTCCTCCATATACAAGGAATCACCATAGTTAAGAACTTGGTGAGGAAGAAAATAAAGGAATAACTATAACCCGAGAATCATGCTTCAACCAAGGTTAAAGACGATCATGGCCTTACCTTAAGCTTGGTGCTTGAGCTCCCCTTACTCCTTAAGCTACTATGTATGATATCTAAGAGGGTATGCACATTATCTCAAGGAAATAGAGTTGTGATGTTCGTAAACTTCCATTAGTAGGTGAAAGGAAAGGTATATATACTTGGGGTTCATGAGAGAGAGTGTATAAGAGGTGTCATCACCATATACTACTAGGTGACATGTGGACATGCATGGTTGACACATGTCCATGCATGCACACATGTGTATCTTGTCATGCAAAATTCTTGAGGATAATATAGAGATGATATTTCGTCCATCCTCTATCTTGTTGGATAAGACATCTCATCTTTATCTCACAAATTATGCACACCGATACAACTTTTTGCAAGGAGCATCTAACTCGTCATGGATCACCTCCTTGAGGTTATTAGGCTATCATGTCCTTTGCCAACAGTTTGCAAACCGATATGGGATCCCCTCTATGGCTCCTTGTCCGATAGGCACTCCCATATCAAGTCTAAAACTTGATTTAACTCAAGTAAGGGCTTCAACTATACATCATCTCTTGGTCTTTTCATCACCAAGAGTACCATCATTCAAAGATGATTCAAACATAGTGTCTACTTATTTATCTCTCCTCTAGATTATACTATGAAGGAGTAGGGACACTCTAGAGGTGGTAATTTCCATATCTACCCTACATTTTGGGTAAATTACAATTTGTACCAAAATTGGTACACAAGGCACTAACATTATTCAAGCAAGTTCTTTCTTTAGAATTTAGGCTTTTCACAAGACACCACTTAGCATAATTCCCTCTCATATGATATTAAAACACTTGAGGTACATTCAACATGTGACCTTTTGCAATATAACCACTCATCTTGGGTAAATTGCACTTTACACTCAGACTATCATATAATGCACAAATAGTTTGCAATTAAGCTCACACTTGTAAATAAACTTCATAAATAGTCTTAATTACTTTTCAAAAGATTAGAACAAGTTTGTAAATATCTTACTTAAGAAAAACTTCTAGGGTTAAGCCATAACCCAGGTTAGGGATGTTATATTAATATACACTATCGTAATAACTTTATGTGATTGAGACATTCCAGGATGCTACGTGCAATCTCTATTATCTAGTGAGCTATGTAACACATGCATGGTTTGTAACCATTGAATTTTTGGGTATCCTTAAAGTCTCTATTTTGCAGCTTTAAAATAAATGAGGCCCAAGGATCAGAAAACATAGCCATCTTCCTTATGATTATCTGAAAAAAGGACATACATCCCCACCCATCCTACTTGTGACAACACTGATGGCATCAATGACTAACAACCTCAACGATGGACTCCAATGTCACAACCTACCCCTCTGATGACTGAAGAGATATCATGGCCACTGGTCTGGGAGCTACAAATCTAGTACTTGAGGATACTTATGTCTCCTAGGGAGACCGCTTCACACACTCGACACACCAGTGTGGCCTACCGATGCCAAACCCATACCCACTCATCAATTGATTGTTTGACCAGCAAGCCAATGCCCTCAAGATAAGGCGTTGGCTGGATGTAGGCTCCAGAAAATGAAGCGCATGTCTGCAAACATCCTTGCCTCTATCAAACAAGGATCATGGAAATTGGTGGTCATACGGCTCACGAAGGAGGGCCCTACAATGGGTGAAGGACCCATTCTTTGGGTTTTTATCATGTGCTCTTAGACGAAGAGTGTCGTCTATTCCCTCCATCTCCATCCACATCACCCTCCATATCAAATCCCCTCCATCTCTAACTTCTATCTTCCCAAGGATGGGAAGAATTTTGAAGTAAGGAGTGGAGGGTGGGTGGTATGCCGTCTCCATCACTTCATCTCTAACATTTCCCTTTCTCATCCTCAAACCAATTTTCTCCATCTTTTATTTGCATTTGTCTTGTATTCTATTTTAAAATTATTCCATTTTGTGTGAGTTGTAGCCTTTACCTAGCTAGCCACTTTGATGTATGCAAAAACTGGAAATATATAAATGAACTACTTCTTTTTTGAGCTAGCCCGTGAAAAAGGAAATTTTATGGAACAAACATGTGTTGAACAGATCTGAGCCCCAATGATAGCAATTGAGAATTCTTTACTTTTGAAAATGACAATAAGTAGAAAGAGTCAAAAGGGTCAAACCACACGTGCCCCCGGTATGACTTGCAACAAAATTTGTAAAAACGTATATACCCTACATTAAATGAATTAACTGATATAATATGATGATCTCATTCCAATGCAATCATAAAATAAAGAATCACAAGCCAACCTCTTGTTTCCACCTTTCTTCCATCATTTCATATCTCTTTTCCAAGCACAAAAAGAAAAAAAAGTTATCTACTATATGACAATCCCTATGTTTAGGGTGGCATCGCTTCCAAAAATACACCTCCTTCTCAATTTTTGTCTACACACATGGAACAAATAAAAGAGGCTAATGAGACTAAAAGAAAACATGTGGTCATTGTATCCACAACCAAATAGAGACTTTTCTCGAGTCAAATATAGGAGAGACAAATAAAATAACTAAATCCCAAATAAGGTATCAAGTCGAATAGATGAGAGAACAAGGAAACAAGTTTGTTTTGTGCCTCTTTAGTCCAACTTTTCATTCTCAAGGGACTTATTGAAACTTTCCCCAAAATAGGCAATCATTCCTGACTTGTGCTCCTTCTACGTTGAACAGACAGGTCAAGAGTATTATTGACATGAAATTAGCTCTTCGTAGGTTTTGGAGTCTATAAACTGGAGGAACTAGCCCCAATCGGGGGATATCCAAGTGTGGATACATGACCTCGAAGGATTAAGGGTCCCTTGATTGTATTTAGTGGAAGGGTGGAACAAAGTATGCATAATTGGGAGAGGAAGCCTGGATTCTAGTATCAATTGTTTGTCCCCCTTATTATTTTGCTTTACCTGGGATGAGAAAAGGTTTAATTTTTGGGTAGTTTGTTGAGTATATTTATACCTATCTTTGCATGCTATTTTACTCAATTTTTAGTAGTTGTTGTGTTTCTATTTCCTAATTTTAGCTTTAGATTTACTTAAATGCAATTAGCTCCTCTATTCTGGACAATAATGCACTTTATATATTTTTCATGTAGAACCAGCCAAAAATACACTTCAATGACTAGATGTATGCTCAAGACCTCATGATTCTAGGTCTCAAGGGAAGTAAGGACCCATAAGATTTCCATTATCCACCTTCCTACCACCCTATCAAGCGATTGGCTTCATTAGTCGCCCGACTCAAACTGCTCTCTACCCGGAGTCTTCCAGATTCTTTAGTTCTAATGCAAACTCCTAGAATCCAACCCACTGTAGTTTAAGCCACACTGGTCCTTTAGAGAACCAGACATGAGTTTTGGATTATGTAACCCACATGAGTTGTATGTTTGACTGAGTACGGGCCATCCAATAGTTGCCTTTGACCATAAGTATTTGGCGTTAGGGTTTCCACAATGAGGAATGCATCTAGCCCTTATTGTCCATTCAAAGGAATCTCTGATTGGTGATTAGAGTTCACATTGCACAGTGCAAACCCTAGCAAGGAGTGAGGAGGAGTGGGGCCGTAGTGGAGAAATTGGTCTTCCTGCACCAGGCATCATGTCCCCCTCCATTGTTCTTTCTATCTTTCTGTTGTTGTCTCTCGCCATGAGTGAGTATACATTTGTGCTAGGGTATGGGGACTATCCCCCAAAACCCATATTTTATTCTAGCTTGTACCTAAACTCAACAATAATATTGCTAAATAAAATATCGCTCTGCTTATCTCCTTTCCTTGCAAATTGAAAACTTGCTTTGCATGTTTGTTATAAATCATGGATGTGCTAGTTGTTGTCATCATGATTCAAAATTTAGAACGATCTTATTAACCCCATAAAGTGTTTGAAACAGATAGTGAGGTGATTGGCTTACGATATGCTAATATGCCAAAAATGGTCAGCCGTAGTGAGGTAGTCTAGTTGAAATAAACTAGGAATTTGGGTGTCAAGTCTAGTTCGTTCCAAGCGTGTTTAATCTATGTCACAGTTTGTATCTAGTTAGGGTGAAATAGCTAAGAAACTATTTTGTAAACTACTATTAAGGAGTTGGTCTCCCTAGGATAATTACATAGTCTTTGGTTAGCAAAACCCCATGCCTTGGTCCTTTTTATTATCAATTACTTCTTCAATCATTGTTTCTATTGGAAGCAATTTTGTTTAATCAACTTTCCAACTTGTCAATGTTAAATATTACCCATAATACTTCTGAATACATGTCACTACTTAAAAAGTTTGTACTTTGGGTTTGATCCTCAAGTATACTACAATAAAGGTTCCATTTGTGTGGAGTGGGGAATTAGTGCACAACTTCGATTAAACCTAAAAGTTATTATTTTAGGGTTTTTATTGGTGTGACATTTGGAGCCCCATCTACACACCAACTGGGTTGGTGAAAGACGTATCAACTAATTGAATTCTCATATTTTAGTGGACAATGTCAGTCAAACCTAGTCTGACTGCTAGACTATGTGGGAAGAGGCTTATGCTAGCCCTCAAACTGGCTAGGTCATATCTTGGCAAAGTGTCTCCTATGAGAAGGGGAATAGTGAAAGCTCTAGGGTATTCATGTTTGGTTGGCATTGTGGATTGGAAAAAGGTTGATCCCATCCTTGCTAAGAGTACAATCTCTATCCCCCCTCTCATCCTATTTCTCACAATAAGATCTTTCAAAAACATGGCATACATGGGCATCTCATCAGTGACGTCTAGAAGAAGTTTGTCCAAATCTATTTTCTTGATGGTGTCCATGAATTTGGTGTATCTTTTCTCGAGTTGAGCCTTAATTAAGTGATGAGTAAAAGGTGCTTCTGATGTAACTTCAGGCATCTTGATGGTCGGAATAAGTTTAGTCACTCCTTGAGATTTCTTGGTTGCATGAAATTCTCTTTCATTATGGTTGATTGCATCATTACTTTCATAAACATGTGGCATGACAATTTGTGGTACATCTAAAGTGGTTCCAGATCGAAGTGTTCCCATCATCACACTTTCACTCTTCGGGTTTTGTTCGATACTCGAAGGAAATTTCTCACTAGGACTTCTAATTGATTATTCTATAGAGGCTAGTTGTTGCTTCATCTTCCTGATATGTTGTTGCAGATCGTTGATTTGGGTATTCACGTAACCCAACTATAATTGCATACTCAACATCAAGTTTCTATTACTCACCATGCATTCTCCTAATCTTCCAGTGAGAGAATGTAGCTCGTCTATAGAATTATGATGTTGTTGGAATGAAGTCCCCTTTGGTTGCCCATTCAAGCTGTCTTGTTTTTGTAAGGGTTTATTTTGTTGAAACCCTTGAGGATTTCCTCTTCTTATAGCTTGTCCTCTACCTATAAATTTTGGTGTTTGATTCAGTTGGAAAGTGTTTTATTAAGTAGAGGAATTTCCATAGGAAAATCCTAGGTGGTCGAGCCTTTTGTAATTTACATAAGACACATACTCCACTGGAATCATTTGATTGTCTTCTAACTTGTACAATAAATGCAATGATATGTGTCGTGCCAACCTTCTCCACAAGTAATTATTTCTGCTTCAACATGGATCTAGAGTTTGCTTCTTTCATGTTCCATACACCGGTAGCCATCCTTCCAAGTTTGTTATTTAAACTTTCATGCAACTTTGATTCATAAGAAGTATTTGTTGCAGATTCAGTTGTGATTGCGGCCATATTGTTAATGATCTCCTTAGTGGCTTCAACAACATTTTTGATGAAATTAGTTCATGTTACTACACCGAGAGGTGTCCTCTCTATGGAAGTAAGGCCTTCATAAAAGGTGGTTATGAGAAAATATTCATCATAGTCATGATGTGGGAAATCTCATAGATATTCTTGGTATCTCTCACAAGCATCATACAAGTTCTAAGTGGGATTCTATTTAAAGGTGGTGATTTTGTGCTTGCATGTGAAGGTCTTCTCAATAGGAAAGAATTTGTTTCCAAAAGCTTCAAATAATTATTTGTAGGCGGTGATTCCTTTTTGAGACTAGTATCATGCTAGGGCCTCGTCTCTTAGAGAGAAACAAAAACCTTACATGTAGATGATAGCTTGGGGGACCCTATTTATCTTAAGGGTGTCGTAAAGATTTTTTTAGAAATCTATGTGATGGTATGGATTCTCGTCAACATATTTTCCTCCAAAAGTTTGATGTTGAATGATGTTGAGGAAGGAAAGATTCAGTTCAAAGGTGGACATTGGTATGTGACAAATGACGATAGGCTCTCTATTATCATTGGCATGGGCTATTTCCAAAAAAAAGAGGAAAGGATGATTTTCAAGAGCTTGTCTAGCAGGAGGTGGACCAGCCATTAGATTGTCGAAAAGGTTCTCTATGTCTGGAAATTCATTAAAAATCTCATGTGTTCAAAACAAGGAAAGTTTGTGTACTTGAAGAGAAATCGACCAAATAAGTGTCTTAGACTGGAAACATAAATGAGACTTAAAGGTATAAAGATAAATGTAAAGGATGCTATTGAATCTATTACCAAACATAAAAGCACAAACTAATCATATGTAGACCCCAAGTTCTTAGAGGGTATTCATTGCCTTGTCCCAGGAAATGGTGGCAAATGTTGATCACTCTTTTCATTGGCCAAAAGTGTAAACATAATTTTCCAAATAAATATATTGAAATTTAAATTTATACCTAACTTCAAGAGACATCCGCAACTCAATACAAAGTCTATTGTAGTAGTGCAGGTTCGAACATAGGAAAAAGGAGAACAATTGAAAAAGAATGAGAGCCCTTGGCCTAGTTAGTCAAATCAAAACATGTGAAATTGATGTTCCAGTTAAGGAACAAATTAATATAATCAAAGGTGTAAACCTAAGTTATCAAAGATAAAAGAAGAAATAAAAAGATAATTGTGAAACGATAGAAAGGGTAACTTGGATCAGGTTTCACCAATCAGGCCAGCCTCAACCATGCAAGACCTTATTGTCCAACGTATATATGTTCCTAAAACATTTTGCAAACTATCATAAAGAAATCCACTCCTTCCTTCTCTTGACATCTGAGTAAATTTCTGTCAAAAGGGTAACTTGGGCGCTCCCAATGAAAATGATAACAAAAAGATCAAGTATAACAGTATGAATTTTGTTATACTACCTCCTGACTCTTATGTCTCATTACTAATATATACCCCAGATGTAACTAAAATCATTCTCTTGGATATATCCATATCAAACATCACAAGAAGGTAGCTGATCAACACCTAACACATTAAAACAAGAGCATTGAAACAAAATTGTAAGAACATATGTAATACACGGAAGAAAGAAATATTACATGGTTGGGAGGGCCTAACGGATACTCCCAACCCATGTTATGGAGTTTATCCACTCATGGTACAAAAAGATCGAGATTACAACTTGAGTAACTCATGATAAATAAGAAGTAGGGAAGAAATTGATATAAGGGTAGTTTGACTGATTGATCTATACACCTTTTGGGTGAAATTGATGAGAAGGTTGACGAGTACAGATGGCAGTCTTCACTCTTCCCTACGATAAAGATTGAAGCAAGGATATTCATCGATTAGTCGATGGAAGTAGCTCAATGTTGAGTATAGAGATCGATGACACTAGAGGTCGATGGGACTATACTTGGATTATAAACTTGGCGATAGACTTTTGGATGATTGACTCCAACATCCATGATGCCCTAAACTTGGGGGCCTACTATAGGATTTGACTTATGCTTTGTGAACCTTGGATTGGTGCACATGGTGTGGACTGTTCGTCTTCCTATTGTCGACCTTGATGGTCCGTTAGTCTTAATTGATCGATTCTTCTTTAATTGGTTAATTGATCCTTTTCGGTCTTGGAGGGTCATCGATCTTTATGGGATCGACAAGGTGATTTGTCAACTTGAAGGATGACATCTAATTTTTGACCTGAAGGTTGACATTTGAGTTTGATGGATAAGTCATCGATCTTTGAAATATCGACCTAATAGGTCGAAGAGTAGTGAAAGGCTATTGAGGTCAATGCTCGATGAATGATCATTCTTGGAGGTTGATGGTTAAGCCTTCAATCTTGAGGATTTTGAGTTGAATTCCTAAATTATTTCACAAAACTGGATTAAAATGAAGTAATTGGAAATTGAAGAACAAAGTGAACACCATTGGAGATTTAAACATGGAATCAAATCATTTTAAGTAACTTGTTTTATGTGGTAAAATCCATAAGTATTTATTTTGTAGGTCTAAAAATAAACCAAGATATATTTTGGAATCACAAAAATAATCTCTACCTTTTCATATAGTTTTGATGATCCATTTCTAATATGTAAAATATGTGATTTTTATGGGTTTCCTAATTCTCTTTACTTTTTTGAAATTCATATCTAATTTTTTATTATTAGAAAATAATAAATAAAAACATTTAAAATAAAAAAATTATAATAGAAGTGATTATGTGATTTTCATGCATAACTTATTACAATAATGATAGAAGGGTCTTTTTCAAGTTTTCATTTATGGGAGCCTGAACCCTATTTCATCTGAGTATTTAGTAGGTAGCTGGTTTGGATCTAAGTTTGGACTTTGAAATGTTGATACTCGGTTTGAGGTATGTTTCTTTTCTTTATAAGTCGTATTGGACATATGTATATTTTCTTTCTCTCTCTTTGAATTGATTGTGGTATTTTGTTATATGCCACTTGGTTTTACATGTTTTACTCGATTGGGTCCCATTCATAAAGAAAAAACCTCCTTTCTCTCCACCTAGGGGTTGGAAAACAAATCCACAATATAAGACAAAGTGGATGTTTAGCATTAAAGATGGTGTGTACATCTAATAGTGATTGGATAAAGTTAGGGGAAAAGGGGAAACAAATAATATATAAAGGATTCCCAAATAGAAGACAGAAAGAATCATTCAAATGGATATAAAAAGAAATCTTCATATAGTAAGACATACATCTTATACGAAGAACAATAAAGTTTACAAATTTAATAATTCTTTCCTTCAAACTCAAATTGGAGAACAATAAATAATTAGATATTTTGCACGCAAGTTAAGTATTAGACTACACCCTCTAAAAGTAAGTCTGGAACACTTCCAAATTTTATTCCCATGAAGGATGTTAGAGAACCCACAATACTCTATGTAATGGTATATATATTAGGTGAGAGCACCCGGGGCTTAAGTGAGAGCACCAAAAGCCCATATATAGGAAATGTTGTACAATGATATCAAACCCCATAATGTACTGCTACTAATACATAATAATAGTCTCAACAATTAAACATGCATATAGTAGAGAGGCAAGATAAGTTGAGTCCAATACATTCATTAATTTATGGTTTCCATAATTAAATGGAACATCATTCTATTTTAATTCTCTACATCCTCCTATATGTACCTTTATTGGGCAACTTGAGTCCCAAGAACCCCAAGTAGCTAAAATTCATTTCTTAATATTTAGGCAATGTGTATTCACCTCCTCCTTCAGTGACACCAACCACCGTTCCTATTGATTTTGATGACGATGATACAACAATAGTTGAGAAGGAACATGAACAAATGTACTGCCTCAACACCATTGAATTAAACCAACAAGACCTCTCCATCATGCATAATGTTACCAAGCAAGAACGAATCAAGAATTCAACAAAAGGGTTCCACTGTGAAATTTTCAAAAGGGCATCTTGGTGTTGCACGTCATCTAGAATGGCTATTACAGGAACAAGTTCATCCTTCAATGGGAGGGTCCCTACATTGTCCATGATATATATGACTGGGGTGGCCTACTCCTAACGGGCACCAGCCTCATCGAATGGTACATGTACATACCTAATTCTTGACATATGCCTCAACTCATTGCTTTCATCATGACTTCTACTATAATAATTCTATGCCCTTTTGTTTACTCATTAGAAGTAAATAAGTAATGGGATATTAATAATGTTGAAGTTATCCGATAACCTTTACATGGAAATTTATGACAAATGAATAATGAAACTAATCACCTAGAAACTTTTTTTGTGGAGTCTAATTCTAATTTACTCTCTCAAAGTTACCTAGTTGGTTTTTTTGAGGAAATTAGAGAATATTTAAACGTATAATTATAATTAAATAATTAGAGTAATAAATATACATAATACACATTTAATATACAAAATTGATTCTTACCTAAAGAACCCCTAAAGACAAAACAACATAATCGTCTTTATGACACCTTAATTAGATACCATGAAGAATTTCATTTATTTCAAGCTTTATTTGAACCCCAATTGAATGGAGAAATATATCATTACTTAAATTTTAGTATATGTGGAGTTATTTTCCACACAGTTGGTCGTAATTCTTAGTCATGCCTTTCGTTACTTATGACTTAGTCACATAGCTCATGACCACATATTTTTCCTCTTTATGACAATTTTTGCTACCTACAGATCCTTCTCATTCCTCCCCTTATCATTCTCAAAGCAACCATAAACATTAGTCGCCGCCCTTCTTCTTCTCATTTTCTTTATTTCTTTCTTTCTTTCTTTCTTTCTTCTTCTTCTTCTTCTTCTTCTTCCTATTCTCCCTCACCCCTTCTTGGTTTGCTTCTCCTCCATGTGCACCAACAGTTTTAAGCAACACCAAGAAGTGTTAATCCTCACCAGGAAGTGCCAAGTGTCTCCATGTAACATTGCCAATGTCGTTTTCCTCCCATAATGAAACCTCTTACAATATGCTCTACCACCCTGGGTGCCACCATCACACAATATCTTCCAAAATCCCAATCACATGACTCTAGCTCCACAACAACTTCCACAAGTTGTTGATATAATTTCCCTCCTCCTCTGCCACTTCTGACCTGTATCAAAATAGCCACAACTCGTTCTCCATCAATTCCTCTCTCCTTCTCCATCTTCATGGTGTCTACAAGCCGTGAAAGCAGATTAGTAAGTAAGACAATAATTGGGATGCCACAATGACTGATGAATCATCTATCATACAGAAAGGTTGCATATGATCTTAATCCTCTACCCACCTCAACAACAATCACATTCATGTCCTCCTTCCTCACTGTCATCCTATGCCACCCATCCTTCTCTTCCTTTGGCCATTCACCAAAGGTATCAGACATCACTGCCTACTTTGGTGGCAACTGGAGCACCATTGATCCTACTTTTCCTTCATACTTGAAGATTTCATGAGGTTGATTCTGAAAAATCATAGACAAGCACAACGATTGTAGTTCAAAAAAACTACATAACCCATCCCCATATAGACATGGTATGCTCTAACGATGAACCACCTGTTCTGTGATGCGGCCCTAATTTAGGGATCCATCTTGTGTTTTATTGCACTTCAATCAGTGTTAGATTACATATCATTTCCCTCAGTATGCATATTTCTATCAAATACACTTATGAATTTTCTTTGCATATTTTTTATGTACTTAGTGTTGAACTAATAGTTATACATTGTCCATATTTTGATGAAAAATTAACCATTCCATTCATATGTATCTATTATGTCTATTTGACATTGATTTCATGTGTTGGGTACATGAAAAGGATAAATTCAATCAATCCCTACCTTGACCAGATTCAAGCCAAAGTTAATGCAAATGCACTTTTGTGGAATATGCCCTAAAACACGTAGGACAATTTTTGTAACCATTTGTATTAATGCTATGACTTGTAATTAAGATGAGAAAAAAATCAAGAGAACTTAATCAATATTTATGCACTCAAATGGAAATTTCCAAAATTCATTATAGGAAGTTTTATCAGCTGAGTTTCCTTATTGATAAACTCGATCGACACCCTTGATGGATTTTAGGAACTGCCAATGTCAACCTAGCTTCTTCAGGTAAAACTCGATCGACACATGGCACTGAGCAAATCAAATTTAAGCCATCAACCAAGTTTCATTTAGGATAAACGTGATCGACACTTCAAATTTGCTTTTCCTGATAGTGTTATCGATCGAGTTTGCTTTATTGAAACTCGACCGACTGCAATATACAAAATGTGTATAAAAGTGTTTCTAGTTGTTGGAGTGTTGCAAACATCAATAATAGTTCCATTGCACAACCCAAATGACTAGAATTCATATGGAAGTGCTTATAGTGGCTAGTAGACACCCCCAACTATAAACAGGGGCCCTTGGGCTTCATCTCAAGTTTTCCTCTTATTCTCCTAGGTATAGTTGAATGGATTTGTCTACTAAAAACCCTTTTATCTCTCTTTCTTACTAATCAAAACATCATTATGAGTGAGATAGGCTATGTGTGAGAAAGCTACTCGATAGTACTCTTGTAAAGCTCTCAAATATTCCCTTTCGCAATCCCTTTCTCTAGAGTAAAGTTGGTGAAATCTTCTCCAAGGTGAAGGAGAAGGTGAAGGCTGAAGATCCTTGTGAAGAGTGGGTAATTCCTTCAAGGAGGAAGACTTGTTGTAAGAGAGGAGCTCATTGGTGATAGTGATCAGCTCCTTGCCAAAGTGTGTATGACCTTGTAAAGGTTGAAGACTCTTGCTCAAAGGATAGGTAAGACCTTGTAAGGTTTATTGGATTCTTTTGATATTAAATAGGAAGGCTAGGTATCCTTGACCTACAAAAGGAAGGTCTTATTATATGTATTATAATGGAATATATGTATGAAATGGCTGTAAAATTCTAGAGGTTGGCCTCTTTAGGTAGTGTATGTACACACTTCTACTTTGGAGTTGGGAACCACTATACAAAGCTTATTCTGGATCTCATTCAATATCTCTTATCCGTGGTACATATGTTTAGTTGCACATAAAATTCCATATTTGCAATCTTATCCCTTGAAGTAATTTGAAGGTCTAACGAAGCTTGGTTAAGTGTTTGAGCTCTATTTATCCCCCCCATAGAGCCCATTGATCCAACAGATGGACCATAATTGGATGGATGAGAGAGAGGATGATCCTAGGTTTTCTATACCCTTAGAGTGGCCCACTGTGAGTTCTATACCTAGGTGGCATCTATCTCACAAGGTTACACCTCCATAACATTCATTTCTACCTTCCTTAGTGCATTCAAGATCTCTCACATGCTCCCATCCACCTCCACCTCATTTCCACCTTCCTCTACCCCCCAAAACCCTAGTTTTCTAGGGTTTTGACCATTATCCACCACCATTCCATGCCATCCATCCATATTGGGAGAAGAAGTGCAAGATTCAACGGCTAGGAGGTGAAGAAGGAGGAGTCTTCACCATGTTCTATGACCCCATACTCCTCTACTCCGTCTGTCTCTTCGTTTTCTTGTTTTATGCGTAGAGAAGCCTATTGTGGTGGGCCGATTGGGATTAACATGCTACTTTGATACCATGTAGGGGGAGTATAGCTTGTAAACTCTATATTTTCGTTCTATGATGATTGATTTCTACTTCTATTTTATTTCCCATGTCACTTCTTGTGGTTTATGGTTGAAAACATGAATTATTTGTTGTGTTATGCTTGAAACCACCTAAGACTAGGAGATGATTCCATATTTGAGGCTATCTTGGGATTTGCTCTTAGGTTCAAGTAGTGGATCACTAACTAGCACCCCATCTTGCCACACATATATCCCTTCTCTTACTCTAAGGTGTGACACCTAAGTACTTAGTGTAGGGGGTGCTTAGTGTAAATGCCTAGGAGTTTTTGAAAAGCTAGATGGTGAGTAATGTGAGATGAAACACCCTTACATATACTCCCCATTCCTACATTTGGCTCCCAATTACACAACATCCCCTTCCTATAAACCTAGGTTAGTCAAATCTTATTGTATTCTCACATATACCTTAGTCTAATTGAGCCTTGTTAGGCTAGATAGAATGTGCAAGGGTGTAGTTCCCCGTCACACACTCTATTCTATCCATGTCCAACTAATAGTCTAGGGTGATTTCAAATAATTTGGTTATTTGTTTGGTTTAGCAATTTAGAATGAATGGTTAGGTTTGCATGCTATATCATCCCCCAAATGGAACCATAGTAACATTCCCAAATGACCCACCTCTTTATAACTTACATTGAAACCACAATTTCTCTCTTAGCTAGTTCATGCTAGTTTAGTTAGTTACTTTAATTGATTTGTTAGTTAATTGCCTTGTTTAGCATAATTTAGTCTTGCTAGAGTAGTTAGTGCTCTTTTGAGCTTATTGGTGTTAATATTTCTAGTTGGTGATAATCTAAGTTCTTAATTGCAATAGTGCATAACTTTCTTAGCTAGTGTAGGTTAGTCTTACTCTCTTTCTCTTGTTCACTTAGTTGCCTTCCTTTGTTAACTAGAATTAGCTTCTAAAGTTAAAATAAGGATTTGCTTATTTTGCTTCCTTTCTTGATTTCTTGGATGAACCTTAGTGTAATCAAAACAAAACCAACTTAAAACCCTAAAAACCCTAATCCCTACTTTAGGAACACACCTTAATATAGCTTAGATCTAGACCCCCCCGTAGACTGAACCCTCACTCACCACTCACCTATACTATAATTCGATCTTATGCGCCTTCAGGTTGATATATTCTAGTCTATGTGGGTTTGTTATTAGAGGGACTAATACAAATGTGAAAGATCCAAAGTGTGTCTCAAAAGCCTAGGGTTGCATCTAGTCACAACTCAATTGATTAGTGTGTGACCCTAGGTTGAAACACACCAAGCTTTTTGGTGTCATTGTCAGGGGACAAAAAGTGCCATAGTGACCTAGTAGTTGTATTGTTGTCTCCCCTTTGGCACCATCTTTTTCCAATTCAATTTGTTGCATTTGACAAACACACCATGGTGAATCTTGTTGGATAAATCACCATGGATTTTTCTAATCATATATGGACTCAAAGATCTGAGATCTTTTCAGACCTGCAATCATTGTGCTTCTTTGCCTAAGAGGTTGGGAACACCCCCACAAGAGAAGACAAGGTGGAAATTTATCAGAAAAAGATGGTATGTGCTTAAGATAAAGATTGGACAATGCATTAAAATAAAGCACATCATATCTAAAGTTATCATGGTTTCAAAAGAAGAGGGAAGAAGAGCATTCAAATGGATATTAAAATAAATATTCTCACATATGGAGAGATCTTCTCCACCTATGGGATTAGGAACACCCCCAAAAGAGAATATAATATAGAAACTATCAACAATATGATGTATGAATTTAAAATAGGGATTCAAAAATATATATGGATAAAATGGACATATAATCTATCAACAACATCCTCTCAGTGCAAGTCCATGGAAATGCTTTTGGGAGCAGCCACAAGCCATATCATGACAATTTTGTCTCACAACATGTCCTTGAAAATGCATTTAGTAGGATCTAGGGCACATAAGATGGAAGTATCCTCTCCCTAAAAATTCATTTGGGGGGAACCGACCCATATCATGATAGTGTCATCTCACAAAAAGTATTGTATACTTGAATATTAATTCCTCATCCTTTATGAAAATTATCATTACTTTTGGCATTGGAATATTTCTATTATGCCCTATTAGTAAGTGAGTGACTTCCCTACCAGGTCCCACTCCTTACAAGTATGGTATCAAAGACTAGGCAGTTCGTTAATTTGACTATTTCATTATATCTCCCTTAGGTTGTCACCTTTACCACATGTTGCTTATATCCTAGCCCCTTGCTCTATGTAGTCACACATATATGTCCAAAAACGTTTCAAATTTGATAAACTAGATGGATTTGAGATACCCTAGGACACAAGGTACATGATGCTAAAAATGGATTCTCCTTTTACTCCTCTAGTGTCTCAAGATTTCCTGACAATTGAGAGTCAACCCCATGTAGTGCCTTGTACAAAACCAACACCAACTTCCATGAGTTTGAGTCTTCCCCTGACTTGGAATTGGCTTTTCACTGAGGACTTTTTTCCTTAGCCCTTGTAAGGAATTCTACTTCACAGTATAAGGAGTGTCTATTCTCAACTTTCTTGAAGTTGTGTCCTACACACTTTCATGGTAGGTAGGAGTGAAATTCACATGGTGGACATAGTTGACGACTTGAATCTCACTATTGAAAAAACTTTTGAAGGCAAGGATTGCCCCCGAGCATCCTAAAGTTTCTTTTCCCAGGTACATACTTTGCAAACCAGATCATCATTGGTGGAAGAACAAGGTTAAGACTCATGAAGTTGCTTCCATGAAGTGGGATAAGTTCCTAACCCTATTTAGAGAGAAGTATATATCATCTACAACTCTAAGAAAGAAGGAGACTAAGTTCAACAACCTACACTAGAAATCCATGGTTACAGTGGAGTACATGCCGACTTTCATCTGCCTTGAGCTTTATGCTAAAGGATTGATCAAAGAACGACAAGCTAGTATGTTTATGCACGGTTTGTGCTATAGTATTGGTCAAATGTTGGTTCACAACTACCACTGAACTTGTCACAGATGGTGGAAAAGGCTCTAGCTATTGACGCTTATCCAAGTTTTCAAGATAAGAACAACAATAAGAGGAAGTTCTCAGGTGAAGAACAAAAAAGCGACAATTATGCCAAGTGTCATCCTCCCGAGAAGTGTCATGGAATCAGAATCATGATCCCCTGAACCAAAACGATACCAAAGACAACATGAAGAAGCGTGAAATGCTTAGCATACATGAACAAATAACAAGAAGTATGCACCAACATAATCTCAACATTCAACAATATATTATTAAGAAGCATCCTTTAATTACAAGATTTCATTTAAATAATGAAGTGTCATATTGTACAAGTCTTTCTCATGTACACTAGGGATCTTACAACAAGTACACCTAGCATAACTCACCAAGACCATCAACCTTCTATCCATCCATGAACCTAAAAATAGAATTCGAGAAACGGGTCAACACACGAGGTGTTGAGTATGGGGCAGAAAGATACAAATATATAAGCTTTGCATAATTTGAAAAGATTTTAAGACTAAATGAACAAGAATAAACATGTTAATTATTTAACCAAATGTGAAACCATATTTTATGCCATTTTACTCTATTATACCTACAATATCGAGTATTCATATGGCCTTTCACCAACTTCCTGTCAGAAGGGTCCGTAAGGGTGCTCAAGATTAGCTAACCATTTTATACGAGAGGGACCTCAAGGCTATTGCCAAGTGCTAACCCTATTTCAAAAATTATATAATGGAGTTACATATATATATATATGTTTTCCAGTTATAAAACCAATGAGGCAAACATTGAGTAACACATAGCAATACTACATGGAAATATTTGAGCAAGTAAACAACCAAGCATACAATACATGTCATTTCAAATAATAAAGTGATACTCATATAACTAGATAAGGCTCAGACCTGATTCAAAGATTCTTAACTTAAAATGTCCTTTACCATTTAGATCATAAGCCAACCTAATTAAACATAAGATTACATATATGCATTAGATTCTCATCATTAACCCTAACTATCATAATTTTAGGGTTTTGGCCAAGGTTTAAGAAAGAGATTTAAAATATAGTGATATAAATAAAATATATCAAGAGTTAGGACTCAAAAGTATTTTTAAATTAATCCTTGGGTTTTTCTTATCAAAATTGACTATTGGTACATAATATTTGGAGCTAGGAAACAAAAGATGTGATTTTTGAAAGGCTTGGTCAATTATATTGAATATTGGGCAGAGAAAATATATAATTACCAAAAATAAGTAGCTGAGAAAAGTGTCGGCACTTGGATCCCTTGGTCAACTCTGATCGAGATTGAGATCCTACAGTCGAGGATGCACAACCTCCAGGCACGTACGAGGGAGAGCAGGAGATAAGGAGAGGCAAGTGGGGTCTCGTGCTGTTGGTTTCTGGTCTGGTCAGTCATTGACCATGATTTGATGGTCACGGCTCAGCGTCCAAATGACAGGAGCCTTGCACACAGGCAAGGCGACACTGCAGCGGAGGCTTGGCTAGAGCAAAGAGGGAAAAATGAGAGAGGGTTTGAGAGGGGAAAGTGAGGTGTCATCTAGGTTCGTGGGGGTAGGCCGAAAGTGATAAGGGGGTCTTTATAGTTATATGCATATAGGTTTAGGGTTTTCGAAGAGGTACACATCACAAGGGTTGAGGCAGGTTTTTTTGGCCCTCCAGGCATGATTTGAAGAATTAAGGGTTGTGGAAGGTTCAAGAGAATGGGAGGAATAGAATGGTTATGAAATCGGTACATGAGGGGGGTCTGGGAGTGGTCGGGTCATGCGTTCAAGAAGTTGGGTCCATGATGGACCTTCCATCATGGGCGCAAGGTGGAATATGACTTTGGCACCATTGGTTCGCCATCCAACAGTCACTGGTTCGCACACCTAGCTTAAGGGGAGGAGGCTCAGTTCACTGTTAACCTAAGGCCAGTCCACAGAAAGAACCCCTGGTTTGCAGCTAGCATAGCCAGGCCAGGCTTGGCGTCAACCAAGATCAAGTGGGTCGAGCCCACTAAGGAATAAAAAGGGAATTTCTAGGGCTATAAAAAGGTAAATTTTAGCAAAATCATATAAAATTGTAGGAAGGTCCAAATGGTCTCAAATTTGGACCATAGGTTTAAAATAAATATTAGAATATCAGGAAAATGTTTGGAGACCAAAATGTAAAGCTACATAGTCAAGAGTACTTCTTTGGACAAAGTGGTGTATTAAGTTAAGTTGAGGTGTCACAAGGTGTATGAAATTCCTATTAATCAATAGATTTCGAATTTGGGTATATAAATTGATTAAGGGGTCAATAAAAGTAAATTGAGGTCATGAATGAACATTATGAGGAAAAAAAGAATTGAATAATATAATAGAGGAAAACTCACTTTGTCACATCCTCCCCTCCTTATAAGGAATATTGTCCTCAAAATTCAGACTTCCTTGAAAAGGTTAAGAAATATTTCCTCCATGTCTGACTTCAACTCCCAGGTAGCATCACCACTATCATTGTGCTTCCACAACACCTTAACCATCTCGATCTTCTTATTGCTAAGCTCTTGGGGTGAGTATTGAGGATCTTGACTGTAACGTCTTGGTATACACGGGTGTCCTTTAATTCAATTAGTTCATGATTGAGGACATGGCTAGGGTCTTTGACATACCACCTTAGGTTTGACACATGAAAGAAATTGTGCATAATGCTATATTTTGGAGGTAAAAGATCATAGTGAAAGGGTCCAAAATCTATTGTAAGTTGTTCATATGATAAAACATGACATTGTGTTCATTTTTTCAAATAAATGCTTCATATGGTGAAATTGAGCATTGATGTTACCAAATTGGAGTATGATAACACTTGAACTATGAAACTGATATCCAATTACATAATAAGGTCACACAATGAGGGAGAAGAATCATAATGGAGGACAGAGAAAATGTTAGGTTATTACATCCTTCCCTCCTTAATAGAAATTCGTCCTCAAAATTCGTCCAAGATTATAATTAAGAGTCAAGTCGAAATTCGTTGGGTCTAGGTATTTAACCATGGTTGTCATGACATTCACTACAATGGGATTCACACTTAGGTTATCATCATCAAGGGCGTACTCATATCGATTATGTACATATTACTTATTGTTTCATCATATTATGACATCATCATGCATTAGGGTTTTCCCATCCCTTAGTATCCATACATAGGCTTTTTGTTCACATCATCAGACGAGAACAAGGTGTATTATCAAAATCTATGTTATCAATTCTCAAACGAACATTTTTATGCTCATGACATTCAAACAAGACTATCATCGAGTGTGTATCTCATCCTTACTCTAGATTTCATGCATGTTTTTGTTTTCCCCAAAATTTCTACCATCTCTAATCAATTATGTTCATCATTTCTCATTTTTTGATCAGAAGTTAAGCAATTTATTCATCTTGTTTATTCGAGTTATTACCTTAAGATCATCATAATATCGAGTTGATCATATTTCATTTGGGTATGAGATTAGGCATGTTACCCCTGATTATTCAAGCTAAGATTTCTAGGCATCCTCGATCAAGTTCAAGATTTGAAAGTTACATATTGTATGTATAGTATGATTTCATACTAGGTCTATCTCATGAGAGTGGCTCATTGCACATATATTAAGCTTTAAATGTAAGTGAGATTATTTTCATACATCATGCATTGTCTCAAGAAACAACAATATTATCATTATCGAGCTTTCATAGTCATCTCACTAGTATCTCAAAGGAGTTCCATAAGATCATGCCACTCAATCTAAGACCTTGCTATGTCCAACTAGACATGCTAACTGCAACCATATACCCATAACGAATTTCTACCCAACCATCAAAAATAAGGGAAACCACTAGATTCCTTTATATACAACTACTAACCTAAGTATGAGGCTCATCATGGATATCACACATCATGTACATCATCTTAGGGTCTTGGGACATCTTCCGCACCTATATAGCAAGCATCAAAATTTTGAATTGCCTCTTTCTCTAGGGTTAGATATAATCATAGGATATATAGGGTTTGACATCTTCAAGGAAACCACACACTAGGTCACTCAACTCATATAATCAGGAATAGTCTAGCCAGGGATTCATCATCATGTATTTCATCATGCATATTTTTCAACTTTTCACATATTTTTGTGGTGAGTTGAATCATATCAAAAGGTCACCTTATTCATATGTCCCATGCTAGAGGTCCTCCTTTGTAAAGAGATTGAGGCATGTGTTGGCCTCAAACCATATACCACATATCATACCTCAACACGTACAAGACTAGGTACAAGCAAGCATGTCAACCCACTAGCTATGTTTAACACATCACCTAAATCATATGTATCATTCAAGGTGCTAGGTTTAGCTAGAGTTGCATGTTCAAACTCATCTCATATCATCAAACATACTTGACCTTCCTCAAACAACTTGGGTCTTATCAACATCAACATCATTGTCAATATCATAATCATTGTCAACTTATGTTATCTAGGCTACTCACTATCCTAACTTTTATCATGGATCTAGACAACTCTAGATGCTACAACTAAACTCTGTCATCTAGACTTGATGTTATATCTCTTTCTTTTAGGTTACATGGATACTTGCTGCCTTTCTGGGTGTGGTAACCTTTTTCGTATGTACATATACTAGTACTTGAAATAGATTTTCTCCAACGTTGAAACATTCGATGAAAACCACCATACTCCATTCGAATAAAACCAAAACCAAAACGAGTTACCACACTCATGAGGCAGTCTAGTACCACGACACCTAGAGAACTAGAAAGAACATGGTGCACACCTATGTAGACATCCTAAGCACATGTCGCGAACATATGTCTAGAAAGGTAATTCAGACCAGTCTACACTTAGTTATAGAACATCTAGGTTGTAACCTAGAAGCTAAGTCAACTTAGTCTAAAAATGACATTTTATTAAGTTTCTAGGGTTGAGAAGTAAGGTTGTGGTTAGTTTGTGTTTCATGTGAGCAACGTTTGGTGTAGTTATTTTTCATGCTCTGATACCATTTGTCACAGGAACCAGAATCCTGGTCCCATGAAACAAATGAATACCAAAGATAACATGTGGAAGTTTGAAATGCTTAGCTTACATGAACAAATAGCAAGTATGCACCAACATAATCTCAACATTCAACAATATATTATTCAACAACATCCTTTAATTACAATATTTCATATACATAATGAAGTGTCACATTGTACAAGTCTTGCTCATGTACACTAGGGATCTTACAACAAGTACACCTAGCATAGCTAACCAAGCCCATCAACCTTATAGCCATCTCTAAACCTAAAAAATTTGAGAAATGGGTCAACACACAAGGTGTTAAGTATGAGGCAGAAATATACATATATATAAGCTTTGCATAATTTGAAAAGATTTCAAGACTAAATGAACAAGAATAAACATGTTAAATGTTTAACCAAGTCTGAAACCATATTTTATGTCATTTTACTCCATTATACCTAAAATATCGAGTATTCATAAGGTCTTTGACCAACTTCCCATCAGAAGGTTCCGTAAGGGTGCTCAAGATTAGCTAACCTTTTTATAAGAGAGGGACCTCAAGGCTATCGCCAAGAGCTAACCTTGTCTTAACAATTATATTATATTATATATATATATATATATATATATATATATATATATATATAGTTATAGTTATAGTTATAAAACCTACGAGACAAACATCGAGTAAGACATAAAAATACTACATGGTAATATTTGAGCAAGTAAACAACCAAGCATACAATACATGTCATTTCAAACAAGAAAGCAGTAGTCATATAACTACATAAGACACGTACCAAATTCATAGATTCTTAGCTTAACATGTCCAGTTCCATTTAGATCATAAGGCAACATGATTAAACATAATATTACATATATGCATTAGATTCTCAACATTAATCCAAACTAGCATCATTTTAGGGTTTTGGCCAAGATTTAAGCCAGAGATTTAAAATCTAGTGGTATTAGTAAAATCTATCAAGAATTAGGCCTCACAAGTATTTTTAAATGAATCCTTGGGTTTTCTAATCAAAATTGATTATTGGTTCATAATATTTGGATCTAGGAAACAAAAGATGTAATTGTTTACAAGGTTTGGTCAATTATATTGAATATTGGTGTTGAGAGAAGATATAATTACCAAAAAGAAGTAGCCGAGAAAAATTTCGGCCCTTGGATCCCTTGGTCAACTCTGACCCAGACGGAGATCCTACGGCCGAGGACGCACAGCCTCCCAGGAACATGTGAGGGAGAGCAAGATATGAGGAGAGGCATAGAGGGTCTCGTGGCTGTCAGTTTCTAGTCTGGTCAGTCGTTGACCATGATATGACGGTCACGGCTCGATAGGAGCCTTGTGCGTGGGCTAGGCGATGTCACGGTAGAGGTGTGGTCCAAGAAAAAAGGGAAAAGTGAGAGAGGGCGTGAGAGGGGAAAGTGAGGTTCTTTCTAGGTTCATGGGGGTAGGCCAAAAGTGATAGGGTTTTTTTATAGTTATATGGGGATAGGTTTAGGGTTTTCGAAGAGTTGCACATCACAAGGGTGGCAGCGGGTTTCCTTGGCCCTCAAGGCATGATTTCAAACAATTAAGGGCCGCAAAAGGTTTGAGAGGGGGGGAGAGAATGGTTATGAAATTAGGGCCAGAGGGGGGGTCAGGGAGTAGTCGGGTCATTTGTTCAACCAGTTAGGTCCCAAATGGACCTTCCATCTTGGGTGCAAGGGGGAAGACGACTGTGGTGTCATTGGATCACCATCCAATCATCACTGGGTCACACTCCTGGCTCAAGGGGAGGAGGCTCGATTCAGTGATGATCTGGGGCCAGCCCAGGGAAAGAGCCCCCAGTTCGCGGCTAGTGTGGTCAGGTCAGGCTTGGCGCTAGCCAACAACAAGTTGGTCGAGCCCACTAAGGAATAAAAAGGGAAATTCTAGGGCTATAAAAGAATAGATTTATAAATATCTCATAAAATTATAGGAAGGTCCAAATAGTCTCAAATTTGGATAATATTTTTAAAACAAAGAGTAGAATATTAAGAAAATGTTTGGAGACCAAAATGTAAAGCAATATAGTCAAGAGTACTTCTTTGGACAAAGTGGTGTATTAAGCTAAGTTGAGGTGTCAATAGGTGTATGAAATTCCTATTAATCAATAGATTTCGAATTTGGGTATCTAAATTGATTAATGGGTCAATAAAAGTTGATTAAGATCATGAATGAACATTATGAGGAAAAAAGAATTAAATAATAGAATAGAGAAAAACTCACTTTTTCACAAGAAGTTTCCCTCTGCATTAAGTCTTAAGGTTACATGCCACCATTGTGGAGATGCTGGTCATATAAGGCCTTGATGCCATAGAACTCATGAAGAGATACATGATGAGGTCCATGTTGGACACATCACTTCCATTCATGGTGAAGAAGTTCATTAATATGATGATGAAGGTAACCCTTATGTTTGTAGTTAACCTAACATATAATTATGTTTCTTATGATCCATGTTTCTTTATTTTGATCATTGAGAGTTAATGCTAGGGATGTTACATGAAAATCATATAGACACATTTATGTTTCCATAGTTGTTTGGTATATTATGTTAAACCATTTTAAAGAGTGGAGTATATTAGCTTGATAGGTTGTGGATATGCTGATTTTGGGAATGAAATCTTATTGAAGGGTTGGAAACTTGTAACATATTATGATTTCACTATCCTGACTTGAAAAACCCTAATTCTTCAGTTAGGAGGTTGGTGTGCTTAGATATTTTGAAATAGACAAACAAGGAAAGATCTTAACCCTAATGATCATGCTTGTACCCTAAAGGACATTCAATGCACACAACATGAGTAACTCACATATTAACAATAATGATGGATATGTATGATCCTGACCATGCCATGGATCAATAAACCCTATTATGATATGACATATGGGACCTAACCCTGAGCTTTATATATGCGTGTAGGATGTATGTGATGCATAGTGATTGTGTTGATCTAAACCCTGAGCTATAATCAACTAACCATAATATGTACATCATTGGTGACATTCATGATACAGAAGTGAAATTAGGTGCCATAACCATATACAATATATTAATACACTTAGTTTGGACCTAATAACCTATACATGGATTGGTATGTAAATCAATTCATTAATATGTAATATGTGTCACCTTGTTCAGTAATACACGTATAATGACTTAAATGTGTATAATTGATAATCTCATGTGAATAAGTATAAGTGAATGCTTCATGTGGACAATGATGTGACTAATATAGATAATGTTATAATAAGTATGTTTAATGTACGTGAGATGTATTTAATGTGCCATTATTTGAGAGAATGTTGAAATTAATGGAGATAATGTAATTAATGAGTGAAATGTCATATTTCACATAATAAAATATCATGTGACTTTCACGGTAGTAAAATGATGATAATTGGACTATAAATCCTAAAATATTGATAACTAATGTTATATATAATAATTAATATTAAGATAATTGAGTTAAACCCTATTTTACTAAAAATCATACAAGATATTCTTAAAATTTAAATCTAACTCCTCAATCAGTTTCACTGGGTTCGAACTAGTCTAGGCGCAAATTTTCATCTAATTGTATAGCGTGTCCTATTTCAATTTGATATAAGAGGGCAATCCTTATTAGTACAATCCCAATGTTTTTGGACTAAGTTTTATTTAATTAAAATTTCTCATGTGTATAAAGTCGGCTTTTTACACCATAAATCAGTAAAGATATAAAATCTATTTTTAGGGTTTTCTTTATTAGGAGCCTAAACCACCATTGATATGAATATTTAATAGGTAGCTTCATACCCTGATTTGGATCTCAGTTTAATTAGACTTTGACCTATTGATACTCAAATTGAGGTATGTTTCTTCTCTTTGTTAGACATATTTGACATATGTTTATTTTCTCTCTATCTCTTTGACTTGATTGTGGTATATTGCTCTATATGTCACTTGGTGTACATGTTTAACCCGATTGGATCCAATTCATTGAAATTCATCTTATAGATTACTCAAAATGCAAATAGAATCTCTTTTCTTGTATCATGTTCATACATATTCAATTTGTGACCCTTATTGCATTATTTCATCTTATTGTTCCATTTAACGACGAACACCCTACATTGATGAATTTCTTGGACTAAACTTATCTTACCCGTCTATTATATGCATATTTTATTGTTGAGACTATTGTTATCTATTAGTAGAATTACATTATGATTTTCTATCTCATTGCAATACTTTCTTATTTATGGGATTTGGTGCTCTTAGTTAAGCCCCATATGCTCTCACCTGATATATATACCATTACATATAGGACTATGACTGTACACACCTCCTTCCAAGGCACAAAATGTGCAATTGTTATCTAATACCTAATATGTATTCAAACCATCTTATTATTTATTCATTTTTCTCTAATTTTATATTAAAGGAAATAAATATTAAATTGTAAAAATTATTGTTCTTTATATAATCTTTTTGTATTACTATATAAAGATTTCTTTTAATAACCATTTGGATGATTGTTTCTCTCTCTTTTTGGGAAGCCTTTATGTATTATTTGTTGCCCCTTTTCCCAATATTGTCCAATCGCTATTATATGCACATATCAACATTTATGATGACAACATCCGGTTTGTATTCTCGTGGGGTATGCTTCCAACACATAGGTGGAGAGAAAGGAGGTGCAAACAAAATCCAGGACTTATCCAAGTGTTATTAATTTTTCTTTAGAGGTAGCTTGAAGTATTTGCTTTACCCTTTGTGGCATATTTCCCATGGTTTCCCTTTATGTACCCCTATGCAGTGAAGAAAAATGTTAGACATAAATGTTATAATAGTTGGATTTGTTATCTTTCGATGGTAAATTTTTGGTTAATTGTGCAATACATACTTAATTTTAGTTCATCACCATTTGTGAATAATTATGATCATGTTTTGTATGGATGGTTTTATATTATTCCCTATTAGTAAGTGAGTGGCTCCCCTATTGGGTCCCACTCCTTACAAGTATGATATTATAGCCTAGGAAGTCAGTTAATCTAAGTGTTTCAATATTATCTCCCTTATGTTTTTACCTTTACCGTAGGTTTCTTATACATTATCCCCTTCCCCTATGTAGGTACACATATATGTCTGGGGACAACTCAGTTGTTAATAAATTATATGGATTTTAGACACCCCAGGGCACAAGGTATGGGATGCTGAGAATGGATTCTCCTTTTACTCCTCCAGTGTAAAAAGATCTCCCATCAACTGAGAGTCAATCCCAAGTAGCACCATCTACTTTACATCTACATCAACTTCCACGAGTTTGAGTTTCCCCCCTAACCTGGAGCTAGCATATCTTTGAGGAACATTTTCCTCAATCCTAATGAGGAATGATATGTCACAATCTAAAGAGTGTCCTCTCACATCTTTCTCGAAGTTGAAACCTATGTACTTTTATGGTGACAGTCAAGAGCACATCATGGAAACCACCAATGAATGGATTCTCTCTATTGAGTCAACTTTTAAAGGCATAGATTGCCCCAAGCATCATTTAGTTCATTTTTCTAGGTACATATCAAGCTAGCTCATTATTGGTGGAACAACATGGACAAGACTCGAGATGTTGCTTCCATAACATGGGATCAGTTCCAAACCCTATTTATAGAGAAGTGCATATCATCCACAACTTTAAGCAAGGAGTCAAGTACTACAACCTACGTCAGAAATCCATGACTTTGGTGGAATACATGAATAAGTTCAAAAAACTTGAGCATTATGCTGAAGGATTACTAAAGAAACACAAGCTAGTATGTTTTTGAATGATTTGGCTATAGTATTGGACGAAGGTTGGTTCCTCAACTTACATTGACCTTCTCATAGATGGTGGATAAGGCTCTAGCTGTTGAAGATTATCCAGGTTTTCAAGATAAGAACAGCAATGAGATGAAGTTCTCAGGTAAAGAACAAAAGAGGGGCAAGTGTTCCAAGTGTCATGGGCATCATTCTCCTGGTAAGTGTTGCTCTACATCGGATTTCTAGGTTACATGCCACCATAGTGGGGAGAATGGTCATATTGGGCCTCGATGCCCTTGACATCATGAATAGATACCTAATGAGGTCCATGTTGGACACATCACTTTCATTAATGATAAACAAGTTTGTTAAAATGATGATGAATGTAACCCTTAGTTTCTAGTTAGCTGACTTTATAGTTTTGTTTCTTCTACTCCTTTCTAGGTTTTATTTGTGGAGATTAAATGTTGGGGATGTTACATAAATTTATATAGAATCATTTTTTTCCTTTGGTTGTTTCGTTTATTAGGTTAAACCATTCTATGTTGTGGTGTATAGTAGCTTGATATGTTTTGTATATTAGGATTTTGGGAACAAAGTCCTCTTTTAGGGCAGAGTCCTGTGAAGTACCGAGATTTGGCTATCCTCTCTTTCGAAACCCTAATTCTATGATTTGGAGGTTGGTGTGCTTAGATGTTTAGAATTAGCCAAAAAAGGATAGAGCTTAACCCCAATGATCATGCTTGTACCCTAATGGACATTTAATGCACACAATATTAGTAACTCACATATTAACCCAAGATATGGGTAAATATGATCCTTACCATGCCATGGACCAATAAACCCTATTGTGATATGAATATGGAACCTAACATTGGACTTAATACATGATCCATAGAATCATGTTGACCTAAACCCTAAGCTATAAATGACTAACCCTAATATGTACATCCTAAGAGAAATTCGTGATACATTAGTGAAATTAGGTGCCACAATTATATATCATGAATTAATACACCTAGTTTGGTCCTAATAATCATGGCTTGGTATGTAAATCAGATCATTAATATTTAATCTGTGTCACCTTATTCAATAATACTCATATAATGACCTAAATGTGCATCATTCACAATCTAATGTGAATGACTATAAGTGAACCCACTTCATGTGGACAACAATGTGACCAATAGATATAATGTAATGATAAATGTATGTTAGTGTATGTGGAATGTATTTAATATGCCATTATTTGAGTTAATGTTGAAATTAAGGTACATTATGAAATTAATGTGTATAATACCATATTTCATATAATATAATATCATGTTACCTTCATGGTAGTATGATGATAGTAATTGGACTCTAAATCCAAAATGTTGATAACAATGTGCAATAATTTATACTAAATTAATTGAGATAAACCATAATTGTACTAAAGCTCATACAAGATAATCTTAAATTTTAAATCTCACCCCAAAATTAGTTTCTTTGGGTCCTTATTAGTCTAAGTGAAAAGTTTCAATCTAATTGGAAGATGTATCCTATTCCAATTTAACTTAACAGGAAAATCCTTAATAATATAATTCCAATGGTTTTCAGACTAACTTTTGTTTGATTAAAATTAATATCATGCATATTGTTATTCCTAACGTCTCTATGTTACACTAGTTTTGCATTTTGGTTTGTTCTCTAATTCTATCTGATCCATTAGATCTACATCTGATCGTCATTGCCCTTTCTTCTTCCTTGTAACCGTGTGTTCCTGGACTCCCCATATTCTAATACTTTTGCTTCTCCTCCCCTCATGCCCTCTTCCTCATCTAAATATCACCTTGATTCTCTCTCCTTTTTATTCCTCTCATGGTTTCAAACTAAGTTATTCTGATTGGGATGGGATTTCTTTGCCTAGAGTCCCAGTCGACGAAAGGGTTCTCTCATCCCTTATTTCCGTCTCTAGCTAGAGTCCTAGATATACCCATACTTCATTCCCTATAAGTATACCTACCAGAAAACCTCCACACAACCTCCCCCAGCAAGATCGGCTACCTTGTTTTCCTACATTTTCCCTAATTTGTCTTAATACCAAGCCCCCCTTGCCTTCTTCTTTGGTGGTTGACAAATTTGAAGGTGACTTTATGCTGATGATCTCCCTCAGGCTCCGCAAGTGTTGAGTTGGTTGACCGTAGATGGAGGTTCATGTATCGCCAATTTGGTGAGTCTAACGTTCCTGGTCATTTTTCCCTTTCTCGGCTTTTACTTCCAGTGTGAAATTTGTTGTTGTTCATCTCTAATTTACTGATAGACTTGCACCTTGTCTTCATTGTGTTGTTATGGATTCTCTAGAGGTTTTGTTTTTTTAGCTTTATATATTGTGAGTTTGCATATTCCCCCCTTCTACTCTCATGGTGGCAGGTGGGAATGAGCACATCAACCACCAAATGACCCATTCTAAGAGTGACTGAATGTGGATGAGCATGAGGAGCTCCTGGGTGGTGGTATTTTTTAGGTTTCTCTGAGGGTGTTTGGGCCTAACTCGTCATGGTTGAGCATCTAAAACTCAAATTCCTTTGGTGAATGCTCGAGAAGATGATGACATGTAATATTTTCACTATTTTACATGTACATCTATTCATTTGGTGCTTGACAGAGATGGACTTTATCATTTTTTGTCCCTTGATTTCAATTTCTCACAACGAAAAGTTTTATCTAGATTAAATGACACACAATACCCTGCCTCACACCAATGTTTGATGCATGATGTGGGGTTAGTTTGATCATTTAATCTGGGTTTTATTTGAAGAAATGCAATGACTCATTTTATCTTGTAAAATCTGTAGTAATTAATTGGTAGGTCAAAAAATAAACAAAGACATGTTTTCAAAATGGGAAAATAATATCTATTATCCAATATAGTTTTTGCAATCTAATATATAAAACACATGACTTTCATGGGTTTTCCTAATTATCTCTAATATTTTAATATTCATATCTACTAATTTATAAGCAACAAATTAATAAATAAAAATGTTTTAAAATTGGGAAATTATAATTTATCTAATTGTAAAGTTTTCATAATGTAAATAAGTAATCATAAAAAAGGTCTTTTTAGGGTTTTGTTTTATCAGAGCCTAAACCCTAATTCATCTGAATATTTAATAGATAGCTTCATACCCTAGTTTTGATCTAGCCTTGGACTTTGACCTGTTGATACTAAATTTGAGGTATGTTGATTCTTTTTATGAGTCATATATGACAATTGTTTATTTTCTCTCTCTATTTGACTTGGTTGTGGTATATTTCTCTATATGTCACTTGGTTATACATGTTTCACCTGGTTGGTTCCAATTCATTGAAATTCATCTAATAGACTAATGAGAATGCAAATTGAATCTCTTTTCTTTTATCTTGTGCATACATATACAATTTGCAACCCTTATTGTATTATTTCATCTTATTGTTCCATTTAATGATGGAAGCCCTAGATTTATGAATAGATTGGAATAAAATTATCTCGCCTATCTATCATATACATGTTTGACTATTGAGACTATTATTATCTATTAGTAGCAGTACATTATGATGTACAATATTATTGTACAACTTTACCTTTATATGGGCTTTTGATGCTCACACTTAAGTCCTATGTTCTCTCACATTGATGTATATACCATTAAATAGAGTATTGAGGGTGTTATCACCTCCTTCCTAGGCACATAATATGGAAGTGTTCTTGCCTTGCTTTTAGATGGTTGTAGTCTAGTAATTAATTTGCATGGAGATCATCTTATTATTTGTTGCTCTTAAATTTAATATTAAAGGCAATAATTGTTAAACTGTAAGATTTTTTGTTCTTATAATCTTCATGTCGTACTATATGAAGATTTCTTTTGATATTTGTTTGGATGATTTTTTTCTCTATTTTTTTGGGAAGCCTTTATGTATTACTTGATGCCCCCTTTTCCCTTATATTGTTCAATCACTATTATATGCACATATTGGCTTTTATACTGTAAACATCCACTATCTATTCTCTTTTTGGGTATGCTTCCAACCCTATGTGGAGAGCAATGAGTTGTGGACCATTTTTTACCATGACTTATCCAAATATATCTGATCATTCTTGGGAGGTAGATTGAACTGGCTAGTTTACCCTCTACAACATATTTCCTATTATTTCGTTTTATGTAGACCCAACATGATTAAGAACAATGTTAGACACAAATAATGTAATACTTAGATTTTTATCTTCCTGTGCTACATTTTTGGTGAATGATATAATACATAATTGCATTTTAGTTCATCATTCATTGCACAAATTTATCATTGCATTTTTCATTGGATGGATTTCTATTATTCCCTATGAGTAAGAGATTGGCTCCCCTATTGGGTCCCACTCCTTGCAAGTATAGTATCAAATCCTAGGCAGTCACTTAATATGACTACTTCAATATTATCTCCCTTAGGTTGTTACCTTTACCATAGGTTGCTTAAACCCTATCCCTTGCCCAGTGTAGGTACACATATATGTTTATAGAGAACACACATGTCAATAAACTAGTTGTATTTGAGACACGCCAAGACCCATGGTATGGGATGCTAAGAATTTATTCTCCTTTTACTCCTTCAATATCACAATCTCTCCCAAAAGTCAAACCTAAGTAGTGTCATCTACTTTGATACCAACATCAAATTCCATAAGTTTGAGTCCTCCACTAACATGGAGCTAGTTTATCTCTGTTGACTTCTTTCCTCAACCCTTATGAGGAATGCTATTTCATAACCAGGAGTGTCTGCTCACAACATTCTTGAAGTTGGGTCCTATGAATTTTTATGGTGAGAGTAAAGTGCACATGGTGGAAACAATTGATGAGTATATTCTCTCTATTTAATGAACTTTTGAAATCATGGCTTGCCTCGAGCATAAAAAAGTTCATTCTTCCACATACACTCTTAGTGTCTCATCTCGACATTGGTGGAACAAAATGTCCAAGATGCATGATGTTGCTTCCATGTCCTGGGATCAGTTCTTAACTATATCTAGAAAGAAGTATATGTCATCTGCATCTCTAAGGAAGAAGGAGTCGTAGTTCCACAACCTATGTTAGAACTCCATGATTGTGGTTCATATGTGCAAAAGTTCATCTAGCTTGAGCATTATTCTAAATGATTGAAAGACAAAAGACAAGATAGTATGTTACATAATGGTTTGTGCTATAGTATTGCATGAAGGTTGGTTCCTCATCTACCACCGACCTTCCCACAAATAGTGGATAAGTCTCTAGCTATTGAAGCTTATCCATGATTTCAACATAAGAGCAAAAGTAAGAGGGATCTCTTAGGTGAAGAAAAAAATAGGGATTAGTGTGCCGAATGTCATGGGAATCATCCTCCTAGGAAGTGTCCCTCTGCATCATATTTCCATATTACATTCCACCATTGTTGAGAGCCTGGTCATATCATGCCTCAATGCCCTCAACATCATGAAGAGATACCCGATGAGGTCCACATCACTTCCATTGATGGTGAAGAAGTTCATGAAGATGATGACAAAGGTAACCCTTATGCTTCTACCTAACCTGACTTCATAATTATGTTTCTTCTACTCCATGTTGATTGGTTTTCTTATGGTGAGTAATGTTGAGAATGTTACATGATGTTTATATAAAATCACTTATGTGTGTTTATTTGTTTGGCATATTAGGTCAAACATTTATCAAGGGTGGAGTATTAATAGCTTGAAAGTTTTTGGATATGCTAATTTTAGAGAAAAATACCTCTTAAAGGGGTGGATTCTTGGAATATATTGAGATTTGTCTATCCTGACTTTAGAAACCCTAGTTCCATGATTAGAAGATTGGTGTGCCTAAATGTTTAGAATAACCAAACAAGGATTTATCTTAACAATAATGCTCATTCTTGTATCCTTATTGACATTTAATGCAAACAATATGAGTAACCCACATATTAATCCTAATTATCAATACATATGATCTTGACCATGTTGTGGACTAATAACCCCTATTGTGATATAATACATGGAACCTAACCCTTGACTTCATACATGCAGATAGGATGTAGGTAATCCATAGTGATCACATTGACATGAATCTTGAGCTATAAATAACTTACCCTAATGTATCTATCTTTTGTGACATTCTTGGCACATTAGTGAATTAGGTTCCATAATCTTATATCATATATTAATACTCTAGTTTGGACCTAATCACCTAATCATGGCTTTCTATGTAAATCATTTCATTAATATGTAATATGTATCACCTCGTACACTAATACTCATATGATTACTTAGATGTGCATCATTGGTAATCTAATATGAACAAGTATAAGTGAATGTGGACAATTATGTGACTAATATACATAATGTTACAACAAATGGAAGTTTGATGTAAGTGGCATGTATTTAATGTTCCATTTTTTTTTAAATGTGAAAATTTATGGACCTAATAGAATGAATGAGTAAAATTTCATATTTCATATACTATAATATTGTGTGACCTTCTTAGTAGTAGATGATTATAATTGGATTATGAATCCTAAATATTGATAGTTAATGTGATATATAATTATTAAAGTGAAGATTCATGAGTTTGACCCTAATTGTACTAAAAATCATACATGATAATCTTGGAATTTAAATCTAACTCCAAAATTTGTTTCCTTGGATCTTAAATAGTCTAGGTCAAAAGTTTCAGTCTATTTTGATAATGTATCCTTTATTTAAGAGAACAATGCTTAATATCATTATGCCAATGTTTTCCAGAAAAAGTTTAATTGATTCAAATTTATCTCACATGTATTATTGTTCCTAAAGTCTCTATGTGACACTGGTTGTGCATTTTGGTTTGTTCGCAAGTTCTATTTGATTTGTCAGATTAGCATCATACGATCATCGCCCTTTCTTCTTCTTTGAATATGCATGTTCCTAGACTTCCCATAGTCTAGTTCTTCCATTCCTCTTCCCTTCATACATGGTCTCTCACTTGTATAAATCTCCCTCCAATTCTCTCTCATTTGTGTTCCTCTTAGTGTTCCCAACTCACTTATTCTGGTTGGGAAAGGATTTCTTTGCCAAGAGTCCCAATCGATAAAAGGGTGCTTTCATCCCCAACTTCCATATTCAAATGGACTCCTAGATATCCCCATACTTCTTGCCTTATAATTATACTTACCTAAAAACCTCCACACATCCTCCCCTAGCAAGAATCGCTACCTACTTCACCGACTTCCTACCTGATTTGCCTTAACGGGGATCCCCCTCACATTCTTCTTCAGTGGCCAATGTGTTTGAAGGTGCCTGGCTGTCAGAGGACTCCCTTACGCTCTGCAAGGGTTTTAGTTGTTCCCTTGACATAGGAAGAGGTTCATGTATAAATAATTGGGTGATTCTAATGTTCCTGGCCGTTTCCCTTTTTACCGACTATTACTGTCAATGTGAAATTCATCGTGGTTCATCTCTTCTTTGGGGATTGACTTGTGCCTTGTCTTCATCGTGTTTCTATGGGTTCTCCATAAGTTTGGTTGTTCTAAGATTTATAAATTGTGACTTTTTGTGTTCCTCCCTTCTACTCACATGGCTTCATGGGGGAATGAGAACATCAACCACCACATGACCCATGCCCATGGCCTGTGAATCTGGATGAATATGAGGAACTCCTATGTGGTGGTAGTTTTTTGGTTTCTCCCAGGGTCTTTGAGTCTAACACCTTGTGTCAAAATAGTTGGAGCTTGGCTCTCTTGATTGAATTATGGGTAAGGAAATGATAGATGATTTTTTACTATTATACCGGTACATGTATTTATTTATTTCAAGTCAAGTAGAGATGTGCTTTACCGTCTTTAAGTCGTTTGTTTCAATGTCTCAATGTGCCAAACTTTGATCGATGTTGAATGATCTACAATATCTTGTAACACCTGAATATTTGATTAGTGATGTGGGGTTAGTCTGGTCATTTAACATGGGTTTCATTAAAGAAATGTAGTAACTTATTTTATCTTGTAAAAGGTGTAGTAATTAATTGGCAGGCCAAAAAAATAAATCAAGATATGTTTTTCAATAATAAAAAAATCTCTATCGTATGATATAGTTTTTTTTGTGATCTAATTATAAAATACATTATTTTATGGGTTTTCCTAATTATTTTAATTTCTTAAAATTTATATCTAATGATTTATACTTCAAAAATTAATAAGTAAATAGATTTTGAAATTAGTCTATTTGATTATGTAATTTTTGTAACCTAAATTAGTAACGATAATAAGGGTCTTTTTATAGTTTTGTTTAATGGGGAGACTATAACGACCCCGTCTCCCGGTAACCCCCACTTAAGGGAGACCAAGAGATCAGAGTCGTTATCCCAATAAATCGGAGAAAAGGTTCGACAAATAATCAATAATAATTATGAAATGCTACTAACTAAATTGGAATTGGGTATAAAAGTAAAACTTTGCATACCTTTTTTTCAAAACTGGGATATCTACATCTATCCGCATCAGGAGTCTACTCTAACTAATCCTCCTTTGTAATTTAACTCTTAATTAATTCCACATATGCCACTTTACTGTTTGTCCTTTTCAAGCTTGTACCTAAAACACCGACAAACAAAACATCAATCAGTATACGGGAATATACTGGTATGTGGGGATATCCAAAATTTCACAGATATGGCTAACAATTTAATAATCACAATCAAATTATTTAAAAAGACAATTTACATTTTCAATGTGTCATTCTCCACCGCTTTTGCCCTAACCCTGGCATACCCCTCTAGGGTTTCTATTTTGCCATTGCTTTAAGGCCACCTTCTCAATCCTGAACTTGGTGCTTGGGAGTCACCTCTCATGGTGCTCCATAGTCATGCATCATAGACCACCTTCTCATTCCCGAGCTTGGTGTCTGGGGTCACCTCTCATGGTGCCCATGGGTTTACCCTCCTGGGCCTGACCTTTATGGCATCTCCCATCAGGGTGGCATGTAGGTGCAAGAATTCACATGTATATATAACTATGATAGTCATAGTGACTTTATAATTGCAGTATGAACATCCAAACTGTTTAGATTCAATCAATGCGATGAACCATCCGGAAAACCTTCAGGAAAACTAATGTGATTAATCATAATTAACCACATACCTATCAAGCTGTCTTGAATGCAGATTCAGTCCAAACCATCAAGTAATCCAGAGTAAATTAAGCTAGCACAATTCAATCCTGAAATAATCATCCAATATTTTCTATCATGGATCATGGTATACAAATCTAATAGGCCTAATCGTGTCCTAGGGTTACTAGCCCTTTTTAGGGTTTTAAACATATTTAGGGTTTCACTTATTTTTTATTACTTTAAACCCTAATTTGTAAAAACACTTACAAACCCTAATTATTTCATCTTTATTTCACAAAATATCCTAAGATCATCGTTTAGCAAAATGAAACCCTAATTTTGGATTATAAGCACTTTTCTTTTCTTTTTCTCTTGCATAGGGTTTCTAAACATATTAACCATTCTATTAGGTTTAAAACCCTAAACTTGCAATTCCAACATCAAAATAGGTTAAAATCTAACTTTATCATTAAACAAGTTAATCATGCTTGAATTAACCTAATTGCAATATTAAATGTATCCTTTATTAACAATTAACACCTTTTTCATCAAAATAATAAACTTTTTTTAAAAGAGACAGATGTAGGCTTTCAAACCATTTTTAATTTACTCGTATTTTTCTGATTAATTTTCATGTATATACTTTTCCCATCCGAGTTTTCTAGCAAGAGTTATGATTTTTATAAGAAAACCCTTTTTTATTGATTTAATTACTAATTTCAGAAAAATAGTGGTCGTCTGATCCGTGGTCTCGTGGACCACATGAAATCCAATGGTCCGCGCCTTACTTTGCGATAAAAAAGAAGCCAAGGACAGAAAAACCCTTACCTTCCTTCACAAACGTCGGGGGCAAGGAGGTTATTTCCCCCTTTCTCTTCTTATTCTTCCTCGTGCTTCTCTGTTTGGGCGCAACGTTGCTCGTCGGTCAACCGCTAGGTTGACTCCGCGAACCCTGCTTCCCCAACAACCAGTGACGTCACCTCCTCCTTCACCTCAAGCCACTGAATTCAATGGTGGTCTCAGATCTGCTAGAGCTAGTCGGAGAAACCAAGATGGCTAGGAGGTTTCTCTGCCATGACGCCATGGCAGGGAGAGAGTGGACACACGTCTTAGGACCAGCTTGAATTGCGGATGTACTGCGGACTCCGCCAGAGTCCTAAGGGTGAGGTTACCTTGATAAAGGGAGGCATGTACCCCCTTAAATAGATCTGCGTCAGAGATCGATGCTAAGATTTTTGGGAAATATTCCCTAATCCTCCTCAGGTCGGAACACCTGGTACGATTGGGTCTGGAATCTTCTCCCCAAATCGTTGTGAGAGTTTCCAAAACCACACATTGGCTATAATACCAGAGAATCCAGATCAGATCAAACTCCTACTGCTCCTAGTCCTACCTGAGGTAGAAGATGACCCAGGCGCCCTTGGATTTTAATCCAACGGCTGTTGTGCGGTGCGCCTGATCCTTAAGTGGATTATATATATATCAAATTAATCGTGACATTTACTATAATCCCAACACTTTAGGGAATCTTGTAAAAGATATAACTCCCAAACCAAGTATCCAAATAATACCAAAATTTTAGGGAAAGTCCATAATGACTTAGTCTACCTTTCTACCAAAATTTGGCTCATTATCTAAAAGAAAACATGTCGTTTCTTTAGGTGCAAGATATTACTCAATTAAGTATATTTCTCACCTATGTTCTCTTTCCTTTGCTATTAAACTATTATTCTAAGTTCCTTGAACCTCAGGGAACCTTAATGGATCGAAATCCCATCTTGGGGATAAACATTAGCCTTTTATTTATCTTTTATCCATTATTTCTCATTATTTTATTTATTTCTTATAAAAATATCTCTCTTTGAGGATTACTCTTTTATCTCTCTTTTTATTTTCCTCATTTTCATTCCCTTTAACATTAGGAATCCTTGGGATATTAAAACCACCAAGGATAACTCAATTATACCTCTTTTCACTTATTTCCCACATTTTATCATTGTTTTCAATTTCTTTCTTAATAAAGAAATTCGTAATTGATCTTTTCTTTCCTTATTGCATTTTCTTTACAACTTTGGATTCCTTGGAACCCAAGAGGCACGAAATCCGTCTTTGGATTTGCCTTCTAGAGGTTTCCACATTGTTCTTTCCTCTATTTTCTTATTTACTCAATAATAGAGTTCATTTTGTCCTTTTCCTTGTTATTGGGCCCAATAGCCGATAAAGCCCATAAATAAAGCAACAAGGCTATTTCAAACGAAATTCAAGCATTCAATCAAAAGACATCATTATTTGTTCATTTATCTTTATTAAGAGAAATTACATTTCTCATCAAAAGAACCCAAAAATTGGGGTTGTAACATCCTTCCCCTCTTATAAGAATTTTGTCCTCAAAATTCCATCAAGCAAACAAACAGTTCAGGATAAGCCTTTCATACGTCCATCAGGGCTCCCATGTGGCTTCACCCTTTCCATGGTGCTTCCCAAGAACCTTCATCATCTCATATTCTTCCATATGAGTTCTTTCTTATCTTGGTATATCATACCCTCATAGGTGACTTAGGACATTTCAGCCTCTCAAAAGTTGAATAGGTTCATGGCTCATCACATGGCTTGGGTACCTCACATAATTCTCTAGACCGAACTCATGGAACACACTACACATCATGATATCCTGAGGGGCAAGGCTAAACACAACCATCTCCCCCAATCCATCTCAAATGGACCCATATATCGAGAACTTAGCTTTCTCAACTGTAGCTTAGAGGGGTCAGATTTTCACATCACATATTCTCCCACAATGAACTACATGTCAACCTGCTTTGTATCAGCTCGTGACTCATGTCATCACTGGGCTCTCTCTATCAGTCATTGCACAATCAAAGCGACTTCATCTGCACACACTGTGGTTCTTTTCTGACCTTAGTGAGGCCTCCTTCACCAACATCATCTTACTGAAGTGGTGACCGACACAACCTCCCTATAGAACTTCTTGCATCCCAATAAAGGCTATGGTGGTTAACATCACATCTTAAGAACTGTCTCTTTGTATCACCCTGAATAAGAACACTTGCTCTCATCATACCCTCTAGTCTGGATCATATTAACCATTAGTTAGGGGTGATAAGTGGTACTAACATCGAGTTCTTCATGTACCTACTTCCACCTTATGGAAGTGAACTTTTAGGTCATAATCAAGAACTTTTGAACTCGTATCATGGTGTGGTTGAACCATCTCTCTCACGTGTAGTTCAACTAAATTTGTCCCTTGACAACACTCCTTTCCTTCTCATGTCATCTAGGTAGGGCGATCTACCATAACCCATACTGCATCTTGACCTTCTATGGTCTAAGGAAGACTTACCACCACATCCATAGTGGTGAACTCCCATTCCTTCTCTGGGATTCTTTAACCTTAAAGTCGAAGCACTGGGTTACTGGTGTTTGTCCTTCACCCCTGGCTTGCATGGTCACCTGTCACATGCAACTCCATATAAAGCATCCCAAGTACTACTATCACTTACTATCTTTGTAGTATCACGGTGTTCGGTGATCTTAAAACCATGATCTCATGTATGTCATGATTCCTCAAGCTTGATACCTTGGAAACCCTAAACTACTTTTATTAGGGTTTCATCACTTTCCTTTCCAAAGAAGTGCATTTGAGGTTCTACAACCATCCTTTCATTACATCATGGACTAGGTTGGCATACCAAACAATCATTCACTTGATTAACCGCTATTGATACATCTGGGTGTTAGCCAAACTTATCTCTTTTTCTCAACTTATGGTTAGCCTAGCAACCTCAACTTCTTCTAGTTTCCAGCTAAACTAGGCAGCTATATCTTAACAATAGCATTCATTAATACTTCTTATCCTTAGGTGTTAGGTAATGTTGAAGACATACACCTCCATGTATTTTACTTATTACCTCATCTCGGTTCTAAGTCTATCTTCATCAAGAAAACACTGAGCTTATTCTCTTGGTTTTTGAACTCAACCTTGTATAACTTGAAAAGTCCACATAGCTCATGATAAAACATTCTCACAAGATTATCACCTTAATACTCTTATCGTTTGTACCTATCATTCACTTTGCCAAGGTATGTTATCGTCTCTCTCCTCATGCCTCATAGCAATGTTCCAACTCTCATCATCTTTATCCTTGGTGTAAGGCATGTGTACTATCCTATCTCTCACTCCCATAACAAGAAGAAATAAGCATTTGGCGGCCGTCCAAATACAGAGTTCTTCCTATTCCAAGAGTAGAGATGGTACATCCCACCTCGCCAGTACACCTTCAGATCTAAGTTGAAACGTGCCACATATGTCTCTACATCACAAACATCATGATATCAAAATTACTTCCATGGAAAACTGGTCTCGAACCTACTTGGTCCAAACACAATCCTTGGTCGTCTCCTCTAGGTCTATAGGGTGCTGACACTTTCAGGGTCATCCCTCTTCCCTTATGCATCCAGAGAGTGCCCTACTCATCTGCCCTTTGGGTCCCATGAGTTCATGAAGGTGGTCAATCTCCTAACCCATGGCCCTCAGACAATGATAGTTGTTACCTCCTGACCCTATGGTCATGTGCAACTAGGGAATTAGGCAACTCCTTCTTCCATCGGTCTTATCCCTACCTGACCCTAGGATAGACTTAGGATTCTATTATAGTACATGTCCAACTTAGAACCTTACCCAAGCCTTCATCATCTCTTTATGCATTCATGACTGACTTTCACCCTTTCATAGGGGTCATGGCAACCTTCCTACCTCAGTCAGGCCCCACATCGGTTACCTCCATGGTAACACATCCACATGTGCTTAGAGATGGTTATCTATGGGTCTACATGTTCCTTCTCATACCATGTACTTTTCACTTAGCTTCTCAAGATCCTATGAGACCTCTTTAGGTTTCCTCAAAACCCACAAAACTGGTAAACACCCAACCGAAGGGTCCCTCTCCCAGGATGGGAGGAAGCTACAACTCTTGACAACAAGGTCACAAACATCCTTAGGGTTTATATTCACATGAGCATGATTAACCCATCAGCTACTAAGGAACAAGAAGACCACCTACTAAACCATGCTAGGTCATACTTGTTCTATTTCCTCAACATTAGATCAACTTAGTTGTGAGGGGTTCATCACACATACCCTTAACTTAAGGGGTTTCCTTTACCTCTACACATGAGGAGTACCATGCTCGAAACTATAGAGACTCAAATCTCATCATGAGCATCAGATACACTGCTTCCCCTCTTAGGCCTAGGAACCCTAGGTTCTCCTTTGGGTATCCAACTTCATGCTCAATCTCTTAACCACGAATCAAGCATGTCCAAGGTATGTCATGTACTCCCATGATCCTTTTATATGAGAAACACCTCATAGTTGAGTCCTCCTCAAGGACAACCAACTAGGTATAAAGCCTCACAAATGGTGACTTAAACCTCCTCAAGGTCTATGGCACTCTTTGTCTTATCTCAGCAAGTAATCACTTATACCATAGGTACATAGGCACCAGAAGCATCATCCTCTCTCTAGGGTTTGGTTCCTCTAAAGGCAACCAAGATATCATCAGCCTCCATGGGTCAAGCATAAGGCAACCACTATCATCCACTTAGGTTGCATCATCCTCAACTCCCCACTGTTCCTCATATTTCAGGGTCTTAGGCTTCCAACCTCCTTGTTGGGGTCCTTCTTTCTCTCTCTAGAGCTAACTCCACATCCAGCCATACTACTAGAGGTTATCTCTCCATGAAGGATCAATCTCACAGGCATACCTCTACGTGGGTGAAGCCTATGCTCAACCTTATGTTTGCTCATGATTATCCATAGCCCCTCATGCTTATCTCATAAGCCATCCATCCTGTCCTTCTGGCCTCAGTTTTAACTTACTGCTCATACTACTGATGTACTCTGGGTGCAAGATATATCCTACTTGCAACATCCCATAAGGTTTCTATAGGTTCTTCTCTAACCTCATCCCTGAAGGAGTTATCTTTTGCTCATGCACGACCCTTCCCAGGGTTGGGTTGCCAAAGGTACTCGATCATCCAACCTCTCATGGCCCATATGGCATCCCAAGCATGTCTATCCCAATGCCTGGTTTACCATGACATCTAACTCAGCATGTCATCTCTCTCTCTCTAACCTCCACTTAGGGTTAGGGTTAACATCATCCTCAGAGGATGTGCTAGGTCTCTACTTTTTAATGGAGGTCTCTACCTCCAAGATTAACTCCCTCTACTCATCCTCCTAACAAGGAGGTCTATCCTCAGGTCTCTCCTGAGGGAAATGACAACTCGTGTCATACGACCTAAGCATGTATCTATTCATTAGTTTGCACTTAATCTATTAAGCTTATGTCCATGACATCTTATTTACATGCTTTTCATTAATTTGGTGGAGGATTCCTTAGACCTTATTAACCTTACACATACCTTAAGAGGGTGAGGAGAAGAGAGAAAACCCTAATCCTTAAGGTCCTTAATAGAATTGAGTTGAGAAGGAATGAACAAGATGAGAGAGTCCTAAATGTATCTTATTTCGAGTCATATTGTTACAACCCCAAATTTTGGGTTCATTAGCTGAGAAACGTAATTTCTCATATTAAAGATATTTGAAATAATAATGATATAATCTATTTTGAATAAATGGATTTCATTTACAATATCCTTGATGATTGTTTTGCGGGCTTTATTGGCTATTGGGCCCAATAACAAGGAAATTCAATTAATTAAGGAATAATTGAGTTTTTGGAGGAAAAACAAAGAGGTGTGGAAACCTCTAGAAGGCAAAAGAGCTTAATCCAAAGATGGAATTCGTGCCTCTTGGGTTCCTTGGGTTCCAAGGAGTCTAAAGTTGCAAAGATAAAGCAACAAGAAAAGAAAAGACCAATAAAGTATTTCCTTGTTAATAAAGAAATTAAAAACATTGATGAAATATGGAAAATAAGTGAAAAGAGGTATAATGGGATAATCCTTGGTGGAATTTCGTATTACAAGGATTCCTAATGTTAAAAGGAATACCAAAGAGGAAAATAAAATATAAATAAAGAGAAATGTTCAAAAAAGAGATATTTTCATAAAGAAGAAGTAATATAATAAGAAAAGAAATGAAAAAGAAGGAAAGAGGCTAAGGGAATATTCCCAAGAGGGAATTTCGAGCCATTAAGGTACCCTGAGGTGCAAGGAACTCAAAATAATCATTTAGTAGCAAAGGAAAGAGAAAATAGGTGATAAATATATATAATTAAGAGATAGCTTTCACTCAAAGAAAAGTAACGTTTTCTTTGTGATAATGAGTCCAATTTTGGTAGAGATATAGCTTAAGTCATTATGGACTTTCCTTCCAAATTTGGGATTAATTGGATGAACGATTTGAGAGACATGAATTTTACAAGTTTCCTAAAGTGTAAGGGATAATATTAAATGTCACAACTGATGTTCTAATATGAGGCTTGCTAGCCGTTGGATAAAGATCCAACGGTAGCTGCTTTTTGTTGCAGATTAGGAAAAAGGGAATAGGATAATGTGAAAACAATTCATTAGATTGCTTTCCCTGATCATCCACGAGTCCTAAAAAGGCAATAGTTGATTTCGAGGGATTAATTCAGACCTTTACACCCTCTGTTTGCATAGTTGTCGTGTGGGATTGGGATTTCCCCAAATCCCAGTTTGTTCACGAAGGAAAGTCTGTGGAATGTGATTTCTTGACAACCAGTATAAATAGGAGGCCTCTTGAGGGGTCTTTACGCCCTTGCAATCCCATAAATACCACAGCTCTGAGTGGACGACAGTTCTGGAGAGACTAGTGGGCGTAGAGGGTCCCTAGTTTCCCTGGCGTCATGAACCACCATACATGGGACAGCTCCGGGAATGGCCGCCCTTGCACGGCAGCGAGACATGGACGATGGAGGGCAAACTCGATAGAGAGGCTCGATGGCCTTGTGTACCTGTGCGGGAGTCGGAGGTGAAGAAAGGGGGCGCCGCGGTGGGCAGGTGGCCGCCACCCCGCCATGCTCTGTTTTACAGAGTAAACAGAGGACGGGTTGCGCGCGTGAGGAAGACGAAGGCCGAGCGGGTCAGCTGGGTCAGACGGGAATCAGACCTAGGCGACGATCCGCGAGCCAGGAGGTGGATCACATTAAAAATAAAGCAAACTGTCGACGTGGCATGCCACGATTGGCCCAAAGGTAATACCTTTTACAAAAATCATAGAAATTCATAGAAAGTTCCGATGAATAAAGTTAAAATATGAAAGTTGCTTAGAAAAATACTAGAAACATGTTAAAATTGGTTTGAGAACCTGAATATGTTCCTATTTGCAAAAGTGTATTAATCTAATAAAAATGCTTATGTATTAGATTAAGAAACCCTAAATGAGAAGATTGGTTAAGTTTATATTGCTTAATTGATGAAATTGAGTAATTGTAACCTGATGAATAATTAATGAAGAACTTAGATCTAGATGTTTCTTGCATGAATTAGGGTTTTACCTCATATGAGAATGATTGAGCATTTAGAAACCCTAACTTAGGGTAAAAGAGGATAAGATCATATTTAATTCGAAAATATGATAATATGTTTTTAAATGATGGTTCTAAGATATTTTGAATATAAAAGTCCCTAATCATGAATAGATACCCTTAATATGATTTTAGGGTTTTATAATGGATAAAGTTGGGATTAATGATAAATGGAAATAGAACTATGAGTTGTTAATCCGGAAGGAACCTAAGATGATAAAAAGACTCTAGTGTGAATATGTGAGTAATTAGGGATTGCACTTAGAACTGCTGTTCTAGGGTATAAATGAGGAAAGTGGTAAAAAGATAAAAAAGAACCCTAATAAAAACCCAATTCGGATTAGAAATCCTAGAAAGTGAATCCAAGTCAATTAAATAGATATATTCTTGGTAAAGTGTAGTAAATAGGTTACATATGCTTTTCAGGAATTCTGTGAATGTTGAACTGCTTCTTGGATTACTTGCTTGCTTGGAATTGTTATTAGCTTGTTGAATCTACAAATCAGGTATGTGGTTAATTATGAATAACCGCCTTAGTTTCCCGATGATTTTTCGGATGGTTAATCGCATTGAATGCAAATTATCAGTTTGGATGTTTATACTTGCAAATTATAAAGTCACTATGATTATCACATTAATAATAGAAGTATGGATTCTCGCACCTACATGCCACCCTGATGGATGATGCCAAAGGTCAGGCCCAGATGGGTAGACTAATGGACACCTTGAGTGGTGACCCCAGGCACCAAGAAGGTGGTCTATGATATTGCATGACTAGTGGGCACCATGAGTGGTGACCCCCAGGCACCAAGCTCGGGATTGAGAAGGTGGCCATAAGTCATTGGCAAAGGGCACCCTAAGGTGGGTATGCCAGGGTTAGGGCAAAAGTGGTGGAGAATGTCATACTGAAAAGTGTGAATTGGCTTGTTAATTAATTTGATTGTGATTAGTAAATTGTTAGCCATATTTGCAAGATTTTGGTTGTTCCCACATACCAGTATATTTTGATATACTGACCGACGTTTTGTTTGTCAGCGTTTTAGGAACAACAATTGAAAGAACAAACAGTAAAGTGACACATTGTGAAAGTAAAACATAAAGTGCAAGGAGGATTAGTTAGAGTGGATTCAAGCTTGGATAGATAGATTCCCAAGGTTTTCAAAGGTAAGTAAAGTTTTAATTTTTATACTAGTTTCCAGTTTAGTTGGTAAAATTTATTAATTGTTATTGATTATTTGTCGAACCTTTGATCCTGTAATTGAATAACGGCTCTATCCTTTGGGTCTTCCTTAATTGGGGGTTATCGGGAGGCGGGGTCGTTACACATATCCTAAGACATCGGCCAGGCAGTCACACAATCCAAGAGTCCTCATATTCTGACTAGCGGTGCAGAGGAAAATATTGCCAGCCCCCGGACGTGATCCTTTTCTAGACACCTCAATCTTTCGAACAATCCTCTAATAACTCCCTCGGTTCTATGGAATTTGTAAAATTTAATAATTATTAAAGATTAAGTGAGGAACCTATGCTCTGATACCAATTGTAACAACCTTGTCTCCCAGTAACCCCCACTTAAGGGAGACCACGAGATCAGAGTCGTTATCCTAATAAACCAGATCAAAGGTTAGACAAATAATCAATAATAATTATGAAATTCTACTAACTAAACTGGAATTGGGTATAAAATTAATACTTTGCATACCTTTTTTTCAAAACTGGGATATCTATATCTATCTGCATCAGGAGTCTACTCTAACTAATCCTCCTTTGTACTTTAACTCTTAATTAATTCCACATATGCCACTTTACTGTTTGTCCTTTTCAAGCTTGTACCTAAAACACCGACAAACTAAACATCGATCAGTATACGGGAATATACTGGTATGTGGGGACATCTAAAATTTCAAAGATATGGATAACAATTTAATAATCACAATCAAATTATTTAACAAGACAATTTACATTTTCAATGTGTCATTCTCCACTACTGTTTCCTTAACCCTGGCATACCCCTCTAGGGTTTCTCTTTTGCCATTGACTTAAGGCCACCTTCTCAATCCTGAGCTTGGTTCCTGGGAGTCACCTCTCATGGTGCTCCATAGTCATGCATCATAGACCACCTTCTCATTCCTGAGCTTGGTGTCTGGGGTCACCTCTCATGGTGCCCATGGGTCTACCCTCCTGGGCCTGACCTTTATGGCATCTTCCATCAGGGTGGCATGTAGGTGTGAGAATTCACATGTATATATAACTGTGATAGTCATAGTGACTTTATAATTGCAATATGAACATCCAAACTATTTAGATTCAATCAATGCGATGAACCATCTGGAAAACCTTTGGGAAAACTAATGTGATTAGTCATAATTAACCACATACCTATCAAGCTGTCTTAAATGCAGATTCAGTCCAAACCATCAAGTAATCCAGAGTAAATCAAGCAAGCACAATTCAATCCTAAAATATTCATCTAATATTTTCTATCATGGATCATGGTATACAGATCTAATAGGTCTGATCGTGTCCTAGGGTTACTAGCCCTTTTTAGGGTTTTGAACATATTTAGGGTTTTACTTCCTTTTTATTTCTTTAAACCCTAATTTTGTACAAACACTTAAAACCCTAATTATTTCATCTTTATTTCACAAAATATCCTAAGATCATCTTTTAGCAAAATGAAACCCTAATTTTGGATTATAAGCACTTTTCTTTTCTTTTTCTCTTGCTTAGGGTTTCTAAACATATTAACCATTCTATTAGGTTTAAACTTGCAATACCATCATCAAAACAGGTTAAAATCTAACTTTATCATTAAATAAGTTAATCATGCTTGAATTAACCTAATTGCAATATTAAATCTATCCTTGATTAACAATTAACACCTTTTTCATCAAAATACTAAACTTTTGTTAAAAGATATAGATTTAGGCTTTCAAACCATTTTTTATTTACTCCTCGTATTTTTCTGATTAATTTTCATGTATATACTTTTCTCATCTGAGTTTTCTAGCAAGAGTTATGATTTTTATAAGAAAACCCTTTTTATCAATTTAATTACTAATTTCAGAAAAATAGGGGCCGTCTGATATGTGGTCCCGTGGACCACGCGAAATCCAATGGTCCGTGCCTTACTTTGCGATAAAAAAGAAGCCAAGGACAAAAAAACCCTTACCTTCCTTCACAAACGTCGGGGGCAAGGAGGTCATTTCCCCCTTTCTCTTCTTCTTCTTCCTCGCGCTTCTCTGTTTGCGGCCCAACGTTGCCCGACGGTCAACTGCTAGGTTGACTCTGCGAACCCTGCTTCCCTAACAACCAGTGATGTCTCCTCCTCCTTTGCCTCAAGCCACCAAATTCAATGGTGGTCTCAAATCTTCTAGAGCTGGTCAGAGCCATCGGGACGGCTAGGAGGTTTCTCGACCATGACGCCATGGCAGCACTACTACATAACCTACCTTTAGTGTCGGTTATTTATGGCCTTTAGTATCGGTTTCCGAGCAACGCCTATGTGGGCGACACTAAAAGGTCACCAATTACGCGTCGGTTCCAGAACCGACACCCAAACTCTTCGCGCGCGACCGAAAACGCACCATCAGGGGACTATAGGCGTCGGTTATTAGATAAGAAACTGATGCCCAAACCCTTCGCGCCACAGAAAGGGCGCCATCTTGGGCGCTATCAGTGTCGGTTATAAGCCAACAACCGACAAAATATGTCTTCGCGCCAAAAGAATATGTTTCGATTACATTTAAATAACCGACACTGTAAAGTTATGTGTCGGTTGTTTACAATTACCGACGCCTGTTATTGGCGCCAGCTTGGGCACTATCAGTGTCGGTTTGTATTAAGAAACCGACACCATATATGTTCGCGCCACAGGAAATAGGCGTCGGTTATATCTAAATAACCGACGCCTATTGGTTTTTTTTTTTACAGACCTGCAGACCTGCTGTGGCTGGTCGCAGGATGAGAAACCTGCAGTTCAGTTAACTGAACTGCAGGTTTTATGACATCCATTGATATCAGCCAACAACAGGCCACAAACCTGCAAATTTAACAACAAAAATATTCACACATGCATTTAGCAATACAACCTGCAGTTCCATTTTATTTTCACACATTTTGAAACATTCATGTAGCTAGCAATCTGTAGTTCCATTCATTCACATTCAGACATGTAGAAACATTCATATAGTAACCAACACTTTCATTCATTTTCACTCAGACACATGTAGAAACATCTAGACATGTAGAAACATTCACACATATTATAATTCAGAAATTCATTTACAAAATCCCCACTATTTGTATGGTTTTTGCCCATTCTTCTCTTACTTCATTTAATTCTCCCATCGTATAGGGAGCATGTACATCTGGTAAGTCTGTTCATGTAGTGGGGTCAGCTTTAAACTCCTGTAAAGAGAATGATGTATATATATAATTAATGAGCTATAAATAAGATTGATATATTTCATATTATCTAATGAGACTATATAATACTTGAGCAATACAATCGATGTCCATACAACATGACAGACTAACACATATATAGTACATAACAAGAGCAGCGTCGAATTTACATACAACACTAGCTTAGTACATATATAGTGGGACTTATAAGGTGACGATCCCACTTGGTAAAACAGGTTACCGACAACTACATGTTACGACTGGGAGGTTGTGATTCAGCAACAGTATGCATTAGCAGGAGGACAAACAGATCACCATATGTTTGTCCTCATATGGTGATCTCTTGTCCTCCTGCTAATGCATACGTTGCTGAATCATGACCTCCCAGTCATAACATGTAGTCGGTAACCTGTTTTAGCAGGTGGTATCGTCACCTTAGTCCACTATATATGTACTAAGTTAGTGTTGTATGTAAATTCGGAGTTGTTGTTGTTATGCACTATATATGTGTTAGTCTGTCATGTTGTTATATGAATATGAATCTGAACCACTTGTGTGTGCTGCACTTTATGTATTGTATCTGTATCCTGCTTCTCTTCATTGGGGCTTCTTCCTGCATATCCTGCATAGCTATGTCATGTCCGTCCTGCATAGCCTTCTTCCTATATTTATTTTTCAAAGAGAATACAAACAAAAATTATTAGTGTAGAGTTAGTGAAATACTGACCAATATCTAGAATTGGAATAGATCAAGAACCTACTCTCAGCATCGCGTATGTAATCTCGGGTGAGATTGGTCTTATAGTTCTTTAGCACCCTCCCACAATGTTTAGCATTTGTATTAACTAGAAGATAATGAAACATCAAATCAGAAAATGATATTGATATTAAAAAAGTAAACATTTAGCTTCAATAAAAAAATATAAACATGCATGCCTCTAAAATTGTGATCTTTTATCAATTAACAATCCTTCATTGTGATCTCCGCGCACATATAAGTCATCATTAGCTTCAATATTTTCTGGAGTTGGCAACCCAACTGAGAATGGACTGGAGTCATCATATGCAGAACAACCGACCATTTATCATTTGCAGGATCATCGATATAAAATACTTGTTTCGCCTGTGATGCCAATATGAATGGTTCAGCCTTCTCGCCAATCTTTTCAAAGTTCACTAAAGTGAAACCCAATTCATCCACTATAACTCCTTTGGTGTTATCAACCCAATTACATTTGAAGAGAGGAATTCTGAAATCTATGTAGTCAAATTCCCATATCTCTTCAATGACACCGTAATATGACATTTTAGCTTCACGTGGACTCTTATCCTTTGCACTTGCAAAAAACATAGCCGATGCTTGAAGGGTGACCCCACTATTTTGGATGACACTCTTATCATCTTGGCGCTTTGTGTAATATGTGAATCCATTAATGTCATACCCTTCATAAGACATAATAGTCAACTTTGGTTTAAAGGCGAGGCATTTGATAGTTTCAGTAATATCATCTGGTGTTGGAGATAGTTGATGTAAGACTTTATCTTCAAACCACTTAATAAAAGTCTTGTTATGCTCTCTAGCAAGCCACATTGTATTGGCTCGAGGATATTGTCTTTTGATGAAATTGGTGTGTTCCTCGATATAAATGTTCACTTCGTCCATGTTGTGTAAAATATACAAATGACCTTGTTCCAACTGCTCACAGCTGATTACTTTCACACGTGATCCCAAAATTCCTTTGCCAAATAGCTCGTCAATATTCTTGTCATTATCAGGAGTGTCATTACCACTGAGAAAGTCATTGCAGAAATCCATAACCTCTCTCGCCACATAACCTTCAATAATACTCCCTTCAGGCCGATAACGGTTTCGAACATCACCTTTAAAAATGCTCATGTATCGTTCAAAGGGATACATCCAATGCAAGAAAACCGGGCCCAAGATTTTCACTTCCCTAGTCAAGTGGACAACAAGATGTACCATGATATCAAAGAATGAAGGAGGTAAATACATCTCAAGCTGACATAGGGTAACAACCACTTCTCTTTGCAAATTATCGAGAGTCTCAGGGTCAATAACTTTGCTGTAGAGACTGTTGAAAAAGAAACAAAGTCTGGTGATTGCGAACCTTACATGCTTCGGCAATATAGATCGAATTGCCACGGGCAATATTTGTTGCATTAGAGTGTGACAATCATGAGATTTATGTTGGGTTTTAGGGGAGACAGAGAAGGCAGCGGAAACAAAAATTTTCTCCCCAAACCCATACCGAGGAAACGCGTCAACGTCTATATAATAAGAAAAGATGGTTTGTGGAATCATACCTTGTCCCGAGGCTTGCTCGGCGACAATACCTCGCGCAATGCGCGGTCTTCAACTCTGGTCTTGGACGGTTTCTGTGCAGCTCCTGGTCACACCGGGACTGACGACTCCTCCTCCTACCGGACTGTCAGATGACAGTTGTCCTCCTAAGCGGCAGTGTCCTCCCACCTCTGTAGTAGTCCACATGGACCACCTGGAACTCCACTCTCCTTGTCCCACAGGGAAGTGAAAGGAGTCGCACCCTCTCGTTGACGTACTAGTCGCCAACACACTCTCCTTCTACCAGTTGCAACTGCAGTTGTCCTTCCCTTGCTGCACCTCCCTTTTGCGGGAAGCACTTGCTCGGGATCTCTCACGGTTACCAAAACCAGAGAGAACGACAACTTCGCAAAGCAACCAGCTTGCATTGAGTTGTACTTTAAGAAGCCCCCAATACCCCTATATATATAGGTGGGTCATGGGACAGGGTTCTCTGTGCCCGGCAGTACAGGACTAAAGCAGGAGTAGAAGGGTTCGAGAATTTTCCACAAAAAGCAACCGGTTCGCAACTTGAAATGATCGGTTCACAACTGAACTGATCGGTTCGGCCATTGAGCCGATCGGTTGGACCTGATCCGATCGTTTGGGGCACTCCAACCGATCGGTTGGTGCCCTGAACCGATCGGTTCATGGTCCTAATCCGGCTCAAAAAGACTTTCCTTTTTTCGTTCTCAATTGGTATCGAATACCAATGTTATTCCCAATCGAATTGGGCAATTTGAAACCAAAGGAAAATTCTTGCCGACATGACTTTCCCAACTGGTCGGTTGCACCAGTTGAGCCGATCGGTTCAACCCTTGAACCGGTCGTTTCAACCTGGGCATGAGCCGATCGGCCTGGACACTCTAGCCGACCGGTTCAGCACCTCAGCCGACCGGTTCATCACATGAGCCGATCGGTTGGGAGTACAGGTTGGGCAAAATCAGTCAATTGCGATTTCAATCAATCCAATACTCCAATCAATGCGTCCAACACCTTGAACCATATGATATTGAGCTATCGACTGATTGAGTGTTTAATTGAACTACTAAACTCCTTTAGTAATCAATCTAAACATTGCTTTGTGGACAAAACTCCTCTTCCAGGTTAAATCCTATGTGTGTGACCCTGCAGGTCCATTTCACGTTGGCAGTGAAAGTCCATAACACTTATGACTTCACAAGCAAAGAGCGGTGCCTAGTCACACATCATTTCTACCCAAGTGAAAGTAGAAAGTTGGAGAACAACTTTCATCCTACAATCCGTGAATGGTGTTACAGTGAATGTATAATTCCTTTGTCACTGATATCCCGAATGAACTCGAGGCATGGAACAGTCATCCTGTCAACGTTCATTCACTTTCTTGATCTCAGAGCAGATTGAAGGAGATATGTATGACATCAATATCACATACTGATTCACACATGCGTGCGCACGCCTATCTCAATCCTACTCATCAAGTGGCCTTGGATATCAAACTCCCTTAGGAGGGACAAATCCCATATCTATCACTCACCCCTCAAAAGCCCCATGTGTCAAAGCCACCCAATCATCACCTTTATAACAACCCATGTTTCAGGACTGTGTTTGATGATGTCAAAGTGTGCCCAACGACATGTGTTGAGTGCAGTGATTTCAGGTCTAAGAATCACACTCACCACCATCACTGTGAGTACTGACTGTGACTACCATCTCATGGTTCCATGTGTCAAACTCACGGTGGGTCTGTCCGGTACCTTGTTCTCTAACAAGTACCTATGTGTTTGGTTTGATATCTCTATATCATGACTAATGAGATTCTGTCATCAACCAACACCACAATCTAGTCTTGTGTGTCATTGCTGTCTATCTACCTTCCACAATGACATCCGACTAGGGACATAACAAGAATGTACAAACTCTTAGCATCCGTATGATCTCATCGTTCAGGTCCTTAACCTGAAAGCATACGTCATTGAGTACTGTCATTCTCTAGACATTCAATTTGTTCTATCACTATCTCATATGACTGAACCAGAAAGAATTGGAAGCTTGCCTTTGATGTTTATCGAATCAATCTTATGTATCCCACCAATCATCCCATGATTGTCTCTCAGGGCATACATACCAACAATTTAAGTCCTATCAACTTCAGATCTTTCATTGATACCAATCTACGGATGTTGGATGAGTAACCATTTGGCACCTTAACATTTATCAAGTATTCACAAAAAGCTTTCTCCTCTTTTCTAGACAACGTGTAACATGCGGGAGGTAAGTATGTTCTTTTACTGCCCATTTCACATATTTCTGTTAATTCTGACCTTATTCCCATTTCACGTAGGTCCAGTCTAGATTTTATCCCATCTTTAGTCTTACCTGGTATATTTAACAGAGTACCAATGATGCTATCGCAGACATTTTTCTCAACGTTCATTACATCGATACAATGTCTGACTGTCAAAGAACTCCAATAAGGAAGATCCCAAAATATTGACTTCTTCTTGAATGAAGAATTGTCACTCTGTGTAGTACCTTGTGATCTCTTACCAAATTCATTGACAAAGTCTTTTATTCTTTCATAAACAACCTCCCCTGGTATAGGTTTAGGTGCACTGCGTTCCTCATTCAATCCATTGAATGCTTTGCGCTTCCTATGATACGGATGGAATTTTGGAAGAAACCTTCGATGACCGAGATATACATTCTTACCGCCATATTTTAGTCTTGTTGAATCAGTGTTCTCTTCACATATAGGATACACTTTAGCTCCTTTGACACTATATCCAGACAAATTCCCATATGCTGGAAAGTCATTAATAGTGTAAAACAACATAGCATGCAAACGAAATGTCTCTCTTCGTGAAGCATCATAGGTCATCACACCTTCACCCCAGAGTTTCTTTAAGTCATCAATCAGAGGTTCAAGATAAACATCGATGTCATTTCCAGGTTGTTTAGGGCCCGATATCAACAACGACAGCATTACGTACTTATTTTTCATACACATCCAGGGAGGAAGATTGTATATAACAAGCATGACTGGCCAAGTGCTATGTTGGCTGCTCAATATCCCGTACGGATTCATCCCGTCTGTACAAAGCCCAAGTCTTAGATTCCTGACTTCTTCACCAAATTCAGGGTACAATACATCAATCTTCTTCCACTGTGGGGAATCAGACGCATGTCGTAGGATCCCATCATTAATTTTCTTAACATCTGCATGCCACCTCAAATTCTTCGCATCCATCGGATTGGCAAACAAGCGTTGAAACCGTGATATTATAGGTAGATACCACATCACCTTGGCAGGAAAACCAATTTTAGACTCCCCCGAAGTCGTCAATTTATACCGTGACACACCACATTTTGGACAATCTTTCAAATCTGCATAGTCCTTTTGAAATAATACACAATCATTAGGGCATGCGTGTATCTTCTTGGCATCCATTCCCATTGGGAACAACAATTTCTTTACCTGGTATGTTGAGATTGGCAGCTCGTTTCCTTCAAGAAGCATTTCTTTCAATAAAGACAGCAATGACGTGAAGCTTTTGTCGCTCCATCTATTGTTAGCTTACAACTTATACAATCTCAACACAGCGTTAAGCTTCGTAAACTTAGTACAACATGTGTATAACGGCATCTCAGCATCATGCACAATGCTTCTAAAAATGGGAGGTGGATCGGTGTGCTCTACCCCACAACTATCCAGCATCGCATCAACGATGTCTACTGGAACTGGTTCATTCACATCTACGTCATCGTAGGCAATTTCTTCTTCCATACAAGCACTGCTATCGACATCCACTGGTTTTGGGTTTGAAATCTCTCCATGCCAGTGCCATTCTGTATAGCCTTGTATAATCCCGTTGCACATGACATGAGTCATGATTTTGTCACCAGTGTTGACTTTCAAGTTGTTACCGCAATGTCTACATGGACAGTAGAACCTATCTCCAGGTTGTTTCCTATGTTCCTCGGCAAATTTAATGAACTAGTGAAGACCAGAAATAAACTCTGGGGTGCAGCGATTACGAATGGACATCCATGATCTATCCATTCTATGATCAAAGAGAAAACAAGTATATATTAGGACAAGATTAGGGTCTAGGGTTAACAAATACATGTGATGTCATTATTATATATAATAAATGTGTACCACCTATCCATTCTTGAACACCTAATCTCACTAGTAAGTGTATAATGTGTATTGGGTTTTCAAGAAAATTTTGGCAACATTTCCCTGCTGTTTTCCAAGTACATATGTACTTAGAGAACAAACGGGGAAATGCTGCCAAAATTTTCTTGAAAACCCAGTACACATTATACACTTACATCCTAAGCGAGATTAGGTGTTCAAGAACAGTCCCAAACCGGGGACTATCTGAGATTTACTCCTAATGAGTAAATCTTGGACGGGTTTTTAGGCCAACAAATAATGTATTGTCATTCTTATACCTAAAATCCTAGTTCTTCAATTTAGGGTGATTATTGATGTCTTTAAAAGTATGATTGGCAATTTAGGGAAAAGTTCATCATTTACATTCCAAGCATGTCACATGTGTGCATTACAGTTCATCATTAAGCAAGATATAAGCAAGTATGTCATACTAAAATAGACTAAACAATATGAGAAAATAGTAGTGTAATCATGCAAATGGGAACATTCATGGGAACACACACTTCAGTTATAAGCATTCATGTAGCAACTTTCAGTTCCATTCATGGGAACACACACTTCAGTTATAACAATAACTAAACAAAGGGGTTGGTGTACCCCTAAACATGCGCATAATTAAAAAAACTATTACTACAGACAAGTCTAGATATATAGACAACTAAATACTACACCAACATGGTCCCGCATGAATCAGTAACTTCTTTTTGATGATGAAGCTATGTCACGAAGCTCCTCACTGTATTTAGACGAATCTGAACTGACAGGGGCCTCAGATTCAGATTTGTCCGAGCTGATATGCGACGCCGTGCGCTCATACCGCAGAAGATGATCGGGGGTCTCGCAGTTGCTGTTGGTTATCCAAACTTTGATGGAATTATCGCCAACTGGACGGAGAAAAAGCCTGTTCCAACGGACCACATGCAGCTCTCCAATCCAATCACGCCAACTGGATTTTGATACAAGATTTCCCGCCAAATCATACTCAACCTCGATAACATGTGAATAATTACCAAAAGTTAGGGTCACTTTACCAGGCATGTAGTGTCTTCCTTTTAGAAAACGCCAATGTTTGGGTATGACCAATTGGTTTAAGGAACGATCATCTAGGATGATGTCCAATTGTTCTTCAATAGGGAACGTTAACATTGACATAGAGGCCCAGTTCATAGTGACTGTTATGGGTGGACAGAGACTGCACAATATTAGTATTAACAAAGTGTAAGTACATATAACGATGTTATATATTTTCAGAAAAAGTTGTATAACATCAGTTAACCTTTTATTGCTTGTCATAACCAACTTTATTGTGGTAGACATGATAGCTTGAAAAGAAGTCTACAAATGTATTTAGAGAACAAATGAGGAAATGCTCCTAATGAGTAAATCTTGGACGGGTTTCTAGGTGCTTACTAAAATAGAACCATTATATGGAACTAATCCTACATTATACACATACTTATCCTGAGTAAGATAATATGCACTTCATAGAATTATTAAGATCTGAATATATATAAGTTGTTTCTACCTACTTTGATGGGATTTTATAACATTCGAGTCTTCTATTTAAGGCATTAGATGCATATATTGCAGTCCATTGTGTTGAGATAAGAATCCCATGTGATACACATGATTGAGAATCTTTCACGATACTAGGAAAATACACAACTAGATATTCATTTAGGTGTTAGACATTCGTTTAGGTGTTCCTGATAACTCGCAGGTATGCACAACTATAAAACAATAGACTTGTCACACATAAAACACCCTATACAACTATAAAACAAAAAAGTATTAAGATATGCATGATACAATAACTATTTTGCATCACATTACAGCAGACTTATCATTGATACCTTACTAACGTATTTCCACATTTACATATCATCACTTGATCAAAATTACATGTATTGTATAGACAATAGAGGATTCAACTCAGTAGAAGCACAAAATCAGTGCCTAAACCCTAAACACAAATAAGTAAATAACTTTAAAAAAAAAAAACGCCCAGCAGCTGCTTGGGCGTGCCTTGGCACCGCCCAAGCAGCCGCCGGAGCAGAAGAAGGAAGAAGGCAGGGCGGGCGGACATACCTTGAGGGAAGACGAGAGCAGCGGCTGGAGCACAGCAACCACCGGCGGAGGCGGCGACAAAGAGAGGAGAAGTGCCGGCGAGGACACGGAGCAGCGGCGGCGAGGGCACGGAGCAGCGGCGAGGGCACGGAGAAGGAGCACGGACGGCCGTTGGTGAGCACAGAGGGCAGGAGCAGGAGCACGGCCGTCGGTGAGCACGGAGCAACGGTGAGGGTAGGAGCACGAGCACGGCAGCGGTGGCAGAGGAGCAACGATCGGCGGGGGTGAGCAAGAAATCGCCAGACCTAACTGAAATCGGGAATGAAACTGGGAAAGGGGGAAGAGTCGCTCGCGCTGGTGAGATATTAAGTTGACAATAAGCGTCGGTTATTCAAAATAACTGACAACTAAACAAACAGTGTCGGTTCCTTTCCAACAACCGACGCCTATACTTGATTATAGTCGTCGGTTTTTAACTAAAAGACAACCGACAACTAATCCTGTCTCGCGAATAATCTTTGGTCGTCGGTTATTCATTTATAAACCGACGCCATATGTGAAATTTTGGAGGTAATTTTTTTGCTGGAATTTTAGTTTTGGCGGTTGATTTTAGGTGTCGGTTGTTTATTAATTAACCGACACTTCATAAAAGCGGTACCCGTGTCTGGTCGACCTTCACAGATTGTATGTCGGCTTATGTTATAAACTGACACTGTAGAGTTTAGGTGTCCGTTTATGTATACAACTGACACCTAGAAAAGTGACTTTATAAGCCATTTCTGTAGTAGTGCAGGGAGAGAGTGGACACATGTCTTGGCACCAGCTTGAATCGCGGATGTACTGCAAACTCCGCCAGAGTCCTAAGGGCGAGGTTACCTTGTTAAAGGGAGGCATGTACCCCCTTAAATAGACCTGGGTCAGAGATAAATGCTAATATTTTTGGGAAATATTCCCTAATCCTCCTCAGGTAGAAACACCTGGTGCGATTGGGTCTGAAATCTTATCCCCAAATCATTGGGAGAGTTTCCAAAACCACACATTGGCTATAATACCAGAGAATCCAGATCGGATCAAACTCCTACTGCTCCTAGTCCTACCTGAGGTAGAATATGACCCAGGCGCCCTTGTATTTTAACCCAACGGCTGTTGTGTGGTGCACCTGATCCTTAAGTGGATTATATATATATATATATCAAATTAATTGTGACATTTACTATAATCCCAACACTTTAGGGAATCTTGTAAAAGACATAACTCCCAAACTGAGTATCCAAATAATACCAAAATTTGAGGGAATGTCCATAATGACTTAATCTAACTCTATACCAAAATTGGGCTCATTATCTAAAATAAAACGTGGCTTTTATTTAGGTGCAAGTTATTACTCAATTAAGTATATTTCTCACCTATTTTCTCTTTTCTTTGCTATTAAAATATTATTTTGAGTTCCTTGAACCTCAAGGAACTGTAATGGCTCGAAATCCCATCTTGGGGATATACCTTAGCCTTTTAGTTATCTTTTATCCATTATTTCTCATTATTTTATTTATTTCTTATCAAAATATCTCTCTTTGAGGATTACTCTTTTATCTCTCTTTTTATTTTCCTCATTTTCATTCCCTTTAGCATTAGGAATCCTTGGGATACGAAAATCCACCAAGGATAACTCAATTATACCTCTTTTCACTTATTTCCCACATTTTATCATTGTTTTCAATTTCTTTCTTAATAAAGAAATTCTTAATTGATCTTTTCTTTCCTAATTGCATTTTCTTTACAACTTTGGATTCCTTGGAACCCAAGGAACCCAAGAGGCACGAAATCCCTCTTTGGATTTGCCTTCTAGAGGTTTCCACATTGTTCTTTCCTCTATTTTCTTATTTACTCAATAATAGAGTTCCTTTTGTCCTTTTCCTTATTATTGGGCCCAATATCCAATAAAGCCCACAAATAAAGCAACAAGGCTATTTCAAATGAAATTCATGCATTCAATCAAAAGACATCATTATTTGTTCATTTATCTTTATTAAGAGAAATTACATTTCTCATCACAAGAACCCAAAAATTGGGGTTGTAACAGAGACCCTAATTCATCTAACCCGAATTTGGATCCGTGTTTGGACATTGACCTATTGAAACCAAATTTGAGGTATGTTACTCTCTTTATTAGTATTTATTTTCTCTCTTTGACTTGATTGTGGTATTGCTCTATATGTCACTTGGTTATTCATATTTGACCCAATTGGGTCCAATTCATTGAAATTCGTCATATAAACTATTGAGAATGCATAATCAATCTATTTTCTATTATCTTATCCATACATATTCTATTTTCAAACCTTGTTACATTATTTCATGCATATTATTCAATTTGGAACTAGAAAGTAGCAATATAGGACTCAGAGGGGAATGTTAACAATTACATATGACTCTTGTGAGGTCACTGAGTCTTATTGTAGGTTTCCCATAGACAAGGGGAATACAAAATCACACCCGATGATTGGCCACTAAGAAGGGAAAAAAAGGAGTTTGTTGATACTAGAAACCAAAGAAAGGTGCAGTAGGGTAAATGAATCACACGAAAGAGGAGGCATCACTGATGGTTACCTCTCGTGCAATTTCTTAGTTTTGGTTGGTGGATGTATGATGGAGCTCTGGTAACTAGTGTAGGTGTAGGAAATTAGACTCGTCGATGCTGCATATGACACCTTAGATGCAATTGGTGGTTTGGAATAGAGAAAGGGAAGTCATACAAGCTCTGAGGGTGGTTATATATCTACAGAACCTAGTGTGGAGGTGAGATGAAGCCTTAGAAGATGGCAACAATGAAGAAAGTTGAAGGCAATTTGGGAGTTTAGTGAGACACACATCATGATGTTTGAATGGGAAACTAATTAGTACCTAATAGAGAGATAAAACAATCAATAAGGAAAATAGCAGCATTCATAGGCTAGATAGGGGAAAGGTTCGAGAAAAAAGACCCTCTGGTGGAGTTGGTGGAGAAGCTGCATGACTGCAATGAAAGAAGAGACTCTGTTGTTAAGCTAGGGGGTCGAGTAACATGACAGGATCATAAGATGAAATACTTAGCTATTTTCTTAGGTGACATCCAATTAATTGGTGTGAGAAATTTAAGCCTAAGTCAACTATATAAATTATTTTCATTCTTAAATTGAAGGTGTATTCAAATTCTAAACTACCTCAAAATTGATAGGTAGCCTAAATCAACCATGATAAACCCAAATCTCACATTAATTTTGTATTTTTTTTGTTTCTGTCATAATTCATCATTTTGTATTAGTTACTTCTTAAGGCATTTATTCTCTTAACTAGTCAATTGTTATGATAACTTTTGTATTATCTTGACTTATCACCTCCTATAAATCTAGGAATACACTGGAATTTCAAACTAGGGTCGAACCCCCCTTATTAGTGCCTTGAAACACCACTCCTTGATTTTTACTGCATAATGATTATTTTTATCCTGCGACTACAAATACTAAGTAGGTTGATGGGTTACAATTAAATTTTAAATCCAATTATTCACATTTTAGTCTATATTAAGGAATAATTGGTCAGTTATATTTTGGATGAGAAAGGCATAATAAGAGAGGGGAATCATGTAACGAACTGAAATTCATGTATAATATTAGTTTCAACCTTTTTTCTAAGCTTTTCTTTCCTTTATGTCCTTGATGTTTAATTAGTGGAAATTATAAAGGTTTGGTGTACATTTGTTCCCAATATTTTACTTTATAAGGAGTAAAGCACAAATACCTCAGTAAAAGTTGTTAATGAGTCTAATTTGCAAAATGTCCACTTAAGAGAGATAAGGATAAAATAAAAAATGATCTTGAAGTTTCTATCGTTTGTGTGGGAAAAAAAGAAAAAAAAGTCATAAAAGTGAAGATAATGTGACAATAATTGAATTTATTTTCCCATTAAGTGAATATAAGAATAAATTGCCTAAAAATCATAAAAGTGGAACTTAAAGGATAATTCTAAACCCATATTCATTTCCTTTGAGTCTAAATTTACTTGGGTGATAAGTTTTACAACTTTTGGAAAATTGGTAATTATAATTGTATTTATTGAAAGGGGATATAGGAGATAACTTAAAAATACAAAAAAAAATCTTTAATGACTCCAAAAGTAACAATGGATGCGAAATTTGTGTTCTACATATTAAAATATACCTTTGGGTGAATTTTCACTCAATTTGTAGAATATTTGATTAAAAGGTGAGAGTAGGAGAGAGAAAGTGTGTAGAACCTTCAATATATTAAATAAATGAAAAAATATTCCCAACATATTAAAGTGATGGAAAATTTGTATCCAAGGCACTTAATGTGACTTGTGGAGAAGTTTCATCAAATTTGGGGAATCTTGTAACCATTAATGAAGGAAGAAAGAGAAAATAAGTTTTAGTTTATTTAACACATTAAAAGTTCTCAAAAGGAACAAAAATTGCATATTCGGATTCCTCATATCAAAATTAGGCTTGGTGTCAATTTTCATTTAATTTGGAGATCGTTTGCACCCTCAAATGAGGAGAGAGAAAAAGAGAAATTAATTTATTGCAACACTTTATTTGATTTCGATTTGGATAAGGATTTATTTAATCTGATTTGTCATGTGCCTTTCGCATGATCAGACGGTCCATATTGATCAATGGACCCATGTCCATGGATCGAACGACCGAGCATCATCTCCTAGCTTGAGCATGATCGGCAAACATACCCATGTATTTGTGAATCTTCAAATTCAATTTTCTCTTTCTCTACTCCATCTTTTCTCAATATTTTTGCTCCTATGCTTTCCTTGTTCAATTCCTCACAGGTCTATCCTAAAATTTTACCATTTTGGCAAAGATTCAAGAAATCCCCAAACCTTGCTCTTCACGCAGTTCAGGCAACTACCTTCTCACTTTCCTACACAACCTTACCTATAAATACCCCTACCCGAGGCTTTCTGGGTTCCCTTGCAACTCATCTATCCTCTCAAATTCTCTCGTGCTCGCATGGTTGATCGTAGGTGATCGATTTTGCTCCAGAGTTTGCGGTGCACACCCCTCTCTCTACACACCACCTCCGTACGAATCAAAGGTGTGTGTGAGTTCGTCTTCTCCCAAGCTTTCTTTTGGCATGCTAATCTTCGAGTTTGGTCAAGAAATGCAAAAACGCCCAAAAATCCGAGCTTGCTCCTCACCGACCATGGCGTGAGCAACTGGGGAAGATACTTCATGGTAGTTTTATGATTTTACCCCCACCATCATTCTCTTTATTTCTCTGAACGCGCGAGGCACAATTCTGTCCTTTTGGTCCTTATTTTCTCAGCTTTGACCGGTGTCGCTTAGGCACAGACTACTAACTTGGCCACCTCCCATTGGGTCAAGTCACGGGTCTAACTGCCCTCTCTCCCTCTCTTTGTGATCACTTTGCCTACGTGGCATGCTTCTATTGGTTGATTTTTATAAATTCATAACTAAATATTCCTATGTCCAAAATTAAAAAGAAAATATGTTCTGAACTCGTAAAAACAAAATCTTTCTAATAAAAAAAATTCCAAAGGATGATTTCAAGTTTTATCGAAAGGGATTTTTAGAAAATGAATTAAATAACTAAAAATCCCCAAAATTACACCTAAATATTCATAACTCCAAAATATATAGAATTATATGTTTTCTTAATAAAAAACATAACTAAGTCAATGGTGATAGTTTCAGAGTCAAATTTGAAGTTGTGTTTGAAAAGTCCAAAAGTTAGGGTTTCCTTGCCTTTATACATGAGTAAACCCTAATTCATGTTTTAACATTGGAAATAGGAAAATAAGCTTTGGGATCGATTAAAGTAGTGAAGACAAAAAAGTTGAATCTCTTAAAAAAGGTATGTGCTTTCCTCACACCTAAGTTAGGAAAATTTGTAACCTTAATCTAGTTTCCCTAATGAGGCTTCTATAAAACCTTAATTTTCCTTTTGACAATTCCTTAGCTATATTTGTCTCAATTTTTTTTTAATGATTATTTCTTGGGTCATGTACCCCACTGCCATGTTTATAATTACTTGATGTTTATACTTGCAATAGTTCTTAGCATGTTGATTTTAATAGACTATTGAACTAGTGTAGTGGTACTTTTGTACAACCACCGATAGATAGGGTATGTGTAAATTCGCCTTGGGGAATGTGTTAGTCTCCCCAACATAGAATATTTGTAGGTGATTCCAATGTGTTACTCTCCCTCACCTATTGGTTGAGGTTAGGTAGGTGCCTCAACCCTACATAGTTTAGGTAGTCAATATTAATCATGCATACAACCTTTTTACTATTTTTTGTTATGGAAAGCATCTATTTACTTATGCCTCATTCTTTTGACTATCTTCATCTTATGATGAAATCTTAGCCTTATTTCTTCATAGTTTTCTTATCTTTTGTCCTTGTTCATTTTCTCGGACACATACCTTATTTTTCTTTCCCTTTTGTTGGGTGCTTTCCCAACCACCCAGGGTTAGATCAGGGTGTTGAACCAGGCCAAGGTGACCAAATTCAGGAGTAGTAGATTCAAATTTTGCTATCAAGGATGACTATGTTGCTTATTTCTAGATCCTATAGTTTCTTTTCAGTCCTTTTCCTTTTCAAAGAAACTCATGTAGTGAACAAGAGTTCAAAAAGCAATGTAATAACTTTGTTTCTTTCCGCTTCTATTGACATTTCATATGTATCTGAATCATGCTTGTTTACTTGGATTATTATACGTACATTCCACATGGTCTATTTCTCTTAGAAAAAGTAAATGTTTTGTATTTCCTTTAAATTTTAGTAATGAGGTGATCTTGCCTCTTTACAACATGGTATCAGAGCATGTTGGGCAACCACTAGGGCATAAGTTGAAAGCAAGGGTGTCTAGAATAGATCAGGGTCTAGGGGCTGGCAATATTTTCCTTCGCGCCACTAGCTTGATTTACGGGGACTCTCAGATCCATATGATACCGGTCTGGCCTACACTGATACTGACTGCATGAAATAGTATACTCAGAGGCAATAGTAGCCTTAGTTGTCCTTGTTACCTACTCCTTTTATCTTATGTCATACCCTTATCTTTCAGGAAGGGAGACTTGTTTGGAAATATGAACAACTCTTCTTCAGGAGCCACCTCTGGAAGCATCGACTATCGAGATACTCCGGTGACTCCCTCCAACACTGGGACAGTCCCTACTGCCCATGTTGGCAACCCTCTTCTGACCCCTGAGTAAGAGTTGACCATGTTGCGCCAACTGCTCTCGACTACCCTAGTGGGACAGTTCTCCAATGCTGCAACAAAGTCGAAGGAGTTCACCCTTATAGACTCCATCAAGATGTAATCACCGTACTTCAAGGGCGAGAGTGAGCCAAACATGGTGGATAAAGTTGATGATTGGGTTCTCACTCTGGAGTGTACCTTCGAGCCAAATATTATTTGTTACATAGTTATAGAGACGAATAGGAGAAAATTCTTTATAAAAAATAACTGCACAAGTAAACATCATTTTTATTAAAATATTTTTTTAATATGTGTCTAAATAAGTAGTGGATCTTGAAAGGAACTTCTTTCACCCTGATTCATGACTTATTTCCATGGAAACAAAAATATATTTTTTTACCACAGATTTATCATGATTCACTATCACCATAACAAACAAACAATATTTTAATTTAACATCATTCCCCTCCCTATGATTGGCTACGTAACAAACACATCCTTAGAAAGAAACTATCGAACAAGATCATGGCCTACCTGCTGCCGACCTCGTTACTCTTTAGGGATGGATGCAGAATTGGACCCCCAATAGTTCTGATTCTCGAGAAATATGAATGTGACTCGTGCTGGCGTGAGAGGGCGAGTGGTCATGAAACTGAAGGAACTGCCACGCTACAAATTAATGCATTGGGCGTGTCGGGTAGCAGATCGTGGCGATGGTCAGCACCAACAGCACTTTAGACGGTTGTGAAACACATAGGGGCTTGAATCAATGGTTACTTTCCCAATCTAAGGCGATAGTCAAACCCCAAATATTTCTGAAATTGAAGAGCCGATTTGCCACACAAGTTACATGCCACTGTACTAAGAGGATAAACACTGTGGAAGAAATTAGTCTGTTATTGGTTCTCAGCCGGACTACCTGCCCACTTCAATCGATGAAGGGGCTCACTGGTTGCCTCTGCCTTCCTTGGCTAAGTAGGACGTATCAGATTACGCACGATAAGCAGGTTTTGAATGCATCCATTGAGGAGGTGTCCGTGTTTAAGATGCTAATTAACTAATTAATGCTAGATGTATTTTTGTCTTTTTTTAATTCAACGAGGAGAGCCTCCAAGCAATCCATCATTCGTCTCCCTCGATAGCTAAATTTACTCATTCCAGTAACAAGCACCCATCACCTGCTTTCGCAATATCTAGCAACATCACCTCTGTATACCCAGTTACAACAAGCTACAGTTCGACCGGGATACTCCGTCGCTAGCAATTAATAAACACTATAATACCCCGACTAACTGTGCTGGATCCTGTTGCTACTCCGCTTGTTCTTGTAGGCCCTTAGCACTGCAGTGCAGAACGTGCAAACGACGGCTCGCCATGGACGTCGGTGAAGCGTGACTCTGCAGAACCTGGTGGTTGTCTCCATCTCGGCCACACGCGCACCTCCGCCGCACCTGGAGCAGAGGCCGGCAGCAGGCCGTGTGCTCCTTGCTACACGGCGGCGGTCAATGAGGAAGCACAGCAGGACAACGCCGAACTCGTCCTCTTGGTTTTCGGTCTCTAGCATCGCTGTACTGTATCCTCGAGTTTAGCTCATCTGCCTTGCAAATCCTTCTCTCGTGGAATAACTGCGCGTAGCAAACTACTGGTCGGTGCCCGTCTTGTTTCTTATTGTTGAGAGTATGAGTTGCCACAGAGGACCGCCACCATAATTTATACCAGCTATGGTGCTTTTGTTGAGCCTTGATTTCGCCTTCGTGATTGCAGGAAAAAATCATTAATTGCAAAGTTGGTAACAGAGATGGGGCATGCAGCCGGCTGGGACAGGTGCTTTGAACAGTAGCAAAGATGGGATATCCGTCGTCGATCCTCCTTACAACTCCCAACTGCAGTAGGATTGTAGGAACCTGAAATTGACGCGTGAGTGAGCCCATCCTCACCTTTTTTTTTCGCGTTTTCTTCCAGTTCCGGCCAACATCTTTTTCGTTATAGGTTCCAATGTATCTCATACATGCGGAGAGATGCGGTGGCAGCGGAGGTGATGGGTCCTGATGGCAACATGTTCATGGTCCCCTCCATAATTTAAGAAAAGTTGGACAACAAATTCTAAGACCTTTGATATATCCAACACAATTTAAAGATGTTTGAGGTCAATGGACTGCCGACCAGTGGTTCTAAATGAGAAGAGATTCTTTGATATTCTAATCAACGTGTAAGGGGGCACTCATTAGTTGGCTCAACTGATCTCTCTGATTGGTTTGTTAGCAGCAGGTCGCTGGTTCAATTTCTAACTTGAGCATCTAAAAAAATGAAAAGTTTATAATAACATTTAAAGACTCGATTTCACCTGTTGTAATAAAGTTGACCTCTTCTTCACTACCCTGATAATTGTAATTATGAAAAAAAAATATGGGTCATTCGGACATCACATGAGATATGCAACTGCAGGGGCCGTTGCTAATCTCGGGAAGCTGATCAATAGCTAACACTTTCTTTCCAAATGCACGATTGTCAACCGTTCCAATTTTACAATATTTTTTCTCAGTGCAATAATGGGCCTATTCTAACAAAGGATTTTTAACAATGAGATATTGTCGTGATGACCGACGGAGTTCATCAATCAGCAACGAGAGAAGTCGGTAACCCAAAGGCTGCATTGAAATCCTACTTTTTGTTACCAACACATGATACACTACGTCAAGCGACATGTTTTACCTAATTATTTATTTTGAGGTAAGCCAGGAGGTTCCCTATTAAACTTGCCCCCTTCCTGCAGGGTAAAAGCAAAATCAACTATATTAGTTGACGTGCATGTAAATTTGGTAGAACTTCTACAATTACTTGAAGGGAAAGGACAGGGGGAGACCTATAGGGGTGACAAGAGGATCTTTATAGTAACGATCCTTCAGGATAGATGTAAGGTGATGCTTTGTGAGGGCATCATCAAGGCCATTGGTCTCGAGGTTGATTTTCTTGAAGGTTTGCACGAGCTTCCCTGATCTTCCTTTGCCATGATTGAAGCCTAGGGTACTTATCATTGTCGTCTTCAATGGCCTCTATAGCACTGGAACTATCTGACTCACTCACGGATTTGGGTGATACCATCTTCTTCATAAGTTCAATCGCAAGGGCTATCACCCTAATTTCAGCCTCTTCTACCAAGTACACCTTCACTTTTCTAGCAGCTCCATAATCCATTCCCCACTCAATCTAAAGATGGAGACTATAGTGGCAACCTGATTTGATTTAACAACTACATCAGTCATCATGTTAGCACAAAAAAAATCTAGGTTTGCATGGAGTAACTGATCTATTGTTAACGATCATGTCAATGAAGTCCTTTGACCATGCTCGCCTGATACCTCACACGAGGTATGGAGTCTGGAAATCTATCACTCTAGAGTGAAGCTATTTTTTAGTTCACTTCCTTATTTCTATCATTCCAAATGGTCTAGTAGCACATGGAGAATCCCTGTGAGAGTACCAACTGAAAGAAATATGGCACAACCCTTGAAAAAAGCACATTCACAGCAGAAGCATGGATGTCATGTTAGATCACTTAGGATTAAGTTCATGGGTGATTGTCTCTAATGCAAGTGGGGGTATGTTGGTATGTATGCCCAAAGAGCCAATCATATGATGATTGTAATGGGAGATCTTATACACGATTTGATTAATAATAAAGGCAGTCTTCCATTTATTATGTTTGATTCGGTTATTACATAATAAATGTCTAAATAATGATACTACTCCATGATATATATTTTTGGGTTGAGGACCTGAACAATGTGATCATATGAATGTTAAGAGTACATATATTCTTGTTATTTTCCTAGTTGATTATTATTATGGAAGTTGATAAACAACAATAACACATAAGACTAGAGTGTGTGTTGGTTGAGGAAAGAATCTTATTTGTCATGATATGTGATATCAAACCAAACACATAGGTACTTGCTATAGAATAGTGTATCAGATAGACCCACCTTGAGAGTGATTCATGGGGACCATGAAAAGGTAGTCAGAATCATCTCTCATAGTGTTGGTGGTGATTATGGTTCTTCGACCTAAATCACTATACACTCATCACATGTTGTTCAATGTACTTTAACATCATCCAACGTAACCTTGAATAAGGGTTACCATGAAGGTGATGCTCAAATACATTGTGACACATGGGGAATGACCGTCAGTGTTGTAGATGGGTTTTGTCCCTCCTACAGGAGTTTGATATCCTAGCCACTTGATAAGAGATACTGAGCAATGCTTGGTCATGCGTGTGTGAGTCAATATATGTGATATTGAGCTCACATATATCACAGACAGTCTACTCTAGTTCAAGGAACATGGATTGAACTTTGAAGAGGATGACGATCCCATGCTTTGAGTTTAATTTGGATATCAGAGACAAAGGAAATATACGATCACTGTAACACTAATCACATATTATAGGTCAAAGTTTTTCTCCAACTTTATAATTACTTGGGTAGAAATGATGTCTTAATAGATACCACTCACTACTTGTGATGTGAGAATCTGTTATGGACATTCACTGCCAACATAACTTGGAATCTATAGGGTCACACTCATAGGATATAATTGGAATATAATTTTACTCATGAACATGGTTGAAAATTGATTAATAAAGTGTTTGGTATTCAATTTAAACAAAATTGACAATCAGGACTAAGAAACGACCAATTGAGCTAGTGAATCGATCCGCTCAGATGTCTAAACTGACCAGTTCAGATTGTGAATTGACCATTTGGTTGATCAATATAATTGGATGAAGAATAGATGTTGATGTCATGTTGTGTATTAATCGAGTATTAAATTCCAATACAATTGTGAATAGGAAACGTATTGAATCGAAAGGTTCAAGTGTAGAACTAATCGTCTCTTGTGTGAACCAACTGGTTCATTGGTGAACCGACTGGTTCATGGTTTGTAGGTTCCAAAAAATTTATGAAATTTCATCTCTTCAACTCCCGATTGGTTTGGAAATCCTGACCTTGACCCTCCTAAAAATAGAGGGTTATTTGAGACTGTCAGAAGACACAACAATAACCTCTAACAATTGTTGTCTTCTCGCAGTTGTGGTAACATGAGGACCTGAGTAAATTCTACCTTTCAAAGGGAGGGACAGCAAGGGAAAGACAACAAGGGAGAGCAAGTCAACACTAGCATGTTGACAACAAGACACAACTCCTTCTTTTATGTTCCAAAAGAACGATAAGAATTCCTAGTGGTCTGCATAGACTACTACTGAGGCAAGGAGGTTGTTGCCACTGACAAGGAGGACACCGTCAACTGTCATCTATGATGATCAACCAGGATGTTGCTGTTGACATTTACCCAGGTGCAACTTGTAAAAGAAGCATATTGCAGAAAATGATAGGCGCTAGACTTGCTCTAGGAAAAGGTATATGCCTTGCAACCTTTCCTTACCAATCCATAGTTGTTGATGCGATCTTTTACTAAGGGAAATATGGCAATAATTTTTTTATTTGTGATGCCATATCTGATATCATATTTCCCTACAAATAATGCACTATGAAAGCATCATGGGAAATTTTTGAATAGGAAAGTGATGAGAATCATAATATACCAATTTCGATTAAAAATCATATGGAAAGTGCATACAAACTTGGAAAAATCAAACAATTGTTGGATATGAGCCAGAATAAAATTACCTATGTTTGTACCATGTCTTTTCCAGTTATTGCCATCCTATACGTGATGAATGCATATTCATCTCTTATTTTTACTTCATTTAGAATAATTAATTAGGACTTTTTTGTTAATTTTAGCTAATTCAAAAATAAATAACACTTTCATCTTCTTGATATACTTTTCCAGAATTCTTATGATATTTTTCTTAATTTTCAGGAATTATCTCAGTAATTAAATCAAGAAAATAAAAGATGAAGATATGAGGCTATTCAAATATTCCTGCAGTGCCTGAGATACTCGTCATCAAAATAGCCATATCTTTTGCGTCTAAAGGCAGAATTTCAAGATAAAGTATGAAATGAAAAGAGAATTTTATTGGCTACAAAAAAGATATATTTTGCGGCAATTTTGGTGTTTATTTGGCTGCGCAATTAACCAGTGAAAGTAACCTTACGTTTTCTAGCAAAGTCTGATTTCAGTATATACCTTTCACAAAAATTGGTATAACTCCCACTTTCCAAGGCGGAATTTATTGTGCAAGTATGTGTTGGAAAGATAATTCAATTATCTAGGAAAAATATATTTTCGGACCGCTTCTAAATTTTTGACTATCCCAAAAATATGCTCGAAATCTCTATTATGGGAAATTACTGCAGAAAGAATGTAAAGCAAGCAATTGTTTCCTCTATTGATTAGATCCAGAAAGTTAGCAGCCGCCGCCGGCCATTTCTTTTGCCCTAAACCTAATGTATACCCCCCTCCTTCTCCTATAAAAGGAGGGTCACTTCCTCCTCATTGGGGCATCTCTTTTGCACCGGAATTCTAAGCATCTTATTTCTTATATTCTTCTTCTAGTTCTGTAATAAAGTAAATTTTCTTGAAGCATTGTTCTTTCTTATTTTGTTCTTGGTACTTTCATTCCACTTTAGTTATAGATCTTCTTTTCTCTGTTCTTTAGTTTTGGAGAAAGGAATTAAGAACCTGGACATTTCATTGTCTCTAACATAAGGATTAACTTCTTAATTTTGGGCTAGACTATGACCAAAGTACTTTCTTCCTCCGTCTCCCCCTTCTCCTCAATCATGAGCGAGTAGTTCCATATCAAGGCAAGGAGAATAGCCCCTTAGCCATGGTTTGATCGAATCGGCTTTAATCGACTTCTTTAGATGGTGATTGGTTTATTTAATCGATGATCTAGCGAAGTAATTACTCAGTTAGATATATATGTTAACTCGGATGGAAATGACCATAGAAATCCGGGTTTAGAACGATTAAACCAATTCGCATAAAGATTCTGATGTGACCGTGGATTTATCTCTTTTCGGATGACGAACTAGGAAACATGAGCACCAGGACCAGTGGCCTCATGTGGAGTTCATCTTTTGTGGGTTTTTGTGATTCACATGTCGTCGCCTATTTGTCGATTAATTATTAATTTGTTTTCTTATCATGGCTAAGGTGGTGAAAACCCCTAAATTCTCGATTCTCTTCCTTTGATTTCAATCACCGACTATATTGTTTGCCTTAGTTTTTAGTCTTTTCAATTCACAATAGTTTCTTGTGCTAACAACAATCTTTGTTTACCTTTTTGTAGGGCAAAAAAAATTATTGTTTAGTGCTTCTTTAATTTAAGCAATTTCCTTCCTTAGTGTAACCATTCATCACCCAACCAATTTTATTTTCTATTCCAAATCTAAAAATACCAAAAATAAATAAAAAAGTTCTTCAAACAATTGGGTTTTTAAGAAACAATCTTTAAAAGTTGGCCTTTGGAATTCGACCCTTTCTATACTAGCCTTAACCAGAAAGTTAAAAGGTTTAAACTCTAGGATTAACAATCTTAGTGACTGGTGTGTTAAGCGACACATATCAATTTGGCACCGTTGTCGGGGATCGAACCTCAAAATTTTTTTGAAAAACTTTTTTTCCTTTTTTTATGCCTTCTGAGTAACATTCTGGAAGTGCTATTCCTCCTTCTTCCGAGTTTTCATTCTGGCAGTCCGTTTTTTCTACACACGATTAACTGCTTCATTTGTGCATGTGACGCTCGCCGAACGCCAATTCTGCGACGTGATTTTTTAATCTGGAACCAGAGAGGCTAAGGATGATTTTAATATATGATGATGATGATGATTATATCATCTTCAATCAAGTAGAACCAACTCCAGTACCTAAAGCTCCACCAATCACTTCCATTGTGGATGTTAATCTAGTTGATTCTAATGGCCAATCTACTTCATTTTTTTAATTTCTTCCGAGTAACATTCTGGAAGTGCTACTCCTCTTTCTGTCGAGTTTTCATTCCGACAGTCTATTTTTTCTGCACACGAATAACTGCTTTAATTGTGCATGCGATGCCCGAACGTTGATCTTCAATCGTTTGATCTGGAAATAGAAAGGACTTTTCATCGTTTAAACCGCCAAAATCTAGAATGAATGAATGAAGAGGAAGTAGCCCGTAGGATCGACCAAGCTCTCACAGCTCAAAGAGAGCTCATTCAAGCCGAATAAGAGGAAAGAGAAGCCGCTTTACGAGTATCCTATAGGGCTGAACAAGAATCCATAGAAGCCGATAGGAGGGAAGCCGAAAGGCAAAAAAAATAAAAGATTTTTTTATTCAAAAAACTGCCTATGCACAACATCCAGTCATACCTCCTGACATCATTGCTCCACAATTTGAGATCCGAACACAATGGATCACCATGATGCAAGCCAACCCCTTCTCAGGCAACAATGGAGAAAGTTGTCAAGATCATCTCCAAAGGTTCATCTCCAAGATCATCTCCAAAGTTGTACCATATCGGGTTGCATGGGCATGTTGTAGAGATATTGACAGTGGAGGGTGGTATGGTCGTATCCTTGGCAAATACCACAAAGAGAATCCACGACTTTTAGTTGTTCAGAGAGAAAAGGTCAATGAACCTTTGGAGATGATCTTGACAACTTTCTCCATTGTTTCCTGAGAAGGGGTTGGATTGCATCATGGTGATCCATTGTGTTCAGATCTCAAATTGTGGAGCAATGATGTCAGGAGGTATGATTGGATGTTGGGCATAGGTAGTTTTTGGAACAGAAAAATCTTTTAATTGTTTTTTCCTTTTGGCTTCCCTCCTATCGGCTTCTATGGCTTCTTGTTCAGCCCTATAGGCTACTCGTAAAGCGACTTCTCTTTCCTCTTGTTTGGCTTGGATGAGCTCTCTTTGAGCCGCGAGAGCTTGGTCGATCCTACGGGCGACTTCCTCTTCATTCATTCTTTCTAGATTTTGGCAGTTTAAACGATGAAAAGTCCTTTCTATTTCCGGATCAAACGATTGAAGATCAACGTTCGGGCGTCGCATGCACAATTAAAGCAATTATTCGTGTGCAGAAAAAACAGACTGCCGGAATGGAAACTCGGCAGAAAGAGGTGTAGCACTTCCAGAATGTTACTCAGAAGGCATAAAAAAAAGAAAAAAAAGTTTTTCAAAATTGTTTTGGGGTTCGAAAGAAACAAATCTGTTGTCCCCGGGAGAGTCTTTAGGAGAAGCCTGGAAGAGGTTCAAAGACTTACTTAGGAAGTGCCCCCACCATGATATCTCTCAAGCCCAACTTATATAGATCTTTTACCGTGGTGTTGATGATGATACCAAATTCTTTCTCGATTCCTCATATGGAGGAAATTTCATGCATCAAAGTTTGACTAGCGCATGGGAAGTAGTCAAACGGGCTTCCGAAACAAGGGCTAGAAGAGGAATTGGTGGAATCCTTAAGGTAGCCAAGGCATAAGTTAATTATGATATCCAAAGCATAGCATAAAGCCTCAAATTAATTGCCTTAAAACAAGATCGGTTAGAGTCATCCTTGGTCACCCTTAGAGAGTCACCCCAACAACTAAAAGTTGTGGATTCTCTTTGTGGTATTTGCCAAGGATACGACCATACCACCCTCCACTGTCAATATCTCTACAACATGCCCATGCAACCCGAAATGGGATAACAACCAGAAGACCTCAATTCAATCGATACCATACCAGGCCAAGGTTACTACAACCCCAACCAAACTAGAAACCACCCTGGTTTTCAATATGGGAACCCTTCAGGTGCCAAGAACTCTCGCCAATTATAATCCCAACAAAGGCCTCCCTACCCTCAAGGCAACAATTAACCACCACCTGGATTCCCATACAACAACCAAAGGAACTTTGCAACCCAAGGAAATTATCGAGGAAATCATCCAACCCGACCACCATATTAAGGACAACAATTTTAAAACTTAAACCTTCCCCCTCAAAACCTCAATAACCCAACTCCTCAACCAAATGTTCCTACCCCTACCCCCTCATCTGACGAAAGAATAGAAGCCTGGGAGAAAATCACCATTGCCCAACAAGCTCATCAAAAGGCGACTGACACCCAGCTAGCTCATCTATTTGCCCAACAGAAATCTCCTATCGGCCATTTTGCTGGGCATCCTGAACCCAACCCCAGGCATATAGAACAACTTAAGGTTGTCACTACCAGATCTGGCCTTACCACGGAAGAAGAAGGAAGTTCCCCCACCATAGATTTTGACCAAGGGGGTGATGAAGAGGCTGTTGTTGTCCCTCAAGTGCTGAGATCACCTCCCTCACAAGAAGAGAGTCATGTATATAAGTCGTGTGTACTTTTGCAGCTCGGCTGAAGTATACCCAATTAGACTCTAGGTTCAACAAATTCAAGGAAATTATGAGAAAGTTATGCGTCAACATCCCACTTTTGGATGCTATGATTGATCTACCTGAATGGAAAAAAAATCTTCAAAGCCCTTCTAAACCGTAAGCGCACTACTGAGAAATCTGAAATGGTAAAATTGGCCAAAACTACATCAGACATCATCCAAAGTAAAATGCCAAAGAAACACAAAGATCCAGGATCTTTCGGGATCACTTGTTCTATCAGTGACTCTACCAGCCATTCAGGCCTAACTGACCTTGGAGCTAGTGTGTCCATCATCCCTTTGAGCATGTGTAGAAGGTTTGGTCTAACTGATGCTAGACCAACTCTGATGCTTATTCAACTTGCAGACTCTTCCATTACCAAGCCTCTTGGTATTATTGATGATGTGCCAGTCAAGGTTGGAAATTTCTATATCCCTTGTGACTTTGTGGTACTTGATATAACAGAAGACACTAGCTACCCTCTCATCTTTGGTCGGCCATTCCTCACCACGGCTAGGGCCCTCATCGACGTTGAGGCAGGACTTCTCACACTAAGAGTGGGAATAGAGTTCATAAATTTTCAAGCCTCTGGGGGTAACATGAAGTACACCCAGGAGGAAGAACTCTATTTCCTTGAATGCATGGACCAGTTCAATAAGATTCAATAATGTTTCCTTAATTCTGAACCACCACATGTGATCGAAACCCGAATCTCTCTGGTGGACAATCAAGTTGCTACTCAAACTGGCCCAGTCAGTCCTATCAAGATGGACATTTACCCTACCACTATTCATACTGTGGGTACAACCAACATCACCACTCAAGAAGTTCCCCTCCCACAACCCCCTCACCCATCTATGACCATACCAATTTCCTCTCCTCCCTCTTCTATTGAGGATCCACTCTATAATAATCACTAAATGTCTTTTGAGCCACTGCTACATATCACTACCCAAGCAGTGCAACCAAATGTCATGGATGGATACTCTGACTATCATCCCTTCATTCCAACCCCCATTGATACTAGTGGACAACATATAATCGAACAACTACAATTCAGTTAAAACACTACTTCTTATAATAATTATCCTTATACAAATGAGATTCAATATGACTGTTCTCCACCATATGTCAAACCATGGGGACCTAACCATCTTGATTTCAATTTTTATCCTTAGTATACTGACGTACACCAAGCCATTCAGGATACATTTCGAGACACGCAAGCAAAGATGATGGAGTGGTTTCGAGGAAATCAACCAAGTCACTACCACAACCATGCCTCCTCCTCCGCCCCTCCACCGCCATAGTATCCGCCACCGCCATTATCCTCTTCCCTCCATCTCGGTCTAAGAGTTTGCTCGGGATAAGCAAAGTTCTAAGTCCGGGGTGGGGGTGGGTGGTACGTGATGCACCCCCTATCTTTTCCTTATTTGTTTTATTTTTCCTTTTCATGATTTTTTTTTCATTAGTTGCTTTAGTTATGACCCTTATCTAGTCGGCAAAGTTTTCTCCTTAGTTGTACAATTGGCCCATATTTAGTCATCCTTGTTATGATCATTTATCAAAATACTCCCCTTAATGATGTAACTGCCTTGCAACTAAAATTTTGAAACTTTCATGACTAGAAATCCTCCTATCACTTAGGACCTCAAATAATAATCACTCCTTGGAAAAGATGGCAAGCCATAGAGGACTGATATGATTCAAGAGTGATGCTTTCTTATCATGTACAACTTGTATAAATTTTCTTGATTTTTTTCATGATTTGGTAATAGTTGAACCAATGCATGGTACTCTAAAAAAAAGATGAAAATTTTTTTTGTACAAGAACAACCTCTTCTACTCTTCTTCCACCACTTCCAAATCTTTCCATTCGTCAAAAAGAAAAAAGTCAATAGTGCCCAAAATGCTAAGTTTGGGGTGGCACCCCTTCCCCCTCTTCCGCTTCTTCCATACCCACGCAATTGGGTGTATCACCAAAAATCAAAGAAAAAAATGTGGTCAATGTAACTGCATGTCCACTAAATAAAAAGGTCTCGAGTCGAATAGAGCAGAGACTGTCCTTCTTCCATACCTCCTTCAATCCAATTTTCTACCCAGGGGAAAACTACAAAAATCTCAACCATCCAAAATCAGCCATGTTCTTGTGTAAAACTAAAAAAAAATAGAGTACCAAATGCAAAGGTGAAATGAAAATATTTTTTATTGCAGGTCTTGAATAAATGCAAGTTTGTGAAGTAGGAAATATAAAAGTCACTTTTCGTGAATTCAGGAAGTCATGGTTGCATGGCCATATTTTGGTGGAAGGAATCAAGTGGTTGTTAGGAGAGTGAGGATGATGGGTTGAGAGTATGTCTTGAAAGTATTTCTTGATTTTAATATTGCTCAGGATGAGCAAAGTTTAAGTTTGGGGTATTTTGATGAATGCATATTCATCTCTTATTTTTGCTTCATTTAGAATAATTCATTAGGATTTTTTGTTAATTTTAGATAATTCAAAAATAAATAGCACTTTCATATTATTGATATAATTTTTCTGAATTCTTATGATATTTTTCTTAATTTTCAGGAATTATCTAAGTAATTAAATCAAGAAAATAAAAGATGAAGATATGAGGCTTTTCAAATATTCCCACAGTGTCTGAGATACTCGTCACCAAACTAGCCATATCTTTTGCGTCTAAAGGCGGAATTTCAAAATAAAGTATGGAATGAAAAGATAATTTTATTGGCTACAAAACAGACATATTTTGTGGCAATTTTGGTGCTTATTTGGCTGCGCAATTAACCAGTGAAAGTAGCCTTACGTTTTCTCGCAGAGTCTGATTTCAGTATATACCTTTCACCAAACTTGGTATAACTCCCACATACCAAGGCGGAATTTATTGTGCAAGTATGCGTTGGAAATATAATTCAATTATCTACAGGAAAATTATATTTTCGAACTACTTCCAAATTTTTGACTGGCCAAAAAATATGCTAGAAATCTCTATTACGGGAAATTACTACAGAAAGAATGTAAAGCAAGTAATTGTTTCCTCTATTGATTAGATCCAGAAAGTTAGCAGCTGCCTCCGGCCATTTCTTTTAACCTAAATCTAATTTATACCCCCCTCCTTCTCCTATAAAAGGAGGGGCACTTCCTCCTCATTGGGGCATCTCTTTTGCACCGGAATTCTGAGCATCTTATTTTTTGTATTCTTCTTCTAGTTCTGCAATAAAGTAAATTTTTTTGAAGCATTGTTCTTTCTTATTTTGTTCTTGGCACTTTCATTCCTCTTTAGTTCTAGATCTTCTTTTCTCTGTTCTTTAGTTCTGGAGTAAGGAATTAAGAACATGACCATTTCATTATCTCTAGCATAAGGATTAACTTCCTAATTTTGGGCTAGACTATGACCAAAGTACTTTCTTCCTCCGTCTCCCCCTTCTCCTCAATCATGAGCGAGTAGTTCCATATCGAGGTAAGGGGAATATCCCTTAGCCATGGTTTGATCGAATCGGCTTTAATCGACTTCTTTAGATGGTGATTGGTTTATTTAATCGATGATCTAGTGAAGTAATTACTCGCTTAGATATATATGTTAAATCGGATGGAAATGACCATGGAAATCCGGATTTAGAATGATTAAACCAATTCACATAGAGATTCTGATGTGACCGCGGATTTATCTCTTTTCGGATGAAGAACTAGGAAACATGAGCACCAGTACCAATGGACTCGTGTGGAGTTCATCTTTTGTGGGTTTTTGTGATTCACATGCCGTCGCTTATTTGTCGATTAATTGTTAATTTGTTTTCTTATCATTGCTAAGGTGGTGAAAACCCCTAAAGTCTCAATTCTCTTCCTTTGATTTTAATCACCAACTATCTTGTTTGCCTTAGTTTTTAGTCTTTTCAATTCACAATAGTTTCTTGTGCTAACAACAATCTTTGTTTACCTTTTATTAGGGCAAATAAAATTCTTGTTTAGTGCTTATTTAATTTCAGCAATTTCCTTCTTTAGTGTAACCATTCATCACCCAAACTGATTTTATTTTCTGTTCCAAATCTGAAAATACCAAAAATAAATAAAAAAGTTCTTCAAACAATTGGGTTTTTAAGAAACAATCTTTAAAAGTTGTCCTTTGGGATTCGAGCCTTTCTATACTAGCCTTAACCAGAAAGTTAAAAGGTTTAAACTCTAGGATTAACAATCTTAGTTATTGGTGTGTTAAGTGACACATATCAATACGCATGTCATATTTCTTATTTTATATGGATTGAAAAAACAATTTGCAAATCAATATCTCTTGTCAATCCAATTACAAGTGACATACAAGAAGAAAGATGAGATGGACTCCAATCATATTTTCTGTCCCTGTTGGGTTAGCTTAGCAACCCAAGACTTATTTCTTTAGGGTACTTTACCGTAATGTCAATATGTAAAGTATTAACCAATTTCATTTCAATGATAATAAGTGCCCATAGATGATTATCCATTGAAATTGGACGTCCTTTATCTTCATTGTTCCTATGCCTTCTATCAAGTCCAATACCATCTTTATCCTTTTATTTGGTATTATGATCTAGGATTTTATTAAGATTATTTTTACCATCTCACAATCTTTGCAAAGAGGACCTCAAACTATTATTATCTTGCATAAGAGAAGTAATAGTAAAAGGCAATTGATTAATATCATCTCGAGCATGCAAAAGATTGATTCTAAGAAAAGTAATTTTTTCATATAATAATCTTTTTCAATATGAATAACACCAAAAAATGTTCTCTATACTAGTAAAAATAGAACAAGATTCAAGAACATTGATTTTATTGATCAAGGAAGAAATTTCATTTTAATTCATAGTCATGACAGAATAATAAACACTATTTTCAAATTATGACCTTTACAAAATAAAATCATTGTCCTCATTTCCAGTACTTGGAACATCAATATCGAGCATGAGATAAGTAATAGTTTTAGCATTCTCTTCATTATAACTAGGCATAAAAGGTTGATCTTTTAGAAATCTAATCTTCTCAATAAAGCAAGAATTTTCAAGTTTAAGAGCATCTACTTGACTGAGATAATAATTTATCTCTATCTTAACTCCATTAAATTTCTACTCAAGTTCAACATAAATATTTTGAAGATTGTTCATGAAATCTTCCAAGAAAATAATAACATGTTCAATTCATCTTTTTTGTCAAGCAAGTTATCCACAATTTTAGCAAGTTTTTTCTTTTTATGCTTAGTAGACTTAAGAGACACACGAGTAGCAAGAATAATGTTAGTTAAGGATTATTTATCCAAAAAGTTTGGATTTACCTCATTTGAACTTTCATTGAGAGTGTTGTGGCATTATCCACTTTCAGTAGAGCATGAGCTAGAGATTTTACTATAATCTTCACTTGAGCTTGACCTAGAGGAGTCCCTAGTGTTGTTTCACCATTTCTCCTTCTTCTTTTGTCTTATGCTTCTCTTCCCTTATATTGTGATTATGGGTATTTTTGCCTCTTGATATATCATCCTTGAAGTGATCCTTCTTTCCACATTTAAAGCACCAGGGGGGAGAATATTCTCCTTTGTAGGATCTACCTTTGTAGTACATGGCATCTTCTTCAACTTGCGAGGATTTCTATCTTAATGAAGCATGGAAGGCAATCACCTTCTCCTTCTTTTCAATCTTCTCTTCAAGATCTTATTTTTCTTGTTGGTTGACTTTAACTTCATGGTCTTGAAGTTGTCTATAAGTTCTTCAATGGGAATATAAGAAAGAAAAGAGACTTATTTTATTCTATGCAATGCACTTTCTTATCCCACCGGAGAGGAAGATCTCAGAGTATCTTGGAGTTTACCTTTCCTTGATACATAGTAGAGCCTAGGATGGAAAGACCATTTCCAATGGTGTTGAGCCTTTAAAACATTTCAGCCACACTCTCTTTCTTGCCCATTAGGAAGCCTTAAATGAATTCATTGAGCATATAGACTCTACTTTCCTTGAATTTCTCCCTCCCTTCATTAGTGACACATAATTATCTCCATACCTCATAGGTCATGACACAAGAAGAAATTTGGTTGAACTCAGTGGGGGAGAGAGTGGCATAGTGGGTGTTTTTAGATTTAGCATTCATGGTTGCTTCTTTAAAGTAGCCTCATCCCATTGTTCTATATTTACCTATGGTTTTTGTATGGAAGATCCACCATGCTTCATATCTCCAGAGTTGATCCTTGAATGTGATATTGCCCTCTTCTCTTCCAATAGATGAAGTTTCTCCCACCAAAGATCAGACTTTTGTAGTATTTCCCTCCTTGATAATCACCCATCTTCTACTACTTGTAGAAGTGTTGTTTGGATAAAACCTTGCATTGATACCAATTTTTGGATCTATAATGCACTCTAGAGGGGGAATTGAATAGAGCTAAAAACACTAAAAAAATTGTTAGACTTTCAAGATATTTCCCAAGATAATATTGTAAGTATGAAATTTGAGTACAACTAAACAAGAAAAACAAGGGAGAGAGAGATTGAACAATAACAAAATAACACACATATTTATAGTGGTTCCAACCTCCAAATTAGGATATGTACATCCACTACTCAGATAGGTCAATCTCTAGGATTTTTAACCATGTCTCACTCCTTATATACCATCATAAGAGTTATAAAGACCACCCTTTTCTAGGTCAAGGGCTATAATAGCATTCCTTTATGGATCAAGGATCCAATAGCCATTACAAAGGACTTACCTATCTGGTGAGCTGGATATTTCCTCCTTACCAAGGACTTAGCTACTCTTGCAGTGAGTATTCAGACTTCTCCAAGGATTTACCAACTCTTGCAATGAGTCTTTGGCCTTCAAGGTCTTACCTAATCTTGACTTGGATCTTCAGCCTTTGACTTCACCTTCACCTAGGAGAAGCTTTTCACCAAGGGACTCCTCGCCTTCTTTTCCTCTGTTATCCATGAGAGAGAATACTCATCTTCATGGTAGAAAAGAGAGATTGGGAGGTAGAGGAAGTGCGAGAATCAAAAGATAAACAAGTAGGACTATCTCTCTATAAATATCCTAATCACTCTAATGGATGTATCAAGTTATTAAGCTCATGAGAGGGGATGTTGGATCATGGAGGCAAAATATCTCTCAACTACAGTATAGGGACGTTTAAAGTGCATGTATAACCATGGGATTAAGCCCAATGGGTCCTATTTATAGGCAAGGATGACTCCTACCCATTATAACCATTTAAGATGAATTCTTACCATTATTGGGGTGTCCAACAAATATTCTTTCACCCCTTTTCACCCCTCCAATGGCTATATTTCACTCTAGACTAGTTGACTAATTTACCTTTAGGGATAAATTGACCCACATGTTTCTATCAGGGCCTTTTTTTGGTTGGATGAGTTGCGTCCTAGAAAGAAACTTGGTCGATAGAAGGTTTTGAAATCCCCCATGAATAATGTTGTCAGTTGTGTTACCTCAAAGGCAAACTAGACCAACTACACTTGTTGGTTTGGGTGTTCAAGAACCTAATAGGTGCAATACAATCCAAAGTAATTCTATTACATGTATGAGCATATTTACAAGACATAAAATATAATATACACATGTAGCTTCATCATCTCTCTCGTTAATTTATAACTTTTTCATCAAAATAATATCTAGTACATTTTTACCTAAATTGTAATATAGTAGGACTGGTTGGAAGTTAATTAATAGCTTGTTTTGTAATTATCTCTCCATAAGGATGTTAAAGATAAAATTTAGAACAATACATTAAATAGTGAGACTTGATACATAAAAAAATAGGTTTCGCACTCTAAAAATCTTCCTAGATGAATATAAATGCCACATATGACTGTGGGAGAGGAATCAATATATTAAATAAATGATTAATAAAATATTACATCAAACCTTTTCAATATACAAAATAAATATTAAATTCAAATTTCTTGTATCTTGATTAGGCTGCTTAGATATTTTTAGGTCAACAAGTCTTAAATACCCCCCAAAATTTGAATTAGTAAAGAAGCATATAGTAGACCTAGGTTTTATTAATTAAATGTTAGTTTCTTTATCTCCCCCTAATTTCTATTTCTTTCCCATGTAATGTATGACTTTCCTCTATATTCATGTTTCTTATTCTGATGATGATTGTGATGATGAATTTTGTAACTGACGACTTCCCTAGCTCCCATTATCCTCTCATCATCCCCTATTCCCCAGTAACTCATCTATTTTTTCCTCTTCCCATCTTTCCCAAACTCTACATGCATGCAAACCCTATCCACCCTTCTTCTTCTATTTATTCTTCTCCTTCTTCTTCTTGTGCCCAACCTCCCTAGCATGTGGGTGGTGCCTAAATAGAAGAGGATGGAGGGAACCTCCTATGTTTGCCTCATGTTCTTCCATAATCCTTCAGAATTGAACTAGCAACTATAGTCATTTTTTACAATCAGTGGTGGGTGCAACATGATGGCCTCCTACCTCTGTGATCACCATCGATGGGGGATATCATTGGCACATACAATGGCCATTGTAGGACATGAACACTGCATCCATCATCCATCAGTATCCCTACAACAAAATAGCTTACTTGCAAATCATCTTGCGAACCACCTTCAACACTATGTTGTATCTCCATAAATCCAACCTACTTCGATATGCAATTGATTACTCCACCTTCTGTTGATGTCAAAATCAATATCATGTGAAGAGCAATAGATGAACTTGCTCCCTTCTTTCTCCTGGACCAAACCAATCCAAAGAGACGTCACATGAGGACTCAAATTGTCCCAACAAAACTCTTACCTCCTTTATTTTCCCTCACCATAGGTGTTCTCCTTCCTTCCCTTGCCTTATTCTCTATTATCTATCATCAGCCTCTCTGGCCTCCAACTATGAATCTCACTTCTTGGAGCATCCTTCCCTTTAGAAAAATGCAATTGAATCCTTAGGAACCCTGTGCATCCAAAGCGACAATGCTTCAGATCTAAAACCCCTTTAACCCTGATAAGACATGGACTCCAGTGACTTGTGAACCTACAACTCACAACACACCAATGAAACCTAACACAACAAACATGCATCCAGGATATACAAATCTGATTCCAACGTAATGTAATATAGGATAATGAAAACCAACAATTGCAGACCAGTGTGATCAAAGAGAATGGCGGTGAAAGATCAACTCTAGCATGCCTCTCATAGGTTTGTCTCTTATAACTCCGATTCTCTGAAAAAATAGTTATTGAGATTTATGACCATACTAACTCAAATAAAACATTTATTAATATACTCAATTAGTAAGTATATAAATGGTTCATCGAACTTACTCCCTACCATACATAGATAGATATACATGTATATGCATGTACTACTCTATTGGCATCATTCTATCATATGTGTTAATTTATGAATATGGAGGAATTATAAAATCAAGGTGAGACAATAGATATATGTAATGATTTGAAGAGTATGAGTATAAAAAAACCATACTTGGTTAGTCAAAATCGTTATTCATTTAAACATATGATATATAGGCATATTTATATATAAGAAGTTTTGTATATGTATATAATGTATTTAATATTCTAAAGAAAATGACTAATGAATATATATTAGACATGTAATCAGATATCAATCAAATGATGTGATATGTAAGACACGGTAATGTAACATAGGAGATACACCACCTTAGTGTTGTCATATATGAACTAATAACCCTATATTTATATGTCTATTTTATGATACTGGGAAATAATTTATCCAAGTTTTCCTCATATGAATTGAAGGGTATAAAAGAGAAAGATCATATACTAGATTATACTTTGATAACTATATACACTGAAGAATTTATACTTTGACAAATAGGCATTAGGAGACTTATGAGCTTGGGCCATATACGATGATACTTTAGTTTATATAACCATATGAATATACTTATGTTCATATACATATCAATATATGAGTATGAGTATATGACTTAAGATGTATCATGAGAGATATGTCATATTAAGACCTAAATATTCACAGTAAGGATATCTTGATAAACAATATCTAATATGTGAGAAATTCCTAGATGTAAAACACCTTACCTTCACATTAGGTAAAAAATAATGAGTTTAGATATATATTCTCATTTATGACTCAGAAATTGTGGGAGTTATTAACCTCCCATTTTGTGATGTTATCTTACTAGTTTTTCTTAGTTTTCCATACTCTTTCTTAGATAAATTAGATAAAATACTTAACTTTCCACTTTCTTGTGAATATACCAATAGACTAATATTTTCCCTTTTTCTTCTTATAGAAAAACCCAAAAAAATTGCAAAAGTTCGAAACTGGTCCCAAGACCATGAAGGCTCTAGCGGTCCCAAGATCGTGAATGCCATAGCGGTCCCAAGAATGTGAAGGCCGTAGCGGTCCCAAGACCATGAAGTCCCAAGACCATGAAGGCCCTAGCGGTCCCAAGACCATGTAGGCCCAAGACCATGAAGACCCTAACGATCCCAAGACTGAGTAAGACCATGAGGACTCTAACGGTCCCAAGACCGAGCAAGGTCCTAGCGGTTCCAAGATCGTGAGGACTCTAGCGGTCCCAAGACCGAATGAAGATTTATTGACCCCAAGAACGTACGAAGGCTACCGGTCTCAAGACCGTTAGGATCCAAACGGTCTCCAGACCATGAGGATCCAAACGGTCTCCAAATCGTGAAGATCCAAATAACTCAAGACCGTTCAAGACCCCTTTGGAGCCTATAAATAGGACCCAAGGGGTCCTCATTATGCATCAATTCTTAGATGCCCAAAGGCTGCCTCATTTGTTCCAGAGTTGTTTCATCCTTCATCCTTTGCCCCAAGACTGCCAGTCTAAGATCCACACTCCATCCATAAGCCTACTTCCTCTCTCATCGACATAGAAGGTGGGGAGTGAAGGATTCATCACCAAAGCAACCACGCAGTGTGAAGATAGTTGTTATCTACTCTAAGGGGTCAACCTTCCTCCCTCCTACGTGGAGATGATGTTTTCCTTCTCTTCTCCTATCTCCTTCTTTGTTCTTTCCATGAGTGAGTAGTTCCATACACTAGGGCGCAGGGAGTAGCCCCACTACCCATGTTTTCATTTCATGAATTGTAATTCATTAGTTTGCAATAAAGAAATACTATCTTTTCATATCAACATCAATCATTTTAATGAATGCTAGTTGCTTGATCACCAACCTGCGTTACCTATTATCTACTAGTGTGAATTGTCTATGTTTGTGCTTTTAGATTTGATTATCGATTGTATGTTGGTTCTTGATGTATGTAGTCACCATATATCTATTTCGGTATCTAGGAACGCTTTTCAAGGAGTGGAGTAAACTCACCTCCATCATTGTACTTTCATACTATGAAATGGAATCAATTGATATATGGAAGTACAACTTTAACAGGTCAAGGAACACACTTTGTGAAGGGAGTGATGCAAAGTAAGTGACCATTCGTTCGGGGATGGCTGTCATTGAAATGCTTCCAGTTTCTCGTAGTTGGCTATTAGAAAGAAAGCTAAGTCTACAAAGATACTAACTGATTAGACCCTTTTTGCAAGCAATGTTATTATGATGTATGGTATGATCCATGTGTAGTGGTGGTGAAACTCGATCACATCCTAGTGGTTTCCAAATATTATTTACAACCTTAAGTTTACTTTCTTGCCATTTAATCTACATTTTCTTTTTAGTTTAATCATCAACCCAACTCTTTGATTTAAATATCAACTCTTGAGTAAATAAATAGAATTATAATGTTTTTCATCTTGTTAATCCTTAAAAAGACCGTTGTCTCGTGCATTCGACCCTCAACTGTACTACGATAAGACTTCCACGTACCTTAGCGTATGTGGGTGGAGATCTAATTATAGCACATGAAAGGTTAAACTTAGAGACTTACCATCTCTAAGATTTTTAGTGGTGCACGCAACTCCACACAAGTGGAGACTCCATCAAAAAAATTGGCATCATTGTTGGGGACAACGAAACATTTTAATTTCATTTATCAACTTGCTAGTTGATTAGGATTTTACATTTTTTCTTGATAACTATTTCATATCTTTTTGATTCCATCATCTTTCCATCATCTAAAGTGTGATTTTTCTTCTACTCAGGTAGGAAAAGTGTATGCAAAACCGTGAATTCTCCCCTAAACTAGAGTATGACTCTAAGGTAGAACGAAACTTCCGTCGACGCATCAGACTCAACCACCAACAAGCTAGACAGGTGGCTGAAGAACAACGCCAAGATGCCTTGATACTGGAAAGAGTCAACACAGCTATAGTAACTCAGAGAGCTCAACTCATCGCTGATACACGTGCTCAAGTCCAATTTGAAGTTCGAGCTAAAGAGAAAGCTCGCATCCAAGCTAAAAATGAGGGAACCACAGCAGTTGCTCAGTTATTGATCAAGAACAAGCAACTTCGAGACTACATTGTTCCTAAGAATTCTGAGGATAATCACCCAATTCAGCCTCCACTCATTAATGCTCCTAACTTCGATATTCAAACACAATGGATCCAAATCATGCAAGGTATCTCATTCTCTGGAAACACTGGAGATGATTGCATGGACCATCTGAAGTGATTTAAGGCGCTCTGCCGATTGGTGCCACAAGCCGGAGTTATGCTTGATGCAATCATGCTCTGACTTTTCAACTTCACTGTGTCTGGAAAGGCACTAAGCTGGTATAACTCTTTAGATGGAGAGCCAATCACCACCTAGTCTCCCATGGAAGAAATTTTTTTGGAGAAGTTCTTTCCTCCCTCATTGATCTACCAGATTAGGGGACAGATCAACCAGTTTTCCCAACTCCCTGGAGAATCACTTGTAGAATCATGGGAAAGATTTAAGGAACTTCTAAGGAAATGCCCACATCATGGAATCTCACAAAACCAACTCATAGAAACATTTTATAGAGGAGTAAGTGATGAAATAAAGAAGTTTTTGGATTCCTCATATGGAGGAAATTTCATGAGAAAGAATTATGAGGACACCTAGAAGATTATTATGCTTGGAGCTGAGAATCAATCTAATTGGGGAAGGCCTTCTATAGGAGGAGTCCTAAAAGTCTTCAAAGCTGAAGAATCCATAGAAATGAAAGCCATTTCTAAAGCTCTGAAAACTATAGCTCATAAGAAGTAAGTCCTTGAAACATTGTTTGGAGAATATGACAAGAAGAACTCTCAAGTTAAATAAGCCAAAGTAGCTACTGAGACTTGTGAAGCTTGTCATGCACCAGATCATCCCACATTATCATGTGGCCTCTTATATGATGTGATGATGAATCTACAGACACCTCAACCACAATATGAATCAATCATTGAACAACCTGAGGATCAGCTGTCAGAGTAGGTTAACTCTATCCACACCATATCGAGTCAAGCATACTATAATCCAGATCAACCAAGAAACCACCTTGGATTTCAGTAAGGGAATCCCATGGAAACTGCCAACCCACAACACCAAAAACAAGGTGGGTCTTCTAATAGACCACCGCATGGATTCTAGAGCAGTCATAGCCGAAACCAAGGAAACTACAGAGGTGGGCTTCAAAGATTTTCCTACCCAAGAAATTCTTCTACATACTATCAATACACCCACCCTCTATTGCACCCTCAATTGCAACAACCTCAGTCACAACAGCCACAAATTCAACAACTTCAGTTGACAGCTCCTCCACAACAGCAACCTCAAGGACAACAACAAATTACATAGCATCAACAAAAGAATGCTCAACCTCCATCAACAGATGATTTGTCTCTGATAAAGCAAATACTACAATCTCAATAGACCTTGCTTGCCAACCAACAGGCTCAACAGAAAGTTGTAGAGACCCAATTGGCACAAATTGCAGCTCAATTGAAATGTCTGGTGGGTACTTTCACTGGTCAGCTAGAAATAAATCTGAGACATGATCAACACATACCAAAACAACTGAATGCAGTTACCACAAGGTCGGGTCATGTTCTTGTTGACACTACCAAAGTTATTCAAGAAAGCAAAGATACTGCTGAAATCATCACAACTTTAAGCACAAATCAAGAGGTTGAAAAAGAGAAGGAAAAAGAACTAGTTCCCAAGGAACCAAAGGTCCCAGCATACAATCCCAGGATACCCTACTCAGGAAGACTGAGGGGGACTAAACTGGATTCTAGATTCCAAAAGTTCAAGGAAGCAACGAAGAAGTTATATGTTGATATTTCATTCCTTGACGCTTTCTCTAAAATTCCAGCTTGGTCTAAATATCTAAAGACTTTTCTATCAAAGAAATACATGACCGAAGAACACGAGACAGTCAAATTAGCTCAGACTACTTCTGACATCATTCTCAATAAAATGCTGAAAAAAGAAAAGGACCCTGGCTCCTTCGGCATCCAATGTTCTATAGGAAACACCTCTTGCAAGAAAGGATTAGCTGACTTGGGGGCCAACATATCTATCATGCCCTTTTCTATGTGTAAAAGATTGGGTTTTACTAATTTGCTATCCACAAAAATGACAATCCAACTGGCTGATTCTACCATTACCACACCTTTGGGAAATATTGAAGATATCCCAGTGAGGGTAGGAAGAGACTCCTATGTCCATTATAATTTTGTTGTCATGGACATAAAAGAAGATCTAAGGTATCCAATAATATTCGGCAGACCTTTCCTCGTGACAGCCAGAGCACTAATTGATGTCGAAGCTGGCACAATTACCTTAAGGCTGGGGATCCTTAAAAGTCCTAGAATCCATGAAGAAGTCTTTCTTCTTGAGGCAATAGATAAAATTACCAGTTGAAGCAAGAAACTCCTGAACCATTGATGAATGCATATTCATCATGAAATTCAATTATCACTTTGGGACCAATTCAACTCTATACATACTTTTTCACTCAATATGAATCATAATGCGCAAAACAACTTAATTGATTCGATTATCAAAGTTTTAACTAAATATTGTTCATTTGATGCAGGTTTTGACAAAGCTCAACAAGCAGGCAGGGTCCGCCTTCATCTCTGGCTCTGGTCAAGAAATCTAACCAAAAAAATCCATCCATTCGGTCCCAAGACCGTTTGGGTCCATGTGGTCCTGAGACCGTTTGGCTCCATGCGGTCCCAAGACCGTTTGAGTTCATATGGTTTCGAGACCGTTTGAGCAGCAGAGACCGTTTGAAGGAATCACTCAACCGCAAGGGATCGAGCAGTGCATGAACTCAAAGATCGTGAAGTAGAGTCCTGACCACGGCCGTGGTGGTCCAAAACGGCCGTGGTTTTCCGCTATCACCACGACCGTGTGACGTGGCCATGACCATGGCAGATCTGAGCCCTCACTCGCCACGACCGTGGTCAGCAAGCCATGACCGTGGTCAACAAGCCACGACCGTGGTCAACGATCCATGACTGTGGCATCTTTCCTACATCAACCCGCTCTCTTTTACCACGCTCGTGTGCGACAGCATGGCCGTGTGGCAACTACCTCACCACGACCGTGGTGCTACGCCACGACCGTGGCACAATTTCACCAGGGCCCATTTTCTCACCCACCACGCCCGTGCAAGGTGGCATGGCCGTGGAGCAGCAGCTCCACCACGACCGTGGTGCCCAACCACGAATGTGGCACGTCGTCTTCAACCTCCGACCAACACCTATTTGCAGCTTCTGTATGAGATCGATTGGAGGTGTTTCTCTTACCAAATGGGGTCGCACTGAGGCCGCCGCACCTACAAAAGGAGGACTGATTAGGTTGATGTCGATCCAAGATTGTTTGGCCCCCTTGCAGTTTCAGATCGTTTGGCAAGGGTTGATGATCGTTTGCTGTTGTTGGTCTGAGATTGTTTGGGAGCGTTGACCGAAGCAACGACCGTTTGCTTGCAAATAGTTTCCAAACCGTTTGATATCAAATGGTTTACAGACCGTTTAAGGCATCTGCTTCCTAGACCGTTTGCCCCTTTTCTGCCCAAAGCCGTTTGCTCTCAAATGGTCTCCAAACCGTTTGCCCTCAAACGGTCTCCAGACCGTTTGGAGAAGATATTTCCAGGACCGTTTGGTCTATTTCTACATACCATTTGGGGGTGTTTTAAATGAAACCGTTTGGTCTCTTTTTATCTAAGACCGTTTGGGGTTAGTCATGTGCCTATAAATAGGACCCCAAAGGCCCCCACTTGGACATCGGTTCCAGGATGCCGATAGGCTTCCTGTACATAGGTCCGATCCAAAACCAGTCCAGTCCATGCCAGTTTCATTTCACCTACTGCCCGTGATGCAACCAAGGAGGCTGAGTAGAGAAGGAAGACGGAGCGAGGGAGATTGTCCGGTCTGTCTTGGCAACTCCCGTTCACGTCCATATCTTCTCCGACACGACATAGGAGGTTGTATCTTCTTCACTGAGCTACGACTACCTTCTGCACCGAGTTCATGGCGGATTTCTCTCTCTTTCTCATTCTTCTTGTTTCTCGCATCATGAGCGAGTAGTACCTTTTCGCTGGGGTGCGGGGACTAGCCCCACTGCCATGCAAACCATGTTCTTTTGTTAAACTTTCCATGGGAATGTATATAACTCTTCATCTCGTGGTTATCCATTATGCTTATAGTTTGATTAACTGCTGGCTTTCATCTCTGTTCTACCTATATTGCGAGAACATCTATATGTAGGCTAGAATGTTGTTTAACAAGTTGACTCCTTGACGAGAACTTATGAAAGGATTCCTTGAGGTCGTAAGTGTCTGATCCGCGAGGGGACGAGCCATCTATCCTTCAGTGACGCTTCTGTGTGCCTAACGCCTTTACAGGGGGTTCACAACCTTATTTGGATTTTGTATTTTCTAGTTAATTGTCAATGTTTGCTCGTATATTAATTGCCTGCTCACTTATCGATTAATGCGGTTGACTCCCAAACTAGAAATATAATGGCATTTCTTCAGAGCCGTAAGTAAGTGATCCGAATGGTGACGAGACATCTGATGCCTAAAAGTGAAGCTTACGCGAACCTAACGCCCTCACGGGGGGTTCTGCAGCAGCTCTATTTGGATTAATATATCTTGCCTGGTTTGTTTGCGATTGAATGTGTTTGCACGTGTAGCGGTGGTGAAACTCGGTACCATCCCAGCGATTCCATATCATTGATCTAAACCCAACTTTAATTCATATTTTACTTTCTTGCAATTAGTTTAAGTAACCTCATATCAACCAATCGTTCTAAATATTAGTTTTACTTGAGCTAGATTCGACTGACAAGGATTCTTAAAAAGGTTGTCCTTTGGGTTCGATCCTTAACTATACTGCGATAAGACTTGTCCACTTTCGGGTGGTATTATTGCACTTGGGTTTTGGTAAGAGCTCAGGGATTTCAACCCCGAGTGAGTGTGTTAGTGCGTTCAAAAATACCACGTCAAATTCTGGCGCCGTTGCCGGGGACAACGGAATCAGTCAGTCAAATCTAGTTCTTTTAAGACTAATCAAGGATTTTTCTTTTTCTTTTGAGACAATCAATCATCTACTTGAATTTGATGCTACTTTGTGGATCTCATTTCCAAAATCTTTCTATTTTTAGGTACAACCCAAGGCATAGTGTATGCACCGTTCGGACAGCCCCAGACTCACATCGAGCTTTGATCCCGAGATAGATAGAACTTTCCATCGTCAGATCAGAGAGAATCAAGCAAGGATTGCTCAAGAAGAAGAGGTAGCCCGAAGGGTGGCTCAAGCCATCAATGCACAAAGAGAGAGGCTCATGCAAGAAGCCAGGGCTGCTGTTCAGCAGGAAATCCTAGCAGCACAAGCTGCAGTGCAAGCAGCTGAACTACAAAAGGATCTTAGAGAGTTCTCAATCACGAAAGCTGTGAATGTTCATCATCCAGTACAGCCTCCTCCCATCAATGCGGCCAATTTTGAGATTAGGGCACATTGGATCACATTGCTTCAAAACAACCCTTTCTATGGCAAACAAGCAGAGGATAGCCAAGGACATCTTTTGAGATTCATCGATCTATGTGCTATGACAAAGCAGAATGGAGTCACTGATGATGCCATTCGACTCCTTCTCTTCAAGTATTCCCTCGCTGATAGAGCCATAAGTTGGTACAATTCATTGCAAAGTGAAATACCCATCACCACCTGGGAACAACTCCAAAATGTGTTTCTGGAAAAATTCTGTCCTCCATCTCTCACATATGAAATTAGGGGACGAATAACAAATTTCACTCAAGTCCCCGGAGAAACTCTCGCTGAAGCATGGGATAGGTACAAAGAGCTTCTACGCAAATGTCCACACCATGGAATTCCCAAAAACCAACTCATTGAGATATTCTACAGGGGTGTGGATGATGATATTAAGAGATTTCTAGATTCCTCGTCTGGAGGAAACTTCATGCGTCAAAGTTATGATAGTGCATGGAGAGTTGTCACCCTGGGAGCAGAAAATCAAGCCAATTGGGGTAGATCTGTAGGTAAAGGAGTCTTGAAGGTAGATATGGCCGAAGCTGTTCCTGAGTACAAGTCTATCGCTGAAACTTTGAAAGTCTTAGTTGCCAAGCAAGACCATATTGAATCATCTCTAGCTGCTATTGGAAGAGGACGTTCACCCACTCGGCAACTGGAATAGGTCAAGTCCACTTCCCTATTCTGTGAATCATGTAAGAGCACTGATCATTCCACTTTATCATGCAATGTTCTCTATGATGTAGTACTGAGCAATGTATGTGGACAAGGAGATAATAGTCAGATGGAAAATTTTAATGCTATCAACACTATTCTTGGGCAAAGTTATTACAATCCGAATCATAATAGGAATCACTCGGGTTTTCAATATGGAAACCCCTCTAGAGCAGTAAACTCGCATCAATTTGGTTCAAACAATCAATCAAGAGGCCCACCAGGATTCCAGTATAATCAACAACAAAATTTTGGGAATCAAGGAAATTTCAAGGGGAACTTTCAGAATAGGAACTACAACAATTATCAAAACAACTCTCAGTATCAAAATCTTAGTCAACAGCAAGGACAACAAGCAGGACACGTCTCTTCTGATGACAAGCTATCAGCCATTGAAAAGATGTTGCAAACTCAGCAAACCATGATAGCTAACCAACAAGCTCAGTAGAAGGCTATTGAATCTCAATTAGCTCAACTTGCAGCTAGCATAAAGCCACCTACTGGAGTCTTTTTTGGCCAACCTGAGAACAATCCTAAGCATCCTGAATAGTTGAAGGCAGTCACCACCAGGTCAGGAAAAGATTATTCAGATCCCCCAGTAGAGACACCTGTGGTTATTACAGACGAAGATGAACATGTGATTGTCCAAAACTCAACAACACTAGAGTCTCAATCAAAAGAAGATAAGACAGATAAGGGAAGTCTTGAGAAATCTACTGATGAAGAAACCGAAACACCAGAACCTGATATTCCTGCATATAAGCCTCGTATACCCTTCCCAACCCGTCTAAGGCAAACCAAGCTTGATACTAGATTCAATAAGTTTAAAGAGGCTATGAAGAAAGTTCATGTTGATATACCCTTCTTAGATGCTCTGGCTGAGATACCAGCCTGGACTAAGTACCTAAAGTCACTCCTAACCAGGAAGTATATAACTGAGGAATATGAGATAGTAAAACTGGCAACAACTACATCGGATATCATATTGAGCAAGATGCCAAAGAAACAAAAAGACCTGGGATCCTTTGGAATTTCATGTCACATTGGCGACTCATCATGCAAGAAAGGTTTGGCAGATCTCGATGCAACCATCTCTATTATGCCACTAAGTCTATGCAAAAGACTAGGGTTTGTAGAATTGCTTCCTACTGGTATGACTATATAACTTGCAGACAATTCGATAAAACATCTGTTAGGAATCCTCGAGGATGTCCCAGTCAAGGTGGACAAGGACACATATGTCCATGTGACTTTGTCATTATGGACATAAAAGAAGACGCCATATATCCTCTCATTTTTGGTCGTCTGTTCCTCGCCACTGCAAGAGCCATGATAGATGTTGAAGCCGGTACCTTACTGCTCAGATTAGGCAAAGAAACTCTCGAATTCAAAGTTTTTGAAAGCATGAGAAGACCAAGTATGCAGGAAGAAGTCTATCTGATTGACTGCATTGAACAAATGTCACTCCTGACTCAAGAGCATCATGAATCAAACGATCCCTTGGAAATTTCTCTAACAAACCCATCAATGGATGAACAAGTCGACGAACAAGTAAAGGATTGCATCGAATCCCTCGACTCTACTAAAGAAGATGTCGAAGCCATTAGTGAAGAACTCAAAGTTATCGAAACTACAGAAGAAACAAGCGAAAAATAAGAAGCTGCCGAAATGAAACCCCTTCCCGAAGGATTAAAGTACGTGTTTTTAGACGATATCAAGGTTTGCCCAGTAATTATAAATTCCGATCTAACAGCTGAACAAGAAGAGAAACTTCTGAAGGAATTGAGGGAAAGAAAGAAAGCCATCGGTTATAAAATGAGTGACCTCACTGGAGTCAGTCAAGCGTTGTGCATGCACAAGATCCCTATGATGGAAGATCACAAACCTACTATTGAGCATCAATGGAAATTGAACCCAAATATGAAGGAAGTGGTATGTAGCAAAGTCATTAAATTGCTCACAACTGGAATAATCTATCCGATATCCGATTCGCCATGGGTAAGCCTAGTGCATGTAGTCCAGAAGAAAGGTGGAACAACTGTTATATGGAATGAAAACAACGAACTCATCCCCACTCGAACAGTCACGGGGTGGAGGATGTGCATAGATTATAGAAAATTAAACAAGGCAACTCGAAAAGATCATTTTCCTATTCCCTTCCTTGATAAAGTCCTAGAAAGGTTGGCTCACCAAGAATATTTCTGTTATCTTGACGGTCTCTCTGGATTCTATCAAATACCCATACATCCAGATGACCAAGAGAAAACTACTTTCACCTTCCCATTCGGAACATACGCATTTAAAAGAATGTCGTTTGGTCTCTGTAATGCACCCACAACTTTTCAACGTTGCATGGCTGCCATTTTCGCAGATCTTACTGAAACTATTATGGAGGTTTTCATGGATGATTTTTCTGTTTACGGAGATTCATTCGATTCATGTCTAAAGCACCTCTCCCTGGTCCTCAAACGTTGTGAAGAAGCACATCTCGTGCTAAATTGGGAAAAATGCCATTTTATGGTGAAAGAAGGCATTGTCCTGGGCCATAGGGTCAGCAATAGAGGAATTGAAGTAGATAAAGCCAAGATTGAAGTGATTTCTAAACTAGCTATCCCCATAAATGTAAAAGAAGTTCGTGATTTCCTAGGTCATGCGTGATTCTATAGAAGATTCATAAAGGATTTTTCCAAGATAACGAAGCCAATGACAAACCTATTAATAAAGGATACTGATTTCAATTTCAATGAAGAATGTGGCAAAAGCTTCAACACACTGAAGCAGGCCCTTACAACCACCCCCATCATTAGAGCTCCTGACTGGGACTATCCTTTTGAAATTATGTGTGATGCCAGAGATTATGCTGTGGGTGTTGTTTTAGGGCAATATATAGAGAAGAAACACTATGTGATCTATTATGCATCGAAAACTCTCGATGAAGCCCAGAGGAATTACACTACTACCGAGAAAGAACTTCTAGCAGTCGTGTATGCCTTTGACAAGTTCAGATCCTACCTAATTGGTTCGAAGGTCATTGTCTACACAGACCACGCTGCCATTCGTTACCTTCTGGCAAAGAAAGATGTGAAACCCAGGTTAATTAGATGGATCCTTCTATTACAGGAATTTGATTTAGAGATAAGAGATAAAAAAGGTACATAGAATGTTGTAGAAGACCACCTCAGTCGCATCCACACTCAGGATACCGAGAAGATTCCGATTAACGATTCTCTGCCAAATGATCAACTAATAAAAGTCTCAGAAGTTATATCGTGGTACTCGGATTTCGTGAACTACCTTGCTGCTGGGGTGATCCATCCCCAATGCACCGGGAATGCACTGAAGAAGTTAATGCTTGATGTGAAGAAATATCACTGGGATGAACCATATCTTTTTAAACTATGTGCTGATGGTCTGTATAGACGATGTATCGTCGAAGAAGAAGCTCAATTTATTTTGGAACAATGTCACTCAGGACCTGTGGGAGGACATATGAGCTCTAAAAAGACTGCTTTAAAGGTTTTGCAATGTGGATTCTTCTGGCCAACCATATCCAAAGATTCCTACGACTTTGTCCTGTCATGTGACAAATGTCAAAGATCAGGCAATATAACAAAGAGAGATGAGATGTCGTTGAATCTATGGCAAGAAGTAGAGATATTCGACGTTTGGGGGGTGGACTACATGGGTCCATTCCCATCTTCTCATGGATTCTCATACATCCTAGTGGTGGTAGACTACGTCTCAAAATGGATTGAAGCTATACCAACCATCACTAGTGATTCCAAACCCGTGATCAAATTATTCAATGAGATTATTTTCCCCCATTTTGGAGTGCCACGTACCGTGATATCTGACGGAGGGTCCCACTTCCTTGAAAGAAACTTTGAACCTTTACTGAGAAAATATGGTGTAACACATAAGGTAGCCTCACCTTACCATCCACAAAAAAGTGGACAGGTAGAGGTCTCTAACCGTCAACTGAAGGCTATTCTGGAAAAAACTGTAGGACACAATCGAAAGGATTCGGCAACAAAAATCAACGACGCCTTATGGGCCTATCGTACTGCTTATAAAACTCCCATTGGGACTACACCTTTTCAATTAATATATGGAAAAGCTTGCCACCTGCCAGTCGATCTGGAACACAAGGCATGGTGGGCAATTAAACAACTGAACTTTGATATGAAAGAAGCAGGCCAAGCCAGGATTCTGCAACTCTAAGAGTTAGATGAACTCAGAATGACAGCTTATGAGAATGCACAAATCTACAAAGAACGTAAAAAACATTGGCACGATGGACATCTGAAAAGAAAAGACATACAAGTGGGAGACCAAGTTCTGGTATTCAACTCAAGATTGAAGTTATTCCCAGGAAAACTCCACTCACGCTGGTCTGGACCATACATCGTCAAGAGCATCTCTCCACATGGTGCCTTCTCATTATGGAGTGAAAAGTCAGGTGAATTTGTAACAAATGGTCACCGCTTACAGAGATATTTCATCTCAACTGATATAGGCACTAAAGCAATGCTGGAACTCACCAATCCATTAGACCCACCGTGAAGCTGAAGGATCCAGTCGAGCCATCGACATAAAACAAAGGCGCTTGTTGGGAGGCAACCCGATCAATAAATCTGTTTTACTTTCGTTTCTTCAATTTTGTTTTTACCTCTTAGTTAATATTTCATTAAATAAAATTAGCATCGCAAGATTCTATTTTAAGATCTAGTTTCTCTTTACCTTTAAGATTTTCAGATACAAGGATGTTCGCCGATTGGAACGTAACCACACCTGGTGGTCATTCTGGCATGATTTTTCCCTCCATCTTTGATTTAGGGTTTGCTCGGGACGAGCAAATCTCTAAGTTCGGGGTGGAGGGTGGGTGGTACGTACCTTACTTCCCACCTACACCCATCCTTTTCATACTTCAAATTTTTTCAATTTTTTTCAAAATTTTCAAAATTCTTTAATGATTTTCAAAGAAATTGAACAGATACTTGATGAATTTTTGACACTTTTTTACTCTTCCTGGTTTCACTAACTAAATTGCTATGCATTTTCAATCATTATATCCTCCTTATTCGAAGTAAATCCTCAAAAGGGCCAATTTTTGAAACAAGCCTTTTGCTTGAAATCATCTTGTGAAGCTTATGATTCCTATCATCATGATATTGTTTTTGCAAAAATGGTAAGTGTCTGTCAAAATGATAGGGATCAAACACATCATGCTTCCTAACTGACTAGTGGAACAATAACATGGAATCTGCACTGGATCCTCATCGAGTCATTATTTGAGTAGAGTATGATAAAGAGAACGACCCGGTACACTGAATTGTAAATCAAGTTGCATTCTGACCTGAACTCTCTTCTACACTTCTTCTATCATCTTCGTACCCCTCCATCCATAAAAAAGAAACAAAATAGCCGAATATGGTGCCAAACCCTAAGTTCGGTGTGGCACGCCACTTTCCTTTTTATCCGCTTCTTCCATACCCCTCGCAAATAAATAGGGGCGTACCACCAAAAATGCAATCTCGAGCCGAATAGAGGAGAGATTTGCAAAAAAAAGATGCCAAAGTGCACACAAAAAGAAATGCAATCTCGAGTCGAATAGAGGAGAGATTCGCACAGAAAAATGCAATAAATGAAATTGCATAGCAAATAAAAATCTCGAGTCGAATAGAGGAGAGATTTACTTCTTCCTTCCATACCACCTTTCACTCCATTTTCTACCTAATGGCACAATGCATGCCCCCACTATCCTGAAAAACACCAGTGTCAGATCAGATGCACACTTGTTGTTCTGTGGGTATCTCTGGACTCTTACAAAGCTCTTTGACATGCTTGTTGTTGGAAAAAGTGAGGAGGAAGTGATATTGGAAAATGAACTCGGGAACGAAGATATGGTAAGATGTGTTTAGTGGTCTTAGGAGGTTGAGATACTGAGTCATATTGAGCAGAAAGAAAACATTCGTGATGTAAAGATGAAGCAATCACATGAATTGAAAGTATTCATTTGGTGACTGTTTCAGATTTTGTGTTACTCGAGGACGAGCAACGTTTAAGTTCGGGGTGTTTTGATGAATGCATATTCATCATGAAATTCAATTATCACTTCGGGACCAATTCAAATCTATACATACTTTTTCACTCAATATGAATCATAATGCGCAAAACAACTTAATTGATTCGATTATCAAAGTTTTAACTAAATATTTTTCATTTGATGCAGGTTTTGACAAAGCTTAACAAGCAAGCAGGGTCCACCTTCATCTCTGGCTTTGGTCAAGAAATCTAACCAAGAAATTCCATCCATTCGGTCCCAAGACCGTTTGGTTACATGCGGTCCTGAGACCATTTGTCTCTATGCGGTCCCAAGACCGTTTGAGTTCATACAGTTTCGAGACCATTTGAGCAGCAGAGACCGTTTGAAGGAATCACTCAACCGCAAGGGATCGAGTAGTGCATGAACTCAAAGATCGTGAAGTAGAGTCCTGACCACGGCCGTGGTGGTCCAAAATGGCTGTGGTTTTCTGCTATCACCACGACCGTGTGACGTGGCCATGACCATGGCAGACCTGAGCCCTCACTCACCACGACTGTGGTCAGCAAGCCACGACCGTGGTCAACAAGCCACGACCGTGGTCAATGAGCCACGACCGTGGCATATTTCCTGCATCAACCCGCTCTCTTTTACCATGCCCGTGTGCGACAACATGACCATGTGGCAACTACCTCACCACGACTGTGGTGCTACGCCACGGCCGTGGCACGATTTCACCAGGGCTCATTTTCTCGCCCACCACACCTGTGCAAGGCGGCATGGCCGTGGAGCAGCAGCTCCACCACGACCGTGGTGCCCAACCACGACTGTGGCACGTTGTCTTCAACCTCCGACCAACACCTATTTGCAGCTCCTGTACGAGATCGATTGGAGGTGTTTCGCTTACCAAATGGGGTCGCCCCGAGGCCGCCGCACCTACAGAAGGAGGACTGATTAGCTCGATGTCGATCCAAGATCTTTTGGCCCCTTGCAGTTTCAGATCGTTTGGCAAGGGTTGAAGATCGTTTGCTGCTGCTGGTCTGAGATCGTTTGGGAGCATTGACCGAAGCAACGACCGTTTGCTTGCAAACAATTTCCAAACTGTTTGATATCAAATGGTTTACAGACCGTTTAAGGCATCTGCTTCCAAGACTGTTTGCCCCTTTTCTGCCCAAAACCGTTTGCTCTCAAACGGTCTCCAAACCGTTTGCTCTCAAACGGTCTCCAGACCGTTTGGTAGAAAACGGTCTCCATACCATTTGGAGAAGATATTTCCAGGACCGTTTGGGGGTGTTTTAAATGAAACCGTTTGGTATCTTTTTATCCAAGACCGTTTGGGCTTACTGTTGTGCCTATAAATAGGACCCCAAAGGCCCCCACTTGGACATCGGTTCCAGGACGCCGACAGGCTGCCTGTACACAGGTCCGATCCAAAACCAGTCCAGTCCACGCCAGTTTCATTTCACCTACTGCCCGTGCTGCAACCAATGAGGCTGAGTAGAGAAGGAAGACGGAGTGAGGGAGACTGTCTGGTCTATCTTGGCAACTCCCATTCGCGTCCATATCTTCTCCGACACGACGTAGGAGGCTGTATCTTCTTCATCGAGCTACGACTACCTTCTGCACCGAGTTCATGGTGGATTTCTCTCTCTTTCTCATTCTTCTTGTTTCTTGCATCATGAGCGAGTAGTACCTTTTTGCTGGGGTGCGGGGACTAGCCCCGCTACCCATGCAAACCATGTTCTTTTAATTAAACTTTCCATGGCAATGTATATAACTCTTCATCTCGTGGTTAACGGTTATTCTTGTAGTTTGATTAATTGCTGTCTTTCATCTCTGTTCAACCTATATTGTGAGAACATCTATATGTAGGCTAGAATGTCATTTAACAAGTTGACTCCTTGACGATAACTTCTGAAAGGATTCCTTGAGGTCGTAAGTGTATGATCCGTGAGGGGACGAGCCATCTAGCTTTCGGTGACGCTTCTATGTGCCTAACGCTTTTACAGGGGGTTCACAACCTTAGTTGGATTTTGTATCTTCTTGTTAATAGTCGATGTTTGCTCGTATATTAATTACCTGCTCGCTTATCAATTAATGCGGTTGACTCCCAAACTAGAAATAGAATGAGATTTCTTCAGAGCCGTAAGTAAGTGATCTGGATGGTGATGAGACATCTGATGCCTAAGGTGATGCTTACACGAACCTAACACCCTCACGGGGGGTTCTACAACAGCTCTATTTGGATTAATATATCTTTCCTGGTTTGTTTGCGATTGAATGTGTTTGCGCGTGTAGCGGTGGTGAAACCTGGTACCATCCCAGTGATTCCATATCATTGATCTAAACCCAACTTTAATTCAGATTTTACTTTCTTGCAATTAGTTGAAGTAACCTCAAATCAACCAATCGTTTTAAATATTAGTTTTACTTGAGCTAGATTCGACTGAAAAGGATTCTTAAAAAGGTTGTCCTTTGGGTTCGATCCTTAACTATACTGCGATAAGACTTGTCCGCTTGCGGGTGGTATTATTGCACTTGGGTTTTGGTAAAAGCTCGGGGATTTCAACCCCGAGTGAGTTTTTTAGTGTGTTCAAAAATACCACGTCAACCATCTGATGCTCTGGAAGAAGTCTTAACGAATCCATAAGCCAAATTTCCAACCGACAAACTAGTTCGATAATGTCTACAATACCTAGAACAAGCTGTAGAAGTTTTAGAAGCTACTTTTGAGGAGTTTTGGAGATCACTGAAGTGCTCAAGGCACCTGAGATGATAGTCCTACCAGCTGGACTCAAACATGTCTTTCTAGATGAAGAAAAACTATGCCCGGTCATTATCTGTTCCACTTTGATAGATGACTAGGAAGAAAGACTCCTTGTTGAGTTAAGCAAGCACAAGAAAGCCATTGGATATAAGATGATTGACCTAACTGGGATAAATCTAGCTTTGTGCATGCATAGATTACCTATGGTAGAAGAATTTAAACCATCATGGGAGCACTAGAGGAAGCTAAACTCAAATCTCAAAGAGGTAGTTTGCCTTGAAGTTCACAAACTGCTAAAAGTTGGTATTATCTATCCAATTTCCGACTCTCAATGGGTAAGTCTGGTTCAAGTGGTCCCTAAAAAGGGGGGAACCACTATTATTTTGAATAATAAAAATGAACTAGTACCCACCCAGACGGTTACCAGGTGGAGAATGTGCATCGACTATAGAAAATTGAACAAGGCAACAAGGAAAGATCACTTTCCTTTACCTTTTCTTGATGAAGTTCTTGAACGTCTAACTCACCATAAATTCTTTTGTTTTCTCGATGGCTACTCAAGGTTTTATCAAATTCCGATACACTCTAAAGATCAAGAAAAGACAACTTTTGCATGCCCTTTTAGAATTTACACCTTCAGGAGGATGCCCTTTGAGTTATGTAATGCACCTGCTACATTCCACAGATGTATGTCTGCTATATTCACAGGTTTAACCGAATCTATCATGGAGGTATTCATTAATGACTTCTCAGTCTATGGAGACTCCTTTGATAACTGTCTGCTTAATCTCAGTAAAGTGTTATAAAGATGCGAGGAAACAAATTTGATCCTTAATTGGGAAAAATGTCACTTTATGGTGACAAAAGGTGTTGTCATCGGGCATCGAGTGAGTGAATGAGGGATTGAAGTAGACAAAGTAAAAATAGATGTCATTTCAAAGTTGTCACCACAAAAAGATATTAGAGGAGTACGAGCCTTTTTGGGCAATGCCAGATTTTATCAAAGATTCATTCAAAATTTTTCAAAAATACCAAAGCCCATGACTCACTTGTTAACTAAAGATGCAGACTTCAAATTTGATCAAGAATGTTTACACAGATTCACAACTCTAAAGAGTGCCTTAGTCTCTACCCCTATACTAAGAGCTCATGATTGGTCACAACCCTTTGAAATAATGTGTGACGCCAGTGACTACACTATAGGAGTAGTACTAGGGCAAAGGATAGATAAGAAGCCCTACGTGGTATATTACACATCAAAAATGCTTGATGAGGCCCAAAAGAACTATACAACTAAAGAAAAAGAATTCTTGGAAGTAATCTATGCCTTTGAGAAATTCCGGTCTTACCTGATCAGATCAAAGGTTATAGTTTACACAGAGCATTCAGCAATAAAATATCTGAATAAAAAACAAGATGACAAACCTAGACTTATTCGCTGGGTGTTGATGCTTTAAGAGTTTGACCTGGAAATAAAGGACAAAAGTGGGGTGGAAAATGTTGTCGCCGATCACTTGAGTCGCATTGAAGCTCAAGATGAAGATAATATACCTATCCATGACTCTCTACCCAACGACCAACTCATGAAGGTCACCACTAGATTCCCCTGGTATGCTGACATAGTAAACTATTTGGCTACAGGAATTGTCCATCCTTCTGCTTCCTATCTTGACAGTAAGAAATTTGTCCATGACGTCAAGCAATACTTCTGGCATGAACCATACCTCTTCCGCTTATGTGTAGATGGATTATTCCGTCGTTTCCTTCCTGAAGAAGAAATCACCCCAATCTTGGAACACTATCATTCTGGCCCCACTGGAGGGCATATGAGTTCAAAGAAGACTGCTCTTAAAGTCTTACAGTCAGGTTTCTTCTGGCCGACAATAGCAAAAGATGCACATGAGTTTGTGTAATAATGCAGTAAATGTCAGCTCTCTGGAGGGATAACCAAGCAAAATGAATGGCCACTAACTCTGTGGTAAGAGATTGAACTCTTCGATGTATGGGGAGTGGACTATATGGGTCCATTTTACTCATCATATGGATTCTCCTATATATTGGTCGTTGTGGATTACATATCCAAATGGGTAGAAGCTATACCTACTATATCTTGTGACTCTAAGGCAGTTATTGAGTTGTTCAAGGATATTATTTTCCCTAGATTCAGAGTTCCTAGAACATTCATATACGACAGAGGGTAACATTTCTTGGAATGTAGTTTTGAAGCACTACTGCGATAATACAGACTAAAACACTAGCTCCCAATGTCTTATCATCCACAGACTAGCGGTCAAGTTGAAGTCTCAAATAGACAACTGAAAGCTATTTTAGAGAATATTGTCAACAAAAACCATACATACTGATCCACCAAGCTTCCTGATGCTCTTTGGGCATATCGTATTGCTTACAAGACACCAATAGGAACAACTCCATTTTGTTTGGTGTATGGAAAGTCATGCCATCTTCCAGTCGAACTAGAACACAAGGCTTGGTGGACTATTAAAAAGTTAAATTTTGATTTCAAAAGTACTAGCGAATACAAACAACTTCAATTACAAGAACTTGAAGAACTAAGAATGTCTGCTTACCAGAATGCCAGGATTTACAAAGAGCAAACTAAGATGTGGCATGATGGCCCCCTTAAAAGAAAAGATATCATCGTCGGAGACAAGGTCCTCCTTTTCAATTCCAGACTCAAAATGTTTCCCAGGAAACTCTGCACAAAGTGGTCTAGACCCTTCACAATCAAACACATCTACCCAAATGGAGCTGTCATCATCCTTGATGACAATGGAGGAGAAAGGACTATTAATGGCCATAGACTGAAGAGATACTATACTCCAGCCAATAAAACTCCAAGATAGACTATTGACATTCATGACCCCACTGCATCAACCTGATCAAGCCAGAATCTCGTCGAGCCAGTGACGTAAAACCAAAGTACTACTTGGGAGGCAACCCAAGAACTGAGTATCACCTTTCTTTTTCACTTCAAAAAATATAAAAATCAATATAAGCAACCATAATAAATATAAAAATATAAAATCAATAACTAAAATAGTCTTATCCAAACGGTCTTGGTCCTTACGGTCTCAAAACTGTTTGGACCCAAATGGTCTTGAAACCATTTGGACCCAAACAGTCTTGAAATTGTTTGGTCCTCACGGTCTCGAAACCGTTTGCACCCAAACGGTCTTGAAACTGTTTGGTCCTCATGGTCTCAAAACCGTTTGGATCCAAACGGTCTCGAAACCGTTTGGACTCAAACAGTCTCGAGACCGTTTGATCTAAAGGGAATTTGTACATTCACCCCTCCTTTTTCTATAAATACTACTCGACCCCCTCCCTTTTCATTTCTTCAACTCTTGAATCTTCTGTCTCAAGACCCTGTTCCATTCCTTCCAACTTCTCTACTCCCATGCGACCCAAGCCAATCACCGTCTCCGTTCACGCTCTCGCTTCCAGTCTCACTTCCGTTGTCTCCATTCACACTTGCTACAACAACATCGTCCTCCTCTCCGTCACTCTCTCCGTAGCAACCATCACCCCAATCACCAAGGTAGATGGTGCTCACGCCCATCACTTTCATCACGACATGTGTTCTTTTCTCTTCTTCATCACTGCTATCACCACAGCATGTACCCTTCTTCTCCACCACCACCAACGCCTTTGATTTTTGCCGCCACTTTGCCATCATCGTCATTAATATGCTCATCACTGCCATCATTTCGACTCCTTCACGGTTTCAACACCTGCACGCTCTTAGAGGTCTCACACACCGCATGGAGTCTCACGGTTTTGAAAACTTCATGGACCTTCGCAGTTTCATCCTCACGACTTCACCCTCGCAGTTTCTTCCTCGCGGTTTCACTCTTCACAATTTTCATCCTCGTGGTTTCACTCTTAACGGTTTTCATCCTCACAGTTTCACCCTCATGGTTTTGCTCTCACAGTTTCACCCGCATAGTTTCATCCTCGCAGTTTCACTCTTAATGGTTTTCATCCTCACGGTTTCACCCTCACGGTTTCTCTCTCACAGTTTCACCCTCATGGTCTTGAAAACTGCATGGACTCTCACGGTCTTGAAAGCCGTTTGATCGCTTCGCGGTTTCATTCTTAACATTTTTACTCTCACAGTTTTCACCCTCATGGTTTCATGCTTTAAACAACATAACCCTACATGGTTTTGAAACTGTGTGATCTTTTCACCATTTTGCACCATTTTGCAACCTTTTCAACATTCATACAATAATTCCATTAGCACTAAAATTTCAATTTTTACTAATGTACATGATTTCTTGTTAAAATTACAGGATGGCCTCCCCTGTAAAGGATGTCACCGAAGCTGGACACTGGACCAGGGAGTAGCTTTTGGAGCGTCACACCAAGCTCCAACGCATCATTGACCTGTGTGCAAAAATAGGAAAAACTCCACTTGACTTGCCCAAGGTCATCCATGACCTTGAGCGCGTCAACAAATGTTTAGCAAAAGATCCAGTTGAAGAAATCAAAGATATCTCCTCAACCGACGAAGGCTCAGACTACACACTAGACCCTGACGAGGAATCTCCAGCCTCCAAGTCAAAGGGCAAAAGGAAGGCCTAGGAGGTTATTCAGGAACGACCTACCAAAAGACGGGCCATAAAACAAGTCCAGCCCACAACCACAAGGGAACAAATTCTGGCAGGATATTCTACTCCGCCTGCTACCACCACCGAAGCAGCAACACCAGCTGATCTGTATATCCAACAACTATAGGCTGGTAACAAAATACTGCGACCAACCAAGTATGCATGCTCCAACATACTGAAAAAGATGGACATCTACGACAGAGTTCTTGCCTTTCTCAACGAGGCAAATCTTTCCAAACTCTACTTCGTTGTCGAGAATTCCTACGTTGAGCCCACACTGGATTTCTTCACCTACCTCACCAAAGAACCCGTGGATGCAAAAGACAAACCAAAGGACAGAGGTGACCGCAAGCTTGTAACCTTGCTTTTCGGGAATAAGGTTACACTGACTAAAAACATGTTGAACAAAATATTGATAGACAACCCGGACCAGATGAAGAAGGCCATGGCAGTAGGTCTGGATCACCCACAATTCAATAGGCACTTTTTCTAGAAATCATTGACTGGAATCCCCAATTATGATTCCAAAACCTACAAAGCCTCCAACATTAATTCTGGCCTGGGGTGAACTTTGCACATAATAATAAAAGGCACACTATTCCCTAGAACATAGAGTGGGAATGTGCTCATTTCAGACCTCTTCATACTATGGTCCATCCTAAAGGGGCAGCCGGTCAACATTGGATGACATTTGATACATAAACACATATCCTATGCCCCCAGAAAGGAAATTTGTATGGGTGGTCACGTAACATCAATTATGAAGTACCTCAACATGGACGGACCACTTCCAATATGTACTTTGATAAAGGGTGACATCCTAACAAACGAGCAGATTCTAAAGAACACCTATATCATAAAGGAGAAGGATTCCAAACTCCACTATGTCTTCTTTCCAACTGTCAAAGCATCCAGGACGCTGCTACCACTTTCGGAACTTGCTAATTATGATAAAGACAAGCTACTCTTCACTGAAGAGGCGCTTGCTAACCTTCTAGCCTCAGTAAAAGGAATGGAGAAGCAAGTAAAAGTAGGGCAAACAGAGCATAGCGTCACTGCCCCAACAACAAGGCCAAAGAAAATACCAGTAACACGGCTATCCAAACTATGAGAACAAAAGCAACAATAGTCTGTGATGCCTACATCCAAGATTAACCCAGATGCAGAACATCCCCGCAATGAAGAAAACATCATCAATCCAACATTAGACCCCTTCATCATGGATCTGTATGTTGGGATCACCTCTACAACCACCCCCACCACCCTTGGGATAGAGGGATCAAGACCACATTCCTCCACCACACTCCCATCTTTCACTCTCCTGACGTCCACCACCTATCCACTCCACACCACTCTTCCACCATTTTCCATAATCATACCCACCACAATCCCTTCCCCCACAACCTCAACTTCACCCACATCTCCTGCCTCACTCCCTTTCCCCACAGGTGACCCAATTTTCACCTCAATGCCCGATCTCACCTTCACCTCGACCACCTTCCCCTCGGCATTCTCGGTCCCACCTTCCATATCTGGGATGTCGCCACCTTACTCATCCGCCACCACCCCGACACCATTGGTGACTTCTTCTACACTCACCACATAATTCGCAGGTACGGTAATGGTGTCTCTCTCACATGGAACCACCACCCTTCCACCCGGACCCCAACCACCACACCCTTACACCACAGGGGTCCCCTTTTTGCAAGTCGGTGACGAATTCAGACGTCAATTTAATGCTATTCAAACCCTCCTCACCGACCCCTCTAACATCTTACAATCTATTTTTTCTTGTATGCAGGGGCTTTCCACGCATGTTTCCAACATCGACCAATGGACCCATGCCTTGCCGGACCTTCTCAAAAGCATTCAACAACGACAGGAAGCAGTGGTCCAGCAAGTCAACCACGATGATGATCACTTCCAAACCCTGTCGGCGTTGATGCTTAGTATGAAAATCCAACAAGAAGTGTTGGTCCAGCAAGTCGACAAGCTCTCCAAGCAAACTCAACCTTTGCCTGAGACCCTCCACGAGCTTGAACAGCAAAAAGTTGCACTGAGAACGCGCATGGAGTTCATTGATATCAACCTCACAAAACTCATTCACCGCTAAGAGGAGTACTCAAACGAAGAGCTCAATTAGATATGAGCGCAAGTGACTGATCTAACAACATGACTCCTCTCCACTAAAGCAAGATATACAGATCTCAAAGAAAGCCACGCTGCACTGCTCGAAACCCACGAGCATGTGCAAGTGGCACTTGAAGAATTACAAGCCATCCATCGGCAGTGCAAGAAAGTAGAACCTAAGAAGACAAAAGACAAGGCGGCGGATGACGATGATGATGACAATGAAGACGATGATGAGGAATCTGACTCCTCAGCTGACTCCAATGGAGACAGCTCCTCCTTAGATGACCAACCTGATGACCCAGGCAATGTTGGGCAGGGCACCGGTCGAGGGGCAGATAATATAAAGAGGGGAGATGGTGGAGACCACAAGGAGGGTGGAAGCAAATACCACCATGCCCCCTATAATAATGATAATGTCATAATGTCATATGGGGATCAATTCTTCAATTTTTTAGCTATGGGATGTCTGGGGGATGCTGCCAAAGATGTAGCTTTTCCTGAGTTCCAACAATGCATCATGGAAAAAAGCATTAGCCCACTCACAACAACCATCACTTTTCAACACTCTACCCTAGAGCAAGATGCACTCCTCCCCCCAGAGCAGGAGGATCCTGAGGATAGAGTGAGTCTCAACACTGACGATAGACTTGACTCTGACTCTGAGAAGGATGAAGATCTGCCACAATATTTTGACGACAACGAACAAACTTCACTTCCTCCCCCAAAACACCTTCCCATGCTGCCACCTCTACCTCACAAAATGCATGACTTAGACATGGCGGCCATCTCTACATTAGATGTTCATGACATCTTCATCCTGAATACTATTGTATATGATACCAAGGACGGGGGGGACATCCTCTATAACAACACAAAGACAAAGTGCAAGTTGACACATGAAGATTTTTGTATTCTTCTACAACCTCAGTCGGTAGTGAAGATGGCCATCTTCTGCGTCTTACTTACCAACACAATAGAGGAATTTCTGAGACCAAAGAAACTACATCCAGTTTTCAATGCTTCACCCACTTTAGCTCTATGCTTATTACACAAGGACTTACAAGCAATGTCCATCAAGCGACTGCAAATGGGTCTCGTGAGAAAGGCACAGTACATCACAGTGCCTTTCAAAGTTTCTGGCCAATGGCTCCTAATGATTGTTGACACTGAGTCCCATGTGCCAAGGTGTACAATTTCTGCGCCAGTGAGCTCAAGGCAGGACAAATCAACTTTGTTGGTTTATAAGTCAGAGAAGCACGATGCATTCCTTTCCAGCTTCTCAAATTCATATGGGCCGCCTTCCCATCTCTTGCACATGACTGGAACCAACTTGGTTCAAAATCATTAACCCAGCCATGCAAATGCTAGAGGGTTCGAGGGACTGCACTCTCTGCATAATCAGATTCGTTGAAGTGCTCAATAGACATATCCCCTTTATCGAGCTAGCCACAGAAGATATGCATTTCTTACGGGGACGTTACGCCATGGAGCTCATCTGCAACAGACAGTTATTCAAGGACTCAACAATGGTGCATGCCGACATTCCCTGTTACTTATTCTCTGCTATCCAACGTCCACAAAAGCAACCATTCAGACAAGCACTAAAGGAGTTGGAGCAACAACAACAACAAACTACCAAGGTCCCAGAAAAATGACAATGGGACCCCTACAATTTTCATTTGGTGGAAGATAAGGGGGATACAAATCTGTTAATAAGAGCTACCATTAACAGATCATCCAAAGATATGGTGCCTCTATCTGATATACAACCAACATTCCCAAACTTTGACCTTGTTGCATGCAAGAGTCTTTCTGATAATGAACTCACATTCATCATGTCTCGGTTGTATGCAAAGAACAATGAGCTCATTTTCCTTGAAGGGAATCTTCTTGTAATGGCAGATGCACTATGTGAAACCGTATAAGTAATTCACTATCTGTGAGCATGATGGCTGCCTACCAATTTCTTCTATCACGGGAGTTGCCTATGGTTTACATGGCATCATCATACCTGAAGGAAGATTTGCTTGGCTCAAAGAACTTCAGAACCACAGAAGCCCTTATCTCATATCTTCAGCATACAACTCCAAAGTTCATCTTGTTTCCATTTCTTCACTCTGAGCATTGGATACTACTGGAAACAAACTTACATAATGAAACTACAATTATCTATAATAGTTCCAATAGCCAGTTCAATCACAACCAGAGTGAGTATGATGTTATAGAAAAGATGCCCACGGAGTAAGTGGCGAAGGATTGTGTCGAACGACTACATGATCTTCTCAGCAAACACACAAAGTCATACAACAAAGAACATTTCAACCGCCCAGCCTTCTGCCAGAGATGTCCCCAGCAAATCAGAGAATCAAACGACTGTGGATTCCACATCCTTTATTGGATGTATACCCTCACCGTTCTTGGAAAACACATAGAGGACATGAATGACGTGTATTATCATGCTTTACGGGGAAGTTCACAGCCAATCTTCTCTATTCTTATGGTGGCAACAAGGGTTTAATAGAACCTTGATACCCTTGCCCATGTACTTCTCAACCTATCACCTTGACACTTTGAGGACAAAGTGAGTGATAAGTTAGGGGGGGAGTACACTGGGCAAGGGACGAGGTATTATATTCAAATCTTTCTTTCTTTTCTCTTTCATTTACCTTGGTTCTTTCAAACAAATTATTTACATTTACATTTTCTGATAATTTCTTTGATAGAATAGCTTTTGTACATAAGACAACATTCGTTTTGGAAAGGGGACACCCCTAGCTAAGTTAGAGACAAAGTAGTCCTAAGAAGCACTTATAAGTAGCATTCAGGCATGTAATGGCAAATTAATAAATCACCTCGAAACTCAATATCCATGCTTCGACTTCAATTCTACATTAGACACTCCACAGGTCAAAATCGTGGATGAAACAAGAAAACACTCTCAAGGTCGGAAGGTAACCAGGTGAAATCCTAATCAAGGAACCTCGCAAGTGGACCACCAAGTACGAAACCAGAACAAGTGCATGTCGGGAAACTCTAAGGAACAATTTTCTTCTTCAAAATGAGGCTTGGCAGCCCAAATGAAATTCCTAAAATACCCAATTCCTAAGCCAGTGAGCATATACGAATAAAAGCCTAGGTGTTGAATAAAAACATGAGAGTTTTGCCATGCATAAGGACCTATATGAAGAGCCAATAAAGGTCTTTCCCGACCAGTACATTCAGATGCCCTCACAAAGGGAGATGTGTCGCGCCTGGTAGTGAGATCCTAAGGTCTCCAAATATATGAAAAAGCTGATAAAGGCCTCGCCCGGCCAATACATTCATCTGCCCTCACAAAGGTAGATGTGTCACGCTTGGTAGTGAGACCCTAAAACATTAGATAAACCCTCCCCCCTTCAAAGGGGGAGTTACACAACAGCCTTCAGCCAACCCTCATACCTATCTTAGCTTCCGGTAGAAATTTCAAAGAAGTATAAAACTGCTTAGAGTCGAAGACATGCATAGAATACGATCAAGGAAAGGGTGGTCCCAATGCGAGTTATGTGATACGGAAGAAACCTGAGCTCCACGCAACTCTTGATACCTGAAAGAGTCGGTGCAAGCAGAAGCCTCGATAAGACTCTAGGAGATCTCTGGTTTAGAACTAAAGCAAGAGTATGGAAATCTTCACTAAATAAAATCACCTCGCCACTACGTGCCTTAGCTCTGTCCAGTTTGAGGACAAGCTAGACTCTAAGTTAGGGGGGTGATAACCTCCCATTTTGTGATGTTATCTTATAGTTTTTCTTAGTTTTCCATACTCTTTCTTAGATAAATTAGATAGAATACTTAACTTTCTACTTTATTGTGAATATACCAATAGACTGATATTTTCCCGTTTTCTTCTTACAGAAAAACCAAAAAAAATTGCAAAAGTTCCAAACCGGTCCCAAGACCGTGAAGGCCCTAGTGGTCCCAAGACCATGAAGGCTCTAGCAGTCCCAAGACCATGAAGGCCCTAGTGGTCCCAAGATCGTGAAGTCCCAAGACCATGAAGGCTCTAGCAGTCCCAAGACCGTGAAGGCCCTAGCAATCCCAAGGTCGTGAAGTCCCAAGACCGTGAAGGCCCTAGCGGTCCCAAGACCATGAAGGCCCAAGATGGTGAAGACCCTAACGGTCCCAAGACCGATAAAGACCGCGAGGACTCTAACGATCCCAAGACCGAGTAAGGTCCTAGCGGTTCCAAGACCACGAGGACTCTAGCGGTCCCAAGACCGAATGAAGATTTATTGACCCCAATAACGTGCAAAAGCTACCAATCTCAAGACCTATAGGATCCAAACAGTCTCCATACCGTGAGGATCCAAACGGTCTCCAAACCGTGAAGAACCAAATAAGTCAAGACCGTTCAAGACCCCTTTGGAGTCTATAAATAGGACCCAAGGGGTGCTCATTATGCATCAATTCTTAAACACCCAAAGGCTGCCTCATTTGTTCCAGAGATGTTTCATCCTTCACCCTTCACCCCAAGGCTGCCGGTCTAAGATCCACACTCCATCCATAAGCCTACTTCCTCTCCCATCGACATAGAAGGCGGGGAGTGAAGGATTCATCACCAAAGCAACCACGCAGTGTGAAGATAGTTGTTCTCTACTCCAAGGGGTCAACCTTCCTCCCTCCTATATGGAGATGATGTTTTCCTTCTCTTCTCCTATCTCCTTCTTTGTTCTTGCCATGAGTGAGTAGTTCCATACACTAGGATGTTTTCATTTCATGCATTGTAATTCATGAGTTTACAATAACTGATTAGACCCTTTTTGTAAGCCGTGTTATTATGATGTATGTTATGATCCATGTGTAGTGGTGGTGAAACTCGATCACATCCTAGTGGTTTCCAAATATTATTTACAACCTTAAGTTTATTTACAACCTTAAGTTTACTTTCTTGCCATTTAATCTACATTTGCTTTTTAGTTTAATCATCAACCCAACTCTTCGATTTAAATATCAACTCTTGAGTAGATAAATAGAATTATAATGTTTTTCATCTTGTTAATCCTTAACAAGACCGTTGTCTCATAGATTCGACCCTCAATTGTACTACGATAAGACTTCCACGCACCTTAGCGTATGTGGGTGGAGATCTTATAATAGCACACACAAGGTTAAAGTTAGAGACTTACCATCTCTAAGATTTTTAGTGGTGCACACAACTCTAGGCAAGTGGAGGCTCCATCAAAAAAATTGGCGCCGTTGTCGGGGACAACGGAACATTTTAATTTCATTCATCAACTTGCTAGTTGATTAGGATTTTGAATTTTTCCTTGATAACTACTTCATATCTTTTTTATTCCATCATCTTTCCATCATCTAAAGTGTTATTTTTCTTCTACTCAGGTAGGAAATGTGTATGCAAAACTGCAAATTCTCCCCTAAACCAGAGTACGACTTTGAGGTAGAATGAAACTTCCACCGATACGTCAGACTCAACCACCAATAAGCTAGACAGATGGTTGAAGAACAATGCCAAGCTACCTTGATACTGGAAAGAGTCAACGTAGCTATAGTAGCTGAGAGAGCTCAACTCATTGTTGATACACGTGCTCAAGTCCAAGTTGAAGTTCGAGCTGAAGAGCAAGCTCGCATCCAAGCTGAAAATGAGGCAGCCACAGCAGCTGCTCAGTTATTGATCAAGACCAAGCAATTTCGAGATTACGATGTTCCTAAGAATTCTGAGGATAATCACCTAGTTCAGCCTCCACAAATTAATGCTCCTAACTTTGAGATTCAAACACAATGGATCCAAATCATGCAAGGTATCTCATTGATGCAATGATTTTGAGTCGCATTTATAGACATGTTTGATATGTGTTTTATGCTTTTATTAGTCATTTTTATGGTTAATATTGCATAATTTATCCATTTTGGTCTTTGCCACTATTTTATGTCAAATCCCCTTTATTTCATCATTTTTGAGCATTAATTGTCAAATTATTTTTATTTGTGTGAATTGATGTGATTTTGTCTTTGAATTTCAGGACAAACGAGTATTTGCTTCCGTCGATACCATCGACAGAAGTTGATACCATCGACATGGTCACAGGTTGCCAGCCGGAAGGAGCAGCAAATCGTCGATATTATCGACAGGGATGTCGATGGTATCGAGTCATATTCAGGTTGTTGGTGATGAAGCAGTCGATAGTATCGACACCCCGTCGATACCATCGACACAAGGAGGCTGCAGCGACGCAAAACGACAAAGCCGTCGCTAGAGGGAGGTCGATACCATCGACCCAAGTCAATGGTATCAAGACTACAACAGGCTCTCGGACGAAAAGAAATCAAGGGCTGCCGCTACCACACGGGGTCGATACCATCGACCCACGTCGATGGTATCGACGCCGTCAGATATGCGTTGGATTCAGATTGATCTCAATCGGACGGCTGGAGTTAATTAACGACCTAATTAGGGACTTATACCTAAGGACGGCCGCCCAGACGGGGGGATCATATGATTAGCCATTGCACAAGTACTGAGGAGCAGTGGAGAGGAGAACGGAGGCCAGAAACTCATACTAGTCGATCCGGACGCCGTAGAAGACAGATTTCACCACCGAAAGGCGGGAGAGCACGTATTCCACGCAAAGGATCAACCGGTTCTTCTCCGTTCATGGGTTTTCCCTTTCATTCCACATTTTTCACATGATTTCCCCTATCTATACCTTGTACTTGTGTGAGATGACCATGCGGGGCTAATCCCCTTCATCTTTAGGACCGGGAGTAGCCCGGGGATTCATTGTATGACAGTTTTATAATAGTAATTCATATTTTCTCTCTTAAATCCGTGGTATAGTTTTGTTTTCTCCATATATTGTTATGCTTAATCACCATAATAATAACCTAATACCCTTAATCACTTTGAAAGAAGGATTAACGTTGAAAAGAGACGAAATCTACATTAATCGACAAATCCCTTGACCAAGGTGGTGTAAAATTAATGGTGGATACTGAGAGATCATTCATAATGCATCTAGTTTAGGGTATAGGTTACTACGACAGTGGAACCGACCTAAACCTAGATAGTGAATTGTACCACGACAGTGGGCAATTCTGTTTTTAGGCCATTACCCAGATAGAGAGAGAAGATTGAGGCATTATATAAAACTTAATACAATGAAAACCCATGGTGAAACCGCAATCCTAAAGATATCCTTTTGAATTGATTAAATTAACCATTAATCGATTGTTTGCTTTGTTTTATTTTTAGTTTCTTTTAATTTTATTCAACAACCCCAATTTGTTATTCGGCTTAGCTGATCGCAAATAGTTAGTAGGAGTCTCCAACATTTCCGAGTATCCCTGTGTTCGACTCGGGCCTCACAAGGCATGTACTACTCGACGCGTACACTTGCGTTTTTAGAGCGTAGTAAAATACACATCAAGTTTTTGGCGCCGTTGCCGGGGATACGGCAAAATTGTTGGCACTTCGAGTGCTACGAGCGGCCACTCTAGGCCACATTTTTTTTATTTTTCATTCAACTTCAAATATTTTCTTTCTAGTGTTCGTTCATTTTTATATCGTCAAAGCACTGTACTGAACTGAATTTTCTTATTTCAGGTGTTGTGTATGGTGCAAATGCGCAATACTTACTACGCGAATCCCACACCCGAGGTTCCGCTGTCGGGACCTGAGGACGAAGATTTTAACGAGCAAGAACACCAAGAAGAGATAGATTCTGAATTTGAACAGGAAGAGATGGCCGACGCACAGACCATATGGGAGAAGATCAAGGCTTCTTCCGCATCAGCTTCCAAGGTGCCTATAAAGAAGCAGGCAATCAACATACCAACATATAAGATTGATCCGGCTTTGATAAATTTGGTCAAGTCGAATGCTTTTCATGGGCTCAAGAATGAGGACCCCGTCGCGCATATCAGCCAGTTTGTTAAAAACTGTGACATGGTAAAAATCAATCGGTTTCCACAGGATGCACTGTATCTCAAGCTCTTCCCGAGTTCTTTAGCGGCAGCCGCGCGAGAGTGGCTGTATAATTTGGACGATGAGTTCGTGGAGTCCTGGGACCATATGGTGGAGGTCTTATTTGAGAGGTTCTTCCCTCCTGAGAAGACTAACGACATGATCTGGAAGATTCATAACTTCACCCAACAGGTCGGTGAGACATATTCAGAGACCTGGGAGAGATTTCAGGTTATGCTGAGGAGGTGCCCGCATCATGGGTTGGAAAAAGAGACGCAGGTGAAGATCTTCTATTTTTCTCTCTCTGAGCATGATAGGAGTAATCTGGATTCAGCTGGGTCAGGTTTCTTTCTGAACAATACAGACACCAGATGCTGGGAGATACTCAAGAATATGGCTAGAAAGCAGTCCTGGGGTGAGAGAGAAAGAGGCCCGGTAGAGCAAGTTCGGGTTGCAGGAGAGTCCAAGGAAATGAAAGAGCTGAATGAGAAGATGGATCTTCTCGCCAAGAAGCTACTGCAAAAGGAGGAAAATGAGTCCGAGGATGAGGCTCAAGTCAAATACATGAGACAACAACAAGGATATAGGAACAACGACTATTCATGGAGAAAAGATAAAACGTTCTCTTGGAAGGATCCAAATAATTTTCTACAGGATCCGGATGTCAAACCCACGCCAGTAGCATAAGATAAGAGCACAGAGCTGCTCAATCAGGTTATAAAGCAAAATCAAGAGCTAATGAATACGTTTGGCCAGCAAATCAAGCAGCAAGGAGAGTTCATGAATCAATTTGGGCAAACATTGGAGAGCCATGGGGCTCAAATGAGGACTATTGAGACATCTATGACACAGATGGCAGTCGAGATCGCCAGTTTGAAGAAGCTGGCACATCCAGGTTTTCCGGGGAATACCAATGTTCCCGGGGGAAATCAGCAAGCGAAGGCTATTCTGCTAAGAAGTGGCAAGAAATTGTTGAATCCAAGGGCCGAGAAGACAAGCACACCACAAACTGAAGAAGACGGTAAATCCAATGAGGAGCAGCACATACCAGTCACAGGGCAGGTTGAGGACACATATGTAGATGATATTGAAGAACAGGTTGCAGAGGAGGAATCTCAGAAAAAGACACCTTATGTGCCACCTCATCAAAGGGCACAAGCTGTTCCGGTCCCGTATCCAAATAGTGCTAAAGCGAGGAAGGCAGATGCACAGTTCAAGAAGTTCTTAGACACTTTTAGGAAGCTTTCAGTCAATATCCCTTTATTGGAAGCTATTGAGCAGATTCCTTCATACGGGAAGTTTCTAAAGGATGTCATAACCAAAAAGAGGAAAATTCCGGATGCAGAGGTTGTCGTGTTAAAGGAGCAAGTGAGTGCCTTCATCATGGGCACTTTACCGCCAAAGAGGCAAGATCCCGGGTGCTTTAACATTTCTTGTTATATTGGGAAGTTTAAATTTGGTGAAGCATTATGTGACTCAGGGGCAAGCATCAACTTAATGCCCCTTTCTACATTTAAAAAGCTGGGATTGAAGGAGTCACGACCAAGCAATATGACGATTCAATTGGCGGATAACTCTGTGGTAAAACCTAATGGAATATGTGAAGATGTGTTAGTGAAGGTGGATAGATTTGTCTTTCCGGCAGATTTTGTAGTCATGGAGATGCAGGATGAACATGGCAACGAATTGTTACTTGGATGTCCTTTCCAAGCTACAGCCGACATGATCTTGGAGATGGGGAGAGGTCGCTTGACCTTGGGCATAGCTGATGACCGCTTTGAGATGGTCATGCCTTCAAGTACTGCGTCATCTAAAGCAAAGGAACAATGCAATATGGCAAAACATCTGGATAGTAATATTTCACTTTGTCTTGGGAAGCCATTTCTAGACATGGCTCATGTGATAAGCAAGGTGGACAATGGAACTTTGGTTGTAGATATCATGGAGCAGACCAAAGTAATTTCTTTGTACAAAGCTGTGGGGTTCCCGAATGATGAGAATGAGGACATTCCCCTTTTTCTGGAGGATGATGTGATCTCTAATTCTATTTCTGATGCATTTCCGGAATTACCATTGGAGGCATGTTTGTTAAACATTGCACATGATTGGATGTGGAGCAATTCACTCAAGGAGTGCGCTAAAATGCTTCAGATGCTTCCATGCTTCTATTCGAGGCACTATGAAGATTTAGGTGAACTTCTCCCGCCACTTCAATCATCTTTGATCAGCCCGCCGGATCTTGAATTAAAGCCGCTGCCACCGCATCTCAAATATGTCTTCCTAGCTGAGGAAGATAAGTTACCAGTGATCATTTCTGCCTATTTGAGTGTGGATGAGGAGGAGCAACTGTTGATAGTACTGAAGAACCACCGGGGAGCTTTTGGGTGGTCTGTTGCAGATATCAAGGGGATTTCCCCTACCCTATGCCAGCACATGATCCGGCTCGAGGAGGGAGCCAAGCCCATGATTCAACCTCAACGACATCTCAATCCAAGCATGATGGAGGTTGTGAAGAAGGAGGTCATTAAACTTCTTGTTGCAGGTATTATTTACGACATATCAGACTCGACATGGGTGAGTCCTACACAGGTAGTCCCTAAGAAGGGGGGAATTACTGTCACCCAAAATTTGCTAAATGAACCTGTCACCACCCGATTGGTAACCGGGTGGCGAGTTTGCATTGACTACCGCCGTTTGAATGCCGCCACGCTAAATGATCACTTTCCTTTACCGTTCATTGATCAAATCTTAGAGCGTCTTGCTGGTAGATTGCATTTCTGTTTTCTTGGCGGGTACTTGGGGTACAACCAGATCTCGATTGATCCTTCAGATCAAGAGAAATCTACTTTCACTTGTCCCTATGGGACTTTCGCGTACCGCCGCATGCCTTTTGGTTTATACAATGCACCGGCGACGTTTCAACGTTGTATGCTCGCCATATTTTCTTACATGGTAGAATGTTGTCTCGAGGTTTTTATGGATGACTTTTTGGTGCATGGTGTATCGTTTGATGAATGTCTCTATAATCTGGACAAAGTTTTACAGCGCTGTGAGGACACTCATTTGGTCCTCAATTGGGAAAAATGTCACATGATGGTGAATGAGGGAATAGTGCTAGAACATAAGGTTTCTAGTAAAGGTTTAGAGGTCGATCCAGTAAAAATTGAGGTCATTTCCAAATTGCCCCCACCAAATTCAGTAAAAGGGGTAAGAAGTTTCTTGGGACATGCCAGGTTCTATCGACGATTTATAAAGGATTTTTCTAAAATCGCGAAACCTCTATCCGATCTTTTGGAGAAAGATGCAGTTTTCTACTTCAATGATAAGTGTCTACATGCGTTCGAAGTGTTAAAAGAAAAGCTAATTTCTGCACCAGTTGTTCAAACACCGGATTGGACAAAACCCTTTGAATTAATGTGTGACGCTTCGGACTTTGCGGTAGGAGCAGTGTTGGGGCAACGGGTTGACAATAAGCCCGCCGTGATTTTTTACGCTTCAAAGACCTTGAATGATGCCCAATTGAATTATACAACTACGGAAAAAGAATTACTCGTCGTTGTTTTCGCTTTTGAAATATTTCGGCAGTATTTAGTTGGATCTAAAGTAGTTGTATGGACTGACCATGCCGCAATAAAATACTTAATGGAGAAAAAAGACGCAAAGCCTAGACTCATTAGGTGGATTTTGCTCTTACAAGAATTTGACATCGAAATCAAGGATAAATCTGGGATTGAAAATGTTGTTGCGGATCATTTGTCTAGGTTAGAAAGGGTGGATGAAAAAGATTTACATATACCCATAACAGAGACGTTTCCGAATGAACAACTTTTGAAGATTAACTCTAAAGATCCTTGGTTCGTTGAGATTGTAAATTATTTGGCTTGCAGGATCATCTCGGAGGATTGGTCATATCAGGATAAGAAAAGATTTTTCCATTCTTTAAGATATTATTTTTGGGATGATCCACTTCTTCTTAAGCAATGCAGGGACGGTATCTTGCGCAGGTGTGTGCCTGAAATGGAGTACGAGAGCGTTCTCCAACATTGCCATGCATCACCCACGGGAGGACACCACGCAAGCTCGCGCACAGCAGCTAAGGTTTTGGAAAGTGGCCTTTATTGGCCAACTTTGTTTCGGGATGCCTACGATTTTGTGAGGCAATGTGATTCTTGCCAGCGTGCAGGTAATATCTCAAAGCGAAAAGAGATGCCCCTGAATGTGTTTCAGGAAGTGGAGGTGATTGATCTTTGGGGCATAGATTTCATGGGACCTTTTGTGCCCTCGAACTCCAATTTATACATTTTATTAGCAGTTGATTATGTGTCGAAGTGGGTGGAAGCAATACCCACAAGGACTAATGATTCCACTGTAGTGTGCAGATTCGTGAAGGAAAATATTTTTTGCAGGTTTGGGGTACCCCGAATGATAATCACTGATGGGGGTACGCATTTTAGGAATCAAAAGTTTTTGACGTTATTGAAGAAATATGGGGTCAAGCACAACATAGGCACCCCATATCACCCACAGACCCAAGGGCAGGTAGAGGTCTCAAACCGTGAAATTAAGAAGATTCTAGAGCGTACGGTGGCATCCACGAGGAAGAATTGGAGTGCCCTACTACCGGATGTGTTGTGGGCATATAGGACGGCTTACAAAACACCTATAGGCACCATGCCTTTTAGGTTGGCATATGGATGGGCTTGTCATTTGCCGGTTGAGTTGGAGCACAAGGCCCATTTTAGAAGGTTAAATCTGAGTTACAATGAAGCGGGGAGAAAGAGGATGCTTGAATTGAATGAGTTGGACGAGCTAAGGATGACGGCGTATGAGAACGCACGGATATACAAGGAGCGCACAAAGCTGATCCACGATCGCCACATCGAGTTGCGCACATTCAAGAAGGGAGATAGTGTTTTGTTGTTCAACTCACGACTCAAGTTGCATCCTGGGAAGCTCAAATCTCGGTGGAGTGGACCGTTCGCGGTGGAAGTGGTCAAACCACACGACGTGATTTTAGTGTGTGATGGTGATACCACGTTTTTGGTGAATGGACAAAGGCTGAAGCTCTATTTTGGGGAGAGTTACAAGAGTAAGGTGAATGAGGTCAAACTCATTTCACTTTTGGATGATTGAGATGCCCGGAAGCAGTCTAGCCTAAGACGTTAAATAAGGGCACTTGTTGGGAGGCAACCCAACCATCGGTACATTAGGATAGATTATTTATAATCGTAGGTTGCTTTATTTTTGTTCAATTTTTAGTGTAAATAAGATACCTTGATCCGTTTGTTCATTGTGCAGGCTGAGGCAGAGTCGATACCATCGACACACTTGTCGATGGTATCGACAAGGGTACAGGTTGACGACTACAAATTTCGTTCTAAGTCGATACCATCGACGGCCTCGTCGATGGTATCGACATACCTACAGGTGCAATGAAGAAAAGTCGATACCATCGACCCGAGTCGATGGTATCGACCATCCATGTCACCGATCCACGCAAACAAATCGACGGCGATCGCGGCTTCCACATCATCGATCCGGGTGCAGCGTCGATACCATCGAACCAGGTCGATGGTATCGACACGTCAGCGATCTGTGTTTCAATATCCAGCAATCGACGACCGTCGATACCATGTGAGGGGCGGATAGCATCGACCAGCGTCGATACCATCGACTCGTGTCGATGGTATCGACGGGCTAACAGTGGCACTGGCCAAGTCTATTTAAGGAGAATCATTACGTCATTTGACGTCACACCTTCAGAGTGTTCTCCTCCCTTTGCGCCGAGCACTTCCCCGAGCCATCCAAAAGCGAAGACCAGCATCACTGAGCGACGATCGTCACCGAGCGGAGATTCATATCTCCATTCTGCACCGAGCTCTCTTTCTAATCCCTTTCTCGTCGCCAACATGGTTCACGTCGCTGGAGCATCTTCTTCACGTGCAGACCCGGAGGAGATCCAGGAGTTTGTGCCACCTCCTCCCGGGTCGGTTGCACGGCCGCGCATGATGCATCCTTCCACAGAGGTGAAGAAGATCTATGAGGAGATCTTAAAAAGGAAGATCGAACCCACCCGGTATGTGGACCAGGAAATGATCCGGGACCTCGGATTCGAGGCCAATTTGGCCTATGTTCTGCAGGGGCAAGCGAAACGTACAAGCAGGAGGCCCGATGAGTTACAGTACCATGCTGATGGCCAGCCATTTTTCTGCGAGTGGCCAACCTACAAAGAATTGGTGGCAGAGTTCATGGCGTCACTTGACGTCTGCGTTGTGCCCAACGACGTCGTCGCCACCGACCGTGAATGGATAAAGGGTCGGGTGTCTTTCCGGCTGTACAACCGTGACTATACCCTCACGCTTCGCCAATTCAACAGGATCTTCAATTGGAATCATTCTCCATACGACCACCGGCGGCCGGATAACCGCACCAACTACGACGTTCTCTTCTCCAAGTTGGTGACGGTGCCATAAGGGAGGTCGGTGAGCTACCACAACGCTACGGTAGCCGACTTCGAGCACCCGTTTGTTCGGGTATTGCACCGGATGTTGAGTTCCATCATCTTTGCTCGAAGTGATCTGGTGCTAAGCAAATTTCAGGAGACGGATCTTTTCTTCTTATATCAGCTCCTGAAGCGCCAAGAATGCAACTGGGGTGCATTATTTCTACAACGAGTATTGGCGGTGAAGAGGAGCACGAGAAAAGCCCCGATTCATTTTGGGGGGCTTGTCACCAAGGTAGCCCTCTACTTGGGCTTGAATCTCGATCAGCTGACTCCTCTTTCTACGAGAAGCAAGGTCAACTTGCAACATCTACACCGAGCCAATCTCGTTCTTCTCCGAGCTGGCGTGGCTTTTGCGCATTGCCACGTAAATCAAGAGTACCAGGAGTGCGCGCTGCCTGATCCGGTCTTCAATATCGAGGGAGCACAACATTTTTGATGGCCAATCATAGCTATCGCCGACTCTGATGAAGAAGGCGGAAATGACGGTGGCGACGACGGATAGGACGACGAGGCTGAGGAGGAAGAGGAGACCCTTACACCTCTTCGAGCACGAGTAGCACCCCGGAAGCGCCCTAGGATGCATCCGGGTGCGTCTTCATCGTCACAGCCTATGCCGCCTCCACCACCTCCCTCGCAGCCCAGCAAGGATGCCTATTCCATGGAAGGCATGTACAATATGCTGCAACACAGCCAGCAGACGCAGCATAGCCACACAGCTACCTATGCCGGTATTCAAGACACCACCAACCGGCTCTTCATCAACCAGCAGGCGATCTTCGAGAATGAGTGCCTTCTTTTTGCAAATCAGGAGAACATCCATGATCGGCTGCACAGGATGGAGCAGCAGCAGTAGCCGTTTTACGATCATTACTGGAGCCAGAATTATTTTGGGGGGTATCCACAGCCTCCTCTGATGCCCCAGTATGATCCAACCTTTCAGGGGCAATACCCGTCTTGGGATCCCACGGCGCCGCAATACCCGCCTCCACCACCACAGGACTGATCTGGTATCACTGTTCCAATCTTTAAGTTTGTGTTTGACTATGAGGCCATAGTCGAATTCAAGCTTAGGGGGGTAGTTGGAACAGCTTTATCTTTTATTGTTTTTAGTTTTTAGCATTATTGCTTTTGTTCTTGTTTTTTGTTTTCTTGTTTTTTTTTAGTTTTTGTAGGATCCACATGCTATCTAGTGTAATCGTGGATGTCATAAAGTTGTGTCATCTCTTTACTAGTGCAAGGGAAAATCAAGGGAAATTTGAAAATTTTTTGTGTGTTTGAAAAACTTGTTTTGTTTAATCTTGGGCACACATCCTATGAAAATGATTGGTTCTGTCAACTCTAAAACAACAACTCATACCTGTACTCCTAATGATTCATGAAAGTGGATGGAAATGGTTGTTTGAGCCTAATCTGACCAAATGGTAATAAGACTTTAATTGGATTGAAGAGAGAGAACCCTCTAAACTACTACACAGGTCAGTAAGGAGGGATGCATAATATCTTTCTAAGGTTCAGTCATCTAGTCTTGTGATCGTTCCACTTCATTTTTCCATAATCCACCAAAGAATTGGAAGTAAAGTGCAGTTTTAATTCCTTTTGTTTGCATAGCATCTAGATAGGACTTGCATCACAACTTTCCATATGTTTTGTATTAAAAAAAAATGAAGTATAGTGATTCATGCACATTACCCTTAGGTGCATGCCATGTAGTTGCATTCATAATTTTCATGAATAAAGTACATCATGTATCTCAATTTTCCTTAAAATAGTGAACTAAACTGTTCCATACCTTCTGAATAGTGCAAATTTTTGAGTATGAAGAATAAGCCCGATAAAATTTTCATTATCAATCGTGGATATAAAGGGTTGAAAAAAAAAAAGAAAAAAGTTCTGAAAGAAAATCTGCATAATGAAAAAGAGTTATGTAGAAGCAATAAGAATAAGAAGGAGAAAGGAACATAATATCACCTGTAATTCGAGATAATTGAGTACATGATGTAGCTTAATTAGAAGTTCCATTTCATTTTGAGGTGGATGGTTAGTACATGCATCATTCCACTCAATTTTAGGCATTAGGGCATTTTTCATGTGCATTTGCATCATATAGGACATTTTTGTTTTATGCAGGTTGAAACTGTACAATACTTCCACGTTCTTCCATGAGCCACCCATCTTCATCCACCCGTTGCTCGGATTGGTAGGACACCGTGAATTTCTCCTCACTAATGTACATCAGGAGAACTGCTTCCATATAGATGGTAGTTAGGGCGAGCAACGTAGTATAGGAGATCACAAGATGCACCAAGGCTGAACTGGCGAGTTTTATTATGTTAACTGCCTTAGGTGATAGTGTTCATCAGTTTTGAGGTCAATTTCTTTTATGGATATTTACTGTCGCCTTTAGGGTAATTACCGTTCCGTGGTTAGAGAGGGCCGGTATGTGAATGTCCGGTGGGATTCATATGGGATGTTGGGTGTTTTGTGTTGTTTTTCAGTTGACATTAGCAATTCTATTCTAAGGATTAGTTGCCCAAGGGCAAGCAACATTCAAACTTAGGGGAGTTTGATGTGATGATTTTGAGTCGCATTTATAGACCTATTTGATATGTGTTTTATGCTTTTATTAGTCATTTTTATGGTTAATATTGCATAATTTATCCATTTTGGTCTTTGCCACTATTTTATGTCAAATCCCCTTTATTTCATCATTTTAGAGCATTAATTGTCAAATTATTTTTATTTGTGTGAATTGATGTGATTTTGTCTTTGAATTTTAAGAAAAACGAGTATTTGCTTCCGTCGATACCATCCACGGAAGTCGATACCATCGACATGGTCACAGGTTGCCAGTCGGAACGAGCAGCAAATCGTCGATACTATCGACAGGGATGTCGATGGTATCGAGTCATCTTCAGGTTGTTGGCGATGAAGCAGTCGATAGTATCGACACCCCGTCGATACCATCGACACAAGGAGGCTGCAGCGACGCAAAACGACAAAGCCGTCGCTAGAGGGAGGTCGATACCATCGACCCAAGTCGATGGTATCGAGACTACAACACGCTCTCGGACGAAAAGAAATCAAGGGCTGCCGCTACCACACGGGGTCGATACCATCGACCCGCGTCGATGGTATCGACGCCGTCAGATATGCGTTGGATTCAGATTGATCTCAATTGGACGGCTGGAGTTAATTAACGACCTAATTAGGGACTTATACCTAAGGACGGCCGCCCAGACGGGGGGATCATCTGATTAGCCATTGCACAAGTACCGAGGAGCAGTGGAGAGGAGAACAGAGGCCAGAAACTCATACCAAGCGATCCGAACACCGCAGAAGACGGATTTCACCACCGAAAGGCGGGAGAGCACGTGTTCCATGCAAAGGATCAACCGGTTCTTCTCCGTTCACAGGTTTTCCCTTTCATTCCATGTTTTTCACATGATTTCCCCTATCTATACCTTGTACTTGTGTGAGATGACCATGCGGGGCTAATCCCCTTCATCTTTAGGACTAGGAGTAGCCCGGGGATTCATTGTATGACAGTTTTATAATAGTAATTCATATTTTCTCTCTTAAATCTGTGGTATAGTTTCGTTTTCTCCATATATTGTTATGCTTGATCACCATAATAATAACCTAATACCCTTAATCACTTTGAAAGAAGGATTAATGGTTGAAAAGAGACGAAATCTACATTAATCGACAAATCCCTTGACCAAGGTGGTGTAAAATTAATGGTGGATACTGAGAGATCGTTCATAATGCATCTAGTTTAGGGTATAGGTTACTACGACAGTGGAACCGACCTAAACCTAGATAGTGAATTGTACCATGACAGTGGGCAATTCTATTTTCAGGCCATTACCCAGATAGAGAGAGAAGATTGAGGCATTATATAAAACTTAATACAATGAAAACCCACGGTGAAACCGCAATCCTAAAGATACCCTTTTGAATTGATTAAATTAACCTTTAATCGATTGTTTGCTTTGTTTTATTTTTAGTTTCTTTTAATTTTATTCAAAAACCCCAATTTTTTATTCGGCTTAGCTGATCGCAAATAGTTAGTAGGAGTCTCCAACATTTCCGAGTATCCCTGTGTTCGACTCGGGCCTCACAAGGCATGTACTACTCGACGCGTACACTTGCATTTTTAGTGCGTAGTAAAATACACATCACTCATTCTCTCGAAACACTGGAGATGATTGCATGGACCATCTGAAGCAATTTAAGGCACTCTACTGATTGGTGCCACAAGTCGGAGTTACGCTTGATGCAATTATGCTCTGACTTTTCAACTTCACTCTGTCTGGAACGACACAAAGCTGGTATAACTATTTATATGGAGAGCCAATCACCACCTGGGCTCCCTTGGAAGAAATTTTTTTGGAGAAGTTCTTTCCTCCCTCATTGACCTTCAAGATTAGGGGACAAATCAACCAGTTTTCCCAACTTCCTAGAGAATCACTAGCAGAATCATGGGAAATATTTAAGGAACTTCTGAGGAAATGCCCACATCATGGATTCTCACAAAACCAGCTCATGGAAACATTTTATAGTGGGGTAAGTGATGAAATAAAGAAGTTTTTGGATTCCTCATCTGGAGGAAATTTCATGAGAAAGAATTATGAGGATGCCTGGAAGATTATTATTCTCAGAGCCGAGAACCAATCTATTTGAGGAAGGCCATCTATAGGAGGAGTCTTAAAAGTGTTCAAAGCTGAAAAAACTATAGAAATGAAAGCCATTGCTGATGCTCTAAAAACTATAGCTCATAAGCAGCAAGTCCTTGAAACATCATTTAGAGAATATGATTGGAAGAAGAACTCTCAAGTTCAACAAGCCAAAGCAGCTACCAAGACTTGTGAAGCTTGTCATGCATCAGATCATCCCACATTACCTCAACCACAATATGAACCAATCATTGAACAACCTGAGGATCAACAGCCAGAGCAGGTTAACTCTATCCACACCATACCGGGTCAAACATACTATAATCCAGATCAACCAAGAAACCACCCTAGAATTCAGTATGGGAATCCCGCTGGAACTGGAAACCCGCATCACCAAAAACAAGGTGGGTCTTCTAATAGACCACCATCTGGATTCCAGAGTAGTCATTGTCAAAACCAAGGAAACTACAGAGGTGGGCTTCAAAGATTTTCCTACCCAAGAAATTATTCTTCATACTATCAATACACCCATCCTCCATTGCACCCTCAATTGCAACAACCTAAGTCACAACAGCCGCAAATTCAACAACTTCAGTTGACAGCACCTCAACAACAGCCACCTCAAGGACATCAACAAATTACATAGCATCAATAAAAGAATGTTCAACCTCCATCAACAGATGAGTTGTCTCTGATAAGGCAAATGATATAATCTCAACAAACCATGCTTGCCAACCAGTAGGCTCAACAGTAAGCTATATAGACCCAATCGGAACAAATTGCAACTCAGTTGAAACCTCCTATGGGTGCTTTCGTTGGTCAGCCGAAAATAAATCTGAGACATGGTCAACATAGACCAGAACAACTGAATGCAGTTACCACAAGGTCTGGTCATGTTCTTACTGATGAGACCAAAGTCATTCAAGAAGAAGAAGATACCGCTGAAATCATCCCAACTATAAGCACAAATTAAGAGGTTGAATAAGAGAAGGAAAAAGAACTAGTTCCCAAGGAACCAGAGGTCCCACCATACAAGCCCAGGATACCCTACCCAGGCAGACTGAGGGGGACTAAATTGGATTCTAGATTCCAAAAGTTCAAGGAAGCAATGAAGAAGCTATATGTTGATATTCCGTTCCTTGACGCTCTCTCTGAAATTCCAACTTGGTCTAAATATCTAAAGACTTTGCAATCAAAGAAATACATGACCGAAGAACACGAGACAATCAAATAATCTCAGACTACTTCTGACATCATTCTCAACAAAATGCCAAAAAAACAAAAGGACCCTAGCTCCTTCGGCATCCAATGTTCTATAGGAAACACCTCTTGCAAGAAAGGATTAGCTGACTTGGGGGTCAGCGTATCTATCATGCCCTTTTCTATGTGTAAAAAATTGTGTTTTACTAATTTGCTACCCACAAAAATGACAATCCAACTAGCTGATTCTACCATTACCGCACCTTTGGGAAATATTGAAGATATCCCAGTGAGGGTAGGAAGAGACTCCTATGTCCCTTATGATTTTGTTGTCATGGACATAAAAAAAGATCTAAGGTATCCAATAATATTCGGTAGACCTTTCCTCACGACAGCCAGAGCACTAATTGATGTCGATGCTGGCACAATTACCTTAAGGTTGGGGAAAGAAATTGTTCAATTCAGAGTCTTTGACAACCTTTAAAAGTCCTAGCATCCACGAAGAAGTCTTTCTTCTTGAGGCAATAGATAAAATGTCCCAGATGAAGCAAGAAACTCTTGAACCATCTGATGCTCTGGAAGAAGTCGTAATGAATCCAAAAGCTGAATTTTCAACCGAGGAACTAGTTTGACAATGTTTACAATACCTAGAACAAGTCAAAGAAGTTCTAGAAGCTACTTTTGAGGACTTGAAATCTGTTACCACTTTGGAGACCACTGAAGTGCTCAAGGCACCTGATATGAAAGTCCTACCAGATGGACTCAAACACGTCTTTCTAGACGAAGAAAAACTATGTCCGGTCATTATCAGTTCTACTTTGATAGATGACCAGGAAGAAAGACTTCTTGTTGAGTTAAGCAAGCACAAGAAATCCATTGGATATAAGATGACTGACCTAACAAGGATAAATCCAACTTTGTGCATACATAGATTACCTATGGTAGAAGAATTTAAACCATCACGGGAGCAACCGAGAAAGATAAACCCGAATCTCAAAGAAGTAGTTTGCCTTGAGGTTCTAAAACTGCTAAAAGCTAGTATTATCTATCCAATTTCTGACTCTCAATGGGTAAGTCAGATTCAAGTGGTCCCTAAAAGGGGGGAACCACTGTTGTTTTGAATGATAAAAACAAACTAGTACCCACCCGGACGGTTACTGAGTGGAGAATGTGCATCGACTATAGAAAATTGAACAAGGCAATAAGGAAAGATCACTTTCCTTTACCTTTTCTTGACAAAGTTCTCAAACAACTAGCTCACCAAAAATTCTTTGTTATCTCGATGGCTACTCAGGGTTTTATCAAATTCCGATACACCCTGGAGATCAAGAAAAGACAACTTTTACCTGCCCTTTTAGAACTTACGCCTTCAGGAGGATGCCCTTTGGGCTATGTAATGCACCTGCTACATTCCAGAGATGTATGTCTGCTATATTCGTAGGTTTAACCGAATATATCATGGAGGTATTCATGGATGACTTCTTAGTCTATGGAGACTCCTTCGATAACTATCTGCTTAATCTCAATAAAGTGTTACAAAGATGCAAGGAAAAAAATTTGATCCTTAATTGGGAAAAATGTCACTTTATGGTGACAGAAGGCATTGTCCTCGGGCATCAAGTGAGTGAACGAGGGATTGAAGTAGACAAAGCAAAAATAGATGTCATTTCAAAGTTGTCACCACCAAAAGATATCATAGGAATACGAGCCTTCCTGGGCCATGCTGGATTTTATCGAAGATTCATTTAAGATTTTTCAAAAATAGCAAATCCCATGACTCACCTGTTAACTAAAGATGTGGATTTCAAATTTGATCAAGAATGTTTACACAGCTTCACGACTCTAAAGAACACCTTAGTCTCTACCCCTATACTAAGAGCTCCTGATTGGTCACAGCCCTTTGAAATAATGTGTGACGCCAGTGACTATGCTATAGGAGTAGTACTAGGGATGAGGATAGATAAGAATCCCTACATGATATATTACGCATAAAAAATGCTTGATGAGGCCCAAAAGAACTATACAACTATAGAAAAAGAATTCTTGGCAGTAATATATGCCTTTGAGAAATTTCATTCTTACATTATCAGATCAAAGGTTACAGTTTACATAGATCATTCAGCAATAAAATATCTGATTAATACGGAGTAAAACACAAGGTCGTCATGCCTTATCATCCGCAGACCAGTGGTCAAGTTGAAGTCTCAAAAAGACAACTAAAAGCTATTTTAGAGAAGATTGTCAATAGAAACCATACAGAATGTCCACCAAGCTTCCTGATGCTCTTTGGGCATATCATACTGCTTACAAGAGACTAATAGGAACAACTCTGTTTCGTTTGGTGTATGGAAAGTCATGCCATCTTCCATTCGAACTAGAACACAAGGCTTGGTGGGCTATTAAACAATTAAATTTCAATTTCAAAAGTGCTGGTGAATACAGACAACTTCAATTACAAGAACCCCTCTTCATGGAAACATCTCTTTAACACTTGTAACTCAAAAAATGTGCAAAACGTCATTATACATACATATTCAGTATATTCTGACCCTTGCTTTTGTTTCCTATCTCCTGGGTGATGATCCCCTTTCACCATAGGTTTTGGAACCTTGGAGGACCTAGTGTAAAGAAGATCAACCACATGTTAGTGAACATGAGGATAGATTGTAATGGATGGTTTGCCCTCTACAAATACCCTTTTGTGTGCTTAGTTGAAGCTTTTAGTTTGTAATACAACCATTGATGTTGAGGAAAAATTGCGTAATGTCACATTGTAACTTTGTAATAATAATACTTCCACTACTTTATCTTTCCATGGCTTGTTGTATCTTACAATATAAGTGGATCCACTCTCGGGTACCACTCTTTACATACAATTACTACAAGCGATTTACATCTAAGATCTAAGGAAAAAACCAACTATTCTTCAATCTTGATTTTTGAGCTTATATGACTGAATTTCTCCAAATTAGGATGTGCAAGTTTAGGCACTTGAAGTGTGTCAATCAAGTCTGAAATCACTCACGTAGAAGCATTAAACAAAAATAAGTGTAATAGTTTAGTCATTATCAAAACAAGGGATTAATCAATATAGACTATGAGTCAACACGAATTGCAAATAAGATGGATTTCACCACACATACTTGTCCTAGGAGACTCAATGTATTCACTTCCCAACTGGTAATACGAGACTGAACCTTTTCATAGACATCATTGTAGGTATACTTAGAAATTCTTCTATGTAATACAAGATCCCAAAGATAATGACAAAAGTTAGTCACCTATGTAATGCTCACATAAGAGAAAATTGAATCTTTAATAATTGTGTTCACTATCTTAGAGAAAAAGATTACATCTTTACTATAGCTATATCTTGACCGAAGGTAGATTTAGAAAAATGCAAGCACTGCATGATGGCCTGAATATTAAAAATTGTCTCTCTAGAAAACAATTTAAGGTCATCTACAAATGCAAGATGTGAGACTTTCATACCGTGTTGAGATAAGATTATAGGTGTCCATTGTTCAAAGGAAACATTATCATCACTCAGTTAACTGAGTTGAATGAGATACATAATGAATAGATACAGAGATAAAGGATCTCCCTGTCTAAGACCCCTGTTTTATTTAAAACTAGGAAGTGTCTATATATTCCATAGAATGATTATATGTCCACCTGACAAAGAGTTCCTAATTTAGTTTATTCTTGATGGATCTAGTCCAACATGTTTGATAGTATCTAGGATTAAGACCATGACATTCTATCATAAGCTTTAGATAAATCTATCTCATAGCTATCAATGAAGTCAAATGTGGATGCCACATATTATGAGTTCTTGAAAAAAATACTATAATACATACTGCATCCTAGAATAAATGTGTTTTAATAGAGTCTCTCCATTTAGACACATAAGATATTATCCATTCAACAGAAATTGTTGAAGTTATCTTTAAGCATACATTATTCAAAGAAATGTGACACAATTGGGCACAAATAGATATATTATCATGCTTCAGTAGAGGTATAATGTTACATTACACATACAAGTAGATAAAGGAAGACCCAACATGTAACACATGTGCCCACTGCCTAAGGCTCTAGTAGAGTTTTAGGAATGACGAATGGCCCCACAGACCACCACTAACCTTAACTGTGTGCTTTATCCTCACTCGCGCAAGCCAGGGTCAACTTCTCGACTGGTCACTTATCCTAGTACTACTACAAGTTGAGCATGCTTAACTATGGAGTTCTTTATTGATGGGATCCCAGAAAAGGAGATGCACCTTGATGATATGGGTAGTCCAATCACTTTTTATAAGATCATTCTATCTGAGGCCTCAAATATTGGGATGTTACAATCTCCCCCACTCTTGATGTCCTCATCAAGGCTCAACTATATGTCCTCATAATATTTCCCCATTTCAGTGTAGACCCAGAATGGCCCATGGACACCCAGCTCCTGATCATGGAATACCAGCACAAGGGTAGCTACGTCAACCATAGACAACACTTTCCAACATGCCTGGACCGCATGACTCAAGATTGACATGCCACATGCCCATGTGGGCCCCACCTACTAGAGGGGTTATGGCTTTTATACCATTTGTAACACCCAGGCCCACTGACCAAGGCTCTAGTAGAGTTTTAGGAATGATGACTGACCCCACTGACCACCACTAGCCTTAACTATGCACTTTATCCTCACTCACGCACAAGCTCCCAAAAAAGGAGATGCACCTTGATGATATGGGTAGTCCAATCATTCCTTATAAGATAATTCTATCTGAGGCCTCAAATCCTAGGATGTTCCACAATATATCTAATTGAACAAAAGAAATCATTTATTGACTAGCTATAGATGAATGATGAAGAATAAATTCCACAATATTCCATATGGATCTAGAGCATTATTTCGATCATTCATTTTAGAAAATTTCCACTTTTGAAGGAAGAGATTTCAATGTTTAAATACCCAGACTGAAAATTAACTCGAAGAATGCTCATAAATGAATCATATGAGCATAGGAAGGCATGAATGACATGCATAACATGTTTTTGAATTGAGTAAGTACCATATTTTTCAAATCATTTGAATCTGATATTCACATATCATCAAAAGTTTGCAATTGAACAATTTTATTTCTCAATCTTGTTGATTTTACTAAAGCATGATAAAAGTTTGTATGTGATCACCCTCCTTCAATAATGTGAGATGTGATTTCTATATGAAATTAATAGCTTCATAAAAAAGAATAATTTGGTACCTATGTTGTAGGTTAGTGCATCGTTCATCCACATCAGTCATGTAACAATATATCAATGAAGATTGAAGTTATTCTAGTTCCCTGAGGATATAATATTTCAACTATTGAGTCCTTTTAGTCTCTAACTGGTCCCAAATTTACACCCTATATAGAAGAGATTAAATTCCTTTGTGATGGCTATATATTTTGCAAAAATGCCTTGAAATAAGAGTTACAATTCAATTATTCTTGAACTCAAAAAAATATTTGGAAATTATGCTACTTAATATTGCTGAAAAGATAGGATTATGGTCAAAACAATTTCTAGGAAGATGATTGACTGGAGCCTGAAAACTAGATTGAAGCCAATGATAATTAATTACCACCCTATCCAATCTTTCATGAAGAGTACCCTTCTTAGAAGTAGATAGGAAACCAAGTAACCCATTGTCAGATAGATCAGCCTAAAGAATAGTAGTCTAAAAAGTTGACACCTCATTATAACTAATATGCCCTCCGCCTTACTTCTCAGAATCCAACAACATTGCATTGAAATCTCCCATGACTGCCCAAGTCCTATCAGCTTGTAAGTGCATTCTAGGTGATTGTTTCCAGAAAGTTGCTTTATTTTTCAGAGAGGGATGGGTGTAAAAAATATTAAGGTAATATTGATTGTCTACATGGTAATGAAGAAATTGTGTATGTGGCTCTCAATTAAATGATAGTACAAAGATGAGAATTCCATAATAGAAAAATACCACCTAAGAAACATCGGGCCTTAACTTGATGAGACATCAACTATCCAAGTTTGTAATGACCTGATTATTCCTAGTTCCAGTAATCATTGGTTCACAAATTTTTTAAATAGGTGGTCGGTGTCTTTGAATTAAGTCCTTGACACAATTAATAGTATTATCATGACCAATACATAGGACATTTTGACATATGATGTAATATAACTTAACTTGTGGTAAGTGTTTTCTCCTCATTGAAATAAGGTAGTCAACCCATTTCTTTTATTGGTTGTGTGTCTGATAAGGTGGTTGTTCCATTTTTTCATTGGAACCCAGTGTCTCTCAGTCTATCATATTGGATAATGAGTAAGGTTGTATCAGGAGTGGATCATCTAATGATTTAGTTGCATTAGGTATTGATGTGGGGTAGCACAATGATGTATGATTTCATCGACTCCAGGGTTAGTAGAAGTGTGTGTAATATTTTTAGGCAATATGTTAACTTGACTTTTAGATATCGCATGATACACATGAACATATTTTTGGGACACATCAAATTATACAATAATATCTTCTTGACCCTATATCATTTTACATGAAATGTGATCCACATCAGTATCATCAGTAGGAACATACTTTCTCTTTTAGTCCAAATTTTGGGAGGAATCCTTACTACGTGTGATCGTTCTTGCGGTTAAGAAGATATAATGCAATCCAAATCATGTGCCCTTGTACTCCTCATTGTCTAGAGAAACAATTTTTTTGTCAACTGAGGAAACAAGTATTGCCTTCTGATTTGGTTTAACCCATCTTGGATTGCTCTTTGTAGAGTGAATATTCTTATCATATGATACATTTCATTTTTCATCTTCAAGTAGGAAAGAAACACCAGCAACACCCAAATTAGTTGGAACATAAGAACTACTTGTTTTAGAGTTACTTATAGAACATGAGCCTCTAACATGACCAATAATGCCACAGATAGAACATATAGAAGGTATGGATGTTGGTATGTATGTCTAGAGAGACAATCATATGATGATTGTAAAGGAGTAACATGTAAATGATTTGATTAATTATAAAGGGAAGCTTCCAATTTATTTCTCATATTCAGTTACGTAATAATGAATAACATAATAAATGTCAAGAGAATAATATTAGTCAATGATGTATGTCTTTAGGTTGAGGACCTAAAGAATGAGATCATACAGATGTTAAGAATATATACATACTCATTATGTCATTGATCAGTTCTTATTATGGAAGGTAGATAGACAACAATAATACATAAGACCAGAGTGTGAATTGTTTGATGACATAGTCTCATTAATCATGACATGGTAATATCAAACCAAGCATACAGATACATGTTAGGGAACACTATATCGGACAGACCCACTGTGAGACTAAAACCTAGAAGCCATCATCATGGAAGTCATAGTCATCTCTCATAGTTATGGTGGTGGTTGTGGTTCTTGGACCTGAAATCACTACACTCATCACATGTCGTTGGGTACACTTTGACATCATTAAGCACAATCCTGAAACATAGGTCATTATTAATGTGATGATTGGGTGACTTTGACACATGGGGACTGACTGTGAGTGATAGATATGGGATTTGTCCCTCCTACAAGAGTAAGATATCCAAGGCCTCTTGATTAACGAGACTGAGAAAAGTATGGCCATATACATGTGAGTCAATATATGATATTGAGCTTACATATATCTCATGTAGTTTTCTCGGGTTCAAGAAAGAAGATTGAATAATAATGAGGGTGACTACTCAATGCTTCCAGTTCAATATGGATAACAGTGACAAAGGAACTATACAAACATTGTAACACCATATATAGATTGTAGGTTTAAGTTGTTATGCAACTTTCCATTTACTTAAGTAGAAATGATGTGTGACTATGAATGTCTCATTGCTTTTGATATCATAAGCTAGTTGTTGACATTCACTGGAAATGTAATATTGGCCCTATAGGGTCACACACAAAGGAACTCATCTAGAAGATGAGTTGAATCTTGAATGACCATTGGATTCATTACTAAATTGTTTAGGTACTCGATTCACACAACATTTCAATGAATCGGATGACTAAACTTCCAAACAACCATCTAACTAGTTGACACGGCCATTTTGGCAGTCATATGAGAATCTCAAGTGTTGAGACGACCGTTTGGGTTGTCAAGAAGATTAGAGATCAAATTGGCTTAGTTCTGCCCTTTGAACCGATTAGATCAACTTAGACTCACTAGACGGCCATCTGGGTGAATGAGACGGGCGTCTCACCTATGTGATATGGCCCAATTGGGGAAGAACTAAGGTTTTGGTGTTTTTCTGAACTTGTTTCAATTGCACATACTTGGGGTGCAAGTAAATTAATATATGAAATTAACTAGGAAACAAATTTGCCAATTTGATATCCAATTGGGAAACTGCCAAACAACTATCTAGAAGTGTGAGACGATAATCTTGCACAATGAATGACTGTCTCACACACCAGATGACCATTTGTCATATGGTAGGTTGTGAAAATTCAAGATCTTTGGGTTCTTTCCACTCCCACACAGACTGGGAACCCTGACCCTGGCCTCTACTATAAATAGAGGGGTATTGGGAGCTTCCCTGAACACAACACAAACAATTGAGAATTAGTTGCTCTGACAATTGTTCTCCTCTCTGGTTGTATTAACCAAGAAAGCCCAAGCAAGTCCTACCTGACTAGGGAGGGATAGCTATGGGAGAGAAACAACTAAGGATCATTGTTGTGGGAGAGCAAGTTGGTGACTACTACACCAACGAGAGGGACAACTCCTTCGTATCTATTCTAACAAGATGACAAAAGTTCTAGTTGGTCCATGTGGACTAATCTAGAGGCAGGAGTCCTTTAGCTACAGCTAGGAGGGCAACATCAACTCGCAAAGCATGGTGTTATCTGAGGAGCCGCTGCAGTAGTTGTTTGAGTATATTGTCCATAGAGGAAGAGTCATACGAGTCCCAGTGCATCCAGGAGCTGCACAAACATCATCCAAGATAGAGTGCACACCTACATCAATGAGGATTGTCACTGGACTTGCTTTAGGATCAGGTATATCTTCATGAAACCATCCTTCCCATTGCATGGTTATTGACGTGATTTGGTTAATGGGAAATATGTCAGTAAATTTTTTATTTCTGCTACCCATCTGATGCTATATTTCCCAATAGTGGTATCAGAGCCACATTAATTAATTATGTTTTGGGATAATTAGTATGATCAAATTTTGGTTTTACTGTGTTTATTTATAGCATGCGATGTGAATATTAAAATGGGTTGATGTGCACATGCGTCTTATCACCACACTATGAACCCAAACACACACACACACACACACAGATATATATATATATATATATATATATATATATATATATATATATTTATATTTATATACATATATATACATATATATGTATGTATATACATGTATATATATGCATTTTACACACGCCGCCATAAAGACGGTTTTGATGGTGGATGTGAAGCATGGTCATAGCCAATACCCCAGATCTATGTGTGCATGGTTGTGGTTATTTTTTCCTGTTGTCAACCAATTATTGTACCAAGCCTCCCTCTCCTTTTCAAATGTAAATTAATTCTATTCTTCCTATTTCCCCTCGAATGTAACTTGAGATTTTCTTCGTATATAATGTAATAAGAAATATGATAGTTCTAATTCATGTTTTGACATGAGATGACGATCTACATAAAGGTGAAATGATCAACTCGTGAGATGCCATGATCAAATGGAGGACCGAGGAGGCCAGATGACAAGAGGACGACGCAATTGACTAGTGGCCCAATTGATCGGCTGGAGGTATCTAGACACTGGCCCAACAGATTGACTAGAGATATACAGACGTTGTTTGGACCTGAGAACTAGATGGTCATTTCAAAAGAGCTCAAACGAGTGACCAAAAGGTGAGTCGACTAGTTCAAGAGTTGAACCAATCAACCTGGATTGGTTCGAGCATAGATCTTCACCAACAACAAGTTGCATATGAGTGGACCATAGGTGATAGTAATTCCGTGTGGCTCCAAGAAATTACATTGGTATGGCCATAACCATCGCTTATGCATTTTATTTATTGCATGTTCTCATTTGTGGTTGTAGCATGTATATTATATGTACTATTTATGTGGTGATTGGATAAAGTATTTTTATATATGCACAAACTCCCTCAATTAAAAATATCAAGTCTTAGATGCTTTCCCAAAGTAGCACACATGAAAAGCTTGATCGACCAAGTGTAGGTTATGCCAAAGCGTGATGCAACATCTATCTCGTGGAAGTGTGATAGTAGTAATCTAAGTTCCACCAAAGTGGGGTGCATTATTATCATGTCAACTATTGGATCAGGCTTGAATGGTGATTCTTAGAGGGTCTGGGTCTAAAGGCATGCAGATGATCATGGAAAGGATTTGTGCATATCATCTATCCAAAAGATGCATATGATGCAATTGGCATGACTACCTACCTTGATAATTGACTATGGACGTTGGTGTAGGTCAGGTAATAGTTGTATTGTTTTCAATCGTGTCCCACTAGAATATTATACGCTACAATATTCTGAATTGATATTGAGGGCTATAAATTTTAATAAAATAATGGGAACAATAATAATTAAAGACCTAATTAAAATCATCAAATCAAACCAAATCAAAAAATGTTTTGAAAAGGATGTAATATTTCTTTGTAAATTAAATGTAAAACACAAAACATGTTCAGATTGTGATGAGTCCTTTAGAAGGACAAAAGGGGATAAAGTTCCACAACTGGTTAAGAACTTTTGAGAAATGTTCTCATGAATGAGCAAAATATCTATAACCTTGATAGACCAATGTCAGAGGAACCCTCTCCAAATGTGCCTAAGGCTAAATGGATTCTTATTGGAAGAATGCAAATTATGCCATAGACATTTGAATGCCTAATGCTCTATTGTATGAACTATGAGTTGCATGAACAACATGAAAACATGGACATTCTTGAGATGGTAACACATCTTAAAAATCATGTAAAGAAAATAAGGTATAATGACTCCAAAGTGCTAAATGAGTGAAAACTGAAAAAGGAGGTCCAACAGAACCCCATGTGCTCAATATTATTGGATATATGGAGTTCCTAGGATTTCTCTTAGGTTAAGAGTTGACCATGAATATGATTATTCAAGCATTTCATGAATCATATAGTCAATTTATCAAATGCTTGGCATGTCGATGCTAAAGCAAGGAAGAAGAAGGAAAAATCTGTGATGGTGATAAGCAAAAGTGAGTCCTAGGGCAAAGACAAGGCTAAGAAGTGTTCTGATGCTAAGCTTAAGTCGAAGTCTTCTACACTCAAGTTATGGAGAATGGTAAGTGTAAAAGGAATATGTCCTTTTCACTTAAAGGATAAAGAAAAGAAAGTGCCACCATTGTCACTTGTGTGAACATTGGAAAGGAATTATCATCTTCATAGAGGATCTCATGAAGAAGATAGAGATCTCCACTTCAGGACCTAAGAAGAAGTATGTAAGGCCCTTGACCTAGTTTAATGCTAAATTGTACTTACCTTGATTAATAAGATGCTTAGAAATTTAATATAATCCTTTGAGGTGTTTTGTTATCATGTGACACACTTATGTTTTAATTTTGGTCCTATTTAAATGTTGTTTGAGCCATGTTTGCTTATTTTGGACCACAATGCAATTTACCCAAGTTGAGGGGTTATCTTGCAATTTGTCACATGTATAGTATGCCCTTAGTGTTTTATCATCATAGGAGAAATAATGATGCTACAGACTCCTTATTAGACCTTGGTTGATAAGGTGGCATATGAAAGGGTTTTTAGGGTTTTGTTGGTGATTGACCTTGTTGAGCTTGCCTAAGAGTAGAGACCTTGTGTCTCGACCTTGTGATCTATCTCGACTGAGAAACCCTATCTTGGTGTTGTTGTCTCGACCTATATGGTATTTTTGATGTGTTTGGGGTCGACACAAGTTGTCCTTTTATAATATGTATTGACCTAGCATGTTGATGATCCTTTTGTCTCGACCAAGACAAGTACGTTAATGTGGTTTTGACTCCCTTGGAGTGCCGCGACAGAAACCTTGATGTGGTTTTGACCCCCTTGGGGTGTCTCAACCCCATTGATGTGGTTTATAGACACCACATTGGTTGTACCACCATCTCATGCATGCATTCCTAAAGTGGTTGCATGTTGGTTTCCTTTGAGGATAAGGGTCCCTTTGGTGTTCTATTATGTTGACACCTCACAAATGCCCTATTTCCATCCTCCTTTGGGTATATAACCCCTTTCCTTCATTTGATAGAAACTTTTTCATCCCAATTCTCTCCCTTATCTCTTGTATATAATCTTGGGGCTTGGGGGTGAGGGATGTCTGATCTTGAAGCCATGGTGTCCGATCAAACTTGCTCAAGGAAGGATTTGTGATAGATCAAATCTTGTGGTGGTGATTATTGGTCATTCTTCTCTTGGTAAGCAGTTCTAACCTTTTGATCACATTTTCTCCATGAAACACCATCTTATTCTTCCTTTTCTTTGGGCTACATACTAGGGTTCTACCCCGGTGGTCATTTTTGATAAGAACTCCTCTTCACCAAGTCCCATAGACTATGGTTCTACCATAGTGGTAACTAGTGAGTGGACGTTTTTCTTTTCTTTTCTCTATTCTTCCTATGGTTTGGCATACGGTTTCTTGCCCTTTTTCTTGAGATATTTCTTAATCATGGTGTTCCTTTTTATGAGGTAATTTTGTGGCCGAAGTGATAACCAAGTTGGGGCTTCTTTTCCTCTCTCATGGAGCTTTCAATCTTGGAGCTTGGATCACCATAAAAGGTGGGTTATATAACTTTTCCCTTTCCTATTTTGGCACATAATCTTTCTCTTTTGTTTATGTTTCTATCCATGAAATGTGCTCTTAACATGCAAAAAGGTGTTACCATGATTTAGGGTTTGATCCGTGATGATAGATCTATAAATTTGATTTTTTCAAAAACCCTAGTTTCTCTAGAACCCAGTTTTTAGAAAAATAAAACACGGATAAATTTCTAGCCTTAATTTATAGTTTCCATCTTTATGAATGGAGATTCAAGTACCTTAGTGTTAAATAGATTCGGTACTATTTGATAGGCGTTAAACATGAGTAATCACCCCTCTTAATGTAGCTCTATTATGTAGATTTTTATCATGCTTAGAAGATGTTGATTATAATCTTTGTTTGGCGGTATTTCCTTTATTTGAGAAGAATTTTCCTTGGTGATAATCTACTTTTTTGGTCATGGTTCATTCCTGATTTTAGGGTAGAGACTTTTTCTTGTGGTAGTTTGACCTTGGTGGTCATAACACCCTTTGTTTAGATTTTGGATGAAACATATGTTTTATGTTGGAGTTCGACATTCATACTTTGTTAAATAGGGGGATGGAGGTGATGACCATGCAAGTAATACATTACTTAGTTTTCTTAACCTAATGGTTAAGATGGTAAGCAAGGTCTTATTATTTTAGTGTTATAACTTTATAGAATTCTCATGTAGGTTGCTCTCTTTCTAAACCCTAAATCTATATGCTCAATTCCTAAAGTGTTCTAGAGAAGATGACCTTAAATACAACATAAGTTTGATTTAATTACCATGTGCTAATTCTTGGTCATCATGTTGTTCATAGAGTTATGGATGACTTCTCATATATGTTGAAGTTCAACCCTCTCTCTCCTAACCAGTTTAAATTGATAACCTTCATGGTGACTTGTTCTAGGGTTTGAATGACCCTGATACCTAAGTTTTGAACATAGTGACTCTTGGTATTCTTGTTGTTAGCTGTGGTTCCAGTCGACACTTATGTCACCCTTAGATTTGAGGTCGAGACACACATATATAGCTTTGGTTTAGGACACCCTTGAGTTGGTCTTGACCGAGACATGTTATGATGACGTCTGTAACACCCTGTTGTGACGACCGAATGCAACACCTTGTTGAGATGGTTGACGCAACACAATGCCCTCAGTCATGATGTTGTTATGTTTTTGGTCACAACGTTGCACTTCTTTGGGTGGTGACGTTGTGTTGATTTAGATCGAGACACCTTATTCATTGGCTAAGGTACATGATGCTTGGTTGGTCTCGGTTGAGACATGTCACCTTATATCTTGGGTTGCGACCTACTTGTGGTTTAGTCGAGATAAGTGGGTGTCACACTCATGAAACCATGTTGTGCTTCTGGTCGAGACACTTTGGTTTGGTGTAGGTTGGGATGCCATGTAGGTGTTGTGTTGTGGTCGTGACTCAATTTGGTTGTGGACAAGACACCATGTTGAAGGTGGTTGAGACACCACGATGTTGCTTAGTTGTAACACATGCATGACATGATAAGATGGTACACATACACATGTGTATGAAGGTGATACTTCGTGTTGATGATATAATGCCATTTCAACCCTAGATCAGTTCCAAGAATGTGGGAAGTGACTCAATTAGGGTTTAGTGCTATACTCATGATGTAAACCCTAAACGGATAAGTGTGAGAACCCTAACCCGAACCCTAGGTATGTTATACTTGTTGAACATGCAAGGATGAATACCATGTGATTATACCTCTCTCTCTTCTACTTGTATGGTTCTAACTTGTATGATTAATTGAGTGTCATAGCTTGTGTATGATATGAAGATGGTTAAATGATACTAGATGATAGTAATCAACCTTGATGAGGTGCAGTAGAATTGTAAACATGTGAATGTGTAGACTTAGTTATAATCTATAACACTTAAACCTTGTATTATAGAAATCATTAGTTATGATGGCTATCTTCTAAAGTTGTATGTACACGGTGTGATGGTTATCTTCTAAAGTTGTTTCATAGTTATGCTTGACAAATTGAATTAGGGTTTTGTATGTACACTTGTATGAAGGACCCTTAATTCACCCAATTGGCATAACAAATAATGTGAAACCCTAATCATGTAGTTTTCTCTATATAATAGATCCATCTTCAGCATCAATATGTTTTGTTATAGAACGACCATGCGTAAGCATATTCTCTAGCGATGTACCATGTACCAAGGAAGGCTAATTGTTTTATAGGATCATGGCTTTGACTAAGCTATTGTTTTTATAAGACTACAGCTTCGACTATAAGTTGATGTCTTTGTAGTTTGACTATATGTCACTACGTTGGAGACTCGTGCTGACAAAGTAGTGCTAACTCTTCCATTGATCTTGTATGCAACTGATTTCAATTTTGTAGTGGTTAGTTGGATTTGAGTGGTATGCCTCAAATCCTCAGGACATGTTAATTAAAGATGTAACATAGTCGTGTAGTTGTAACATACCTGAACTAGAACCCTACCCTAGTATTTTTCCCGTTTTGTCTTAGCCAAACAAGGATAAGATAATACATTTAATTAAGCCAATAATGGAACATAAAATGTGTCACCTCAAGTATATAAGGGAATACATAATAATTTTTACTTAATAATGACCCATTTGGATGATAATAAGAAATTAATTGGATAAATAATGAACTAATGGGCCACTAATGGTCCATATGACATATCTCATAAAAAGAAATCCCAAAAGTCAAAATCTAAGTTTAACATCGTGTTCCGTGGGCCTGAATTACCTTGGGAGTCAAGTTTCACGACATTTACATAATAATAATTCATTTAATTCAAATTGGAAAAAGAAGATGTGTGTTTTCCTCAAAATATCAAATAAAATAATAAATGACTCTAAAAGAGGAAAACAATCTTAGATTCGTAATCTACATAATAAATATAGCCTTTGGGTGAATTTTTATCCAATTTGGAGAAAGTTTTCTTAAAAGGTCAAATCAGGAGAGAGAAAGTGTGTAGAACCTTCATAATATTAAATAAATATACAAATAACTCCAAAACGTAAAAATTATGGAGAATGCTTATCCAACACATTAAATATGACTTGAGGGTCAAGTTTCATCAAATTTGGATAATCCTAATGCCATTAATGAGGGACGAAAGAGAAAATGAGATTTGATTTATTTAACCCACTAAAAGTTTCCAAAAGCAAAACTAATTGCATAATTAGAATCTACATGTTTAACTTAACTTATGTGCAAAGTTTGGTTTAATTTGGATAAGAATAAGACCCTTAAAGAGGAAAGAGAAAATATGTGTTAAATATATTTCACTTTGGTCACAATTAATATTTCTTTGATTTCCTATACTTCTCAGATTTATTTGTCACGTGATTTATTTCTTTCCTTTTCACATCATCGGATGACCTAGATTTTAAGTTGCCTATTCACAGATTAGATCAATGGCTCAGAAGCCTCCTCCTTCACCCATTTAATCTGAATCAGACTCGGAGTGCTCCGTACAATGGTGAGGTGTTTTTGTTTTCCCAATCTCCTTCTCCTATCCTCCTCAGGACTTTCTGGCTTTCTTTTTGCATTTCTCACCGCTTCCCGATTCCAGAGATCCCCACTTTGTTTGGGACTCTCTCTCCTAGTCGCTTGGTCAATGAAAAGTTTCCCTATTCACCCCTATTTCCTCATTGAACCCTAACTCCACACCTATAAATAGGGCCTACCCCACGATCCTTGAACACCCAGCAACCTTCTCTAAAAGCCACTTTGGTCTGGTTTGCTCCATGTCTATCTCTTACTACTCCATCTACCTGTTTCAGTGGTGGCGACCTCGATGATGGGTTCTTGGTGCTCAACTGCTACTTCTTTTGGTTGAGTTCGGTTTGTGAAGGTGTGGGCGAGCTTTGTGGGTCCCTAGTTTGCTCAAATTTCAGGTAATGTTGATTTGCCTCTTTCTCTTTGGTTTTACTTTTCTCCGAAATCAGTGGCTCCTGGTTCCTCTCCTCACAGTGTTTCTTGGTTTCGAGCTTCAATTTTTGATGCTTGTTCACCCGCCACTATTGGTTTCACTTTCCTGAGGCTTGTTCTCTCAGTCTAGGTTTTCCAGTTTCCCCAGTGATAGTAGAGAACCTCTCTCGGGCTATGGGCGGTCACTTTCTCTGCCGTTTGTTTCGTTGGGTCCGGTGGTGTCCTAGGACCAAAGTTCCTTTTCACTTCGTGGGTTGATTCTCTCTAGTTTGTGATCTGGAGTTTGAGGATTTGGTCGCAGTATTTAGGTATCAGGTGCTCTTCGTGGGGGGACATGGTTCCTTGTGGTTTTCCTCTCTTGCCCTCTCTCTTTTCTTCTGTCCTTTGAATTTTATCAGGGGGCAATTTGGTCCTTTCACACTGTCACATCCTGTATGTTTGTGCTTTGTTTTTCCTATATAGACAAATGCCCCGCTGACTTGGGCGGCTTGGATTGGCTGGCCCAGACCGCGTAGGCCTATCTCCCTCTCTCTTCTCTTTTGCAAATCAGTTTGCTGACGTGTAATTTCCTAATTGGTCGGTGATTGAAAATTAGTAACTAATTAATGGGTGTTCAGAAAAATATGGAAAAATATTTGTTGGAATTAGGAAAATAAGACCTAACTAATGGTATATGTTTTGATAACTAAATCTAAAGATTAATAACATGTATTTTCAATGGATCTGATTTATGATGAACTAACTTGTAAAAATCATAACTAATTATATATTAGTCAGAAAAATATAATAAAATATGTTTTGAACTCCTAATAATATAAACTAAAATATATAGAATGGTATTCATAACCTAATTCACACATAAATAAAAAGGTGTTTTTAGGGTTTGGTTCATGTGTATGAAATTGACATAAAATTTGAATATGTGTTTAATACGCTCTTTGGTGACCTAGACTTGGATCTAGAAGTGCTTTGGACTTTTGACTTTGGATTTGATATATGTTGTATCCCCTATTCTTCTATGTTGAGCAATTCACCTATCTTATCATTCTTTTGACTGTGGCCTACACATATGTCTATTTTCTTGATATCATGGTTTGTGTGAACTATCTTACTTGTTATGGACTTGGATATTTTATTGATATCTTATCTTGTGCCTTGGTGCATGTTGGCCTCTTATATTGATATGTACCCACTTTTAAGTTGATGTTTATATGTTTGTGTTGTCCATTGTGTGATGGCAACCATGAATAATTCTGACTAAACTATTTACTTGTCTCTATATTTTACATGCTATGTGAATTAGTAGCACTAGAGTAGTGTAAGTTACATTGGTTTTTGGGTGTGTGCCCTACTATTTTTGGGATGGAGGTGGTGGGGCCCCATACTCGAGTTTCAAGTATGTGAATCCTTGGCTCAGTTTTTATATATTAGGAGTTTGATAGTGAGTCATTATCTATCAAGTTTTCAAGGGTGTGAAGCCTTGGCCGCCTTAGTGTTTATATTGTTCTAGGGCTATGTTTATCTCATTTGCATGCAGGTTTGATGATGATTACAGGGTGTGTGCCTCACATTCTATTTATGTGCTTTTATTGCACAATCTTTATCATTTCGTTTATGGAAAGTATCCTCTTTTATCATGTCATGATGATTCTTTTCTTTTATGCCCTTGTGGGTAGTCCTTATCCCTTGTATGGGAAGCATTTTTCATTTCATGTCCTTATTCCTTAAATTGCTCAAAGTTTTCTTTTAGTATACACATACCAGCTTTTGTTGATGTTTTCTTTTCTTCTCTTCTTTTGTGGGGTTTGCTTCCAACCCCAGGTTAGATCAAGGAGAGGTGAACTTTGACATCAACCTTGTAGCTGAGCTTTTGGGAAACTTGAAGAGGTGGTTAGATGACCCTCAGTTTGATATTTGTCTTATATGCTTAGTTTTCCTTCTTGGATACCCATGTGTGGTGTATAGATGTATAATGTTATTAATCTTTATAAATTGTTAGTTAATGATCTTTTCTACTTCTACTCATTGTGTTATGATACATACATGTTGAATGAATTGGTCTTCATCCCTTTGGCAAAAAAATTTATGTGGTGTGTGGTTTAAGGGATGTTGCCTTTTTATTTCTAGTAGGGAGTGGTTCCCCTCTATATTTAGATTTTCTTCTACTACTATATTTTTGGTACTGAGATGCGCACATGTGGAAAGTATTGGTACACATCCCTTTGGTGAAAATTTTATGTGGTGTTTAGTTTATGGGATGTTTCCTTTATTTTTCTAGTAGAGAGGTGGTTTCACTTCTATACAACATGGTATCAGAGCCACTAGCAGTCTATTATCTAACTAATTTAAACTTGTCTCCTTTAGGATGTTTACCTTTATCTTAATTTGCTTACACCTAGTACCTTGCCTTGTGCAAACAAAACGCTAATGGTGGGAGATAACTCAACGGTTGACAACCAGTATGATTACGAGACACCTGAAAACCCTAGGTTTGGTCAGGGGACCTCAGCTTCTGCTGGTTTGGGTGTAGCATCACTCCAGAGTAAGAGTTGGCTATGTATCGACAACTCTTTGCTACTTCCATGGCAGGAAAGATGAAAGACCCGACTGTACCTAAAAAGCCTAAGGAGTTCTCGATCATGGAGTTCATGAAGATGCAACCACCTTCCTTCAAGGGTGAAGGTGAGATAGAGATGGTTGACAAAGTTGATGATTAGGTGTTAGCCATAGAGAGGACTTTTAATGGTATGGCATGTCCTCCAGATCAGAAGGCTAGGTTTGCTTCATATGTTTTATATGGACCTGCAAGAGTTTGGTGGAATGGGATTGCAAGGACTAGAGATATCTCCACCATGTATTGGGTGGAGTTTTTGGCTCTCTTTCGTGGGAAGTACATCTATACTGCTGCTTTGAAGAAAATGGAAGCTGAGTTTTATAGTTTGAAGCAAGGTTCCATGTCAGTGTTTTCTTATGTACAAAAGTTCTTGTTGCTTGAGAGATATGTTTCTGGACTTAGTGAAGGATGTAGAGCTAATATATATCTGCAAGGACTCAACTATAATGTGGGTCGTGCTCTTATCCCACAATTGCCTTTGACCTTTCAGTAGATGGTTGATAAAGCTTTGGTTGTGGAGTCTTACCCATGGTTTCAACCTAGGGAGTTTGATAAGAAAAGGAAGTCCTCAGGTGATGAACATAAAAGGGATAAGTGTGCTAAGTGCAAAGGTTACCATCCTCTAGGAAAGTGTTCTCAGGACAAACCTCATCATAATATACCAGTGGTATGTCATTATTGCAATGAACCTGGACAAATCCGACCTAATTGCCCTAAGCGTCGTAATGGTCAAGCTCCAGTACAACAACAAGCACCTTCTCAGAATCAGGGCAACAATAATGGTAACAACAATAGAGGAAGACATGTGGAAAGAAGAGTTGGAAGAGTTTTTTCCTCGGATGGTGAAAAAGTTAATGATGATGAACAAGAGCAAGTTAACCCATAGTACCTTAGATTAGTCTTTAAAAGTTATGTTTCCTCTTTGCATGTTGCTTATGTAGTTGGATGTAAGAAGTATAGTTGAACCTTTTGTATCTAAAGTTTGGTTTGATACAATAAGATGAACCCTTTTAAGGGGTGGTGGATAAGTTTGCTTATGGATGTTTTGATTTCGAGGATGAATTCCCTTTAAGGGGTTGTGTGTTGTAACATACCTAAACTAGAACCCTAACCTAGTAGTTTTACCCTTTTGTCTTAGCCAAACAAGGATAATCTAATACATGTAATTAAGCCAATAATGGAATATAAATTGTGTCACCTCAAGTATATAAGGGAATACATAATAATTTGTGCTTAATAATGACTCATTTGGTTGAAAATAAGAAATTAATTGGATAAATAATGAACTAATGGGACACTAATGGGCCATATGACATATCTCATAAAAGAAATCCCAAAAGTAAAATCTAAGTTTAAAATCGTGTTCCTTGGGTCCCAATTACCTTGGGAGTCAAGTTTCACCGCATTTACATAATAATAATTCATTTAATTCAAATTGGAAAAAGAAGATGTTTGTTTTCCTCAAAATATCAAATAAAATAATAAATTACTCCAAAAGAGGAAAATGATCTTAGATTAATAATCTACATAATAAATATAGCCTTTGGGTGAATTTTTATCCAATTTGGAGAAAGTTTGCTTAAAAGGTGAAATCAGGAGAGTGAATGTGTGTAGAACTTTCAAAATATTAAATAAATATACAAACAACTCCAAAATGTAAAAATTATGGCAAATTCGTATCCAACACATCAAATATGACTTGAGGGTCAAGTTTCATCAAATTTGGATAGTCCTAATGCCATTAATGGGGGAGGAAAGAGAAAATGAGATTTGGTTTATTTAACCCACTAAAATTTTCCAAAAGGAAAAACTAAGTGCATAATCAGAAATTACATGTTTAACTTAACTTATGTGCAAAGTTTGGTTTAATGTGGATAAGAATAGGACCCTTAAAAGAGGAAAGAGAAAATATGTGCATTAAATATATTTCACTTTGGTCACAATTAATATTTCTTTGATTTCCTATCGTTCTCAGATTGATCTGTCACGTGATTAATTTCTCTCCTTTTCACACCATCAGACGGTCCAGATTTTAAGTTGCCTATTCTCGGATCAGATCAATGGCTCGGAAGACTCCTCCTTCCCAAATTTAATCTGACTTAGACTCGGGGTGCTCTGCACAGTGGTGAGGTGTTTTCATTTTCTGGATCTCCTTCTCCTATCCTCCTCGTGACTTTCTGTCTTTCTTTTCACATTTCTCACCACTTCCTGGTTCCATATATCCCCAATTTGTTTGGGACTCTTCTCCCAATCACTTGATCAGTGAAAATTTCTCTGTTTTCCCCTATTTCCTCTTCTACAAGGTTTCCTCATTGAACCCGAATTCCACACCTATAAATAGGGCCTCCCCCACGATCCTTGAACACCCAACAACCTTCTCCAAAATCCACTTTGATATGGTTTGCTCCACATCTATATCTCCCTACTCCATCTACCTATTTCGGCAGCGGCGACCTCGACGGTGGGTTCCTGGTGCTAAACTGCTACTTCTTTTGGTCGAGTTCGGTTCGTGAAGGTGTGGACGAGCTTCGTGGGTCCCTAGTTTGCTCAAATTTTAGGTAATGTTGATTCACCTCTTTCTCTTTGGTTTTTCTTTTCTCTAAATTCAGTGGTGTCTAGTTTCTCTCCTCACTATGTTTCTTGGTGTCATGCTTCAGTTTTTGATGATTGTTCACCCGCCACTGTTGGTTTCGCTTTCCTGAGGCTTGTTCTCTCAGTCTAGGTTTTCCAGTTTCCCTAGTGATAGTATAGAACCTCTCTCGGGATGTGTACGACCATTTTCTCCATCGTTTGTTTCATTGGGTCCGGTGGTGTCCTAGGAACAAAGTTCTTTTTCACTTCGTGGCTTGATTCTCTCTAGTTTGTGATCTGGAGTTTGAAGATTTGGTCATAGTATTTAGGTATCAAGTGCTCTTCATGGGGAGACATGGTTCCTTGTGGTTTTCCTCTCTTGCCCTCTCTCTTTTCTTCTGTCCTTTGAACTTCACCTAGGGGCAATTTGGTCCTTTCACACGGTCGCATCATGTATGTTTGTGCTTTGTTTTTCCTAGCTAGATGAGTTCCCCGCTGACTGGGGCGGTTTGGATTGGCTGGCCCAATCTGCGTAGGCCTCTCTCCCTCTCTCTTCTCTTTTACAAATCGGTTTGCTGACATGTAATTTCCTAATTGGCCGGTGATTGAAAATTAGTAACTAATTAATGGGTGTTCAGAAAGTATATATAACACTATTCATAACCTAATTCACACATAAATAAAAAGGTGTTTTTAGGGTTTGGTTCATGTGTATGAAATTGACATAAAATTTGAATATGTGTTTAATAGGCTCTTTGGTGACCTAGACTTGGATCTAGAAGTGCTTTGGATTTGAGATATGGTGTATCCCCTATTCTTCTATATCAATTTGAGATATGTTGGATTTGACCTAGACAAATACTTTCCAAGTATCATGTCCAATATCGGTTTGAGCTTTTGGCCGTATGCCATAGTGGTACAAATATGTTATGTTTACATGAGCATATTTTTACATCTAACAAGTGTTGGCTATATAGATAGTGAACAATGTGGTTTAATACTTTTGATATGAATGAAATACAAGTTGCAATAGTTTATGACTTCAGTTGTGATTTCTTCAATTGGAAATATTGTTATGAGATCGGTTTTAATTTACTCTATTTGTGGTAATATTGTCATTAGTGATAGTTTTTTGCTTTGTTTTGAGTAATCTCTCTTTGTGTGACAAAGGGTGTCACATTTAGTGGTATCAGAGCTATAGGTTCGCTGAGTCTATAGGGACACTAGGACTAGGACTAGGATGATGTCTAAGTTGAAAACATGATATCATATATGGTGCATACTACCTCTCCTCAATACTTGAGTGCCCTAGCCATGTATTCAAATGTTTCAGGAAAGGTGAGTATGGAAGTCTTAGGTTGATAAGCTTTTGATTACTCTGATCAAGTAATCGTTAGAAACAATCTAAGGAGCATAAGAAATCAAGAATCATGGTGTTAATACCTCCATCGTACCTAAGGAAGATGAGAACTACATCATAATATACATAAACATTAAATGTTTGGTGATTAAAAGAGAGAGATATGACACCATGAAACTTAAACCTGAGCACAAGTAAGCTATGAGAGGTTCTTGAAGTTGTAATCTCAAGAAATTTCTAAAGCAAGAGAGAGATAGATCTGTGCTAATGAGGTAAGTCAAGGTATAAAATCCATGTATAATGGGGAGAACTACTGAAATAAGTATGAAGGGAGGAGATAAATAAGAATAAGTAAAGAATGAGTAAAGTGGAACCTAAGTTAATCTCAGACCAACATGTGTACATAAGAAAGTATAAGGTGTAGCCATATGAAGTGTGAAATAAAATGAAGGAGATAATCCCTACTCAATAAAGAACATGTGAAAAATAGTGATATATCTCTTGATGAGAAGTTGTAAAACATGGTAACACCTTGGAATATACATGAAGATAATGAACAAATAATAAACAAAGAGTAATGATATGTTTTCATCTTTATAATTCCTTTGCTAATAGTAAAGAAACCAAGATGAAATAGGTTAAAATGACACACGAGAAGCCGTAGACCTGCATAATACTAAAAGAGAGTTGGGTAACCCCTTCCCCTTGTTAGCAATCCCTGGGCACTACTATGGTATTTAAGGGGAGTGTTTTCCCTATTGTGTACTTTTTTTCTTGGGATGTGACGTTCAAGTGAGTATTATATCACTTGATGTGCATGGTTTTGATGTAACTTTGTGATGGATGCTTTGAAAAGTATGAGTTGGGCTTGTACTTTAGTTTCAAGATGGTGACATCTACGAATGATGAAGTTTTGTGGATCTTCCAAAATGATAGGAAGATTCTTCTGATATGTTTGGTATCGATAGAGACTACTGAAAAGTTGATTTGATAGTAATGTGATGTGTTTTGGCATATGTGATGGATACCAAGGTGAGGAATCTTAGTATATAAGATATGTTAGTTGTAAGTAAGATCAAGGAAATGTTTCCTAATGAGACAATAAGTGTTTTGCTTCCTAGACAGATTGACTTTGAGATCAATCTGGTTACTGGAACCCAACCTATAGTACAAACATTATATGTTAGGAGTTTATGCACCATATAGAATGATGTTGGCAAAGAGGCAAGTGTTTAATAGACAGTTGCAAGATCTGCTTGGGAAAAGATTTATATAATATTCTGCAAAACATCAAGGAATGGTTTGGGTTATAGATACCTTGAGTAGAAAAACATTCTTTTCACCATTTTCTAACCAGGAATAATTGTATTCTTTAGTGTACCTTAAAGATGACATGAACCAATGGTGAGTTTAAGCTCAACATCTGAGGGTGTTCAATGATGGTAGTATTGTCCCCATCAGCCAATGATAACATGATGCTTCAAAACCTGGTGGTTCAGATTACCACGCGATGGTCTGACTAGGTATCATGAGTTGCTGTAATTACTCCCTAAACCAATGGTTCCTTTGGTTATATCATCCAAGGGTTAAACCTACATACCAACTGTTGGTTTTGAAATGTTAAACCCAATCCAATAGTTGTGAATGAATGCTATAACATTCAATGGTTTATAATGAAGCTGATAGTATAAATATTTGGTTCTAATAATAAGAATACAATGATCAATACCCTTAAACTTGTAGTCTTACCTTTGCCCTCAGATAGATATGTTAAACCCCCAGGTTTGTGAATCTTATATGGTAATGTTACAAGTTGAGAAGGTAACTTACAATTTAAGGTGTAATCTGAGTTGTACAAGGTACGAACAATGTTTCTATGTTGAGGGTGCGTCCTATGTGAAAAATCATGTGTTAATATTGGACAAAGGACATCATACTGGTTAAAGTTTAATGGCATCACTATGTCATAGAGGAGGTCATGTGAGAGTTTTAGGACATGATTCTTAGAAAGTATCTGTCTCTTCTTGTGTGGGATTTTGGGTATGAAATCCTTGTTAGGGGTTTATGGATCTAAGGCCCCTGACCTAGTTTAATGTTAAACTATACTTACTTTGCTTCATAATATGCTTAGAACTATAATTTAATCCTTTGAGTGTTTTCTTATCACGTGACACACTTATGTTTAAATTTTGGTCATGTTTAAATGATGTTTGATCCATGTTTGCTTGTTTTGGACCAAAATGCAATTTACCCAAGTTGAGGGGTTATCTTGCAATTTGTTACATTCTGAGTGTTCCCTTAGTTCTTTAGCATCATAGGAGAGAGAATTATTCTATGGGGCACCTTGTTAGACCTTGGTTGATAAGGTGGCATCATGTGGTGATGATAGGATTTTTAGGGTTTTGTTGGGGATTGACCTTGCCTAAGTGTAGAGACCTTGTGTCTCGACCTTGTGGTGTTTCTCGACTGAGAAACCCTCTATTGGTGTTTTTGTCTCGATCTATATGGTATTGGATGTGTTTGGGGTCGAGAAAAGTTGTCCTTTTATAATATTTCTCAACCTAGTATGTTGATGATCCTTTTGTCTCGACCAAGACAAGTACCTTAATCTGGTTTCGACTCCCTTGGATTGTCTCGACCAAAACCAATGGGCTTTGGATCTGAGGTCGAGACACCACATTGGCTGTATCACCATCTCATGAATGCATACCTAAAGTGTTTTCATGTTGGTTTCCTTTGAAGACAAGTGTCCCTTTGATGTTCTATTATGTTGACACCTCACATATGCCCTACTTTCCTCCTCCTTTGGGTATATAACCCCTTTCCTTCACTTGTGAGTAACTTTTTCGGCCCCATTATCTTCCTTATCTCTTGTGGCCGACCTTGGAGCTTGTGGGGCAAAGGAGGTCTGACCTTGAAGCCATGGTGGCCAATCAACCTTGCTTGAGGAAGGATTTGTGCTAGATTAACTCTTGTCATGGTGATTCTTCATGATTCTTCTCTTGGTAAGTGGATGTAACCATTTTATCACATTTTCTCCATGAAACACCACATTCTTCTTCCTCTTCTTTGGGTCGTAGACTAGGGTTCTACCCTGGTGGTCATTTTTGAGAAGAACTCCTCTTCACAAAGTACCATAGACTATGGTTCTACCATGGTGGTAACTAGTGAGAGGATGTTTTTCTTTTCTTTCCTCTCTTCTTCCTTTGGTTTGGCCTAGGGTTTCTTTCCCTTTTTCCTGATATATTTCATAATCATGGTACTCCTCTTTTATGAGGTGATTTTTTGGGAGAAATGCTAATCAAGTTGGGGCTTCTTTTCCTCTCTCATGGAGCTTTCAGTATTGGAGCTTGGATGACCACGAAAGGCGGATTATATAACTTTTGCCTTTCCTATTTTGGCACATAATCTAGCTCTTCTTTTGCTATTTCTATCCATGAAATGTTCTCTTAACATGCGAAAAAGTGTTACCATGATTTAGGGTTTGATCAGTGATGATAGATCAATGAAATTTTCTTTTAATTAAAAAAACCCTAATTTCTCTTATACCAGATTTTGAGATAAATAATAGATGGATAGATTTCTAGCCTAAATTTATGATTTCCATCTGTATGAATGGAAATTTAGATACCTTAGTGTAAAATAGGTTTTGGTACTATTTGATAGGTGTTAAACATGAGTAATCACCCTCTTAATGTGGCTCTAAAATGTAAATTTCTATCATGCTCAAAAGATGTTGATGATCATCTTTGTATGACGATATTTCCTTTATTTGTGAAGAGTTTTCCTTGGTGATAATCTACTATTTTGTTCATGGTTCATTACTAATTTGAGGGTAGAGACTTGTTCTTGTGGTAGTTTGATCTTGGTGGTCATAAAACCTTTTTTAGATTTTAGTCGAAACATATGTTTTATGTTGGAGGTCAACAACCGTACTTTGTTAAATAGGGGGATAGAGGTGATGACCATGCAAGTAATACATTACTTAGTTTTCTTAACCTGATGGTTAAGATGGTAAATGAGGTCTTTATGATTTTAGGGTTATAACTTTGTAGCATTCTCATGTAGGTTGCTCTCATTCTAAACCCTAAATCTATTTTCTCGATTGCTAAAGTGTTCTAGAGAAGATGACCTTAAATACAACATAATCTTAGTTTAATTATCACGTGCTAAGTCTCAGTCATCATTTTTTCATAGAGTTATGGATGATTTCTCATATATGTTGATGTTAAACCCTCTCTCTCTCTACTAAGTGGTTTGAGTTGATAACCTTCATGGTGTCTTGTTCAAGGGTTTGAATGACTTTGATACCTAAGTTCTGAACATAGTGAATCTTGGTATTCTTGCTATTAGTTGTGGTTTCATTCAACACTTATTTACCCTTGGAGTTGAGGCTGAGATGCCCATATATGCTTGGGGTTGAGAGATGCTTGAGTTGGTCTTGGATGACATGTTATGATTATGGTTGTAATGCCCCGGTGTGATGACTGAATGCAACACCTTGTTAAGATGGGTGGCGCAATGCCATGTCCCCAGTCATGATTTTGTTATGTGTTGTGTCATGATGTTGCACTACTTTGGGTCACAACTTTGTGTTACTTTAGATCGAGACACCTTATTTATAGGTTTAAGGACATGTTGCTTGCTTGGTCTCGGTTGAGACATGACACCTTGTATCTTGGGTTGTGACCTAGTTGTGGTTTATTAAAGACAAGTGGGTGTCATGTTCATGACACCATGTTGTGCTTCTGGTCGAGATGCTTCATTTTTGTGTAGGTCATGATGCCATGTAGGTGTTGTTTTGTAGTCATGACTCACTTTGGTTGAGGACGAGACATAATGTTGAAGGTGGTCGAGACATCACAATGTTGCTTGGTTGTAACACATGCAAGACATGATGAGATGGTACATATACACATGTATATGAAGATTTCTTAGCAGTATCATCAGTAATGGTAATTGGTGTTTACCTGTGAAAAGAAGCTTTGGTTATTTCAAAATATTTTTGTCTGAGTCTAATAACCAGCTTCACTCTAAAGATGGTATCTCTATTAAGGGCAAATCTTCTCTTAATTTGAAGGATGCTTGGGATATTATTAGACATGTTAATCCTGTCCCATGTTGGACCAGGTGGTTGTGGAAGTTCAATCATCTGAGAAACCTTATTTTTACTGCCTATAAGTTGTTTCTGGGGAAAATCCCTACTATGGATTACTTACAAAGTTGTGGTTTACATCTTGTCTCTAGATGCACTCTCTGTGAAAGAGAGACTGAATCTAGTAGCCATTTGTTCTTTGAATGCTCATTTGCTAGTAATCTTTGGAGGAGAGATAAGGATTGTCTCTGTATCGGGATGATACCCAAGAAACCTGAAGATTGTATTCTGAACATGCTGAAGAAATAACAGCTCTATTGCTTGGTTGTTATCCATGCTATTTGGCTGGAGAGGAACAATAAGATTTTTAGAGATAGGAATACAAATATCAATAGATGTTGTGGATATATTACTGATATTGTCTCTTTGTATAGTTAATTTTGTTCTTTCTCCATAGTGGATGTATAGGTTTATGCCTCCTGTATATTCAAATTGTGGACTCCACTCTTTACTCAATAAAATGGGAAGGGCTTACTGAGCAAAAAAAACATGTATATGAAGGTGATACTTAGTGTTGATGATATAATGACGTGTCAACCCTTTCCAAGTGTCAGAAGTAACTCAATTAGGGTTTAGTGATTTAATCATGATGTAAACCCTAAATGACTAAGTGTGAGAACCCTAACCCTAACCCTAGGGTAAGTTATACTTGTTGAGCATACAAGGATGAATAGCATGTAATTATACTTCTCTTTATTCTACTTGTATGGTTCTAACTTGTAGGATTAATTGATTGGCATATCTTGTGTATGCTATGAAGATGGTTAAATGATACTAGATGATGGCCATGAGCCTTGATGAGGTGCATTAGAATTGTAAACATGTGAATGTGCACACTTAGTTATAATCTACAATGCTTAACCCTAATACATTCCAAATTTGTGGGAGGTAATGTAACTAGATATTGGTAAATAAATGATATTGTAGAACACTATGAGGTTAAGCATGGAATCCTAACCCTAAATTGAGGGGACATATGATGTATTGCTTACATTGCTTAAAGTGTTTAATATGATGAAATAAAAATGAGTATTCTCTCTCTATTTGGATAATGTTGATTTTGGTGAGATGATTATCATAGCTAATGATTGCTATGGTGTATATGTGATGTGATACAGGTGAAGCTTATATGCCCGATGAGGCATGATGTGATCGTTATCATATCTAAGGATTTCTATAATACATGTGATGCTTATATGACTAATAAGGTAAGATGAGACAATAGTGAGTTACATGAATAATGTGAATGGTCTTATGACCTAGTAAAGGCTTAATGCCTAGTGTGAGGTTATATCCTCCAATGGTTTGATAAGGGATTTATATCCCTAGTGATGTGGTGATAGTGATTAACTTGATATGGCAGTGTTAACAAGTGGTCATGTTGATGGCCTTGTTTATGACAGTGAGACAGTGTTATTTTGAGATGATGTGACAAGTTCACACTTTATACATTTTATATCTTCTAAAGTTGTGTCATAGTTATGCTTGCCAAATTATATTAGGGTTTTGTATGTCCACTTTTACAATGGATCCTTAATTCACCCAATTGGAATAACTCATAAAGTTAAACCCTAATCATGTAGTTTGCCATGTACCATAGATCCATCTTCAATGTTAGTATCTAACTGAATGGTGAAACGAGTAACTCCTACGGGATACTCAGAGCACATATTGTTGAATATGTGGGGTACCAGTGGAGGTAACTCCATGTATCCTTAAATTGTTATAATAGTGATATAATGTTTTATTATAGAAAGGCCATGTGTGAGCCTTTCTCTAGTGTTGTGGCATGCACCAATGCAGGCTAGTTGTTTTATAGGACCATAGCTTTGACTATGAGTGGATATCTTTACAAGACTATAGCTTCGACTATAAGTTGTTGTCTTTGTAGTTTTACTATATGTCACTATGTTTCAGACTCGTACTGACTAAGTAGTGGTGGTGACAATCATGGAGTCCGGCTGTTCTATTGATGTTGTACGGTACTGATTTTTACTTCATAATGGTCAGTTGTATTTGAGTGGTACACATGAAATCCTCATGGCATATTAAATAAAAAATGTAACATAGACATTTAGTGTTATTGCTTAAGGTCATATATGAATACCATCAGATGACCGCTTGCTATGTTTATTTATACTATTTGTTTTATAATAGCTATACATGTTCTTCATATTCCTTCTTAAAGTATACGATGATCTATTTTTATTTGTAGATACTTGAACTTCTTAAATAGTAATGATTGCCTTGCTTATATGTTTAGATGAACTATTTATCTATTAATAGTATAAATTGTCATTTAGCTTGTCTGTGCTTCTAATATATTTTGGTAGAGATTTATATCACTTGCTGGGACGTTTGGTCTCACCCCATGGATTCCACAACCTTTTAGGTGGATGGGCAGGATCAGACAGAGATTGTGAAGTTGAGACTAGGAATAAAAGGTGTTGTGGTTGTTGGATCATGGATAAGATGTTAGTGTCTAGTAATAAAGTCCTATGTGTCGTACCTGTACACTCAGGTCCTTGGGGATGTTTTGTGAATATTGTACATCGATTTGAGTTTTTAGCTGTATGTCATAGTGGTGAGTAAAAACACTAGTATTCTAAAAGGTACATCAGTGAATATTGTACATCAATTGAGACTAATATTGTCATTAATGATAATTCTTTGCTTTGGTTTCAGTATTCACTACTACAAGACAGGTCTTTGGCGTTAGTTTTATATGCCCTTTTAGCAACGGTTCTCAAGCGACGCCTATGTGGGCGTCGCTAAAGGTCGAACTCTTTGGCGTCAATTTTATAACTGACGCCAAAAGGCTTCGCACCACCGAAAATGCGCCAGTAGGGCACCGATAGGCGTCAGTTATGTATAGTAAGTCGACACCAAAAGGGTTTGTGCCACAACAAGGGTGCCATCTAGGACACTTTCTGCATCGGTTTGCAACTAACAAACTAACGCCATATTTCCAGATGCCACGGCCGTGCTTCCCTGCACGGCCATGTTTAGTACTATAGGCATCAGTTTTGTACTAATAACTGACGCTTTTTCTGCCACGGCCGTGCTTTCCTGCACGGTCAGGTTGTTTGTCACATTAGGCGGCAGTTTTTATCCAATAATCGACACTGTAAGCCTTTAATGATGGTGTTATATAAATAACCGACGCCTATGTTTTAATTTTTTTTCTTATCAGTTTGCATGCCTGCTGTGGCTGGTCAGCAAGATGAGAACCTGCAGTTCAGTTTTCTGAACTGCAGGTTTACAACATCCATTGATATCACAAACCTACAAAATCAACAAATATACTTTTCACACAAGTAGATACATTCAGACATCAATTCAATTCTCACATTCACACATGTAGAAACATTCAAATACATGTAGAAACATTCAGACATGTAGAAACATTCAGACAGGTATAAACATTCATAAATATTCATTTACAAAATATCATTCAACATCGCTATCAGCATCCAAATTATATTTTACAGTCCCCACTGTTTGTATGGCTCTTGCTCATTCTTCTCTTACTTCATTTAATACTTCCATCGTATATGGAGCATGTACATATTTTAAGTGTTTACCTATAGTGTGGTCAGTTTTAAACACCTGCAAAGATAATGATGTATATATATAAGTAATAATATAAAAATAAGATTTATATATTTCATACTAACTAATGAGACTATATATAATACCTCATGTATGGTATCGATGTCCAATGCGGCATATTAGATAATCATCTGCATAAATCGCATCACATAGTATGCGCATGCCCAGTTGTTGTCTTGTGTAGCGCACTATAAATTAAAACATACAAAATATTAAAAAATACAACTAAGCACAGTTCACATAAATAATATATACATTAGAGTCGGGAACTTACTTTCACGTTCTCCCAAATTATTGGCTGGTTCTTTTTCCTGGGGACCTTTCCTCCAGCCTTTTTGAATGCATCTAAACCCCTACATGTTAATGTAACATAGTAAATTGCATAATTAAATAGTAATGTAATAACATATGTTAACGGATATAAAAATGAAATATTTCTCGCCAGAATAATGGCATTCTCATTACGTGTCCAATTTTAGTATTCAATGTACTCCCCACAGGATCTAGATAATAAACAATGAACATCCTGGGGAGAATAACTAGTAACTCCCAATGCCTACCGCTAGAGGTAAAAAAGTTAAAAATTAATAACTCAAAATCCACAATAAAAATGTAATTTTCTTAAGTCCAAATTATAAGTAAAGTAAACTTACTTGACATTGAATGGAGCTATTATTATAGTCTTCTTTTGCTGATTGAAAATTGTAAAAGCATCTATATAGTATTGTTGAACACTATCAGGGTCTTTAGCTACCATACTAATCAATGATGGAATCAAAAATCCCACATGGTCAAATGCAAATTGTTTACATTGATTTTTGACTAAGTAGCTGCAAAACATGTATTACGTATGCATTAATATATAAGAAACAAGATCACTAGATCTTACACAAGGTATATTGATGTATAAATAAGATCTCACCTTATCCATATCTCTATCATTGATGTATTTAGCCAATCATATATAAACAACTCAATAATATCTTGTATAAATAAAGAGCTTTCGTATGATTGACCTGCATAATTCACTTCTAAAGAAACAATTATAGGGCAATGTATATTATGTGCATGTAGCCAACATGTCATTCCCCTACAAGCAGGACCTAACGGGTATTTTAGGTCAGTTGGAACCCAACTTGGTAATGCAGGAAGTGGAGATGGAGGCCTAGATGCTCCGAGTGTCTTCTTTTTAACCTGTATATATAATTTCAGATCAATTGACCTCATATATACACATTAACAATCTAAAGTAATGTAAATTTATCTTATAATTTTAGTAGTGTAGACGACATTTGCTTTAGGCCACAATATCACCCTGCCTTCTGCCTCACCAAGTGTATCAATATCCTGGTGGGCATATGTCAATGTAGCTTCCATCCAATTAGGGAATACACGTATCGGGCTCACACGAACGTAGCCCTTTGGCATTGGGGTCCTGTGAAACGTTGCCCCAGGAAGGGATGGGTAAGCATGTGCCTCTACAACAACATAGTCTTGAATTCTTAAGTGGCATGGCTTCAACGCCTACAAATTTACGTAAAGAATGTTATACATATATAAATATCATCTTGAAAACATATCATCTTGAAAAGACTAGCTACAATGTACAACAGACGTGTTAGGCGGTGGGTCTATAGGATTACTCACAGTCTGTGCATCAGGAGAAGAGTGGGTCGCCACATGCTGATTGGATGCCTGAGATGCCTGCCACTGCTGCATTATATCATCGACTTTCTTAGAAAGTAGATCCTCGACTCTTTTATTCTCCTATACATGGATAAAAGAAACATTAGCCTTTTATTATTGAATTCCCTTTTGCAGTAACATTCTAAAAAAAGAATAAGTTACCTCTTCTTGTGAAAGTCCCACTCTGGGTTTGTGCTGGGATGGCCCAAAGAATGCTTTGATGCCCACACCAGCGCCTGCACCCCTAACACGTATAGGATGCTATGGGTTGCCCAGAGCAATTGTTAATTCATCCCTTGTGCCCTGAGGGATGAACGTGCCTTGTCTCCTCTGCTCGTGCAGCTCCCGCTAATCACCATCAATAGAAATTGGTAAGTTAACACGACAAATAATCAATATTCAAATGATTTCTCTAAGAGTTGTATTTTACTATTTTCGCAGCTGTCTCAATAGTTACGGGCTTCTTTATTTCACCCTTCTTGTTTTGCCTCCCAGCTATCCAGACATCATGGTGAGGCATGGGTGTGGCAGATGTAGTAGAGGACTCCTGAGTAGCAGCAGACTCCGCCTATAGTCTTTGGCGAATGCTTTCATATCCCTTTGGACCCATAGTGTGGTCATGCACATTTAGTGCACGCCTTGCTTTTTGCACCTCACTGAGGGCCTAGTTAGTATGCACATTAATGATTTGGTTAGTAACACTAAATGTTGATCTTGAATAGGTGAATACAACATATATTAATACATTCAGTGCACGCCTTGCTTTTTGCGCCTCACTTAATACCTTGAATTCTTCATATTTTCTTGAAGCAACAAACATGTCCCAATCTTCTTTGTCCAAGAAGTTCCACTGTTCAAGTGCTGACTTCTTCTTCTTATCACCATCTTTTATGTATTCTCTGTTGAGATTTGTCCTATAGTTCCTTAGCATCTTTCCAGTGTGTTGCATCATGCTTTTACGATGCATCTTCTCATCCAATGCAAATAGATTCTATAAAATAGAATTGCTATTAACTAGTATCCAAAAATAGAATTGCAAATAATAGAATTTGTAATCTAAAAAATAGAATTGCAAATAATAATAACTCACGCATAAATCCTTCCATATCATGTCTTTCTTCTCCTGAGGAACTTTATGCCAATTATCATACTTAACACCACAATGGCTTCAAGTGACAACCCCAAGATAGTTTACAAAATTATTGCGGTTCACGCCAATTGCATTTCCTCCATTATCAAACTCCACAGCCAATCTGGATCCACTGCCACTTAGCTCTATTAACTTCTTCAACATAGTGATGCCCCTTTTCTTATTATGTTTTTGGTGATGCGCATCAAGTTCCTCCAGTGCTCCAGTGGGTACATCAACCAAAAAATTTGACAAAAAGAAACACACTGAATTAGCCCAATATAGAAATATAGGATATATGACATAACTAGAAGATAATGAATTTTATAGAAATACAAGATATGTTTTTAGAACTTACATTGGTATCCTCGCCATGCTCATCATGGACAACATGCTCATCATGGACTTCATGCTCATCATGGACATCATGCTCATCATGGTCAGCCATCTGAAAATGTCATTAAAAAGACAAACATTTAGCATTTGTATTAACTAGAAGATAATGAAACATCAAATCTGAAAATGATATTGATATTAAAAAAGAAAACATTTAGTTTCAATAAAAAAATATAAACATGCATGCCTCTAAAATTGTGATCTTTTATCAATTAACAATCCTTCATTGTGATCTCCACGCACATATAAGTCATCATTAGCTTCAATATTTAGTGGAGTTGGCAACCCAATAGAGAATGGACTGGAGTCATCATACTTATCTTAGTACTCTTCTTCATCTATAGGATCTTCAATAAACTATCTTTTACCATGAAGAACAACCGACCATTTATCATTTGCAGGATCATCGATATAGAATACTTGTTTCACCTGTTATGCCAATATAAATGGTTCACCCTTCTCGCCAATCTTTTCAAAGTTCACTAAAGTGAAACCCAATTCATCCACTATAACACCTTTGGTGTTATCAACCCAATTACATTTAAAGAGCGGAATTCTGAAATCTATGTAGTCAAACTCCCATATGTCTTCAAAGACACCGTAATATGACATTTTAGCTTCACGTGGACTCTTATCCTTTGCACTTCCAAAATACATAGTCGACACTTGAAGAGTGACCCCACTGTTTTGGACGACACTCTTATCATCTTGGTGCTTTGTGTAATATGTCAACCCATTAATGTCAAACCTTTCATAAGACATAACATTCGGTTTTGGTTTAAAGGCGAGGCATTTGATAGTTTTTGTAATATCATTTGGTGTTTGAGATAGTTGATGTAAGACTTTATCTTCAAACTACTTAGTAAAAGTCTTGTTATGCTCTCTATCAAGCCACATTGAACTTGCTCGAGGATGTTGTCTCTTGATGAAATTGGTATGTTCCTTGATATAAGCACTCACTTCGTCCATGTTGTGTAAAATATACAAGTGAGCTTGTTCCAACTACTCACGGCTGATTACTTTCACCCATGATCCCAAAATTCCTTTGCCCTCCTCAATATTCTTGTCATTAACAGGAGTGTTATTACCAGTCAGAAAGTCATTGCAAAAATCCATAAGCTCTCTCACCACATAACATTCAATAATACTCCCTTCAGACCGATAACGGTTTCGAACATCACCTTTAAAAATGTTCATGTATCGTTCAAAGGGATACATCCAATGCAAGAAAACTGGTCCCAACATTTTCACTTCCCTAGTCAAGTGGACAACAAGATGTACCATGATATCAAAGAACGAAGGAGGGAAATACATCTCAAGATGACATAGGGTAACAACCACTTCTCTTTGAAAATTATCGAGAGTATCAGGGTCAATAACTTTGCTGCATAGACTATTGAAAAAGAAACAAAGTCTGGTGATTGCAAACCTTACATGTTTCAGTAATATAGATCAAATTGACACGGGCAATATTTGTTGCATTAGAGTGTGACAATCATGAGATTTAAGACCTATCAACTTCAGATCTTTCATTGATACCAATCTACAGATGTTGGATGAGTAACCCTGTGGCACCTTAACATTTGCCAAGCATTCACAAAAAGCTTTCTTCTCCTTTCTAGACAATGTGTAACAAGCGGGAGGTAAGTATGATCTTTTATTACCCATTTCACATAATTCTATTAATTATGACCTTATTCCCATTTCACGTAGGTCCAATCTGGATTTTATCCCATCTTTAGTCTTACCTGGTATATTTAATAGAGTACCAACGACGCTATCACAGACATTTTTCTCAACGTGCATTACATCGATACAATGCCTGACTGTCACAGAACTCCAATAAGGAAGATCCCAAAATATTGACTTCTTCTTGAATGAAGAATTGTCACTCCGTGTAGCCATACTACATTGTGATTTCTTACCAAATTCATTGACAATGTCTTTTACTCTTTCATAAACAACATTCCATGGTATAGGTTTAGGTGCACTCCGTTCATCATTCCATCCATTGAATGCTTTGTGCTTCCTACGATACGGATGGAATTTTGAAAGAAACCTTCAATGACCAAGATATACAGTCTTGCCGCCATGTTTTAGTCTTATTAAATCAATGTTTTCTTTACATATAGGACACGCTTTAGCTCCTTTGACACTATATCCAGACAAATTCTCATATGATGTAAAGTCATTAATAGTGCAAAACAACATAGCGTGCAAACAAAATGTCTCTCTTACTGAAGCATCATAGGTCATCACACCTTCAGCCCAAAGTTTCTTTAAGTCATCAATCAGAGGTTCAAGATAAACATCGATATCATTTCTGGGTTGTTTAGGGCCCGATATCAACAACGACAGCATAACGTACTTATTTTTCATACACAACTAGGGAGGAAGATTGTATATAACAAGCATGACTGGCCAAGTTCTATGTTGGCTGCTCAATGTCCTGTACAGATTCATCCCATCTGTACAAAGCCCAAGTCTTAGATTCATATCTTCTTCACCATATTTGGGGTACAATAGATCAATCTTCTTCCACTGTGGGGAATCAGACGCATGTCGTAGGATCCCATCATTATTTTTCTTAACATCTGCATGCCACCTCAAATTCTCTGCATCTTTCAGATGTGCAAACAAGCGTTGAAACCATGATATTATAGGTAGATACCACATCACCTTGGCAAGAGAACCAATTTTGGACTCCCCCGAAGTCGTCAATTTATACTGTGACGCACCACATTTTGGACAATCTTTCAAATCCACATAGTCCTTTTGAAATAATACATAATCATTCGAGCATCCATGTATCTTCTTAGCCTCCATTCCCATTGGGCACAACAATTTCTTTACCCGGTATGTTGAGATTGGCAGCTCGTTTCCTTCAAGAAGCATTTCTTTCAACAAAGTCAACAATGAAGTGAAGCTTTTGTCGCTCCATCTATTGTTAGCTTTCAACTTATACAATCTCAACACATCGCTAAGCTTTGTAAACTTAGCACAGCCTGTGTATAACAGTATCTCAGTATCATGCACAATGTTTCTAAAGATAGGAGGTGGATCGGTGTGCTCTACCCTACAACTATCCAGCATCGCATCAATGATGTCTACTGGAACTGGTTCGTTCACATCTACGTCAAAGGATGCAATTTCTTCTTCCACCCAAGCACTGCTATCGACATCCACTGGTTTCAAGTTTGAAATCTCTCCATGCCAGTGTCATTCTGTATAGCCTTGTACAATCCCGTTGCACATGACATGACTTTTGATTTCGTCACCAGTGCTGACTTTCAAATTGTTACCGCAATGCCTACATGGACAGTAGAACCTATCTCCAGGTTCTTTCCTATCTTCCTCGGAAAATCTAATAAACTGATCAAGACCAGATATAAACTTTGGGGTGCAGTGATTGCGAATGGACATCCATGATCTATCCATTCTATGATCAAAGAGAAAACAAGTATATATTAGGACAAGATTAGGGTCTACGATTAAAAAATACATGTGATGTCATTCTGATATATAATAAATGTATACCACCTATCGGTGCCCTTCTGGGGACTATCCAAGATTTACTCCTAATGAGTAAATAATGGACGGGTTTCTAGGCCAAGAAACACATGTGATGTCATTCTGATATATAATAAATGTGTACCGCCTATCAGTGCCCTACTGGCACATTTTTGGTGGCGTGAAGACTTTTGGCGTCAGTTATAAAACCAACGCTGAAGAGTTCGACCTTTAGCGGAACCCACATAGGCGTCGCTTGAGAACCGTCGCTAAAAGGTCATAAACAACCGACGCCAAAGACATGTTCTGTAGTAGTGAAATTCAGGGTTTCTAGGCCAACAAACACATGTGATGTCATTCTGATATATAATTAATGTGTACCACCTATCCCATCCTTGAACACCTAATCTCACTAGTAAGTGTATAATGTGTATTGGGTTTTCAAGAAAATGCAGCATTTCCCCGCTGTTCTCTAAGTACATATGTACTTACCGAACAAACGGGGAAATGCTACCGAAATTTTCTCAAAAACTTAATACACATTATACACTTACATCCTAAGTGAAATTAGGTGTTCAAGAACAGTCCCAAACTGAGGACTATCCAAGATTTACTTCTAATGAGTAAATCTTGGACGGGTTTCTAGGCCAACAAATACAATAATAGATATGTACATGTTAGGGTTTCATCACAATTGATGTTAGGGTTTCATTAATGTTAGGCTTTAATCAAATCAAATTAGGATGCTAGAATGGACAAGTTTAAATCTTATTTCAACATGCATCAAAATTTATTGAATTAGGTCAAACATTAGGATTAGAAACACAAATGTATGCAAGCAAAAGATTTGTTCGTATCCTAGGATTTACATAAAGCATTACATAAAGATTTTTTTCATATCCTTACCAACAGCAAGCACGGACGTGGTAGGCCAACACAACCACGGCCGTTCTTGTTGTTGGTAAGGAGCTACGGAGAAGGAAGCAAAGAGGCTAGGGCTACCTAGAGCTAGCATGGAGAAGAGCGGCGGTGACCGACGACAGCAGTGGTGGTGAGCAGGCGAAGACCAGAGCAGAGCGGCGAGAAGCAGTGGCACCAGGAGAAGAGAAGAGCAGACCGGTGAGCAGCAGTGGCGGCAAGTGGCGGCGGCAGTAGGAGAAAGAGGACGCGGTAGTGGCGGCGAGTAGAGCCACACCAGTAGCAGCGGCGGCGAGCAACAGCGGGGGTCGTCGAGCAATTTTGGGCAAGCGGAAAACACAATAGAAAACTATCGTGATGAAACAGGAAGGAAGGGGAAGAGTCGGGTGATACGGGTCTATTAAGTTTGTCAATGTGTCGGTTATCTTGAAAACTGACGCCTTTTACCTTTAAGAGTCGGTTTATAGTAAAAAACCGACGTCCAATTAGACAATCTTTACCCTAAATTATTTGGCGGGAACCATTATCAGCGTCGGTTATTAAAGGATAACTGATGCCAAAATTGTAACTTTTCACGCAAATTTTCATCTTTTATCGGCATCGGTTAGTAGTTAAAAAACGGACGTTGTATGTGATACTTTGGGGCAAAAAACATTTCGCTTGAAAATTGGATTTTGCGGGCGATTTTAGGCGTCGGTTTGTTTTACCCAGCCGACACTAAATACAAAGCGGTACCCGTGTCTGGCTAGTCTTCAAATATAGACATCGGGGTTCCTAAATAACCGACGTTGAATATTATAGGTGTCGGTTTTTTTAAATAACTGACACCCAGAAAATGACATTGAATGTTGTTTTTGTAGTAGTGATTCTCACTTTGTGTGACAAAGGGTGTCACAAAGTAATCTAGAACTATGCGGATAAAGGGTTTCTTCCTATACAGTTGGAAATTTCCATTCTTTGGCACTTAATAGAAGTACTGAATCCCTATAATGTACTTTCCACTAATGAAAACATTATATGTTTTGTATGAAAAGAACATTATGTTTCATTTTATAAGATATGATCTTTTCTGGCAATGCCTTATGTGTCACAAACTATACTTGATATATGTAGAGATAAATGTGTATGACACATATATTGAATGACTTGATAACAAAAACAATGAATACCTATTGCATTGTCATCTGGACTGCATAAATGAGAAATGCATTTCTAGAATTCAAATGATGGTTATCTAGATTGTTTTGGTTATTGAACCAATAGATACATGGACGTGTTATTTATTGGGCAATATGACAAGAGAATCTTCACTAGATATAGTGAGAGAACAACTATTCCATTAGGACTAGTACATATTGATCAACCTTTTAGAATAATTGCTAAAGTAAGTTACCAGTACCTCATTATTGACCGACCGAAATTGCACGTCCAAAATGGAGTGGATCCAGAGTAGTTGGACTCTTAGGATAGTAACCCGACACTCAAGCCCCCACAACAATTATACAGGGTCTGACATAGTAATCAAGGTTGAACCACAGGGACAAGGTTAGCAAGTGTTAAGCACGCCAGGTCTCGCACTCATATACTCCATACAAATAGATGATTTACAAAGGTTATTCCCTAAGGAACGATGGTGCTCAAACCAGAACAAAGAAAGATAAAATAAATAAATAAAATAATGACAAGAGAAAACAAGGACAAATGGTAAGAAACAAAGATAAGGAAGGGAACTTGGATCGAGTTTCACCTAGTAAGGTCTCTCACCAACATGCAAAACTCACTCCCCCTTGTATACTCCTATCAAGATTACAAGTAGTCATAGAAGTGTCTATTCCCTCCTCTCTCGAGATAAGGATAGATCTAGGATCTAAGGTGGCCTCCCTCTCAAGATAACAACCTTACACCCACAAAGCAAAACATATGACCATAAGCCTTAGCAATCCAACATTTTCTTGCTTTCATACTACTCCATAACACCAGATAAAGAAGATACTACTCTTTCGAGGTACCAATGATCAAACATCACAAGATGGTAGCTAAGCATACAAGTGAAGCATTTATAACAAGTGTATGGAGATAATCTTGATATGAGTATGTATATATATATGTATATATATGTATATATATGTATATATATATATATAGAGAGAGAGAGGCACCATACACCTCAGTCATTTTTGAAGATGTAGTAAATTTTTGAAAAATCTAAACCATTGATCTTCTTAATTATCATAAGAACATACTATATAATAAATTTTAGCTCATTTGGACCCTTATAGGTCGTGCATCTAAAGGAGGGAAAAAATCATGTATTTCAAATTAGTTTTGTGCGTTAATTTTGTTGTCCTTGGATGAGTGACTTACACTCATCCAAATGACTTCAAATTTTGTATGTGACCTATTATTATTGTAACCATGAAGATCAATGGATTAGATTTTGAAACAAAACATGGTGTAGATAGGAAAACACCAATGGAGTGTACGGCGTGATATGTACACTCGAGTGTATTCTAGCCTGAATATATATATATATATATATATATATATATATATATATATATATATATATATATATATATATATATATATATATATATTCTAAGGGAAGTAAGAATATACATGTTGGGAGAGCCTTAGTGTCTATTCCCAACCGGAGTTAAGTGTTTATCCACACATGTTAACGAGCAGCATAACGACATTACAAAGTGATAGATACATCATAACCACGAAGAGGAAAGGGGTACAACATAACAAAGATGATAGATCTAGAAGAGAGAGAATATGGCGATACACCAAAGTACTCCTTTGAATCTTTATCTGGGATGGACGGTGTGGATGCTCTCCTTCTTTCGAGGGAGAAAGGTCTTCAATCTTCTCTCTCCTTAGCTTCCACCTTCTTGGATCCATTTTTCCATTTTACAACGGGTGGCAACCGTTGTATTAGATCGCGTGGTCTTATGGGGGGTTCTTTATACAACAGGTGTTGCGCATGTTGTAATATATGTATTTTATACAATAGATATTACATGTTGTAGTTCATTGAACACACCTATTGTAATAGGGGTGTTGTATATAACATGTTGAGACAAAAGGAAAATACATCTAGACACAAGGTTTTGAACTTGAGACCATTTGAAAGTAAGGCACATCTCAAACCACTGAACTAGTATCATTTTATGCAACACATATATTCTTTATTGTACATATACAACAAATGACGTGCAAACCTGTTGTTTGATTGTGGTCTATTACAACGGGTAACTATTACAATAGGTGAAAGCATGTTGTGTAATTATAGTATACTACAATGGGTTATAGTATGTTGTGTAATAATGGTCTATTGTAACGGGTTAACATATGTGACTATTACAACGGGTAGAGCATGTTGTGTAATTATGATATTTTACAACGGGTTAGAGTATGTTGTGTAATGATGGTCTATTACAACGGGTTAACATACATGACTATTACAACGGGTTAGAGCATGTTGTGTAATTATGATCTTTTACAACGGTTTAGAGTATGTTGTGTAATGATGATCTTTTACAACAAGTTAGAATACGTGACTATTACAACGGGTTAGAGCATGTTGTGTAATTATGGTATTTTATAATGGGTTTGATTATGTTGTGATATTACAATCTATTACAACAATTTAGCACCTGTTGTAGTATCACATATACTACAACAAGTTTGGCCCGTTGTATATAACTTGTGTTGTATAAAATATATAATTCACAACACACAAATAGACTTGTTGTAAAAGATATGCTAACTACAACACAACCAACAAAATTGTTGTGTTTTTCCCGTTGTAAAAAGCATTTTCTGTAGTAGTGTTGGTCGATGAGCTGCGATCGAGGTGTTGATCGTGGTCATGGCTTGATGTGTCCCTGCAAGGACGAAAAAAGTGTGCAATTAAGATTCTCACATTAATAGTGCTAAAATAAGGGGAAAAGTCTATAAATGATATGTTTGGAGAGATATAAAATAAGTGCAAAAAGTGTATAAAAGCTGATGTTATCAACTCCCCCAAACATAGAATTAAGCTTGTCCTCGGGCTAAGGGTAGGTTTGAAATCATACAGAGAAGAGCAATTTTGTGACAAAATTTTGTGAAAGTTAACATTACCAGGTTATCTCACTCTTACACCAAGACACTTGTGGTATGTTTTCTCAATCCTAAAATCTCATTCCTCTCCCTTCACAACTAGAGTTGCACAACTTCGAGTTCTTGCCATATCCTTTGGTAGTAAAAGGTCTCTCCGTCTCAACGTATCACCCTTTTTTGCATTATATTACTAGCCATACTAATACAACATCTCCTAGAGGGGTAGCTTTCACACTCTTCCTTTATTTTCAGTTGGCTCTTTGTTGATGTGTTCAGGTAGGCTTCAAGCTGAAAGTGTTTTCCTTTTCTCCTGAACTTCCTTCACCCACAATTGTCGTAAGGATAATGTTTCCCTTAGGGGATTCTGACATTTAAGTCAGGTGGTTGTGTGGGGTTCGTTTAGTATTGAAGGTGGGTAAGATTGGCTTCAAGGTTCCACTTACGGGCACGACATATCTGCATTCATGAGTGCAGCAATACACTGGTCGGGTGGAACCCCTTAGCATCTTTTGGGCACAACTCTCATTATATATATTTTTTTTCTTTATGGCTTTTTAATACCTCATCTCTGGTTTGGGTGAGTGGGTTTTTTAACTTGGTCTTCTGAGCAGCCAAGCCTCTTTTCATCCCAAAGTGGGGATATTTAAACTTGAAAGGGGTAGTTGTTTCCTTCTCAGGGAAGGTGAGGATTTTTAGGTTGTAGCCGTCAGGTTAGGGTGGTTGTTCAGGAGTATGGCTTGGTAAAGTTCTTTAGTTTCCAAGGGTTCCATAAGTTTAGGATTGTTACACACACAACGTCTTATTGTAAGAATGAGATAAAATTGTATTGTTATGCTTCTTTTTTTACTTTTATATGCATTAGTTGCTCGCGCATTCCTATCTAGGAATGATAACACTACAACCTATAGAAAGGGGACAGAGAAACTAGAAGGTAACTGAGCAAAACTGTGACTTATAACAAAATTCCTTAAAGCATAATTTTTTTGCTAGATCAGTTTGGTGGGAAATAAAATATGTCCAATCCAAGGTTGTATGGGCAAACAATCTGGGGTTCAAGGAACTGTTGGGCAGAGTCTGGAATAATAATGTCAGTTTCAATGAAGCTTTAAAGGGGGCGCAAGAACCTATTACTAAATGGGACATCAATCACAGGGCCAAACAGAGAAGGAGAAAGGATCGCTTGATGAAGAATATAAAGCTGCTCGAGGAGGAACTCGCTACTGAGTATAATCAAATCTCTGACGAAATCTATATCAACTTGCAGGCGGAACTCAATGATCTGCTTAAAGAGGAAGAGGAAGAACTGCAGCAGAAAAGCCACTTGAACTGGATAAGAGACGGAGATAATAACTCAAAGTTCTTCAATGCATATATTAAACAAAGACGTTGTATGAATACCATAACAAAGCTCAAAGATGCGGACGGTAATTGGGTTACTGATGAAAAGGAATTGCATACGATGATTCACAACTTCTTAATGGACCAGCTGACTGAACCTACCAGCACAGCCAACACGCCACACGATGAAATCCCTGGGCATTTTCGGAAAATAACGGCTACCCAGAAACGCAGGATGGCCTCACTACCAACCGAGCTTGAAGTCCAATCTGTTTTGAAGAGCATGAATCCATATAAGGCGGCAGGCCCTGACGGAATTACGGGGTTATTCTTGTGCAGGAACTGGGAGATAATAAAGAACTCAGTCATGAACACGGTGACTGATGCGTTAATGGGGTACCAGTTGAAAAACGAGTTATGCAATTCCACGATTATACTTATCCCAAAGGTGCCAGCGCCGGAAACATGCGATCAACTACGGCCTATATCTCTGAATAATATATGTCTAAAGCTCGCATCTAAAATAGTTGTGGAGAGACTCAAACCATATATGCCTGACTGGATCTCAAGCACACGGAGCAGTTTTGTACCTGGGAGGAAAATCACAGACAAAATTGCCCTCACGCAGGAGGTCATACACCATATGAGGAGAAAGAAGGGAGCGAAGTGCATGGCTATCAAGGTCGATCTCACGAAGGCGTACGATAGACTATCTTGGGCATTTATTCAGGATACTCTAAAACATCTGGATATGCCACAGTCCATAGTTGATTATATCATGAACTCCATTACTACTGGAGAGTGCTCGATCGTGTGGAATGGTAGCAGTACAGAACCTTTCAAAGCCAGCAGAGGATTACGCCATGGAGATCCCATTTCCCCTACTTATTTGTTCTGTGCATAGAGCGTTTATGTCAAATGATTGAGCAGCTTGTCAACCAAGGCCAGTGGAATCCTGTTGCTCTCGGCAGAAGCGGAATCAAGGTATCTCATTTGTGCTTTGCAGATGATTTAATTCTTTTCAGTAAAGCTTCCACGACACAAATGAAAACAATAAGAAGGTGTTTCAAAAAGTTTGGGATGGCCTCTGGACAGTCAATTTCCATAAAAAAGACACACATCTTCTTTGTTGCCAGTGTCCCTAGGTGTACCAGAAGGGAGGTGTGCCGCATCAGTGGTTTCAAGGAAACGTCGGACCTTGGTAGATACTTGGGCGTTCCCATTATACACTCGAGGATCACAAAGCATACATATGCGGGCATACTGGAGAAGGTGGAATCGAAGATAAACAGTTGGGCTGCAAAAAGTTTATCCTTTGCGGGATGATGTTGCCTCACTCGCACTACTTTATCGGCTATACCTACATACACCATGCAAACGGCCCGGCTGCCCAAATCCTTATGTGACAGAATTGACAGTAATGTTCGCAAGTTTCTCTGGGGAGGCAATCATAAGGCCCGCCCTTTGTCCCTAGTCGCCTGGGGAAAAGTTACAAATTCGAGGAAGGAGGGCGGGTTGGGAATTCGATCAATGCGTGAGTGGAACTCAGCACTCCTACTGAAGAATTCATGGGAAATAGCTAATAAGAGGAAGATGATATTGTGTAAGTTTATGGCACCTAAGTACAAGTCCCACAAAGAGGGGAAACACATCAATGGGTCGATGTTGGCCAAGGAAGCTTTAGCAGGAAAGGAGTTAGTTGAAAAGCACTCATACAAACAACTCCTTAATGGGAAGGAGACAAGTTTCTGGTTCAACAAATGGTGTTCTAAAGAGACTTACCTGGCCGAGGTTGCCTTAAAAAAATTCCCCCAGACGTAACAGACTTGCAGGTCGCAAGTGTCATCACCGAGCAAGGCTCTTGGGATGTTGACTTCTTAAAGGACTGGCTACCAAGTATGTATGTTAATCAGGTCATCGCCTCGGATACAACCATTGATCATAGACTTAATGATGCGGTGGTCTGGGCGGAGTCCGCTGAGGGAGTTTTTTCAACCAGCTCCACATATCCACTGTTGAGGACTGTGACAAATCGGGCAGTAGACGGCTGCTGGGAGAAGATATGGAAGGCCAAGGTTGCGGCTAAAATTAAGTTCTTCACTTGGTTATTGGCACATGACGGACTCCTCACTAACAGTAGACAAGTGAAGAGGCGAATGGCTACTAATGCAATTTGTGATAGATGCCAAGAGGAGGAAGAAAATAGTGTGCATGCTTTGCGCGATTGTAAGTTTGTAAAGGAAACCTGGACACAACTTCTACAAAGTGATATGCCGCCTAACTTCTTCAATATAGACCATGCGGAATGGCTGAGATGGGGACTAAATGGAAATAACAACTTGAGGACCATGTTTATGATTGCATGTTGGTATCTTTGGCAATGCAGAAATGCCCACGTATTCGACCGAAGAGTCAAACCTGTCACACACATGTCGTATTACATCAAGAAGGAGGCTGATTGTTCACGGCAAGCATGGTTGGACGGAGAAGGGCGATGCAGTCAGAACAACAGCTCAAATTTGCAGTGGAGACGTCCGCCTGAAGGAGTACTCAAAGTCAATGTCGACGCAGCAGTGTTGAGAAAGAAAGCTGCGGCGGCCATGATTATCAGGGACAGTAAAGGCAATTGGATTGAAGGAAATGGCTGGATTGTAAATGTCGACTCGGCGTTGCAAGCTGAAATGCAGGCAATTCACTACGCAATGCAAAGAGCAGTTCAGCTGAACATAGACCAGGTGGAATTTGAGACAGATTGTCGGCAGGCTGTATATATTCTGAATCAAGATCCGAGTGCACAGCCCAAGCACATGAGGTTAAGTCATGCTATTCACTGCCTTATGGAGAGTAGAGCTGGCTGGCGACTAATGTTTACATAGAGAGACTGCAACAAAGCTACTGATGGCCTAGCTAAGTTCCATCTAAGGAATAGATCTGGTCACTGTTCTTATACTAGGCCACCGGAGGCGATTATTGATTCGTACATCATAGATAGATGTAATGGTAGTAGTACTACCACGTTTAATTCTGATAGCAACTCGTGTACCTTTCCTTTTGAATATTTTCCTGCGCGAGGAGAGCGGGATGAATAGATGATCTCCTAACTTTGCCAAAAAAAAAGTATGTATAAGTAAAAAAATTTCAAAATTTTGCAAATTTTTGGGGTGGAATTGTACCTCTCACTCCCATTTATAACTACTCCCCCAAACTTATCATTCACCCCGACTCAGGGTGTCAAAATAAGAGTTAGGTGTATAAGCGAGCTTGATTTATTTCTACTAGCTGGTCTTGGTGGCCCACATTGACTCGAGGAGCATGCTAACGTACACTCCGCATTGTGGATGGTACTGCTCATACTGCATTCCTTCCACCTTTGTATTCAGCATGGCTAGGGTCTTCATCTAGGTTATATAGTAGAAACCACAATCATTTGATAGAGGCACCTGTTGAGGGCTCCTATGGCATAACTGCATCTTCTTGAAGTCTTTTCCTTCTTTGTGTTTGTACCCATTGCCATGACTCTTTAGCATCTCAACAATCGCCTCCACACATGTGACTGCCTTCTCTTCTGTAGGTATCTTTGTAGTAGTCATGTTTATTTTCTTGTTAAGAGTGAAGGTCGCGTATGAGCTATTATACAATATTGCAATCCTTTTGATTACATTGACTACCAGCAAAGTCCAATGGCTATCGTGAAGTATCGAAAAGAATATGTAGTCTGGGAGATACGTCTCCAGGCGTTGTTGTAGGTGTTCCTTTTCACCTGATATTTTGTCTTGTAGGATGTCATCTACCAACAGAAAATATGCCATGTGCACATTTGGCATGTTGTCGTTTAGTAGAGCTTGATAAGCAGACATTGTCCTGACTGAGAGGTACCCTCGTGTTTTCAATGTATCTCGTAGGTCGTCCTTCAGCATGCCAATTCCATCCCTTTTGAAGTCTGCCTCTGTCGGTTCATCATCTTCCTTCAAAGACTTCATTAATGCATTGAGGGATTCCAAAGATAGACTCATGCAGCTCCATTTGTTAAAGTCCTTAAAGGTTGGCATTATTTCTCTAGTCAGCCCATCTAGTTTATCCTCGGGAAGATCTTCTTCTTCAATCTTGCCTTCTTTTGGTTGGCCCAGTAGAGGTTGTTCTTCTTTGTTTTCTACCACTAGATGCTGCTCTAGATCAAATTTTGGTATTCTTTCTACAGTCACTCCAGTATCAGTTGCTCAGGCCTCCTTCAAGGCTGCTACTTTGGCTGGCTCTGTAGGGTCGATCCATAGTGTCTTGAGTTCCTCCCTCCATGTCTTCTTTTCTTGGAGGGGGGTTTCTTGATGAAGTCTCCACGGTACTGTGTCTGGAGTCATCGCCGGGTCATTGAAGAAGTGACGGTCGTAGATGACCTCCATTTTTATGCATGCGTGCTCTTGTTCGGAACATCCCTCTAAAGTGGTTTCTGTTGAGTGACCTACCCTTGTTGTGGTAGATGATGTCAGCTCTAGGCAAGTTGTCATCTAGTACATTGGTGAATATATGGACGTCTCTACATGTTATCCTTGACAATGTAGTCATGTCCATATCTTCCATCTTACAGGGAAGAGGAGGAGCTACACCTAATTCTACTTTGTTGATTGGTGTGCTCTATTTCTTGGCTGGATCATTCACAAAGAAAGAAGTGAGCCCACCTTCCTTGTCTTCTAAGGTGCTCTCTTCTGCCACTTGTACCTCTGTTGGTGGTGCTGCTACTGTAGGAGGTAGAACCCTTGTTTATGTCAGTATTTGGGTTATCACCTCGTCTTTGTCTTTGGTGGACATTTCTACAACTATGCCTTTGGTTGTGTGACTAACTTCTGACGGTTGCTCCAACTCTGCAGCATTCAGAGCAGTTAATGTTGTAGCCATCTTTCCATCATAGAAGGAGTAGTCTTGATCGTAATGTTCTGGGTCCTTTAACAAGTCATTGCAGATGTCCATCCCATATGTCAGGTCATCTAAGAATTTGTTTAGATCTCTGATTTCTCTTGATGTGATATCTTTTGTCGCTATGCTCTCTGCTCTGGTGACGACGACCTACGTGGGATCTTCTGGTGTAACCTTGTCTTCATCTGGGCTACTATTAAGATCAAAGCCCTTTGACAATCTATTGGTTTTCTTTGCTTCGTTGTCTTTATGAGAGTCCAACTATGGTGGTGCTTCTTTCGCTTGGGGTTAACCCATCGGGGAAGATTTTATGTTGGCACTTTCTTCCTTCAATGTTGTTCCTACAGCGGTTCCCCCCACATCGTCGTCATCTTTTTTGGGGCTTGAGGGACTCGAGGAAGCGTGTGAAATGGAGAGACTCATCAGACACTTAATCTTCTTTCTTTGTCGCCAACTGTTAATATCTTGGTGTTCGACTTCTAGCTGACAGTGTTTTTTATCCAGATGTTGACACTCCATCTTGAGCTCATCCAGTGATGTCTCATACCCTTTCCTCATCAGCTCCTTGTCTTCTCATAGGGCATCCCTCTCCAGCCTGAGGTCTTCCATCTCCTATGTGAGAGTCTTTAGCACCCCCATTAGCAAGTTTTGGGTGCTGATCATCCCTTGCATGAATTGGGGAAGCACTTCAGTCCTCTCATTCAACATTTGCACCTGTGTAGTTAGTGTACATAGGGTGGAGGTAATGTTTTCATTTAAATTAGAAGTTTGATGCATGTGTTTCCACATGACATCAAACTTGTTACCCAATGCATCATCGAAGGTGTGCGGGAAATGTTATTATGGCTCCACAGGCGTCGTGGATGCTCATGGCTCCTGCAGTTGAGAAGCTGGTATGGTAGGGCTAGTGGTGCTCACCTCTGGCTATCCCAGCCTTTGCAGGATGACATATGGAACTATGGGGTCAGGTACAACCTCTAGTTCCTCACGAGCCTGGCTGATTTCTTGTTCAACCTCTACATATTGATATGTTGTCGTAGCTTCAAGTCACACATGCCTAGCCTCTTCTATTATTGTGACTTCAGATTGACGCCCCTCACTTGTTGGCTTCTCGAATGCGAAGCGCGGTGAAGGAGGGCTCGGGGCGATAATCTTTTCTGTTATCTTCTTCTTCTTCTTCTTCTTCTTTCTTATTACCAGCTTTTTCCTTTCTTCTCACTACTACAGAAATAGCATATAACGTCACATTTAGATGTGTCGGTTATTACCAAAAACCGACACCTAAACCCTACAACGTCAACTAATTACAGAGATCGACATCTATATTTTAAGACCGGCCAGACACGGGTATCACTTTTTATTTAGCGTCGACTCCCTATAATGAACTTATGCCTAAAATAGCCCGCCAAATCCAATTTTTTGAGTGAAAAAAATTACCCCCAAAGTTTCACATATGGCATCAGTTTTTTGACCTAATAACTGACTCCTAAAGATGAAAAAAATTACCTCCAATGGTCGTCGGTTTTTGTGAAAAAACCGACGCTGATAAGGTTTCGCACGTCGTCCCCATGAAATTTTTTAGGGTTAAGATTGTCCAATGAACGTCAGTTTTTTCTGGCAACCGACGCTGATGAATATTAGGTGTCAGTTTTTTAAATAACCAATGCCTTTGTTGACTTAATAACCCTCGATCGATCGAGAAATAGACTCTTCCCATTCTCTCTGTTTCATCGTGAAATAGCCCCCATCTGAATCTGCTACCCCCTACTCGTTTCCGCCGCCCGCTATTCCTCACACCGCCACCGCCGCCCGCTATTCCTCACACCACCGCCGCCACCCCCTGTTGTCTTATTCCTCCCGCCTGCTAGCTCCTCACACCGTCGCCGCCGACGACAGGGATGCCTAGATGCTCTCTTCTTCCTCCACGCCACTGACAGGTAGGCCACTGCCTCTTCTTCTTCCTCCACCCCTTCTTCTTCCTCCACCTCTTCTTCTTCCTACTCCCTCCTTACCAAATGGATAAAAGCAAGGCACGCGCGACCTATGGGCTGGACACAACCATGGCTGTGTTGGCCGACCACGGCCGTGGTCATCCCACACGGTCGTGGCCTTGCTTTTATCCATTTGGTAAGGAGGGAGCAAGAAGAAGAAGATACATTTGCAATTGAATACTAATGCTTGACCTAATTCTATAAATTTTGATGCATGTTGAAATAAGATATTAAAACCCTAATACACATTTCACCATAATCTTGAATTAACTATATTGCTGAAATCTTGTGATCAATCTATCTAAGATATTAAAACCCTAATGTTAAATAACTGATTTTGTAGTGATGTGTCGCCCTAACATCTACATGAATCCCTATTGTATGATGTAGATTGATGATAATGCATGAGCTAGTTTGAAATTTTGAAATAAATTATGAATCTCTCCATCCCTAGGTCATACTAATTTATGTGTAATCTTTATCTTGATGATGAACATGCATGGACATTTGAAATGTTGAAATCAATGTTATAGAATGACAACACATGTATTTGTTGGCCTAGAAACCCATCCAAGATTTACTCATTAAGAGTAAATCTTGGATAGTCCCCAGTTTGGGACTATTCTTGAACACCTAATCTCACTTAGGATGTAAGTGTATAATTTGTATTGGGTTTTCAAGAAAATTTCAGTAGCATTTCCCTGTTTGTTCTCTAACTACATATGTACTTGGAGAACAGTGGGGAAATGCTACCGAAATTTAATTGAAAACCGAATACACATTATACACTTACTAGTGAGATTAGGTGTTCAAGAATGGTATAGGTGGTACACATTTATTATATATAAGAATGACAACACATGTATTTGTTGGCCTAGAAACCCGTCCAAGATTTACTCATTAGGAGTAAATCTTGGATAGTCCCCGGTTTGGGACTGTTCTTAAACACCTAATCTCACTTGGGATGTTTTAACCATTAATTATATATAAGACCTTAAACCCTAAAGTTTTAACCATAAACCCTAATCTTTTAACCTTAGACCCCAATCTTGTTCTAATTTATACTTGTTTTCTCTTTGATCATAGAATGGATAGATCATGGATGTCCATTCCAAATCGATGCACCCCCGAGTTTATTTCTGGTCTTGACAAGTTTATTAGATTTTTCGAGGAACATAGGAAACAACCTGGAGATAGCTTCTACTTTCCATGTAGGCATTGCGGTAACAACTTGAAAGTCAGCACTGGTGACGAAATCAAAAGTCATGTCATGTGCAATGGGATTGTACAAGGCTATACAAAATGGCACTGGAATGGAGAGATTTCAAACTTGAAATTAGTGGATGTCGATAGCAGTGCTTGAGTGGAAGAAGAAATTTCCTTCGATGACGTAGATGTGAATGAACCAGTTCCAGTAGACATCGTTGATGTGATGCTGGATAGTTGTGGGGTAGAGCACACCGATCCACCTCCCATGTTTAGAAACATTGTGCATGATGCTGAGATACCGTTATATACATGTTATAAGTTTACGAAGCTTAGCACTATGTTAAGATTGTATAAACTGAAAGCTAACAATCGATGGAGCGACAAAAGCTCGACGTCATTGTTGTCTTTGTTGAAAGAAATTCTTCCTAAAGGAAACGAGCTGCCAATCTCAACATACCAGTTAAAGAAATTGTTGTGCCCAATGGGAATGGAGGCCAAGAAGATACACGCATGCCCGAATGATTGTGTATTATTTCAAAAGGACTATGTGTATTTGAAAGATTGTTCGAAATGTGGTGCGTCAAGGTATAAATTGATGACTTTGGGGGAGTCCAAAATTGGTTCTCCTACCAAGGTGATGTGGTATCTACCTGTAATACCACGGTTTCAATGCTTGTTTGCCAATCCTATAGATGTGAAGAATTTGAGGTGGCATGCAAATGTTAAGAAGGATCCTACGACATGCGTCTGATTCCCCACAGTGGAAGAAGATTGATTTATTGTACCCTAAATTTGGCGAAGAAGACAAGAATCTAAGACTTGGGCTTTGTATAGATGGGATGAATCCATATGGGACATTGAGCAGCCAACATAGCACTTGGCCAGTTATGCTTGTTATATACAATCTTCCTCCCTGGTTGTGTATGAAAAATAAGTACATTATGTTGTCATCTTTGATATAGGAAACAACCTAGAAATGATATCGATGTTTATCTTGAACCTATGATTGATGATTTGAAGAAGATCTGGGGTGAAGGTGTGATGACCTATGATGCTTCATGAAGAGAGACATTTTGTTTGCGTGCTATGTTGTTTTGCACTGTGAATGACTTTCCAGCATATGAGAATTTGTTTGGATATAGTGTCAAAGGATCTAAAGATTGTCCTATATGTGAAGAGAACACTGATTCAATATGAATAAAACATAGAGGCAAGACTGTATATCTTGGTCATCAAAGGTTTCTTCCAAAATTTCATCCGTATCATAAGTTGCGCAAAGCATTCAATGGACGGAATGAGGAACAGAGTGCACATAAACCTATATCAGGGGAGGATGTTTATGAAAGAGTAAAAGACATCTCCAATGAATTTGGTAAGAGATCACAATGTATGATGGCCACACTGAGTGACAAGTCTTTATTCAAGAAGAAGTCAATATTTTGGGATCTCCCTTATTGGAGTTCTTTCACAGTCAGGCATTGTATCGATGTCATGCACGTTGAGAAAAATGTATGTGATAGCGTCATCGGTACTCTGTTGAATATACTAGGTAAGACTAAAGATGGGATAAAATCCAGAATGGACCTACGTGAAATGGGAATAAGGACAGAATTAACAGAAGTAGTTAGTAGCGATCGGAGAACATACTTACCTCCCGCTTATTACACATTGTCTAGAAAGGAGAAGAAAGCTTTTTGTGAATGCTTGGTAAATGTTAAGGTGCCATAGGGTTACTCATCCAACATCCGTACATTGGTATCAATGAAAGATCTGAAGTTGATATGTCCTAAATCTCATGATTGTCACACTCTAATGCAACAAATATTTCCTGTGGCAATTCGATCTATATTTCCAAAGCATGTACGATTTGCAATCACCAGACATTGTTTCTTTTTCAACAGTCTGTGCAGCAAAGTTATTGAACCTGATACTCTCGATAAATTGCAAAGAGAAGTGGTTATTACCCTATGTCATCTTGAGATGTATTTTCCTCCTTCATTCTTTGATATCATGGTACATCTTGTTGTCCACTTGACTAGGGAAGTGAAAATGTTGGGACCAGTTTTCTTGCATTGGATGTATCCCTTTGAAAGATACATGAGCATTTTTAAAGGTGATGTTCAAAACCGTTATCGACCTAAAGGAAGTATTATTGAGGGTTATGTGGCGAGAGAGGCTATGGATTTTTGCAATGACTTTCTGAGTGCTAATGACGCTCCTATGAATGACAAGAATATTGAGGAACATTTTGGCAAAGGAATTTTGGGATCACGAGTGAAAGTAATCAGCCGTGAATAGTTGGAGCAAGGTCACTTGTATATTTTACACAACATCGACGAAGTGAGTGTTTATATCGAGGAACATACCAATTTCATCAAGAGACAATATCCTCGATCCAATTCAATGTGGTTTGCTAGAGAGCATAACAAGACATTTATTAAGTGGTTTGAAGATAAAGTCTTACATCAACTATCTCAAACACTATATAATCTTACTGAAACCATAAAATGCCTCGCCTTTAAACCAAAATTTAATGTTATGTCTTATGAAGGGTTTGATATAAATGGATTCTCATATTACACAAAGCGTCAAGATGATAAGAGTGTCATCCAAAACAGTGGGGTCACCCTTCAAGCATCTTCATTGTTTTTTGCAAGTGCAAAGGATAAGAGTCCATTTGAAGCTAAAATGTCATATTACGGTGTCATTGAAGACATATGGAAGTTTGACTATGTAGATTTTAGAATTTTGTTCTTTAAATATAATTGGGTTGGCAACAACAAAGGAGTTATAGTGGATGAATTGGGTTTGACGTTAGTGAACTTTGAAAAGATTGGCAAGAAGGGTGAACCATTCATATTGGCATCATAGGTGAAACAAGTATTTTATATCGATGATCCTACAAATGATAAATGGTCGGTTGTTCTTCATGGTAAAAGACAGTTCATTGAAGATCCTATAGATGAAGAAGAGTACTATGATAAGTATGATGACTCCAGTCCATTCTCAGTTGGGTTGCCAACACCACCAAACATTGAAGTTGGGGATCACAATGACTTATATGTTCACGGGGATCACAATGAAGGATTGTGAATTGATAAAAGATCACAATATTAGAGGCATGAATGTTTATTTTTCTGAATGTAAACTTTACAATGTGAACTTTACAATGTGAATGTGGACTTTACAATGTGAATTACTTTACAATGTGAATGTGAACTTTACAATGTGAATGTGAACTTTACAATGTGAATTACTTTACAATGTGAATGTGAACTTTACAATTAGTGTTACTTTACAATGTGAAATTTATAATTTGAATGTGAACTTTCAGATGGCTGAGCATTCCCATGATGATCGTGCTGATGATCACCGTGAGGGTGAGGACGTGCTTGTGCCGCCTGATAATGTAAGTTTTAAGAATATATCCCTGAGGTTTCTATCTATATGTTCATTTATAATTATATCATGTAAGTGTGTTTTTTTATCAAATTTTAGGTAGGTGATGTACCCCCTGAAGAAATTACAACACTTGATGTGATCTTTGCATACCTTGGGTTTCTTTCCTTTGGCTCTTGGATCATCGTTATTGCTGTCTTGGAATCAGTCTCTATCTCCACTGTGTCCAGGTCATTTGCTTCCACGATATCCAACGCCTTGAGGACTCCTTTCAGCTCAGCTTCCGTGACTTCATATCCCTTGTACCTTGATGATCTTCCACCAATCCATCTCTCGAGTTTGTCCCTTACAACCACGGCGCAGATTGCCCAATTTTTCTTGATTGATTCTTCAGTGTTAAACTTCAGATAGCAAGTTTGGGGAGCCTTCCAGTTTCCCATTTCAGAGTGTTCTTGCTCACCTCCTTCCGTCTGGTTAGCTTCCTTTTGTGCCATGGCCTCCTTCCGAATGAAGCTAGCATGTTGTTTGGGGTGTATATCCTTCATCTCGAATATTTGTGTATTCCTACATGTCCATATGTGCTAGCAAGTGATCAAGAAGAGGATTTGTGCATCTTGTGTCCCCTTCATCTATTCCTTCCACCATCCTTTCAGATCAGAAATGTTGAAGAAGTTACTATGACTCGCCTCAGGTATGATCTCTTGCCACACCTCCTTCATGCGTCTGCAATCACGAACTGCATGTAGCACTGTCTCTTCCTATTCTGCACAGCTAGGGCAACTGATGTTCGAGGTTAGCCTTCTCTATGCTCTTCTTTTATTTGTTAAGAGGGCCTCGTGTAGAAGAAGCCATGTAAACGTCTAGATCTTTGGACAAACTCTTGCCTTCCATACAGAGCCCCACTCTCTTGGGGTTTTAAACCCTTTCCCTTCTCACAGTGTGGTGTAAGCAGAGCCTATAGAAAATCTTCTACTGTGGTATTACATCCCTTTGCAAACTGCAGCCTTAAGCCTATACACAATTGAGTTTTCCCCACGTAGGTCAAGTCCCATGAATGCTTATTGATGAGAGCCTGGTTCCAGTCTCTCATTGTTTTAAGTCCGAGACCCCCATCCTTCGTCTTACAAGTGACTTTATTCCATGAGACGAGGACCATGGGGTGTAACTTCCTATTACCACCCCAGATAAAATGCCTTCTCATACTGTCTATCCTTTCACAAACTTGCACATGAAGAACGCAGTCTACATAACAAAGGTTGGGATGGCAGTAAGAGTTGCTTTAGCTAGACAGATCCTCCCAGCCAAAGAAAGGCTCCTGGCATCCCACGCAGAGATTCTATTGTTCACTTTCTCCAACACTTCGATGTAGGTCATTTTGGTAACCCTCTTATGGATGTTGTGCATTCCTAGATACTTCCCCATATCCTCTGTGAGTTGGAAACCACTGATTCTCATTAGCTTCCTTCTTGTGTCCGTGTCTATGCTCTTGGAGCATAGAATTCTGGTTTTAGGTTTAGAAATAGATTGCTTTGACACCTGTTCAAACCAATTAAAGCATTCCATGATGGTTTTCAGCTGCTTGGCATTTGCTTGTGCAAAGATGATGAGATCGTCAGCGAAACATACATGAGAAATCTTCAGGCCATTCTTATTAAGCACCATATGTTTCCATTCCCTCCAGATTCACCTTCTGTTGTATCAGTTGGCTGAGTCTTTCTAAATATAACATGAACATATATGGTGATAGGGGATCTCCCTGACAGAGTCCCCTACTAGCTTTGAAGGTCTCAGTAGCTTTGTCGTTCCAAACAATGGAAGTCTCGCCTCCTTTGATGGAGTTCATAATGAATGAAATGATATTCTGCGGAAGCGCCACTCGATTTATGGTATCTCTTATGAATTCCCACGACATTTTATCATAGACCTTTCAAACAAATAATGTTTGATACGTGGAATTTTATTATTCTTGATTGGTTGGTGTTTCCAAAAATCATAATGATCATATATAGATCAGAAAAATAAATTAAAATATGATCTAGAACAAGGAAATTATAATTTACACATTGGTTTGAGTTTTCTGACCTAATTCCAAAATAATAAATATATGATTTTCAAGGATTTTCATAATTGATTATAATTTCTAAAATTCATAACCAAAAATGTATAAGTTAGAAAAATAAGATAAAATATGTTTTTTTGTCAGTAAAAACTCATGTTGCTATTTTTCATTTTTGAGTAAGGTATATACAATGCAATCATTTCTCAAGAGAAGAAATGAAGAAACAAAAATAAAGGGAAGGCTTTACAGGTGAATGTCTGTACAAAACAACCCTATCATTGAGAAGGATAGAAAAAATAGAACCAAAATCTAGGAGGACAACATATCTTGATAAATGATCATTTCCTAGCATATAAAAACCACAACTAGATAACTCTTTAGATAGGAAATTGAATCCTTAGTAGCCTAAAAACAACCATATAGATAGGCACAGAGTAGACCGATAAGATAGGAATCTCAATCCAAGAAAATAGCCACATCACTGATAGAACAGACCAAGGTTCCAAAAGGAAACATCTGGGAGCTCATCTAGCAAGTCATTGTAAAGAAAGAATCTCCTCTATATATGAACTCGAATCCATCTTAGAGTACGAATATGTTATGAAATCAAAAAAATATAACCTATAATATGGCATGGCTTTGATGAACTAATTCATAGATAATAAAAAGGTGATTTTAGGGTTAATGAAATTAATGTATCTAACATGAACCTGCATATATATATGCTTAATAGGTGCTTTGAAGACCTAGTTTGGATTTAGAATGACTTTGTAATTGTATAGACTCTGAAGTGAGGCATTTTTGCATCCCTTATTATTCCTTTTGAGCAATAACCTATTTTTATCTTCTTTTGGTCCTATGGACAATTGCCTACACAATACATCTTTCTCGAGAATATATTACTTGTTTCTAATTTGTGTGAATCATTATACTCTAAACGATGTTATTTTGACTCAATCTAATACTTCGTTCATGATGGAACTTATACATGGATACATGTGTTACTTTTTCCCACTTTTGTGGTATATGCTTATATTGTCCATTTATGTGATGGCAATATTGTTTAATCTCACTATAATTTTTACTTGCCTCTATATTAAGTATGTTATGTGAACCAATAATCATCAAGTAGTGTAATTGCTTTGGTTTTTGGTTTATGTGCCTTTATTATATTTTTGGGATGTAGGTATGTGCCCCATACCCAGGTTTCAAGTTTATAAGGCTTGGCCCACACTTTATATTTGGGGAGTTTAATTATGTTCCATACTCTATTAGGTTTCAAGTTTATGAGGCTTGTCCGTCATTGTCTTTATATTGTTCTAGTTCTGTGATTATCTCACTTGCATGCATGTTGATGTTATTGATGATGGGTTATGTGCCCCAATTTCATGATATGTGCTTATGTTGCACAACTTTATTGTTTTATTTATGGCAAGTATCTATTTTGTTATCATATAATTATAATTCATTTCTCTTGATACCCATTTAGGTAGTCTTTTACTCTTCTATGGGAAGCATTGTTTACTTCATGTCCTTTACTCCATATATTTCTCAATATCAATTCAGTATACACATACCAACTTTTTTTTTGTTATCTATTTTTTCCCTCTTATTAGGGTATGTTTCCAACCCCAGGCGTTGGACAAGGAGGACATGACATTCAACATGGACTTAGCTTAAGGAGTTGAATCTTGGAGACAAAATTGGTATGGTTTAGATTTCCCTCTACTAGATCCTTATGATGCAATATCCATGTAAATCCTATGTCAGATATAATGATGTACTTTTGTAAAATTGATTATAGTCAAGAAACTTTTATTCTGCTGCTATACTTTGGTCTTTTGTATAGCATCATGTATGATTTGAAAATTCTACATCTATTCCAACAAACCTTTTGAGTTTGTTTTGAATGGATGTTTTATTCTTCAAATTTTAGTAGGGAGTGGGTCCCCTCTGCATCCCACTCCTTATAGCATGGTATCAGAGACAGGTTAGTCAGAATTTGACTATTCATTTTTGTCTACCTAGTTAGAACCTTTGCCATGCACTGTCACCCTTTAGGCAAGGTGTTCAATGTAGAATTGACTTATGATAATTCATGTGATGTTGAAAGGTTGATATGAGGTATACATTAGAATCATTTTTAGTAAACCCTAAGGTGATGAGGTTTTAGATGATCTTACCCTACCATATAGGTCAATGATGACATATATCTTTGGATGTTATGAGGTGTTGGCATGAGGATGGAGTCATGTTTTGAGGATGAGGTACTTGTAGAATAATGAGATCTTATTATTGAAAATTGTGACTTGGTTTTTGCATTGATTTTGAGCTCATCTTTTTTTCATGTCTCTTGGTTTTTTGAAGAAAAATATATTTTCAATTATACTACTATTTGTACAAAAAGAATTTCTCTGATGTTTTTGATGTTTTCTTGAGAGAAGTCACAATAAAGATATATGTGAGGTGGAGAAACCTTATATTTAGTTTTAGTGGATATAATAAACCCTAGTTTTGTCTATGTGGTGACTAGGAATATGTGGAATGACATAAAGGTGTAGTGGACCTACCCTTTGTACCCTATGTTTTTTGGTTGATAATGTTAATCTTAGGGTTGTTAGGTTAGAAACATAAGGACCTATAACACCACTGTAGGCTGAAAGGACATGTTAGTTTGATGTTTGATCAAAGAACAACATAAAAAGTATTAACAACTAAAAGATTCATATGAAACCCTAATATAGTGAGTTGTTTAATTTGACTAATTAGGTAAAACTTTTAAGGGGTGGAGAGTAGTTGGTTTATGAAGTATGGATAATTAGATTTCGAGGATGAAATCCTTTTAAGTGGTGGAATGTTCTAACAAAGAAACCTAGCCTCTTGACCCCAATCTTATGCATTGGAGAATGGAAGGTTTTGTTCTTAACATGTTACCAAACAAGGATTAAGATTTAGAACGCATTTATGTGATAATTTAATTATGTGGCAACATGTAAATAAAATCGTGAAATACATTACACATATTTTATTTAATAACATAATGATGAATAAAAATAAATATTATGCTTTGGAGTAAAAAATGGTGAATTCATGTTCATAAATATTAATAATGTTACATTATCCAAATAAATATGGAATTAATAAACTTAATGAGATAAATGATAAATATATAGGATGACATGCACAATATTGATATAAAACTCTTTTGGTAATAATATGAGGATATGGGACACAATTGGATGAATGATAATAATAATGTTGAAAAAATATGATAACAAAAATAATAATGAGCCACAAATATTTTTCATAACTCATGAAAGGAAATCTAAAAAATGAAATCTAATGTGAAAATCATGTTCCTTGGGCCCCAATTGTCTTAGGACCCATGTTTCACCTTCTTTGTGTAATAATAAGTATCTTAATTCTTTTTAGAAAATAAAATAGGATGAAGCCAAAAGTATTATATAAATTATTAAACGTCTTTAAAAGTGGAATTAAACCCCAGATTCGAAATATACATACTAAATAAGCCCATGTGTGAATTTTCATCTAATTTGGACAATCACTAATATTTTTAATGAGTTTAGGAGAGCGAAAATGAAAATAAAGCCCAAAATATTAAATAATGTGTTCAATAATACCAAGGATAAAATATATGGAAAATTTGTGTTCCATATACTTTAATTTCTTTGGCGGTGAAGTTTCACATTAATTTGCTAATTCTAGAAGTCTATAATCCATTAATAAAGAGAAAATATCAATTACTTTAAAAGAATTAAATAAAATATTTAGATTCTCCAGAACTAAAAACTAATGCCATATTCGGATTCTACATGTCCTAATATGGCTAGGTGTTAATTTTTATTAAATTTTGGGTAATGTTTGGACCCTCAATTGATGAAAGAGAGAAAAGAAAATGACATATCAATTTCACTTTATTTGATTTTGATTTGGATTAGGTTTTGATTTAAATCAATGTCACATGCTACCTTGGATTTCAGCTTTAACAAGGACTGTTGGATCCCATATCGGACGCACATGGCTCATCCTCAAGCTTTGGCAAGTTTTTCATGTCCTCGCCTGTGCACCACTTCCTTTTCTAGATTCAATCTCACCTCTTTATCTCCCAAATCTGTGTCTTTGCCTCTATTTATCTCTCCTCTTATATCCTCTCTTCTTTCTACATCAAGATACCCTATAAATTTTACATTTTGTGGGTTCAACGTTACTGATCGCATTTACCATTTCATCCTTCCCATGTTCCTCCCCTAATTATCTTCCCCTTTTTCTTATCCTCCTCTAAGGAACCTTCAAATCTCTAGCAAACGTCTCCCTAACCTTTGCTAAACACTTAGGTACTAGTATCTCACTCTGGTTCACCCCCTCCTGCACTCGATGGTACTTCCCGAAACCAGCATGGTGCCGACAGAGTCAGGGAGTCAAATATGATTTCTTTGGCCTTTTCGGAGTCTACTAGAACCATCGATACCTTCCTAAGGGTTTCCTCTGAGGTTTGTGACCTTCCAATTTGGCTTTAAATGGAAGCACACATTTTCCCCATTTTTACTTATTTGCCCCGGACTGTTGCGCTGGAATGCAATCCTTGGTCATCACCTTGTTTCTCTTTGGGTTCTCTAGGTTGGCTAGGCATTACGAGAAATTTACATGTTTTCCCTATTAATTTGGATGATGAGTTCATGAGTATTGGGTCTCAAATCATGGTCTTCTTCAACGTTGTTTGCAGTTGTTTCATCATGTGAAGATCAGGTTGATGAGGAAGATGACTTCCTGTGGATTCCCTTCCCTACCCCTTTCTTTTCCTTTAGTTCTTCATTTTCTCATTAGGGGTAAATCAATATTTACAACCGATTTAGCTTTAGTTATTGGTATGCGATTCTGTGCTTGGCCTGTTGTGTTTACGGGTCAGGTGGTGATTCCCAATTAGGCCATCTTAGCTGAGATTTTTAAAATGCATAATATATGATACGTGGAATTTTATGATTTCCTGATTGGTTGGTGTTTTCAAAATACATAATTAACTTTTTATAGCTTGGAAAAATAAAATAAAATATTATTTAGAATTAGAAAATTATAATTTACACAATGGTGCCAATTTCTTCACATAATTCCAAAGCAATAATTATATGATTTTCAAGGATTTTCAAGTCTGATTAGAATTTCTTAAATTCATAACTAAAAATTTATAAGTAAAAAAATAAGATAAAATACGTTATGATATTAAGAAAATATAACCTACCATATGGCATGGTTTTGATAACCTAATTCATAGATAATAAAAAGGCAATTTTAGGGTTAATGAAATCATTGTATATAACATGAATCTGCATATAGCGTAATAGGTACTTTGGAGACCTAGGTTTGGATCTAAGACTGACTTTGGACATGTATAGACTCTGAAATGAGGTATGTTTGCATCCTCTATTATTCCTTTTAAGCAATAACCTATTTTTATCTTTCTCTTGGTCCTATGGACAATAGGCTATAGAATATCTCTTTCTCTTGAGAATATATTACTTTGTTCTGATTTTTGTGAATCATTATACTGTGAAGGATATTCTTTTGACACAATCTTATACTTGGTTCATGTAATGAACTGAAATCCATGTGTAATCCTTAGTTTTGCCTTTTCCTAAGCTTTTTCTTTCATTTCTGTCCTTGATGTTGAATTAGTGGAAATTATAAAAGTTTGGTGTATATTTGTTCCCAATATTTTACTTTGCAAGGATTTATGCAAAAATACCTTAGTGAAAGTTTACTAATGGGTTTAATTTTCAAAATATCCACTTAAAAGGGATGTGGATAAAATAAAATCGCTCTAGAAGTTTTTATGGCTTTTTGGGTGGGAAAAAGAAAAGAAAATCCTAAAGCTAAGATAAAGTGACATTAAATGAATTAATTTTTCCATTAAGTGAAAGAGTAAATTTCCTAAAATCCATAAAATTGGAACTCAAAAGATTATTCTAAATCCAAATTTGTTATCTTTGAGTACAATTTTTCTTGACTGATGAGTTTCACAACTTTTGGAAAATCAGTAAGTATAATTACATTAATTGAATGGGAAAATAGGAGATAACTCAAAAATACAAAATAAAATCATTAATGACTCCAAAAGTAACAATTGATGCCAAATTCAAGATATATACATTAAAATATGCCTTTGGATGAATTTTCACTCAATTTGGAAAATAATTGGTTAAAAGGTAAAATTAGTAGAGAGAGAGTGTGTAGAACCTTCAAAATATTAAATAAATGAACAAATAATTCGAAAATGTAAAATTGATGGCAAATTCATATCCAAGGCCCTTAATGTGACTTGTGGGTGAAGTTTTTATTAAATTTGGAGAATCTTATAACCATTAATGAAGGAGGAAAGAGAAAAAATGATTTGATTTATTTAACACAATAAAAGCCTCCAAAAGGCAAATATAATTGAATATTTGGATTCCTCATATCAATAATAGGATAGGTGTCAATTTTTATTTAATTTGGAGAATGTTTTCCCCTCAAATGAGAAAGAGAAAAAGGGAAATTAATGCATATATACACTATATTCTAGTAAGATTGGGAATTCGATTTATTTGTCACGCACTGACATTGACCCATCCAATCTTGATCATTGGATCTGTGATCCAATGACTCATGAATCGTCTCGTAGATCCCGCTGATCCGGAAATAGGGATTGATTCACTTGGATTTTGTTTTCTTTAATTAGGGCTCGTTTCTCTATCATTCCGCACGAAATCTTTTCCAAACGCTTCCAAATAAGAAACTGCATCTAATGATCCCTTAATTTCTTATTTTCATGGAGAAATCAAGAAATCCCCAAACCTTGCTCTCCAAGAAAGTTTGGGCCACTTCCTTCTCACTTTCTTACTCAACCTTGCCTATAAATGTCGTTACTCGAGTCTTCCCCAACCCCCTAGAAACTACTTTCACCCTTCAATTGCTCAACTTCTCGTATCCTTCATTGTCGAATTTTGATTTTTAATCCAGAGCTTGAGGCGGATAATCCTTGCTCTCTACTCCATCTCGAATCAAATTGTCTACATCAGCAGGTTTGTGGTGATCTACTCATTCTTTATGTGTTCTTATTTTTAAATGTTGATCGATTCTCTCAGATTTGCCCAAAAATCGAGTTGTTGCTCGCTAGCCATGGTGAGGATGACAAATGGGATGAATCCCATGTGTGTTTCCCCTCTCCTACCCTCCTTATTTTCAATTTTCCTTTGTTTTCTGCTTAAGGATAGTGTTGTCTTTTCACCACCACCTTCTTTGCTTTGAGCGATTCAAACCGCATCTTTGACCCCTGACTTAGCCGGCTCTGATTGGGCCAAGTCAGTGAGATGAGCCTATTCTTCACTCTCTCTTCATCTCTCAACGATGGTTTTGTTGACGTGGCACTCTCCGATTGGATAGAATAGGAAAAAACATATCTTTTTATTCCTTTGGCCAAAAATTAAAAGAAAATATGTTTTGGAATTAGAAAGATGTAAGCTTTCTAATAAAAACGTTTTTGAAACTTGGTTTTGAGTTTTATTAGAAGGTGTTTTCTAAAAGTGAATTTAATACATAAAAATCACCAAAAATGCGCCTTTTACCTCATAACTCCAAAATAGACAAAATTATATGTTTTCTAAATCAAGAGAACATAATAAGATCAAGGGTGGTATTTTCAGAGTCTAAATCAAAGTTTTGTTCAAAATCTCCAAAAGTTAGGGTTTCCTTGTCTTTATACATGTGTAAAACCCTAATGCATGGTTATACATTGGAAATAGGAAAAGTGGGCTTTGGACTCAATTAAAGTAGTGAAAGAGAGTAATTGGATTTCATTAAGAAAGGTATGTTCTTTCCTTACACCTAAGTTGGGAATAATTGCAAACCCTAACCTAGTTTCCCTAATGAGGCTTCTATGAAACCCTAATATCTCTTTTGATAATTCCTTTGCTATATTTGCCTCAAAATTAGTTTTATTATTTATTTCTTGGGTCTTGAACCCCACTTCTGTGTCTTTATTAACTTGATGCTTATACTTGCCATAGTTTTTAGCAAGTTGGTTTTATTAGACTATTTAACTCATGTAGTTGTACTTTTGTACAACCACCCATAGATAGGTCATGTGTAAATTTGCCCAGGGGAATGTGTTATTCTCCCCAATATAGAATATTTGTAGGTGATTGGAATGTGTTACTCTCCATCACCTATTGGTTGAGGTTAGGTAGGTCCCTCAACCCTACATAGTTTAGGTAATCAATATTAATCATGCATACAAACTTTTACAATTTTTGTTATGCAAGAATCTATTTATTTATGCCTCATACTTTTGACAATCTTCATCTTATGCCTTTATTTCCATGTTGTATTCTTATATTTTGTCCTTTTCATTTTCTCTAACACATACCTTATTTTCTTTCCCTTTTGTTAGGTGCTTTCCCAACCACCCAGGGTTAGATCAAGGTGTTGAACAAGACCAAGGTGACTAAGTTCAGGAGTAGTAGATTCAAGTTTTGCTGTCACGAATGACTAGGTTGTTTATTGTTTGATCCTATAGTTTCTTTTCAGTTTTTCCTTTTCAATGAAACTCATGTAGTGAACAAAGTTCAAAAAACATTGTAATAACTTAGTTTCTTTCCGCTGCTATTGACATTTTACATGTATGTAAAACATGCTTATTTTCTTGGATTATTATACATGCATTCCACAATAATTGGATGTTTTGTATTTCTTTTAAATTTTAGTAAGGAGGTGACTCGCCTCTTTACAACTTGGTATCATAGCATGTTGGCCAACTACTAGGGCATAAGTTGAAAGAAAGGGTGTCTAAAAAGGATCAGGGTTTGGGGGCTGGCAATATTTTCCTCCATGCCACTAGCTTGGTTTACAAGGACTCCCAGATCCATATGATACATGCATGGCATGTGTTGATACTGACTGTCTGAAATAATATTCCTATAGGAAATAGTAGCCTTATAAATCCTTGTTGTCTACTCCTGTTATCTTATATACCCTTATCTTTTAAGAAGGGAGCTTTATTTGGAAACATGAAGAACTCCTCTTTAGGAACCACCTCTGGCAACACCGACAATTGGGATACTCCGGTGACTCCCTCCAACACCGGGACAGTCCCTACTTCCCCTGTTGGCACCCCTCTTCTGACCCCTGAGCAAGAGCTAACCATGTTGCGCCAGCTGATCTCGACTACCTTGGTGGGACAACTTTCCAATGTTACAGTTGTTGCAGCTAAGCCAAAGGAGTTCACCTTTACGAACTTCATAAGGATGCAACCACCATACTTCAAGGGCGAGAGTAATCCAAACATGGTGGATAAAGCTGACGATTGGGTTTTGGACTTGGAGAGTACCTTCGAGTGCATGGTGTGTCCTCCGCACCATAAGGTTTGGTTTGTGACATATGTCCTGAATGGGCCAACACGGGTTTGGTGGACGGGTATGTCTTGTATTCGCGATAATTTGAGCATGACCTGGGAAGATTTCCTCAAACTTTTCCATGAGAAGTATATCTGCCCTACCATCTAAAGAGGAAGGAAGCAAAGTTCTACATTCTACGATAAGGAAGCATGAGCGTTGCCGAGTACGTGCAACATTTTCTTCTCTTGGAGTGCTATGTTGTAAACCTCAGAAGTGAAAGAAGATCAACCTTGTTCCTCGAGGGTTTAATCTACAGTGTAGGATGCCACCTTATTCCCCAACTAGCATTGACTTTTCAACAATTGTGGACAAGGCATTGGTGATCAAGTCATACCCGGGGTTCCAATCTTATGGGCACAACAACAACAATAAGAGAAATAATGTTGGTGGAAACCAAGGGCGTGACAAGTGCAACTATTGCTCTCGTTCTCACCCACCAGGAAGATTCCATGTTGGCAATGGCCAACCTTGTAGAGATGATCGACCTGCACCCATCTATCACAAGTGTGGTCAAGCTGGACACATTTGACCTAACTTCCCTAAGCTTAGGTGGGGATCGGCTCTAGCTCAACAGCCTACTCAGTAGCCTACCCAGCAGCCACAACAGTGACAAAATCCGCCTCCAAGAAACAGCAATCAGAATCAGAAAGGCCGACAACCATCTGTGGAGAGGCAGAATGGTAGGGTGTTTTCCCTTAATGTTGAGGAAGCTGAAGGAGATAATGAAGTCAACAAAGGTACTATACATATTAATATGCTTCCAGTTAAACCACTCTTTGATTCTGGTTCATTGAATACATTCATATCAACTAAGTTTGATACCATGTTAGAGATAGAATCAGAATATATGGATCATGTGTTAGATGTTAAAACCCCTAGTGGTAGGATCTTCTCTTCTTATCTTAAACTCCCAACCTTGTACCTCTATATCTCTAGAAGGATATTTCCCTCAATTTTCATCTTGCTTGACATGACCACCTTTGATGTCATCCTAGGGATGGATTGGTTGAAGAAGTACAAGGCTATTTTGTTTTGTGAAGTATCAAAGGTTAGTTTGTTAGATCCTGGTGAGGGAAGGATGCGTATCAAGGGTAGGAAGTGAGAGGATCGACAATTTATTATCTCTGCCATCAAAGACAAAAATCTTGTCTCGTACGGGTGTAGAACATTTTTAGCCTCTATCATCCTTAATGCCACACCTCTTGCTCTCAATCACATAGATGTTGTGAAGGACTTCTCTGATGTCTTTCCTTAGGATTTTCTTAGATTTCCCCCAACTCACGAGGTGGAGTTTTCCATTGAGCTCGCACTGGGATCTTCACCTATCTTAAAGCCTACTTAACGCTTGGCCCCGCCAAGCTTAAGAAGCAGCTTCAGGAGCTTCTAAACATGGGATTTGTGCACCCTAGTGTTTCATCTTGGTGAGCCCCTATCTTATTCGTGAAGAAGAAGGATGGTTCATTGCGTATGTGCATGGATTATCATATGCTTAATAAAATGAAGATAAAGAATGGTTGTCCTTTGCCTCTCACCGATGACCTGTTAGACCAACTGAAGTCTGTCACTGTGTTCTCAAAGATGGATATATGAATTGGCTACTACCAAATGCGAGTGAAAGATGAATATGTCTAGAAGACAACTTTCAGAACATGTTCTAGGCATTATGAGTTTCTGGTCATGCCTTTCGGCTTGACTAATGCCTCTACTACTTTCATGGACTTGTTGAATTGAGTGTTTGGTCCTTACCTCGATCAATTCATGGTGGTGTTCATTGACGATGTTTTGGTCTACTTTGAGTCTGAAGAACAACATCATGAACATCTACAAATAGTGTTGAAGACACTGAGAGAAAATCAACTATATGCTAAATTCTAAAAGTGTGAGTTCTAGATCAAGGAAGTGATGTTCTTCGGTCATGTGATTTCTTCCAGACATATTGTTGTTGATCCCGCAAAGGTAGAAGTTGTGACCAAATGAAAAAATCCGAAGACTCCTTCTGAGATCTATATTTTCCTCAAGTTAGCAGGTTACTATCAGAGGTTTATCAAGAGCTTTTCAGAGTTAGCTCTCCCTCTGAAAAAATTGACAAGAAAAGAATTTGAAGTTTGTGTGGACCCCGGAATGTGAGGACAATTTTCAAAAGTTGAAGAGATGTTTGACATATGCTCCTATTCTTGCTTTACATGTTGAAGGAAAACCCTAAATCATCTTCACAGATGCTTCTAAGCAAGGATTATGGTTTATCTTGATGCAAGAGGGTCAAGTGATCACCTATGTTTTGTACCAATTGAAACCTAATGAAGAGAACTGACCTACACATGATTTAGAGCTACTAGGTATCGGGCATGCTTTAAAGATCTGAAGACACTATCTGTATGGAGTGCAGTTTGAAATTTTCTCAAAAACAAAAGTTTAAGATATCTGTTGACGTAGTAGGATCTGAATATGAGGCAGCAAAGATGGATGGAGTATCTCAAGGAATGTGAATTTACCATCACCTATCATTCTGATAAAGTGAACATAGTTGTTGATTCTTTGAGTCAGAAGAAAGATTTAATTTGTACTGCTATGAACCTGTAGTATGTTTCCTATTGGCGACCGTAGCCTGATGATAAAGAAGATGCTGAGAAGTTGTGTTCACATGGCTGGTTTCTCCAATATACCTTCTTGGATCTCAGAAGTTGTTGTTGCATAGCTTGAAATTTCTGAGCTTGTTGAGATGAAGGCCTTCGCTGAGAAGCCACAACTGAATTTTTAGTTGGAGTGGATGGTGATGTTCATTTTTGACAAAGGTTGTGGATGCCTGAAGTTGGGGATCTGCAACAGAAGGTTTTGAGCAAAGCCCATGGATACACCCTGGTACTACCAAGATGTACAAGGACCTACAATGAAGTTTTTGGTGGAAGAACACGAAGAAGGATATCACTATGTTTGTTGTAAAATGTTTAACTTCTCAGCAAGTCAAGATCAAGCATCAACGACCTAGTGGTCTTCTGCACCCACTTGAAATTCCATAATGTTAATGGGAGAAGATTAATGTGCACTTCATCACTAGTTTCCATAAGACCATGAAGGGTTTTGATGTTGTGTGGGTGGTGATTGGTTGACTTACAAAGAATGCCCACTTTCTACCTTTCAAGTCCACTTACAAGCTAGATGATATGGCTCAATTGTATGTGGATTGGATCGTTCATCTGCAAGAAGTTCCGAAAGTGATAGTATCATATCATGACCCAAAGTTCACCTCTCGTTTGTGGGGTCAGATTCAAGAAGAGATGGGTGCTGACTTGCATTTCAGTACATCTTATCATCCACAAATTGATGGTCAATATGAAAGAACGGTGCAAATTCTGGAAGATTTGCTTCATGCCAGTGCTATGGATTGGGGAGATGCATGGGATAAGTTTCTTCCATTGGCTGAGTTTTCTTACAATAATAGCTACCAAGCTAGTATTGGTATGCCACCTTATGAAGCTTTGTATGGAAGACCTTGTCATTCTCTATTACACTGGGATGACGTGGGACAACATGCTCTAGTGAAGTTTGATGATAAGAAGATGATGATAGAAAAGGTTTAGTTGATCAAGAAGTGTATAAAAGTTGCACAAGATCGACAGAAGATGTATGCTGATAAGAAAAGGTATAATGTGAGTTTCCTAGTAGGTGATTATGCCGTCTTGAAAATCAAGCCTATGCATTCTACTGCAAGATCTATAGTTAAAGACAATCTCAGTCCCAGCTATGTTGGACCATATGAGATCTTGGATAAGGTTGGAGATTGTGATACCATTTAGTCTTTCTCATGCCTATGAAATTATCCATAATGTGTTTCATGTCTCTGTTTAGAGAAAGTATGTGAAGGACCCTTCTCATGCACTCTCAATTGAGCCTTTGGAGATTCAAGAGAATCTAATTTATGGAGAGAAATTTGTGAAGATTCTTGACTCCCAAGTGAAGCAGTTGAAGATCAAGGATATTGAGTTGGTGAAATTCTTATGGCAGTATCATGGTTTGAAAGAAACCACTTGGGAGCTTAGAGATGGGATGTTACATACTCACCCTTCTATTTTTGTATGATATTTCAAGGATGAAATCCTTTTTAATGTGTTGAGTGTTGTAACGAACCAAAATCCATGTGTAATCCTTAGTTTAGCCTTTTCCTAAGCTTATTCTTTCATTTCTATCCTTGATGTTGAATTAGTGGAAATTATAAAGGTTTGGTGTACATTTGTTCCTAGTATTTTACTTTGTTAGGATTTATGCACAAATACTTTAGTGAAAGTTTACTAATGGCTTTCATTTGCAAAGTATCCACTTAATAGGGATAAGGACAAAATAAAATCAATCTAGAAGTTTCTATAGCTTTTTGTGTGGGAAAAAGAAAAGAAAACCCTAATGCTAAGATAAAATGACATTAAATGAATAATTTTTTATATTAAGTGAAAGTAAGAGTAAATTGTCTAAAATCCATAAAAGTGGAACTCAAAAGATAATTCTAAATCCAAATTCATTTTCTTGGAGTACAAGTTTTCTTGAGTGATAAGGTTTACAACTTTTGGAGAATTAGTTAGTATAAATGTATTAATTGAATGGGAAAATAGGAGATAACTCAAAAATACAAAATACAATCATTAATGACTCTAAAAGTAACAATTGATGTCAAATTTGTGATATATACATTAAAATATGCCTTTGGGTGAATTTTCACTCAATTTGGAAAATATTTGATTAATAGGTGAAATCAGTTGAGAGAAAGTGTGTAGAACCTTCAAAATATTAAATAAATGAAAAAATAACTCCAACACATAAAATTTATGGAAAAATTGTATCCAAGGCACTTAATGTGACTTGTGGGTGAAGTTTTTATTAAATTTGGAGAATCTTATAACATTAATAAAGGAGGAAAGTGAAAATAAGGTTTTATTTATTTAACACATTAAAAGTTTCCAAAAGGCAAATCTTATTTCATATTCATATTCCTCATATAAAAAATAGATTGGTGTCAATTTTCATTTAGTTTGGAGCATGTTTGCCCCTTCAAACTAGGAGAGAGAAAAAGGGAAATTAATGCATATATACACTATATTCTAATAAGATTGGGAATTTGATTTATTTGTCTGCACTGACTTTGACCCGCGTGATCTCGACCGTTGGATCTATGATCCAACGGCTCACAAATCCTCTCCTAGATCTCGTCGATCAGGAAACATGGACCGATTAAGGTGGATTTTGTCTTCTTATATTCTTGCTCATTTCTCTATCAATTGCCATGAAATCTTTTCCAAACACTTCTGAATAAGAAATTGCATCTAATGATCCCTTAAGTTTGTTCTTTTGTGTAGAAATCAGGAAAGCCCAAAATCTTTCTCTCCAAGTAAGTTCAGGCCACTTCCTTCTCACTTTATTACTCAACCTTGCCTATAAATATCGGTACCTGAGTCTTCCCCAACCCCCTTGGAACTACTTTCACCTTTCAATTGCTCGAGTTCTCACATCCTTGCTTGCTGGAGTTCGATTTTTGATCTAGAGCTTGTGGCAGATCGTGCTTGCTCTCAACTCCACCTCAGATCAAATTGTCTACATCAGCACGTTTGTGGTTATCTACTCGTTCTTTCTATGTTCTTGTTTTTGAGTTTGATCCATTCTCACAGATTCTCCCAAAATCGAGCTGCTTCTCACTAGCCATGGTGAGGATGACAAAGGGGATGAATCCCCTATGTGTTTTCCCTCACCTACCGTCCTTGTTTTCTATTTTCCTTTATTTTCCGCTTAAGGGTAGTATTGTCTTTTCGCCACCCCCTTCTTTACTTTGAGACAGTCAAAGCCGCACCTTTGACCCCTGACTTGGCCGGCTCTAATTGGACCAAGTCGGCAAGGCGGGCCTATTCTTTTCTTTCTCTCTCTCTTCGTTTCTCTGTGATGGTTTTGTTGATGTGGCACTCTCTGATTGGTCAAAATAGGAAAAATCATATTTTTTATTTCTTTGTCAAAAAATTAAAAGAAAATATGTTTTGGAATTAAAAAAATGTAAGATTTCTAATAAAAATGTTTTTTAGATTTTCTTTTGAGTTTTATCATAAGGTCTTTTCTAAAAATGAATTTAATACATAAAAATCACCAAAAATACGTTTTAACCTCATAACTCTAAAATAGACAAAATTATATGTTTTCTTAATCAAGAGAACCTAATAAGATCAATGGTGATATTTTTAGAGTCTAAATCGAGGTTTTTTCTAAAAAAAAGTCCAAAAGTTAGGGTTTCCTTATCTTTATACATGTGTAAAACCCTAATACATGGTTATACATTGAAAATAGGAAAAATGGGCTTTGGACTCAATTAATGTAGTGAAAGAGAGTAATTAAATTTCATTAAGAAAGGTAATTGCTTTCCTTAAACCTAAGTTGGTAATAATTACAAACCCAAACCTAGTTTCCCTAATGAGGCTTCTGTGAAACCCTAATTTCTCCTTTGATAATTCCTTGGCTATTTTTGCCTCAAAATTAGTTTTGTTATTTATTTCTTGGGTCTTGAACCCCACTGTCGTGTCTTTATTTATTTGATTCTTATACTTGTCAAGCATATTGATTTTATTAGACTATTTAACTAGTGTAGTGTACTTTTGTACAACCACCCATAGATAGGGCATGTGTAGATTTTCCTAGGGGAATGTGTTGCTCTCCCCAATAAAGAATATGTGTAGATGACTGGAATGCATTACTCTCCCTCACCTATTGGTTGAGGTAAGGTAGGTGTCTCAACCCTACATAGTTTAGGTAGTTAATATTAATCATGCATGCAAACTTTTACTATTTTTGTTATAACAAGCATCTATTTATTTATGTCTCACACTTTTGACCATCTTCATCTTATGATTAAATCTTAGCCTTTATTTTCATGTTGTTTTCTTATCTTTTATCCTTGTTCATTTTCTCTGACACATACCTTGTTTCTTTCCCTTTTGATGTGTGCTTTCCCAACCACCCAGGGTTTGATCAAGGTGTTGTACAAGGCCAAAGTGACCAAGTTCAGGAGTAGTAGATTCAAGTTTTTCTATCAAGGATGACTAGGTTGCTTATTGTTAGATGCTATATTTTTTTTTCAGTTTTTCCTTTTCAAAGAAACTCATGTAGTGAACAAAGTTCAAAAAGCAATGTAACAACTTAGTTTCTTTCCTCTGCTATTGACATTTTACATGTATCTGAAACATGCTTATTTACTTCGATTATTATACATGCATTCCACAATGTCTATTTTTCTTGGGAAAAGTGGATGTTTTGTATTTCCTTTAAATTTTAGTAAGGAGGTGATCTCACCTCTTTACAGTTCATGATGGAACTTCTACATTGTGACGTGTTACTTTTGTCCACTTTTGCTATGGATGTTTATATTGTCCATTTATGTGATGGTAATCTTGTTTAATATGACTATACTTTTTACTTGCCTCTACTTTAAGCAGGTTATGTGAATTAGTTGCCCTAGAGTAGTGTAATTGCTTTGGTTTTTGGGTTATGTGTCCTTATATTTTTGGGATGGAGGTTATGTGCCCCATACCCAAATTTCAAGTTTATGAGGCATGTCCCACACTTTATATATTGGGGAATTTGGTTATGTGTCGTTCTTAATCAGGTTTCATGTTTATGATGCTTGGCCACCATTGTGTTTATATTGTTCTAGTGATATGCTTATCTCACATGCATGTAGGTTGATGTAATTGATGATGGGTTATGTGCCCTAATTTAATGATATGTGCTTATGTGGCACAATTTTATTATTTTTTTTATGGCAAGTATCTCTTTTATTATCATATAATTATAATTCATTTCTCTTGGTACTCATTTGGGTAGTCCTTTACTTTTTTATGGGAAACATTATTTATGTGATGTCATTTACTCTGTATATTGCTCAATATCAATTTAATATGCACGTACCAACTTTTACTGATGTCATATTTTTATCCTCTTACTGGGATATGTTTCCCACCCCAGGTGTAGGACAAGGAGGACATGACATTCAACATAGACTTAGCTTAAGGAGTTGAAATCTGGAGACAAACTTGATATGATTTAGATTTCCCTCTACTAGATCCTTATGATGTAATATCCATGAAAACCCTATACGGGAGATCATGATGTACTTTTATAAAATTGATTATAGTCACGAAACTATTATTCCACTGTTATACTTTGGTCTTTTGTATACCATCATGTAATAATTGAACATTTTACACCTATTCCAGCATACCTTTTGAGTTTGTTTGGAATGGATGTTTTATTCTTCAATTTTAGTAGGGAGTGGATCCCCTATGGGTCCCACTTCTAACATCACTATTGTAGTCATTTGTTGAGATATTGATGTCGGTGTTTCTTAAGAATCAACGTCAGTAAAACAAACATTAATTAAACATCATGTTTGTACTAGTACATTGATACAAATCTAGGCACACTACATCAAACAATTGATGTTGTAACACTACTTTTGGACACTTTTGCCTATAAATTAGGCTTGTGACATACATGTGTTTGTACATTATACGCTTTACATTAGTTTAGGCCCATTTACAATAAGTTAGGTGCCATAACACATGTTTTGGATGCTTTGGCTATGAAATAGGCACATGCAATGGATACATTAGCACAAAAACAAGTTCATGTCTAAAAAATATAGATGCTTTAGTATAACACTTTTGGGTGCTTTAACACCACTTTTAGGTTCTTAAATCCTATTTTTGGACGCATTAGTCTATAAATTAGGCACATAGCTATTATGTCCATACCTAATGGATTACGCAAACAAACACTATAATTGGGCGCATTAGTACCATAATTGGGCATTTTACTAATAATGTTGGGTGCATTATATTAAGATTTGTGCTAATTTACTATTATGTATGTACACTAAGAATTGAATGTATTGGCACTATAATTAAGCGCATTAACACAATAATTGGACGTTTTACTATAAATATTAGGTGCATTATGGTGATATTTGTGTTAATTTTCTATTATTTACGTACACAAAGAATTGGGCGCATTGGTGCCATAATTAGACGCATTAGCTATAATCGAGTGTTTTACTATAAATATTAGACCCATTATGTTAAGATCTGTGTTAATTTTCTACTATCTACATATCTAAGAATTGGACGTATTAGCACCATAATTGAGTATATTAGCACCATAATTGAGTATTTTATTACTAATATGTGTGTATCTAGGAATTGCGTGCATTATCACATAATTGGGTGCATTACCACCATCAATGAGTGTTTTACTATAAATAAATGTTGTATTATGATAAAATTTGTGTTATTTTTTATTATGTACGTACATTAAGAGACGCAGTCAACCCAGATAGAGGTACCCGCGATCGTTGGATTGCACTGGTAGTGGACATTGTTCCTCGTCAAGCACAAGCGAGACAACTTCCTACTACAGGTTTGTGTCTGGGTCAACTAGAAGACCGACGCTTATCCTTGAGGATTGCAAACCATTGATTGCATAAGTATCATGTCATTGCTCAATGAACGGTCTGGTCTGAGTTCCTAACTTCGTTTATTTTTTATTCTTATGCTCTGTTTATTCTATGTGTTTCTTATCTGGATCTCGCATGAACTTCCTAGTCTAATTACAATTATTGTTGATCCACGTAAGACACAATAATTTATTTAACAACATTAATGGTATGTAATTTTAGCTAGAGGTCGACCATTTATATATATAAAAGTAGCCTCGCCTCATTTTGAAACCAGTTATTGAATTCCGGTTGACGAAAGGATGTTAGTGGATAAATGAGATTAATTATGTGTTGTGGGATATGATTGTACAAGGGATCTTCTAAAGGAGTTCTTACTAGAGTTGTAGAAGCTATGGACTGGGGAACTCGAGTTGTGATGCAAGGCTATAGCCAAGGTCTCAAAGGCGAAGTAGAATGATAAGAGACGTATTCTATTGGTATTCAAATAATGGCTTTTTTAGTATCCTGTTATAATGATATATTTTTTTCAAATAAATGGGCTCTTGTGTCGATGAACATGAGACCAACATGGATTATTTATTATATTTTGTGTTGAGTAACTTGTACAGTTGATTGGAAGGATTTAAAAAAAAAATGGATGATCAAAAGTAGCCATCACCCAACATCTTTAAAACACACTTGAAATTGCATGAAAGAGTTTTATTAGGCATATAGTTGCCATCAGGTGCAACTTTTGAGTGCCATCAACATTTTTTTGTTGAACCCAGCAGTACCATCAACATTACCGTATAGTAATTTATTTAAGAAAGTACATATATAACAGAAACCACTCAAAGTCACTAATTAAGTCTGCTTTGTTTATAGCTAGCCACCATGGCTGTATGTAAGACTCGCCATCATTCACCCACATCCTTACCGGATTATTCATGAATGAACACCTAAGGATGCGTAGTCAAGCAAAGAGGGTGTGTCTTACTCAGAGGCAACAGTAACAAATCCCTGGCCTGCAACCAATCCGACAGGTGCAACGCTGGCGGCAGTCTCCTCCTGGCCCCCAGTGGCAGCAGCCGCCCTGGGGGGTGCACAGACCAGCCCGTGGAGTGAGATTAGGATTGACGGCTGGATATATACAAGAATAAGAGCAATATATACTTGTGTCTTTCTTACAGAATAGCATGTTATAAAGGAGAAAGCATTGATGCTAACCGGCCATCACAACTTCTGCGAGATTTTTGCGGCTGGCAGATACAACCGGGTGCTGGGCTGCGAAGCACACAAGAAGGAGGGCAGTTGCCATGACAATGGCTTTGGCAGAGATGGAAGACATGTTTTCTGGATTGATGGAGAAAGGAGGATGAGGAGAGTAATAATTTTCCGATAATGATGAATTTGGGTAGAGATGATGCCGTCTGGCTACCTCCTTGAGTTGTCTTTATATAGAAAGAGGATTGACACTAGCTACATGGAAAGGAGGGAATGACTGGCTGATTATAATAGCGCCTGGTTGCTTGCTGTGGCAGTAACCACGCCCTCATGGTGCTACACCACTTCGGAGATCCTAGATCAATCCCCACTTCCACAGTTAAGTCGAGGATAAGTTTGACTTGAGTAAGGTTGCTGATTTATTCAGTTTGCTTTCAAACAAATCACATAGGGGCAGTGGTTCTTGCCTGGTAGCAGTGGCAGACTAATGACCAAAAGATTTCAGAGGCATCCACGCAAAGGTGAGTGTGAGTTGGGTTGTGGGTAACCCTAATCTATGATCTACATAATTACACTGTATGTCTTCTTTAAATGAAGTCGCCTCTTCCTTGTAATTTCCTCCATTGTGTGTTTTCTTTCACTCCTATGTAGCATTCTAGACTGAAGCTAAGCCAAAATTAATGTTTTCGCCGTCTTCTTTTTGGTTTATTCTTCAGCTCCTTATACGGGATGATATTCTACTGAAATCTGAATTGAAACAAGCGGCGTCGCCCCTTAAACTTAAGAGTAATGATATAGAGCACACCTCTTCCACTAAGATTTACACCCAGGTCTCGATTAGCGTAAACACAGAATACGAAGCAACCGTCTGATACTGTATAAAGAAAATTTTAGCATAGTGCCAGAAGTCGAAGAGTTTCGAGACGACTGAGAGGATACAAACTATACAAGGAGTTGTTATTAGTGATAAAAGTCATTAAGAACATTACTGATTCAAAATCAAAATTGTACCAATATAAATACTAAACACTATTATATCACTAGTAGAAAACAAGCCAAAACTGACTTCGCTACACGTCATACTCAGAGTTAATTAGACTTACTCCGAAGTCAGATTCGCATCAAGTGACACTTTTTATGTGTCTAGAGAATGGGAGACAATTTAAAGAGATAAAGTGACCATCGTAAGAAAAATATCAACTGTAATTGTCAATTTAGAGTAGCAGCAACCGCTAGTAACTACCTATATAAAATAGCATATTAGTGTGTCAATTTCTGCAGCAGCCAGCATGCAAATACGCGATAAATTTGTGCACTAGATAACTATTCACGATAGATTAGAAACATTTCAAAAATTTAAGATAGCTGCAATAGCTTACCTACTACGACAGATTGTTTTACAAGACAACACCATGCATAATAATTTTTCATTAATGTAGAGATGTTGTTCAATACATAAATGTGCCAAAGTTGTTTTTCTCGTAGAAGTATACAAAGATTAACTTGTCATATATGATAATACATAATTCATGCTTGTGACACTTGAAATAGGTTGCTTTCACTAAAAATTAAAAATATTCTCCCATTTCGTTTGCACCAAAATATTGAAGAATCACAAATAAAATGTTGTCCATGTTAATTGTCGTATTCTTCACCCATAAAATTGCAAAAAAATGATATGGGAGCCATCTCAAATCTGCACAATAAGACAAAAACTATCGTTATATTTAGTACTACAAACACAAAACGTTGTGAAGTTGTACCAAAAAGATAGAGTTTAAACTGAAACTAGAATTATCTGCTGCTACTTTATAATATATAAGTACATTAATAGTGACAGATCAAAGAGGATAAACAATACAATATTTTTATAAAGACAGATGAAAGCAACAGGTCATCCCGGAAACATCACAATAAGATGTGGTCAGAAGGCTATATATTTTTTCTTAACAAGTTTATACACTTTTGTTATACGAAACTTAGTTGTCTAATCCAGTTAGAAATTTCTCACTAAAAGATCATTGCATTGAGTAATGTATTAGGGACACAAATGTAAAGAACATGTCATTTCTAAAGGAAATAAGATCATGATATAGAAATAAAAATGGTCTAAAACAATATAATAATATGCTGCTATTTTGTAATATACAAGTACATTGATATAGGGGAGACAAGAGCAGTTCATCACTTTTCACAAAGTCAAAGAAGACAATAGCTCGGTGGTAGAAGCAATCCATCACTTTCTAATTTTTGTATAATCTCAAAGGGAAGAGGGAGGACAAAACAGAGCAGCTAGAAGAAAAAAATAGAGGTGTAGGCGACAAGACAGAATGTAAAATCAGAATTCATATAAAATTCAGCAATCAATAGTTGTATTTCATGTTTTGTTAAAAAAAAATCTATGTGTTCTTAAATTCATCCAACAAAAGAAAAATAGGAGATTTTCCAAAAAATATATATATAGTAAAGTACACAGAGAAAGGAAGGAAGAAACATTCTTTGTTTACATGTTAGGTTTCTATTTGGTGACACAACTTACCTTACTCATCTTGTCGAAGATGAGCTTCTTTAAGATATTTTAGAAGAGCTTTGCCACATTGTCACATGCACAATTGTTCACAAAAAAAGATCATGATCTACATCGTCAAAGTCATCTAGTTCCCAAAATTAGTAGATCGAGGTGACAAAAGATGTTCCTATAAAGTTGAATAGAACACATGTAAAAATATAAATATATCTTTAGATTTTGTTTAAAATTTGTGATCTAAGGTATTGATACCTGATTTGTTCCTATAAAGTTGAATGGAACAATGCTCATTAATCCTAGGATCCTTAGATGGACCTGTTAGTACAAACATATTAATAGATATCATTCAAAATTTAGCATGAAGATAGAAACCAAGAATGTTATCTTTCTACCAGATTTGTTTCTAGCTTCTTCATTTAAGTCTTGTAACATTGATCGTTGATCATCTGCAAAGAAAATACATATTTAATAGGTACATTCTTAAACTAGTAGAAGATCGATAATAAAATGATGTAATTTTTTTATCATACTAGATACATCTATAACTTTCTCTGAGGTCATTGTTTCTCTTGTACCTTGAGTAGTGTGAACAAATTGCTCAAACATCCACTGGAAAAATCTACCTTCCAATAATTTTGGATGTTCTTTCTCTATATATTGAAGAATTTTAGCACATGGCTCACTAGAAAAAACTATTAAGAACTAAAATAAAACCCAAAAGAATTCTCTTAAATGTCATCTATGCAAAGTCAAAATAAAAAAGTTGTGTACCTAGAGTAGGCATAAAATCATCAAATCTTGGAACTCTCGTATGTTCTTCATTTATTTCATGTGAAGTCAAACATGTATCTTCCTTTTGATTTGTTTCTTTCAACTTCTTTTTACGATGAGGCTTAATTCCTATGCTTATATAAAAATGATTAAATAAGATCCAAATTTAATTCTAATAATGTTTTCTAAACATACCGGATAGGTTACACAATGTTTCACCCAGATTTAGAGAAGAACTTGATTGACAACCTATATGAATTAAAATATATTCTTAGATTATATTTGATATATCCAATTTAAAAGTATAACAACGCCGTTTTTATTATATGGTATTACGAACCACGAGAAATATTTCTCTCATTCTCAAAGGCATAATTGTCTTCATTTTGTGGAGCTGTATGGCATGATTGTAGAAGAGCATGAAGTGGCTTGGTTTTCCCGATACGAGGCATGGTCCTGCAAAATTTAGACGTATTAGATGTAATAATTGAAATTACCAATGGAACACATCATCTAAGAATACATCAAATAATAACAAAAAATAAGATGATACCTTATGTACTTTTTTCATCAATTTTCTTCCTTTATTTACTAAGGATGTATGTACTAGTACATAGTATGCCCCATCTCATCTTTATGACATCCATATTTGGTGTCATACCAAGAACATTTAAATAGAGGAAACAGAATATCCTTTGAACATGAAAATTCTATGATATCTAACAATGACTCTTATTTCCTTCACACAATTATTGAAGTACATATTATATAGGTGATCAAACTTAGAGTGGCATCTATAAAGCCACATCGTGTCTTGAACAAACTCGTTTCTCATTTCCATATACCTTGAAATTACAATCAGGATTTTTTAATAACAATGTGGAGCTATAATGTATATATTTGTTGTTAATCAAATTCAAGACTTAAGTGCAATGCATGAGAACATGAGAAGGTGCAGGTTTATAGTCGAGCATGTGTTCGCGAGCAAGCACATCAAGGGCATACTTGCTTTGGTGAAGGAGAAGGCCTTGAGGATTGGGTTCACCTTGAATGCCAAGAAAGAAGCGGAGAGGGCCAAGGTTGCATATGGAGAACTCATTTTCAAGTGAGCTGATGGTATGGGTGATGAAGGTGAGTGAATTTCCTGTGAGGAGGATGTCATCAACATAGAGAAGTAGATAGGTGGTGCAGGTGGAAGTGGAGAAGATGAAGAGGGACGAGTCACTGACACAGGGTTGGAAGCCAAGTTCTCAAAGGAAATGGTTGATGCGGGTGTACTAGGTTCGGGGAGCTTGTTTGAGACCGTAGAGGGATTTGTGAAGAGGACAGACATGATTAGGTTTTGTGGGATTGACGAACCCAGGGGGTTGATGCATGAACACAGGGGTGTCGAGAGTTCCATTGAGGAAGGCATTACAGACGTCAAGTTGGTGGATGGGCTAGTTTTTGGAGGTGGCGATGGTGAGGATGGTTTTGATGGTAGAAGACTTGATGATTGGACTAAACATTTCCATGTAATCTACTCCTTATTCTTGGAGGAAGCCCTTGTCTACAAGTCGAGCTTTGAGGCGGTCAAGAGACCCATCAGCATGAAGTTTTGTTTTGAATATCCACTTACATCCGATGATGTTCATGGATGGGGTGTGTTCTATTAATGTCCAGGTTTGGTTGCGATGGAGGGCACTGATTTCTTGTGTCATGGCAGTGTGCCAACCATCATGGAGGAGGGCACTGTGCACGGTCTTGGGGATAGGAGGTTGTAATGCAGTGTGAAGAGCATAGCGGGGGTTGGGTTTGTGGATGCCTGCTTTACTGTGGGTGATCATGGAGTGGGTGGATTGAGAGGTTGTTGATGGTTGTTGCTCAGATGGTGGAATGTCCGGTGGAATTGGTGGGGAAGAGGGGGTGATGGTGGAGTGGGAGACATCGTTCACATAGGGTTGGGAGGCATCAAGTTGAGCTGGGGTGGGAGGTGAGGAGATGGGGGTGGAGGTTACTGGAGTTTCGGGTGATTGGAGGTTAGAGAACGTCGAGTTTGTGTGTGTGTTGGAGGTAGATGAAGCAATGATAGGTTTGCAGGGAAACTGTTCTTTGTTGAAGATAACGTGCTTGGAGATGTATTGACGGTTAGTTTTGAGGTGAAGGCATTTGTAGCCTTTGTATTGGGAGCTATAGCCGAGGAAGAGACAGGGAAGAGATCGAGTGTCGAGCTTGTCAGCTGAGTAGTTTCTGAGGTAGGGGAAATATAGATACCCAAAAGTGCAGAGGTGGGAGTAGTTGGGTTTGGATTTATAGAGGAGTTCAAAGGGGCTTTTCATGTCTAGGAGAGGAGTGGGTAGACGATTGATTAGGTAGGTAGTTGTGTGGAAGGCTTTTGCCCATAAGGGTTTGGGTAGTTGTGCTTCGAAGAGCATGGCTAATCCAAATTCTGTAATGTGGCGATGTTTGTGCTCGGTGATACCATTTTGGGATGGGTCATGTGGACATGAAACCTGATGTAGAATGTCGTGGTCGGAGAAGAATTGTTTGAGGTGTTGATTGACAAATTTGCCACCATCGTCACTTTGGAGCATCATGATGGATGTGTTAAACTGGGTTCAAACCATGTTGTAGAAGGTGACAAAGATGGAGTTAAACTCACTTTTATGTTTCATAAGATAAAACCAGCTAAACCGAGTATAGTCATCAGTCAGAAGTACATAGTAGGCAAAGCCATGTTGGGAGGGGGTAGGGGCTTTCCCCCAAACATCGCAGTGTACAAGGCGAAACGCCTCAGTAGACCTTGCATGTTTATGATTAACAGATAGACGCTTGCTTTTACTAAGTTCACAGCTCGAGCAGATGTTGTCGACGGTAGAGGTGGAGGTGATGAGCTGCTCGTTTAGGAGATGGCGGAAGATGGAGTTGTTGGGGTGTCCCAGTCTTCTGTGCCAGACATTGTTGGAAGCTTTTGTGAAGCGGGAACAGAAGAAGCTTTGAGGCGATGAAATTGGCAGAGTGGGCAGAAAGTAGATGTCGTGATTACACCGACCCTGAGCCAGTGTGTGGTGTGTCATGAGGTCCTTCACCATGACAAAGTCCTTAGTAAAGACAAAGTAGCAGGGAAATTGAGATGTTAGTTTGGATACAGAGAGAAGATGACGTTCAATAGTAGGAACAACAAAAACACGCCGTAAAGGTATCCAACAAAATTTCATATTGTCGGTGTGTGTGATGGGTAGGAAACTACCATTTCCGACCATGATGGTGACATCACCCTTGTAGGTGCGAAGGTGGTGGAGGTTACCTGGAGTGTGGGTCACATGGTCTATGGCACCAGTGTCAACACACCAATCAGGGAGATCAGCTTCATTGAGGTGGAGAGCGGTGAGTGCGGAGCTGTTGTGATTCATGAGGTGAGCAGGGATGTTGGAGGCCTGATGGTTGTTGTCATATCGGTGCCAACATAAAAGGGTAGTGTGCCCTCTCTTCTTGCAGATTTGGCACAGGGGAAGCTCCTTGCCGTGGTAGGAGTCTGTCTGGGCTGGAGGAGTATCGCGTCCACGCGAGTTGGTGTGAGGTGAGTGACCGAGGATGCTTGGAGGGGGGAGATGAAGTCGACCCCAACCTCGGTGTGGCATGTGTCCCCGTCCACTGACAGAGTAGTTGGGATAGGGAGTCGGGTTGTCGTTGGTCTTGTTGGTGAAGAAGACGGGGGGGAACAGGAATTGGGGTCGACGTTCTTTCTGACGTTCAAAGTCATGAAGAAGAGGAAGGACGTCGTTGAAGGAAGGGATTGGTGGTTTGAGCATGGCCACCACAAAGCCCTTGTAGTCGTTGATGTCGAGTCCATTGAGTAAGGTGAAAACCTTCTCTTGATCGCTAACGGTGTAGCCAATGGCATTGAGCTGGTCAAATATGGACTTGAGCTTACGGGTGTACTCAAGTAGAGTATCATTGCCTTTGCAGAACGTTCGGAGTTGTGATTTGAGTTCAAATTCTCTGGTTTGAGACGCTTGGGTGAACCTCTTGGTGAGGGTGACCCGGACTTGATGTGAGGTAGTGCATCCAATGATTTCGCCCATTACCTCTTCTGAGAGAGATCCAGAGATCCACCCTTTGAGAAGACGATAAGTCCGGGTCCATTCCTTGTGCTTTGGGTTGGCATCGGGCAGGCCGACATCATCAGTGATGATGAGTGGTGGGCATTCTTCTGTTCCGTCGAGGAATCCGTCCAAGCAGCAGGACTCGGCTAGGGTTTTCACTTGTGCTTCCCACAGTAGGAAGTTGCTGAGGTTTAGTTTGAGGGAGATGAAGTTGGCCACGTTGAGTCCTACGGGGTAGGGGTAGGAGTCAATGTTGGTTTTGGAGGGACCAACAGCCATCTTTTATTTTGGTGTGAGGAAGAGTGTGGAAATGGGTGAAGGTCTGGAGGTAGAAGAAGGCAGGTGGGAATAGATCTTAGGCGCTCCTGTCGACGTACTGTGGAGGCTCTGATACCATGTGAATAAACATGGATGATTGAAGATGTTTATGATGTTATTGATTCACTGCATTCCTACATGTCTCATCTAAATTACATATGTGTATATATATATATATATATATATATATATATATATATATATATATATATATATATATATATATAACCTCAAGGGCCAACGTTTCAGTTACACGAAGGTGATGTGAATTGTAATGGTCTCATCTTGATTGTCAATTAAGCATTGGGTGACTTGAATGGTTGAGTCGGTTCATCTCCTTTGGATGCTTCAGTTTGGGGGCGATCACAATGCCTTGGTTGCTGAAATGGTTCGGGTGACTTAGCCTTTGGTGGCTGATTTGTCTGCTGATCCAATTGCTGACTTGTCTGCTGATTTGGTTGTTGGGGTGGTCGAACATCTTGACACAACGATATTTCAATAATACATAAACTAAAAATTTGCCTCAATAATACATAAACAATGATATTTCAATAATACATAAACGCCTTGGTAGTAGCACAAATGATTTTTATTGATTAATCGATGGTTCTCACAACTAAGAATGAAATATGATCAAATTTATGATGGTACCAGTATGCGTTATACATGCACAATAACAATAACATGCATGATATGTCCAAAAAAATGATGATATTTTTGTTTGATTGTTTATGTGGTTGAAACTGATCCTAGACAGTTTGTAATATTATTTGTGACTTCGTATCTTTCAACAAGAGAACCTAGGTCTATTTATAGGTGTTGAACATGCATTATCTGCACCAAACTAATCTCAAGTTCTCCGCTAATATCTGCACTACTCAATCAGAACCCTCCAACTGCAGAGAGGAAAATGACGGTCAAGAACAGACATTATTAGAGTAAGGTATGATAGGATTCGCATCCCTATATTATGTGCAATTTTTTATATATTTTAAAAAATTAGATGTTGAGATTTCAGTCATGATGTATAAATAGTCCCAACCTTACAGGACTGACATGTTTTAAATTGTCTCCTAAAAAATAGCACAATATACACACTTGACCTCATGTCCTACATTGTTACGTTTAGCCCTGACCCCCAATTACCCCTGCTCGCCATGCTTGAACCCATGCTCACTCATGTATCTTGAGTAGTTGTTAACATTTCCTCTTTGACAGAAAAACAAAGGAGGTGAGCTCCCATCTGAATAACTCTGTGTGTGAATTACAGTGTAGTAACACAATATATTTTTGGATTGATCACAAAAAAAAATCTGTTATGTTCGTGTAAGGATGCACTAAACAAAGAACTATCATGAATCCAATAATGAATCATCCAATAACAATCATCAAAAAAAAAATTCCTCCGGAAGTACACAATAAACAATAGGCTAGTGGTATCTGCAGGAGCAGTCATCCATCTATGTATCAATGTCTCGTAACTAATATCATTTTCTGCAGCTTATACTTCCTTGTTTATATATCAAGAAACTCTAACTCCTAGCAGATAATGCTGCACGAGGAAGAGATGGCGCCGGACAAAGACAACAAAAAAAATATGGGACGGCATAATCATATTATTTTGAAAAGGAAAAACAAGACAAATAAAGATGTAGGAGGCATGAGCAAAAGGAATACGGAGAGAGATAAGAGGAGAAGGAGGTGAATAGGAAGGAACACTTACAGGTCGCAGTGATGAGGAGGCCGGACGGACAAAGAAGAACAAACCGGTCAACATTTTAGCGACAGAGAAGACAGACTATCATCCAGACAGACATTGCTCGGAGAGAAACTGGCAGGCGTCGCACAGAGATGACCCAATCACAGCGGATAGGCTGGCGGGCGTCGCACCGAGACAAACCCGATCAGGACTGAGAACTGGCTGGTGATCGTCCACAGAGGCAACCGGACAAAGTCACATAGAAACGCAGGCGTTCGTGGCGGGGGAGAGAGGGAGGTGAAAGGGTGGAGAAAGCAGAGTACGCGGGGATGTCCGGAAAGGAAACATCCGGAAGCGTATAATGTTTATATATTTTGGTGTTTTAGGTGAAATAAGGTTTTGGAGGGAAAAGGAGTTTGGCGGGAGCATTATCTAATATTTTTAGGTGGGGAAAAATGACCCACATAAGGGTCCGTCTGGTTGTGTGCAGAACCAACCCGACCCTATAGTTTGAAAACAGGAAATGAAAATCTATTAGCTTGAACTGCAACTGTTTTGTTTGGTTGTGCTTGGTTGTGCGGAAATGTGACTCATGGGTTGGTTTGTTTTTATTTGGTTAGTCGTAGTTTGTGTTCAGATGCCATGGAGATTAAAGAGAGAAAAAAGCACAGTGAGAATGACGGGGAACGGATGGTGCGCACGTTCAACTATCATCAATACAAAATATAGTAGGTAGTAGCAGGTTGCTGCATGACGGAGAGGTTGGGAACCGGAACCGCGCCCCATTCGGGCACAGTTCATTTTCCTGCTTTTTCACTTGCGGCAAAACGCTAGTTGAATTGGAACACACACTGTTGGTTGCATCAACGCAGAACCAAACAATTGTAGTTGAAAATCATGTGCAGTTGGAATTCATTGAACTCATTTTCCTCCCAACCAAACTAGGCCTAAGAGTCAGATGCTAACCGGCGTTGTATTATTAAAAAACCAGTGTCGCTTTATATACCCCCTTCCGCTAGTGTATATATAACTGTGTACATCATGTTTTATAAGTTATATATATTTTTATATAATATTTATACATTTAGTATTTATACATACTACAGTGAGCATTTTTTAAACAAATATTACTTATAAATAAGTACTATAAATAGTATACGTATTTTTAAATTAAATAGTGATTATTAATATGTATCACAATACTTACTTTATACGTGCACAATGCTAATAGTGCTTGTACGAATTATTCTGTGATACTCTCTCTCTCTATCTATCTATCTATCTATCTATCTATCTCTCTCCTTCCCTCTCTTGTATTTAATACTCCATCCACTACCACCTTGTGTCTATTAATTATAGTCTCTCTCTCCTTCCACTATTTTCCTTTTTTATCCCGTTTGATTTTGACACTTTTGGGTTCCTAGCACCTGAGGCTGTGGAGCTTCTTAAGAGAGTTCAAAAAGTTATGCATAGTAATGTAATGACTCTCAGATCTATGGATGTGGTGTTTCGGAGGATTGGATTTGTCATTCAAAAAGGGGTGGCGGCGCAGCTTGTTGCCCGCCTCTCTTCTATTTCCTTGTAATCTTGTAGTTTTCTATGCTTCAAATAAGATGTATATAATGACAAATTTTCAAATTCGAGACACACAGTGCTAATTGTGTCCTACGCGTATTCCCGAGGTACGGGTGTGAATTTTGGTGGATGGAGTGTTGTATGAATAATTTTCCTAAACTTAAACAAGACACCACAACTAGTGAATATGGCAAAAAAATGTATAACTTTATATAACCACAATGTTTCTTTAGTATCCAAGTAGGACTAGTGATATTTAGTAAAACTTGGTTAATATAATTGCTAATGTTACAATTCTAGAAAATCATTTTCAATATAGTACCATTTGGGTTGCATCGCCACGTAAAGCGCCATATTTGGTCCAGCGTGAGAAACTACCACCTCGTTGGGTACATTTTTTTTTTAAATGTCGCTTAAGGTTGCGTTTTCACGTTGACCATTTTAACTCTACTATGAACCAAATTGTATCTACTTCATCTCTAAGACCTCGAATGTCAAGTTATTTGAGGAGCAATTGATTATACAACTAGGGATAAAGTATTCTGTATTTGGGCTGTGAGGGCGTTTATAAAATTTAGATACTCAAGATAATTCCCAAATCATAGGTTTCTAAATCGTCATTGGATGCAACATGTCGAAGGGTTCGCAAGCAAAATAATAGGTGGCTGAAGCGTTGATACAAAAATGATGTGTGACCTAAAACACAATAACATTTTTTTTTTTGAAATGGTAAAACACAATAACATAGACCTAAAGACAAGTGCTATTTTCCTTTTTGATTAAATATACACGTGGCAACTCAAAGTCCAAACGGAAAAACCACTTTAAATGACAATTTCACATCGAAGCACATCGAAGTATGGTATACCAAGAACTGCCTTTGTAGATGTACTATTTGTTAGGGTTTACAGAATCGGGTTTTTTCTTCCAAATATCCATTCAACCTAACTCGATGGGTCAATGCCTTGAAAGATAAATATTTACGTTAATGAACTGCCTAAGTTTCTAGTAGCCGTCCTTCACCCATATGAAAGTTGGCAAACTGAGTTTGCCCAAACATCGACCAACTTAGACACATTACTGCTGCTATTGGAGGTCTATTGCTTCATATATACACTTCTAAATTATACAGCAAGTTACAACTCATAAAGTGAGTTTTATGCATATCAGCTGACGGACTTTAATGAAAAGTGCCGTATACGGCACTCCGGGGGAGGCTATTATTATAACAGGCGTCCATTTTTTTTTTTTGGTAAGAACGTAATAAGAATATGTTACAATATACACTAAGTGTTTGCTCTTGATTATTTTTGTAGAAGGTGGAATTTTGAGGGTAATTGTTGAAATTTCATTATTAAAAAGATACATAAGAAGCATCTTATGTTGCAATTTTGACTACGGGGATGCTTTTATTATAGGAGGTAGGTTTTTTAGGGTAAATGCTGATTTTTCTTCAAACTCATATATAAAAAATACTTGGGGTCTCTTATGAGTGCTGATTTACTACTTTTTCACATAAGAATAGGCTACACTTGCTGTAACATTTTTACATGTATAAACGCGCAGAAACGTTTGGTCTAAATTAACTGCAGCAAACGCATATCAACTATCTCCTTGTGAATACGGGAGCTGAAATCCTACATGCATGGACTCCATATGGCACAATTTCGACTATAAGCGCAGACGTGGGGCCTTGTAAGAACGCCGGATACCATACCACCAAATTTGGAGTGAACAACTGGGTTCCCCCGATAAGTTTGTCACGCTCACCTGAATTTCCTAAAGCATTTTTAATATACACAATACATGCATGTGACGTAATAGTATATCGCCATACTCCAAATTGCACATTCTTTTATAGATATAGATAATCTGAAGACAATCCAATTAATCTTAAAAATATTGCGTAACCATGAGAAAAAATTTAACCAAACAAATTGTCCCAATGAGGCATCATCGCAAATCAAATATACAATAGGAAATGGTGCATGATAAAATGTTTCATACTCATCCTATATTTTGATGAAAAAATACAAAGAATAAATAATAATGATAAACTAATTAATGTATATAGCCTTTATCAAATAATGATACTAAAGGATCACCATGTCATTCAAAAGGACTCATGAAAGGATATAAATACGATGGTTTTCATAAATTGGAAAATGTCGTTTAGCAATTCTACATTTGGTTATAAATTATCACAAAATAGAAAATTTTAGAAATTATTGCATTTTGCAATATGTAATATCATAGAAAATTCAACACAAAAACATTTTTATGTGAAACCCTCTCAACAACCAGCGAAGCAATTGTAGAACTCCAATGTATTTAAGCAAATAGGAAAATCAAGAAACACTAATTATTATATCTAAGATGCAATACAGAACCATATTATGATGAATGATCATGATAGTGGGGCTAGGGGTATTGTGTGACGAACTCAAATTTTAGAAGCTTTAGTTCTAATACAAAAATATTAGGTAATAAACAAAGTTGAGTAACAAGTAAAGTAATATGTCTTTAATTGATGAATCTAAACTGTGGACTAAGATTGAGTTTTCAATTCAAGTAGATAGAGAAATATTGAAAAAAAAATTATATGCAATTTCAGTTGATTTACTGACCAGCCTAAATCAAACATCCAAAAGGAGCGAATTCAGAGTAGTCGGACTTTTAAAGATATAACCCAACTCTCAAGCCCCCACAATGATAAACAGGGTCTGATGGGTCAAACATAGGAACAAGGTTGATAGTGTTAAGTGTACAGAGTCTAACGCTCTTATACTCCATATAAAGAGGGTATTTCAAGGGGTGCTCCATAAGGAACAATGATACTCAAACCGAAGCAAGGCAAGTAAAATGAAGATAAGAAGAACAAACAATAATGAAAATAAGATGGTAACTACGATTTAGAAGGGAAACTTGGATCTAGTTTCACCTACTAAGACTTCTCACTAACATGAAACATCATCTCCCTCTCTCCTATACTCCTATCAAGATCAAAAGAAATCATCTATGGTGTCTATTCCACTCTCTCTCGAGATGAGGATAGATCTAAGTCTAAGGGTAGCCTCTCTCTCAAGACGACCACTCATAAACCACAAAGTATAAAATATGATTTCAAGTTTTAGTATTCCAATACTCTCGTGCATTTGTACCACTCCATAACACATGATAAAAGTGATATTACTCTCTCGAGATATCAACTATCAAACATCACAAGATGGTAGCTAAGCATACAAGTGAAGCATTAAAACAAGTGTATGGAGATAATCTTGACAAGAGTATATATATTCAACAAAAAGAGATAATATACATATTGGGATAGCCTTAGTGGCTACTCCCAACCCAAGTTAAGGTGTTTAGCCGCTCATACTTGCGGACAACATAACGACGTTACAAAAAGATAGATACATGAAGATCCACAAAGTGAGGAGGGAAGTATAGTGGAATGGAATGATAGATCGAGATAGAGAGAGAGAACATGATACAACACGATACTTCTTCAGATCTAGATCTAGCACGTCAATGGCGCAGACAATCTTCTCCTCTCAAAGAAGGAGTCTTCAGTCTTCTCTCTCCTCAAATTCCTCCTTTCACTACACCAAAATCTTTTAAAGGTCAAGGTTAGATAGTCAGAGTTAGAATCCCTGACCCGGTTCATTGTACTCGTCAAGGCGTATCCTTGACCACAAGTCTTTCGACCCTGACCATAAATCCCACTTCCCCTCAAGAACTCTCTAGATTCCCACCCTTACCCTAGCCGATTTTCATTAAGAAACAAATTTCTTTACCTTCTCGATACGCTCCCTTCCGAGCCTCGACCGCTCCGTGAATGTTCGGCTCCAAGGCAATATGTCTCCGGCACCTTCCATCCCCATCCTCCTCTCTACATACCTTCTTCAACTCCTTCCTCCTCTCTGCTCCATGGCTCCACCCTCTTTCCTACTACCTCCACAAGGCTTTCCAAGCCGTTGAGCTCTGGATCGCGGACCGTGCGGTCTTACCGGTGGAGAACTCACTCGGAGGCAGCATCCACCGCAACTACGACTTGCTCCTGTGCCACAGGCTCCATATTGTCGGCGAGGTCCAGCTCCCCGTCCACCACTGCCTCCTGGCACTTCCTGGTGTTCGTAAGGAGTACCTCAGACGCGTTTGCAGAACAAGTTAAGACAGTCAAACTTCGACTTTGACATGGATTGGGATAGGCTCATCTCAGTCTCAGGGCTGCACACCGTGCTTGGGAAACTTAGCCTCGACGCTGATTGCTTTTGAGACAGGTAACTTGTTTGACATGAAATTTTATTCTATTAAATCCATTTTAAAATCTAAAATATGTTATAGCTTCACATTAGCACACGCACAACTACAACCGCATATTCACTGAAGGTCACATGGAAATTAATTTATTTGTTTATGTACATTTCACGGTAAACGAAATATATTATTCTTAAACAATATAGTTTTGGTACTACTACAGTCATGGTTATCTTAATACATATTTTTAATGATTTGTAAATTAATGTTTGTAATCATGTTTTTCTTTATTGTATTTCAGGATAACATAAGTCATAAAACGGAAGAAATGAAGATAGTTCATAATGTGAAAGGAATTTATACGATTATAGATAGAGCATCCATATGGAAGCAACAGAAATAATGCAAGAGGAAGTTCTTAAAGAAAAATCTGCAGCAATAAAATTAGTGTATGTTAGAGGGTTAAGATGTCTGGAGTTCTATTCTGGTTGTAATACTTGAACGTGATCAGTTCATGCATGTATTTTCTTAGCTTGAACAATTGTTTTACAACATGATGTGTCGTATGAGGTCTATCGATTCTATATCAATGATATTTTAGAGGTTTTGAGTAATCCTTTATGGATAAACTTGATGTTCAATTCATGTATTTTGGATGTGTACTATACAATTGAAGGCTGAATGAAATGATCTAATTTGTTAAATTCATTTTATTGTCACCTGATGGGTGATGAATAACTTCTCATATGTAATATTTTTAATTTATAAGAATTCAAATAGCATTCCTTCCTAAATTGACTTAGGTTGTCTACTCAAGGCTTCTATTTTTATTGGTCAGGGATATGACCTGACTAACCACTATTGGTCACCAAGCTTTTGTCGAAGGTACGTTGGTCATGGATTAACCTTGACCACCACCTATTAGTCAGAGATTCACAAATATCGGTCAGGGATTTGGCCTTCGGCTATAACAAGTTCTGTAGTAGTGTTTGGAGATCCAAGACTGGTGGATGGGATGGGATGGAATGAGTCTAGGATGTAGCAGCACATTGTGATTTTCTAGATCCGATCTATGATTTGCTCCCTTGACAAGACGAGTGGGTGGCCTATTTATAGGCACACTCCACTGACTTAAGCCTAGACTGTGGTCACAGTCTGGGTTGGGGAGGTGTGAGACTGAGGTCGCACTTTGCTCTTTATTCCTTCTTTTGTCGATGTCGAACTTGGTCATGATCTGGATGTGTCTTCGTAGGAGAGGAATGCAGTCGAGGTTTCCTCATTTGGTTGTGGTCTGTAGGTTGCTCGCGGTCCGCAAGGATCGTGACCCCATTTAGATCGCGAGCTTCTTTGAGTCACGGTCGAACTTGGTGTTCACGGTCTCCAAATAGCCCGCGGTCCATGGGTTGATCGAGACCCCTGCACTGACTGTGACCTTTGTTGTGGTCGTGATTTAGCAATGATCGCAGCCTCAGGCTGACTGCGGTCTGACTTGATTGCAAAATGACCACGATCTTAAGGCAGTTGAAGACCTCGATCGTCCTTGTTGCACGATTGGGTCACGGTCGAGATAACGACCGTGATTTGGGCTATAAATGTACCTGAAAACAAAGAAAGATGTGTAAGTGAAGTCTTAGGAAAAAAGATGGTAAAATTAAGGGGAAAGCTAGTAAAAGATGTACTAAAAGAGGTATAAAATATATACAAAAAGTATGTAAAATGAAGTGTTATCATTTACTATCATGTTTCAATACTAAAATGTGTAATTTGGAATATGTTGAAGTTGATGGATTCATTGGAGGGCTGAAGTTTGAGTCATGGACCCTAGTATCCAATGAAAGCCCAATTAGACTTATTTTGGAGATTACATATAGGTCATTGGGATACAAATAAAAAATAGGCATACGTACTCATATTATATACCAATGATAACTTTAGTTAGTTGATAAAGGAATTATGGGTTCGTATAAGAAATTCCATAAAATTCTAAGTTTACTTGTGGCCTAAGTAATTAAATAAAAAATTATCTAGTTATTACCTAGAATTCAAATTTCGGCTAACTAAAAAATAAGTTAAGGATTAATTTATTGGCCATTGGCTGGTAGTAGCTAACTAAGTTTTATCTAATTTCTTTTATACATATCAGTTATGGTCTGGCCTATACATTTCTTATTTTGAATATGAGTTATAGTTTAAAAGAAATAGAATTTATGAATGGGTAGACCCCTCACAAATTTGGACACCCTAAGACACGCGGAACCTAGAGAAAGGAACTTCGAGAAATGGATTCACCCCTCTCACCTGAACACCAACTCTTGTGGGAATAAGGATCATTCCCCTCTAAGTCTATCCTCATCCTCTCTATCCCCCTATCATCTCTAGGAAACTCTCCCATTGTTCTTGTAAGTACAACTTAGTCTTAACGAGCTAGGGATTGAGTATTATCTCAAGGATTGATGATTATTTGAAATTGTTGGTTTTAGTCAAGACTCAGCTAATGGCCATCCACCACTTCCTAAAATCTAGTTCCTATATAAGTTTCTAATGTCCCTATAAGGAAACATTACAAGCATTTGCAACACCCGAGCACTTGCGAACACTCTGACAACATTGTATTCCTCCCCTTCTCTTGTGTTCTTGAAGGAGGGCACTAGCAGGCTTCCGGAATGATCCTTGACCATGATAAGGAGCACCCAAGATCCTTGGATGACATGCAATCTTCCCAGAACATCCTCGATGCTCCATCAGCCCATCTGAGGTGCTCAGGTAAAGCCAAACATCCTTTGGCTAAGCTCTTCAACTTCTAATTTTGATATATCTTTTGCAATCTTAATCTCAAGATTTAGGCCACTACAACCGACACCCAGGGGATTTCCATGTTTTCCAAATCCTTATGTAGGTACTTGGATCATTATCTAAGTCCCCTAGAGCTACGGGAAAGTCATTGTGGCAACACATCCCATTATCACACAGATAACGAGGTGTTACGTGAAAACGTGCGGAAATTACCATAACCACAGATTATTAAAACACGGGTTAATTAAAACCGATTGCGGAAAACTGCTAAACTGTGAAACTATTACTTTCCAGTCCTCATCCTGCACAAAAACATGTCATATATATATACATACACGAGATCAGATATGTGTCTACAACTTACAGAAATAGTTGTTCATCCATTACATGAGTTCACCACCTGTTTATATACATAAAGGCCCGCATCCGGCCAACAACAGGATATGCAAACGTCATCGATCGTTCATCGTGAAACATCGTCAAAACACTGCCAAGGACCTGAGAGTACAGGGATGACTCTAGACTTTACTACAAAACATCCAAAACAGCAGCATGTCCAACGCTTGCCTTCTACTGCTCCTCAAGCTGCTCGGTCGCAACACCACGACCACACCTACCTTGACCACCTAAAAAGGGGTTTAAACCAGCGGGGTGAGACAATTGAACAATTGTCCCAGCGGGAAACATAACTCCCCACCACAACTACATAACCTCAGCAAGATAAACTATAACAACAGATAACTAGAAACAAGTATCACGAAAGCAGTCTATATAAAGCAAAGCTATTCTTACCGACAAGCTTACCAGCTGTACAAAAGCATATAACCAGATGTCTTTCAATGGAACATGATTGACAAGATAAGATATATCACTATGTAACATGATCATCAGAAAAAGGTATATTACCACATAACCGGATTATCAAGATATGACATATTATCACATACCTAATGAATATATAAGTAACTTGCAAGATATAACATGATTAACTACACAAACAAGGCCTCAATCAATGTTTCGTGTTTTAAACAGCAAATACTAAACGGCTGTGTTACGTATTATTATGCCTTGAGGATTTGAACCGTACCGTTCAAATCCAACCTTCGGTTACGAAACCCAAGCTGGTGCCATACAAGGTCAATGGAAGAGCCGGACTCCACGACCTCCCACCTCGTGGTCAGTACACGAGTACAACATAAGCAGGACCGTAGTCACATGCTGAAGTGGTCTAAGCCACAGGGTCAGCTCCATAGGCTACCCTCACCCTAGCCCGCCTTGGTACATGGCTCAGCGCTAGTAAAAACTGAGCCACGAGCCTGTTCACCGTGCTCTGAGCCATGAACACATTCATGCTCCTCACATCACATGTCCTGAGCCATGGGCCTGTTCACCATGCTCTATATATGTATCTGAGTCTGTAACCGAAGTTACACTCTTACCTCCTCATTTTTAGGCTAGGAGCAACCTACACATATTCAACAATATGCGCTTCCAGGTTAACCCGTAGGAGAACCCGTTTCACCATCACCAAGTCCTGACGATGATGGATCTATGGCCAGGGCAAACTACATGATATATTTCACTGTGATTAATTAGTATCTTTTAGATGGATTATAAGATTCAATCAAGTTGTATAACATGCAAGATATAACAGAAAGTAAATAACATTATATTATTATGGAAACACATCAACCTGATCCATCTCAAGGATCCGCATCATATGTTACGACTTAGCCTCTTACCAACCATCCAGATCCATCTCAAGGATCATCACGTATCATGGGATCTCAATTCCTCATCATGTACTATCATTGCCTCTTCAAGGCTCATATCAACATCATGGGACAGACACATCATACATACAACCTCATAGTATAATTATCAAAGTAATGTTACTCATCATATGTGTCACATAGCCCTTTCATGGCTAAACATCACCTGCATGGTTATGGTACACAATAATCATAGTTTCAACATAAGGGATATGCTAACTATCATGAAATATCATACAAGATACTCTACTTATCATTCTCACACTATTTGGTGATCAAGCGTGTTAAACACATCATTAACAAACCATATTCATGCTTACCCTTATCTCAGGATTTATATGAATAAACAAGATGCTCACATCAAGCAAGAGGTCATATTGAGAATACAGAGCAAACACTATTATTACCTATGTCATTACTGTCACCATCCATTATCATCATTATTATCTTTATCATTAAGCAACCATTAATGTAACTACCAATTACTATTTCCATTAACAAATAAGCATAAGGATTACTTCATGTATCTCATTACCACTACCTTCCTTATCATCATCATATATTACCATCAGCATCATTACTACCATTATTATCATCACTTATTATTATTACTAACATCATTGCTATCATTAGCACTATTAACACTATTGTTATGTCATTAAGCAACCCATTAGTGTAACTATCACTTAGCATCATCATTACCAACATTAACATCGTTATTGTTATCATTAACATTGTGCATAAATGTTCACTTCCATAACGCATGAGACCGTCATTATAGGATCACCTAACCCTCACTATAACTCCTCACAACCCTCACTAAAACCCATCAAGGCCTATCGACCGACACACACCAAACCAAGGGCACGACGCCCGAGACAACTCAACCCTATCGGCCGTCACAACTCAAGGCTATCTCCCACCATGGCTATCGGCCACCATGGCTATTGGCCACCATGGCTATCGGCCACCTTGGCTATCGACCACCTTGGCTATCGGCCACCATGGCTATCGGCCAACTTGTCTATCGGCCAACACAAGGAAACAAGCCACACATAGCCCTGTCGTCCGACACCAGCAACCATCATGCCATGCTTAGTCTATCGCCCTTCATAAAAATAAAGGTGTTGCTCATCACAAGGACCATATCGCCCAACATGGTCACCATATCGGCCCACACTCACACTAGGTCAACCTATCGCCCAACACAAGGGCAAGGATATCGCCCAACACCAAGGACACTCACCATGTCGTCCATCACAAAGGTACCCATGTCGACCAACACTAAGACAAGAGAGGATGTCGCCCATCAGGGGTCACCATATCATCCAACACTCATACTAGCTCAACCTGTCACCCATCACAAGGGCAGGGATATCGCCCAACTCAAGGACACCTTATGTCGTCCTGTACAAGGATACCCATGTCGACCAACACACCCCAGCAAGAGAGAGTATCGCCCAACAAGGGTCATCATCAACCTCCAGCACAAGGATACTAAAACCCTAGAAAGCAAGGTATGCTAGGTCACAAGGGAAACCCTAAGGCAATCGGCCACCAAAGGTACAAAAGCAAGGTACAAAAGCAAGGAACTAAGCTAAGCTACTAGCATAAGAATAAGATTATAACAAGAGGTAATGGAGTTAGGGTTAGAAATTATGCAACCCGCCTTAAGCTCCAAGCTCCAAGGAAGAAGAAGCACTCCAAGGTCCAAGGGTATTGTCCACCAAAGCTTCTCCAAGAGGGTGTATCGGCCACCACTTCAACTCCAAGAGAGTGTATCGGCCAACACAAGCAAAGGAGGAGAGGGGTGTCGTGCACTCAAGGTGGAGGAGAGACCAAAAGATCAAAGGAAGCTAAGGCAAGGGAAAGAACCACATATATAGAAAGAAAGGGAGGAGAAAACAAGGTAGATCCATGCTATGTGTCGTCCACCCAAGGGACACTTGTCCTAGGGTTCAAGCCAACACTCTAGCAAGGCATGGGACACTTGTCCAAGATATGCACCAAGTGCCCACCAAACAAGACCAAGCAACATGGGTGACACATGCATCAGCTCTGTTGGGCAACACACCACCATGTTGGGCGACACAAAACCTCCTTGGACGACACACTCTACTCCTTGGGCGACACAAGCTTCACTTGGCCGACACAAGGCTCAAGCAAACCCAAACAAGGCACCCCAAGGCCCAAGAAGCTCAAACAACAAGCCCAAGCCTTCCTCTCAACCCTAGAGGAAGCACAGAGGGGAAAACATCTCACAAGATGGCATACTTGCACACAAAACCTTAAACTTGGGTTATTTGCAAGCATCCCCTCCAACCCTCAACAAAGCACATCAAAACCGTAATCACCACTAAAGGTGATTAGCAAGCACCAAAGCACCAAGATTAAGCAAAACAAACAGGGTAAACCCTAAACACAGGTCAGGGTCCTTACAAGCTAACCCCCTTTAAGGGATTTCGTCCTCAAAATCCAAAGAGAAAAGCGAGGGATACTTTCTCTTCATCTCTTCCTCACGCTCCCACGTGGCTTCCTCAACGCCACAACGCTGCCAAAGAACCTTCACAAGAGCCAGGTCCTTCCTCTTCAGCTTCTTGATCCTTTTGTCAAGGATCGCCACAGGACCTTCCTCGTAGGTCACATCTGCATCAAGTTCAACCTCAACTGGTTGTATCACTGTACCTGAATCCGGATGACTTTTATTCAACATACTGACATGAAACACTGGATGCAACCTGTGCAACTCTGGAGGCAACTCTAACTCGTAGGCTACCTTGCCAACACGCGCTACGACTGAGTAAGGCCCCATATACCTGGGTGCTAACTTACCCTTCCGACCAAACCTCATCACACCTTTCCATGGAGAGACCTTGAGATACACTTTGTCTCCTACCTAGAACTCCAAAGGTCGTCAGCGATTGTCTGCATAAGACTTCTACCTGTCCTGTGCCACTTTCAACTGTTGTTGTATCACTTTGATCTTATCTGATGTCTGCTGTACTAACTCAGGACCCAAAAGCTGATACTCACTAGACTCATACCAACACAAGGGAGATCTACACTTCCTTCCATAAAAAGCCTCATAAGGAGCCATGTCAATGCTCCACTGATAACTGTTGTTGTAGGCAAACTCTATCAAACTTAGATGTACATCCCAGTTGCCTAGAAACTGCAAAACACAAGCTCGAAGGAGGTCTTCCAAAATCTGAATAGTCCTCTCAGACTGTCCATCTATCTGCAGGTGAAAAGTTGTACTGAACCTCAACTGCGTTCCCAACGCCCTGTGCAACTGTTCCCAAAAGTGACTCGTAAACTGAGGACCTATGTCAGAAACTATTGTTGCTGGTACACCATGCAAACGTACTATCTCATCCACATATACTCGAGCAGGTTTCTCAGCTATATACGTCATCTTCACTAGTAGACAATGGGAAAACTTAGTCAATTTGTCCACTATCACCCAAATGGAATCATGATTCCTAGTTGTCCGGGGTAGACCAACTACAAAATCCATGGTTATATGATCCCATTTCCATTGTGGTATCGGCAAAGGTTGCAACGTACCTGCCGGCTTCTGATGTTCAGCCTTCACTTGCTGACACACTGCACATCTCGCCACGAACTCGGCCACATCTCTCTTCAAACCGGGCCACCAATACAAGTCCTTTAGACTATGGTACATCTTGGTGACACCTGGATGCATAGCATACATTGACGTATGTGCTTCCTCAAGCACCAACTTCCTCAGATCATCAGCATCCGGAACCACCATCCTATCACGATAGAAAACTAGTCCATCCTCAGACTCATGAAACCCATTACGCTTGTCGCTGCCGAACTCTGATCTGATCAATTGTACCGCATCATCTGTCTGCTGAGCATCCTTGATCTGCTGTCTCAACGTAGGCTTAACTTGCATCTGTGCGAAAAGACCAGACAACAAAGAAACTTCCATTTACACATTCATCTGTCGCAGAGAAACAAACATATCTCGCCTATGGCATACCAGAGAACTCAACTGTGCCTTCTTTGAAGAAAGAGAAGAAGATTTTCTGCTAAGCGCATCAGCTACTACGTTTGCCTTACCAAGATGATACCTGATAGTGCAGTCATAATCATTGATCAACTCCATCCATCGTCGCTGTCGCATGTTCAACTCTTACTGCGTAAAGATGTACTTCAGATTCTTATGATCCGTAAAGATCTGACACACTTCCCCATACAGATAGTGTCTCCAAATCTTTAACGCATGAACCACTGCTGCCAACTCCAGGTCATGAGTCGGATAGTTCTCCTCATGTTTCTTGAGTTGTCGCGAAGCAAAAGAAACCACATGATCGTCCTGCATCAACATGCAACCTAAACCTTTCTTGGAAGCATCACAGAAAACAATATAGCCTTTCCCAGGCTCTGGCAAGATCAACACTGGGGCACTGGTCAACTTCTCCTTCAAACTCTGGAAAGCTTGCTGACATCGATCATCCCAAACAAAAGGTACATCCTTCCTGGTCAACTTCGTCATTGGCAACGCGATCGCACTGAAGTCTTTGATAAACCTCCGGTAGTATCCTGCCAAACCAAGGAAACTACAAACTTCTGCCGGTGTCTTCGGTTGTTCCCAATCCGCAATGGATTCCACCTTCTTTGGGTCTACTTTGACTCCTTCAGCAGATATCACGTGACCCAAGAAAGTCACTTCATCCAGCCAGAACTCACACTTATTGAACTTGGCATACAACCGATGTTGACGAAGAAGAGTCAACGCTCGATGAAGATGTTGCTCATGCGCTAGCCTGTCCCGACTATAGATCAAGATGTCATCTATAAAGACTACAACAAACTGATCTAAGAATGGACGGAACACTCTGTTCATCAGGTCCATGAAAGCTGCAGGTGCATTGGTTAACCCAAACGGCATAACCACGAACTCGAAATGACCATACCTCATCCTGAAGGCTGACTTTGGTATGTCATCCGCCTTAATTCTGAACTGATGATAACCAGACCGTAGATCGATCTTCGAAAACACTGTAGCACCACACAACTGATCAAACATATCATCTATCCTCGGCAACGGGTACTTATTCTCGATCGTGACCTTGTTCAACTGTCGGTAGTCTATACACAACCGCATCGAGCCATCCTTCTTCTTAATGAACAATACGGGAGCACCCCATGGCGACGTACTTGGTCGGATAAAACCTTTCTCCAACAACTCTTGCAACTACTTCTTCAACTCTGCCATCTCTGCTGGAGCCATCCTGTACGCTGACTGTGCAACTGGTTGTGTTCCTGGAACCAGATTGATCTCGAAATCAATCTCTCGGGGTGGAGGAACACTAGGAAACTCCTCAGGAAACACGTCTGCAAACTCTCGGACCACTGTCACCTCCTCGAGGCTAGGACCTTTCGCCTTGGTAACCACAATTGTATCTACCACGTGAGCTAGGAACGCCTCACATCCCTGCCGTAGCAACTTCTCTGCCACCATAGCCGATATCAAACACGTCGGAAGAATCTTCCTATCTCCCTGGAAGATCCACTTCTCTCCAGCAACATCAAACACTGCCTGTTTGGAACCACAGTCCAAGACAACCTTATATTTCTTCAAGGTATCCATCCCAAGGATAACATCAAAACCGTGCATATCAAGTGGCATAAGATCCACTTGGATGCGGTGTCCCAAGAAAGACAAGACACAAGATGGACACTCTTCTCGAAGCAAAGAGGAACCATCAAGAGGGGTTTCTAACAACAACCTATCCTTCTTACAGCTAACAGGTAAACGACAGTTTCCAAGCATATTATAGGTGATATAAGAGTGTGTAGCACCCGGGTCAACCAGAACAGATATAAAGCAAGAAGAAGACATATTAGAATGAAATAACTCCATCTGACCTGTCACCACTCGCGGGTTGACTATCGCCTCCGGCTGACTCATGGCATAGAATCGAGTCGTTGCTTGCTGTCCACGACCTCTGCTTCCTTGAGCAGACGATCCAGCCTGAGATGCTTGACCGCATCCTCGTCCTCTGCTACCACTGGGTTGTGGCCTTTCTGACCTCTGAAAACTCTGTCTCGGCTGTTGTGTCACTTCAACATCTCTATTCGGGCAATTAAGCCTGAAATGCCTGACTTGACCACAAAGATGACATGACTTATCCTCAAACCGTGGCCTAGCTGGCCCTGTCACTGCCACAGAAGCTGAATTGTGTGCCTTAGATGGTGAAGAAACATAACCTTTCCCCTTACTCGGAGACCACTGAGATGGTACACCAGAACTTCTCATCGCTGACGGTGCTGAAAACCTGGGCTTCTTAAAGCCACCAAACCTATGCCCTTGAAACTGAGAAGGTCTTTTAAGAGACATAAACTCTTTTTTCTCCCTTACTGTCCTCTCGATCCGTCGAACAGATTCAACGAATGTAGCAAACCGCTCTCAGTTTTCTAACGCAGACACCGGGGTTTTCAACTCAGCACTCAAACCCTTCTCGAAACGTCTGATATGTTCCTCATCTGTTGCCACCATGTGAGGACAGAACCTCAACAGATCCACAAACTTGGCTTCATACTCGGTGATGTTCATCGTTCCTTGCCTCAGATTCTCGAACTGACTCACCTTCTCATCCAGATACATCTTTGGAAAGTCTCTAGTGACGAACTCGCGTCAGAACACTTCCCAACAGATCACCTCGCCAGGCCGCTTCTCTTCTTCGATGGTCCACCAGTGACCAGCACTACCTTTCAGAAGGTAGACAACATGCTTTACCTTGTCTGCTTCGGGGATGTCAAGGATCTGGAAAGCCTCCTCGAGACTTGTCAGCCACAGATCTGCATCCGCTGGATCAGCCATTCCAGCATACTCCGAAGCTCCAACTCGGCGTAGCCGCTCGAAGATCTTCCCAATACCTGATGCTTCTCCATGGGGAACTTGTGCTCGCGGAGGAGGCACTGGTAATCGCTCAACCATGAGATTCATCGTAGCCATCAACTGCCCCAAAAGTTGTTGGTAAGCAGGATGTTCAAGTATGGCTGGGTTAAATTGGGGAACCTCATGCACCTGATCTTCATGTGCCGGTCCATCTGCTCCATCAACCGATGCAGCATCACTGTACTCAGCAGAGTGTTCTTCATGGTTTCCAGACATCTTGACTTTTCTTCCGCTGAGGGGAGAAGATATTGTAAGAAAACCTGGACACTCATAAGAACAACTCAACCTAGTCCTAAATCCCTGTAGACTCAATGAACCTAAAGCTCTGATACCAAACTTGTGGCAACACATCCCATTATCACACAGATAACGAGGTGTTACGCGAAAACATGTGGAAATCACCATAACCACAGATTATGAAAACACGGGTTAATTAAAACCGATTGCGGAAAACTGCTAAACTGTGAAACTATTACTTTCCAGTCCTCATCCTGCACAGAAACATGTCATATATATATACATACACGAGATCTGATACGTGTCTACAGCTTATAGAAATAGCTGTTCATCCATCACATGAGTTCACCACCTGTTTATATACATAAAGGCCCGCATCCGGCCAATAGCAGGATATGCAAACGTCATCGATCGTTCATCGTGAAACATCATCAAAACACTGCCAAGGACCTGAGAGTACAGGGATGACTCTAGACTTTACTATAAAACATCCAAAACAACAACATGTCCAACGCTTGCCTTCTACTGCTCCTCAAGCTGCTCGGCCGCAACACCATGACCACGACCACGCCTACCTTGACCACCTAAAAAGGGGTTTAAACCAGTAGGGTGAGACAATTGAACAATTGTCCCAGCGGGAAACATAACTCCCCACCACAACTACAGAACCTCAGCAAGATAAACTATAACAGCAGATAACTAGAAACAGGTATCACAAAAGTAGTCTATATAAAGCAAAGCTATTCTTACCGACAAGCTTACCAGCTGTACAAAAGCATATAACCAGATGTCTTTCAATGGAACATGATTGACAAGATAAGATATATCACTATGTAACATGATCATCAGAACAAGGTATATTACCACATAACCGGATTATCAAGACATGACATATTATCACATACCTAATGAATATAGAAGTAACTTGCAAGATATAACAGGATTAACTACACAAACAAGGCCTCAATCAATGTTTCGTGTTTTAAACAACAAATACTAAACGGCTGTGTTACGTATTATTATGCCCTGAGGATTTGAACCGTATCGTTCAAATCCAACCTTCGGTTACGAAACCCAAGCTGGTGCCATACAAGGTCAATGGAAGAGCCGAACTCCACGACCTCCCACCTCGTGGTCAGTACACGAGTACAACATAAGCAGGACCGTAGTCACATGCTGAAGTGGTCTAAGCCACATGGTCGGCTCCATAGGCTACCCTCACCCTAGCCCGCCTTGGTACAGGGCTCGGCGCTAGTAAAAACTGAGCCACGGGCCTGTTCACCGTGCTCTGATCCATGAACACATTCATGCTCCACACATCACATGTCCTGAGCCATGTGCCTGTTCACCATGCTCTATATATGTATCTGAGTCTGTAACCGAAGTTACACTCGTATCTCCTCATTTTTAGGCTAGGAGCAACCTACACATATTCAACAATATGCGCTTCCAGGTTAACCCGTAGGAGAACCCGTTTCACCATCACCAAGTCCTGACGATGATGGATCTATGGCCAGGGCAAACTACATGATATATTTCACTGTGATTAATTAGTATCTTTTAGATGGATTACAAGATTCAATCGAGTTGTATAACATGCAAGATATAACAAAAAGTATATAACATTATATTATTATGGAAACACGTCAACCTAATCCATCTCAAGGATCTGCATCATATGTTACTACTTGGCCTCTTGCCAACCATCCAGATCCATCTCAAGGATCATCACGTATCATGGGATCTCAATTCCTCATCATGTAATATCACTGCCTCTTCAAGGCTCATATCAACATCATGGGACAGACACATCATACATACAACCTCATAGAATAATTATCAAAGTAATGTTACTCATCATATGTGTCTCATATCCCTTTCATGGCTAAACATCACCTTCATGGTTAGGGTACACAATAATCATGGTTTCAACATAAGGGATATGCTAACTATCATGAAATATCATACAAGATACTCTACTTATCATTCTCACACTATTTGGTGATCAAGCGTGTTAAACACATCATTAACAAACCATATTCATGCTTACCCTTATCTCAGGATTTATATGAATAAACAAGATGCTCACATCAAGAAAGAGGTCATATTGAGAATACAGAGCAAACACTATTATTACCTATGTCATTACTGTCACCATCCATTATCATCATTATTATCTTTATCATTAAGCAACCATTAATGTAACTACCAATTACTATTGCCATTAACAAATAAGCATAAGGATTACTTCATGTATCTCATTACCAATACCTTCCTTATCATCATCATATATTACCATCAACATCTTTACTACCATTATTATCATCACTTATTATTATTACTAACATCATTTCTATCATTAGCACTATTAACACTATTGTTATGTCATTAAGCAACCCATTAGTGTAACTGTCACTTAGCATCATCATTACCAACATTAACATCGTTATTGTTATCATTAACATTGTGCATAAACGTTCACTTCCATAACGCATGAGACCGTCATTATAGGATCACCTAACCCTCACAATAACTCCTCACAACCCTCACTAAAACCCATCAAGGCCTATTGGCCGATACACACCAAACCAAGGGCATGACGCCCGACACAACTCAACCCCATCGGCCGTCACAACTCAAGGCTATCGCCCACCATGGCTATCGGCCACCTTGTCTATCGACCACCTTGGCTATCGACCACCATGGCTATTGGCCACCTTGGCTATCGGCCAACACAAGGATACAAGCCACACATAGCCCTATCGTCCGACACCAGCAACCATCATGCCATGCTTAGTCTATCGCCCTTCATAAAAATAAAGGTGTTGCTCATCACAAGGACCATATCGCCCAACATGGTCACCATATCGGCTCACACTCACACTAGGTCAACCTATCGCACAACACAGGGGAAAGGATATCGCCCAACACCAAGGACACTCACCATGTTGTCCATCACAAAGGTACCCATGTCGACCAACACCAAGACAAGAGAGGATGTCGCCCATCAGGGGTCACCATATCGGCCAACACTCATACTAGCTCAACCTGTCACCCATCGCAAGGGCAGGGATATCGCCCAACTCAAGGACACCTTATGTCGTCCTGTACAAGGATACCCATGTCGACCAACACACCCCAACAAGAGAGAGTATCGCCTAACAGGGGTCATCATCAACCTCCAGCACAAGGATACTAAAACCCTAGAAAGCAAGGTATGCTAGGTCACAAGGGAAACCCTAAACCCTAAGGGAATCGACCACCAAAGGTACAAAAGCAAGGTACAAACGCAAGGAACTAAGCTAAGATACTAGCATAAGAATAAGATTATAACAAGAGGTAATGGATTTAGGGTTAGAAATTATGCAACCCACCTTAAGCTCCAAGCTCCAAGGAAGAAGAAGCACTCCAAGGTCCAAGGGTATTGTCCACCAAAGCTTCTCCAAGAGGGTGTATCGGCCACCACTTCAACTCCAAGAAAGTGTATCGGCCAACACAAGCAAAGGAGGAGAGGGGTGTCATGCACTCAAGGTGGAGGAGAGACCAAAAGATCAAAGGAAGCTAAGGCAAGGGAAAGAACCACATATATAGGAAGAAAGGGAGGAGAAAACAAGGTAGATCCATGCTATGTGTCGTCCACCCAAGGGACACTTGTCCTAGGGTTCAAGCCAACACTCTAGCAAGGCATGGGACACTTGTCCAAGATATGAACCAAGTGTCCACCAAACAAGACCAAGCAACATGGGAGACACATGCATCAGCTCTGCTGGGCGACACACCACCATGTTGGGCGACACAAAACCTCCTTGGACGACACACTCTACTCCTTGGGCGACACAAGCTTCACTTGGCCGACACAAGGCTCAAGCAAACCCAAACAAGGCACCCTAAGGCCCAAGAAGCTCAAACAACAAGCCCAAGCCTTCCTCTCAACCCTAGAGGAAGCAAAGAGGGTAAAACATCTCACAAGATGGCATACTTGCACACAAAACCTTAAACTTGGGTTATTTGCAAGAAGCCCCTCCAACCCTCAACAAAGCACATCAAAACCCTAATCACCACTAAAGGTGATTAGCAAGCACCAAAGCACCAAGATTAAGCAAAACAAACAGGGTAAACCCTAAACGCAGGTCAGGGTCCTTACAGTCATCTTGGTGTATATACCCCAGAAGCCAATCATTAGATGATTTCTATTTAGATATTTAGTACTTTTGATTTTATTAATAATGACAATTCTAATTTATTGATTCTTATTTGATTATTATGATATTAATGTACATAATAATTCTCCTTAGAATAATTGGTTCAAATCCATGCAAAATTCAAGATGTGACATGAACATGAGATCATAATGGATGCAAAGAAAAATATTCTAAATATCTCTAGTCAAGTATTATTGAGGATCTGACATAATAAGACGTGTGAGACTAGTACTTGTGGTGACTGATGACCATCTCTCATGAGTCTTAGATACCTGTTCTTCATGAAAATAGTCACCATATGTAAAGTCACGATGATTTAGAAAAGACACGTGCACCACTTTAACTATAACATCAGTTTCTATTGATAGAAATTGATGTCTTAAATTGCCCGTGAAATACATTTTTTCAGGGAAAAAAATTACTACCAAAACTTTCAATCCAGTGTCGATTTTCCATGTAATCGATGACACAATGTTCACACCATGTCCCCGCTAAAAAACTTATCTCTCCCAAATTGCTTATTAGTCGTCGGGTCTACTAAATATCTGACGACTAAGTCCAATTATTGAGATTCAAATTTTTTTTATTGTAGATTGTCCTATGTCGTCATTTTTTATGAGAAAACTGGTGACTAGATTTTTCACGTCATGTCCCCGTGAAAAAATTTCCCCCCAAAATGCTTTTCCGTCATCAATTTTTCTTGCTAAACCAATGACTATACCCCTATCCTGAGGTCAAATTTTATATTTCGATATATAGTTACTCGTCAATTTTATCAAATGTAACTAACGAATATCTTTAAACTGTTATCATTGTTCTCTCTTTAAACCGACATATGTGGCCCTAAATTAGGGTCTATTTTTTGTTTGGGTAAGGCGTTAGACGTCAGTTTTGTATAATTAACCGATGACTATGTGCTCAGTTTTTTATTTTTATGAACAACCGATGACTATGGGTAACTTAATAGTACTCGTGTGAAACAAACTTTCTCCCAGTCTCTGTTTCATTTTTATTTCCACCTAGGTCTCTAGTGATTCTTTTGTCGTTGTTCAATCTGCCACCACCACTATCATTGTTTTTCCTATAGCCGTCGTCGTTCACTTTCTTCGTTGCTCTCCACCACTCTCATTGTGTTTGCCTCTAGGAGCTTGGGTCAGAGGATGTCAAAGGAGTTGTTGTGCTCACCACCTGAGGAGTTTTTGTTCTCGCCGCCATCAGAACATGGGACTTAGGACGTCAGAGTTTTTGCTTTCTCTACTTCTAGGTAGGTTACATATCTTCCAAACAACCACTATCCTCATCACTTGCTAAAATATTGTTTTCCCTCTTTGTAGCTAGTGTTAATCTTGATTCCTTTTTTCTTACATTATTGTAGTTACCTTTTTTATAGTGAATCACTTTTTTTATGATTAGTTACTTATTTCTCTTGCATTGATTAGTGTTAAATAGGATTGCTATATCTTAGTTAGTGTAATTTTCAATCTTTCCTTAGTTTGTTCACCTTAACTTCTAGTTTACCTTTGTTCATCTCTCCCTCCCTAGGTCATGAATAATTTATGTGTAATGATTATCTTGATGATGAACATGCATGTACATTGGAGATGTAGAAATCAATCTTATAGAATATGGTACCTAGACTAGGGTATGATTAAGATTAAAAGATGTTGTTATTGTAAATCAACTCATACATTGTTTGTAATCTTAGTAATTCTTTAAGGGACACTTTTCAAAGATCTAGTCAAGAATCTCAAATCAAGGTGCCTAATCTAGTTCTCTTAATTAATATTAATGTTTGCTTTCTCTCTTGATTAACTAATTCAAATGGAAGAATGAATTGAATTAAAAGATTTTACATAAAACCTAGGTTATGAAAGATGAAACTAGGATCATAGGTATATGAATGACAACATACATGTATTTTGTTGGTCCAGAAACCCATTCGAGATTTACTTTCTAGGAGTAAATCTTGGGTAGTCTCTGATGTGGGACTGTTCTTGAACACTTAATCTCACTTAAGATGTAAGTCTATAATGTATATTCATTTTTCAAGATATTTCATCAACACTACCCCCATTTGTTCTTTAATTGCATATGCTGGTGGGCATTTTCCCATCTACATCGGTGTACTTGGAGAACTGGGGGGAAATGTTGCCGAAATTTTCTTGAAAACTAAATACACATTATACACTAAGTAGTGAGATAAGGTGTTCAGGAATGGGATAGGTGGTACACACGTTCATTACTAAATCCTAAACCCTAATATGTAAATCATAAACCCTAATATTTAATCCCTAAACCCTAATCTTTTAACCCTGAATCTATAAACCCTTATCCCTAAATCTAAAATAATAAATCCTAATCTTTTTGTAAATACTTAACCTAATATATAAACCCTAAACCCTAATACTTGTTTTCTCTTTGATCATTGCATGGATATATCATGGATTTCCATTCCAAATAATTGCACCCAAAGCTTTATTTTTGGTCTTGATCAATTTATAAGATTTGTAGAGGAACATAGGAAATAACCTAGAGATAGGTTCTATTATCCATGTAGGCATTGCGTTAACAACTTGAAATTCAACATCGGTGATGAAAAGAAAAGTCATGTCATGTGCAATGGGATTGTATATGGCTATATAGAATGATACTAGCATGAAGATATTCCAAAGGTGAGATCAATAGATTTTGGTAGCATTACTTTTGTTGAAGAAGAAATTTTCGCCGATGATGTAGATGTGAATTAACAAATTCTGATAGATATGGTTGATGTGATGCCATATAGTTGTGGGGTAGAGCAAATTGATCCACCTTCCTTATTTAGGAACATTTTTTATGACGCTGAAGATCGTTACACATAGGTTGTACTAAGTTTACAAAATTGAGCTTTGTGTTGAGATTGTATAATCTAAAGGCTAACAATAGATGGAGTGACAAAAGCTTCATGTCATTGTTGTCTTTGTAAAAGAAATTCTTCAAACAAGATTCCAATATCAACATACAAATTAAAGAAAATGTTATGCCCAATGGGAATGAAGGCTAAGAAGATACATGCATTCCCGAATGATTGTGTTTTATTTAGAAAGGACTATGTCAATAAGAAAGATTATCCAAAATGTGGGACATCAAGGTATGAAATGATGACTTCGGGGAATTTCAAAATTGGATCTCCATCTAAGGTAATGGGGTATCTACCTATAATACCATAGTTTCAACTTATTTACCAATCTGATCAATGCAAAGAATTTAAGGTGACATGCAGATGTTAATAAAAATAATGATGGGATCCTACGACATTCGTCAGATTCCCCATAGTGGAAGAATATTGATTTATTGTACCCTAAATTTGGTGAAGAAGTAAGGAATCTAAGATTTGGTCTTTGTACCAATGGGATGAATCCATACAACACATTGATCAACCAACATATCACTTGGCCTATTATGTTTGTTATATACAATCTTCCACCATGGTTGTGTATGAAAAATATGTTATGTTGTTGTTGTTGATAATGGCCCTAAACAACCTAGAAATGATGTCTATGTTCATTTTAAACCTCTAATTGGTAACTTAAAGAAACTCTGGGGTGAAGGTATGATGACCTATGATGCTTCACGTAGAGAGACATTTCATTTGCATGTTATGTTGTTTTGTACTATTATTGACTTTTCAGCATATGGGAATTTGTGTGGATATAGTGTTCCCTATATGTGAAGAGAATATTGATTCAATATAACTAAAACATATAGGAAATACTATATATCGCAGTCATCAAAGGTTTCTTTCAAAATTCCATCATTATCTAAGGTTGCACAAAGTGTTTAATGTATCAAATGAGGAACGAAGTGCCCCTAAACCTATACCAGGGGAGATTGTTTATGAAAGAGTAAAAGAATTTGTCAATGTATACGGTAAGATATCACAATCTACCATTTCCACAGAGAGTGAAAAATCTTTATTCAAGAAGATGTTAATATTCTGGGATCTTCCTTATTGGAGTTCTTTTTGCAAGTTCTTGCTTAATGTTAAGGTACCACAAGGATACTCTTCCAATATCCATAGACTGGTAGTAATGAAAAATCTGAAGTTGATAGGTCTTAAATCTCATGATTGTCACACTCTAATGCAACAAATATTTCCCATGGCAATTTGATCTATACTGCCAAAGCATGTAAGGTTTGCAATCACCAAACTGTGTTTCTTCTTCAACACTCTATGCAACAAACTTACTGATCATGACAATCTTGATAAGTTGCAAAGAAAAGTGGTTGTTACCCTATGTCATCTTGAGATGTATTTTCTTCCTTAATTCTTTGATATCATGGTACATCTTATTGTCCATTTGACTAGGGAAATGAAAATGTTGGGAGTAGTTTTCTTGCATTGGATTTATCCTGTTGAATGGTACATGAGTGTTTTTAAAGGTGATGTTTAAAATCATTATCGGTCTGAAGGGAGTATTATTGAGGGTTATCTGGCAAGGGAGGTTATGGACTTCTTCAATGACTTTCTGAGTGGTTATGAGGATCCTATAAATGACAAGAATATTGAGTACTATTCTAGAAAAGGGACTTTAGGAGAATGAGTGAAAGCAATCAGTCATGAGCTAAGGGAACAAGCTCACTTGTATATTTTTCACAACATTAACAAAGTGAGTATTTATATTACTAAACATACCAATTTCATCAAGACAAAATATCCAAAATACAATTCAATGTAGCTTGCTAGAGAGAATAATAAGACATTTATTAGGTGGTTAGATGATAAAGTCTTAAATTAGCTATCTCAAACACCAAATAATGTTGCTAAAAATATCTAATGCCTCGCATTTAAACCAAAAATGAATGTTATGTCTTATGAAGGGTTTAACATTAATGGGTTCTCATATGAAACAAAGTGTTAAGATGATAAAAGTGTCATCCAAAATAGTGGGGGTCACCCTTCAAGCATCTTCATTATTTTTTCTAGTGTGATGGATAAGAGTCCATGTGAAGCTAAAATGTCATATTACAATTTAATTGAAGATGTAACACCCTAGCCCACTGCCCAAGTATCTAGCAGAGTTTTAGGAATGACGACTGGACCCATAGACCACCACTAGCCTTAACTGTGTGCTTTGTCCTCACTCACATGCAAGTCAGGATCAACTTCTGACTGGTCACCCATCCTAGTATTACTCCAACTTGAGCATGTTTAACTATGGATTTCTTTAGTAATGGGCTCCCTAAAAAGGAGATGCACCTTGGTGATATGAGTAGTCCATCACTCCTTCTAAGATCATTTTATCTGAGGCCTCAAATCCAAATATGTTACAATCTCCCCCACTTAGACTCTTGACATTCTCGTTAAAGCTCAATTATATGGCCTCATAATATTTCCACATTTCAGTGTTGACCTAGAATGACCCATGGACATCCATCTCCCAATCATGGAATACCAGCGCAAGGGTTACACTTCACCATGAACCACCCTTTCCTATATGCCTGGACCATACGGCTCAAGATTGTCATGCCACATGCCCATATGGGCCCACCTAATGGAGGGGTTATGGATATGATACCATTTGTAACACTCAGGCCCACTGCCCAAGGCTCTAGCAGAGTTTCAGGAATAACGACTGGCCCCCACATACTACCACTAGCCTTAAGTACACACTTTATCCTCACTCGCATGCAAGTGAGGATCAACTTCCCAAATGGTCACCCATCCTAGTACTGCTCTAAGATGAGCACGCTTAATTATGGAGTTCTTTGGTGATGGGCTCCCTGAAAAGAAGATGCACTTGGTGATATGGGTAGTCCAATCATTCCTTTTAAGATTATTTTATCTGAGACCTTAAAACCTGGGATGTTACAGAAGAAATATGGGAGTTTGACTACATAGATTTCATAATTTCGGTCTTTAAGTGTAATTGGGTTGATAACAACAAAGGAGTTGTAGTGGATGAATTGGGTTTCACATTAGTGAATTTTGAGAAGATTGTTGAGAAGCGTGAATTGTTCATAATGGCATCATAGGTTAAGCAAGTATTTTATATCGATGATCCTACAAATGGAAAATGGTCAATTGTTCTTCATGGCAAAAGACAATTCATTGAAGTACCTATACATGAAGAAGAGTACTTTGACAAGTATGATGACTCTAGTCCTTTCTCAATTGGCTTGCCAACACCAAATATGAAAACTGACACGAACTTATATGTATGTGTATATCACACTGAGGGAATATTTAATTGATAAAAGATCTCAATATTAGAGGCATGCTTTTATTTTTATTTTTAATTTAGATGTGCATTTTAAAACCTTCCATTTTATTGTTTGATTATTTTTATATGATATTTTTTAGATGGCATCTGACCACAAATATGACGACCATGATGATGATATTATGCGGATGAGAAGCATCATGATGTGCACCTTGACACTGGTGTAAGTTGTGCATTTTATAATATGTCTATCTTGTTGTATTGTTTTATCACATTTATAAGTTATATATGTTTATGACCTATATGTATTTTTTTGTCAATTTTAGGTTGAAGATGTACGTCCAGAGGATCTTGTTCAGCTTGATGAGTGCATAAAAAACATCAAAAATAAGGGGCATCACCATGATGAACAAGTTGATACAACAAAGGGGCAACTGAATGAAGTTGGTCGTTTACTTTTATAATGTAGGAAATCCTTTTGAAAAAAAATGGCAGCTCTTTTGTTTCATATCTAGGGGTTCTTACTCCTAGACATTGTAGTATATCAGTATTATCTTGGCATAAAATTGATAAAAGCAAGAAAAACTTCATATGGAAAGAACTATGTGTGGGATATTATCATTTGTAATTTATTTCTAAAACTATTTACAATTTGATTTTTAACAATATTCCATTAAATATATGAACTTTTACAGAGCATATATGACCTGGATGAAAATCTGCATCATAAAAAGGTGATGCAACGTTGTGGGAGGATACTGAGAAATTATAGGACAAATCTGACAAGACTATACATATTAGAAGCTGATAAGAGGAAGAAGTCAGTCACGGAGCATGAAGTTATCTTGACCTGGAGACGTGGGGGTGTTTGTTTCCTATGAAAAAAATCGATGAATTCAGGGTATTAAGCCTCACTCCCCATTTTGAATACAATTTACCTTGACCTTGATTGTTATGTTTTACTTACTAATTACTATTGATGATTGTCACTAACTAGAGTGTAAGTGATGCTCAAAGAGAAAGGTGTGCAAAGAATGCACACAACCACATGATGGGTCCATGTGGCTATACAAATCTTCACATAAGCTACTACATGTGTCTTCTTCTCAGTAACCTACTCCTGGGACTAGTGAGTCCTATAATACTACTACTGAACCTCTACTTCACCATGGTATATGATTAACTGGGAGGCAATCCAAATCTGGAGAAATAACTAACCTTGGAACTACTGAGGTGGTTGCAAAAATGGTAAAATTCAACTCTCAAAGCAATTAGTATTGATGACTGTTATATTTTACTTACCAATTACTATTGAAGATGATTATAGGAAGCTCCACGAGCAAAGGAAACAAGGCAAGTTCATTCCTGATGGCATAAGGGATGAATTTTTAGTTGCTCTAGGTAACCCAGAGCATCCTAGACGTGTTAGGGTTGTAGGTGCTAGTGTGGGTATAAGAGCCTCTGTGGGCCATCAGAGTGCAAATCTTGCCAGAAAGGTGGATTCTCAAAAGAGGAGGTAAAAGAGTTAAGTGCAAAGGGAATTTAGGAAGCAATGAGCCAGTGGGAGGCTTCTGCATCATCTACTCCAACAGTACCAGCTGTGTCGCCCCGCTCTTCATACGAGTTGGACCATCTATAAAAGAGGTGGTTGGGAGTAATCTTATGGATCCAACACCTAGCACATCCGCTGTAAGTATTTTTATGACATAGTAGTCTTTTCAAGATGATAAATTTAGGTATATATACTCTCTATGCAAATTTTTAGGGGTTGAGATCATGCCATCTAAAATTACAAGAATATGATGTTGTTGTGGGCGAGGCTTACCCACCCCTTGCAGTTGTCATGCTTCATGCTGATCCATTACCCGCTGATATGGTTTGCTTGTGCCTGAGGCTTGTCTAAGAAGCTAGGAAGAAGTATCCACTACCATATGACCACCCTGACACTATGACGATAGGTGAAGCAAAAGGCGGCGCAGTCACATAGCTCAAAGCGGTAGTTACCTATATTGATCATGATGTATGGTAAATTTACATTACGTTTGTATCTATATATACATGACAATTGATATGAAGTTATATATACAAGACATAGGGCCTAAGAAACCCCTTTCATTTTGTCCTCCTCTACCTTCACCTCCTCCTCAATTACCAGGTTGGCTTGCATAGGACCTATTTGACACGATAGGTCCTCAATGCAGGGGTATGGCACTATGGATAGGTGAACATGAAGAAGATTCACCTCTTATAGTTTCTATTAAGCAGGATGATGTAGATCAATGTTATGATACTAGTATATTTCTACAAGATGTTTTTTAGTTGTTTCATTATGCTTGGTTGAATACATATGTGATAGAACTTTGGATATGGTGAGATCTTATATAGCTACATACCTCATTTTTATATGGTGATATATTTTCTTATATATTAATGCATACAGGATATATGTTTTTCATCCACTTATATATGGTTTGTACAGATTTTTTAATGACCCATGTGGGATTTCTAGTCTCATCCTCCGTTAGCCGTGAAGTTAAAGACCCTGCATCTGTTGCCCTATATTATTGATTTTGGTAAAAAGAAAAAGAGCATGATATTAGCTTCACAAAATGTTGGGTAAGTTTACTTACTTTGCTTATATATTTGACTTACAAAATCACATTTCATTGTGGATTTCGAGTTATATTATTTTTCCTTCTTATCACCCAGGAATAACCATTGGGTCTTATTGGTTATTGTCCCCACGACACTAACTTTTTATTATCTAGATCCTAAGGGTGACAAAATAGATGATGGGGGACACGATTTAAAAAATGCATTATTCATGTGAGTAAATTTTTATATTTATATCTGTTAACACATATATTACATGACTATTTACTAATGTCAATTCAATGTATTACATTAACGTATAGGCTTATAAACAAATTCAAAAAAGAAGGAGGAAAGGTGGACATAAAAAAATGATAGTTTGGGAGAATGTTGAGGTAGTTTTTCTGACTTCAATGCATATTTATACCAACTATGCTTACTTTTATTAATTAATGTTTGGTATGTTGAAATTTATAGTGGCATATACAAGACAATAGTTGGGTTTATAGTATTATATACAAGACAAGGTGTGGTCATGCACATAATACGTGATGCGGTATATAGACATTGTGGCAACAGATCCCACTATCACACAGACAGCGAGGTGTTATGCGAAAACGTGCGGAAATCACCATAACCACAGATTACCAAAAACACAGGTTAATTAAAACTGATTGCTGAAAGCGAAATAACTGAGAAACTATTACATTTAGGTCTGCATCTTGCAAGGAAATAGGTTATATAAACATTTACAAGATCTTAACACGTGCCCACAGCTTAGGGGATCAGCTGTCTAGACATCCCATGAGTTCATCACCTGTTATAATATATTTAACGGCCCACATCCAGCCACCAGTAGGATATACAAACCATCAACAACTATACATCGTGAAACAACGTCAAAACACCTCCAAGGACCTGAGAGTACAAGGATGACTCTAAGACTCTATTACAAAATGACCAAAACAGCAGCATGTCCATTTCTTGCCATCTACTGCTCGTCTTGCTGCTCGGCCGCAACTCCGCGACCACCACCACGTCTAGCACGAACACCTAAAAACCAGCGGGGTGAGGCAATTGAACACTGTCCCAGTGAGAAACATAACTCCCCGCCGAAACTATAAAACCAAGAGGATAAAGCAACAGCAGAAGATAAATAGTAAAACATAGAATAATAACAGTATATAAGCAAGGCTATTTGTACCATCAAGCTTACCAGGCTGTATGGAAGACATATCATCAATTATCTCTTTATGGAACATAATTGACAAGATAAGATTATAAGATCTTATCACATAACATGAGGAACGTATAAGTAACTGCATGTATAACAAGATTAACTACAAGAAATGCCTCAACCAATGTTTCGTGTTTTGTCTTAAGTAGTAAATACTATTCGGCTGGATTACATATTCCTATGCCCTGAGGAAGTGAGTCGCACCGCTCAAATCCAACCGACGGCTCTAAAACCCAGAGCCGGTGCCATACAAGGTCAATGGAAGAGCCGGACTCCACAACCTCCCACCTCGTAGTCAGTGTACGAGTACAACACAAGCAGGACCGCAGTCTCGTGCTTAAGTGGCCTCAGCCATAGGGTCAGGCTTCCCTCTGCCTAGCCCGCCTCAGTACATGTATCAGCGCTAGTGAAACTAAGCCACGGGCTTGTTCACCGTGCTCTGAGCCATGAACGCATTCATGCTCCCATATCATATATCCTGAGCCATGGGCATGTTCACCATGCTCTTCACATACTGAGCTACGGGCCTGAATCTGCACTCTGGAGTCTACAACCGAAGTTGCACTCTTACCTCCTCACTTTAGGCTAGGAGAGACCTCGCATACTCAACAATATGTGCTCCGAGTTAACCCGCAGGAGAACCCGTTTCACCATCACCAGCTCCTGACGATGATGGATCTATGGCCAGGGCAACTACATGATATATTCCACTATGATTAATTAATATCTTTTATGTGGATTGCAAGATTCAACCAAGTTATATAACATGTAAACTATAATAGAATAAATAGTATGAAACTCAATAGCATGCTTTCATTGTAGTCAACATCATCCTGATCCATCACAAGGATCCCACATTACATGTTATCACTGGGCCTCTTTCCAATCATCTCGATCCATCTCTAGGATCATCACATTGCCATGGGATCTCAATCCTTAATCACATAGTGCCACTGCCTCTCAAGGCTTACATCATCAACATGGGATAGCAATCCCAAGCACTTTAGTTAATTACATCATACAGGTTATCTTATTATCAAGAGTAACCATCACAACAGAGTTACTCAACATATATACCTCATAGCCCTTTACCTGGGTATGCATCTGTATGAGACCTACATGGTTAGTATACATAATCATCATGGATAACTTAGAAGTTCATATTATCATCATAGTGGTGACATTGATGCTTATATGATTTATTAATCATGCCTCAACTTGAGATCACAGACATTGATCATATTATTAAGCAAAGCATCTTACATGTTTACCATTTGCCCAACATTATTCATAATATCAAAAGATCGCATACCTATGTAAAGACATGTAAGTTTCATAAATGAGTTCTACCATAACGATTACCATTAAGTGTATCAAGGGCCACCGTCATGACTAAACGTGATACATGCAAAAGGTTTAGCATAGATGTGGTCTACTATATCGTGCACATCCAGGGTTACTATCAAAACCAACCATGATGCAAGAACAATCATATCGGTTTCTATAAGGGGAAGGACCCTCACTAACAATACCCACTACCCTCACCATAGGTAGTATTGGGCAGCGCTCATCCTATCATCCAACCATAGCAGCCTTATAACAGTCAAGCACCTACCAAGGATAATGGGCAACATCAGTGGTAAAACGCGCAAGTGCAATGATGTGTCGTGCTCTTCATGCATCTTGTGCAACGCTGTGCAGCAAGGTCCGTTGTGCAGCTGATCGCAAGGAGTGTATCGTGCAAGGTGTGATGTGCACCATATCGTGAAACTCTGTCGGGCATCTTGGTGTCGGGCAACGCAGCATCGTGCTCAGCTATCTAGCCTGAACCTATCGGCCGTCACACAGGACAGGGGTTAACGCGATGCCCACCATAGCATCTCAGAGCTAACCAACACTTTCACACCTCAAGCCAACTACACTAGGCCATCATTAAGTCGTGTGTGTGTGTGGAGCAGGGTGCTCAGCAAGGTGCAGCTCAAACAACCAGCAAGGAGCTTATCGTGCAGCCCACCTATCCATGCCCTATCGACCGTCACAAAGCAAGGAATGAGGTGCCCGTCACAAGGTCAGGGTCCAGGGGGTATCGTCCATAATAGCCACTACACATACATGTCGTTCACAACACTAGGACAAGTGGGGTATCGGACAGCACCTCCCCCAAACTCATCATGGTAAAGAAGCAACTCCTCATGATCGTCATCAACCTCAAGCACAAGGCACCAAACCCTAATGGATCAAGAGGATGGCTCACCTCTCAACTTAAATGAGAGAGGGGTCTTGCACATCTCTTAACACCAATCAGGCAACACAAGGGCAAACCTAGACGAGGTCCACAACTACCACCAAGCTCACCCTTCAAGTCCATGGTGATAGGAGGGTATTGCTCAAGCTACTAGAACACAAGCTCACCTCTCAACTTAAACAAGAGAGGAGTGTTGCTCATGATACTAGAACTCAAGCGGAGAAGGGAGTATTGCTCACCAAGAAACCCTAGAACACATGGTTCGACCAACAAGAACAACTTAAGCAAGGAACTAACTAGCAACATATAAGGACATAGAAATAAGGTAGTGTAGTTAGGATTAGGAGTTATGTAACCCACCTTAAGCAAGCTCCAAGCTCCAAGCACCACGAAGGAAGAAGGAGACTCGAAGAAGGATCGACCACCAAGCTTGCAAGAGAAGAGAGTGTGTCGTGCACCAAGGAAGAGGAAGACTAAGGAACTAAAGGGATCCTTAGCAAGAGAAGGGAATCACATATATAGAAGAGGATGAAGGAGAAACCAAATAAAAGAAAAGCAAGGTGTCGCCCACCTAGGGACACTTGTCCATGTGCAAAGACCACCACTCTAGCGTGTCTTAAACACATGTCCAAGGCCATTGCCACATGCACATACCAAGCACCAAGTGTCCACTAGTGGTGACACAAACGAGGTCAAAGAGAGTCAAAGATCCATGGGCGACACACCACCACACCTCTAGGCCGACACACCTCCACACTGGGTGACACACCACCCTGGGCGACACAAGCACTCCTGGCCGACACAAGGGCCCAAACAAGCAAATGCAAGTTCGACAAGGCCCACCAAGGCTCAACCAAGCCCAAGGTAACTCTAGCAACGAGCTCAAACCTTCCTCTCAACACTAGAGGAAGTAAGGAGAGGGAGGAACACCTCACAAGGTGACAAACTTGCCCACAAACCCTAAACTTGGGTATATTGCAAGTAGCACCTCCAACTCTCAACCAAGCACCAACAAACCCTAATCACCATCAAAGGTGATTAGCAAGCAACTAAGCATTAGGGTAAAGCAAAGAAAATAGGGTAGACCCTAAACAGAGGTCAGGGTCCTTACAAGATAACCCCCTACAAAGGGATTTCGTCCCCAAAATCTGAAGAGAAAAGTGAGGTATACTTCCTCCTCATCTCTTCCTCAAGCTCCCACGTGGCTTCCTCAATGCCACGATGATGCCAAAGAACCTTCACCAGAACCAGGTCCTTCCTCTTCAGCTTCTTAACTCTTCTGTCAAGGATCATCACAGGACCTTCCTCGTAGGTCACATCTTCATCAATCTCAACTTTGACTGACTGTATCACTATCCTTGCATCCAGATGACTTTTCTTCAGCATACTGACATGGAACACTGGATGCAACCTATGCAACTCTGGCGGCAGCTCTAACTCATATGCTACCTTGCCAACTCGTGCTATGACTGGGTATGGTCCCATGTATCTGGGTGCGAGCTTACCCTTTCAGCCAAACCTTAGCACACCTTTCCATGGTGAAACTTTAAGATATACTCTGTCTCCTACTTGGAACTCCAAAGGTTGTCGTCGATTGTCTGTGTAAGACTTCTGCCTGTCCTGTGCCACTTTCAACTATTGCTATATCACCTTGATCTTCTCTGTTTTTTTCTATACTAACTCAGGACCCAAAAGCTGATATTCACCAGACTCATACCAACACAAAGGAGATATGCACTTCCTTCCATATAAGGCCTCATAAGGAGCCATGTCAATGCTTTGCTGATAACTATTGTTGTAGGCGAACTCTATCAGACTGAGACGCACGTCCCAACTGCCTAGGAACTACAAGACATAAGCTCGAAGGAGATCTTCTAAAGTCTGAATAGTCCTCTCAGACTGTCCATCAGTCTGTGGGTGGAAGGCGGTATTGAACCTCAACTGCGTTCCCAACGCTTTGTGCAACTGTTCCCAGAAACGACTTGTGAACTACGGACCTCTGTCGGAAACTATTATCACTGGCACACTGTGCAACCGCACTATCTCATCCACATACACTCGAGCGAGCTTCTCAGCTGTATACGTTGTCTTTACTGGTATGAAACGGGCAGACTTCGTCAATCTGTCCACTATCACCCAAATGGAATCATGATTCCTAGTTTTCCTGGGCAGACCAACTACGAAATCCATGGTTATATGATCCCATTTCCATTGTGGTATCGGCAAGGGTTACAATGTACCTACCGGCTTTTGATGCTCAGCCTTGACTTGCTGACAAACCGCACACCTAGCCATGAACTCAGCTACATCTTTCTTCATTCCGGGCCACCAATACAAGTCCTTCAGACTATGATACATCTTGGTGACACCTGGATGCATAGCATACATCGAAGTGTGTGCTTCCTCGAGCACTAACTTCCTTAGATCATCAGCATCGGGGACCACCATCCTATCATGATAGCAAACTAGTCCATCCTCGGACTCATGGAACCCATCACGCTTTTTGCTGCCAAACTCTGATCTGGTCAACTGTACTGTGTCATCTGCTTGTTGTGCATCTTTGATCTGTTGTCTCAACGTAGGCTTGACTTGCATCTGTGCTAAAAGTCCTACTAACAAAGAAACTTCCATCTGTACATTCATCTGCCGCAAGGAAACAAGCATATCCCGTCTATGGCATACCAGGGAACTCAACTGTGCCTTCTTTGTAGAAAGAGGAAGACTTTCAACTAAGCGCATCAGCTACCGCATTCACCTTACCAGGATGATACTCGATGGTGCAATCATAATCATTGATTAACTCCATCCATCGATGATGTCACATGTTTAACTCATGTTGCGAAAAGATGTACTTCAGATTCTTATGATCCGTAAAGATCTGACACATTCCCCGTAAAGATAGTGTCTCTAAATCTTTAACGCATGAACCACTGCCGCCAACTCCAAATCATGAGTTGGATAGTTCTCCTCGTGTTTCTTAAGCTGTCGTGAAGCAAAAGAAACCACATGATCTTCCTGCATCAGCACACAACCTAAACCTTTCTTGGAAGCATCGCAGAAAACAACATAGCCCTTTCCAGGCTCTGGCAATACTAACACTGGGGCACTAGTCAACTTCTCCTTCAAACTCTGGAAAGCTTGCTGGCAACGATCATCCCAGACAAAAGATACACCCTTTCTAGTCAACTTCATCATTGGCAACACAATCATACTGAAGCCCTTGATAAACCTCCTGTAGTATCCTGCCAAACACAAGAAGATACGAACTTCTATCGGTGTCTTCGGCTGTTCCCACTCAGCAACAGACTCTACCTTCCTCGGGTCCACTTTGACGCCTTCTGCAGATATCACATGACCCAAGAAAGTCACTTCTTCCAACCAGAACTCATAGTTACTGAACTTGGCATACAACTGGTGTTGGCGAAGAAGAGTCAACGCTAGTCAAAGATGTCGATCATGCTCTTTCCTGTCCCGACTATAAATCCAGATGTCATCTATAAAAACTATAACAAACTGATCTAAGAACGGATGAAACACTCTGTTCATCAAATCCATGAAAGCAGCAGGTGCATTGGTTAGCCCAAACGGCATAACCACAAACTCGAAGTGACCATACCTCGTCCTAAAAGCTGACTTTGGTATGTCATTCGCCTTAATCCTCAACTGATGATATCCATACTGTAGATCGATCTTTGAAAACACTGTAGCACCACGCAATTGATCGAACAAATCATCTATCGTCGGCAACGGATACTTGTTTTTTATCGTGACTTTGTTCAGTTGTCGGTAATCTATACATAACCACATCGATCTGTCCTTCTTTTTAACGAACAACACTGGAGCACCCCAAGGCGACGTACTCGGTCGGATGAAACCTTTTTACAACAACTCTTGCAACTGCTTCTTAAGCTCTGCCATCTCCACTGGAGCCATCCTATATGGTGTCTGTGCAACTGGCTGTGTTCCTGGAACCAGATTGATCTCAAAATAAATCTCTCGGGGTGGAGGAACACTGGGAAACTCATCAGGAAACACATCCGTAAACTCTCGAACAACCGACACCTCTTCAAGGCTAGGACCTTTCTCCTTGGTATCCATAACGGTATCTACCACGTGAGCTAAGAACGCCTCACATCCTTGTCATAAAAACTTCTCTGCCACCATAGCTGATACCAGACACGTCGGAAGAATCTTCCTATATCCTTGGAAGATCCACTTCTTACCGCCATCATAAAACACAGCTTGCTTGGAACCACAGTCCAAAACAACCTTATACTTCTCTAAGGTATCCATCCCAAGGATCACATCGAAACCATGCATATCAAGTGGTATAAGATCCACTTGTATACTGTGTTTTGAGAAATATAGGACACAATATGGACACTCTTCTCGAAGCATCGAGGAACCATCAAGAGGGGTTTCTAACAACAAGCTATCTCTCTTACAACTAACAGGTAAACGACAATTTTCAAGCATACTATAGGCGATAAAAGAGTGCGTAGCACCTGGGTCAACCAGAACAGATATAAAGCAAGAAGAAGACATATCAGAATGAAATAACTCCATCTGACCTGTCTCCACTCGCGGGTCGACTATCGCCTCCGGCTGATTCATAGCGTAGAATCGAGCTGTTGCTTGCTGTCCATGTCCTCTTCTTCCTTGAGCAGTCATTCCAGCTTGTGATGCTTGACTGCGTCCTCGCCCTCTGCTACTACTGGGCTGTTGTTTATCTGATCCTTATTGATTCTATCTTGGCTGCTGCGTCACTTCAACATCTCTATTCGGGCAATGCAACTTGAAATGCCCGGTCTGACCACACAGATGGCATACCCTATGATCGAACTGTGGCCTAAATGGCCCTGTCACTGCCATTGAAGATGTACTATGTGCCTTTGATGGTGAAGAAGCATATCCTCTTCCCTTACTCAGAGACCACTGCGATGGTGTACTGGAACCTCTCATCACTGAAGGTGTTGAAAACCTAGGCTTCTTGAAGCCACTAAACCTCTGTCCCTAGAACTGAGCAGGCCTTTTATGAGACATAGATTCTCTTTTCTCCCTTACCGACCGTTCGATCCTCCGGACAGATTCCACAAACATAGCAAACCACTCATGGTTCTCCAACGCAAACACAAGTGTTGTCAGCTCAGCACTCAGACCTTTCTCAAAGCGTCTGATCCGCTCTTCATCCGTTGCTGCCATGTGAGGACAAAACCTCAACAGATCCATGAACTTAGCCTCATACTCAGTGATGTTCATTGTTCCTTGCTGCAGGCGCTCAAATTGGCTGATCTTCTCATCCAGATACGTCTTAGGAATGTATCTACTGATGAACTCGTGCTGCAAAACTTCCCAACCGATCACCTCACTAGGTCACTTCTCTTCCTCGACGGTCCACCAGTGACCAGCACTACCCTTCACAAGGTAGACATCATGCTTTACTTTGTCTACTTCGGGGATTTCGAGGATTCGGAAAGCCTTTTCAAGACTTGTCAGCCATAGATCTACATCCACTGGATCATCCGTTCCAGCATAATCCGAAGCTCCGACTCGGCGAAGCCACTCAAAGGTCTTCCCAATACCCGATGTTTCACCATGGGGAGCCTGTGCTCTTGGCAGAGGCACTGGCAGTCTTTCTACCATTAGATTCATCGTAGCCATCATCTGCCCCATAAGCTGTTGATAGGCAGGGTGTTCAAGAATGGCTGGGTCAAGTTGGGGGACCTCAGGCACCCGATCTCCATGTGCCTGCCCTTCTGCTCCATCAACTGATGCAACATCGTTGTTCTCAACAACATGTTCTTCATGGTTTCCAGACATCTTGACTTTTCTTCCGCTGAGAGCAGAAGACGATCGTAAGAAAATCTAGAAAACTCACAAGAACAGAAACAACCTAGTCCTAAATCCCTGTAGACTCAGCGGACCTAGAGCTCTGATACCAAACTTGTGGCAACACATCCCACTATCACACAGACAACGAGGTGTTATGCGAAAATGTGCGGAAATCACCATAACCACATATTATCAAAAACACGGGTTAATTAAAACCGATTGCTGAAAGCGGAATAACTGAGAAACTATTACATTTAGGTCCTCATCCTGTAAGGAAACATGTTATATAAACATGTACAAGATCTTGACATGTGCCCACAGCTTAGGGGATCAACTGTCTAGCCATCCCATGAGTTCATCACCTGTTATAATATATTTCACGGCCCACATCTGGCCAGTAGTAGGATATACAAACCATCAAAAGCTATACATCATGAAACAACGTCAAAACACCTCCAAGGACCTGAGAGTACATGTCTGACTCTAAGACTCTACTACAAAATGACCAAAACAGCAGCATGTCCATTTCTTGCCTTCTACTGCTCGTCTTGCTGCTCGGCCGCAACTCTGCGACCACCACCACATCCAGCACGAACACTTGAAAACCAGCGGGGTGAGACAATTGAACATTATCCCAACGAGAAACATAACTCCCCGCTGAAACTATAAAACCAAGAGGATAAAGCAACAGCAGAAGATAAATAGTAAAATGTAGAATAATAACAGTCTATAAGTAAGGCTATTTGTACCATCAAGCTTACCAGGCTGTATGGAAGACATATCATCAATTATCTCTTTATGGAACATAATTGACAAGATAAGATTATAAGATCTTATCACATAACATGAGGAATGTATAAGTAACTGCATGTATAACAAGATTAACTACAAGCAAGGCCTCAACCAATGTTCCGTGTTTTATCTTAAGTAGTAAATACTATTCGACTGGATTACATATTCTTATGCCCTGAGGAAGTGAGCCGTACCACTCAAATCTAACAGACGACTGCAAAACCTAGAGCCGGTGCCATACAAGGTCAATGGAAGAGCCAGACTCCACGACCTCCCACCTCGTAGTCAGTGTATGAGTACAACACAAGTAGGACCGCAGTCTCATGCTTAAGTGGCCTCAGCTACAGGGTTAGGATACCCTCTGCCTAGCCCGCCTCAGTACAGGTATCGACACTAGTGAAACTGAGCCACGAGCCTGTTCACCATGCTTTGAGCCATGATTCATGCTCCCATATCACATATCTGAGCCATGGACCTGTTCACCATACTCTTCACATACTGAGCTACGGGCCTGAATCCACACTCTGGAGTCTAAAACCGAAGTTGCACTCTTACCTCCTCACTTTAGGCTAGGAGAAACCTCACATACTCAACAATATGTGCTCCGGGTTAACCCGCAGGAGAACCCGTTTTACCATCACCAGCTCCTGACAATGATGGTTCTATGGCCAGGGCAACTACATGATATATTCCACTGTGATTAATTACTATCTTTTATGTGGATTGCAAGATTCAGCCAAGTTATATAACATGTAAACTATAACAGAATAAACAGTATGAAACTCAATAGTATGCTTTCATTGTAGTCAACATCATCCTGATCCATCACAAGGATCCCACATTACATGTTACCACTGGGCCTCTTGCCAATCATCCCGATCCATCTCTAGGATCATCACATTGCCATGGGATCTCAATCCCTTATCACATAGTGCCACTGTCTCTCAAGGCTTACATCATCAACATGGGATAGCAATCCCAAGCACTTTAGTTAATTACATCATATAGGTTATCTTATTATCAAGAGTAACCATCACAGCAGAGTTACTCAACATATATACCTCATAGCCCTTTACCTGGGTATGCATCTGTATGAGACCTACATGGTTAGTATACATAATCATCATGGATAACTTAAAAGTTCATATTATCATCATAGTGGTGACATTGATGCTTATATGCTTTATTAATCATGTCTCAACTTGAGATCACAGACATTGATCATATTATTAAGCAAAGCATCTTACATGTTTACCATTTGCCCAGCGTTATTCATAATATCAAAATGGTCACATACCTATGTAAAGACATGTAAGTTTCATAAATGAGTTCTACCATAACGATTACCATTAAGTGTATCAAGGGTCACCGTCATGACTAAACGTGATACATGCAAAAGGTTTAGCATAGATGTGGTCTACTATATCGTGCACATCCAGGGTTACTATCAAAACTAACCGTGATGCAAGAAAAATCATATTGGTTTCTATAAGGGGAAGGACCCTCACTAACAATACCCACTACCCTCACCATAGGTAGTATCAGACAAGGCTCATCCTATCGTCCAACCATAACGGCCTTATAATAGTCAAGCAACTACCAAGGATAACGGGTAGCATCAGTGGTAAAATGTGCAAGCACAACGTTGTGTCGTGCTCTTCATGCATCTTGTGCAACATTGTGCAGCAAGGTCCGTTGTGTGGCTTATCCCAAGGAGTGTATTGTGCAAGGTGTGACACGCACCATATCGTGCAACTCTATCGGTCATCTTGGTGTCGGGCAACACAGCGTCATGCTCAGCTATCTAGCCCGAACCTATCGACCGTCACGTAGGGCAGGGATTAACGTGACGCCCGCCACAGCATCTCAGAGTTAGCCAACACTTTCACACCTCAATCCAACTACACTAGGCCATCTCTAAGTCGTGTGTGTGTGGAGCAGGGTGCTCAGCAAGGTGCAGCTCAAACAACCAGCAAGGAGCTTATCGTGCAACCCACCTATCCATGCCCTATCGATCGTCACAAAGCAAGGACTGAGGTGCCTGTCATAAGGTCAGGGACCAGGGGGTATCATCCATCACAGCCACTACACATACATGTCGTCCACAACTCTAGGACAAGTGGGGTATCGGGCAGCACCTCCCCCAAGCTCATCATGGTAAAGAAGCAACTCCTCATGATCGTCGTCAACCTCAAGCACAAGGCACCAAACCCTAATGGTTCAAGAGGATGGCTCACCTCTCAACTTAAATGAGAGAGGGGTCTTGCACATCTCTTAACACCAATCGGGAAACACAAGGGCAACCCAAGATGAGGTCCACAACTACCACCAAGCTCACCCTTCAAGTCCATGGTAAGAGGAGGGTGTTGCTCAAGCTACTAGAACACAAGCTCACCTCTCAACTTAAATGAGAGAGGAGTGTTGCTCATGATACTAGAACTCAAGCTCACTCCTCAAGACCTAGGAGAGAAGGGCGTATTACTCACCAAGAAACCCTAGAACACATGGTTCGGCCAACAAGAACAACTTAAGCAAGGAACTAACTAGCAACATATAAGGACATAGAAAGAAGGTAGTGTAGTTAGGGTTAGGAGTTATGTAACCCACCTTAAGAAAGCTCCAAGCTCCTAGCTCCAAGCTCCAAGCACCACGAAGGAAGAAGGAGACTCCAAGAAGGATCGGACACCAAGCTTGCAAGAGAAGAGAGTGTTTCGTGCACCAAGGGAGAGGAAGACTAAGGAACTAAAGGGATCCTTAGCAAGAGAAGGGAATCACATATATAGAAGAGGATGAAGGAGAAACCAAAGCAAAGAAAACCAAGGTGTCGCCCACCTAGGGACACTTGTCCATATGCAAAGACCACCACTCTAGCGTGTCTTAAACACATGTCCAAGGCCATTTCCACATGCACATACCAAGCACCAAGTGTCCACTAGTGGTGACACAAACGAGGTCAAAGAGAGTCAAATATCCATGGGCGACACACCACCACACCTCCAGGCCGACACACCTCCACACTGGGCGACACACCACCCTGGGCAGCACACAGCCTGGGCGACACAAGCACTCTTGGCCGACACAAGGGCCCAAACAAGCAAAGGCAAGTTCGACAAGGCCCACCAAGGCTCAACCAAGCCCCAAGGGAACTCTAGAAACGAGCTCAAACCTTCCTCTCAACACTAGAGGAAGCAAGGAGAGGGAGGAACACCTCACAAGGTGACAAACTTGCCCACAAACCCTAAACTTGGGTATATTGCAAGTAGCACCTCCAACTCTCAACCAAGCACCAACAAACCCTAATCACCATCAAAGGTGATTAGCAAGCAACTAAGCATCAGGGTTAAGCAAAGAAAATAGGGTAGACCCTAAACGGAGGTCAGGGTCCTTACAGACATGATTTTCATATATGTGGCAGTAGACATCGATGAGATACATAATGTAATCCATATATATATATATATATATATATAGTCTTGATCTTCATAAGTATATTGTCTCATTAGATAATATAAATATATCAAACACATTAATTATATACATCATTATCTTTGTAAGTGGTTAAAATGAAAAACTTTGATACGCTAGAAAAACTAGTAGATGTACACATGCCCTATATAAGAGAACAACTAGATGAGACACAAAAACAATGGGAAGAAGCCTTCGAAAGGGAAGTGAACTTTGAATTTGATTGAGATATGGAATGACTTCTCTAAAGTTTGATATCATTATTTCTATCTCAAACATGTGGTTCTTATGTTGGGACTTTGAATTTGATTTGAGTAAATTATTGGTGCATATTTGAATGATGATCTATATACATGTGTGAATGTGAAGATGAATGAATGAATTGTGTATGAATGAATGAATTGTATTTCTACATGTCATGAGAATGGAATTAGTGTATATGTAAATGAAGTATCATGTGTGTGAATGAATGTGAAGATTTATGTTTGCACTTGTGATTGAAATGGCATGAGAGAATGAATAGAATTATATGTATATATTATGTTTGTTATTGCAGGTTTGGTGGCCTATTGTTAAGTTGAAATCACAGGATGTTGTTAACCCGTAGTTTAGAAATCTTCTTCTAAATTGTAGGTTTTTCATCCAACTGACCAGCCAGGTAGCATGCCTGCCATTTAAAAAAAACAAAACTTAGTAGTTGGTTGTAATTAAAAACCAACAGTATAGGCCTGAGTCGTCGATTTCGGTAAAAAATGACATTAAAAGTCAAAACCAAAACGGTCATGCTTGTCAGCACGACCACTCTGGGTAGTATGTCATAGGCGTCGATCTTGTAGATTTAATTGTCACTGTATATCATTATTATATCCTCAATTTTGGTAAAATTGAATTATAATAATATGATCCATGAATTGATAAGTCAACTCTCCAATGGTAATATTGGTGAAATAATTATGTTAATTGTCTTGGTGGCATGGGTGCTTGTGGAACAAGTTAAATAGAAATAATTCATACATGAATAAATAATACTGGCTTTTTGATATGATAATGTACTTATGAGATTGTTTGCATTGCAAATATTTCCTTGGAGCAGAAGACAAAGAAATAAGAGATTTGAGCATTAATAAATAGCAATGACTTTATGAATTGTTGAAAATAGAAATATGAAATAATTGTCGAGTTTTCAAGGGGAAATAAAATGTATTGTTGTAACATCCCTGGATTTTCACCTTCTCAAAACCCCATGGAGATGAGATGACAAAATATGAAAATGTTAGCAATTATATCAAAGAGCGATGCGGAAGCATAATTTGCATACATGAACATACAACCACAACATTTCTCAGCATTCAACATGTATATTTATACAACATGAATTATTACACAATGATTTACAATTACATATTGAATGAAAATTCTACAAGTATGAACATGTATGCTAACAGGATCTTAGACAATAGGTACAACCCGTACAACTTGCTCACATCCTATACTTTTTCTCCCATGCTATCTCTGAACCTAAAACATACGTGAAACAACAAATCAACACAAAAGGTGTTGTGCACATGGGTAGAAAGATACCTACTAATATGTTTGCATAATTGAAATAACTTGAGAAAGAAAGATTAAAAGAAAACATTGTTTAAAGCGATAATTAGGTAAACATTCCTTTTATTGCATTCACGTTGATGTGGTTGTACTACACAAACTTGCACTTGACTTACATCTAGTGTGGGCAATATAGTATCATCATACATCTAACATGGGCCAAGGAATCATACATCCATGTTAGGCAACATACATCCACACCAGGCTATGTGCTCTAATAGCTACAACCCATCATACTCATTTATGATCTATTAGATTTGGCAAAGTATAACTCATACTAGTTCAACCAAGCAATCATATCCAAATACGAGCATTCAAGATATTACATATCATAGGCAACTAGAAAACTAGTCTTATGCTTAATAAATCCCACGTACCTGAGTTCAGAGATTCCTAATAATCCTTGACCATCTAGATATCTGGTCATCACCTGATTAATAGAGAATTTAATCATCATTAATAAAAGAAAATCATTAGTCTTGATTATTTAGGTCCAAGCTAGGGTTTTGGTCAAACCTAGGTCAATGTGATGTTAGGATGGTGTCTAATATTTTTAGTCTGATCTATATATCATTAAAAAGGTCTGGTACGATTTCATAATTTTTTGATGCTTAGTCTATTTTCTAGAAATAAAATGGGGGTTAAAAGCATCTAATTCCATTCTAATATCAAAAGACCTAGTATTTGGACATTTCATTAATATCAAAGGTTGTATTTAGTATCCAAATGATATTAGTGTTCAAGATTAATATTTCTAGGTTTTATGGCCACTATATGTTGATCATACTATTTAAATAATCTTAAAAGAAGCATCATCTTGAAAAAGGAAAATCAACAATAATACTACTTTAAAGGTCTGATTTAGGGGTCCTATAAGGAATTAGGCATTTTTCTGAGTCTGGGGGTATATTATTTGTATTTTTCTGATCATCGGGATAATTGCTATGAATTATGTAAGAACCGTCGATTTACTGAAATATTACCTTTTGTGGCCAATCCAATTCCGCCACGTGGTCCTTACTTTCTCATCTGGGTAGGGACCCTCCTGAGCTAGAGCCAGCTGAGATCATGATTAAACTGAGCAATCCACTCTTGGTCGTCTGGTTCCCTTAGTCTGGGCCCGGTTCAGGCTTCCTTCTCCATTTTGATTCAAGCCGGACTACTTGCACTCTCAACTCCACGCGGTCAAGACCACGCTGCGCCGGCGCTCCCAGACCTTCACCTGGGCACCACTGTCGGGAGTTGCAAACCCCAACAAGCAATTGATGTCTGAGTCTTCCCAGCTCTCAGCGTTAGGTGCTGTTGGCTCTCTTGTTCCGGGTCCGTGAACTGCCATTCGTTGTCTCCCACACGATCACAGGGTGTTGCGATCTTCTGCTTTACGCTAGCATGGCTGCCTTCGTGGTTTAGCTCCGGCAAGGTATCGATGCCGTATTTCTCCTTCCTCACTCACACGCAATGATGCCTGTGTGCGTCACCTTCTGGATCAGCCACCCAGGGCTCCTGCGTGAGAACTGAGTTCTCTGCTTAACACGACGCCACCATCGTTGTGGCTAGTCAAAGGCATTCACTCGGCCATGGCTGCCGACAATGCAACATATTCGACCCCACTCAAGGCACTGTTGTGCGCGTGTTCTCCTCCTTCGGTGTCCCTGATGGCATCAAAATCTCGAGATCTATGCCTCTGCGCTACCTTATAGGGGCACCCACGAGGAGCAATCCTAGCGATTCCCCAACTCCTCGTCATCGACTTCCTACTCATACTCATCCTATCAAAGATACGGTGGGGAGAGCTGCGATGAAGAGGGCTTATTCCTTCACTAATCTACACCAAAACTTCCAAGCATACGGTCATTATGATGCTTGCAGTGAACGAGATCCATTGTCTCTGCTAATCCATCAAAACAATGCTTTGAGGCCAGTAAGAATCACGGCCAAGTCATGATTTTGCTTCATTTAACCAGGAGGTGGAAGATGACTTGCTGGTCGTTAGATCCTCTCCACTGAGGGATGATATCGCGTTGCATCATCAAGCCAAAGGGTCGTGCCAAGTAACGGGCAAGCCTGTGTGACATCAAAATGTCACAACTATTTGACTAGAAAGAAAAACCAAACGACTAAAGTTCAAACTCAGCACCATATATATATATCACAATCAACTTTGATTAATAATATATTTCTATAAGAATCTTCAAACATCCTGAGATTTTTGTCTTATGTTCATAGCATCCTAAAGTCATTTTTATCAAATCTTGAGACACAAAACTCAATATTTGGTCATGTAAATAAGTTCTTCAAGTAACCATAGATACATGTTTATAAACCTTGGATTAAATTTGACTAACCATCTACTTCTGATCAGATAAGTCTAACTTACATCATTTGACCACATCGCACATTGAAGTTCATCATGTAATAATTTGAATCCATGTATACTTAGTTGGACACTTCACTTCATATTAATCATCATTGGACAAACACTCATGTTAACCATATATATGTACATAATACTCTAATGGCCTTGTAGTCATGTTTGAATAAATATCATACCATCATAGAATTAACCAACCAGAGTAATCATGAACTTCAAAAACTATATTGGGTATGAAAATCCTAAAATTGAGGTCATCACATTCACCCTACCTTATATGGAATTTCGTCCTCGAAATTCAACTAATCTCATCCTTAAGAGGCTATTTTGGGGTCGAACTTCATATACATAATTATTTCTTAGGTTCTAAGACCACCATAGTTGCATGCACTCTAAGTTGTCAGCTTAGGGTCTAGAGATTCTTAGGTGTGTCCACCCCACCTTATATATGTGTGGAAGCATCACTTAATGTCTTAGCCACAACATGACATTATGATATCTTAGGATCACATCACCCCTAAGGATATAGGTTTTGTTAATACTTTTAAAGTTCAAGAGGAATTTGTTTATATGCCATGATATTCAAATCGTTCAATTCTATCATCATTAACATCTTACAATGATTTCAGCATTACAGGAGATTTATCTTCATCCTTGATATTAGAATTTTTTTTTCTACTTAAGAAGGGCTTACGTAACATGTTTGACCATTAGGGTTTCACCCTATGGTGTGATATTCATACTCAACTTAGAAGCATACATTGAGAAGGATCAAAGTTAGAACTATATTTCTGATCATATATCCTATGATCCAAAAATATCATTATATCAAGTTCATGAGTTCAACTTTTTATGTCTTGCATGTATTATGTGAAGGAAAAAAAAGAGAATATACTAAGTTTATCCCATGATCTCAGCATCATATCTTTCATGTTTCATATGAAGGGGAAGAGAATATTTTAAGTCAAACTTATCATGATTTCAATCTTGGGTGCTACATGTATGATATAGGGGGGGGGAATATAGAATATGTCAAGCTTATACGAGTGACTCCTCATATATAAATCATCTATATCGCTCAAGTGAGGTTTCTATCATTGTATATTAAGAAAGAGAAGAAGAAGGGAGAACATGTATTTTGAGTATCTTTTGCACAAAGCATCATACTCTCATAACTAGAGTTCATATATTACCTCACTTGCAACTAATGATGAGATTCACAAAATATGTCACTCAAGCTAGGACCTAACTCAGCCAAAGGATTGACTTTATCATATGGGTCATCTACCCATCATTTTATTTTACCCAATTCTCACATATAGATTTGAATCATGCATAAGGACTCAACTCAACACTCGAGAGTAATCTAGTGTAGGATTATTTTTTTTAACACATATCTCATATATTGGAGGCTAGTTCCTATGACCTTCTCCCTGTGGGTCTTACTCTCTCTCTAGAGTTCACCACATATCTCATCCTACCACTAGATATCCTCCTTGTATAAGAGCTTGAGGCACATGCACACTCATCTCTATCTTAACTTAGCTCATCTTAAGTAGGAAAAGGGAATGTACTTTCATCATCACGACTTAGCATAGATCCTCTAAGAGTGGATTCGGCTCATATACAACTCAAATCTTAATAAGGAACTTATACCATCATAGATCAACTTAGGTAAGATTCTATATACTTATTTCCTTCATCTTTCTTTTATCTATCTATCTATCACATAACCTTATGAGGCTCTAGACATCTAATGTAGATCTATTCTCTCTTCTAGACTGATGTCACTCCCTTTCACTTAGATTGCATGAACACTAACTACTCTCCAGTGTGAGGGACACATTTTATATTTACATATATTTAATAAAATATTATATAGTTTTCCTTTGAGAAAGAAGACGTCAGAGAAAACTGTCGAGGCTCGAGCCGATTGGAAAACAAAACCAAATCAGCAAAATCGAGTATCCCACACACAGTAGATAGTCTAGTGTCATGTAGCCTGGTGAAATGGTGAGAACATGATATAGACTAGTGTAGCTACCCAATACATATGAGCTCTATATGGAATGGGTTTCACACACTTGTCTAGACCAAGTTCTCGAACATCTAGGTTCTAACTTAGAGGCTAAGTCAAACCTTATTCCTATAGCACAACTTACTAAGTTTCTAGGGTTTTAAGTGAGAGTTGAAGTTTAGTTTTATGTTTCATGGTGAGAAATTGTCAGGTGTAGCTATTGTTCATGCTCTGATACCAACTGTAACGTCCCCGGATTTTCACCTTCTCAAAACCCCATGGAGATGAGAAGACAAAATCCGAAAACGTTAGCAATTAAATCAGAGAGCGATGCGGAAGCATAATTTGCATACATCAACATACAACCATAACATTTCTCAGCATTCAACATGTATATGTATACAACATGAATTATTACACAATGATTTACAATTACATATTGAATGAAAATTCTACAAGTCTGAACATGTATGCTAACATGATCTTAGACAATAGGTACAACCTGTACAACTTGCTCACATCCTGTACTTTTTCTCCCATGCTATCTCTGAACCTAAAACATATGTGAAACAACGAATCAACACACAAGGTGTTGTGCACGTGGGTAGAAAGATACCTACTAATATGTTTACATAATTGAAATAACTTGAGAAAGAAAGATCAAAAGAAAACATTGTTTAAAGCGATAATCAGGTAAACATTCCTTTTATTGCATTCATGTTGATGTGGTTGTACTACACAAACTTGCACTTGACTTACATCTAGTGTGGGCAATATAGTATCATCATACATCTAACATGGGCCAAGGAATCATACATCCATGTTAGGCAACATACATCCACACCAGGCTATGTGCTCTAGTAGCTACAACCCATCATACTCATTTATGATCTATTAGATTTGGCGAAGTATAACTCATACTAGTTCAACCAAGCAATCATATCCAAATATGAGCATTCAAGATATTACATATCATAGGCAACCAGAAAACTAGTCTTATACTTAATAAATCCCATGTACCTGAGTTTAGAGATTCCTAATAATCCTCGAAAATCTAGATATCTGGTCATCACCTGATTAATAGAAAATTTAATCATCATTAATAAAATAAAATCATTAGTCTTGATTATTTAGGTCCAAGCTAGGGTTTTGGTCAAACCTAGGTCAATGTGATGTTAGGATGGTGTCTAATATTTTTAGTCTGATCTGTATATCATTAAAAAGGTCTGGTACGATTTCATAATTTTCTGATGCTTAGTCTATTTTCTAGAAATAAAATGGGGGTTAAAAGCATCTAATTCCATTCTAATATCCAAAGACCTAGTATTTGGACATTTCATTAATATCAAAGGTTGTATTTAGTATCCAAATGATATTAGTGTTCAAGATTAATATTTCTAAGTTTTATGGCCACTGTATGTTGATCATACTATTTAAATAATCTTAAAAGAAGCATCATCTTAAAAAAGGAAAATCAATAATAATACTACTTTAAAGGTCTGATTTAGGGGTCCTATAAGGAAGTAGGCATTTTTCTGAGTCAGCGGGTATATTATTTGTATTTTTCTGATCATCGGGCTAATTGCTATGAATTATGTAAGAACCGTCGATTTACTGAAATATTACCTTTTGTGGCCAATCCAATTCTGCCACGTGGTCCTTACTTGCTCATCTGGGCATGGACTCGCCTGAGCTAGAGCCAACTGAGATCATGATTAAACTGAGCAATCCACTCTTGGTCTTCTGGTTCCCTTAGTTTGGGCCCAGTTCAGGCTTCCTTCTCCATTTTGACGCAAGCCAGACTCCTTGCAATCTCACGTCTCCCACACGATCGCAGGGTGTTGCAATCTTCTGCTTTACGCTAGCATGGTTGCCTCTATGGTTTAGCTCCAGTGAGGTATCGATGCCTGATTTCTCCTTCCTCACTCACGCGCAACGATGCCTGTGTGTGTCACCTTCTGGATCAGCCACCCAGGGCTCCTGCGCGAGAACTGAGTTCTCCGCTTAACACGGCGCCGCCATCGTTGCGGCTGGTCAGAGGCATTCACTCGGCCATGGCTGCCGACAATGTAACATCTTTGACCCCGTTCAAGGCACTGATGTGTGCGTGTTCTCCTCCTTCAGTGTCCCTGATGGCATCAAAATCTCGAGATCCATGCCTCTGCGCTACCGCATAGGGGCACCCACGAGGAGCAATCCCAGCGATGCCCCAACTCCTCATCGTCGACTTCCTACTCATACTCATCCTCTCAAAGATACGGTGGGGAGAGCTACTATGAAAGGGCTTATTCCTTCACTAATCTACACCAAAACTTCCAAGTAGGCGGTCATTATGATGCCTGCAGTGAACGAGATCCGTTTTCTCTGCTAATCCATCCAACAGAACCGCGAGTACAATGCTTTGAGGCCAGTAAGAATCGCGGCCAAGTCATGATTTTGCTCCGTTTAACCCGGAGGTGGAAGATGACTTGCTGGTCGTTAGATCCTCTCTACTGAGGGATGATATCGCGTTGCATCATCAAGCCAAAGGGTTGTGCCAAGTAACGGGCAAGCCTGTGTGACATCAAAATGTCACAACTATTTGACTAGAAAGAAAAACCAAACGACTAAAGTTCAAACTCAGCACCATATATATATCACAATCAACTTTTATTAATAATATATTTCTATAAGAATCTTCAAACATCCTGAGATTTTTGGCTTATGTTCATAGCATCCTAAAGTCGCTTTTATCAAATCTTGAGACACAAAACTCAATATTTGGTCATGTAAATAAGTTCTTCAAGTAACCATAGATTCATGTTTATAAACCTTGGATTAAATTCGACTAACCATCTACTTCTGATCAAATAAGTCTAACTTACATCATTTGACCACATCGCACATTGAAGTTCATCATGTAATAATTTGAATCCATGTATACTTAGTTGGACACTTCACTTCATATTAATCATCATTGGACAAACACTCATGTTAACCATATATATGTACATAATACTCTAATGGCCTTGTAGTCATGTTTGAATAAATATCATCCCATCATAGAATTAGCCAACCAGAGTAATCATGAACTTCAAAAACTATATTGGGTATGAAAATCCTAAAATTGAGGTCATCACAATTGTTCTATTGATAATTAAAGGAATAATTATCTAGTTGAGAGTGGAAAAACAATGTTAAGGTACCAAATAACTTTTTTATATTTGAAAATAATAACAAAGGGGAGAGAGTTCTAAATTTGGAGAAAAAGGATATTTTATGGAATAATAGTAGTTGTTTTAATAGAATGTATAAAGAGTGGGTTTGGTATATGAAATATATCCCAAAAATGTTATATATAAAATGGGAATAATATTAATGAGTTCCTATAATTTATGTAAAGAACATATTAAGGAGAGAAGTTGAGGAATAATCTAGAATTCGTGTAGTTCCATATTTTTAGAGACTTTTCTTAAAAGATTTATGGTTGCCAACAAAGTCTTGCTATGGAAAGAAGGAGGGATTATTCTTTAATGACTTTTACATTAGGAATAGGTATAAGGAAAAATAGGATTAAATAAATTTTTTTTATTAAAGAACCTTCCATCCATGACATGCAATTGCCCCTATACACCGTGTAGAAGTGTACATAACAGGGATGCAATGAAATTGGAATGCAATTAATTAGGGAAAGGAAACAGGACAAAGAGGCAGGATTAGGATAAGGTCTTGTGTATATATATCTATTAGGACATGGGCTTTTTCCTTCTCGTAGATATCCTCCTCACCATCTGCCTTCCCCAAGGATCTAGGGTTTTGTCTAGAACCCGTAGAAGAGGCTGGAGGTTTCCTTCAACTTCACAAATAGTTGATGCCTAGTCTGTGTATCCATGGAAGTCCTATAATTGTTGCAAAAGACCCTCTCAGTCTCTCTCTCTTTCGTTCTCCTTCTCCCTAATGTTAGCATCCTCAATAAACAACAGTTGTTACATCGACACATTGGTCTCTTGCCAGAGACAAGGATGGGATGAACTCTTTCTTGGTTTTCACCTGAGTCACCACTGTTAGGATATCTCTAACCTTCCCTCCCCAACTGCACGCCATCGTTGGTTCCAGGGGCGGTGCTGGTTCTAGAGACGGTCATCCCCCACTATAACCGTGACCTGATGGAGTGGCAGACCCAGCAGGAGGCTTTGGCGCTATCATTGCATCTTATGCAACCCTTTTGGAAGCACCAAGGATGAAGCGCCCGACTATGTAGGGAAGCTAGCAACGCAATATCCCATCGTACGGGCCCAGATGGGTCACGCAGTGCCTAGTTGTTGCAAAGAGAAGAATCCCTCACAAACCAGGCGTAATGCGAAGAACCTGGTCCGTGCCCTATGCTCAGGAATGAAGGAGTGAGGCGGGTCAGTGGGTCCAGGAGTAATCAGACCTAAGAGAAGATTCACGAGCCATATGAGAAAAATAAATAAAAAGAGAAGTTAATAAGTGTTGATGTGGCAACATCCTATTGGTGTATTATTGGTTAATCTTATTTTAAATCTAATAAATAATTGGTAACTCAGATAAAGACATGTTATATAAAAAATTGATCAAAAAAATACATAGAATTCAAATAAAATACTTGTAGATCCTAAATATGCTTCTAGTTCTAAAAATTGTGCAAATATGGGTTAAAGAGGTGATGAAAGCATAAAAATCCTAGTTTTTGGTGATTATAATGCTTAAATCAGTAAATCTGATTAATTTGAGATGTTATCTAATATTGATTAACATAATGGGGATCTAATATGGTCATGATGATAATTTGGATACCTTAAGTGTAAAATCATGCATATAAGGAATCAATTTTAAAGATCATAACTTGTGTTATTTCGTTAATGAGTTTAATGTAATCCAAGTGTTCCTAATCAAAATACATAATGAATCTGATGATTAGGGTTTAGAACCAAATCTCTTTATTCATTAGGATCTTAAATTTGCATAATTTCACATAGTTCCCCTAATTAAATAAAAGGCCTAACTTGATAATCAGGGTAACATTAGATAATTAATGTGGAGTTATAACCTCAATAAACTATTATGCGAGAGAAATAGGGTTTGAGCCCTTACTCCATATCCTTAACCTGAGACAAATCTAAACCCTAGATTATGGACATGTAGGGTTAAATGTGATAAATATGTGATAGTGATACTTAAGAATTTATATTCATGCAGACCAAAATGATGATTGTGTGATTTGATTGCTTGATTGGAAGATATGCTTAAAGTATGGTACAATAATATGCATGGCTCACCATCGCGGTACATGGTTACACTTACCGATACATGTATCGATTTTTGACATTTGCCTAGGTTTCTCGAAGATTGAATGCATGAAATCTATTGAATGTTTGTTTATTTCATGCCAATTATAAAGCCTCTATGAGTATCACATAAAGTCAATAATGATATTTTGAACTCTAGGTTACACTGGTCAAAGGGTAGTGCACATAAGTCCAATGATGGATATTGGTTACATCCGAGACAGTAGACCAAGTATTGGTCAAAATATAAAAGAAAATATAGGTTCTTATGTGAAAGTAAATGATAACTGAATATATGTATTTGTGATTATTGGATGAACCCACAACCTGTATAGAAATATGATGATCGTGTTTTTTTTGTCAACATTTTATGTAGTTGATACACAAGATACAAACATGAATATAAAGATGAAATCCATGGAAGGTATTAAAGCTATGCATGAGGATTAAATAGTTTAGTATTTCTTCTCAAATATACAATTCTAAGGATAAAAACTTCATGTAAGCATTTTGTAAACAATATTTGTGAATTAATGAAATTTTTTTCTATTGTTTATTATTTGCTAAATTTGGATCCTTGGGAAAATTTGTAGGTAATGGATCTCATCCTTTTTTTCCTTCCTTAATTGGGAGTTGGTCGAAAGTGAGGTCGTTACATTTGGTATCAGAGTCCCATATTTTGTCAAATAATATTTAATAGTTCATAATTATAAGTAATATGTAGAAATATGAGGGAATTATTAGGGCATTTTTGAAAGGCAATGATGTCTAGAAGGGACCATGATCGGGGACTAGAAAAATTTTCTTTTGCAATACTAGTCAGCTTATGAGGACTCTTGGACCCATGTAACCTACCTGGCCAAAGTTGGATGATTTTTCCCAAAGTAAATTACCTTTAGGGTGTCTTCTTATCTTGATTCATCCACTTCTCATCCTCTTCCTTAATAAACCCTAAAAGGAACTTACCTCCTTATCTCAAGTTATGATTTTAAGAAGAAGTAGGATTAAGGCATCCTTCATCAATTAATGTACACATAATGTGAAATAATTAATGTACATATAATGTCAAAATAGTAATGTACATGTAAATATGGAAATAATAATTGCATGTAAGAGGAAATGATAATGAACATGAAATGTGGATAAAGTGAAGAATGTTTTTATGGTTTTTCCTTGTGTAGGTAACCATAGATGAAACTAGGGTTGATTTGGGAAAACCCTAGGGGGTCAAGGGACATAGAAACCCTAAGAGGTAGGGTGTAGTCTCTAACCCATACATAAAACCCTAACCCTAGAAAATGGGAGTAGAATGGGTAAAATAGAAACCATGCCCATATGAATCCTAATTAGGGCAACAATAATGAGAATTAAGAAAGTGGTAAATAAGTCTATATGACATAGATTTCCAGGTATGAATGTGGAGAGATGTATGCATGATGCATATGAAGAAAGGGGTTTTAAGAGACATAAGAAACCTAGGAATAATGCATTAATGGATGCAACCTGCTCAAATCCATATTGATCTCTAACAAGTTAAAAAGCATGGGATGGCCAATGTCGTACTAAACATGTATGGGATGGTAGTATAAGGTGTCAAGCCCAAATGGGATGGACATATGAGGTGTCAAGATTAGATGGGAAGACTAGATAAATACCAAGCCTAGACGGGATGGTATCAATGTCCACTGGGATTACCACCCTAAAGAGATGATTACCCATAAAGAGGATCCCCTAAAGAGAGGACTCACCATGAGAGAAAAAGAATTAAATACATAATTAGGTTGCATAAAAATGAATACAACTTGGTCATCACCTTGATGTCATCTCTGGAGGAATGAATGGATAAAGAATATCCCAGTGGGTGGGTATGAATGGAGATCACCCCTAGAGAGTGGGTAGATCATTGATAATACTCCCAGCGAGTGAGTATGGATAACTCAGCTAGTGGGTACACCATAGAGATTGGGCAAATAAAGGTGGAGAAGTTATAATATAAAATGTATGGTTTACATATTATGGTTACAAAAAAAGGACATGAGTTAGGTGATTGAGTCTTCCATGCATATGTGCATGTGAAATACGGAACTAATAAGAAAAGTTTTTAAGAAACAATGCATTATATGAGAATTTTTTATGGATGTATGTGATACATGGGGGATGTAAGATCACTTTATGGTCGTATGCTTATGTGAGAGAAAGGTCCACATTAAGTGGACAGGTGATCGGGCTAGGGCCCATATATATATTTTCCACTATAGGAACCACCCTAGAGAAAGGAATCCCCCCATGAACACCCTAGAGAGAGAGTATCCCATAGAGACTAAGCTTTGAGAATTTAGAAAGAAAATGCATGAGTATATATATGACTAATGTAAGTAACCAATGGTTATAAGTGAAAGTGAAAATCTGAATGCAACTTGCTCGAACCCCTCGTACCACATCTGGATGTATGATATATATGGTCACCCGCATAAATAGGGGGAGATAACAAAGGTCACCCTCTTGAATAGGGGGAGACATCAAATGTCATCTGCCAGAATAGGGGAAGACATCAATGGTCATCCACATGAATAGCAGAAGACATCAAAGATCATCCCCTTGAATAGGGGAAAACATCAGAGGTTAGACCATGCCTCAGATTGGGAAGGTCATATGAGGTTAGGCCCCAAATTGGGAAGACCAACATGGCATCAACCTCCAGATTGAGAGGTGACCTAACGTCCATTGTAGGGACAAGACCCTAAGAGAGGGTATCCCAGAGGTTGAGTAAAAATGGGTTGAGATGTTATGATAACAACCATGCATAAAAAAATGAAAATATGAAACCTTTAGGGATAGTGTGCGAACTGGGGTTGGGTCAACCCAAGAGTGGGAAGATGACCTATGGGGGAGGAAAAACCTTAGATGATGGGGTCAGGTTGTGGCTAGAGATCCTAACTTCCTCCTATGATCCAAGAAGGCACCCTAGGTTAGGACCTTCCCTAGAAAGGAAAGTTGAATAAATAAATTGAAAGTTTGACATAACTTTAATTGTCACGTAAAGGGTGGAGAGTTAAGGATATAAAATTTGAAAGCACATATATTGAGTATGATTCTTTGAACCCAAGTATGCCATCCCTGAGAAACATGAGGAAAAGTCACTGTGGGAGTGGCTGACAGTATGAGGGATAGCATGAAAGAGAAAGTTGCCATGAGTCCAATGAGGGAACCTAAAATGAATAATAAGAATTATAAGAGATGAAGGAACTTCAGATTAAAGAATTACATATGAAAATAATGTGTTTGAAAATGGTTAAAGTTGTGATATCTCCAAGAAACCATTGGGAAGGGTAGAGTCCTAAGTCAATCCTAAGGTCAATTAGGGTGTATGAAAGGTACATAAGACCAATGGGATTAGGAGTTGATTGTGCCCTGAATGCATAATATCGTGTGGTCAGGAGGTAACAACTATGTTTTCTTGAGACACATGTCTCAAGAGATTGGCCACCTTAATGATGTTCATGTGGCACAAGGGGTGAATGTGAAGGGAACTCCCTAGATGCATAAGGATGAGATTAATCCAAAAAGTACTTATACCCATAGAGACCTCAAGGAAGTGGCTAAGACTTGTAATACATGAGGTGTAACTAAAAAAGATTAAAGAAGTCATGAAAACTTGAGAGAAGTTGTGCCCAAACTTAAGAGTGAGAAAGGGGCACTTGACTTCATGAAATATAAGAATATTGTGGAATTAAAAGAAAGTATGGTTTAGAGTCATGTTGAGAATGATTCAACTTAAAATGTGAAGTGGAAAGATAATGTGTGGATAAACCATCTCTTCTCTTGGAATGGAATGAGCTTTGTGTTGGGGTTGCAGTCAAATGCTTGTTTCATCTCATTATAAGTGTGAGAGATCAGATAAATACATATTATACTTAAAATTTGAGATATGAGAATGCATATCCTAAGTTGAAAATTTAATGACATGACCTAGGGTTAGAGATGTTACCTCACCCTTATGTGAAAATAAATGAATAATAGGTTGAAGAACCTAGGTGAAGAAGGTAATCACCAAGTGAAATTGAAATTCACAAAGGAAATTGCTATCGCCAAGAAATGATGTCATGTAATACTATGACTATGGATATACCTTGAATGGAATTCAAATACCAAACTTAGTATAATGTGAGGAATTCACATATCACTAAAAGTTGTTAAAGATAATCTAAGTAGGGTTGCTAACCATAAGTTGTGAGATTAAGTTGAGCTATCATTCACCTTAAGCTTACTAGATCTAAATTTTGGGGACAAAATTCCTTTCAAGGAGGGGTGAATGTTATATCCTCAACTTTGGTAAAATTAAATTATGTAAATATGAAATATGAATTGATAAGTCAACTCTCAAATGGTAATACTAGAAAAATAATATTGTTAATTGCCTTGGTGTCACGGGTTCTTGTGGCACAAGTTAAATAGAAGGAATTCATAATGAATAAATAATAATGGCATTTAATTGGATAATGTACTTATGAGACTATTTGCATTGAAAATATGTCCTTGGAGAACAAGACAAATAAATAAGAGATTTTGTGCATTAATAAATAACAATGATTTTATGAATTGTTGAAAATAGAAATATGAAATAATTGTCAAGTTTTTAAAGGAAAATAAAATTCTTGGTGCTTTGGATAACTAAAGGAATAATTATCTAGCTCAGAGTGGTGAAACAATGTTAAGGCACCAAATAACTTTTGTATATTTAAAAATAATAACAAAGGGAAGAGAGTTCTAGAAATTGGAGAAAAAGATATTCTGTGGAATAATGGTAGTTGTTTTAATGGAATGTATAAAAGAGTGAGTTTGGTATATGAAAGATATCCCATAAACGTTAGATATAAAATTGAAATAATATTAATGAGTTTCTATATTTGATATAAAGAATATATCAAGGAGAGAAGTTGAGGAATAATCTAGAATTCGTGTACTGCCATCTTTTTTTTAGGCTTTTCTTAAAATATTTATGGTTGCCAACAAAGTCTTTCTATGGCAAGAAGGAGAGATTATTCTTTAATGTTTTTACATTAAGAATATGTATAAGGAAAAATAGGTGTCGGTAGTTTTGTGCTTAAGGCACCTTCCATCCATGACATGCAATTGCCCCTACACACCATGTAAAAGTGTACATAACAGGGATGCAATAGAATTAAAAAGCAATTAATGAGGGAAAGGGAATAGACCAAAGAGGCAGGATCAGGGTAAGGTCCCATGTGTATATATATGTATCAGGACATGGGCTTTGTCCTTCTCGTATATATCCTCCTCCTCATCTCCCTCCCTTAAGGCTCTACAGTTTTGTCTAGAACTTGTTGAAGGGGCTGGAGGTTTCCTTCAACTTCAAGAATAGCTGATGCCTAGTCTGCATGGCCATGGAAGGCCTGGAGTTGTTGCAAAAGATCCTATCAACCACTCTCTTCTGTTCTCCTTCTCCCTAACGTTAGCATCTTCAACAAACAAAGTTGTTACATCGACACATTGGTCTCTTGCCAGAGACAAGGATGGAATGGACCCTTTCTTAGTTTTCACCTGAGTCACCACCATCTAGATCTCGCTAACCTCTCCTCCCCAACCGCATGCCATTGCTGGTTCTAGGGGCGAACTATTCTGGAGACGATCATCCCTGGCTATCACCACAACTTGATGAAATGGTAGACCCAGCAGGAGGCCTCAACACCATCACTACATCTTAGGTGCCCCTTCTGGAAGCACCAGGGATGGAGCACCCCACCGTGAAGGGAAGCTAGAGCTGCAATGTCCTGACATACGGGCCCAGGTGAGTCATGAAACACCCATTCGCTGCGGAGAGGAGAATCCCTCGCGAACTAGGCATAATGCAAAGAGCCCAATTCGTGCCCTGCGGTCAGTAGTGAAGGAGCGAGGTGGGTCAGTAGGTCCATGAGTAATCAGACCTAAGAGAATATCCATGAGCCATTGGAGAAAAAGCACTAATAAGAAAAGGTAATAAGTGATGATGTGGCAACTTCCTATTGGTGCATTATTGGTTAATCTTGTTTTAAATCTAATAAATAATTGGTACCTCATTTAACGACATGTTATCTATAAAATTTGATCAAAAAAACATGTAGAATCCAAGTAAAATACTTACATATCCTAACTATGCTTCTAGTTCAAAAAATGGTGCAAATATGGGTTAAAGAGGTGATTAAAGCATATAATCCTAGTTTTGGTGATTATGATGTTTAAATTAGTAAATTTGATTAATTTGAGATGTTATCTGATATTGATTAACATAATGGGGATTTAAGATGATCATGACAATAATTTGGATATCTAAAGTGGAAAATCATGCATATAAGGAATCAGGTTTAAAAATCATAACTTGTATTTTGTTGTTAATGAGTTTAATGTAATCCAAGTGTTCCTAATGAAAGGACGTGATAAATCTAATGATTAGGGTTTAGAACTTAATCTCCTTATTCATTAGGATCTTAAAGTTTCATAATTTCACATAGTTTCCCTTGAGGGCATATAAGGCCTAACTTGATCATTAGGGTAACATAAGATGATTAATGTGGAGTTATAACCTCAACAAACTATTACGAAAGAGAAATAGGGTTTGAGCCCTTAATCCATATCCTTAACTTGAGACAAATCTAAATCCTAGATTAGGGCTAGGTAGGATTTAATGTGATTAATGTGTGATAGCGACACTTTAGGATTTATATTCAGACATACCAAAATGATGATTTCTTGAATTGATTTCATGATTGGAAGATATGCTTAAAGTATGGTACAATAATATCCATGGCTCACCATCAAGGTATGTTGTTAAGCTTATGATTATATGTATCGACTTTCGATGTTTTCTGAGGATTCTTGAAGATTGAATGAATGATATCTGTTGGATGTTTATTTATTTCATGCAAATTATAAAGCCTCTATGAATATCACATGAAGTCAATAATGATATTTTGAACCCTAGGTTATACTAATCAAAGGGTAATGCACATAAGTCCAATGATGGATAGTGGTTACACATGAGATAGTATATCAAGTATAGGTCAGAATATAAAAGAAATTACAAGTTCTTATCTGTAGGTAAATGATGATTGAATATATGTATTTGTGATATTGGATGAACCCACGTATCAGTATAGAAATATGTTGATTGTGTTTTGTTTTTCGGTGTTTTAGGTAGTTGATACACAAGATACAAATATGAACATAAAGATGAAATTCATAGAAGGTATTAAAGCTATGCGTGAGGATTAGATAGTTTAGTATTTCTTCTCAAATATACAGTTTTGAGGATAAAAATTCATGTAAGCATTTTGTAAACAATATTTATGAATTAATGAAATTATTTTCTATTATTTTTTATTTGCTAAATTTGGATGCTTGGAAAAATTTGTAGGTAATGGCTCTCATCCTTTTTGGCTTTCCTTGATTGGGGGTTGCTGAAAAGTGAGGTCGTTACAACCATAGTTGTCGGTTGTTTGGTTCACAATCAACACTGATCATCATCATAGGTATCAGTTCTTACAGAACTGACAATGTAGGTTCCTTTACCAATTACAAATGTGACCTAGTATGGGTCTTACGATGTCCGGTTTTTGAAATGCAATCGACGCCTAAGACTCCTATTTGTGTCGACTTCTTTTATCCACACAATCGAGGTTGGATCTCTAGTGTCAATTTTTCCATCCCTAAAGAACCGACGTCTTAGACCTTTGGTTGTAGTGTCGTCCACTTAAGTGTCATTTTGTAACAGGTGTTATAGGGTTCTTTTAACCGACAATAGAGATAGTTTTTGTACTAGTCATGGATACACATGTATTGTCATAGATGAGCCCAATTTACTGTTACACGCCTAATTTATAGGCCAATGCGCCCAAAAGTGGGGTTAAAGAGTCGAAAAATGGGTTAAAGCGCCGAAAATTGGGTTAATGTGTCTACTTGTCAATGTAGAGCCTATTTGAGCCCAATTTACTGTTATGTACCTAATTCATTGGCCAATGCGCCCAAAATGAGATTAAAGCACCTAAAAGTGGGTTAAAGAGCCTAAAGAGAGGTTAATGCATCTACTTATCAGCATATTTATCAGTGTATTGTCTATTTTACGTCATGGTTGTCATCATCGCCATCATCATTATCGTCTCCATCATCATCATCATCATCATTATCATCATGATCATCAAGATCATCATCGCCATCATCATCATTAACATCATCACCATCATCATCATCATCATTATCATCATACATACATACATTAATTTTGTGTGTCATATTATTTTTTTCAAAATATGTCAACATTGGTCATTTTTGGATTGTATTTTTTGTAACGCACCTAAGGATTTTTTTTGTTCAAAAAACTCATTACGGGTCAAAAGTTATTAATAAAATTTTTCTTTTCATGTTGTTCTTTTTTATTTTATTTTTCTGCACCTTATGCCATTTGGTAAAAAAAAACAATTTGGGGTTTGGCAGGGGACAAACCACCCGAGTCAAGTGGAATATCCCAGCCCGGCGCGTCAACCACGCGTCAAAGGAGGAAGCGTGTCATGCTTGGATTTTTACAATTAAAAAGCACAACTCCCAAAATTGTACTTACCCATACACACAAAAATGTTACTACAAAAACCAAGATTGTCATCAGACCATCATGAGAATATACGTGCTAAAGACTGGATCTGAGCCACAACTTGAAGCTGAAATTGTCCTCTCCGGTAACTGTCCACAGAGTTGCTAGCAATTCCTGCCGTGAGGCAGGCTTTTTGGAATGGAAACCATAATCCAATATTTAATTTAATGTACACGCTGGAACGAATCAAATTTTAATTTTCTGTTGCCAGATCTGAGATTGCAATCCAATACGGTCTAATATCTTAAACCAAACGTGCCGTTTGTTGCCGTCCTTTAGATCTCACTCGTGTTGGTATAAGATGCTTGTTGAAGAGCTGACAAACTCGTATATATCTTCACTCCTAACGCACAACTAGTTAGTTTGCTTTCGCTATTCAGTCATAAATCAATATTTGTCTCTGCTGGCCGAACGAGCAGCCAGAGAGGAGGACCACATAAATTGATTAGCCGGCTGTGATGCTTCTGTTGTGTGTGCTATAATTTTATCTCAACACATACTGCAATAATGTAAAGTCATCAACTGTATCGGAGACAGGTGCTTTGAACAGTGGCAAAGATGGAATATGTCTTGAACTTGCTCGTAACTACTAACTGTAGTAAAGATTTGAAATTGACGTGAGGGTGGTGAACCCAGTCTCTTACCTATACGCTCGAACATATCTTAACAACGACACTATCATGGTCTAAAACACATGCAAAAATATAATATGAGTCATTTTAAAGCTTTAAATATTACATATTCTTTAAGGCAGTTTTTTTTCTTCAAAGAAAACTATCAAATCCATTATTTACAAGTAATATGGATTTACTTGAGGACGCCTTTTACAAGTAATATGGATTTACTTGAGGACGCCGACTGAAGTGAGCCGGTAATTAGCCACCCAACAGAGACCGAGCACAAAGAAAGAAATCTAAAGGAAAAGAATTGCGTTCTGAGTTTCTCCTGCAATTTTTGCATACAGACAAGTCCGTTTTGGATCGCCGTATAATTTTTACAGTAACTTGATTATCTCAGAGATAAAACTTACGAAGGGCATGTTACCACTGCAAAATGTCAGGGCTTTCTTGAAGAGTCGACTACCCCGGACATCCGTCAGTGTCTCCGTGGCGACCTACCTTGCCACGCGATAGGGTTTTCCAGAGGAGGCTCTCAACATGTTCTTCACCATTACCACGTCCTTTTATTGTCATCAGCATATTCAAAATATAGACATATATGTTAGAAAATTGTAGCTCAAAAGGGAAAACATTATAAACATTGATCACTTAACACCTCTATCCCAATTTTAAGCTCACATGCCAAGAGTTGATGTGATCCAAACCCATTAATCAAGGTTTAATCCCATCAAAATAGGCACCATATTCGCCGTTGTCATCTGGTTTTCGATTTCCTTTTCATCCATGACCATTGATCGTTGCTTCAGCCATGACGAGGAACGGTCATATACCTTCTGTTTGTCTTCGATGAGTCGTTATTTCACCGGCTGTGGTATGTTATATTGTATTAATTACACCTCTCAAGGAAGCCGTTTTATTTGTCACCTCATTGTTATCTGCCACTTCTCCGTTGGCTTCCTCCTACTCCGATGACTCTTCCACTCGCTTCCTAAAATTTCTATAGTTTATTTACTAATTTGTTCCGTTGTCCCGTCTTATCCTTTGGGCTCTTCGTCTTCTTCTAATTTTCTGTAATGTCTTCCTCCTTTAACTTGATAACCAGGTTGTACTGACTGCACATGCTTCCTATTTGTTGTTTCATTCAGTTGAAACTCAATTTTAAATCTTTCATCTTCCATTCATATCCCAATAAACAGCGATAACATTAGTTCACCTCAGTGTTGGATGAGATGATCTTTTTAATTTTGTATGTCTGTCTGTGTTACTCCCTATTCCAACTTTAAGCAGCTGGTATCGTCCTTTTAGCTTTTGTCTTCCATTCATATTCCAATGAACAATGATAACATTACTTGTTTTCTCACAATTTACTCCGAACAACATGACTACGGTAAAAACTACCAAAAAGTTCCTCAGCTACAAAATGAAGCCTATATATGGTCGTATAAATCCATCTTGCGTGGGAAAAATATTATCTCCAGGTTTGTCTTCTAATCCAGAATATGGTTAAATAATTTATAGATATATCTTGTGATATCACTTACTCTCAAACCTACACAATTATCATCTTACATCATATTTGTCTTTCTTGTCCGCGGCAACATTACAAGTTTCTAGAGATTTAACTAGACAAGAGAGTGCATTTAGATTTCTAAGAAGCCAAGAAAGTTTTTACAAACCAACTGAAGTACTTAGAAGATGACATGTACTATAATATCAAAGTAATAAGGAAAAAAATGTGAAATCTTATATAACGGATGTATAAAAACCCAATAGACACATTTTTATAACACTTGAACTAAAGACATAATATCATTTCTAATAATGTGTTTATTGCTCATCATCCACAGCTAGAACATTTTGAAGTGATCAAGAACTGTGTCAACTTGATGTTGATAATATGTTGTCAACCAACCCGGCCAGCGTAGCCCGGGCGGTCAAGTCAGCGCGCCCCTCATAAAGGGTCGCTGGTTCGATTCCCCGCTCGGGTCAGCTGTATTTACCAACCTCTTGGGTCATCCGGGCTCTGGCACCTGTTTGGAGAGGGGGTGGGCTTCGGCCCATGCAGATCCAAAAAAAAAAATATGTTGTCAACCAATTCAGAAGGTATGCTCTACAATAATATGTTCTTTCTGGTAAAGTCTTAACTATAGACACATGTATAGTTTCCCATCAGTCTTTGGAAATAAACAAGTGTGATTTGTATGATTTCAGCCCTGTAATATATCATTAAACAATATTTTCATCTAAATTAATGTAATGTTTTCATTTTTTTACTAGAGTTGATGACTACAACTTAATCTCATAACAATACCTTCATATTTAAGTTTTATAAATATTTTTATTTTGATGAACTTCCAGTTCCAATGTGAGCATATTCATCCTCTCTCACTAATCATGAAACTGGGTGGAGTCCCCTTGGACGTCTGGTCTATTAGGTGGCGCCCATGCAGCAGCCTCAACAACTATGTCATAGAGGCTAGGATTGAGAAAGAAAATGGGTGTGGTGGTACAGTTGAGGAAGAGATAATTGTGGAAGATTGGAACGACATAATGAGTTGTAGGAGCGAAGCCAATGACATCGATGACAAGGTGATATGTTAACAATGAAATAAGCATGGTGGTGATATCACACTGATGTAGTGATTGGTGACATTGAACTGTACGTGTAGTACAAAGGTTATGGTATCGAATCAAGGTAGAGCTGATGATAGAAAGATATGACCTACAAGTGGGGCTTTACTGTAGTGGAAAACAAATTACAGACAATCGTCTGGAAGAAAGTAAATGAAGGCATTTTCCAAAATAATATATCAAGATAAAATAAGTAACACTAACTGAATTAATTAAGTTTACATGTCATTATTAAGTAATATGGTAAATAGTAAGGAGGCATGAACAAAGAGCTCTACATTGTATAAACCATGAAAGAAAGGGGCTACACATTCAACGTGCCTAGCCAAGTCGAACCGATGACGATCACTGACACCATAAAACTATTGCCTTAGGAAATGGCATGCCAATGGATTTCTTAATAGGTCAATCTCGATTTTTGGCAACCACATATTCTCTGTTCAGTTTAGTAAATGAACCACAAAAATTTTCTATTGTAGTTTAGGCATCTTTCCAATGTCTGAACTGTGCAGGTGGAAAATATCCTGTTTGATTTAGTTAGACCTCAGCATACCCTATTACTTGGGTACTGACATAGTTGCCTACCTGCTATTACCTATATTTTCGATTGGTACACAACTCCATAAAGATAATATTACACTCTTGGGAATGAATCTTAGCCAATGTATTCCAAAAATCCTTATCTTACAAGATTATGGTAACCTATTAGCTGTTGTGTAGGCGCATGCTATTAAGAATCCAAGTGCCCACAAGATTATTATGAAAAAAGCCAACTAGCATTACCTCCTAAATTGTCCTTGGTTTGACCTGTAATGACTATGTTTCCTATTTAGTGTCGAAGCATACTATTTGTCGTGTTCATCAGAGAAGGTGCATCATCTTGCATCAATAACGTTGATGTTATTATATGATGATTGGAAATTATATAAATATTGATTTGTGAAATATATGCACTTTTGGACACCCATCAAATCCATGCTGAACGATTTTAATCATGTAGTACTCAGTTACTGGAGACACCATCCATCAAATTCTTACAACAAACATGAAAATCTTAAACTTGCACTTCACATTCATCAAATGAGACTTAATTAGCATTAATCATTTGGAAGTTGATGGCATACCATTCTATAGATGGTCAATTCATAACCAACTTAATTAATTTTATTGTTGTGTATTTTTCTAAGTGTCCTTTTTGAATGGTGCTCACTGAATTGTTTCTATTGCAATAACGATCTTAACTCATATGTTGTGCATAAGCTAAGCTAAATGAAGTCTTATATGATCTTATCAGACCTAAGTAGACCTAAACTTGATCCTAGCCAAACTACCATAAACTTAGACACTCTAAGTTTCTGTTTTTTTATCTCTTAGGCTAACTCCTTTGTAGTTATGACCCAAACAGGAATTTGAAGTAAACAACTAAGCCTTCTTACTGAAACATGTATAGTTGTCATCCACTTCTTGGACATTGTAAAGAGCTGGAGAATCAACCACATGTTCTACTTATAGGGGCTGTTTGACTCAGCTAACTTGATATTCCAGTATTATGTTAGTAAACTGGAGGCCAGGTTAGTTATTTATGGTAATTATGCATTTGGTCTAATATTTGATCAAAGCTAATTCATGATGTTTATAAATAACCTGAGGTATTGAAAACTCACACAACATATTCTTACCATCTCTTTTTGCACGCTTTGCACTTTGTAGCCAACTTAGCATCTCAACCAATCTCTTTATATGCCAGTCAGCATTTCAACCATTTGCTGAAATGCTGAGATTTGATATAATTTGTGCCAAACGACCCATAGGTTCTTAGATTGCAGCATGAAAGGTCCCATGTAACTTATTGTCCAGGTGCACAATATTACTTATAGTGAGCCTGTGAGATCTTTTGTGTTCTTTTGATATGTGCCTCTTACAAAGATTTGCAACACAACCCATGCATTTAAGCCTTTGTTCCACTAACACTAGCAATATCAATATTTATGGTAGTCTTGGAGCTCTTACAACTAATGGTATTCTTGCAAGAGCAAACAAGATCAACCCTTCTTAGTTTTGATACTCACATTTGCTACACATAAAGGATCCCACCCATGCACATCTTACCCAGAGGATTACTTCCAACTAGCTATACATATAGCTACACTAGACTCTCTCATTGAATGAATGTCAAGCCTTCTGTTTTCTTGCATTACATGGTATGCACCTCAGTACCGGAAATCAATCTACAAGGAAAAGGGCACAACTTGCCCAAGGATTTCATTATCATTAATATTTTTCTGAGCCCTGGCATGGTGCGGGGATGTGCCCTGATGAAAAAATGGTTTTAGAAATACGATTCTTAATCCATGTGCAATGTACTTTACTGCTAGACTGTGTACATAATTCTGTCTGTTTCAGTTTAAGTTATTTATTCACTGAATTCTACATATACTTTTATGACACGTATTTCAGTATTATATTGTCGTATACTTCAGTACTATATTGGTACGACAATGTTCATTTTATATTTGAATAGATACACAAATATTTTTAAATTCAAAGTTTCTTATTCCTATCTTATTGGATACACTGACGTCTTGCGATCTGTACTATCTGATTTTAGTGAATCTAACATATACTTATTTCTTTTACATGTTCTACTTCCGAACTAGATCTTTTTTAAAAAAGGAGGCCTTAAAGTTAAAGAATTTTTTTACTATGTAGGAAATTTACCCTATCTACAACAACGGATATTGTCTGCCTCTGTAACTGAAAAAGTTAGTTATTGTGCAGGTCTGTTGTAAAGAAAACTCCTACGAAACTACGTATCATATGAGTTATAATCTGAATGAACTTATAAATACATACTGTATATATTAATCATATATCTCCTCCTCTGTAACATTTGAATATGCCCTTTTAGTTGTGTCGTTTCAGCAAGTAACAAATTCTAGGCCCGTGCAAAGCACGGGTATATGCCTAGTATGAAAGAAACGCCGCTGCCAGCCTCGGTCACCATAAACTTTTGGTCTCGCGTGCCGGTGTCGACGATCCAGGGAAGTAAACTGCGGATCCCAGCTACCACCCGAGATGGGCTGTGGACGCCAGAGAGCCCACCGGCGTGAAAAGGCCGTAGAAACGAGGCCGAGGGCCCTCCCACAATCCGGCCGTTTTTAACACACATTTTTTATTCAAAAGTTGTCGTCCTTACTTATGAATGACATGACTAATTATTAGGCCTTGTTTACTAAGATGCAGAATGTGCAGTTTGAACTAAAACTTAACTGGACTACTTTATTTTTCTTAAACTCTCAGAAAAGTGATTGCGCCTGAAACCGGAGTGGTGAGCTGTGGTTCTTGCTTTTCATGCACATTACTCGGTACCTCCTTCCTCGTTACGTATCCAAACCTCCCAGAACATCGGCGGCAGACTACGTATTACTCTCTAGGTGTACACTTTTAAATAAATAAGTTCTATGGGTTTTCCAACTGCAAAATAGAAAGTAAAAAACTATAGAGCCAATTCTGTCGTCTCTGAACAACCGGATGGATTTTTAAGTTCTCCGTCCTCTGCAATTTTAAAAATAAAATGTTATGCAAACCTTGTATTCAGAGGGATTTGAAGAAATACAACAATCCGATAATCTTGATATAAAGAATTTTCTGTTTTAATGACCTGCTGTGATGAACGCTACGCAGACAAAGCCTTTTCGGCTGAGTGTGGAAACATGAACCTATGAAGAGTATGCCGGATCTTGCGGCCGGCGGTCTTGAAAAGGAAAAACGCATCCAACATCTTTCACAACCAAATCACAACTAAATAAACATGTCCTAAGCTAAGATCCAAATCCGAATGTGGATTGTGATTGCAACATTGCTTTTGTTCCTACCAATTTTGTTTTCATAACTGGGCCTTACAATCAGAGGCTGGTCTAGAGGGGTTAGTGGGTTACAGGAGCTCTAGCCCCCTCCTAAAATCTAAAATGTACAATTATACATGTATATGAACCTAAATACAGCACATATGCATCTATTTAGATATGCTACAAAGAAGAATGATAGTTGAATTGCTATTCTTATCTCATTTCTAAATCAAATACTCAGGTTCAAATTTCACTCCCAATGTACTTTTTTAACTCAATCTCTCCCTATCACGACAAATACCCTCCGTAGTTGACTCAAACCCCCTCTTATACAATTTTCTGGATCTTGTATTATATAATATATTGTGAAGCAAGAAAAGACCAATCTTATAAAATAGTGGATTGTCACTGATTCCAATAATATATTTAGTGGAGATGCACAGTAATAGCAAGCTCGCACGTGTGTTTGGGTTAAAACAAAATCACAGATACAAACATATGCAGATATATACCAAATAGACAAATTCAACTTTTTGAGTTTGGCATAAACTCTACCAAATTCATCCATGACGTGTTAAACACATAAATTTGATCGTTATACATTTAAAAACACATCATTCACTCCTACTATCGATTACCAAACAGGCCCTTGGCGTATTGTAGCAATGTATATCATCCTCTTTGAATTAAGAATTGGAAGTTAGATTTATTCCTATCTCTTGAACAACAGAACTCGAGTTTGAAGACTGGGGATTTAACCCTATGCTATCCTTGTTACGGACAAGAAGTCAAGAATTTAACTAACAATGTTTGATGCAGTAACAATTTGATTATAGGTGAAGGTTGCATCTTGCCGAACTCTAGAATCAGATGATCTCGTCTTTTCCTTTCTCTTTAACATAGTGATGAAACGTTTGGATAACAACATTCATTTTTGCTTATTTAAAAGGTAATGTTTTAGAAACAATTGATTCCTTACCAATTTAATCTTTAAGTCATAGAGTTTAATGCAGTAAGAGATTTATAAATCAAGTCATATCAACACGATTCTTGGTACTTGCGAGAATAATCACACAAATAACAATGATACTGTTCGTTGTATCTCAACACTAAGAATCAAAGTTAAATTGCTCGCCATGGTCGAAGTAAGTCTGTTGGCAAGTGTAATATCTAGCCTAATATCATCTTCGGGAACATATTATTCTATTTTTATTATACGGTGATTATGATACAATAGATGGTACATTAATTGATTTAGGCATGTCTAAGTTCGAAAGAGATAAATATAGTTACAGAAGGTTTTCATACGTCTAATATATCATGACTTTTTTCTACAAAATTTTGAATTAAATGTGTGTTGATGGATGCGTTTCAAAATGGACGTAATGTTACTCAAATATTTTATATCAAGATGAAATGGACTTAGAGTTTCTGATAGTAGAATTCCTAATTTTCATAAAAACAATCTTTTCTCTCATCTAGAGTTTAGTTGAAATCCTGTATGGGTGCAGATGTAGGCAACTCATTCTATGTAGATGCCTAAACATCGCGTAACATAAAAGAAAATTATTTTTTGATTCATGCATAGCTCAATGAAATCACCTTAAATCCAGTAGCACTCCACTAAATGAATTATTAATTTGGAACAACTAACGGATTCTTTATCTCACAACAACTAAAGGCCTTGCAGGACGGAGGGGAGGTTTATAGAAACAGCGAATGGCCTTGCAGCACGGAGGGGAGGTTTATAGAAATAGCTAATGGCCTTGCATCACGTTTGTGTTATGTGGTTGGATCTATCCTCCTCAAACATGAAGAAGAAATCATATATAGAACTAACCAAATGAATTATCAATTTTTTTTTATTTCAATGAGTGTTTTGACTATTCTTTGATTTGTTGCCAATTTCTTAACAAAATTAAATATTTATTTGATATGTTGATTAGAGAAGCCCCCGAAATGATGAATTTCTATTTCTCACATTTTAACATCGTAACCCCTTATTTGTGTTACTATGTATAGGGAATAATGGGAAACCAGAATATCTATATGTATGTTCTTGAGTAGATCAACTCACAATTATACACATTGTATAAATAACCTTCACGTTCCATAAATTTGTCAAGGTGCTCATACATTGGGGGTTGAAAGCATTATCAAGAATATGGAAAAATAAGAGATGAAGGAATTACTAAGAATATGGAAGAGTAACTGACATGAGTTCTTAAGATTAACATGAAAAGGGAACTAAACATAAGAGACCCATGTGCATTTAATATCCCATGGAGTTTTGGTGCCTTTATGTTCATCTGTCTGCATCACAAACATAATCATGAGGACATGGGATGACCCAGGGGGGCGGGCAGGGGCCACGCCCCCCCCCCTCAAAAAAAAATATATAGTGTGTATATATATGTACATATACATATGTCTGTAATGTTATATTGATAATATATATTATTTATACCAAAAACTAGTAACAAATATAGATTTGGTAGAGTGGTTTGTGGCTGTAGCCATATCCAATAGGTCTCAAGTTCAAATCCTTGTGTATGCATTACTCATTTTTCACAACACATGCAGAATATAGTTGTTATATATATTGTCTTTGACACAATAAAATATAAAACTTGATTTGCTGTAGTGGTTAACATGCTTGTTGTTATACTTAAGGTCATGAGTTCCAATCCTATATAGAGCATTAAAATTTTATGGCCCCCCAACCCCTAACTCCTGATACTTCCATTGCATGAGGAGATATCATCATCTAAAGTTCATAATGCATTAAATACCCAAGAAAATACATTTGTAATAAAAGCATGAAATCATAATCTATATATACTTACATAGAAATAATTATAAAAAATTTAAATAGCAACACTACTATAGAATGAGGATACAACGTCGGTTATTTTTGGCATTTGACGATGGTTTCAAACTCATGATCAAGTGGGCGACGCTAAAAGTTAGAGATTTCTTCGTCGGTGGCGTAAACCGTTGACATAAAGTTTCCACGTCAACTCATTTCTTAGAGAGACACCAACGATGTAACTCTCGGTGAGTGTTGCTCTTACATTTCCATGTCGATTGTTTACTGACAAATAACTGACACCAAATAAATTGATATCAGATTTACCAGTGATGGAATAGTAAATGTTTAGGTATTTCCAGTGGCGTTCAACAATAGAGAAGAGGAGGAAGGCAACGACGATCAACAATAGAGCAGTGCCGGGAGCTTGGGTGGTGGTGACCAATAGCAGTAATAGCACGACGGAGAGGAGATAGCACAATCGCCGGAGCAGCGCCGATGAGATTTGGCGGCGAGCTTGGATGGCAGTGAGCTTTGACGGCGGTGAACAGTAGTAGCAGTGGTGAGCAGCAGCAACATCGGCGAGCAACAGTAATGGCACGGCGGAGAGGAGATAGTGCAATCGCCGAAGCAACAATATCATAGGAAATACATGTAGGACTGAGGGGAGAAAGGGTTTATTGGGAATTTAAGTAAGACATATGCTATCGGTTATAAGTCAAACAGATAGTGAAAGATATTTGCAATTGATTTTTTTAACACAACTTTTCTCTACGGTTATAGTTACTGCAACCGACGATAAATCTCAATTAGGGGTGGAAAAATTTGACAGGACACTTGGTATCATCGGTCCCACAGGAAAGAACTGTCGATAAAGGTCAATTCATTCCCGTGGGTCAGATGGCGTGCACATCTTTATCTCATCTGTTGTTTAGAAATAAACCACAGATAAAGATTTTTTGGAGGCAAATGAAATGATTCTAAAATTTTTGTAGGAAATTCTATTTTAGCAGGTGATATATAGCGTCGATTTCTTAAAGAAGAGACTGACGGAAGAAAAAGCACAACCTATGTTTTCTCAGATGCGCAAACAATGATAGTTGCTGACGTTGAATCGATGACAAAAGTAACACAGTCGGTTTCTCTTACAAATATAATCGACCCTGTATCCCCATTCTGTAGTAGTGACCCTACAAATAAGTTGCAAAAAGATACTCAAAATGCATTCTAATTTGGACTTCAATCATACATCCATACCGACGTTCCAACACTTTATTCACCTAGGAAATGATATTCAAATCATTTTATATCTTGTACACCAAGGGGTCAAGAAGTAAGGCCTTACATTGTTCCTCCACTTTTTAGGGTATACCACAACAAATCATTGTGCTATTACAAGATAAAATTCATTCTTCACTACTATGTATCCTAAGGTCATAATTTGTCTACCATAATTTTTAATCTATGTTATATGAAAAATAATGCAAATGTATTATAATTGGAAACTAGCTCATCCAATATTATGCACAACTCAGTACATCATATAGAACAATCAAATGCCATATATATAGATCAAATAGTTGGTACAATGCACCTTTGGTTTCCTAATTATCGAGTCCAAAGGCTCCTGTCTTAGGGTTTCTAGAAATAAAACAAAAGTTACATTTAATAGGGTCAAAATTGGATTCATTAGTCGTATTTTCACTACTTCAAGATATCATTATGTAAAAACCTTGATGAAGAGAGTACAAAATGATAGTCAGAAACAATCAAGATCTAAAGTGTGAAAACTAGCTAAAAGTATATTTTTTCTTAATTTCCTTTCTTTTGGGGGGGAGATAATCTTTCATTGATTAAATAGCATTAGGGATGCAAGAAACACTTGGATTAAAGAAGCCAATATCATAAACCAGTAAATGGTTAGAATTACAAAACATGTTAGGAATTTTCACAAACATCCCCATAGGAGGATTTACATAATCATTTGTAGACATTCCTAGATTATGCAACTTTGCTAATCGACCCACATCCACATTTTGATGTCTAGGTATCTTCTTCAAATGGACATCTCAAGGTTTGTAGTAGTAATCATATATTGATATAAGCCACCATTGTCTTCTTAAAAACTAAAAAGAATGGTTATTGATTGTGGAACCACATTTCTGAGTCTAATTCAACTATTATATAAGGCCATCGATTCTTCCTAGTAAACAACAATGCAAATTCAACTCTTATCATTCAACTACAAATACAAAGGAAGTATATATTTGTTTATGTGCATCCATGTAGCCAAACCCCAAAATGAGATATTGACATGGAAGCCAACATAACGCAATTAGGTTTCACAGAAGCATCCCCATTTATTTTTATCCAGTCTAAAGGTGGATGTAACCACCATTCAAGCATATGAGAAGAACTTTTAGTACTGAGCTAGAAGATAGAACTAAAAGACTAAACATTAACAATGTTCAACGCCATCTGCAAGATCAAAGTACAAGTTCTAGATATGTTGCATACTTCATTATTGAAGACTTTAATATTGTGAGCTAGCCGTATGGGATATCATACCACAACAAGAGTGGTAAAAATAGATGAATTAGCTTAGAGTCCCCCTATAACCCATTCCAACAGGGGTAAAAAAAATCCTGGGATCATTTGATGAATATGTGAAAGAAATCAGACATTGATAGTATAGATACAGTCTCATAATGTCTGTAGATTTGCTTTAGATATCTCCCGCCACAATGTGCAAGTTGGATTATCAATGAATTTCCACTGAAATCTGTGTGCATTAGTCATTAGATTGTCATGTAGAACTAGCCACATGAAGGTTTTAATCTTATTTGGAATATCAAGTTTCCACAACTGATCCAAAGGACTAGAGCAATTATGCAACTTATCTTTAATCAAACATTGATAAGATGGGACAGTAGTGAACAAACCACTATCCGTTAAATACCAGGTAATAGTATCATCATCATTTTGAGTTGGAGGATATAAAATAGTGATCCCTACACTAGTTCTTCACGGAACTAAGTTATTAAGATGTTGACATCCCAATCACTATTTTCAATTTTTATACTACCAACTTTGAGGTCCAACAATTCTTGTGGCACTACGGTGATGATTTTATTGTATTGATTTTGTATACCAGGAATCTAATTATCAAACCATGCATACGTGTTCTTCCCTAGGATGATGATTATATGGCTTTTATCATGTACTGTTAATATCATCAATCAGACCTAAAATGGTCAAAAATTGAGATATGAGTCAATTCAAGTAAAAAACATGAATTTGTTTCATCAAATAACCCAACCTTAGTAATGTAGAGCTTTCTTACTTCTACATATATATTTTTTCTATGATTCCTATATATTACAAAATATATTATGCAAAAACATATATTTTGAGGTTCAATTTCATTAGGTAATTACATATAAATATAAGTAAGAATATAATTAAATATGTATTGAGAATGTCTCCTTGAAGGGTTAGCAATGACGAACCCTAGCGTGGCAGGAGGAGGCGGAGGCGATGCGCATGGAGAAGTTCCCTTGGAAGATGATGGATATGGAGGACAACCTTCTTGTCACAACTCGGTTATTCTGGGCAACACATGGATCAATCTAAATTACTCAAGCTACCAGAGAAGCAAGTGAGATAACACCGACACTCCATCCCAAGATATGGAAGTAGATGCAGGCACAACCACATCGCCACAATTCCCCGAACTACCAAACTCCAATGTGGGGTTGGGCCCAGAAACGTCCCAACAATCAAGACCATCATACATAGATGCAGTGGGGAAGAGTACCTCTAAAGATCACGGGTATATCCACATCGATGCCGAAGATTGTGGTATTAACCTGAGATGCGATGATATAATCATCTCGTTAGATGAAGGTCTCCTGGTGTTTGACTTGAAGAAGGAAGCGAGGGATAGCATGATGAAGCCATGGCAATACACGATGATTGTGAAGCTTCTTTCTAAGGAGATTGGATACCTAACCCTAAGGGATAGGATCAAAATTTTGTGGAAACTGACCAGAGGGTTCAACTTGATAGACCTGGTCAATGACTATTTTGTAGTCCAACTCCAAAGAGAGGATGACTTCATGCACACGTTAACTGGAGGCCCTTGGCCACTATTTGGGTCCTACTTGATTGTGCAAAGATGGCAACCAGACTTCTCTCCAGAGGCAACACCAGTACCAAAGGTGGTCACTGGGCTCCGTATTCCTAATCTACCTATACATCTGTATTAGGAAGCACTGCTTGCAGAAATAGGGGACCACATTGGGAAAATGATCAAGGTCGATCTCAATACTATCACTCAACGTCGGGGCCGCTTTCCTAGAATAGCAGTAGAATTGGTCATGGCCAAACCCCTAACACCCCAGATCATGATTGAAGGAAACTGTTACCTCATTGAATATGAGAATATCCCTTTCGTATGTTTGTACTGTGGAAGAGTGGGACACCTTGACAAGGATTGCTCAAGATGGATTATGGAAGAGAACGAGGCAAGGAAAGATACTACAACAGATGCCATGACACTCCCACCCTAACCGACTCATGCCGAAGGCTTCACAGAACACATCCATGCAAAGCCCATTCAACACAGGAACATGCCTGCTCAATCTACTAATCCCAGAATCCCGCTGAGACACACCAACATATTCCAAAACCTTAATAATCAAGAAGAGGATGGCGAGGTCATCGAGGTCATCAATGTAGATGGAGTCACAGACAGAGTTGTGAATGGAATAGACTGGAGTCAACAGAAAAAATCCTTCAAGCAAACCAAGGAGGCTAGCAACGTTTCCCAAGCGACACCCTCACAGATCCAGAACAAGGAAGCACATGCAACAATGAAGACAACACAACTGCATACTATCCACTCAGTAGTGAACCCAATAAGAGACTCTATAGTACAAGGCAGAAACAACTCATTTCATCCCTTTATCACAACTCCTTTTGTCTTTGGAGGCTCGACAGGAGCCACCATTCCACCATCACCCTACAAGAGTCCAAGCCGGAATTCAGTAGGGATTCATCTACATAATCGCAAGACAGTTAACGCAGGGGAGGGCGGAAAATCAACTAGCCAGAAATGCAGAAAAACCTCATTGCTCTAAGACATGGAGAAGGAGGCAAAGGAAATGGGAAGTTCCACCCTTAATGACTCTGGCCAATGAAGGTAGTCATCTGGAACGTTCAAGGTGTCTGTGACAAAGACACCCAAAATACTATCAAGGACCTTTCTAGGAAATATGGTGTCTTGGTCTTCTATCTGGTAGAAACAAGGTGTAGTGGTGAGAGAGCCCTGAACATCATCAAGAAGTTGGGGTATGCACAATCCCATAGGGTTGAAGAAGTGGGTTTCTCAGGTGAGATTTGGGTCCTCTGGAAGAGTGACATTGATCTGGAGATCATCTTGTCACATAAACAATTTGTTCATTGCAAAATTCAGAGCTCTTTCTATACTTTTGTTTACGTGAGCACCACGAGAAGTGGAAGGAAATTACTATGGAACCAACTCACCACTCTGGCTTTCTCCATCAATGAGACTTGGGTAGTGATGGAAGACTTTAACGTTGTAATGTATTCCTCTGAAAAGTTTGGTAGCAACTCTTTTAATAGGACTAACAACCATGACTTCATAGATGCTGTCGAAGCCTTCTCTCTGTGAAACTTGGGAGCGAGTGGTGCCCACACCACTTTTCGCAGAGGCCTCCTACATGAGAGGTTGGACAGAGCATTGGGAAATAGATAGCGGATTGACCAAGCATCCAATAGCAAGGTACAGGTCCTTGAGAAAAACCATTCGGATCATGCACCAATCATGGTGATATCTGGGCCACCTTACAAAGTGAGCAGGAGGCTGATCATGCGTACATATGCGAGATGGTACTCGAAACCTGGTTACGAAAGCTTCTTCTCCACTTCATGGTCATGTGGCCATGACCTCATGGTCGCCAACTCCCAATTCCTAGAGGTGGCTTCCACTTGGGACGCTGCATGACGGAAAGTGGATAGAAGGACCAAAGATCAGATTACTAAAAAGATTAGATGGGACCATATGAACTTAGCCATTAGCTTCAACCAGGATATTGTGAAAGAAACTATTACTTTACAAGCGAGCCTGGATGCCATACTTCAAAGAGAGGAGGCAGAATGTCAACAAAAAGCCCGATGCAACTGGATAAAGCTAGGGGACAACAACACTAGGTACTTCCATTCCCTCACTAAAGCTCAAAGATGATGCAACAAAAGCTCATGTTTGAAGGGTGACGATGGCGTTTGGTACAAGGAAGAGCAGGAGGTTCGACTCCTTATTCTAAATTTCTTTGCTAATGTTTATCAGGAATCCGATGTAGATCGTAGATGGGCTACAAGTATGACCTTTGCTGGTGCATTCCAGCCTTTATCAATCGAGCAATTGTCAAGGATGATGGCAATCCCAGATGAAGACACAATCAGACAAGCACTCCATACCATGTCACCGGTCAAGGCACTGGGACCCGACGGGGTAGATGCTGGCTTCTACCAAACCAAATGGAACCGCTTGAAATCCCAACTATGTAGCTTCATGCAGAAGTCGTTCGAGGGATCCCCCTTACCCGCCTCATCGACGGACACAACAATCATCCTCATTCCGAAGACCAACACACTGGAGAAATGTTCTCAGTTCAGACCCATCTCTGTGAACAATGTTTGCACGAAACTACTCTCAAAAGTGATTGCAACTCGCATCAAACCGTATTTGGAAGAATGGATCTCTCCCTTCCAATCCAGCTTCGTGCCAGGAAGGAGGATAGGGGACAACATGGCCCTTGTGCATGAAGTCATTCATTCTATGGAATCTTGTACGGGAGCCAGGAAGTACCTCACTCTCAAGCTTGACCTTGTTAAGGCATTCGACAAACTAAGCTGGCATTTCATCCATGACACCCTGGCTAGAACTTTGATTCCAAGGAATATCATCAACATCATTATGCAGATTATCAGTTCAGGCAAGTCTTCTATCCTTTGGAATGGAGAGATTGTTGGATCCTTCTACCCTTCTTGCGGGATAAAGCAAGGGGACCCTTTATCACCATACATCTTCATTATGTGCCTCGAGAGATTCATCCAAACCATTGCCCGTGAGGTTGTAGAAGGAAATTGGAAACTGATAATTATCTCTAAATCTAAGATGCTGATCACACATGCGAGCTTTGTGGATGACATCATTCTTTTTGGCGAGGCTTTCCTTCACCGGGCTAAGATGATATGCAAATGCTTGAGAAGATTCAGTGAAGCTACATGCCTATTCCTCTCTCATGAAAAGTCTACTGTTTTATTCTCACACAACACAACCAGGAGTGATCGAAACTAGATATGTAGAAGATTGTGAATAAAAGAAACAAGCAACCTGGGCTGCCACCTCAGAGTTCCAATCATCCACAAGAGAAAAAGGAAAAAACTCTTCCAGTCCCTACTGGAGAATTTTCACAAACACATCAACTCTTGGCAAAACAATCTCCTCTATCTAGCCGATAGAATCACATTGGCAAGGTCGGTCCTTCAATCTTAGGCCAGCTACATTATGCAATCAATCCAACTCCCGATATCTACATGTGATAAGATTGACCAAGTGGTGAGGAATTTCATCTGGAACAGAAGTAACCCGGCTCGCAGACTCAATCTGGTAGCCTGGAAGCGAGTCACATTACCAAAAAAGCAAGGTGGAGTGGGGATGAAAAAAGTGAGGCATTTTAACATAGCTCTGATTATGAAGTTAGCTTGGGATTTCATTCAGAAATGAGAAATCCCCTGGGTGGAGGTAATGTATGGAAAATACCAATTCAGAGGACAAGACAAATCGACGGGTTCCCATCTATGGAGAAGTATCGGAAGCCATATCCCCTTCTTTTTGCAGCAGTCCTACTGCACTGCTATCTCTGGTCACGAGACTCTAGTCTGGATTGATGAGTGGGTTATTGGTGGACACCGCCCCCCTCCTAAAGCCAGGTCTGTCTCCAACTAACGATCTGTTGGATCTAAAAGTATCTAGCCTTGTCAAAGAGGATGGATCTTGGGACATGGACTTCATTAACCATTGGTTCGCTGCTGAGTCTGCAAACACAATTAAGGCAATGCCTACACCACATACCAACTATGGAGAGGATGCCCGCATATGGAGACCTGACGCTCATGGGAACTTTAGTGTTCACTCAGCATATGCGATTATCAACCAAAGTCTGACGGATGCGAACCAAACCCTTTTCGGTACCATTTGGGCTCAGATGCTTCCATACCTATTCAAAACTCATATGTGACTTCTAAACCACAATCGGTTGCTTACAAACGTGCTTAGAATGCAGAAGAGAATGACTGACGACACTAGATGTACAAGATGTGAAGCACCGATAGAGGACATCATACATGCAATACGTGACTGTAAAGAAGCAAAAGTAGTATGGAACATCCTGCTACCCCCTGAAGCTTTGCAATTCTACACTTGCCCAGACATAGTCAGTTGGATGGACTATAACCTATCACAACTCGGGGTGGAGGGCTGGAGGATGACTTTTTCTATTACTTGCTGGAGACTATGGAAGAACCTGAACGCGGCCATATTTGAGCACAATGCTATCCCACATCGTGTCCTTGCGATGATGTGCAAAGTAGAAGCGGGTGTGATTCTACAAGTGCTAACCTTCACTTCTTCACCAGTTGCAGAGGCCAGGGAAATGAGACAAAAATTAACGATTTCAAAGGAGTCCACTATCATTCATGTTGATGTAGCCACATCTTCAGCCAGCAACCAATTGTGCACTTGTGCGATTGTAAGGAATGTGGAAGGGGACTGGATCAAAGGGGAAGCCGAGAAGTTCCCAAGCATTGATGCGATGGAAGGGGAGCTGAGAGCTATTATCCAAGGAGCAAATCTGGCGTTGTAGAACTCTTTGCCAATGGAGACCATCATAAGTGACTCACAAAATATTGTACTATGGGTTAAAGACTCTGTCAAGCCACTGAGAAGGTACCTTCTACTAGTAGGGATGATACGAGAGCTACTCTAGCGATCGAGGATTCAAGATTTGGTGCACCAGAAAAGAGACCAGAATAAGCTTCCTAACATGCTTGCTAAGCTATGTCTAAAGCAACCTTCTATGCCAACTAAATGGAACTCGTGCCCTGCTCATGCCACTACAACTCTCTCTATGGACAAGGCAAATTTTTCCCTTTCTTTCGATTTCAATTAGTCTCAGATTGTAACCGATTTCTGATATGAACAAAAAAAAGTGCTCTCTCATCCATTGTAAGACATTTAACAAATAGAGTAAGGTATAACTAGGGAATGAGTATGAATGATGTAGAGGAAATTCGTGTAGAAAGACATGTATTCAATATATGCACAATCTTTTAGTTATTTGGTACTTACATAAGAATTCTATGATTTACTTGTGAGAATCCTATATGCTGACATATATAGTACACTTTCAATATAATAAAAAGATACCATATCATATGGAGCTCTAGTATTGGTGGTTCACTATAGAGATTAGTTGTAGGTAACTCAAGGCAACAAAGGGTGGTGGAGAAGCAAGCAATTAAAATTTGATTTTTCTAACACAACACCAAATTGGGATAGTAATATTAGACCATGTTGCATTCAGATAAAATGTGTGTCATTTTGACGCATGAAGAAAAACCAACAAATACTACTTACTCTTCACTGATGTAAGATTGGGAACAAGATATATGGGATTTCATTTCCACATGCTAAGGTTTGCTTGATTTCATGAGTATGAAGAGTCATTGTGATGACAATATGTAGTTGGGGGAGAGGTTGACCTTAAAACTGCTACATTTGTAGAAAGGTTCTCTAGAAGGATTTAGTTGGAGGTCAATAATTGATTAGAGAGGGATCTTGACAGGAAAAAAGGATCAAGGAGAGGGACCAAATGAACATCTCCGTGAGGGTTGTAAAGGCCTTTAAAGTTTCTAGTATAACACATTAATCTCTATAGTTTCTTGTTGAGAAGGGTTTCCTCATTCTCTCATGATCTAACTTGAAATATGTCGTATTTGTAATGGATGGAGTGTTAAAAGGAAAGGAATGTAGAATCAAGAGTGTTTTATTGGTATTTGGCCACAATGGATCAACCATGACATGCCCTATACATTCAACCTACAACTCGACATCTCATAGGAGAAGAGTAACACTCAAGCTATGGGGTTAAGATCAAATGGAAAATGAGAATTCTCTAGGTTAGGAAATAGTACTGAAAGTTGCCGCATGAAATTAAAAGAGTGGGTCTATATCTAGCATTTGTGTAGTTATTTAAGATAAGTCAATTGTGGGAAATTTCTATGGATTAAGATCCAAGGTTCTAAATAAAGTCATAAGATAAATAAAATGACATGGTATCTTCAAAATGTAAATTTAGGTTATCTTAACTCAATGCCTAACATTCCATATGTCCATAACAAATTCATTCCGAACTAAAGTATTTTTTCAAGAATTCACATAGGATTATATATATATACATATATATATATACATATATATATATATACATATATATATATATATATATATATATATATATATATATATATATATATATATATATATATATATATATAGTCAGGCTAGAATACACTCCAGTGTATTCAGAGCAGAATACACTCAAGTAATTTTCCATGATGCAATATTTTTTTCAAAAATCTAATTCGTTGAACTTCTTAATCATCTTGTGAATAACTCATATAAAACATTTGAGTATATTTGGACATTAATAGGTCATATTATAAAGACCACAAAAATTATACATTTCAATTTTTTTTCGTGTGTCAATTTTGTTGCCCTCAGATGAATGACTTATACTCCTCCAAATGGGCTCAAAATTTGTATGTAGCCTAATTATAGTATGACAATGAATATTAATGGTTTACATCTTGTAAAATATAGTCTTGATATTCAAACACACTTGAGTGTATCCATGTGATATGTACACTCGAGTGTATTCTAGCCTGACTATATATATATATCTGTGTGTGTGCATGTGTGCGTGTGTGAATGCATGTGTGTATGTATATATAATTTCCAACTAATTGGAGTTTTTAGATTTACAATTCCTAATTGTCTTGAGAAGAAATATATCTAAATACATGACTTTACTGTTATCTACATATATTTATTTACAAAATAATAAAGTGATGATGAAAAAATAATTATCATACTCCATTAAAAATGTCAATAAAATAAGAGAAGGAAAAGATCTATCAAGTTGTAGTTGTTGAATTGAGATAAATATGATGAAGTAGTATTGATTTTGTGGAAAGAAAAATACAAGTTTATTATAAATGACATAATTTCTCAATCGCAATTATTATGGAAGCTATATGGAAAGAAAAATATCACTAATATGTGAAGAAGGATGGTAAATAAGTTTATTATGGAGAAATTTTTGTATAAGGAACAATGCATGATCATGGTTTTTATATTGTTAGAAGATACTGCTCATCATAATATTAAGTGTCCTTATGAACAAAAAATAATCTTAAGTATCCTTGAGGTGGGGAGATGTATGACTTTTCATATTATTTGGGATTTTTTTAATAATTGGGATGTTTCTAGTGCATAGTTAGTGTTTTCTTGTTGATATGGTTATCGTTGGAAAAGAAATGACCAAGAATACATTCACATTGAGTATAATAAGATAGTGAGGGTAACATCATATATGAGGTCATATGCTATAAATGTGTTTAAATATTATTTTTCTCCTTGATAAGGGATTATCAAATATAGATTTTCGGATAAGAATTCAATTCTTTCTGGGAGATCATGTTTCTATCTTAATCTTAATGTTTATCTCTAATCTTGATTTATTAGCTTAATTGAATGTTTGGAATATACTTTTTGCTAATTTGAATAAGTTAAAATCCTTTTTGATCTCAATTTGCACTTTGAATGCCTTAATTTCAAATTTTGGCATAAGTTGTGAACTTAACTACAAAATTATCATAACTTTGGGAATTAATTGCAAATTGCTAACAAAATAGTTTTACTTATGTATTCCATTATTTATTATGTTTTGGAATCAGTTGATCAAGGGACCAATCTAATTTGGTCAATTCACTATTTATGTGCCCTAAATTCAAGGTTCTTAGCGATATGTGGACTTAATTGTATAATCAACATAGCACGAAAAAAAAATTGCAAACTGTATGAAAAATATCTCATCTTGTACTTTTCTTCCTACTCATATATATACATATATATACACATATATACATATATATAAACACAAACACACACACACATATATATACATATATATATATATACATATATATATATATATATATATATATATATATATATATATTTGATTCATATGTTTAAGAGATGACTCTAGTCTACACTTCATTGCACTTTATTTTCCTAGAAATGTGGTATCATGTACAATTGTATACTAATATGCGATTTGATCTTAATTGGGAACCTAAGTGTAAATTTTTTGAGTGCATAAAATACAAATGCATGATATTAATTAGTATCTTCATATATTTATTTGATTTTATTCTTTTGACCTTAGTTGGATTAGGGCTTCAAACTTAACTAGTATGGTGGTGGAGGTGGTTGATGATTGCTGATGGAGGTTCTTGTTCTCAACCAATGGACCTTTTGGCTTATAAAAGTGGACTTTTTGACTTATACAAGTGATATACAATTGAAAACCTTACATATGACTATGAGAAGGGTTCACAAACACTAGGGGGACTAAAAATATGGTTACTTTGATTAATGAATGGAATCTTTGGGCCAAGGGTGATAACGAACACTAGTTGGGGGTAGTTTGGACTTTTGTACCTATTCCCTACTGTATAAAATCGAATTTGTGCATCAATAGTTCATTTTCTTCTAAATCGGTGTTCTATGACCTCCTAATGTGCTAAAAGATGATGACTTGAGAATTGTCTAGGATAAGTGGACTAGAATCACGAAAATTTTATGTTATTCCTAAGCTTCTAGAATTACTCCTTGATGTCAGTTATATGACCAAATAATCATGTACTTGTTGAATTTCAAAATACAAGTGAAGTTGTTATTAAATATGACATCCTTGTGGTGTATTATTATCATATGAAAGGAATACATGTATGAATGCAATTATTAGTGATTAGTAGTTTACATAACACTTTTATAAGGTATTAATATAACCTTTATACTTCTGGAAGTTCCTTTGACTCAGGTCTATAATTCCAAAGTAGGTCATCTATGCATAGAGGTGTCACATATTGTGTACAATACTGATTCTAATGAAATTCCCTCATACTTATAATTTGAATGTATAATTTGGTATGGTGGTATATAACTATAATGTGAATTATTATCCATAACTTCAATTGGTTTTGATGTTCTTACATGGTTTTGAACCTAATTTTGACTTATATAGATAAATTGTATGGTGGTATATAACTATAATGTGAATTATTATCCATAACTTCAATTGGTTTTGATGTTCTTACATGGTTTTGAACCTAATTTTGACTTATATGGACAAATTACCCCATTTATTCTGGTATTGGGACTGTATGTCATAGAGCGTATTTAGGATTATATGATGAACCATATTATACTTTGTAAAGATGTTTGTCCTCACTTATATCCTTGATGAATGTACACGTAATTTTATTATCAAGAACTACAATCATAATATTAAGGAGGGTATGTATCAACAAAGAAATTAACAAAATGACCAAGGTTTGACTTGAAGGTGTCTAAATTGATGTGAGTATTAATAGTTAAAGGAAATATTTCAATGACAAATAATTGTAATAAGGTGATTCATTACCTTACATGATGACTATCTGTTATATACCTCCTCTTTTTAGAATGCTAAGGATTTCTTACACAAGATATAAAATATGACATTAAAAGTATATCTTAGGTATGGGTTAAATGTATATACATTAGACTTAGTGTCTTGTGGTTGATCTCTTGGGGTGAAATGACATGGGTCTCATCATTGGGATGATGGGTGGACCTAGTAGTTAAATGCCACTCGTGTTTGAATATCATTAAAATATAAGATGAGGAATAAAGTGGTGGTATTGTCAAAAGTGGATGAGTACTCCTTATGAATCTGATAACCTTACCTCCAAATAATGACATACTCCTTATTATAGTAGACTCTACAAGATGTATGTAATTATGTGACCTAATGAATTTGATAGCCTTACCTCCAGATAATGATGTACTCCATATTATAGTAGACTCTGAAAGATGCATGTAATTGGAATTGGTTGACTTTAATTAATACTCATGAGAACAATGTAATGCTAGAGTCCCTCATGCTACTCTTACACTTGAATAGTGATGATTAATCATGTTCATTATCATGTCTAGTCATATATGATAATTTTTAGAATTTTTGTGTGCATGATAGTGGCATATCTTTATGTTACTATTTGGACGTCGACATGAAAATGTAGGAGGAGAAATATCATTTATTTTTCCTTCACTAAGGCTAATGTCCCATGAATAAATATGTTGGGCCTTCTTGTAGCCAAAGATAAGGACGAAAATGCTATTATGGACCTACCTTGTTGTTGACAAGATTGACATCTTGAGTCTTATGGTGGTCAAAGATCGATACTTGTACCTTGATTTAGTGTCTTGATATATGTTTGATATGTTTTATACCTTGTAGAATTTCAATACTTGATTTATTTCCCAAATACTTGTTGGTAACTTGATGGTATAAAAAATACCTAATTGACTTAAATAATCAGTATAACCTTAATCATATAGTGCCATTAGTTTGTAGAACTATTCCAATGTCATAATTTGCTAGACAGTGAAACGAGTATTCCAAAAGGAAATTTGAGTCATATATTGTTGAGTATATGCGGGTGGAGGGAAGGTATATCCTTATCGTCCTGATCCTAAATTTTTTTGAGAGCAGGCATGAGTATATCTTGAATGTAAATGTAATTGAATGTGATTGTGTTTATAACTTGGATTCGAGGGTTGTATACCCTAGTTTCTAGTGTCACGACCTATGTACCCAGGGCAGACTAGGATGTTTTGTGGTTGGGATGATATACCACTATGATAGACTCATACTGACCGAGGGAAAGAGATCTCAAATTTTTGATCATACTAAATCATATACATGGCTGATTGTGGCTTCGTAGTAGTTAACTAGTAGTTTGAGTGATACGCCTCAAAGTACCCAGGGAAATAATAAAATACTTCATCTAAACATGTAGTATATCTATGTAAGTTTAATTGACAAATCACATGGATGAACAATTTCATTCTTTACTTATTGCAAATATTATATATCTTCCCTACTTTATATAGGTAAGTGTATGGCCCTAGTACATACATGGTATTGCCCTTTGTGCTTACTGATTATACATTCATGTGAAGAAGTCAATACACATATCTAGTTAAAAGAATTAGTAATTGATGCATATATTTGTGTAATATATTTAATTATTCATTAATCTACTTCTAAATAAGTTGATTATAATATGCTTGTAACTAATAAGATGTTAGCTTTGTTATATCATGTTGCTGGGACCAAGGGTCTCACCCATGGTTATCCACATCTTTTTAGGTATACTGGAGTTGTGGAAAGAAAGATTTGATTGTGATGTAATAAGAAAGAATATAGTTAAGTCTAGAGTGTCCTTGTATTCTCAGTTTCTTGAGTAATGGGTGGGTAGTTGATGAACTACATGCTAGGTTGTTTTATGCGATGTTTTCTTACAATTATGAGTTGTAAATTGAGATAGCACTTCTATAATGTTTTAGTTACATGAATATATCTCATGTTGAAATCTTACTTTGAACATTTTAATAAATAAATTTTAGTTTGTGCTAGTATCATGCCCTTTTTTTGGAATGATTGTAATATAATGAAATACATTTTTTCATAAAACTCATGTGAAGTGTAATAGATGTTTGTAATCAGTTCTTTATGTGGATCACCTTATTCGTATTTTTTCCAGCTTGTTTTTCTTACATATATTAGATTTAGGTTAGGTTTTAGATAAGGATCTATCTTAATGGTCAATAAAGGGTTTTATTATCAGGATGAGTGCTTACAAGTTTGGTATTAGAGATTAGGTTACTTGAGTCTATAGGGACCACAAAAATTAGAATTAAAACTATCACTAAGTGATGAATATGACACGAGCATAATGCATACTACCTAAACTAAGTATTTGGGTGCCATGGTCAGGTATTCAAGTATTGAGGGATGGATAAGTATGGAACTCTTAGATTGTTATCCTCCTAAGTATTCTAACCAAGTAGTCAGTTAGAAGCAATCCAAAGAGCATAATAAATATGTAACGATGATGGAAAAGAATGAGTTAAAAGTTGATGTAATATGTAAATCTTGGATTAAGTATGACCATTTAAGCAAAGACCATTTATCAAAGTGTTAAAAGAATTATGGAAGGTACTAATCTAACCCTTGAGAAAGATAAAAATTATATCTTAACTCATCAAAACCTAAGAATTTGGGGTTAAACAAAAAGATATGACACTATGAAGCTTAATATGAATATAAATAATGTAAAAAGGAGTTCTTGAATCTTGAAAGGACACTACACATGGGTGAGAATCTAATGTTGTAAGATAAGATTCTAGAAACTGATGAGGTAAAGGAGACATGAATCTATGTACGGGGCTTTAGTTATGTGTAACATCTAAGGAATCATCAAGTAGTATTTTTAAAAGGTACAAGTGAGTATGAGGAAGTTCATGGAGAACATGTCTTATGAGATGGATCTCAGGTGTAAAATTCATATAAGAAGAGGATAACTCAAATGATATGTGTCGTATGAGATAATAATTAAGAATAGTGATGGATGAACATAGTGGAACCTGAGTCAACCTCAGACCAACCCATGTGTATTATGAATGAATGCAAGTGAAATAATCATGATATATAGAAGAGATTAAATAGATTGCTTAGGAAATGATCTTTACTAAATATAAGAATGTGAAGAATTAAATAAAATCTGAATAAAGATGAGGAGATAGAAACCTAAACCTAGTATAAATTTTGATTTTTATTAAGGGTATGTGGTAATAATCATGATGATTAGTGAAGTTGATTGGCATAAAAGGTACAACTATAAGATTTTTTATAATCACTATGAGTTAGTAGATTGGGACCATGATAAAATCATGATGAGTAATGACATGGTGATTAAATATGATGCTTTCTCGATCATTTTGTATGGTTGAAGGATCACAATTGTATAAGTCATATGTAATGTGAGGAAGGTTTGTTCCACAAGAACATGTTTTAGCCATAGAATAAAGTCAAAATGATGATGATTAAGAGTGATGTAATAGGATATGATATGTATCCATGTGATTATGATTTGTTTGTGAATAAATATCAAGCCAAGAGTTGTTACCTAGATGAATAGAATGCATATGTGCATGGATGTGCCCACTAAGTGGACAATTTTCAAGAACACATGAAGTAATGTCCTTAATATGAAGAAAAAGCACAAAATACTAAGTTTGATAACGAAAGTAAATAAGTGAGGATGAATGTAAAATATGATGAACTTACCCTTAATGGGTGAATTAAAAATAGGATGATATGATAAGATACCCAAGAATGATAAATAGTCAAACTAAAAAGAGTAATGGAGTGTGAAACTGATACTAATCCCTAAGCAGATGGAAAGGAATTTAAATAAGAAAATTAATGATGCCTAAATAGTTGAAAGAATGGAATCAATTATTAAGAATGTATCTATAATTTCCCAAGATTTAAGGCCTCAGATAAAATGATCATAAAAGGTATGATTGGACTATCCATATCACCAAGGTGCATCTCCTTTTCAGGGATCTCATCACTAAAGAACTATGTGGTTAAGCATGCTCATCCCAGAGTAGTACTAGGATGGGTGACTAGTTGGGAAGTTTATTCTGGCTTGCAAGTCAGTGAGGAAAAAGTGCGCAGTTAAGGCTAGTGGTGGTCTTTGAGGACATGTATCATTCATGAAACTCCACTACATCCTTGGGCACATGGGCCTGTGGTATGTCAATCTTTAAGCCATTTGGTCCAAGAATGTTGGAAAGGGCTATCTGTGGTGATGGATCCACCCTTATGTTGGTAGCCGTGATTAGGAGCTCGATGTACATGGCCATGTTGGGTCTGTATTAAGATGGGGATAGATTATGAGGCCATATAGTTGAGCCTTGATGAGGACATCAAGAATCTAAGTCAGGAAGATTGTAACGTCCCAAGATTTGAGGCCTTAGATAAAATGATTTTAAAAGGAATGAGCCCATTACTAAATAACTATGTGGTTAAGAGTGCTCACCCCAAAGTAGTACTAGGATGGGTGACTGATCTAGAAGTTTATTTTGACTCACGAATGAGTTAGGACAAAGTGCACAATTTAGGCTAGTGGTGGTCTGTGGGGACATGCATCATTCTTGAAACTCTACTAGAGACTTGGGTAGTGGGCCCATACCTTACTGTAGCTTATGATCTATAACAACTTCATGATAACCATGCATTAATAATAATGGTGTATCATAAGTTGTGCACAAGTGCGTTTAGCATGGGGTTATAGGTTTCTTCTTTGTTGTTCTCTGTCCTAACCTTGAAATTTTTAGGGTGAAATCCTTTTGATGGGTTTATGGCGGTGAGACCATGATCCTATAATAATCTTAATTCTATTCCTAATATGGATTTATTAGCATAATTGAATGTTTGGAAAATTTTTTCTCAATTGAATAAGTTAAAATCATGTTTGATGTCAATTTGCACTTGAACGACTTGGTTTCAATTTTTTTGCATAAGTTGTGAACTTAATTAAAATGTTACCATTACTTTAGGAATTAAATACAAAATTTCTTACAAAATAGTTTTACTTATGTAATCAATTATATATTAATTTTGGAATCAATTTATCAAGTAACATATCTAATTCAATTCGATTCACCTCTTTTGGTGCCCTAAATTCAAGGTTCTTCACAAGATGTGGATATAACTAGCATGAGAAACAAATTTCAAATTGCATGAAAAATATCTAATATTGTGCTATTCTTCTAATCATATTTATTTGAGACTTGCATTCAAATAGTTAAGAGGTTACTCTAATCTAGACTTCATTGTACTTTATTTTCTTGGAAATGCAATATCATGTACAATGGTGTACTAATTTGCAATTTTACCTTAATTGGGATCCTAAATATAAATTTGAGTGCATACTATGCAAATGTATGATACTAATTAATATATTCATAGATTTCTTTGGTTTCAGTCTTTTAACCTTAGTTGGATTAGGGCTTAAACCTTAACTAGTATGGTGATGGCAGTGGATGATGATGGCTGATGGAGGTTCTTGTGTTTGACCAATGGTCCTTTTGGTTTATGAAAGTGGACTTTTTTACTTATACAAGTGATATAAAAATGAAAATCTTATATAGGATGATGAGAAGGGTTCCCAAACACTAGGAGGGAATAAAATTATGATTTCTTTGATCAATGTATGGTAGTTTGGGGTCAAGGGTGGTTATGAACACTAGTTGGAGGTAGTTTGGACTTTTGTACCTATTCCCCACTTTATAAAATGAAATACTTCAGCCCATAGTCTCATTTAGCACTCAAAAATTTCTGGAATCATGGGAAGGGCCAGGAAGGTTGGAGCAAGATCCAAGGAAGGGATGCACATAGATGGAGGCTTCCATGTTGGTGCATGTGGATGCAAGTTGTAGATCTCACTTCTTCAAGTTGCTTCCAAGCTTGGCAAGTTTGTTTCCAGCCCTAATTATGTAATATTCATGTTCTAACATCTCTTTTATTTCTATTTTTCACCCTAACTTCCACCTTTAGTCGTGCCCCATGGACTTCCATGGAGGGAAGTACTCCATCTATCTAAAGAACCATCTTTTTTCCTCTTTTTGATCTAAGGGGAGTTATATCTTACTTGGAGCATGGGTTTGGGGGATTTTGGAGGGCTGATATAGGATGTGGAGGCATGCTCATGGACTCCTTATATGGAACTCGTTTTATCACCATATGAGGATAGAGATATCACATTCTTAGCATTCTTTTTCCTACTAGTTCATGCAAATCCCTAAAACTTTTTCTAAACTTGATAGCATGCTTGAAGATTTAATCTGTGTGGATTATTTTGCTACAATGTTATATGATTTCAAACTTATAGATATTCCTCTACATCTTAGTAATGAATCCCTGATGATATGGACATGCTCTCGTTGTGTTTGAGGTCTGAAATATGAAATTTGTTCTTCAATAGTTCATTGTTCTAAATCTTGTTCTATGACCTCCTAATGTGCTAAAAGATGATGACTTGAGAATTGACTAGGATAAGTGGACTAGAATCCCAAAAGTTTTTTGTTATTCCTAACCTTTTGGAGTTACTGATTAATGTCATTTTTATGACCAAATAATCATATGCTTGTTGAATTTCAAAATACAAGTGAAATTGTTATTAAATATGACATCCTTGTTTTGTATTAGTATCATATGAAAGGAATATATGTATGAATGCAATTCTTAGTAATTAGGAGTTTACATAAAACTTATATAAGGTATTAGTATAACCTTAATACATATGGAAGTTCCTTTGACTTAGGTCTATAATTTCAAAGTAGGTCACCTATGCATAGAGGTGGCACATATTGTGTACAATAATGTTTCCAATGAAATTCCCTCATACTTTTAAATGTGGATCTACAATTTTATATGGTGGTGTATAACTATAATGTGAATTGTAATCCATAACTTCAATGGGTTTTGATGTTCTTACATGGTGTTGAACCTAATGTGGAATTATATGGATAAATTACTCTTTTTATGGCAGGTGTTGGGACTGTATGTCCTGGTTAGTATTTAGAATTATATAATGAACCATATTATACTTTCTGAAGATGTATGTCCTCACTTATATCCTTGATGAATGTGAAATTTATTTTGTAATCAAGAACCATACTCTAAATAATGTGGAGGATATGTATCATACAAGAAATTAACAAAATGACCAAGGTGTAACTTGGAAGTTTCTAAATTGAATGTGACTCTGCAAAATGATGGAAGTATTTTATGATAAATAGCAATGATAAGGTGATTTTATACCTTACATGATGTATGTGTTATATGCGTCCTATTTTTAGAATGCTAAGGGTTGACTACACGAGATATAAAATATGACATTAAAAGTATATCTTGGGTATGGGTTAAATGCATATATGTTAGATAAAGATTTGGTGTCTTGAGGCTGAATGCTTGGGTGAAATGACATGTCTGTCATCATTACGATGATGGTTGCACCCAATGGTTAAATACAATTCATGTTTGAATATGGTTAAAAAATAAGACGTTGAATCAAATGGTGGTATTTTTAAAAGTGGATAGGTAATGTGACCTAATGGATCTAATAACCTTCCTCCAAATAATGATGTACACCTTATTATAGCCAATTAGACTCTAAAATATGCATATAATAGGGATTGGTTGACTTAATTAATAGTCTTTAGAACAATACAATATCTAAGTCCCTCATCTTACTCTTACACTTGAATAGTGATAATTAATAATGTTATATGACCATGTCTAATCTTATATGATAATTTTGAGAATGTCTATGTGTGCAATATCAGGTTTGATTATCATGATGGATGCTTACACCTTCTAACTTATATGATATTTCGTCATGATGTTTTCATTAAACAAGAAAGTTGGTTGGAGAATACTTTAGTGTATATGGTAACACTTGAGTTCTAATTGACCTTAGAAAGGTTTTTTTGGTTTATGATATTAACATATTTTGTCATAAAGGACACTTGGAAATTATTTGTATCTATATATACATAAAACTTTATATATTGAAACTCACACATACATATGTATACATATGGTTTATCTTTAATGCCCACGCGGGTAGCTACTCACTCCAGAAATAGTTATTTTTCTACAATATTTTTACTTTACAAGTGCACAAGGCTAATTACAATCCGAATAGTTACATCACATGCATAGTCATTATAGTTTCCACATATGTATAATTACATTTTTTGTGTAGAATTTTTACCGTGTAATATGCCCGGTTTTACCTTTACAGTCCCATAGTTACTTTTTTATACAAGTAGTTACTTTTCTAACCGTATACTTACTTTTTAGGATGCATGGGTAGTGAAATCTTAGATAACCACATAGGCAATGAACGAACCTCCATATATATGCTTGTGTGTATATATATATATATATATATATATATATATATATATATATATATATATATATATATATGGGCCCATCTTTATTGCCCGTGCGGGTAGCTACCCGCGCACCCTTCCGATGATTTTTTTCAATTTTTTTTTTCAAAATTGTAGAGGACTATTTTGTCTAGCTCTCCAAAAAATTTGAGCCAAAAATAATATCATTTCCCCCTCCAAAATAAAAAAACCCGTCCTTATATATATCTGCTGTATATTTTGTACAGAGTTACTTTTTTGGCCAGCAGAGTTACTTTTTTGACACCATAGTTACTTTTTTTACAGCAGAGTTACTTTCTTAGCTAGGAGAGTTACTTTTTTGGCTGCAGGGTAGCGAAAATCAATGCTACCCGCACGGGCAATGAATGAACACCCTATATATATATATATATATCATTCGTTGCCCCATGAGTAGCTTGGATTTTCTCTATCCGTCCCACCTGAAAAGTAACTCTCTAGACAAAAAAGTAACTATGTTGATGAAAAAGTAACTATATGGCTAAAAAAGTAAAACCTGACAGAATACACAACCAATGTATATATGTAATTGTATATTTGTTATAGTTGTTACAAATATTCATGAAAAGTAATACTTTGCAAGGTAAAGTAACCCTCCACATGTGTAAAGTAAGAAACTCCAAAAAAAAGTAACCAAAAGAGGGGGCATGTAGCTACCTGGGTAGGCATTGAATATGGACCCATATATATATATATATATATGTGTGTGTGTGTGTGTGTGTGTGTGTGTAGAATCAGGTAAATAAATTCTAACTTCCTCCTAAAATTATGGGAGGTCAAGAGTTACATATAGCCCACTACTATACACCATATGAGAAAACAACTCACTCTTCTATCTTCTATATATCTTGTACTTAACGCATTTACAAATTTTATAGCAATACTCCTTATTGGTTGTATCCCCATGTCTTCTAGTATTCATTTACTATCAGATATGATAGCACATCACAACAAAGAGAATTCTTTTCTTATCATCTTTCACATAGTTCAATAGCATCCTTCTTGGTTCATCTTCCATCTTTAGTTGTATTTGGAAATCCTTACATATCAACGCTCATAGTTCTCTTCTAAATTTTCAACACCCTACCCGATGGGTCTGGGTCTCCTCCTTCTCATTTCACAACATACATATGGTGGAAACATCATGATTCCATATGTGTATCTTGTCAAGGGTGGCAAGTGCACTGTGTAGAATTTTATAGACACACATACTCCACTTTGAAACATGTACATCATCCCATACAAGTTCCATATATTTGTGTTTCACAGCCCCTGATCTCCTCACCTCCAACATATTGATCTTTGTATCATTGACCCTCCAACCTCTCAAGTCAAATGGATCAAATAGGTGTCTTAGTTGCTGCCAAACATCCATCATAACATTATTGTGTGTGAGTGTGCTTCTATGATCTTTGGCTTGAAGTCCAATCCATGTGGGTATTTATCCCTCATCCATCTCCCTCATGTCGAAGTGCCTTCCTGGTAACTTATTATTCTTTTCAAAGTCCCCCATTTTACAACATCTCTGGGTATTTTTAAATACAATCCTCCTTCATCTTTTGGGAGTTCCAATCATGCATATCCCATCGGGTGATACTCAGTTTCCCATAAGAAATTTGCTATTTTCATCTCCATCCTATCTAGAATAGATCTGGGTATCTCACCTTGTTGCATCCAAAATATAAGAAGTCCCTCAATAACATCCTTTATTAGAGTTGTTCTACCCACCATAGATGTCCTGTGGGTCAGAAAACCATTGATCATTTCCTCCATTCTATAAATGCAATCAACAAAGTCTTCGACCTATGAATTACTTCTAGCGAGGGAAAAGACAAGATATTTTGTAGGGATCTTACCGAACCCTGCCATTAAAGATTCTTTTGGTCTGTCTTCAAACAGATAGTAGTTTTTGGACAAGAAAAGTTGCATCTTATTTGCATTCATGCACAACCCTATATGTTCCCCAAACTCATTAAGAAGATAATTCAAACTTCCTAGTGTGTTGGGATTGGCTTCTACAAAAAACAAGCACATCATCTGCAAAAATCAAGTGGCTCAAAACCTTTGTACTGTGTACTGTGTAAGGCTTGATCTTCTTCTTTCTTTTTCCTAATGCATATTTTATGTGAGGTATTCCATGACTATTCACAAAGAGAAAAGGAGACATCTGGTCCCCTTGGTGCAACTGATTGCCTCCTTGGGATATTCCAATAAAAGTGCCATTCACCAGAATAGAAAAGATTGTAGTCCCAATGTACTATTTCATCCTGCCCATCCATTGGTCATTGAATCCCATATGCTGCAAATCCACTAGAGTTTGTCTCAATTGGTGCTATCATATGCTTTAGACACATCCACCTTTTGACAAGATTTCCTTCTTCCTCTTACGATATTATAGTCTAGCAAGAACTCTCTTGCCAATAAAGCACAATCACTAATGCTCCTTCTAGTCACAAACACTCTTTAATTAATAAAAATAAGATAGGGAAGTACTAACTTTAGTTTGACTAGAAAAAAATTATGATAATTATATATCGTACTGAATAACATGCAATAGGTCTAAAATCTGAAAGGGATGCTTCCACCTTTTTCTTAGGAATGATCACTAGAAAAGAGTGATTGACATGTCTTACCATATTACCTCCTTCTAAGAACCGGATAACATATGCAACTAAATCCTCCTTGATGATATCCCATGTTCTTTTATAGAAGAATGCATTGAAACCATCTAACCCTAGTGATTTGTTGCTACTAGTGCTCCAAACTATTTCTTTGATTTGGTGTTCATTAGTCTCGCTTTGAGGATATTTTTGTTTGTTCTTGTAAGCTTTGACTTCCATGTATTCTCCTAGATCATCCATAAAATGTTTGTTCTATAGTGAAGTATAAGCATTTATGGCTTGCTCCTCCAGGTCCTCCTACTTGTTGACCACTGTCTCCTCAACATCAATTAGCTTAGAAACAATATTGTTTGATTCTCTTATTTTCACTAATGTGTGAAAGAGTTTGGTGTTCTTATCTCCATATCCCATCCACTTCTCTCTGCTTCTTTTCTAGTATAATTTTCTTACACTTTTTTAAATCATCTAGGATCACCCTTAGCTCTGCATCCTTCTCTGTCAACTTTGCTTTGAGTGGGTCAAATAACATCTTCTCTCTAACTAATGAAGCCCTATTTTAGGGCTTCATCTTGTGTCATATTACATTTCAATCACATATATACCTGTTAGATTACATGTTATCTCTGCTAATATGCATATTTGTGTAAAATGCACTTATGGACATTATTTGCATGTTTTTCAGGCATTTGGACCATGCTTGGATGGAAGAGAGAGAGAAGGAGTGATCCTAGGGTTAATCTACTCTTAGAGAGGTCTAAATTGAAGTACAAGGCTCCCTAAACCTACCTCTAATGGACAAAGATCTATTGAAGCAAAGATGTCCAAAAATAAATAAAAAATCAAGTGAAAGTTCTACAACAGAGACCACCACGATTGTGGTACCTCAAAACGGTTGTACTGGCTCTTCCAAAGTCAAGAAAATCACATTTAAGCAAAGTAGGAATCACCACGGCCATGCCACTCAGAATGTATGTGTTGGACTGACCCAGAATGGTTGTGCCACCATGCACAGCCATGTGACAGCTGATGCAAAATGGCCATGTGGATCACCACGGCCGTGCAACCCTTTCCCCACCACAGCCGTGGTGACCACCACATCCGTTCTACTTCATGTACAATCTTGACCAAGTTACTGTGATTTTTCTCCATTTTTCACCATGGTCATTTCACCCTGACATGGCCTTTGTCACCCCACTCCACCATGGTTGTGCTACCCACAAAAACCTAGCTACTTTTGCACTACATTTCCCACTTTACCCCTACTTGACCTATTGCTTCCCTCACACCTATATATACCTAGGTGATAGTTTTAGAATGAGGTTAGCTACCCTTGGCCACCCCTAGCACACTCCTACCACTCCATTTCTGCCCCTATCTATTCCACTCCAATTCCATCTCCATTCCACTCTATTTCACCATTTCCACCACCAAAATCCTAGTTTCTTGGTGTTTTAGCCCTATTCCACCATCTTCCCATGCCCCTACACCTTAGAGGAAGGAGGAGGATGTCTTGTAGCAGCTGAAGAGGTGAATTGCTCTATCTACACTAAGATCCATGGCTTCTTCTACCTCTTTCTCCTTTCTTTTTGTATTTTCCATTTCCAGGAGTAGCTAGGCCCCTTAGGTGGGATGTTTGGGGTGAAATTTTTTACTTTGATATCATGTTGGGGGTAAATGATATGTAAACATTATAATTTTGTTTGCTAATGATTATATTCTATTTCTATCTCAGTCATCATGAATTGCTTGTTAGTTTGTGCATAAAATCACCTAGGAATTTAGAGAAATTGTTTATATGTGCGAATTTTGGGATTTGCTCCTAGGTCCAATTCTTGGATCCCTATCTAGCTACCCATCCTCCTATATGCTAATGAATTAACCTAACCCTAGTTGAGAGATCTAAGTAGCTAGTTTAGGTGAATTTAGTGTGCTTAGCATGGAGCTTTCTCAAGGTTGGAATGTGGGTGATGGGAGGCCTAAAACCTCACTTCCACTCCCATTGAGAACCTCAACCCCTAATCATCCTAAGCTCATATAAACTAGAAAACTAGGCTTTTTTAGATTATAATTGAATTACATCTAAACCCTAACCCAATTGAGCCTCATAAGGGTAGTGGGAGGTGTTAGGGACTAGTTCCCCTATATAAAACCTAGTATACCCATGTCAAGTTATTAGTCTAGGGTAATTTGTTAGAATCTAACTTGTTGTTTGGTCTGATAATCTAAATTTGAGCATAATGTTGACATGTCATCCCTCAACCTCATTGATAAGTGCATCCCCCAAACAGATCATGCTTTCCTTTATTGCTTTAAAACCCTAATTGACTTCTTGCTTCTCTAGTGCTAGCTAAGTTAGCTCTTTACTTGCCTAGTTAGCTTATTGCCTTGTTCTTGGTTTGTTCTTGCTAGTTTAGGTATTTAATTGCTCTTGTGCTTAGTTTTCTAGCTTAGTGTAGTGTAGACTTCTTCTTGCCTTCCTTAGCATAACTTGTTCTTTTTGCTTGCCTTGCCTTGTCTTTTCTTTCACAATAGAAAGTATTGTCTAGGGTTAAATTAGGTTTTAATCTTATTTGCTCACCTTAATTGCTCGCTTGCTTCATTAGTATAATCAATCAAAACATCCTTTAAACTATTCAATCCTAGATTCTATAGTAGGAACCCAACCCCAAAACTGGCGTAGCTCTAGTGCCCCCTTTTCTCCCTGTGGATCAACCCTATACTTGCCTTCCTCATATACTACAATCTGACCCCATGCGCTTTTAAGTGTAGTGTTTTAGTGTATTTAGGTGTGTTGGTTTAGGTCTTTATAAATTTTGAAAGTTATCCCACCGTGTGTTGTTTACTCGCACAATTGCATCTATTCAAATGCTAATTAAGTAGTGTGTAATGACATTGGAGGAAATGCACCAAGCATTTTTGTGTCATTGCCTGGGACAGAAAGAACCATAGCTACCTAGTAGTTGAGGTGTTGACTCTCCCATTTGGCACCATATTTTGTCATTTACTTGTCTATGTTTGAGAAACACATCAAGCTTTCAGGCGTCACTGTCGGGGAGGAAGATGCTTGACCTAGCTAGTTAGTTTTGCTTTAATCTTTTCCTACTGTCCTCATCATTGCTATTATTTATTCTTTATTCTTCGTGCATATTGGTTTGGTAACTTGTTCTCTTTTGTTTGGTTGTGCCTTTTGCATATGACAAGCCACTTGGGGAAGACAAGATGGAAGGCCAAAATGCACCTCACAAGTCACTTTAAGATTACTTCATGCCAAGCAACTATAAATCACCAATTTCTAGAAGAGTTGATCAAAGGCCAGGGGAGCAATTCTCCATCCATCTAGGTCTTCTTGGGTTCCTACCCACCTTATATGGCTCAGAGAGTGAGAACCCCTACAAGCACTTAGACTCATTTCTTGAAGTTCACTCCACCTTCAAGATGTTGAAATCCAACAATCTGATTGACCTTGTTCTCTTTCTCCCTCAAAGACAAAGCCAAAGATTGGTATGAATCAAGGAAGGACATCATGAGTTAAGTAGAGATGAAGAATGCTATTTTGAGGCAATTCTACTCTATAGCAAGGTTGACAAAAATGCGACATACCATAGTGAGTTTCAGTCAAATGGGCAATGAATATGTTCATGATGCTTGAGAGAGATTTAAGAATATGTTGAGAGAGTGCCTGCACTATGAGATCCCTTTGTGGAAGATAGTTCAATCATTCTACTCTGATCTATCTCTAATGGATCAAGCTAGCATAGATTCTATCTGTGGAGGATTTTTCATGGCTAGGCCACCCGAGGAGATATGACCATGGTATGAGAAGCTGGTAGAAGGTTAAAGAATTTGAGCTTCTAGTATGATGAATGATGGTGGCCATGCCTTTGGTGTGACATCTCTAACTCATAATGACTCAAGATCACAAGTGATGAAGATTATTTTTGACATGGTGAGCTTCATGAAGAACCAAGTGACAAATGTTCCTTGCCACTCTGTCAAATCTATTGAGTTCTATGGTGAAGAAAAGAAGACACCTCACTCCTATAGCTATCAAGGACCACAAAGTCCAAGATATAGCTCAAGGTTTGAGGAAGAGTTTCTCTCTAGGTTGAAGAGATTTGATGACATACAAATGAATGTGATAAGGCTTGAGGAAAGCATAGAACAACTATCTTCCATGCTTTCTCTCCAAGAAGAAAATTTGTCTTCACGGTCCATAATGCATTTCAATGAAGCAAGTGGACCTATGCATTCCACTCAAGTTCTCTATAGTCCACCTCCCATGCAAGTGCAGCCCATATACCACTTCCAAGGCAATCCCAAGCCCTACACTCCTCCTCCCCCTCCATCACCACAACTTTCTCAACAATTCACCTTCCAACCTCAATTTTCCCCTCCACCTCAATTTCAATACCAAGTATCACCTCCACCTCCTTCATAGAAACAACACACCCCCTCTCCACCATGAGCAAGGAAGTGTTGTGATAGTTATAAGGAGTGGGAAATCTCTTGAGCAGCCCGCAAGTCAAAGAATGGTTGATAAAGCAAAGCAAAGATGAACAAGTGGTGATAATGTGATTGAGATTACTGAAGATGATTTTGTGATACCTCTTATTGATTTTGGGATACCATGTGCTCCACCTCACACTCCATTTGTATCTCCCACCATCCCTAGTGTTCCATCTCATGTTGATGTAAGAAAGGCCAAAGAAAGTGAGCCACCATTCATTGAAGCATTAGATGAGCCACTAGAAGTAAGGAGGACACAAAAGCACAATGTTGACATTCTTGAGGTGTTTTGCCAAGTGAAGATCAACATTCCATTCTTGGATGCTATCAAGCAAATCCCATCATATGCCAAGTTTCTTAAGAACTTATGCACTGTGAATATAATGTCAACAGGGAGAATACTAAAGAGAGTCAAGTTGACTAAACAAGTGAGATCAATCCTTCAAAACTCACTTCTTGTGAAGAGGAAAGACCCAGGAGACCCAATCATACCTAGCTACATTGGGGTACATTGCATAGACAAATCCCTACTCGATTTGGGATCTAGTGTGAATTTGATGCCATCTAATGTCTATGTTGAGGTGGGTTTAGGCAAGTTGAAACCAAAACATTTCACTCTCAAATTGGCAGATCGCTCCATCAAAGTGCCTAGAGGATGAGTGGATGATGTCTTGGTAATGATTGACAAGGAAAGAGGAGAAGTCTTCCCGGATGATTTCATTGTTCTTGACATGGAGCCAAATGATAGGAAGATCCCCATCATTTTGGGAAGACCATTCTTATCTACAACTGATGCTGAGATACATGTTTGCAAAGGCATAATGATAGTCTCTTTCATGGACATGGAGATAAAGATCAACATATACAAGTCCTCAACCCAGAGAGTTTGAAATGAGTATATTGGACATGGTCACTTCAAGAGTCTCATTGGTCATTTGAGAGGAGGGGATCTGGATGAAAGGTTTGATGATGAATTTGGTGATAAAAGGGACGAGGAGCATAGGTTAAGTGCAAATGAGAGATGCATTTATTGGAAGAATGGACACATGAAAATTCCAAATGGTTGAGCATTTGAAGAATCTCCAAGAAGCCCAGCTGAAGGCATGAAACTCAACACTTGTGGGATGCAACCCACATAGGTTTGGGAATTTTTAATCCAACCTTGCATTTTTTATACCTTTGATATTTTTACACTTTTCCAAGAACATACACACACATACTTTTTTAAATAGTTTTTTGTTGAATTTCAAGATGTGCATGTGAAAATAGGTTGAAATGAGGAAAATTAGATGAAATTTTGACTAGTAATCCATGAAAAATCACTTTGGATCAAAGATTTGATGTTTTAATGAGATTCAAGTTGAAATGAACTGTCACAATACTCACCATGACTGTGGTGACATAGAACAGCTGTGGTGGTGCAATCAAAACCAATAGAGCAATCGAAGTGAATCAAAGAAAACTCGAGAATTGAAGAACAGACCCATCACGGCCATGCAAGGCAACACTACTATGTAGCCACCTAGTCATAACAACCATGTGGGGTGCCACGGCCGTGCAGTAGGTGGTCGTGTTGTAGCCCGATCCAGTATTTAAGTCATCAATTCACAATTTTGTTATTCACTTTCTTATTCACCCATGCGTGAATAGAACGACCGTTCCATGCGAAACAACATTCGTGAAACATTGTGCCAACCGCATTCCACCCCCAATTCATCTCAAATCACCCCCAATCCATCCCAAATCATCTCCCTACCATTTTCCCTACCTCTATCCATCATTTCCACCCAATTTCACCCACAGATTTCTCCACTTTCTCTCCATTCCGCCCCACATATGTAGAACTATAAAAATCCCTAAAATCTCACATTTCTCCACCAATTTCAGTCAAAGATGAAGCAAATGGCTAAGAAATCCGTGGCTAAGACCAAGGATGTGATCTCTTATGGATGTTGGCACAAGAATGTGTCATCTTAGACTCTGTCAGCACCTCTATCCCATCTACTACCATCGACAGCCTCTGGTTCACAATGAGAATCACCCCATATGGCAGCGAAGGTCCCATGATGGAGGAGCCCTCTAGATTACCTAGTAGAGGTGGGATACTAGCCTAGCCATCAATTTGTAGTCCGACCATCAGTTTTTGTAGCACAACCTTCGACGTCCACGACGCCACAACCACAACTGAGAGCATGATGAAGAGTACTTATAGATGATGAAGATGAAACAATGCCAGATGCACACCAAGAGGATGAACCTGAAGCACATCATGAGGCAGCATCTAAGGGTATGAGAAAGAAGGTGAAGAAGACAAAGCACCCAGAGTTCCTATCACTTTGAGTGATTGCTACTAGCTATGCTTTCCTGGAGACAATGGATACTTTGGGTATCTTCATTTTTTAGGATATCTTGGAACCCATTGGGCTATTTGAGGTGTTGACCATAGTCCAGGAGACCTATAGAGCTTACATAATAGTTCTTTGAAACCCTAGATAAGGTCTCACAGGACTCCATTAGTGTCACTTTGGGGAATGTCACTTACCTTATTACTACATCTTTTCTCAATGGAATTTTCACTCCAGTCCCAGAGGCAGCAGAATTACTTGATCAAGGAAGCACAAATAGAGAAACCAATGTGAACTATGAAGCCATGTGAAAGAGACTTGATAATCAAAGAAACTTTGTGGTGGGAAAATCAAAGACAAGTATGATTCACAATCCTATTCTGAGATACATCCATAAGGTCTTGGTGAACACCATCTTCGCCCGATATGAGAATCAAGGTAGTTGTACCAAGAAAGACCTCGTTGTATTGGGATGGATGGTACATGGTAAGAATGTAAAATTGGTCTCACTCATCATTGATCACATGAAGACAATCCCATCCAAGAGCATGAATCCTTTTATTATGGGAGGGATTATGACTTCAATTGATTTGGCCTTGGAGCATGATGTATATGGCTACACAAAGGCAGAAGAAGGAAAACTCGTGTACCTCCACTACTTCACTCACTCATTCATGATTTTAGTGATTGATCAAAATATTTTCTACCCTAGTCAACCCTCCTTATGCGTGAGTTTAACTAGAGATCACCTACCATGCCACATCTCTCCTAGAGGGGTGTGGTCCATCTCTTGAGTTTTTGGATATCTTGAGGAGGTTGGAAGAGGAGCACCCTAGAGACACATGGCAACATCAGCCTAGAGATTTTCCTAAAGGACTTGGAGAGTCATAGGAAGATGATGAGATGAGGAAAATCAAGGAGAGAGAAACACATAGGGTGAAGTGACGTGAGGTGGAGACATCACAACAACCACAACAACCTTTAGTGAATGCATATGACATGTCTACTATACATGCGTAGCTAGAGGGAATTCAAAGCACATATGATAGGATCCTAAGGGCACAAGAGGGTTATTAGCACACACATGATGAAATTTGGTTATATCATCAATAGATGCATTATCAGATCAACCACATGTATTAGTTTTAGCATGGCGAGGCACAGAGGAACCTCCAATGGGGGGAAGATATCAGGATAACTAACTTCCTCCATAGTCGAACTACTGGGGTTCCTACTGCCAACATCCTCCACTACAGGGAGGAACACCATCATAGCCACCACAATGTTCATCTATCCTATCACACCTAGACTTTAGTGTCATGTTAAGGACAACATGATTCAAAAGTTCAGGGTGGTATGCCCTTTTTCTCTTTTCACACTTTTTGCATTTCACCTGCCATTTAGTTTTGTTTTCTAGTTTTATTTTCATGCTCTTGCTATCTAGAATAGATTTTTACCTGCTTTGCATGCTTACATATCATGTAGTTTACTTTCCTGCCATTTTTGCATAATTTTCAAAAAAAAATTCCATGCATTACATATCATGTACTTTTTCGTAATTTGTGCATTTTTAGCTAGATTCTATTTTTTTCCTACTTTATGATCAATAATATAGGATTAGATGTGATTGAAGGCAGCTTGGCACCATTCTGGCCAGTTTTGCCGAAATTTAGAATTTCTTGCCTCAAAGTGTGTTTTGACCCAATCTCTACTTATTTATTTGAAAATGATGACTTTTGACAAATGCAAGTGAATTATGATGGTCCATTGCTAAATGGCCTCATTTTTGACTTTTTACATGTGCATCACCTCCCTTATGCTTGAAAACTATTTGGTTGGATTGTGATTGAAGCAAGCCGCAAATTCTTAGAGTTTTTTGGAATCTCATGATAGAAATGTGGTTTAATATTGCTCATTCAAGTAGTATGTCATTGCTTGGTAAAATTGTTGGAGTAACTTTCATGCAGGAGATCTCATGTCAAAGTTCATATTAGTAACCCCTCTTTGACTCACTATTCTTCTACCATCTTCTTACCTCTCGACCTCATGAAAGGATGCCAAAGTCCACACAATCAACCATGGTCACCTCCAGAAGTTTGGGGTCGCCACATCTATATGTCCTCGCTTCACTCTCATCACCATATGCCCTATCCACATTAATGAAAAATAAAAAAGAAAAAGAAAATAAAAGATGCTCCTATTTAAGAGCATCTAAAAAAAGAAAAGATGAGTGTGTAAAAGCACTCCAAATTCTTATTGCAACCCTTTCTTCCTTTTCATGCCCACGGAGCTAGGAGATATCAAACCTATCTCATTTTGCCCTTTTTCACAACCACATGGGTTACTTAGTGTGGATGGATATATGCGATATAATACATGAATGTAAAACAAAAAAATTAATCATTTTTTACCTTTCCTACCATGAAATAGTTTACCCAGAATTATATGACAGCCATATGGATTGATTGTGTTTTCTATGCTCTATATGTGAAGTTAGAACACTCAGTGCTCTAATCATGATTGGTTTGTGAAAGAGAAGAGGAGAGAGGTGGAATGCATGTACTTAGTCATCTTTTAGCCTATTTAGTCAATATTCACCTATTGCATTGCATTTGTCATTTCTTGATTGTGAAAAAATTGCAGAGAGATCGAGTTGGAGTATACTTGAGGACAAGTATGTTTTATGTTTGGGGATAGTGATGAAGTCCTATTTTAGGGCTTTATCTTGTGTCATATTGCATTTCAATCACATCTATACTTGTTAGATTACATGCTATTTCCCCTAATATGCATATTTGTGTAAAATGCACTTATGGACATTATTTGTATGTTTTTCAGGCATTTGGAACACGCTTAGATGGAAGAGAGAGAAGGAGTGATCCTATGGTTTCTCTACCCTTGGAGAGGCCTAAAGTGAAGTTTGAGGCTCCCTCAACCTACCCCTAGTGTCCAAAGCTCCATTGAAGCAAAGATGTCCAAGAATGAACAAAGAATCAAGTCAAACTACTACAACAGAGACCACCACGGCCATGGTACCTCAGAATGGCCATGTTGGCTCATCCAAAGTCAAAAAAGTCACATTGAAGCAAAGCAGGAATCACCACGGTCGTGCCACTCAGAATGGATGTGTTGGACTGACCCAGAACGGTCGTACCACCTTGCAAGACTATGTGACAGCTGATGCAGAATGTCCGTGGGGACCACCACAGCCGTGGTGACCACCAAGGTCGTTCTACTTCATGTACAAACTTGACCAAGTTACTGTTAGTTTTCTCCATTTTTCACCACAGTCATTTCACCCCACCATGACCATTCTCACCCCACTCCACCACAGACGTGGTACCACCACGACCGTGCTACCCACAAAACCCTAGCTACTTTTGCTCTATATTTCCCACTTTGCCCCTACTTGACATATTGCTTCCCCCACAACTATATATACCTAGGTGGCCGTTGGAGCATGAGGTTAGTGACCGTTGGACACCCCTAGCTCACCCCTACCACTCCATCTTTGCCCCCTATCCATTCCACTTCATTTTCACCTCCATTTCACCATTTCCACCACCAAAACCCTAGTTTCTTAGTGTTTTATTCCTATTATACCATCTTCCCATGCCAAAACACCTTGGACGAAGTAGGAAGACGTCTTGCAAAATCTACACTGAGCTCAATGGCTTCTTCTACCTCTTTCTCATTTCTTTTGTATTTTCTATTTCCATGAGTAGCTACGCCCCTTTGGTGGACTATTTGGGGTGAAAAATGTTACCATGTTGGGAGAAAATAATATGTAAACATTTTAATTTCATTTGCTAATGATTGTGTTCTATTTCTATCTCACTCTTCATGAATTACTTGTTGGTTTCTGCTTCAAATCACCTAACAATTTAGGGACATTACTTATATGTGTGATATTTGGGATTTTCTCCTAGGTCCAAATCTTGGATCCCTAGCTAGCTACCCATCCTACTACATGCTAATGAATTCTCCTCACCCTAGTTGAGAGATCTAAGTAGCTAGTTTAGACAAATTTAGTGTGCTTAGCATGGAGCTTTCTCAAGGCTAGAATGTGAGTGATGGGGGGCTTAAAACCTCACTTTCACTCCCATTACTAACTTCTTCCCCTAATCATACTAAGATCATCTAAACTAGAAACCTAGGCTTGTTTAGACTCTAATTGAATTGCATCTAAACCCTAACTTGATTGAGCCTTGTAAGGTTAGTGGGAGGTGTTAAGGACTAGTTCCTCTATACACAACCTAGCATAACCATTTCTAGTTATTAGTCTAGGGTAATTCATTAGAATCTAACTTGTTGTTTGGTTTGATGAACTAAATGAGAGAATAATGTTCACATGTCATCCCCCAACCTAATTAATAAGTGCATCCCCCAAATAACCCACCTTTTCCTTTATTGCTTTCAAACCCTAATTACCTTCTTGCTTAGCTAGTGTTAGATCTTTACTTGCTTAGTTAGCTTCTTACCTTGCTATTGCTTTCATTATTACAGATACAACCTTTAACGTCAATTAAAATGGATTTTTTTACATTGTTTTCCATGCAACACCCAAGTGTGCGACACTAAAGGTAGAAACCTACAATGTCGATTCTAAAACCAATGACATAGAGTCAGCCTCGATTGCAACAAAAACAAATAGACACCAGTAGGATCCAAAGTCATCGGTTAAATTTTAAAAATCGACGCCTATCTCCATACTCAAACAAAATTTTTTTGGCTAGGGTTAGAGCATACTTGTTCAATTTCTATAAATAACCGACGTTGTTGACAATAATTGATGATTTTTTAATATTATGATCACCAGTAGGATCCATAGTCATAAGTTATTTTGTAGAAAACCAATGGCTATCTTCATAATTGAACAAAAAAGTTGGCCCAGGTTAGAGCATACTTGTCAGTTTTCTATAAATAACTGACACCGTTGACATTAATTGATGGATTTTTTAGATAACCGACGACTAAGTATTTTTTTTTAATTATCATCTTGCAGACCTGCTGTTCGGCTAGTCAGCAAGATGAAAAATCTACAGTTCAATTCTAAACTGCAGGTTTATAACATCCAATAATTTCAGCAAACAACAAGCCACAAACCTACTATAACTAGATGATCAAGATTATATATACATCATGTGTTTTACACACATGTATAAACACAATTAATTCATTAATATGATTCACACATATGTAGAAACTTGTAGTTCCATTCATTCCTTTTCACATTCACACACATGTAGAAGCACATTCATTCATTCATCTTCACATTTCAACACGTGTATGGATCAAATTTCAATAAGACAATTCAAAAAAGTCATTCACACATGTATATATAAGCTTGTCTTTCAAAGTTTAGAAATGTCATAAAATACATAAATAGTTTAAAAATGTAATTCTTTATCATCATCAGTACCCCAACTATAATAAAAAATTATCACCCTTTCAAAGGCTTTTTCCCATTGTTCTCTTATGTCATCTAATTGTTCCATCGTATAGGGAATATGTACATCTAATAACTTTTCCCCTATAGTGAATTCCTAGTTTTAAACACCTACAAAGATAATGATGTATATATAATTACTAAGTTTGATATTTTCATATTATCTAATGAGACTATAATATGATGATCAAGACTACATAATACATGTTGTATGTTTTTGATTTCTTGTGCAACATATCTGACAATTAGGTTCATATGTCACATCACGTAGTATCCACAAGACCATTCATTATTTTGTACAACACACTATACATTTCAACATACAAAATGTTAATAAATAAAAATAAGCATAGTTCACATAAATAATATATGTATTGGAGTCAAGAAACTATATTCACATTATCCCAGACTAACACTTTCTTTTTATTACACATGTCTCCTCTAGCTTTTTTGAAATATTTTAAATCCCTACACGTTAATGTAACACACTAAATTACATTACTAAATAGTAATATAATAATAAATATTAAAGGATATAAATAGAAAAAAATTCTCACGTGAATAATGGCCTTTTCATTATGTGTCCCAAATTGTTTAATTCCTTCCCCTCAAAATCTAGATAATAAACAGTCAACATCTCAGGGACAACAACCAGTAACTCCCAATGCTTACCGCTAGAGATACAAAAGTTAAAAATTTATAACTCAAAATCCACAATAAAATGTAATTTTCTTAAGTTCAAACTATAAGTAAAGTAAACTTACTCAATATTGAATGGAGCTATTATCACACTCTTCTTTGGTTTACCAAAATATTTAAAAGCAATAGAGTAGTATAAGGTAGATGATGAAGGTTCTTTATGTACACGACTGACCAAGGATGGAATTAGAAATCCCACATGGGTAAGTAAAAATTCTATACAGACCCTATGTAAGTGGCTGCAAAACATATGTTATGTATGTATTAATATATCATAAAATAGATGACCATATATAAAACAAGGTATACAAATATATAAATAAGATCTCACCATATTTATAGTTCTATCATAGATGTATTCAGATAATGATAACTAAATAACTCCAAAATATCTTGTATAAATATATAATTATTATATGATTTGCTTGCATCATCCTTATTAATGGAAACAATCATACGCAAATTTTTGGGATGTTCGCCTATCCATATTGCCATACCCCTACATTGAGGACCTATCGAGTCATATAGGTCCTTCGCAAGCCAACTACGTAATTTAGGAGGGGGTAGAGGTGGAGGAGAATGATATGTAGTGGGTTTCTTCCCTTTGTCATGTATATAATATTTCATATCAATTGTCATGTATATGCATATATATAAATTAACGTATTGTAAATTTACCATACATGATCAGTATCGATGACATCCATTTCGGGCCATAAGACCACTCCACCTTCTGTTTCATTAAGTGTGTCAATAGTTGGGTGGGCATGTGGCAGTGGATGCTACCTTCAAGTAGTGAACACAAGCCTCGGGATCACACAAACTGCACCATCGGGTACTGGAGTGCCATGAATCATATGCCTTGGAAGGCGTGGGTAAGCCTCACCATCTACAATGATGAATCTTTTCAATTTTAGAAGACATGGCTTCAACCACTACAAATTTACATAGAGTATGTTATATACATAAATAAACATATCATCTTGAAAAGACTAGCTACTATATCACTGATATACTTACAACGGATGTGCTAGGTGGTGGGTCTACAAGATTACTCCCAACCACCTCTACATGTCACTCCAAACCACCTCTATCATAGGGGAAGAGCAGCACGCCACATGTACTGTCGGAGTGGCAGCTTGAAATGCCTTCCACTTTCTCAATGCTTCCTGGACTCTCTTATCAACTAACTCATCTACTCTTTTATCAACTAACTCATCAACCAATACATGAGCAAAAGAAACACTTTTTGATTCCTGAATTCCCTTTCCAATTACATTCTAAAAAACAACCCTAACACGTCTAGGTTGCTCTGGGTTACTAAGAGCAAGTGTCAATTCATCCCTTGTGCCCTTAGGGATGAATGACTTTGCTTCCTCTACTCGTGAAGCTCCCTATAATGATCATCAATAGAAATTGGTAAGTAAACATAAAAACCATCAATACTAATTGTTCTAAGAGTTGAATTTTACCATTTTTGCAGCTGCCTCAGTATTTATGAGGTTGGTTATATCTCATTTTTTATTTTACCTCCCAGCTATCCACACATCATGGCGATGTAGAGGTGTGGGAGTAGTAGTAGAGGACTCATCAGTCTCAGTATTAGAAGCAGCAGGCTGCTGAACAGAAGATGTCTATAGTTTTTCGTGAAGGGTTGCATATCCACCTAGACCCATCGTGTGGTCATGTACATTCAGTAGAAGCTCTGACCCAAGCTCACTAGGTCCAACGTCTTCAAGGTCCAAGGCTAACCAACAGTAGGGGAAACAGGCACAGTAGCAGTAGGGAATCAGGCAGTGGATAGCTCAGGCACCCAAGGTCGACCGGCATCCTTCTAGAGCGAGCGGCGGCAGTGGCACAACTCTAGCTGGCAACAAGTAGGTCCTCAGCAATGACGGCGGCAAGGAAGCCCAACGGTAGCTGCGGCGGTGGGTATCTCCTCAGCTTCTCCAGTGAGGAAGAGTGGAGGTCCCAATGGCAGCAACGACAACAGGTGGAGGAAGACCAACAGAATCGCCAGAATCACCAGAAACCTAGTGAAATCATGATGAAATAAAGAATGGGGAAGAGTCTATTTTGTGAGGTGCTATTAAGTTTTCCATTGTCATCATTTGTTTAAGAAAATAGACAACTAAGTGTGTTTTAGTCCTCGATTCCTAGTGATAAAAACCAATGTCCATTTACATATACAAAACAAAAAATTTGGTCTGGTGTTAGGACCATCGTTGTCTGTTATGGAACAAAAATCGACGATGAAGGATCAAATTAGGGGGAATATTTTTGTGGGGGACAAGGCACAATAACAACTAGTCTTAGTTGTTAGTATAAAACTGACGCCATAGGCCCATCTACATTAAAAAAATTGTCTCATGAAGGGTGATTAGTCATCGATTATATTACATAGCCGCTGATGACTAATGAGCAGATAAATTTTTTTGTCAGGACATGACACAAAACTTTTATCATCAATTTTAGTAAAAATAGACACCATTCTGAAAATTTTAGAGGTAATTATTTTTCCCTGGAAAATTGTATTTCATGTGTAACTTTAGACGTCGGTACATTAAAGTAAAAGAGGTACCCATGCCTTTTCTTAATCGACATGACTTCACAAAGGGTGATGGTTGTCATATAGAATCAACGTCGTTGTGACTTGACGTCGGTGTATTTTATGTAACCGCCACCATAAAGTGTGATGTTATAGGTCATTTCTGTAGTAGTATTTGTTCTTGCTAGTTTACATCTTTAATTGTTCTTTTGCTTAGTTTGCTAGCTTAGTGTAGTGTAGACTTCTTCTTGCCTGCCTTAGCATAACTTGTTCTTTTCCGTGCCTTGCCTTGTCTTTTCTTGCTCAGTAGAATTAATTGTCTAGGGTTAACTTAGGTTTTAATCTTGTTTTCTCTCCTTTCATTTCTCGCTTGATTCATTATTATAATTAATCAATACAACCTTTATACCCTTCAATCCTAGACTCTGTAGTAGGAACCCAACCCCAAAACTAACCTAACACTAGTGCCCTCTTTTCTCCTTAGGGATTGACTCTATACTTGCCGCCATCCTATACTATGACACGATCCTATGAGCTTGAGGGTGTAGTGTTTTAGTGTATGTAGGTGTGTTAGTTTAGGTCTTTAAATTTTTTGAAAGTTATCCCACTGTGTTTTGTTTGCTCCCGGAGTTGCATCTATTCAAATTCTAATTGAGTAGTGTGTAACACCATTGACAGAAACACACCAAGCTTTCTAGCGCCGTTGTTGGGGACAGAAAGCGTCACAACTACCTAGTAATTGTGGTGTTGACTCTCCCCTTTGGCACCGTCTTTTACTAGTTTAACACACCAAGTTTTTTGGAGTCATTTCCAGGGGGAAAGGCGCTCGACCTAGCTAGTTTGTTTTTTTTTATCTTTTCCTACTACTTTCATCATTGCTATTATTTATTCTTTATTATTTATGTATATTGGTTTGCTAACTCATTCTATTTTGTTTGGTTGTGCCTTTTGCATGTGACAAGACACTCGGGGAAGATAAGATGGATGGCTAAAATGCACCTCACAAGCCACATCAAGATTACTTCAAGCCTAGAAACTATAAATTGCCAATTGCTAGCTGAGTTGATCAAATGCCAGGGGAGAAATTCTCCATCCCTCCAGGTCTTCTTGGGCTCCTGCCTGCCCTTTACGGCTTGGAGAATGAGAACCCCTACAAACACTTAGACTCATTTCTTAAAGTTTGCTCCACCTTCACGATGCTGACGGTCAGTGATGACACAATCTAGTTGAACGTGTTCTCTTTCTCCCTCAAAGATAGCCAAAGATTGGTATGATTCAAGGAGGGACATCATTAGTTGGGTAGAGATGAAGAATGCTTTCTTGAAATCAGATCATGCCGTAATCCCTATCTCCTTCTTGCATCATTATAGGCATAGACAATTGTTACCCACATATGCAAACCCACTGTGTCCCTACAGTCCACTGTGATATTCTAGTTTGACATCTGCTCCACTGAAACCTACCATGCATTGGGATTTCATTCTACTCAGACTCTCAATAACTCAGAATACTCCAAATTGGAAACATGCTTCCAACCCTTTGGAAACAAGTATCAATTACTATCTTTGCTATGTTCCTTTATTTTATTTTCAACCAGTACAATAATGAGGGCCTCGTAGCAGAAATCCAACTTTGATTCTCCTTCTTCTTGTTCCTATTACACCCCTTTTAATACTCCATAAGATCATGGACATATTAACTGGTTTTTGTGATCTTGTTCACCTTGAAAGCTCCTTCTTGTTGTTTTTCCTCCTTTCCTCATGCTCTTATTGTCTAGGTACTCCCTCCTCCTCTTTATTTAATTTAGAGAGAGCTTCAAATCTATTTGATGTGTCGAGGATAGAACCCACCCCTAGCCTTTTAGGAATCCATGTCTTCTTCATGCTTTTTCTCTTTGTAGAGGATACAAATTCACCCTCTTCCTTTTCAGTGGGTGCATCTCCAGGAGCAGTCTTGCCACCATCAAGATGTGTTGTGTCCTTTTGACTTGGCGTCTTGTTACCATCATGTATGCTCTCCTCGGTCCCAAGGTGTTATAACCTGGATTTTTGCATGTATTCATACATATATTAGTATACAAAAAGGAATTGTTATGACATATTGGAAAGCTTGGTATTTTTTATATCTTGTATTAAATGTATGGATTTAAAATGCAACTCCTCCTTTGTCAAGATATTTCATTTGTTTTACTTTTCTTAATAATCCATAAATAGTGATTGGCTAAAAAAAAGTGAAATTTTTTATAATAAAGGAATTTGTCAAAGTACTGGAGAATTGATGATCAAATAAGGAATTGTTTTAGAAATCTCTAGAAAAACAAGTTGAAGGCAACCAATAAGTTTTATTTGGCCTAATATTGCACTCAATAAGAAAATGTATTAAAATGATATTGCTTGCCAAGTTTAAATGAGAAAACAATTATTATATGACTTAAGTGAATCAAATACAGATATTTATTATGAGGCAAGAAAAGTACTTTTAACTTTCATATCTTAACACCAAACTTTGCCCAAATCGAGACTTCAAGTCCTAAAGAATTAGAAAAATACACTACAAGAAACTTTATCAATACCAACATCCTCTCCCAGTGCCATACATTTTGAGCTGGTATAAGTTACATTTAGCTACACACATAATTAGTGTTGGTATATATTTAAGTGCACCTCATGTACATGATTGACATAATATTAGTCAATACGAACTAATATATATATATATATATATATATTTATATATATATATATATATACATGAAGCGCTATGGATAAATTTACAAAAAGCCTAGGGTTGGAAATTTCGCTCCTCTTGATTGTCCGCCGCCCACTCTGTTGGTTCTGCTGCGCCAAGAAACCATCATATATCTGATCCTATCGCAACTCGGTTACTCGGCTCACGGTAGTAACTTCTTTTCTTAGTCATTCTCACTGTAGGGCTTGATGTTGTGAGGAACTTTGATTGATTGGATAGGTACTACTATGAGTATGTTTGCTTTTCTAGATTTTACCGTATTTGATTGTATTTTGATATTAATTTGCATAAAGTTTATGTTTGGTTTGTAGGATTCCAGAAACGAGGCTAATCTCGAGTTTTGCGGACATAATAGGAATTCTGCATTTTGATTTTCATCAAAATTATCTCCGGATGTCAAAATCCAACTGTGGCTGACCCGTTGACCCACAAAAATTAAATTATATATTTTACAAATCCAATAAACCAAACATAAAATTTAGATTTGCGGAATTTTGACAATACAGTATTTTACAAATACAGGATGCCATAAATACATGATTCTTAAAAATTCAGCAAACCAAGCGTGCCCCGGTGATTTCGATGAGCCAAGGTTCACAGTCGCACAAATCACGATTCACATATGCGCCTCAATGCTCATGAAGACGACGTATCCAGTGGCAAAGAATCGATAACCTAAAAAACAATCCAAAAAACATTAGGCGGTGCGAAGGGATCACGATGAGGAAGATTAGAGGAGTCGTCCTCTGTGTCATGGTCGTGAGCCTAGGATAACCAGTTATTGCTAATAGGAAATTGCATCCATGAAGGTACCTATAGTAGTGCCTACCCAATCAATCAATCAAAGTTCCTCACAACATCATGCCCTACCTTAACAAGATTCCTAGTTTATATTTAATCAACCAGATCAGGATTGCCTCTCATGCGTTGTCTTTCTGTTTAAACAGTCAACGACTTTTCTCTTTTTGCAATCAATATCTTCTTATTAGAAAGAAACTACGATTTTTTATACTAGTTTTTGTTAAATAACCCTCTTACGGTGTGGCCCAAAATAAATAAAATAATATAATAATTAATAGATTTTCCTGAAGGGGTGCATCTTTTGGGGGTTTTAGTGTAGACTCTATAACGGTTATGCCTCTTGGTGATGGATAGAGAGACATTAAATATTTTATAAAAGGGTTTGGTCCTCTCTCCATGGAATCCATCCGTAACCGATAGCCATCCATTGGAGAACCCATCAGGGGAGAGAAACCAATGCCTGCTTTGCAGACCATACGCTTCCACTCAGTGCATCTCCGTTATTCAGCTCTCTCTCGTATCTCTCGTTTCCGCTGTGCAACGCAAAACACAGCCGTGCATCACTGTTGTCTAATGCTACTGGAGCCAAGAACGCAGTGTGATCATCACCGGGATATACCATGGAAACGCCGCAGTCTTCATGTACGAGATAATATTTATAACAATGGTATCAGAGCCTTGTTTCTCGGTCTTATTTTCTCCGTTGAAAGCATCGAACACAACCATTAATGGTGGCGTGGATGTGGTTTCATCCACTGTGAGGTTGCATACGGTCATATCCCCACTGACTAACATTGTCGGGAATCACTTTTGGCGTCGACTTGAAGCTGCAAACTTACGCTGACGGAATCGGCGATCTCAATCGCTGGGTCCATTGAGAACAGTCGTCAATATGTAACTGTCATGGATCATCAGTTCTTAGTTTTGGGTACCGTTCTCTTTTCGCGGTGCGGATATTGGCGTTGTACAGATGGAATTCGCTTAACCTTGAATCTTTTAGCAATTGAATACTACTTTTGTTGATAATCTGTTCGGTGACGCCGGTACCAATATCTGATTCAGCAAATGCACTACGGCGTGACTCTTCTGGTTCTGAACCAGCAAACAGTGTTATCCTTTTTTATTTATATGTCTCGTTTCATTAAAGCATACATATACTGCAACGCCATCATTAGTAGAAACCTTTTTTGATAAATCATTGTTTTGGCAATTATAATAATCCTTGCGATTCAAACTTATGGAGCGTTCATCTGTAGATGGACTTGAAAGATCACGCCGTCCAACCACATGATGGCGTCGAGAGTGACATATTTAATTGTCTGTTCTTATAACCTTTAGTATATGTCCTTTTCCTGTTTATATCATTGTCGACTCTTATACTCCATGTATTGAATGGACTCGACACAATTCATCCGATTTTGTTGCTTATGATCCTGACAACTGAAATATTAGTGAATATTCATCTTCTTACTATTTTGTATAAGGTTTAGATGGCATGATATCATGCTAGGTTGTGTAGTCTTACCAAAGTCTATTTATACAGTGATGAAAAATATTCACATGAAGGTTAAGTAGCATTGCATTTAACTTAACTTGATAACAATGATTTCGGTTAAAATTTATCATTGTTATTGACATTATACAAGTTAAGAAAATTAGCATATGTATGTCATTGATATAATGTTTAGCCCAAAGGAAAAATATTATCTCATTCACAACCGTATGCTACGTTATTGTGTTAAGTGAGACTAACTCACATAAAGAAACTAATTCTACTTAGCATTACAAATTTATCCAAAGATAATTTGCAATGACTAGTTGTGATTAGAATTATAAAAGTAAATAAAGTGGACCTCAAAATTTACTTTTATATTACAGTTGTGGTTTTAATATGAAATTTTTACTATTGTAGTTATTTCTTCATCCTTGTATGGTGAAAATAACAATATTCCTACTCTCAACGGTTCAAATTTTAATGAATGGAAAGAAAAGGTCATGTTTACATTAGGTTGTATGGACTTAGACTTAGCTTTCCGAGTGGGGAAACCACAACCACTTACTGAGGAAAGTACCACTGTAGAAAATGTCAATTATGATAAGTGGGAACGTTCTAATAGGCTTAGTTTGTTGCTTATGCAAGCAAACATGGGAAAGCATATTAAACGATCCATTCTCACTTCTGAATTGGCAAAAGATTTTCTAAAGGCAGTGGAGGAGCAATATGTTTCTTCCAGTAAGTCTAGGGCCAGCACCCTAATGGCCAAGATGTGCTATATGAAGTACAATGGTTCGTGTGGGATCCGTGAACACATCATGGAAATGAGAGACATTGCTGCACAACTCAATGAGATGGAGTTATCTATCTCTGATGCATTTCTTGTTCATTTCATTTTAACCTCCTTGCCTAGTCAGTATGGATCATTCAAAGTCTCTTACAACATACAAAAGGAAAAATGGTCAATAAACGACTTATTGGCCATGTGTGTTCAAGAAGAAGAGAGACTCAAGAATGAAGGGGTGCCTACTGCACATTTAAGCAACCATGACAAGCATAATCGCAAGGGTAAAGGAAAAATGAAAGGAACTGCTCCTATCTCAGGTGGAGTGTCCAAGCCAGGTGATGGCAAGACCGGGGGAAGTAAGGCTAACATGAAATGCTTCTTCTACCGTAAGAAAGGACATGCTAAAAAGGAGTGCTTCAAGTACAAGAAATGGTTGGAAAAGAAAGGTATACTGTCTCTTGTTTCATATGAATGTCATCTTTCAAATGTTCCTTTATATAGTTGGTGGCTTGACTCTGGTGCCACTGTGCATATTTCCAATACATTGCAGGAATTTCTGAATCAAAGGAAACCAACGGAGCGTGAAAAAGTCCTCTATTCTGGAAATAAATTGGGCTCTCGCGTAAAGGACGTTGGCACATGCAGATTAATCCTTGATAATGGAAAGTTGCTGGACTTAGAAAATATTTTTTATATACCAAATTATAGTAGAAATTTAGTCTCAGTTTCTAGATTAGATAAATTAAACTATAGTTTCATTCTTCAAAGTGGACAACTATTATTGTATAAAAACTCTAGTTTAGTTGGTACTTGTATTTTAATAAATGATCTCTATCAAGTTCAATTAAGCCCTAATTTTGAGCAATCTTTTACAGTCCAGCATAATATTATTGGTAATAAACGCACATTGTTAGATGAGAAATCATCACTTCTTTGGCATAGAAGGTTGGGACACATTTCCAAAGAAAGGATCCAAAGATTAGTAAAGGAAGGCATTTTAGGGCCTTTAGACTTTACTAATTTTGGAACATGTGTTGAATGCATAAAGGCTAAGCAAGCCAACACTTCTAAAAAGGGTGCAAAGAGAAGTAATGGAACATTAGAAATAATTCACACTGATATTAGTGGACCATTCCCACCTTGTTTTACAGGGGAAAAATATTTTGCAACCTTTATTGATGACTATTCACGATATATGTTTCTCTACCTATTAAATGACAAAAGTGAGGTTTTTCAAGCCTTTAAGAACTTTAAAGTTGAAGTGGAGAAACAATTGGGTAAGGTGATTAAGATAGTCAGATCCGATAGAGGAGACGAATATTATGGAAGGTTCACTGAGATGGGACAAAGAAAGGGACCATTTGCACATTTCCTTCAGGAAGAGGGTATTGTACCTCAATATATAATGCCAGGAACGCCAAGTCAAAATGGTGTAGCTGAAAGAAGGAATCGAACATTAAAGGAAATGGTTCGTGCAATGCTTTGTAATTCATCCCTTCCTTCTTCAATGTGGAGTGATGCTTTAAAAACGGCAGTGCATGTATTAAACAAGGTTCCTAGTAAGTCTGTCCAGAAAACCCCATACGAATTATGGACAGGAAGGAAACCATCCTTGAACTATATGCACATATGGGGATGTCGTGCAGAAGTTCAAATTTACAGTCCACATGAGAAGGCCTTTGACCCAAGAACCACTAGTGGTTTCTTTATTGGTTATCCAGAAATGTCAAAGGGATATAGATTTTATTGTCCATCTCACCCACGAAAGATAGTCGAGAGTGGTAAGGCTAGATTCTTGGAGGATCATCAAATCAGTGGGAATGATCTTTTTCAAAATATATCTTTTGATGAAGTGCAGGATAATTCGATCGCATCTGCACCTAGTCAAACTTGTATAAGATATCCAATAATTATTCCTATGAATAATTGTCAAGTGGATGAGCCAATAGAAGTAGATCATGCTCCAAATCAGGTTGTAAATGAACAAGTTGATAATGTTCATGATGAAGGACAACCCGAAGAGCCTACAAAAAATGTAGAACCCAATGCTGAATTAAGAAGGTCCACAAGATCAAGGAGGTCTGCCATTGCATCGGATTATGTTGTATACCTTCAAGAGCCAAACATGGACTTTGAGGATATTGATCCCTTATCTTTTTCACAAGCAATGGATTGTGAAAATTCCTCTAAGTGGTTTGATGCCATAAAGGAGGAACTAGCATCCATGGATAAAAATCAAGTATGGGACCTTGTACCATTGCCAGAGAATATTAAACCTATTGGTTGTAAATGGGTCTTTAAGACCAAAAGGTACTCAAATGGTGAAATTGAGAAGTACAAGGCTAGACTAGTTGCTAAAGGTTTCACACAAAAAGAAGGCATTGATTATAAGGAGACCTTTGCTCCAGTCTCATCAAAGGACTCCTTTAGGGTAATCATGGCCTTAGTAGCTCATTTTGATCTTCAGCTACATCAAATGGATGTGAAAACAATATTTTTAAATGGAGATTTATCTGAAGAAGTTTATATGGAACAACCAGAAGGTTTCATTGATAATAGTAGAAGTCACATGGTTTGCAAATTGAAGAAATCAATATATGGACTGAAACAAGCATCTCGACAATGGTATATAAAATTTAACACCATTATATCAACTTTTGGGTTTAAACCAAATATTGTTGATCGGTGTACATGCCTCAAGGTCAGTGGGAATAAATTCATAATATTGATTCTTTATGTGGATGACATTCTACTAGCAAGTAATAACATTGCTATATTAAATGAAACTAAAGAATTTCTTTCCTCTAACTTTGAGATGAAAGATATGGGAGAAGCTGCGTATGTACTCGGTATGGACATACATAAAGACCAAGCTAAGGGCATACTTGGTATATCCCAAAAGGCTTACATATCTCAAGTTTTAGAGAAGTATGGAATGAGAAATTGTTCACCTGGACCTGCACCTATAGTTAAAGGAGATAAGTTTAACTCCAAGCAGTGTCCTAGTAGTGATATAGAAAGGAATGAAATGAGGAAAATACCATACGCATCTGTAGTTGGGAGCCTACAATATCTACAGATATGTACCAGACCAGACATTGCTTTTTCTACTGGAATGCTTGGTCGTTACCAAAGTAACCCTGGCATGGACCATTGGAGAGATGTGAAGAAGGTGATGCGCTATCTGCAAGGAACAAAGGACTACATGCTTACATATAGAAGGACAAACCACCTTGAGGTTACGTGATATTCAGATGCTGATTTTGCAGGATATCTAGATAGTAGGAAGTCTACAACCGGCTATGTCTTCCTATTGGCTGATGGTGCACTATCATGGAGAAGTATTAAACAAAAGACTACATCTTCATCTACCATGGAATCTGAACTTATAGCTTGTCATGAAACATCATCACATGCGATATGGCTTAAGAATATGATATAAGATCTTAAAGTTGTTGACTCAATTCATAAGCCAATACAGATATATTGTGATAATGAAGCCGCAGTCACTTTTGCTAATAATGATAAAAGCACAACGGCATGCAGACATCTAGACATAAAACTCTATGTTGTCAATGAGCGATTTGACAACAAGATGATACATATTGATCACATTGGTACACAACACATGATATCAGATCCTCTTACTAAAGGGCTAGCTCCAGGATTGTATACATCTCATGTAAAGAATATGGGTCTGAGAAAGTTATTTGATGTGTAATGAATAATGTGATTTAACAATGTTATATTTATTGTGTGATCACATATATGACTCATTATTTCTGTTTCAATACTAGTTATAACAGAATGTCAGTTTTGACATCAAGTTGGGCCAAAGAAATAGGTTTTGAGGTCAACCTATTCATAAATTGTATATCACCACATAGGTGTTTATATTAAGCATCAATGGAAAATTGTTAAGTGTTATTTCCATGACATTTTGGGCCAAGTGGGAAAATGTTAAATAACCCTCTTACGGTGTGGCCCAAAATAAATAAAAGTAATATATTAATTAATAGATTTTCCTAAAGGGGTGCATCTTTTGGGGGTTTTAGTGTAGACTCTATAACTATTATGCCTCTTAGTGATGGATAGAGAGGCATTAAATATTTTATAAAAGGGTTTGGTCCTCTCTCCATGGAATCCATCTGTAACCGATATCCATCCATCGGAGAACCCATCAGGGGAGAGAAACCAACGCCTGCTTTGCAGACCATACACTTCCGCTCAGTGCATCTCCGTTTCTTCTGCTCTCTCGTATCTCTCATTTCCGTTGTGCAACGCAAAACACAACCGTGCATCACTGTTGTCTAACGCTACCGGAGCCAAGAAAGCAGTGTGATCATCACCGGGATACACCATGGAAATTCCGTAGTCTTCAGGTACGAGATAATATTTATAACAATTTTTAGTTACGAGCAAGGTATCCAACCATATGTAATATAAGTATACAAACAACTTTAGTTATTTTTAGTACAACAATGCAATTATAAAAAGAATTGTTCAGAAGTTCGACACAAATGTGTTTGTTCCCATCCCCTTCTATCTGAATATTATGCTTTTACAGTTACCTTGGATACATAAAGTCATCTCCAAAGTTTATATTAATTTATATTTATTGTTTTCTTGATCGTGGTATACATCTATACCTTTTTCTCTCAGTGCTTAAACTAGTAGTTGTATATGATTGTACTATAAGAAGTCACATATATTTAAGAACAGTTTATCATAAAACTTAAGTAATCACATTTGTGTATATAACATAGACGTTACTATTTATATTTTCATGTCAACTTTATTGGTGTGAAATATTTCAACATTTTAAAAGATTTCTATCTAAAATATTAGTCTGCACGCTATCTTCCTTGATCAAAATTTTTGACTTGACCTCTATTTCAGGATTCAGTGATTTTCCACCAAAGATTTATTCAGAGAAGAAAATCCAATGCCAAGACGAATCTCCATGATCTTATCACATTTTCAAACATCTATGAGTTCCATGAGCCACTATGTGACCAAGCAGTAGTGCAATGGAATCACACACATGCAACAATTTAGGTGTCTATATTGGGTTGTTATTCTATTTATTTGTGTTGCAGGAACAAAGCTTGTAAGGGTTCTGATGGCTCCAAGTAGGGGAAGAACCACCATTGATCTTACCAATAAAGCTTCTCACTGCTAGAAACCCCTGTTGTTGTGGAAAATTTATCTTCTTCCTACCTTATTTGGTGTTACATGCATAATAGTATGCTTCTAAATTCTAGTATTTTGATGTGATCTTTTTTTTTTCAAATATTCGGCCATTACTGAAATATGATCTTCATTTTTTAAATTAATGAACTCCAAAACTAATAGGTTCATCCAAAAAATGTTCTTAGAGAAAATGGTGCACGAGGCATTCCTTCCCAAGTTCTTTCTGAGAAACATGATCGACTCCTTTCATGGGGTCTTGGTTCTACAAGATCCAACACATGGAGCAAAGGGCCAACCGCTCGAGAATTGGAGCTTGAAGTAAAATTACAAGAAGCACTTGCATATGAAGAAAATTTATGTGCCTAAAATAAAAAATTACAAGAGCAAATCCAAACTCTTGACAACCAACTCTCCAGACTCAAAGGAGAGCAGGTCGACAATGGAAACAACATATAGGTTAATATATATTGTACATACTTTTTGATCTCCACAAAAATTCAAAAGTCTTATGATTTCTTCTAAAATATGTAGTTATAATTTTTGGTTTTTATTATGTAGGAAAAGATATTCATCATGAGTAAATATGAAGCAAGAAGAAACTATTCACTATCTTGAAGAATGAAGTTCTTTTTTTTCTAGGCATAAGGATTTTTAGAAAGTGACATAACTTGTTTTCTACATTTGTATCAATGTGATGTGAAACAAATTCATGTACTTCACTTTGTTTCAGAAACTTTTTGACATATATAATATATGATCTTTTTTATCTCAAGAATAAGTTCCAATGTGGTTCACCAACTTTTTCAAAAATGTGAAGGTAATTAATGTGGTGTCAGGTGATTTTTTCTTGCAATCAAACAAAGTAATTTGTCAACTATTATATAAAACAACAATACCAATAGTTTAAAATGGTAAAATATACTTCTATCCAATAATAATGTATGTGGGTGGTTATATACTCTATACCGGTGACTTCTCAATTCTGGTGTATTGGTCACATGTTGGTTATTTTTGGTGCCAAATCATATATCCCAGTAACATAATTGTTTTTTCTAGCACCCCAAAAGTGACAACATAGAGGTCCTAGCGATCTATAAGAGCTAACCCGACACACATATACCAGCAACCACAAGTGTTGGTACAACAACAAAAAATGTTGGTATAGGCCTATGCTAACATCAGTATAGCCAACATTTATTGGGTGCTGGTAAAATCTATACCAACATTTATGGGGCTATACCAGCATTTGACGAGTTGCTAGTATAGGATCATATTGTTGTAGTGATATTTGATACTCAAATTATCCGATATATGCTATATGGTTATATGCATTCCTTAATGGTTGTTGGTGCGTCAATTAGGTATAGTTGGTAACTAAATTAAGAAAATGCTTGGAGAACAAGTTGAGTATATATCTGTGTCAAAAATTGGAGACATGCTAAATGTTTTTCCCATGTATAATTTTCATAACCCTGTGTGAGGGAAAGACTAATGGAAGGAAAGTAACTAGTCTCTCTAATGCGTAATACAATCCTTTTAGCGTAGGAATTTTTGACAAGTGTACATACACAAGAATCCATCACGGAAAGATGGATTTGGAAGTTGTGGTTGTTTATGATAGGAACCCTTTTGACAAAAGTAAATACTAGTGAGACATTTCTTGATCACAATATATATAGGTAGGGTTCTACCCTTCTGATTGGTGATCCATTTCTCATCCATCCATCTTTCCTTCATAGACTACAAGTAAATATTTCTCCCCTAACTTTCTCTCTCTCAGTGCCTTATTTGTCGTGACCTTGCGGTAGCAATAAGCAATGATGCAATTTCTAGAAACAAGAGATGATGAGGGTATTGTCAAGGTCATGGAGGGGGGAGGTGGATATAGAAGTAGGTGGAGTTGAGTAAGGGAGAATATGGAGGATGGTAGCAACCTGAACTCGTTCTCTACATGTGATGTTGCACCATGGACTGACTGCAACAACAACTCTACTTTGCCCTTGTGGACTGGAAGCCAGGTTGTATTTGGTGGTGGAAGAAGGAGAAAGATGACCATGGGAAGTTGATGTGACATCAAGGCAGTGGTGTTGGTGGAAGGGTTGAAGGAGAAGAGGTGTCTATAAGTTTTCAGTGATGTTGCTTCAGAGTGTGGTGGGTAATGGAGGCTATGTCGGACCAATCGAAACACTGACATGAATCACCCTAGGAGAAGCCCTTATGTTGCGCAAGGACTAATGTGATATGGAAGGAGGATCTGAGAGAATAGAGGATGATGGCACCAGCCCAAACAATATATTGGAGAAGTTTTGGTGGGCCTCGCATGAGAGGTCACAATGTCAGGGGTCGGGCATGTCCTAATGCAGAAAGGAGAGATGTAACGCCCGTGCCCATTGCCCAAGGCTCTAGTAGAGTTTCAGAAATGACGACTGGCCCTACAAACCACCACTAGCCTTAACTGTGCACTTTGTCCACACTGACGCGCAAGCCAGGATCAACTTCCCGACTGGTCACCCATCCTAGTACTACTCCAAGCTGAGCACGCTTAACTATGGAGTTCTTTTTTAGTGATGGGCTCCCAGAAAAGGAGGTGCACCTTGATGATATGGGTAGTCCAATCATTCCTTATAAGATCTTTTTATCTGAGGCCTCAAATCCTGGGATGTTACAATCTCCCCCACTTAGACTCTTGACGTCCTCGTCAAGGCTCAACTATATGGCCTCATAATCTGACCCCATTTCAGTGCAGACCCACAATGGCCCATGGACACCCAGCTCCCAATCACAGAATACCAGCGCAAGGGTGGCTACGTCACCCATGGACAACCCTTTCCTACATGCCTGGACCGCACAGCTCAAGACTGGCATGCCATGCCCATGCGGGGGCCACCTACTGGAGGGGTTATGGCTCTGATACCATTTGTAACGCCCAGGCCCACTTCCCAAGGCTCTAGTAGAGTTTCAGAAATGACGAATGGCCCCACAAACCACCACTAGCCTTAACTGCGCACTTTGTCCACACTGACGCGCAAGCCAGGATCAACTTCCCGACTAGTCACCCATCCTAGTACTACTCCAAGCTGAGCATGCTTAACTATGGAGTTATTTAGTGATGGGCTCCCGGAAAAGGAGGTGCACCTTGGTGATATGGGTAGTCCAATCATTCCTTATAAGATCTTTTTATCTGAGGCCTCAAATCCTGGGATGTTACAAGAGATGTGGTTTTCCCAACTAATAACTAGTCTAGAGAAGAATTGATCCCTGTGAACTGCGCCCCACATAACAACCTCCTAGTGTTAGGCTTTTATATGCACCAACCAATGACAAGGTGTCATGTGCCTTTATAAGGTATAAGTGCTTCTTTTGTTTAATCCATTGGAATTAGTATGATTACCCAAATACAACAAATCTATATACCAAAATGATAAAAAAAAGATGTAGAATCTGAATAAAATACTCCCAGTGACTAATTATGCTTTCTATTTCAAAAGTATGATCAATATATGATTATGAAGTAATAAATACAAAGGAAACCCTAGATCTGATAATTACGATGATGAAATAAGCTAAAAATGTTTACTTTTCCATATTAAATGATATTTTGATTATAGTGGGACCTGTGATGATGATGATGGTGAGGATGTATAATTAGGGTTTCTTTGGTGAACAATACTCTACATGTGTAATTGGGGTTATGAAACAGATGATATAATGTGTAATAATTTTAAAGCATATAATCTAATTTAGATGTTCATAATAACCTATTGCATTTAATTTGATGTGAATCCTAATATTTTTATGCTCAAGTAATGGTGATCATGATTAAAGGTTATGAGTTACAAACATTCAAACTTTAGAGCCTAATCTACTTGATCCTAATCTTCATAGTCGGATACAGTTACTCAAAATGGTCTAAAAGGCTTGTCTTGATAATTTGGGTTTCACCTTGTGTCTAATATGGATCAATACTTAAAATAAAATGCAACAAAACTAGGGTTTGATAACCTTATTCCCTCTTCAAAACCGAGACAACCATAAACCTTAGTTTAAGATATATGTTAGATTAATATGTCTCAAATGTGATTGGTGACACTTTAATATATACTTACATGCAGATTGAATGATTGGTTGCAACTATGCTTTGTTGATTGGATTATATATTCTTAAAGTATTCTTGTAACGACCTCATTTTTTAGTGACCCCCAATTAAGGAGGGCCTTGAGTCTAAGTGTCATTACCTAAAATTTCTCAAGTATATAGATTGAGAAAATAACAAATAATAACAAATAATTCCCATTAATTCAATTAGAGTTTGTAAAATACTCCTCTAAGGAGTTACATGAATTTTTTACATGAAAAATAGATATATGAGAACTATAGGAGAAGAAGTATCTATATAATCCTCCTTAAAAGTTAACTTTAAAGTCTTCAAGTGGATTCTATTTATCCATTATATCTTGATATCATCTTATCTAGCATGTACTTAAACTCCGTGAAACCAAAAACACATATCAACATATCAAAATATACTAGCATGGGGTGCACGAAAAAGTGTGCAAGTAAACTAACAACATAAATTCCATAAATACTTACAAATAAGAACTAGAATTTTTTCTCATAGTCTCCCTTAATGTGATAATCATAGTGGCATTATAATTGAATAAAATGTAAATAAACATCAAACAGTTTAGTTGTTCAATCCTCGAGAAACACTGGGAAAATACTGGTAAACTGATGATGTTAGTCATAAGCGTAACCATGTACCTGTTATAGAACAACACAGATCTTGCATCCATTAAGCATACTATCCCATAAAGCAAGCAAATCAAGCAATCAAATTCAATATGCATGTATGAAACTCCGAAAGTCTCACCATAAAATTAATTATGTTAAAGCCTATGCAGTCCAATTCTAGTGTTTAGATTTATCGCATGTTTAGGATAGGGAACAAGGGTATAATCCCTAGTTCCATTGCACAATACTATGTTAAAGTTATTAGTCCACATTATACATCATGTACATCCCCGATAATAAAGTTAGGCCTATTATGTCATTAGGAGTAACTATGTGGGATTATGCATCTTAAGAATATTATGTTCTAAACCCTTATCATCAGACCTATCATATCCTTCCATTAGAAACACTTAGATCCAATTATGTTCATTAAAGTTATCATCTTTAACTTGAAAATCCTAATTCTTCATATGCATGGATATTCACACTAGAAACCCTAATTCTACATCATTACAATCATGAACATGTTAAATCATCATTATGTTCCACAATATCAAATAACATCTCAATGAAGTGTATTTAACATGATTAACAACCTATTCATAAAAACTAGGGTTGTTATGCTTTAAACACCACTTTAACACATATTAATGATTATCCACATTAGAGACCCTAACTACCTTATCATCATTACCATCATCCTATTATTATCATTATGCTCAACAAGATCAGATAATGATCTAACCATAAAGGCTTTTGATGTTTTCAACATTTTAATACCCAAAACTAGGGTTTTCATGTATTGGCCCACTTAATAATCATCTATTGCCCTACTTTGGATAAAAAGCATAATGAGGTCTCAACTATATTTTATTTGGGTTCCTATGGTCATTTTGATATATGCATTTTTGCTATTTTTAGATACTCTGAGCATTTTCTACTAAATTTACAAAGAAGCATATTATATCTCAAATAAGGAGTGATGTGGCGGCTATTCTTTGGTCCTCCAACTGCCAACTCATTTCCCTTCTAGATAAGTGACAAGTGGCCTCACAACACCTAGGTTAGGACCTCATCATTAGGTTCAGGGTCCATTCCTTCTGCCTAAACTGGGTTAGGGTCTTCTTTTTGTTCTCATTCCTCGCCCTTCATGAATGAGAGGCTGATGCTGACACACATTTCTATGATAGCCAATGCTCCCTCACTTAGGTCCTCCCTCCTTGCCACCATGGTTCTCGAGCTTTTCCTCGAAGCCTCCCTTTCCAACCACCACTGTCCATCTTCAAACCTTCCTCACTCACAGACCACTCACTTGCGTTGTTGGCATGACCACCAATGGTGGACTACAATAGTCTCATGCGGTCCCTAGATGATACCCCTATCACCTACCTCATGACCAATAACACTCTTTTATCTTGCCTTCATCTTCACCTCATCCTCTACCAACTCCCAAGATTTATGGTGGCACCACGACACCTATAGAGTGCTGGTGGAACAATGCCGCACTGCTAGGGAGTGGTGATGGAAAGGGACAGTTCCCTTTGGAAACCCAATGATTCTAGGAAAAAAAGAAAAAGGGTAAAATGGTGGTGTTTGATGGGGTTATGCCACTAAGCGGTAGTATTATAGGGGAAAACTAGGAGAGGGCATCAGTGTCAGTGTTGGTTGTCATTGAGTTGATAGGAGGCAAAAGGCATTCATGTTCTAGACAGAACCCTACGAGTTAGGAGGGAGAGGATATCTAATGATAAGGGAAGAGCTTACACCCACATGTAGTAATATATACATGAGTACACATACATTTCTCTCCTCCTTCCCTTTTCAGTCTCATTTCCTTCTCCACATTACTTTCCAACACTTTTATATCCTTACCATGTACATGATTACATGATTTATTGTCAAGTATTTACTTCACTTTCCTTTCCTTGGTCTCTTTTCCTTTTTCTCACAATTTTAAAGCAACACTTATGAAAAGAGTATACACAATTGTGAAAGGAAGATAATAAATATCTTTCCATCTATATAAACAAATATATTCCCGATTCAATTTTACTTAGTTGATATACCAAAAGCCATTAAGGAACACCTAAAAAACATGGCACTTTATCAGATAAATCGATTATTACTTCTCTCTCTCTCTCTCTCTCTCTCTCTCTCTCTTTAATAACTTCCTCAAATCAAAAATAGGAACTCATAAAAATATTTTCCAACTTATATCTAATTGTGGGATTTTATTGGGATATATTTCCTATGCAAAACATTCTTCGTTTAAAATTATTTAAAATAATGCCATTACCTCATGGAATATCCTTTTTTCAATTCTACAATTCTCGTTCTTTTATTTTGTTTTCAAATTTACCAAAAGTGAAATCAAAATAATACTAATTGATACCTCAAAACATGTATTGTCAAACTAGTTAGATAATTACTCTTTTAATTATATAAAACACCAAGTTTCTTATTTTCTTTTAGAAACTTGCATGTTATTTAATATTTTGGTTATTAGCAAACAATAAAACCATTATCCTTCATTTATTTACAAAAACTCTCATTCTAGAGTATTCCACATAATTCTGTATTTCGAATACCAATTGTCCACTACTTTTAGGAATCTCTTTATTTTTGGATTTTCCACCCTTCCTTTTGCCAAAGACGTTATTAGATCATTACAAACCATAGAACACACAAAATTCCTTTTATTTCATTAACTTGTTCCATAAGGACATTAATATTCCATGAGTAATACCATTGATGAATTTACTTATCAAATCATGCTTTAAATTTATATCATTCAATTTTACCAAAATTGAGGATAATAAAATTTTGCATGATTCTACATGAAAGCAAAGGTTTGTGGTTACACCTATGACTACTCATCATATTGACTTCTGAGTTTTCTGAGGTTTCTCGAGTGGATTGCAGTTAAATGGCTTGCTATTTTATTTAGTTCCTGCAATCTATAAGGTCCCTATGAGTATCACCTAATATAAATGTAACTTCCATGTACCCTAAACAAGATATCTCTGGTAAGTTAAAGAGCATGGGGTGAAATAAGTCATTATGAGAATGACTGGTAATCAAGCCCGAAAAGGAGGATCACCACATACCAAGGCCGAAAAGGAAGGCCTATGTGTGAAACCAAGCCCGGGTGAGGGAAGGTTATGAATGTCCACTTTCGGGATCAAACCCTAAAGAGAGGGTTTTCCCCAAAAAAAGACACCCCTAGGAGAGGGTACACCACAGAGAGTAAAAGGATAAGGGCCAAGAAGTTAGAAAAGAAAATGCATGTTTGATTATGTAATCTTAATTTTTGATATGGATGGTTATATTATTACACCTATATGCACATATTTTAGTTTTCACCCAACATACTTCATATAGCAATTTACTGATCCATGCTTTCTTTCACGCCATTTTAGGTAAATGCTAAATATGAAGATATCAAGATATGATGAACCAAATGAAATTACCTAAAGACATTAAAACTAAGTAAAGTAGGTTTTGTTAAAAACATTCTTCTCATTTGTACCAATTCCATAGTTGGAAGTTCATGTAAGAATCTTGTAAACAATATTTGAATTAATAGAATTTATTTTCTATACTTGTATTAGGTAAAAATATAGATCCTTGAGAATTTTAGGTAAAGTCTCTCAACTTTAAGGTCCCTTCTTAATTGTGAGATGTTGAAAAGTGAGGTCATTATATTAGGTATCCGAGCCCCATATTTTCAAATAATATTAATAATTTATAATTTCAAGTAATATGTAGAAATATAAGGGAACTTATTAAGGAACAACTTGATGGTAATGGTGTATAGAATGGATCATGGTTTTGGGGGCTGACAATATTTTCCTCTGCACCATTAAGTTGGCATATAATGACTTCCTTATCCAATGTGATACCGACCTGGCCAAAACCTAGGGTTTGCCTGAATTAGTATTCATTTACGTCTTATCATCTCTAATTTCATCCACTTCTCATCCTCTTACTTAATAAACCCAAAAAGATATGTCCCCCCTCATTTCAAGTTAGGGTTTTTGAGAATAAGTTGGTTAAGGCATCCTCTGCTAATTAATGTACATGTAATGTGGAAATATAATAAAGTAAAGGAAAACATGTGTTATGGATTCTTCCTTTGAAAAAGTGGACCCTAGATGGAACTACATTTGGTTTAGGAAAACTCCCAAGTGGGTCAAGGGATATGAAAATCCCTAAGGTACAAGGTGTAGTTTCTAACTCTAACCCTAATCTTGGGTAGTGGGATTAGCATGGGTAAAATAATAATCCTACTTACACAAACCCTAAGCAATGCAAAGAGGAAAGAGAAAACACAATGAGTTCATCCATACCTACAAGTACATGAAGCAAGGTATGCATTATACATGTGAAACATAGGAAATAAATGATTATATAAAAAGGAATAAACAAAAACCCATAGTGCAACTTTTAGGTTGGTGTCCCGACTTGAGAGTGAGTCAACCAAAGAGTGGGAAAAATCTACGAGGGAGATAACACCCTAACTCGGGATGTCAGGTTGTGGCTAGAAAATCTAAAATCCATCTGGTAGGCCCCATAATAGGAAGTGTGTTCCCACACAAGTACGTGTAGGAGGCATTCATGCACCAAGTGGAAGTGAGGGGCATCGGTGTAGAAGAGAAATTAGTTTTGGATTAGATTGCTAAAGCCTTTTTCAAATACATAATAGATGGAGTACATGAAATGAGTTTTATTTTACATAATGAGATAATATGGTTGAAGATGACCTCAATCAGATTTGAGAATTTGACTTTAATTTTGAGGTTTTGACATAAGAGTTGATAATACAAGTGTGTGTGCTTCTCTGAGGTAAAACAAGCTTAGTGAAGATAAGATGTGAATCTATAAGAGCCTCAATCTCTTCTTCAAAGGGGGAACTCCAATGTTAGGACTAGATATAGTGTTAACTCCAAAGAGAGTATGACCTAGAGGGAGAAGGTCAAAATACTAAACTCCAACATAGGAGAAATTTTGAGAAATATTTGTTGTGATATGTCTTAACTAGACTACCCATGAGTGAATGAGTTGAGTTTCTTTATGCGTGATTGCTTGAGACAATAAAGTGTGTATATATATATATATATTTGTGTGTGAGTACCTACCACCTAGGTGAGGGAGAGAGAGTCCTAAGATACTGAAGAGGTAAGGGAAGATAGCAAGTTACAAGGCCACATGCTCGGGTTGGTGTTTACTTGTGCATGACTCTAAGGGTTTTTTAATGGAAGAGAGAGTTGGGTAAGAATACCTCATGGGTAGAAATCTAATAATAGAATGTCATATCATGTTTTTGTCATAGGATTTTTCTTGAGAGGCTAGATCATGTGGACTTGAAGATCGATACTAATGAGGTAGACTTGTGAACTCTAGACAAAAGAGGGAAGACCAGATTAAGTGCATATAATACTCTTAGAGTTGAGTGAGCTCATATAGATTGAGCATGGCACCTAACTGGGGTACTGGTTTAGGGGAAATCCCACTTGAACTTTGAAATATATTTGATGAGACACTCATACAAGTTGTCTTAGAACCACCATACTATCATATATACATATGAAACTGATATAACCCAAAGAGGTGATGTATGGGTATGATATGATGAAAGACTTAGTAAATGGTTTAATGAGTTCACTATCTAAAATTGGTTAGCTATATACATGAAATATGATAATGTGAAGTAACTAACTAACCTCAAGAAGAACCTTTAATAAAGAATGCAACCTAGTATGAGAAAATGAAATGGGATAATGCTCATGGGAAATATTGAATGTGGTTGTAGTTGACATATAAATTTTCCTTCTTCAAGGCACAACTTATCTCTAAATGGACTACTATAGAGTATGGATCATATTATTTGAGTACAAAGTACTTGGAATATGGTATTAAATGAAATGATTGTTCCTATAGTCCTGAACACATGAAACATAACACATCTCTTCCATTATGACTAAATGCTTCAACTCTTAGTAGTAAAGTACTTGATAGTGATGCAACTCTTAGGTGGTAGATCACATGGTATAATGCTATAACTCTCTAGTAAATGCATGGATGATATAATGGAAAATATTCCTAAAATAGATATTCCCTTGTGGTAATATAAATCTTGGTTTAAGTTTTTTTTTTATGGTTACTTTCAAGTGTTAGTTTTATCTTTTCCTAGGATAAGACCTTCGATAGAAGGGGGAATTCACAAATCAACTTAAGAATTGAGGTAACCTTAAATGTCACTTAAGCCTTGATAGGTTAAATATATGAACCATGGAAGCACATATATTGAGTATAATTCTTTGGACCCAGGTATGTCATCTCTAAGGGACATGAGAAAAATCACTATGGGAGTGACCAATAGTGTGAGACCAAGCCCAAACAGGAAGGTTGCCACAAGCCAAATGATGGGACATAGAATAAACTATGTGTTCCCTAAGATATGGAGGAAATTTGGGTGAAAGAATTTTAAAGGATATAATGGGCCTGGATATTATCAGAGAAGCATCAAGAAAAATGTTTAATGAAATAAATAAATCTATGACATCTCAACAAAACCCTTGGAAAGGGTAGAAGCCTAACTCAACCCCAAGATTAAATAGGATTATTAAAGGTACATAAGACTGATGAGGTTTGAGATGATCATGTACTAAGTGCACAAGGCCCTTGGGGTTCTAGAAGAGATCACTCCAAAGGTACCTATTCCCCTATAGATCATAGGGTAATGACTGAGGCTAATGAGACATGAGATGTAGATGAAAAGGATACAATTAGTTATGTGATGTTTGAATAAGGATCTTAAAAGGAGTTTTGCATAGACTCAAAAATTATGAGAAAAAAAACACTTTCCATATGAGTGCATGAAATAGAAAGGAAATTTTGGAACTAAAAGGCATTAATGGTATGAAGTCATTGTTAAGAGTGACACAAACCAAAATTTTGAAATTTAAAAGATAATGTGTGAATATACTATCTCTGCCCTTGGAATGGGATGGACTTTGTATTTGAATTGTAGCCAAATATTCATTTAATCTTGTTATGAGTGTGAGATATTGGGTAGACACATGTTATGATAAAAAAATAGATATATGAGAATGTGTACCTAAGTTCAAATTGAATGGCATATTCTAGGGTTGGAGGTGTTACATCACCCTTCTGTGAAAATAGTGAATACTATATTGGAAACCTTGGTGAAAAGGTTGTCACAAGGTGAAACTGAAGTAAAAAGGAAAATGTAATTACCAAACATAATTGGAATCAGAAAGCAATCATTAAGTGATAAAACCATGCAATGGATGAGATTGTCGATATACCTGGAAATTGAATTTAAATACAACCTTAGTATGTGCAGAGTTCACACATAAATGGAAGTTGTTAAAGGTGAAATAAATAACGACATATGAGAAGGATTTTTTAACATTATGGTCTAAAAATTTAATAACAGTTATCTTTCACCTTTGTTTAGTTTGGCTTGGATTTTAGGGACAAAATTCCTTCAAGGAGGGGTGAATGTCAGATCCTCAGATTTGGAAAATTTGAACTCTATGAATACAAGACTTAATCTAATGAGAAACACAAGTGTAATTATCTAACCATGAATGGAAACACATGTGTTGAGACACCATATAAAGATAATTTAATATGACTTTTGGTTTACTCGAAGTAATAACAAAACATAGATAATTATAGAATTTGAGATAGTAAAGGTTCATTGGAAGGACCATGGTGTGGATGAAGACATATGGGAGCTAAATATGGGTATGGAAAAGCCTCATTCCCATCTTTTTAGATGACAAGTCGAATTTTGAAGAAAAAAAATCCTATAAGAGGGAAAGGATGTTATAACCTAGATTTTTGCATATATTTATACATATATTTAAATGCAAAAAAAGGAATTGTTGTGGACATATTAGAAAGCTTGGTATTTTTGATCTCCTGTTTTAACGGTATGGATTTGAAATGCAACTCCTCCTTTACCAAGATATTTTATGTGTTCTACTTTTCTTAAATGAACCATTAATAGTGATTAGTTAGAGAAAAAGTGAAAAATTCAATAATAAAGGAATTTGTAGAAGTAATAGAGATCTGATGATTAAATAAGGAATTATTTTAGAAATATCTAGAAAAACAAGTTGAATGCAACCAATAAGTTTTATTTGGCCCAATATTCTACCCTTCTGATCAGTGCTCCCTTTCCTATACATCCATCCTTCCTTCACAGATTGCAAGTAAACCTTTCTCTTCTAGCTTTGTCTCTTTTTCCCCCTTGGTTTTTTGTGAACTTGCGGTAGCAATAAGCAATGTTGCAGTTTAAGGATATAAGAGATGCCCATGGTATTGTCAAGGTCATTGTGAGGGGGGAAGTTGGATATAGCAGTAGGTGTGGAGGCTAGTAAGGGTGAATATGAAAGATGGCAGCAACATGAACCCGCTATTTGCATGTGTCATCTCACCATCGAGTGATTGCAACAACAACTCTGCTTTGTCCTTTTAGACTAGAAGTTAGGTTGTGTTGGTGGAAGTCAAAGGAGGAAGGATGACCACAGGCAGTCATTGTGCCATCAGGGTAGTGATGCTGGTAGAATGGTTGAATGGATGATGTGTTTGGTGGGTTCTGGTGATGATGCTTCAAGGTGTTGGGGTGATGGAGGCGATGTCGGCCCAACCAAAATGATGACAAGAATTTCCCTAGGAGAAGCGATGATTCTATGCATGGACTAATGTGACATAGGATGAGGATCTGACAGTGTAGGGGATGATGGAGGAGGCCCAAACTACGTTATGGAGAAGATCTGGAAGGCCTCACATGAGAAATCATAGTGTTAGGGCTCGGGCACACCCTAATGCAATGAAAGAGGAGACATAGTTCGCCCAACTAATAATTGGTCTAGTGAAGAACCGAGCCCTATGAATCGTGCCCCACTTATTAGCTTGGTGCTGGGATTTTATAAGCACCAACCAGTGACAAGGCACCATTTGTCCCCTATGTAAGGTATATGTGCTTCTTTGGTTTAAATCATAGAAACTAGTAGGAATACCCAAATATAGCAAACCTATATATCAAAATGATCGAGAAAGATGTGGAATCTAAATAAAGTACCCCCAGAGCCTAGTTATGCTTGATTTTTCAAAATTATGGTCAATGTATGACTATGAAGTAATAAATACAAAGGAAACCCTAGATCTGGTAATTAGGATGATGAATAAGATAAAAACATTTACTTTTCCATATCAATGAATATTTTGAATATAATGATATCCCAAGATGATGACAAAAATGACGATGTATAGTGGTGGTTTCTATGGTGAATAATACTCAACATGTGTAATTGGGGTTATGAAACTGATGATATAACTTGTAATATTTGTAAAGGAAAATAATCCAATTTAGATGTTCATAATATCCTAATTTTTTTAATTTGATGAGAATCCTAATCTTTGATATGTTCAAAGAATGGTGATCATGATTAAATATTTTGAGTTACAACCATGACAATCAGGGTTTAGAGCCTAATCCACTTGATCTTAAATTGCATAGTCTAACATAGTTGCTCAAAATGGTCTAAAAGGCTTAACTTGATTATTTGGGTTTCACCTAGTGTCTAATATGTATTAATAACTTAAAATATGGTGTGATAAAATTAGGGTTTGATACCTTTATTCCTTATCTAAACCCATGGCAACCCTAAACCTTAGTTTAGGACGTATTCTAGATTAATATGTCTTGAATATGATCTGTGATACTTTAAGATATACATACATGTAGATTCAATGATTGCTTGGAACTATGATTAGTTGATTGGATTATATATGCTTAAAGTATGTTGCATGATTTTGCATCAAATCAAAGATATGTGGTTACGCCTATGACTACTCGCCGTATTGACTTATGATTTTTCTGAGGTTTCTTGAGTGGATTGCAATTAAATTGCTTGTTTACCTCCTACAATCTATAAGGTCCCTATGAGTTTCAAATTATATAAATGAAACTTTCTTGAACCCTAAATAGGATATCTCTTGTGAGTTAAAGAGCATGGGGATGAAAGAAGTCATTATGGGAATGACTAGTGATCAAATCCAAAAAGGAAGATCACCACATACCAAGCCTAGAAAGGAAGTCCTATGCATGAAACCAAGCCCAAGCGAGGGAAGGTTATGAATGTCAACCTGTTAGGACTAGACCATAAAGAGAGGGTTCCCCATAAAGAGGCTCCCCATTGAAAGATCACACCATGGACAGTAAAAAGATAAGGGTTGAGAAGTTAGAAAATAAAATGTATGTTTGATTGTGTAATCTTAATTGATGTTATGGATGTTTATATTGTTACACCTACATGCACAAATTTTTGTTTTCACCCCACATACACAATATAGCAATATACTTATATGTGCTTTGTTTCCTGTCAATTTAGGTAAATGCTAAATATGAAGATATAAAGATATGATAAACCAGATGAAATCACCTGAAGACATTAAAGCTAATAAAGGAGGATTAGTTAGATACATTATTCTCGTTTATACCAATCCATAAGTTCATGTAACTCCTTATAGGATCATCTTGTAAACAATATTAGAATTAATGGAATTATATAAAAGTACTTGTTATTTGGTAAAAATCTGGATCCTTGTGAATTTTAGGTAAGGAATCTCAACTTTAAGGACCTTCCTTAATTGGGAGGTGTTGAAAAGTGAGTTTGTTACAATAGGTGTTCAGTTGATGAATTGTAGGTCCCCCCATCCATCTTCTGCTACTGTGTTCATGCTTTCTTCACTTGCTCAAGTGGGTTGTAGGTATCCCTTTTTTGTTGTTGTGCCTTCAACATCTTCTTTTTGTTTTCTTCTACCCACCACACCTTCACCCCTTTCTCACTACAATGATGCCCTGGAGCCCCTTCTTCCCGCATTAGTTATCTTTGTGGACAAATGATCTGTAGATGCTACATTTTGTCAGGATGTAATATGTCCACAAGAATCAGTTCTCTCCCTTTGATGTTTAGCCATACTTTGTCGAGGGTCGTGTGTTCAACTTCTAGTTCCATGACGACCCAAGCTTCATCTCTTTCAAGCGATATCTCATCGATGTGCATCACCATACTGACACCTACATCAATGGTGCCCACCGCCTTGGTAGTCCATGATCACCCAAAGGACTTTCCTGTAATCCATGTAGGGATAGTTGTGAGAAGATCCTTATTCAACTCCTCCCCATATGTATAGGTTTTTGTGACCACAAGATGATGTCAAACTAGCATAAGACAACCTCCAACACCATCTCCTTATCCGCTACAGTAGAGAAGTGAACTAGGAAGACCTCATTATAACTGGATAGCATCTCGAATGCACCCTTTGGTTGCCATGTATTTCAAACCCAATCCTAGAGATGAGGGTAGAACGAGTGCTTTCCCAACACATTCTCCATGACAATTTGCTCCCAAATGTTACATATCCTATCAAATTCTTCCTCTTTGAGGGTGACATGGACTTTGTCCTTCTTGATCCTTGTTTTGAGGAACTCCATTGGTTTATGTTTGTGCGTTGCTGGTTTCATCAAAACTAGGTTCCACACCTTCCTGAGAAGCACCACTCTATTCTCCTCCTTCTCGCTCTCCTGATCAGGGTTCTTCTCTCCTTCATTCTGCTTGTAATGGGTTCTAGAACATATGGCAGTGGACATAGGTTGCATTGAGGTGGTGGAGGTGGGTTGTTGGATGATAGGAGGGAGGGGGTCCCCTGACGTTGTTGCCATCTCCGAATGATTGCCTTGTTGTCACCTGAGAAAACCCTAGAGAGGGTGTGTCTTTTTTATTTTGTGTACACATATGTATATGTACATACATATATTTTTATGTATGTGTATATATATATGTATATGTACATACATATATTTGTACGTATGTGTATATATATATATGTATATGTACATATATATATAGTTTCATTTTTAATACCAATGCGGGTAACTACCCGCTCCAGAAATTAGATATTTTTCCTAGAATTTTATACTTTACACGTGTATCGGGCTATATTACCTTCCAAATAGTTACATTACATGCATAATAGTTCATTTGTAACAAATGTACATCTACATATTTGTTCCAAAATTTTTAATATGTATTCTGCCCAGTTTTACCTTTTTAGTCTAAGAGTTACTTTTTTGACAACATAGTTACTTTTCTGAAAAAATAGTTACTTTTATGAGTGCATGGGTACCAAATGAACACCACAATATATATATATATATATATATATATATATATATATATATATATATATATATATATATATATATATATATATATATATATAAAGTATATATTCACTACTCCGTGTAGGTAACTAACTTTTGTTACATGTGGATCTATTTTATAACGGGAAGGAACATAATTGTGACAAGAGGACCAAAATTTTAATAGAGAGACTCATTTTGTAAACACAATGTGAAATTTTTATTATCCCTTTATTTATTTATTTTATTTCCAGGGAATATTTTATTATCCCTTTATAAATATTAAATTGATAGTTATGACAAAACAACAAACAATTTATGTTGTATTACAAAAGGAGTCTTTCTATTATAATTTTGGTCATCTCATTACAATTTGGTTGTCCCATTACAAATATGTGCCTCCTATTACAAAATAGATGCACAGGTTACTAACTTTAGTTTCCCACATGCCCATATATATACACATATATATAAACATGCACACACACACACACAAACACACACACACACAAATATATATATATATATATATATATATATATATATATATATATATATATATATATATATCGTTCATTCATTGGTTGTGCGGTTAGCTACCCGCTCAAAATTTGGTTACTTTTTTTGGAGTTTCTTACTTTACAGATGTAGACGGTTACTTTACTTAGAAAAATGATAGTTACATTTGTAATAAATATAACAAATATACAATTACATATATATTCCAAAAAAATTACTATGTATTCAGCCCAGTTTTAATATTTTAGTCGAATGGTTACTTTCTGGTTAATATAATTATTTTTTGGTCCATCAAGTTACTTCTTTGAAAAAATAATTACTTTTTGAGCGGCATGGGTAGCGAATTCTAGGTTACCCATGCAGGTACTAAAGATGTTCTCATATATATATTTATATATATACACACATACATATATATGTATATATATGTATGTATATGGCTAATCACTTGTTGCCCGAAAGGCTAGATAAGTGAAGTTACCTAGTTCCTCATTTGACATTGTGTTGTGTTGATATGAAGTAGCGGTGGAACCAATCATAATTATGTGTTTTGCTATTGTACGTGCATGGAGTAGCAGTTGAACTATTTGTAATTATGCTATATATAATTATACGAGCATGGAGTAGTCGTGCAACTCTGATCTATGAGTTGAAATAGTAGTTGTCAACCACATTACTGTTGGACATGTGAGATGGAAAATAAGAAATTTTTATCCCTAAAACACTAGCACTCATACGCGTATCATCTTTCAATGTGATTTAGAATATAAAATTTTGCAATCTTACAGAATACATATGGAATCTGAAATAAAATTAAAAATAAGTATATGTCTATGTATTTTGTGTGTTCAGTAGAATTTTTCTGTAAGGAGAACTGGCATATTGTAAATAGCAAAGAGTAACTATAATGCACAAAGGAAAAATATAATATGAAAGAGAAAATTGTAAATAAATTGAATATTTTGTAATATAGAAAACTAAAATATAATATGCTAGACAAAATATACCATACTGTGTACTAGTGCAAAATAAATAAAAAACTCCTATAATGAAATATTATATATAAAATATACTAAAATATGGAACACAAAGAAAACCACAATAAATTTTGAAAATACAACCATATGTACATGCATTCAAACACACTATGTAAATAGAGTTGACAAACTGTAACAAGAAAAGAAAATTTATAATAGGAAAGAGAAAATTGGAATTGTTGCAAAGGTTTTATAACACAAATAAATTAACTATTAGGTTTCAATCAGAATTGTGCTACAATATAATTTTGTAAATTTAAAATACAGCCATGTTTAACATTTTGTTAGGAGACTTGAGAAAAGAAAAGTTACAATCATGAGGAGAAAACTATAACTAACATAGATGTTCCATGATGTAAAATATGACCGAAAAGGTGTTGAAAAAATTATAAAGAATAGCATCAAGAAAATGACTGGTATTTTGGCGACGTATAGTCAGTTTTACCAATAAGTAAAGAAAGGTGACATTCTATAATAAAAAATAAAGGTTCTTAATTAGAACGAATAATTTTTAATGAAAAGGAAACAAATGTAACCAAGGATGATATTTTTTTAATATTATCTGGATGTATCAAATTCTACTATCCAAGAGAATGAACCTGGATACATCAAAAGTTGTAATAATAAGAAACACTTTGTAATAAGAGTAGATAATTCATAATGAGAATGAAAAATTTGTAACCAATGATAACATTTTGTAAAACAACTTGAGTGTATGAAGTTTTATTATCTAATAGAATGAACCCCAATACATAAAAACTATAATAAGAAGGAATTTTTTGTAATGAGAACTGAGAATCTATAATGAAAATGAGGAATTTATAATTAAGGTTGAAAATTTATATTACATTCTGGATCTATCAAACTATGTATCTAAGAGAATTAACTTTAGTACAAAAAAAATTGTAATAAGAAGGAACATTATGTAATGTGAATAAAAAAATTGTAATGAGAATGAGAAATATGTAACCAAGGATGACATCTTGTGATACAACCTGATTATATCACATACATTATCCATATTATGTACCTATGATCCATTCTAGGTTGCTTGATCACAACCAATATATCTAACATGACAACTACATGGAACATCTCCAAGTTATGAGCCAACAATGAACATGTGTTTAGAGTGAACATTGTTTAAAGTTCTTGTTGTCATTTATTTTTTGTTGACCTAACACGGATGCCTCAATGTCGACAACTATCTTTCCCACTAGTGCATGCACTCATAATTAATTACCATCTAGCTACAAATAATGTCATCACACCCATGCACAGATAATAAATTTAGAATTAAAAAATGATCCCACCATTGTTCCATGGATAAATAATTGACTTCTGCATAATTAGAATATATGCCACCACTACCCCATGCATAAGTAATTGACTTTTGCATCGCTACTCCATTCAATCATAATTGATTTTGGTTTAATTATAGATCATGCCACTGCTATTCTATGCACAGGAATTATTACACTACGACCCTCGAGAGTATTCGATACATCCTCTCTCTGTATATGTACACATATATATGTATGAATATATATATATATATATATATATATATATCTGTGTGTGTGTATACATATATATAAGTAATTAGTTCATATATGGGTAACTAAGATTTCGCTAACCGTGCATCCTGAAAAGTAACTATTTGGTTAAAAAAAGTAACTCATTAAAGAAACCAATAACTGTGGTAAAAAAAAGTAACTATCCTGCTAAAAAAGTAAATACGAACAAAATACAGATTAAAAATTCTAGAATATATATGTAACTAGAATTTTTACTACATATTCTACATGTTGTACCTTTTTAGTGGGATAGTTACGTTTTTGTCTACATAGTTACTTTTTATCCATCTAGTTACTTGTTTGACCAAATAGTTACTTTTGAGATGTAGGGTAGTGAAAGCTTAGTTACCTATAAGGGTATTATAGATAAATCCTATATATATATATATATATATATATATTGAGATTGTTTCTAATACCCGTGCATGTACTGTAACAATGGTAGTAGTCAGTAAAGACACGGTGGCAACTTAGTAAATAGTGAAAAATGGCGTTGATGTCTTTGTAATATCCCCATGAAGAAAAACAAATTAACGGGGGAAGCAACGATTTCTCCGCCCTGAAAATCCCCAAATCTTGACTTCCTACTTCTTCATTTCCATTACCGCTGCTACTGGTCTCTATTTCATTTGCTTGCACCACTGTTGTCGGTCTCGATTGTCTGTTGTGTTCATCCAGAAAGACAGAAGCAGAAGAAAAGGTACCTTGTGTTTTCCATTGAGATCAAACGGGGAGAACAAAATTAGGGAAAGCACCTGCAAGTAAGGCAATGAGTAAGGTATCAGAAAGGTAGGAGAATGATGATTTGATACGAAGATACTACAATACTATTGATGACATTATAGATGAAGAATTTGTAGATATTGTGCAATGAGACGATGTAACAGAAAAGGATCTCGAAGAGGACAACGTACTAGGTGCAACGAAAAATGCAAAGAAAACTAAGAAAAAGAGGCATAGCAGGAAGATGACTAGTACTATTGATGGAGATGGGGCTACTAGAGATGAGGATGATTTAGTTGAGACCGATGGAGCTGAAGCTACCGAAGAAGATGTTGTTGATGTGAGCGAGAACAAGGAACCAAAACCTATTGTGCGTGAAGATGCTGAAAAAGTGCTAGTTGTTGAACGTGGGAAAGAGGAACCAGAAGAAAAACTTGTTAAAGAAGAGATGGTTACTATGCATGAAGTTGTTGAAGAAGAATTGGTTATTATGCATCAGAAGAACTGGAAGCTGCTGAAGAAGGGTCTATTTCAAGATCAAAAGAAAAAAAAATCACAAAGGAAAGAAAGGACAGACTCAACAGTAGAAAATGAAAATGAAAAGTAAAGGAAAGATTATAGGAGGCAATGTAGACTACTAATTATCATTCGGATAATAGAAGTTACACTTATTTATAGAAATGCAACACATTAAACTAAAATGTGACAGTGTTAACGAACATGTAACTAGGCTAAGAAAAAGGTAACCCATAGATTGTAAAAGTAAGTACATCAACTAGAAAGTAAATTGGATAACAAGAAAGTATATGTGTTAATGAAATTGTAACTAGGATAAACAAATGGTAACTTAGGGAATGTAAAAGTAACTACGTCAACTGAAAAGTAAGTTGGCTAATAAGAAAGTAAAAATCTGAAATAAAAAGTAACTGTACAGATTGGTAAGTAAGAAATGTTAATAAAAAAGTATCTGTGTCAACTTAAAAGTAACAATATGAACACAAAAATATCTATGTGAACTGAAAAGTAATATTGTGGACTGATAATAATATATTTTACTCTAATCCATGAATTTGTGTACATTTAAGTTAGCATAATCACAATAATATGGTACACCCTCACATTCTCTACAATGAAAAAACAAAAGTAGCTTTGTTAATTTTAGAGTTACTGTGTAAAATAAAATAGTAAATCTGCAAACTAAAAACTAACTATTCACATAAAGAAAGTAACTATTTGAAATGGAAAGTAATGTTGTGAATTGAAAAGTAACATTGTGAAATGGTAAGTAGGAAAGCAAATTAACAAGAACTTTTGGATATTTGTGTAGGTTCACAAAAACTTTACCACAAATGTTACATTAAGAGTTATAACAACATACAAAATAGCTTGTTCCTTAGCAAAAATCAAATGGAAATGATGAGGTCAACTACTTTTGTGAATTTGAAAGTCATGCCTAATCTTACTGTAGATGTGGCTTTTTTAGAAGATCTAATTGAAGAAGATAGATTCATGATACCACCAGGGATTGAGGCTAGGATGAGAGTAGAGGATGTTACACTGATATTAGGTTTACCTAGAAATGGTATAGATATTGTACCGAGAAAAAAATCACAGATTGTAGTGGAGTTTGGGAGGATTTGACTATTGCAAAAAAGGGAGAAGATGAAAGTGATGAAATAGTTAAGAGAAAAGGGAGAAGGATGTATTATATAAGGAAAACTTAGGGAAGTTGTGGCAACAATTTTCCAAGAATGATGCAGAAGAAAACTACAAAAACATGTGTTGATTGTGAATGTTGTACTTTTTGGCAACATTCCTATTGCCAGATACAAGCTATTGTGCCCCACTTTTCCTTCTACACTACTTGGATGATGTAACTGCAACATGGTAGTTAAATTGGATGAAGTTAGTCCATAGTCACATCTTCAAGAGAATGAAATAATTAAGTGAGTATCTAAAAAGGAGGAAAAGAGAGGAAAATTGTAGAAGAACATTCTACATGATAGGATTTGTCATGAGCCTGTATGTAAGTAACTTGTTTAATACTTTTCTATTTCATTGAACTTCTCTATATGAAGATATAAATTATAAATTGTACTTTTCATATCCACATAGGTCTGGGCTTATGAAATTACAGGACTAGAAAAGCCAACATTTGAATAAAGCAAAGCCGAGGTTAAAGAAATGGGCTGCTCCTATTAAGAAGATAAAGGATCTAAGAAATTTAAAGGTTGAAAATGTAATATTGCATGTTATTGAAGAGAACCACTATCTAAATTCGTATAGGATATATAAAATACATGTCATACATTATTGACTTTACAATGTTTAATGAGCACATATTTTGACAAAGTTAAAGAAGGATAACATGGATAATTGGGAAACTGCAAAGAGAGTAAAAGAATTGCCATTTTATCTTGCAACAAATTGTGCAAAGAGTAAACAAGTGACTACTAGGGTAGTCACATCAGTTGGCATGAGCAGGGATGTGACATATAGGTTGGAGAAGAGAGTCCAAGTTCTTGAGGATGAACTGAGAATGCAAAAGGAGGTCTGCAGTTAAATAACTGTTGAAGCTTTATCTTCTTTAAGAGAAGAAAATGACATATTGATGAAAAGACTGTCAGAAATAGGAGATGAAAATAGAATATTGAAGAACGGGAATGAAAATCACAGGAATATAGAAGTTGCAGATACATCACCTCCTAGATTCATTGGGAATGATAGGTCAGATTTGATAGAAAATGAACTCATAAAGATGATGCATGAATTAAGAAAGAATTTGTTGGATTCAGACCAAGGAGAATGCATTTTGAAAGGATGTAGATGGAAACTGGTGGATTAGTGACTAAATTCATGAGCAAGAATGAAGAAAGGAAAGAAGAACCAAGATCAAGAAAACTACGTCTGAAGAAAAAAGTGGTTGACAAACAACATAAACAAGATTCATCTACACTGAAAGAAGATTCATGTAATTTGTTCAAAGATGTTCATACTGGATTGGAAATTCCAATAGAGAAAGAGTAAGATGAGATAGAAAATATAATAATGAATGTAGAAATTGAAGTTGAACAAACAAAATTAGTGATGACAGAAAAATAAAAAGAAGTTGAAATAACTTCAAAAGAAATTGAGAAGAAAACACCAAAAGTGATGAGAAAGAGGAAGAGGTATATGAAGATGGACATTGTTAGCATAGAGTAAAACATCACAATTAGAAGGCATGCATATGTAATTGTAAACATTGAAAGAAAATATCTAAACTTTTATGTATAATTTAAATAAGTAACTAACATACATTACACTTCAAAAATAACAAAAGAGTTCAACATTCATAGGGTTTGAGCACTTCAAAATAAATGAATTGAAATATGATGTAGATGAATTCATTCAGAATATAGATGAAGTGTAAGGAGTAACTTGTTTGTACTCATAGACTGAAAATTTGTTACAAAATAGCCATTATAAATACTTTTTAGATGTGTACCAATAACTTAGTCATCGACTATAATAGCTACTTGTTAGAAAAAATAGATACATTCCTTGTACAAAATTGTTGCTCAGTTTATAAATTGTATGTCACATCTTTTGAATAAAACTTTTGGAAAAAAACAAACAATGTGTAGGTCTAGAAGAGAATGGGGATTTGGAGAAGATACATGGTGCACGGGAAAGGATCTATCAACACTATTGTTTAAAGACAAAATGATGCAGTCACCTGTAAGAATTGAAGTCGTAAGTATTTATCATTATATTATGGATTGCTAACTTAAGAGTATGGATTTTTAGGTTATGGATTGCTTTGTTCAAATTTTGAAAGAAATGAAAAGCAAAAAGCGGAAGAAGACATTGTCATGTCATTGTTTGAGCACTTATGCGTCGATAAGAGAAACTACTATCACACTAGATTAGAGCAACGTACTACAATACACTAAAGGTTAAATTAAAGTAATTTGGAATGTTGTTTTTATAGAAAAAGCTGAACATGATTGTAATGACCTCACTTTTCGAAAAACCTCCATTTAAGGAAGGACAAAAAGGTGATAGTCATTACCTAAATTTTTTCCAAGGATCCATAGCAAATAATAAATTATATAAAACAATTTCATTAAATTTCAAATATTATTTACAAATTGTAAAATGATATACCTCATGGAACTAATACCTATTGAGAAGAAGTGTCATCTATCTTTTTCTCCTTAATATCTTTGATATCTTCCATCTTTTTCTTCACGTCTTTTATCATGTGAAACATATACCTAAATTGTCGACAAACAAAGCACGGTCAGCATATTACTATATTGTGTACGTTGGATGAAACCACAATGTGTGCAACTAACATGATCACATAATAAGCATCAAATATTGCAAATAAGCACTGGCATATTCTTTACATATTATAACCCTTATTGGATATATTATCTTGGGCATGACCATTGTCCCCTCCAGGGCTCGTGTGCAACACCCCTTGATATATGTCAGCCTAGGATTTGGAATATTATCATTTACTTATGTGATACTCATATTGGAATTATAGTTGAACATGAGTTAAATAAACAACCAACAGTTTATTCATCAAATCATTCCTCGAAAATAATTCAGAAAACATCGAAAAACTATATTATGAGTAGTCATAATCGTAACCACGTACCTTGATGGTGAGTCATACAGAATATCATGGAGAATACACTTCACACATATTATCCAATCAACCTGACCATGATACCAAATGTAATGGCCTCACTTTTCGGCAATGCCCAATTAAGGAAGGCCAAAAAGGAGAGAGTCATTATCTAAAATTTTCCAAAGATCTAGATTTAGAAAATAGTAATAATAGAAAACAATTTCATTAAATTTCAAATATTGTTTACAAATTGTAAAAAGATGTACCTCATGGAATTAATAGCTATTGAAGATGTGTCATATATATAGTCCTCCTTAATAGATTTGATGTCTTCCATCTTTTTCTTCATGTCTTTCATCATGAGAAACATATACCTAAAACACTGACAAATAAAATGTAGTCAATATATTACTATACTCTGTATGTGGGGTGCAACCACAATGTGTTCAACTAACATGATCACATAATAAGCATCAAATATTGCAAATAACAACTGGCATATTCTTTATATATTCTAACCCCTACTAGATATATTATTTTGGGTGTGATCATTGTCCCCTCTAGGGATCGTGTGCATCACCCCTTGATATACATCAACCTAGGATTTAGGATACTATCATTTACTTATGTGATACTCATATTAGCATTATAGTTGAACATGAATTAAATAAATGACCAATAGTTTATTTATCAAATCAGTTCTCAGAAATCATTCAGAAAACATTGGCAAACTATATACCAAGTAGTCATAATCGTAACCACGTACCTTGATGGAGAGCCATGCAGATTATCACATAGAATACACTTCAAGCATATTATCCAATCAATAAGAAAATTAAGCAATCCACATTTTAGTTTGTTCTCTGATATCAAATGTAGTGGCCTCACTTTTTAGAAACCCACAATTAAGGAAGGCCAAAAAGGTGGGAGTCATTATCTAAAATTTTCCCAAGGATTCAGACATAGAAAATAATAAATAATAGAAAATAATTTCATTAAATTTCAAATATTATTTACAAATTGTAAAATTATATACCTCATGGAACTAATACATATTGAGAAGAAGTGTCATTTGTCTAGTCCTCCTTAATACCTTTGATATATTTCATCTTTTTCTTCATGTCTTTTATCATGTGAAACATATACCTAAAATTTTGAAAAATAAAATGTGGTCAGCATATTACTATACTATGTACATGGGGTGCAACCATAATGTGTCCAACTAACATGATCACATAATAAGAATCAAATATTGTAAATAAGAACTGGCATATTCTTTACATATTCTAATCCTTACTGATTATTTTATCTTGGGCTTGATCACTATCCCCTCTAGGGCTCGTGTGCATCACCCCTTGATATTATTCAGCCTAGGATTTAGAATATTATCATTTATTTATGTGATACTCATATTGACATTATAGTTGAACATGAACTAAATAAACAACCAGAAGTTTATTCATTGAATCAGTCCTCAAAAATCATTTAGAAAATAATGACAAAATATATTCCAAGTAGTCATGATCATAACTACATACCTTGATGGCGATCCATGCACACTAAAATGTGGATTGCTTAATTTTCTTGTTGATAGGATAATATTTTTGAAGTGTATTCTACATGACAATCTACATGGCTCACCATCAAGGTACCTGGTTATGATTATTACTACTCAAAATATAGTCTGACGATATTTTTCAAATGATTTATGAGAACTGATTTGATGAATAAACTATTGGTTGTTTATTTAATTCATGTTCAACTATAGTGCCAATATGAGTATTGCATAAGTAAATGATAATCACTACTACAGAAACAGCCTTTGGCGTCGGTCTTTTAACCCCATTTGGCGTCGGTTTCCGACCGACGCCTATGTGGGCGCCGCTAAAGGTCGAACACTTCGGCGTCGGTTTTTTAACCGACGCCTATTTAACCTATAGGCGTCGGTCTTTTGGTATATAACCGACGCCAAAAGGGTTCGCGCCACAGAAAACGGCGTCATCTAGGGCACTTTCTGCGTCGGTGATTTCCTAAAAGACCGACGCCTATATTGCATGTAGCGTCGGTCTTTTAGTAGATAACCGACGCATAAAGTGTCCTAGATGACACCGTTTTCTATGGCGTGAACCCTTTTGGCGTCGGTTATATACCAAAAGACCGACGCCTGGTTGTTTAAATAGGCGTCGGTTCGATACGAATATCCGACGCCATTTCCAGGACTGCTTTGGCCACATTAGGCGTCGGTTATCTATACATAACCGACGCTGTAGGTCTTTGCTGACAGTTTTCTATAAATAACCGACGCCTATTTATATATATATTTTTTTCATATCAGTTTGCAGGCCTGCTGTGGCTGGTCAGCAGGATGAGAACCTGCAGTTCAGCTTAGGTTTACGACATCCATTGATATCAGCCTACAAACAGGCCGCAAACCTGCAAAAGTCACAAGGAAAATTTCACACAAGTACATACATTCAGTCATCAATTCAATTCTCACATTCACACATATAGAAACATTCAAATAAATGTATTAACATTCAGAAATATTCATTTACAAAGTATCATTCATTATCGCTATCAACATCCCAATTATATCTTACAGTTGTCACTGCTTGTATGGCTTTTGCCCATTCTTCTCTTACTTCATTTAATGCTTCCATCGTATATGGAGCATGTATATTTTTTAAGCGTTTATCTATAGTGTGGTCAGTTTTAAACACCTGCAAAGAGAATGATGTATATATATAAGTAATAATATAAAAATAAGATTGATATATTTCATACTAACTAATGAGACTATATATAATACCTCATGTATGCTATCGATGTCCAATGCAGCATGTTTGATAATCATCTGCATAAATCACATCACATAGTATGCGCATGCCCAGCCATTGTCTTGTGTAGCACACTATAAATTGAAACATACAAAATAATACAACTAAGCACAATTCACATCTATGATATATACATTGGAGTCGGGGAGTCGGGAACTTACTTGTACGTTCTCCCAATTTATTGGCTGGTTCTTTTTCCTTGGGACCTTTCCTCCAGCCTTTTTGAATGCATCTAGACCCCTACATGTTAATATAACACAGTAAATTGCATAAGTAAATAGTAATGTAATAAAAGATGTTAACATATATAAAAATGAAATATTTCTCACCAGAATAATGGCATTCTCATTACATGTCCAATGTTAGGGTTCAATGTACTCCCCGCAGGATCTAGATAATAAACAGTGAATGTCCTGGGGACAATAACTAGTAACTCCCAATGTCTACCGCTAGAGGTAAGAAGTTAACAATTAATAACTCAAAATGCAAAATAAAAATGGAATTTTCTTAAGTCCAAATTATAAATAAAGTAAACTTACTTGACATTGAATGGAGCTATTATTATCGTCTTCTTTTGCTGACCAAAAATTGTAAAAGCATCTATACAGTATTGTTGAACATTATCAGGGTCTTTAGCTACCAAACTAATCAATGATGGAATCAAAAATCCCAAATGATTAAATGCAAATTGTTTGCAATGATCTTCGACTAAGTAGCTGCAAAACATATAGGCGTATGCATTAATATATAAGAAACCAGATCACCGGATCTTACACAAGGTATATGGATGTATAAACAAGATCTCACCTTATCCATGTCTCTATCATTGATGTATTCAGCCAATCATACATAAACAGCTCAATAATATCTTGTATAAATAAAGAGCTATCGTATGATTGACCTGCATAATCTGCATCTAAAGAAATAATTATAGGGCAATGTACATTATGTGCCCGTAGCCAACATGCCATTCCCCTACAAGCAGGACCTAACGGGTATGTTAGGTCAGTTGGAACCCAATCGGGTAATGCGGGAAGTGGAAGTGGAGGCCTAGGTGCTCCTGGTGTCTTCTTTTTAACCTGTACATATAATTTCAGATCAATTGACATTATATATACACATTAACAGTCTAAATCAATGTAAATTTATCTTACAATTTTAGTCGTGTAGACGACATCTGCTTTGGGCCACAATATCACCCCGCCTTCTGCATCAGCAAGTCTATCAATATCCGGGTGGGGATATGGCAATGTAGCTTCTCTCCAATCGGGTAACACACGTATCGGGCTCACACGAACGTAGCCCTGTGGCATTGGAGTCCCGTGAAACATTGCCCCAGGAAGGGACAGGTAAGCCTGCGCCTCTGCAACAACGTAGTCTTGCATTCTTAAGCGGCATGGCTTCAATGCCTACAAATTTACGTAAAGAATATTATACCTATATACATATCATCTTGAAAACATAACAACTTGAAAAGACTAACTACAATGTCACAAACAATACTTACAGCAGACGTGCTAGGCGATGGGTCTCCAGGATTACTCGCAGTCTATGCATCAGAAGAAGAGTGGGTCGCCATAGGTGTATTGGAAGCCTGAGATGCCTGCCACCGCAGCCATTCTTCCTTGACCTTCTCAGCAACTACATCGTTGACCTTCTTAGCAACTAAATCCTCAACTCTCTTATTCTCCTATACATGGATAAAAGAAACATTAGATTCTTATTAATGAATTTCCTTTTGCAGTAACATTCTAAAAAAAGAATAGGTTACCTCTTCTTGAGAAAGTCCCGCTCTGGGTTTGCGCTGGGATGGCCCAAAGAATGCTTTGATGCCAACACCAGCTCCGGCACCTCTAACACGTCCAGGATGCTCTGGGTTACCCAGAGCAACTGTCAATTCATCCCTTGTGCCCTGAGGGATGAACGTGCCTTGTTTCCTCTGCTCGTGTAGCTCCCGCTAATCACCATAAATAGAAATTGGTAAGTTAACACCACAAATAATCAATATTCAAACGATTTTTCTAAGAGTTGTATTTTACCATTTTTGCAGCCGCCTCAGCAGTTACAGGCTTCTTTATTTCACCCTTCTTGTTTTGCCTGCCAGCTATCCAGATATCATGGCGAGGCATGGGTGTGGCAGACTCCTGAGTAGGAGCAGACTCCTGAGTAGCCGCAGACTCCGCCTGTAGTCTTTCGCTTGCAGTCTTTGGCGAACGCTTGCATAGCCTTTTGGACCCATAGTGTGGTCATGCACATTCAGTGCACGCCTTGCTTTTTGTGCGTCACTGAGGGCCTAGTTAGTATGCACATTAATGATTTGGTTAGTAGCACTAAATGCTAATCTTGAATAGGTGAATACAATGTATATTAATTAAATTGGGAGTGACGCCTAATACCTTGAATTCTTCAGATTTTCTTGAAGCAACAAAATTGTCCCAATCTTCTTTGTCCAAGAAGTTCCATTGTTCAAGGACTGACTTCTTCTTCTTATCACCCTCTTTTATGTATTCTCTGTTCAGATTTGTCCTATAATTCCTAAGCATCTTTCCAGCGCGTTGCATCACATTTTTATGATGCAACTTCTCATCCAATGCAAACAGATTCTGTAAAATAGAAATGTTATTAACTAGTATCCAAAATAGAATTGCAAATAATAGAATTTGTAATCTACAAAATAGAATTGCAAATAATAATAACTCACGCATAAATCCTTCCATATCAAGTCTTTTTTCCCTTGAGGAACTTTATGCCAATTATCATACTTAACACCACAATGGCTCCGAGTGGTACACCCAAGATAGTTTACAAAATTATTGCGGTTCACTCCAATTGGATTTCCTCCATTATCAAACTCCACCACCAATTTGGATCCACTACCACTTAGCGCTAATAACTTCTTCAACAGAGTGATGCCCCTTTTCTTGTTAAGTGTTTGGTGCTGCGCATCAAGTTGCTCCAGTGCTTCAGTGGGTACATGTGCATCAACCTAAAATTTGACAAAAATAAACACACTAAATTAGCCCAATATAGAAATATAGGATATATGACATAACTAGAAGATAATGAATTTTATAGAAATACAGGATATGTTTTTAGAACTTACATTAGTATCCTCGCCATGCTCGTCATGGACATCATGCTCATCATGGACTTCATGCTCATCATGGACATCATGCTCATCATGGTCAGCCATATGAAAATGTCATTTAAAAGGCAAACATTTAGCATTTGTATTAACTAGAAAAAGGCAGACATTTAGCATTTGTATTAACTAGAAAAAGGCAAACATTTAGCATTTGTATTAACTAGAAAAAGGCAAACATTTAGCATTTGTATTAACATACATGTCTCTAAAATTGTGATCTTTTATCAATTAACAATCCTTCATTGTGATCTTCGCGCACATATAAGTCATCATTAGCTTCAATATTTTGTGGAGTGGGAAACCCAACTGAGAATGGACTGGAGTCATCATACTTATCATAGTACTCTTCTTCATCTATAGGATCTTCAATGAACTGTATTTTACCATGAAGAACAACCGACCATTTATCATTCGCAGGATCATCGATATAGAATATTTGTTTCGCCTGTGATGCCAATATGAATGGTTCACCCTTCTCGCCAATCTTTTCAAAGTTCACCAAAGTGAAACCCAATTCATCCACTATAACTCCTTTGGTGTTATCAACCCAATTACATTTAAAGAGCGGAATTTTGAAATCTATGTAGTCAAACTCCCAAATGTCCTCAATGACACCGTAATATGACATTTTAGCTTCACGTGGACTCTTATCCTTTGCACTTGCAAAGTACATAGTCGACGCTTGAAGAGTGACCCCACTATTTTGGACGACACTCTTATCATCTTGGCGCTTTGTGTAATATGTGAATCCATTAATGTCAAACCCTTCATAAGACATAACATTCGGTTTTGGTTTAAAGGCGAGGCATTTGATAGTTTCTGTAATATCATTTGGTGTTTGATATAGTTGATGTAAGACTTTATCTTCAAACCACTTAGTAAAAGTCTTATTATGCTCTCTAGCAAGCCACATTGAACTTGCTCGAGGATGTTGTCTCTTTATGAAATTGGTATGTTCCTCGATATAAACACTCACTTCGTCCATATTGTGTAAAATATACAAGTGAGCTTGTTCCAACTGCTCACGGCTGATTACTTTCACCCGTGATCCCAAAATTCCTTTTCCCTCCTCAATATTCTTGTCATTATCAGGAGTGTCATTACCACTGAGAAAGTCATTGCAAAAATCATTAACCTCTCTCTCCACATAACCTTCAATAATACTCCCTTCAGGCCGATAACGGTTTCGAACATCACCTTTAAAAATGCTCATGTATCGTTCAAAGGGATACATCCAATGCAAGAAAACTGGTCCCAACATTTTCACTTCCCTAGTCAAGTGGACAATAAGATGTACCATGATATCAAAGAACGAAGGAGGGAAATACATCTCAAGCTGACATAGGGTAACAACCACTTCTCTTTATAAATTATCGAGAGTATCAGGGTCAATAACTTTGCTGCATAGACTGTTGAAAAAGAAACAAAGTCTGGTAATTGCAAACCTTACATGCTTCGGCAATATAGATCGAATTGCCACGGGCAATATTTGTTGCATTAGAGTGTGACAATCATGAGATTTAAGACCTATCAACTTCAGATCTTTCATTGATACCAATCTACGGATGTTGGATGAGTAACCATGTGGCACCTTAACATTTACCAAGCATTCACAAAAAGTTTTCTTCTCCTTTCTAGACAACGTGTAACAAGCGGGAGGTATGTATGTTCTTTTATTACCCATTTCACATAATTCTGTTAATTCTGACCTTATTCCCATTTCACGTAGGTCCAGTCTGGATTTTATCCCATCTTTAGTCTTACCTGGTATATTTAATAGAGTACCAATGATGCTATCACAGACATTTTTCTCAACGTGCATTACATCGATACAATGCCTGACTGTCAAAGAACTCCAATAAGGAAGATCCCAAAATATTGACTTCTTCTTGAATGAAGAATTGTCACTCCGTGTGGCCATACTACATTGTGATTTCTTACCAAATTCATTGACAATGTCTTTTACTCTTTCATAAACAACATCCCCTGGTATAGGTTTAGGTGCACTCCGTTCATCATTCCATCCATTGAATGCTTTGTGCTTCCTATGATACGGATGGAATTTTGAAAGAAACCTTCGATGACCAAGATATACAGTCTTGCCGCCATGTTTTAGTCTTATTGAATCAGTGTTTTCTTCACATATAGGACACGCTTTAGCTCCTTTGACACTATATCCAGACAAATTCCCATATGCTGGAAAGTCATTAATAGTGCAAAACAACATAGCGTGCAAACGAAATGTCTCTCTTGCTGAAGCATCATAGGTCATCACACCTTCAGCCCAAAGTTTCTTTAAGTCATCAATCAAAGGTTCAAGATAAACATCGATATCATTTCCGGGTTGTTTAGGGCCCGATATCAACAATGACAACATAACGTACTTATTTTTCATACACATCCAGGGAGGAAGATTGTATATAACAAGCATGACTGGCCAAGTGCTATGTTGGCTGCTCAATGTCCCGTACGGATTCATCCCATCTGTACAAAGCCCAAGTCTTAGATTCCTATCTTCTTCACCAAATTTAGGGTACAATAGATCAATCTTCTTCCACTATGGGGAATCAGACGCATGTCGTAGGATCCCATCATTATTTTTCTTAACATCTACATGCCACCTCAAATTCTTTGCATCTTTCGGATTTGCAAACAAGCGTTGAAACCGTGATATTATAGGTAGATACCACAACACCTTGGCAGGAGAACCAGTTTTGGACTCCCCCGAAGTCGTCAATTTATACCGTGACGCACCACATTTTGGACAATCTTTCAAATCTACATAGTCCTTTTGAAATAATACACAATCATCCGGGCATGCGTGTATCTTCTTGGCCTCCATTCCCATTGGGAACAACATTTTCTTTACCTGGTATGTTGAGATTGGAAGCTCGTTTCCTTCAGGAAGCATTTCTTTCAACAAATTTAACAATGAAGTGAAGCTTTTGTCGCTCCATCTATTGTTAGCTTTCAACTTATACAATCTCAACACAGCGCTAAGCTTCGTAAACTTAGCACAGCCTGTGTATAACGGTATCTCAGCATCATGCACAATGTTTGTAAATATAGGAGGTGGATCGGTGTGCTCTACCCTACAACTATCCAGCATCGCATCAACGATGTCTGCTGGAACTGGTTCGTTCACATTTACGTCATCGGAGGCAATTTCTTCTTCCACCCAAGCACTGCTATCGACATCTACTGGTTTCGATTTTGAAATCTCTCCATGCCAGTGCCATTCTGTATAGCCTTGTACAATCCCGTTGCACATGACATGACTTTTGATTTCCTCACCAGTGTTGACTTTCAAGTTGTTACCGCAATGCCTACATGGACAGTAGAACCTATCTGTAGGTTTTTTCCTATGTTCCTCGGCAAATCTAATAAACTGATCAAGACCAGATATAAACTCTGGGGTGCAACGATTACGAATGGACATCCATGATCTATCCATTCTATGATCAGAGAAAACAAGTATATATTAGGAAACAAGTATATATTAGGAAAAGATTAGGCAGCATTTCCCCGTTGTTCTCTAAGTACATATGTACTTAGAGAACAAATGGGGAAATGCCAACAAACACATTTGATGTCATTCTTATATATAATAAATGTGTACCACCTATCCCATCCTTAAACACCTAATCTCACTAGTAAGTGTATCATGTGTATTGGGTTTTCAAGAAAATTTCGGCAGCATTTCCCCGCTGTTCTCTAAGTACATATGTACTTAGAGAACAAACGGGGAAATGCTACCAAAATTTTCTCGAAAACCCAATACACATTATACACTTACATCCTAAGTGAGATTAGGTGTTCAAGAACAGTCCCAAACCGGGGACTATCCAAGATTTACTCCTAATGAGTCAATCTTGGACGGGTTTCTAGGCCAACAAACACAATAATAGATATCTACAATGAAGCCGGACTCCATACAAACAGTATATAATTTAGTGATTGTTCATTCTAATTTATACCAATGTACAAGTAATATAAAAAACAATGATTGTTCACATTCTAGGCCAACAAACACATGTGATGTCATTCTTATATATAATAAATATGTACCACCTATCCCATCCTTGAACACCTAATCTCACTAGTAAGTGTATAATGTGTATTGGGTTTTCGAGAAAATTTCGGCAGCATTTCCCCGTTGTTCTCTAAGTACATATGTACTTAGAGAACAAACGGGGAAATGCTACCAAAATTTTCTCGAAAACCCAATACACATTATACACTTACATCCTAAGTGAAATTAGGTGTTCAAGAACAGTCCCAAACCGGGGACTATCCAAGATTTACTCCTAATGAGTCAATCTTGGACGGGTTTCTAGGCCAACAAACACAATAATAGATATCTACAATGAAGCCGGACTCCATACAAACAGTATATAATTTAGTGATTGTTCATTCTAATTTATACCAATGTACAAGTAATATAAAAAACAATGATATATTGTTCACATTCTAGGCCAACAAACACATGTGATGTCATTCTTATATATAATAAATGTGTACCACCTATCCCATCCTTGAACACCTAATCTCACTAGTAAGTGTATAATGTGTATTGGGTTTTCGAGAAAATTTCGGCAGTATTTCCCCGCTGTTCTCTAAGTACATATGTACTTAGAGAACAAACGGGGAAATGCTACCAAAATTTTCTCAAAAACCCAATACACATTATACACTTACATCCTAAGTGAGATTAGGTGTTCAAGAACAGTCCCAAACCGGGGACTATCCAAGATTTACTCCTAATGAGTCAATCTTGGACGGGTTTCTAGGCCAACAAACACAATAATAGATATCTACAATGAAGCCGGACTCCATACAAATAGTATATAATTTAGTGATTGTTCATTCTAATTTATACCAATGTACAAGTAATATAAAGAACAATGATTGTTGACTTTCTAGGCCAACAAACACATGTGATGTCATTCTTATATAATAAATGTGTACCACCTATAACAAACACATTGTCCAACATTAGGTTCAACACTTGAAACATACATTCATTTTCAACATAAAAAATTTGTATCATTAGGGTCCAACATGTGGATTATATGGGACATACACATCAAGGTGGTCATAAGGGAGGATATTTCCTTATTTATGAGTAAGCGATATAAGATTAAGATCCATATAAAAATTAGGGCAGAAGTAAGAAATAAATCTTCTTTAGGATACAATAGACCCTTATGGATGTATTTAGGGTCATAGGTACCATCATAGAACAAAAGGGGTACACTCTAGGATTTAAGATCACACTAAATCATGTATTTTATACAAAATTACATGTATGTGTATATAAAAAATATATTTATAAGGAACTTCTATACATATCTAATCAACAAATCAGTAATTAACTAAGTATTCATCAATACTTACTATTAATCAGTATCTCTAATCATTAAAATTGGCAAGCAGATCAGTAATTGTAAATAACAAACTATGAATTGTTGAATTAAAGTAATCACTAAAGTAATACTAACCAGTAGTACCAATCATTAATCACTGAAAGCAGCAAGGAAATCAGTAAAACTAATCATGCATTACTAGTATATAAGGAAACCAGTAGTACCAATCATTAATCACTGAAAGCAGTAAGGAAATCAGTAAAACTAATCATGCATTACTAGTATATAAGGAAACCAGTAGTACCAATCATTAATCACTGAAAGCAGCTTACATACCTTTTCCAGCAGTAGTGGTCGAAGCAGGAAGAAGGGGGTGGCGCCGGGCGTGAGTAGGAAGAAAGGAGCTAGGGCGGCGGTGGGCAGGCAGCTGGGCACCAAGCGTGGCGGCGGCGCCGGTTCTCAAGCGTGGCGGCGGTGCAGGCGGTTGGAGCAGGGGCGGGCAGCAGGGGCATCGGAGAAGAAACGCGCCGAAGAGGGGCGCCGGAGAGGGGACGCCGGAGATGGGGCACCGGAGAGAAGCGCCGGAGAAAAACTAGCAGCAGTAGCAGAGAAATTGCCGGAGAAATCGCCGCAACAGGGAAATAGGGTAGCAATGAAACAGAAGAAAGGGGAAGAGTCGGGCGATCGCGGGTTATAAGTTCCCAAATAGCGTCGGTTGTTTACAACAACCGACGCCTAAACAGCTTTAGCGTCGGTTGTTTGCAACAACCGACGTCCAATTGGACGATATTTTCATGAAAATGTTTGGCGGGAACCACCTTCAGTGTCGGTTATACAAGGATAACCGACGCTGAAAGTGACATTTTCGGCACAAATTTTCATCGCACATAGGCGTCGGTTTTCTAGGTATATAACCGACGCTGACAATGACACTATTTTTTTATCGAAAAATGGATTTCGCGGGCGACTTTAAGCGTCGGTTTTTTATAAACAACCGACGCTTAATACAAAGCGGTACCCGTGTCTGGCTGGTCTTCGAATATAGACGTCGGTTTGCTTAAACAACCGACGCCTTATATGATAGGCGTCGGTTTTCCTTAATAACCGACGCCCAGAAAAGCGACACTGAATGCTATTTCTGTAGTAGTGAATATTCTAAATCATAGGTTGACATATATCAAGGGGTGGTCACACGAGCCTTGGAGGCGACAATGATCACGCCTAAGATAATATATCCAGTAAGGGTTAGAATATGTAAAGTATATTCTAGTTCTTTTTTGCAATATTTGATGCTTATTATGTGATCATGTTAGTTGCACACATTGTGGTTGCACCTCACTTACACATTATAGTAATATGCTGACTGTATTTTGTTTTTTAACATTTTAGGTATATTCTACACATGATAAATGACAAAAAGAAAAAGATGGAAGATATCAAAAGTATTAAGGAGGACTAGATATATGACACTTCTTCTCAATAGGTATTAGTTCCATGATGTATATCATTTGATAATTTGTAAAAAATATTTGAAATTTTATGAAACTGATTTCAATTATATTTTGTTTGCTAAGTCTATATCCTTGAGAAGATTTTAGATAATGACTCTCACCTTTTTGGCCTTCCTTAATTGGGGGTTTTCAAAAAGTGAGGTTGCTACATTGATGGTGGCTGACATTACAATAAAGGATATCGACATGATATCACCTCTATTCAATGTACCCAACCCCAAATTTTTTGCAATGAATTCAGTCTTTACAATACTGAACAACGAGAATCACAGGCACTTGCTTGAGGCAAGTTTTAGAGATGGGATGCATAGATCTTACAATTCAATGTCCAAGAATTCCAATTCTAACAAAGAATTCATTAGATGGGTAAGAAAAGGAAAACATTGTTTGATTCACTTTTGAATGAAAATGGTGTTGGTTACATTGTACTTAACAATAGTTTATTTTTCATGTAGTTGGGATTTCTTCATTAGTTCTTTAGGGGTGTGCTAGAGCATGGAAGTGTCTCAATGGACAATAGAGTACCCTGATTGCAGAGTATACATTATGATGTATCTTGAATGCTTGGTGAATGGAAAAGAAATGAACTTTACAAGTAACAAAGTCTCTACAATTAGGGTAGAGATCTTCTAAGGAATGATGAAGAGGGGAAGACTGCAGCCAGAAATAGAACCTGTTCGAGATCGTGAAGAGTCAAAAGAAGGAGAAGGTGACAATCAGAATGAAGACATGTCTGATGATGTTATGCCAAGCCTGAATACATGGCTTGTGTCAGATTAAGTACAACTTTTAGAAAACAAAGTGATTTTGAAATGATGCTTGAAAAAATGTGTATATAAACTATGGAAAATATAGTTTGAGTCTGAAGTATGTTTTAGGTTGAACAAAAAAGTACGGTTGGAGTCAGGAGAGAATAGATGCTCTATAGGTTTATGTTTATGAAAATATTATGGTTCTAATTTTAGCAAAATGTATGGGCTTGATGCTTTTTGTATGAAGTTTGAACCTATTAGTTTGATGTTTGTCGGATGGTCTTGTAACTTTATCTAGTTGGTGTTCGTATGGAAGAGAACTATTGTGTATGACATGTTGTATCACAGGTCATATATATGCAGATAATGATTGTGATCAGCTTCAGTAGGTGCTCATTCCATCTAATAAGTAACTTTCTAAAATGAAGAGTAAATATGTGAAACGTAAAGTAACTATTAGGAATTTTAGTGGAAAAGTGATGTGTTCTACAAGACAGAAAGAACAAGATTTAATGTGGAAAACTCTCCCCAAAATGAGAAGGGAAAAATCATGGGACAATACCGACCAACAATCACTATGTAATCAAGATTACAACTCACACTGTCCAGATTTAAATACCCCTAAATCCGAATCACTCTCCCACCCCACACGAGAACAAAGATAGGAAGTACAAAGTTACACCCAAACATGTACAAAATATCCCACTTATCTTTTTCTCCTCACAACACCTCTGTCGTTGTAGGGGATCTGACACATAGTTGTGTCCTTGCCTGTTACCACTGCAACCGCTGACCGGGCTGCCTCTGCTCCTGATGAGGTTGTGTATCTTGCCACCAACCAGAAGCTCTCTCCACCGAAGAGCACAACACGTCCTCCACTGAACGAATGGACTGATGTTGTAGTCTCTACCACAATACCAACACAGTCCCACCAACTGATGTGAATCCTACATTGAATGAATATGCCACCGTTGTTGTTGCACCACCAATGTGTCGCTGACTGTTAGCCGTTACTTCTCTTCAAGGAAAAGTCGTTGACCCTCTCTTACAAAAAAAAGCACCACCCATTATTTGTGTTTTCTGACTCTTCTACCATAGAAGGCACCAACAACAAATAATAGATGGGATGATCCCAATGGCCTCCCCCAGGGCCTCTATTTATAGGCCTTCATGACATGTAGTAGCAATTAGGAATCTCACCCCAATTCATAGTCCAATTCCTAATCCAATTCTAATGTGCAAATAGAGAGCCATCTTCCCTCATGTTGGATTTCACTCCTATTAGGATTGGCAACACAAGCCAACTCCTACTCAAGACCAAATCTAATTAGGACATGGGCCACAACAATCATATTCCAACGATCTCCCCCTCCGGCCCATAAGGGAGATGTTGTCTTCAGCAATCATCTAGAGTACCTTCTAGATTCTATCACCGCCTATGATGGATCCTAATAGGTGGTCATTTTCCTTAAGTATGTTAGCATCCTGTCCTTTTCATCCCTTTTCTTGAAGTACCACCTGGACTTCACTTTGTTCCCAAGCAACTGAGAAGAAATATCCTGGTAGTGCCGCTTCTCTCTCCATGCCCATACTTAGAACTTTCCTTACTCCCCTTGACCGATATGTCGAGCCATCTTGGATGAAAATTGTCTTTCTGACCTTCTGCAGTAAGACTCAGAAACCTTCCCTTGACGCTCCCCCTATTGATGTATCCCCACATCAAGAGACTGATCCTCCATTCTGCATGCATCAACTACATATCCACTGTTTTGTCCTTCTTTCTCATGTGTGCACTATCCAAAAGAAGTCTTTGGAGCGACCTTTTCTAACTGGAAGTCATCCTAATGCTTGTAGAAACTTCTCTTTGTACCCTTACTAACATCATTGAGAGAATCCTATAGCTCAGACATGCAGCTATCTGTAGGAGTACTTCCAAGTCCTCCTCATTTCCTTTTAACTGGAATTGACTTCTTGACTTCTTGAACCTTCTCTTTGTGCACTCTCGATGTGATTTTATATAGATTGAAGCACAATCTACCTCAATCTATCATCAAACACCCTTTTGTTACCTTACACATGGCACAACCGAACCCGAGATCATATCCACTCCTATCCAATTAGGAAGCCTCAAGTCTGGAACATGACGCAAATCCTTGAGCATGATAGTACACCCAACATCTATTTTGAAATAGACGTCATAAATCTCGATAATCTTTGAGTAGCTAACAATCCCCATACTCACATTGCCAAAGTTCCCTCTTCTATATTTTGTGAAGAACTTTCTATGAGTTGGAACATGACATGTCACTCCTATGTCTACAAATCATTCAACACCATCCTCTGTGTTCAATTCCTTCTCTTAGACTGTCAATATTAGATCTTCCGTAATGGATGTTGTATTGTTTTAGTCATCATCCCTGTGTTCTTTGGCAAGTTGTTGTGACACCTTCTTCCAGATCTTACAATCCTTCTTGAAGTGTCCAACTTTTTTATAACAGTAACATTCTTTACTCTTTGTCTATAACTTCCTATGACCGGAACCGTGATTATGAATCTAATTTCTTCCTCTACCTTCAACATATAGAGTTTAACTTGAAGAATACGATTTTCCACATTCCCTTCTGCGGATGTATTAGCTCAAAATTAAATCTCGAATATCATTAAGCTTTAGCTTCATGCTTCCTGACAAACTGCTGACTGTTGCCACCGTAGCAGACCAACTCTCGGGCAAAGAGGAAAGTAAGATAAGGGCTTTGACTTTATCATCAAACACTATCTCTACTGAGTTTAGTTGAGTAATTATGACGTTGAACTCATTGATATGATCTGCTACTGAGGCTCCTTCACTCATCTTCAAGTTGAATAAATGACGCATCAAATTTACCTTGTTTGCAGTAGTTGGCTTATGGTACATATTTGATAACGTGTTCAGAAGTCTCACTGTCATCTTCTCATTGGCTACGTTGAATACAACATTTTGTGCCAATGTAAACCTGACCACCCCAAATGCCTGACGATCAAGGAGATCTCAATCCTCCTACTTCATCTGTTCAGGTTTAGTCCCCGCTAGAGGTTGATGCAATTTCTTCTGGTACAGATAATCTTCAATCTGCATCTTTCAGAAGTTGAAATATTTGCCATCAAACTTGTCAATGTGTACTTTCCCATCTTTAGACGCAATTATCACTTCTAATTCAATCTTCCAACCTTGCTCTGATACCACTTGTTAGGATTTGTAGTGGGAAAGTGATGTGTTCTGCAAGACTGAAAGCGCAAGATTTAATGTGCAAAACTCTCCCCAAAATAAGAAGAGAAAAACCACGGGGCAATACTGACCAACAAGCACTATGTAATCAAGATTACAACTCACATCGTCCAGTATTAATTACCCCTAAATCTGGATCACTCCTCCCCATACAAGAACAAAGATAGAAAGAACATAATTACACCCAAACGTGTACAAAATATCCCATTTATCTTTTTCTCCTCACAACACCTCTGTCGTTATAGGGGATCAGACACAAAGTTGTGTCCTTGCCTATTGCCACTACAACCACTGATCGGGTCACCTCCGCTCCTGATGAGGTTGCGTACCTTGCCGCCAACCAAAATCTCTCTCTGCCTGAGAGCGTAGATGCAAGTCCTCCGCTGAATGGACATACTGATGTCATAGTCGCTACCACAATACCAATGTAGTGCCACCAACTGATGTGCGTCCTCTGCTGACCAGATACGCTGCTGTTGTTGATGCACCACCAATGTATCATTGACAGATGCTACATCGCTTCAAGGCAAATTCGCTGACCCTCTCTTACCAAAAGAGAGCACCACCAGTTGTTCTTGTTTTCTGGCTCTTCTACCACAGAAGGCACCAACAACAAATAATTGATGGGATGATCCCAATGGCCTCCCTCAGGGCCTCTATTTATAGGCCTTCATGACATGTAGTAGCAATTAGAAATCCCACTCCAATTCATAGTCTAATTCCTAATCCAATTCTAATGTTGCAAATAGAGAGCCATCTTCTCTCCTATTCGATTGAACTCCTATTAGGATTGGCAACACAAGCCAACTCCTACTCAAACCCAAATTCAATTAGGACATGGGCCAAAACAATCATATTCCAACAGTAACTACATGAATAGAAAATTTAACTATGAAAATGGTAGGGTAATAGTTTGAACTAAAAAGTAATTCTATATACTCTGGAGTAATTATGGAACATATAAAGTAACTATTCATTGAAAAAGTAACAAAAGATTTTAAAATATATATACTAAGGAATTCTTAATAAGTATACAACTATTTGAACATACGTTTTAACAATTTTTTATGATATTAAGGATAAAAGAATAAAGTATTATTGTTCCAGATATAAATTGATTATGTAAACTAAAAAATAACTCTGTCAACCTAAATGTAACAACATGATGTACCAAGTAATATATCAAATTGAAAGTAACATTGTGGACAAAAATGTAACTGTTGGACATTATTAAGTAACATTGAGTACACAAGAGTAGCGAAGAGTTCTACAATGTAACAAAAAGTGACTCTTTCTCTTTTTAGAATGATCGTGTTCAATTAGAATAGTCCTGTTATATATCTGAGCTATATATATGACAATGATGACTTTTATTATGATCAACATGTTCATAAGGTTAAAATTCTTGTGACTGCTGCTGAATAACAAAATGTGATTATTCTACCTATAAAGTAACATTGTAAATAAAAATGTATATATGACAACTGAAAAGTAACACTTTGAACACAAAAGTAAATGTATCTTTTAAAATGTAACTTATTGAACTGGAAAGTAACTCAATAATAAAAAAGGTAACTTTGTAAATTACAATGTAACTATCACGCATTTTATTAAGTTTGGGTCCACACATGTAAGAAATAGTTACAGAAAGTAACAACAAGATGTTCTTGATAAAAATGTAATATATGAAGATAACATTACACAATTTTGGTGTGGCGACTGCTAAATAAAAAAGTGTCATATTTCTATTTATAAAGTAAATCTTTGAACATTTAAGTAACTATATGAACTAAAAAGTAAAATGAACAACTCAACCATAACAGGTGCACCCATAGGATATCGTATTAACACAAAGAGTAACTATATAGTACAAAAAGTACCATTTTGACATAAAAGTAAGTTTATGATTGAACTGTAAAAGAATTAGCCTCATCTTGAGTAAGGACTAGTTTGTAGCAAGAAGAATTTCTCAAATTTGATACAAAATAATGGAAATATGAGAAACGAATTCACAAATGCAATATGTAGCAAAAAATGGTAGAACATATGACATTCCCACCAAACTTTGAAGAATCTTTAACATATATTTTAATTCGATACATATGCAACTCCATAGAAAAGAGTAACAATAAAATTGAAGTGTAATTAAATGTGAATTACAACTTTCACAAAGTACATCTGAACCATTACATTTACATCAACTTTTGACATGACTCACACACTAAACAATTGGATAACATTACACTAAAATAACTCAATAATCAACTCCAATAGTAGAAGTAGCAGCAAATCCACATCAAGAAGGCAACATTAGTAGAAACATTAGCAACAACAATACGGTGGAGCAGGGAGCATCATTACAGATCATCCAAGACAAGTTACATATCAATCAGGTACACCACAATCCAGGAAAGTATCTCTGTGAATAGAAGAGTAAGCATGAGAATAGAAAAATAACTATGTGAATTAAAAAGTAAATGTGTATAATGGGAAGTAATTATTGGCCATATAAAGTAACTCTAGGTCAAAAAAGTAACAAAAGGTTTTGAAATGTAACTACAAAGGAACACTTATAGATAACCACTACAAAATCGCCAACCATAACTTTTAAGAAATAACATGCTCAGTTCTGCCCACATGAATAAAAAAAAGAAAATTAAGACAAAAATTATGTAGATTTGCAAAATATATCTACTTAATAGGAAACACACCCACAAATTTCTTCGAAGGAAAATTTTTGCTATCATGAGTGACCCTGTATTGTAAGCAGTTTTGGCATTATCTCACTTTAGACTAGGAAATTTCAACTCCAGATCTATACCGCAGATCAGTCGCTCTAGGTCTTCCTTTAGTTTTGGAAATAATAGGAATGTTGACTTTGAGAGTAGAAGAAGAAGCTATATTAGAACCAATTACACCAACATCAGCAACATCTAATTCCGGAAGCTCCTTCTATAAATCAATGAGCCCATCATGACAAATATCTATAGCATTGTCCTGGCACGCTATGTTCAAAACTAAATTGCAAGAAGAAACTAGATGAAGTGTACTTCTTGTGGATGAATGCATAACAGATACTTTGCTAAAAACCAAAGGGTGATCTCTATTTCCCTTGCTCCACCTCATATATATCTATATACATACATACACACACACACACACACACACATATATATATATATATATGTGTGTGTGTGTGTGTGTGTGTGTGTGTGTATGTATATATGTATGTATGTATGTATGTATGTATGGCTCATGAAGAGTACAAAAATCACAACTCTTTAGATAAGAAAGAATGTGCCTACTTGGAATTCCTTTGAATTCTAACAAGAAACAATTACAAGATATCATATCAGTAGATCAATCTTTCTTCAAAACACGAGGACAACTAGAACCATCAATACAATAGACCTCAAACACACCTTCAATAGAAGTATCATTCACGTTATATACAATATTTTCATGAACTTCAAATTGAAATATCTTAAAAATAGACATGATGTATATACCTTTCATTTGCTCCTCCAAAGGCCATAATGAAGTCAAAGGTAGATTGATGTACTCATCATCAAAATTCTTGAAATTTTCTGTCTCCTGCACATGAGAATAAGAAATATCCAAGCTACATACAAGTTCAAAGAGTGTTTTTCTATTGTTGATGTGGATTCTAATGACTACATTAAGGATTTCACTTCTTTGGGTTGTCCTGATGGCAGCAAAGAAAGAATCATGCATAAAACATGGCACCCACTACCACCACATGGCATACACATCACATAACCAACTAATGGACAATAAGTCATTCTCTTCAACTATAGAACTCCATCTCTCTTCAAAATTATATGTGTCATCTACATTCAGGACACAATCATTCAAAGAACTAATGATCGGATCCTTGTTTGGTACTCCACCAAGTTTAGAGTGGAGTTTCTTTAGAATGTGCCAACTAAAAAATGATGCTTATATGATGGAAAAGAAGTAATGATCGCAACATTCATTGTTGGGTTTTGATCAGTTAAGATGGAGATCGACTCTTTGCCAAAACACAATAAATATTGATTGAAAACCCATAGAAATGACTTGTACTTCTCATCTGACAACAAGGCTGAAGCAAATAACACTATTTTGTGATGGTGGTCAACACCACCAAACATTCTTAAAACCATTGATTAATTATTGGTACAATAAATGATATCAAATACAATGGCATCACCAAAGAGTGTATAGTCATCAACTAAAACTGGATCAGACCAAAATAAATGTGTCAAGCAACCATCATAATCTTTTTTATACATATAAAAGAATTTAGAATCCAAGACTTTGAAGCTTGCAAAACGATCTAACACCATATGCACATCATATTTAGATGACTCATTTCTCTTGCTACTGAGGTGTCCATGAGCTCGTCTACTTATAAATGTCAAATTTATATAACCACCAGGCTCAGTTGCTATTAATGCAAGTTGTTTAGAGACATGAATGTTTGCTTGACTCATAGAAGAAAGCATCTCTTTTTGAGTTTGGTCAAGAGAAGAATTACACTTCAAGTAGTGCAAGTGAGCGTCATCGACAAGATCATGATTGTGTTCATAAAAAAAAGCAGTAACAACCCATTTAGATGAGGACTTGACTAGTATAAATTAGATAATGGATTTGCACCCACACCTTTTCACAGAATGCTTATGCTTCTTGGACAACTTATCATGTAGATCACCAACTTCATCATAAAGAGGTCTCAATAGACCTTTAGATCTCTTAGAGAGACTAATATGACCTTGCTTATTACAAACCAAATCTTTAGCAAGCACAATCATGGTACCTCGTACATAACGATTGTCATCTTTCCTAACATTAAACCCAATCATATCAACATATCTAGAATAAAAAATACCATCATCTAAACTTCTGAATTCAAGTCCAATTCTAGGGACATCTACTGAGGACATAGTATTAGCTTCGACAGATGAATAAGACTAAAAATTATCATCATCAAAGTAAATCATATCATTATAACCATCTGTATCAAGACATGATCCAGAATAGAAACAACCTATAGGAAAACTTGAATAAAGACAATGCATTAATGATTGATAAACTGACATACAAAAATTCATTTTAGAAAACATAAAAATGGATGAGTATTGTTGGAATAAATTAGATAGAAAAGACACCCATTTCATGTACATACTCATCCAACTATGTCTAATCTAAATTCTTTTTAGGCAATAGAAAAATAACAAATTTAGTAACTACCAATATGTATTACAACAGTTAATTCCAACAACTACATACAATTACTAATCATATTTAGTAGTATTTTAGTGAAAAGTGCCCCATGTGTATAAACCACTAGAAAGTACCTATCTGAAAATCATTGCATATCTGAAAATGATTACAACAAGGACAAGTAACTACAAAAATGAGAAAGTAACTATCTAAACTTTAAATTCACATAGTGAACAACAAAGTAGCTATTTAATAAATAAAGTAACTGTCGGTAATCAAAGGTTACTGCATGTTACATAAAGTAACTCCAATGAAAGAAAAGTAACTATTAAAAGTAATTATTTGATTTTACATAAATATGCATCATGTCTTATTTAAGATCTGGAAGAGTGAAAGGTACTCAAGAGGAATAAATAGAATTGTATTCATATTAAGAATAGAAAAGATGAAAATTTAAGAGGAATACAGATAGAAAAAGGATGCACGAATGAAATAGGAAAGGATGGAGAACCTGATCCCCAAAAAGGTGATAATCCATGACAGATAGGGAGCAGGTCTGGGAGAGGCATGGGATGCTTCTTACCTAGTTGTCACCTGAGCAGCGTCTTCATCATCAATGTTTGCAATATATACCACCTGCACCTCCTCCTCCTACCAGTAACAAAATGTCCTCAACCTGGAAATAAAGGATGCAGGAAATTAGGGATGTTCAATGTCTTTGGGTGTGGGGCCGTCTTTGGATGTAGGAAATTAGGGATGAAGATCCTCAACCTATTTAGGAAGATGGTAGAATCAAAGGAAGTGGGAGCCAAAGAAGTGCAAGATGAAATGAAGCAAGCAAAAACCAATATTTACAGAACTACCACCGAGTCTTTAGAAACGGGTAGCATAGCTACAGTACATGTGCCGGTATTAAATAAACAACATATATGTATGTATGGGATTAAGAGAGAAAGATTTATCCCCCCTCTCCCATAACTCATGGCGGAGGTCAGACGCTCGGGAGGGTGATAAATCAAGAGATGCTTCTCCATGTGGTTTTGAACCTGGGTCCTTTCATTGGGGACCAACAGAATTCGCCAACCGGGCTATTCCCACCGAGTCTTTAGAAATGGGTAGCATAGCTATAGTACCTATGCCAATATTAAGTAAACAACATATATATATCAGAATCAGGTAAATATATTCCAACATCCCCCCTAAAATTATAGGAGGTCGAGTTTACATGTAGACCCAATGCCATACATCCAACACAAAGTTACAACTCACACCACTATCTAATGTGTAGTCTATGTCTAATACATTTACAAATTTTCACAGCAATAGTAGTGGCATTCATATACTTTCCTTGGTGTCTTCTAGCATTCCTTTCTTCCCATACATAGTAGCATAGGCCGACAACCATAAGAGTCTTCTTTTCATCACCTCCACATCTCGAGATCATTCTTTTCAGATCAGTTGTAAGTTGAATTTGTAGTATGAAATTGTTGCATAAATACTCCCATATTTCCTTTGTGAAGGTGCACTCTCCCATTAGATGGTTGTGGCTTTCATCTCCATCCTCACATAGCAAGAAAATAGTAGATATATCATAATTCCAGCCCTTAATTCTATCAAATGTAGTAAGAACATTATGGAGAAATTTGTAGACGCACATGCTCCATTTAGGCACACATCTACCTACCCAAATCTGTTCTCCCACGAGATCCATTGTTCCTTTTGCTCGGGTCACCTCCCATATACAAATCTTCTTGTCTTTGAGCTGCCATCCTCCACGACTATTTGCATTAAACAAGTGCTTGATTTGTGGCCAAGTTTCTCCCATGACATTGATTGTTCTTGAGTATCCCTCTCTTGTTTTTGGTATAAAATCTAGCCCTCTAGGATATCTATCTCTCATCCATTTCCCCCATGTAGAACTACCTTCTTGATAAAAAATAACTCTTCTCATTGTACCCCACTTAGCGATGTCCTTGGGGGCCTTCAAATTCATCCCTCCTTCATTAATGGAAAGCACCAATCTGGAATACCTCATAGGATGATGATCACTGCCCCACAGGAAAGTAGCCATTTTCATTTCAATCCTATCCAACACATATACGGGAATCTCTCCTTGCTGCACCCAGAAAATAAGGAGACCTTCTATGGATGCCTTTATCAGTTTTATGTGCCCTGCCATTGATGTCTTTTGTGTTGGCCACCTATTTATCATTTCCTCCACTTTGTCAATGCACTCCGTGAAGTCTTTCACATGTTGGTTGCCCCCGCCCAGCGGAAAACCCAGATATTTTGTTGGAAATTCACTTTTCTCAACCCCCATGGTCTGTGTGAGTCTATCTTCCATTTGGTAGCAGTTCTTAGACAAGAAGATGTGGGTTTTTGTTGCATTAATACACAACCCTGTTTGCCAAACCTTTCCAGAAGACCCTTGAGATTTTCCAAATATTGTTGCTTGGCTTCCACAAAGATCAGTACATCATCCACAAAAATTAAGTGTGTCATTACCTTCATTCTATGGACTGTGTAAGGCTTTATCTCATTTTGATTTTTAGCTTGTTGAATCCTCCTTGTGAAGTACTCCATGACAATAACAAATAGCAGAGGGGACAAGGGGTCACCCTGGGTGCAGATCATTGCTTCCTCTGAATAAGCCTGCAGAAGTGCCATTAACCAGAATAGAATGGCTAGTCATCCCAACACATTGTTTCATCCAGCCAATCCATTGATCATTGAATCCCATTTTTTGCATGATCCACTATAATTTCTCCCATCTAACATTGTCATAGGCTTTAGAGACATCAAGTTTTAGACAAGCCTTCCTACTTCCCCACATAACATTAAAATCCAGGAGAAACTCACCAGTTAGAAGAGCGCAGTCACTAATACTTCTCCTTGTAACAAAGGCTCCTTGATTACCAGAAATCAGATAAGGGAGGACCAGCTTCAACCGGGCATCCAATATTTTAGCAATAATTTTGTATTGAACTGAGCAGTAAGCAATAGGGCAGAAATCAGCAAGAGTGGAAGTTACTTTCTTCTTCAGAATTAGAACACAAAAGGAGTGATTGACTTGTCTCACCATGTTTCCTCCTTCCATGAACCAGTTCACATAAGCAAGCAAATCATCTTTGATAATATCCCACGTCTTCTTGAAAAAGAAAACATTAAAACTGTCTGGGCCAGGTGACTTGTTGCTGCCAATACTCTAGAGAGTGTCCTTCACCTCCTGTTCATTAGTTCTTCTTGTAAGAATGCTGTTATGAGTGCTTGTGAGCCTTTACCTCCAATCCACTATCTCATCTTTATAAATGCCATTAGGAAAATTCTTGTTATACAACGACGTGTAGAAATCAATAGCTTGTTCTTCCAACTCCTCCTATTTATTGACTACGACTCCATATGTATTAATAAGTTCAGAAATGATATTACCTGCCTCTCTTCTTCTCACTGCCATGTGGTAGAGCTTTGTGTTGCGGTCTCCATCTTCCATTCGTTTTTCTTTGCTTCTTTGCCAGTAGAATCTTTCCTCCACCTTTTTTCGATCTTCAAGCATCTTCTTTAACTCCCTATTCTTCTAAATCAACATAAGATTCAACAGATCAACCAGTAATTTTTCTCTAATCTCTTTGCATTCCCTTTTGGTCTCCTTTAGTAGATTCAGGATGTTTACCTCTGCTTTTGCCCAATTATTGAGTGACATCTTGGTATGCATCCATTTATTAGTGAACACATACATAGGATTTCCAGTCACCTGTGTATCCCAACTTTGTTTTATGACATCCTCAAACCCTTTCCAATCTTCCATATAATTTAGAAATCTGAAGGGTTTCCTTTTCTACTTTTTCTCCGTGATTTGGGCCCAGATAGGGGCATGATCGCTAATTTCAGACCCACCTGCCTTCACCTGTACATTAGGAAAGATTTTCAACCACTCATCATTCACTAGAGCCCTATCAAGCTTGCTTGCTATCTTGTATTCTGGAGCTCTTTCATTGTTCCACGTGAACAGATCGCCGCCCACTATAGGTAACTCATATAAGGCAGCCCTATCAATGGTTTGATTGAAAGCATCCACCTCAGCTATAGTGGCAAGTCTCTTGCCTCTTTTTTCCCCTTGTAGTCGTACTGTGTTGAAATCACCCATTACAAGCCATGGACACGTCACCTGTTTGGAAAGAGTGACCAAATCTCTCCACAAGTCAAGCCTTGATCTACCATCATTATGGCCATAGACAGCTGACATCCACATCTGTAGTCCGCCATTATTCTTGCAATCAATCATGACATGCTGATCTGACATCTGTATAACTGACACCTGCCAGGCATTGGGCTTCCACGCCACACAGACTCTAGCTACACCACCACAATCTACATTGGACACGTGGTGCCATCCTTGTGGGAAAAGATATTTGATGCTATTATTGTTGTTTGTCTTTATTTTAGTCTCCACCAAAGCAACTAACGAGTGATCACTAGAAACAATCCACTCCCAGACTTCCTTCTTCTTATTCCTATCACATCCACCCTTTATGTTCCAGATTAGCATAGACATATTAAGGGTTTTTGGTGGATATTGAATGCCTTCTAGGCTCCTTCCTATTGTCCTTCTTCTTTGCTCCTTTTTCCCTCACGATTTCCCCTTCTTCTTTGTCTGAGTCGGAGAGCGCACCAAAATTGTTCGTGGTGTCTAGGATTGACCCCACTCCTTGGGATTTTGGGATACCTGTTCGTCGCGACTCAGATTTGTTAGATGCAGGTGTGAAGCATCCATTAGCGCCTCCTCTATTTCTCCCTTGTTACGTCAGACATATTAATAGCAGCCTTAGCCTGTTTGTCTTGTTTCTCCTCTTTCTCCTCACTAGTCGAAGCTATTCCAGCTTGCCTATCCATAGCCCCTGGTTGTGAGTTCAATTTCCCTTTGTCTCCAATCACCTCAGCCCTAGTAGCATGTTGTTCATTTGTGGCCACCATCTTCTCAGCGTCATATGCAGCTGTCGTTTAGCTGTGCCTGAGGTGGAGGCTTTGTCCGCGGTCTGTAGTTGAGTTTTGGCCTTCCACACTTGTTTCCCTATCTCCTTCTCCACCCATGGCCAAACGCACAACACCTGGAACAATGCAGCGGGATGAGATCGTAGGAGATGCAGACTGGGATCAACTCCTTCCCTCTGACATTCAACCAAACTGATTCATGTACCTTGTCGTCAGCCTGCAGTTCAATGATCACCCTCACTTTCTTGCCTTCAAGCGACTGGTTGTCGATATGCAGTACTTTTTTGACCCCCGATGCAATGGTGCCGACGGCTCTCCTTGTCTAGGAGCGCCCTATGGAGTGGAGGGTGATCCATGTCGGCATGGAGGAGAACAGCTCCTTCTTCATTTCATCTCCATAGATATAATCTTTCACGATAACCAATTGAGCGTCGAAAAACCTTGGCCCTAAGTTCAAAGAGCTCTTCTTGTCAGCCTCCGTCACAAAATGAACGAGGAAGATTCCATCTTCCTTTGAGATCACCTCGAACGTTCCTTTGGGCCTCCAGGTTCGGCGGATCCATGCCACCAGATGAGGATAGTAAGGTCTCTTGCCCATCGTATACATGAGAACGGTGTTCTCCCATATATTCTTCATCCGTTCAAATTCCTCTGCCTCCAGGTCCACGTATATCGATCCATCAATGATTCGAGGTCTAGCGAACTCCAGGTCTTCCTCCGCCGCTAGTGCAGGTTGCTTCAGAACCAGGTTCCACAGTTTCTTTGGCCGTTGTCCCTCAGTGGCGTTGCTACCATTTTGCTTCCCAATTTCCGCACCATGTGCAGATGGTGCCATAGGACCAGTCATGGTTGCAGGGGGATGTGTAGGGATTGTGCGGTGGTCAGAGTGGTGTGTGTGGGAGGGTGGACACTACCGATCGGATCGATCAATGGCGTTGTCAGTGTGATCGCCAGGGTCACACGAAATCGCCCAACCTTAGGAGACGATAGACTGTTTATGAAGTATGTTGTATGTATGGGATTAAGAGAGAAAGATTTCTCCCCCCTCTCCCATAACCCGTGGCGGAGGCCGAACGCCCGGGAGGGTGATAAATCAAGAGATGCTTCTCCGTGTGGTTTTGAACCCAGGTCCCTTCATTGGGGACCAGCAGAATTCGCCAACCGGGCTATTCCCTTGCCGGCGAGTATGTTGTATGTATGTATGTATGTATGTATAACAACATATATGTATGTATGTATGCATGTATGTATGGATATGTGCTTATCTTTAATACCCACATCAGTAATCTGGAATTTGCTACCTGTGCCCACCAAAAAGTAACTATTTGGTCAGGAAAGTAACTCACTAAATAAAAAAGTAACTATGTTGACTAAAAAGTAACTATTTGACTCAAAAAGTAACTATTTGACTCAAAAAGTAAATCTGAGTAGAATACACAATAAAATTTTTGGAATAAATATGTAATTATATATTTCTTTCAACTATTACAAATGTAATTGTTAATGCATGGAAAGTAAAAGTTTACCAAGTAAAGTAACCCTCTACATGTGTAAAGTAAGAATCTCCAAAACAAATAACCAAATGTGGAACGGGTAGCTACCCGTGTGGGCATTGAATGAACACCCTATAAATACATGTATATATACATATATATATGGTATTATCTCTAATACTTGTGTGTCTTGCTAAGGTTTTGCTATCCTACAGTTCAAAAAGTAACTATTTGTCCGGTAACATAACTATCTGAAGAAAAAGATCATCTATCTTGTCAAAAAAGTAACTACATGTCTAAAACGGTAAAATAGACAAAATAAACTATACAAAATTAGTTACATATTTACACCAGAATTTTTACTATGTATTCTACCCATTTTCACTTTTTTTAGCGTTATAGTTACATTTTTTACAACATAATTACGTTTTTATCCTAATACTTACTTTTGTGACCAAATAAAAACCTTTTTGGACTGTACGGGTAGCAAAAACATAGTTACTCATGTGGATAACGAATAAACCCCTATCACAAATGCTGGTATGTCGTGTATGGTATTGTCGTCCAAAAGTCACTAAAGAGTCTTTTAGGAACTCATAGGAGACTAATGAGACTTTCTCAGTAGCAGGTTTGGTTCGAGCATGGTACAAGGATATTATCTCACCACTTTGAGCCAACCGGTTTGGATTGTAGGGACTGTTGTTTGTTACATGGACTACCCTAATGGAAATCTAGAATCTCATGAGTCATTAGAGTCTTCTTATTTTAACTTTTACATATATATATATATAAATATATATATATATATATATATATATATATATATATATATATATATATAATGCAATTTAGTATTGCTTGTGCGAGTAATGTTGTTGCGCTACCCGACATGCATGTTTTGACTCAAATATAATTTTCCTTCATCTTGCATCTTCTTCCTCCATCAATTGAATTGCGTGGTGATATTTCTAGTCTCTAAACAACCATTCTTCTCTGATGCTAGCATTTCCCCTCTATAGATGTAGCTTCCCTCTGTGCCTTGTGCTTCCCTTCTGTAGTCGATGGTTCACATCTACAACTAGTGATTCTTGACTTCAGTCAATTCTTCCATATGTAACCAGTACCAAATATCTATCACAAATAGGAAGATCATGTTCTCTACAACAAAATGTTATTTGAAAGAATCGATGACAAAAACTAATTATTTCCATTACAAAATTTATTTATGTTGCATTTTTAAAGCAAATTTATAATGGATTTAACCAATAGAACTAAAGAGACAAAAAACATGTAAATGTAACTTAACATAATCGTTGGAGGTTTTTAATTGTATATAAGATGGAAATTAGGTACCAAATGTTCCTAAATGTATCTAGTACCTAATATTTCTACAATAGATGGCTAGTTAACCAAATTGATTTTCACAATTTTCTCACTAGTACAATATATAACATGTACCACAAAATTGATCCCCAAAATTATAATGGATTCAACCAATAGAATTGACATTGGTTTTGAACCAAATCCTAAGTGGGCGACATTACAACTGTGGAAATTCTTGGTATGCTTCTAGGGTAAGAGACAACCAAATACACAAATCCATAGTCGATTGCCATGAAATACAAAACCAACATAACAATAGTCATGTATTGTTGTTTGGTCGTAAAGAAATCGGTGACACCGTCTATGCAACAAAAATTATATGAATGTTCAGGGATAATAATTGTTGGTTGAAAGGAAGAAGATGCTGTCGAAGAATAGTTGACGTTGATAGTTCTTGAAAAAATTGATGATGTACTTCCATATCAGTTAAAAATTTAACTGATACAGATTGATGTGTCATCGATTTTATTGAAAAACCCGACTACACAGATCTTCATTATCATTTTTCAAGGCAATCGACATTTTAGGTTTGGAATTTTTTTATAGCAAGTCTACAAACTTTTGTTTGGCTATTCAGCAAGATGCAGAACATGCAGTTCACTAGAGTAGTAGGTTTCATCCTATGTTCATCTTAACAAGGTACCAATAGTACATGCAAAATACCTACAATAAGGAACATATACAAGAGTCAACATCCACACAATTCATTCACACACATGTAATTACATTCTCATCCGCACTTACAATTTAGAAAACATACATATCTCATCCACATGTACAAATGTAGTTTTTCATCATATTCATTTATTTTCTTCATTCACACACATATGCATATATACACATCATTTAGATATGAATAAAAAATTTACTTTCATCAAATTTAAAGTTGCCAAAAGTCTCTACCATCACATGTATATAGAAATCATGACATCAAAGTATTAAAAAGCATATATTTTATCTCAATCAAATAAAAAGTTGACTTTTCCTCAATGAAAGATTGTGACCGCTCTTCTCATATCAAATCCAACGCTTCAACTGCATCGAGCTTTTGCATCTCAAACAGATACAGATAGAATGACATAATTCATGCTTAATTTGATTTGTTTATATTATCAAATTAGACTATTTACTTATGATTCAAGAATATGTAGATTATCTTTGCTAAATCATGTATGTCTAGTGCTTCTTGTTTGATAAACAAATCCATATACCACACCACATAGTATTCACATGTCCAATTATTATCATGTATAGGACACTATAAATCAATAGTTATGTGAAACATTAATAAATAGAAGTAAGCATAATTGCCATATATATGCATTGGAATAAAAAACCTACGTTAACATTATTTTAATATATATTTTTTATCTACCTCCTCCAGCAAGTTTGAAATTTTTTATACCCAAATAAGCTAAAGTAATATATTTATTTGAATAAGTAATCAATCATGTAATGATGTAGACATTATATATGTTGATAGAAAAAATAAATTCTTAGGCTACAATTGTCACTTCCACTGCCCTAACTACCTATTTTGTTATCTAAAGGATCAAAATAATACATAGACTATATGTCAGGGATAATTAGCAACAACTCCAAATGCTTATTATTAGATGATAGGAAGGAAAATAAAACAACTCAAATTATATAATGAAATATAAATTTTAAGTCAAAGTTAAAAGCAAAGAGGCCAAAACTTACCCAACATGGAAAGGAGCTATAATCATGTTCTTTCCTGTAGTACCAAAATATTTAAATGATGTAGAGAAATAATCACTTATAGAACGTTAGTTTCTATCTACACATATGATCAATTATGGAGCTAGATATGCCACATTAGTTAATTTGAACTGTGGACTCATCATATATAAGTAGTTGCAAAATATACGTATGTATTAATATATTAGAAAATAATTTAACATATATTGTTACGTATATAGAATCAAGTAACTAGGCATAACATCTCACCATATCCCAAATTCTATCATGGTTGTATTCAACTAATCATGACTAAATAGTTCCCAATATTTGTCAAGAATACACTTGTATCATTCTCTTCCCTATAGCATCCTCCTGAATACAGACCATCATATTTGATCCTTCTTCTACAATGTCTAATTGCAGTGTGAACCTCTTGCACTTGTTACTCTATCTAGTCGAACATGTCATTTATAATACAAGCAAGTAACATATTCTTTGAAGGAGGAAATAGAGGAGGAAATGTAGGGGGCTTCTTAGGTACTATGATCTGCATGTACTTATATATTAGTTGCCAATTACATACACAAATAAAAAAATCACAAAGTACAAGTGTCGTGTAAATTCATCAAATATTCTCATAGATTACTCCTACTTCAGGCCATGCAACCACACTGCCTTCTGCATCTCCTAACATGTCGTGTTTGGGGTGGCCAAATGGTAGTGATGTTTTTTCAATTCTAGAAAGACAAGCGTGATAGTCCACAAAGTGCATTACTGGGCATTGGAGCACCATGAATCTTGTCACCTGAAAGGTGCTGAAAAACCTCTCCCAGTCCCACGACATGAAAGCTAGGTTTTACTTTTACAAGAAACCATTTTCTCAACCCCTACAATTTTTTATATAATATTATTTATACTCAAACACAATATATTACAAATTTGATTTGAAAGACTGTAATATTAGAAAAATTCTTAAACCGGGCATGTCTAGTGGGTCCATGGGATTACTCTTAACTCTATTTCATGAGGGTCCAACTTGTCAGATGACCGGTGAGACACAAGTAGTAACATACTGAAATCTACTATGTATATCTCTGTACCCTTTTTCAATAATATTTTTGCTTCATTTTCGTCTCATATGTCTTTTGAGTTGAATTAGTGGAACTATGATGGTTATTGGATAAATATTTTCCATATATTAGTAATAAAGGGTTTTATGCACAACTACCTTAGTAGAAACCTAAGTAATGGGCCTGAAGTGCAATTGTCTACGTAAGTAATAAAAAATAATAAAGGAATTCGTTCTAGAACTTTCTAGGACTTTTTAGAGTAGGGAAAAGAAAAGAAATCCCAAAACATACATAAAAGAGATGATACATGCTATAAATGGATAAAAGGAGATAATGTGGAGTATATTGTTTCCAAAAATCACAAATAAGAAACCCATGAGATAATTTGATACAAAATTTTGTTTTCTTGAACTAAAAGTTACTTAACGGACAAGTATCACCCTATGTGGAAAAATATAAATATATATATAAACCTTTATTAAAGGAAAATAGGAAATAAGCCAAGAAAGAGAAATAAAATATCTATTGTTCTCAAATTGGAAAATTAACTCCAAATTCATAATCTAAATATGAAAATAAGCCTTTGGACAAGTTGCCAACTAATTTGGATGATATTTGGATAATGTGAAAATGTAGGAGAGAGAAAGTGTGTAGAACCTTTTTCTAGAATTAATGAAATAAATGGCACAAACATGATCAATTAATGGAAAAATCATATCTAAGACTTTAATTGGGACACATGGGTGAAATTTCATCATCTTTGGATAGAATTGGAGTCATAAATGAAGGAGTAAAGAGAAAATGAGTTTTGAATTATTTAACCCATTAAAAGTCCTCAAATGACTAATTCCATATTCATATTTTACACCTCAAAATCAATCAATGTGTCAATTTTTATTAAATTTTGAAACTATTTGAGCCCTCAAAAGAAGAAAGAGAAATTCATTAAATTATATATATCACTTTATTTGAATTATAATATAACTCGAAAAATAAATGTCACACGACTAATATACACGTGCATGATCTGATGGCTAGGAGAGCCCTGTGGATCCATCAGATGGTCTGGGGTCATCTCCTACCTCAGATCAATTTAGGAAATAGGGAAACTTTTTGTGATTTTTCAAATTCGAATATCTCTCTTTATACTCGACCAAATCGTGAGATTTTTGGTTCGTTGGACTCCTCTCTTGATTCTTCTCTAATTTATCCCAAGATTTTGGTGTTTTGACAATTATACAAAGAATCCCCAATTATCATGAAGCTTCCCTCTCACCTCGGTTTTTAAAACCCTAAGCTACACCCCCTCGCCTATATATACCCATACCCTAAGCATCTCCATCACCTTTGCAACTCAACACAACTCTTGATTTCTAGTTTCATCATAGTTTGAGCCCTCGACAAGTAGATGAGGACCTTGATCGTACGATGGAACTATCTCCCTCTTCCCTCCACCTCTGGCTAAATCAAAGGTACCGTTGAGTTCGTTTTTCTCTTCTTTTTTTGTGCCTCTGACTTTTGTGTTCGGTCGCGATCTTCAGTTTCACCCAAAACCCCACACAAGCAGTAGTTTGCTACTTGGTGCCATGGCATTGATGTGATGGGGAAGAAACCCCCTGATTGATTTTCTCTCTTACCCTCCACATTTCTCTTTTCTTTGTTTTCTCGACTAGGGGCAGATTGGTCTTTTGGTATTGTTATCACTCACTTGACCAAAGCCACTCACGACTGATTTTGATTTTGACCCTGACTTGGATGTGAGTGATTGGCCCAAGTCATGGGCCACCTCTCCTCTCCCTCTCTCTCTCTCTCTCTCTCGCTTTCCCTCTATTTTGAATCAAATTGCCTATGTGGCACCTTCTGATTGGTCAGAGTTCAATAATTAGTATCTTTTTAGTCCTTTGTCCAAAAAATGAAATAAAATATGCTCTAGACTAAAAAAAGATGATATATCTAATAAAAATAATTTTAACACCTAGTTTTGAGTATTTCAAGTAAGTGTTTTTCGGAATGAATTAATTAAATAAAAATCACTAAAAATACCCCTAACAGTCCATATCTCTAAAAATACCTAAAATTATATGTTATTTTGATCATAAAACCCTAAATAAGGTAGAGGTGATGGTTACAGGATCTAAATTGATGGGTTTTAGAAGAAAAACATTGGTAACTTTGGGTTTTTTAAGTCTTTAATGAATGTACATAGTTCTAATATATGAACATGGTTATGATATTAGGACAAGTGGACCCTGATCTCATTTAAAGGTTTTGAAAAGTCGTTTCTAGGGCTCTAAGGAAGAGGTATGTGCATCTAAAACCTTAGTTGGGAATTTTATGCCTTAACCTAATCTTCCCTAATGAGACTTAATTGAATCTAATTCTCTATTCTTGAAACCCTAATTACTTGTGCCTCAAATTAGATTATTGGTTCTTATTGTTTGGGTTTTAAATCTCACTACCATGCTTATTGATTCATATGATTATTCTTTCCATTACTACTTTTCTAGTATGTAGATATATGTTCTACTCAATTTGAAGTAGTGGTACATATGTACAACCACCCACAGAGGGCATGTATATAATCACCATGGGGAAGTTTTTATTCTCCCCATATTATTGTCTATGTGACTGGGAATGTCTTTTTCTCCCCTCACCTATAGGTTAGAGGTATGGTAGGTACCTCAAACCTACTTAGTTAGGTAGACATAATTATCTTACACACAATCCTTTTTAATATAGTTGTTAATGGCAAGTTTCTTTTGAATATAGCCTCATACTCTTGTTATCTTCATCTTATGATGAACCCTATCCTATTTTTATTTACTTTTCTTTTCTTGTTATTCTAGAATAGTTTTGTGACACATACGTTTTCTTCCCTTTCCCTTTTGATGGGTGCTTTCCCTACCACCCAGGTGTTGGTGTTGAGCAAGGAGAAGGATAAGTTTGAAGGGAGTCATCTCAGGAGTAGATCTTAAGCTATTTGGAAGGATGTCTAGGTTTCTATAACTAGATTCTTTTATCTTATCTTTTTCTTTTGGGAACTATCATGTAGTGAAAAATGAAAGCCATGTAATAGGCTTAGTATTTTTATTTCCGCTACTATTGACATTTTATAATGTATCTGAATCATGCTTATTTATTTGGATTATTATGCAAGCATCCCAAAATCTCTCTTTTTGTGAAAAGTGTGGATGCTTTGTATTTTCTTTAAATTTTAGTAAGGAGTTGATCTCTCCTCTTTACAACATGGTATTAGAGCCTTTAGGCAACTATTAGGGCATGAATTTGAATTGAGGGTGTTTAGAAAGGATCAGGGTTTCGGGGGCTGGCAATATTTTCCTCCGTGCTACTAACTTGATTTGCGACGACTCCCATGCCCATATGATATCGGCCTGGCCTGAGCTGATAAGAATTTCCCAAAATAGTGTGCTTTTAGGCAATAGCATTCTAGGTATTCCTTTCTCATATATGCTTCTATTCTTTTCTCATATATGATTCTATACTCCTAGGAACCTAATATGTTAACCATGCCTTTCAAAAGAGGTGACTTGTTCGACACTCTAAACAACTTAAACAAGTAAAAGGAGTCGAACCCTAATGACCCCAACACTCCTGTGACTCTTGCGGTCAACCATATTACTCCGGGCACCCCCACCTTCACACTAGAGAAAGAGCTGGCAATGCTACACTAGGTGTTGTCTTCCACCCTGATGGGGCAGCTCAACACGATGGCTGTCAACATCAACAAGATGAGGGAGTTCACCCTCACTGACTTCATAAAGATGCATCCACCCTACTTCAAAGGTGAGAGTGAAACCAATATGGTGGACAAAGATGATGACTGGGTGTTAGTTTTGGATCAGACCTTCGAGGGCATGGCATGCCTTCCTCACCAGAAGATTCGGTTCATGACTTATGTGATGGACGATCTGGCACACGTCTGGTAGAATGGTGTCGCCTGCACCCGGGACATCTCTACTATGGAGTGGGACCAGTTTCTGAGGCTCTTTGAAGAGAAATACATCTGCCCCACCTTCATGAGAAAGAAGGTGGCCGAGTCCTAAAACCTCAAGTAGGGAGGCATGTGTAGCTGACTATATTCAATGGTTCCTACTATTGAAATGCTACGCTACCGACCTTGGAGCCGAAAGAAGAGCAACATTGTTCTTGGAGGGCCTAAACTACCAGGTGGGCTGAAATCTCATCCTGTAGCTTCCACACACCTTACAATAGATGGTGGATAAGGCCCTGAACACCGAGTCCTACCCAGGATTCTAAGATTCTAGACACAGTAATGGCTACAACAACAATAAGAGGAAGAACCCGAACCCAAATGAGAATTACCGACGTGATCGGTGCAATAGGTGCTCTCACAACCATCCTCTAAGGAGATGTCTTTTCAATAATGCACCTACTCATAAATACAACCAACCTCCTCTGACCTGCCATGAGTGTGGCCAAGTTGGGCATATATGACCATTCTGCCCCTATTTCTAGTAAGGGCAGAATAATGCTTAGCAGAATAATGCCCAACAGCCGTAGCAACCAAGGCAAAACCCACCTCCGTGAAACAATAACAAAAACAACAACAACCAAAACCCAAGATGACCGCTAGTGGAGAGGCAAAATGGGAGAGTGTTTTTTCTTAATGTTAAGGAAGGAGGTGAAGATAATGAAATTACTGAAGGTACCTTGCACCTTAATATGCATCCTTTAAAGGCGCTATTTGATTCTGGCTCTTCCAATACCTTCATATCCTATCAGTTTGCTTCTATGCTTGAAATAGAATTTGAGTTTATGGATCATGTATTACACGTAAAAACCCCAAGTGGTACGATCTTCTTTTCATCCCTCTAAACTTTGACCATGGACCTTTATATATCTAGAATAATGTTTCTCATAGATTTCATCGTGCTCAACATGACCGCCTTTGATGTCATCCTGGGAATGGATTGATTGAAAAGGTACAAAGAAGTTTAATTTTGTGAGGAATCAAAGGTTAGTTTATTTCATCATATTGTGGGAAGAATGGGTGTCCAGGGTAGGAAGCGAGAGGAGAGAAAATTTGTCATCTCCACCATCAAAGATGAAAAGCTTCTCTCTTAAGGGTGTAGAGCTTTCTTACTTCTATAGTCCTTGATACTACACCTCCTGCTCTCGACCACATAGATGTGGTGAAGGATTTCCCGAATGTCTTTCCTGAGGAGTTACCCGGGTTGCCACCAACTCGTGAGGTGGAGTTCTCTATCTAGCTTGTACTTAGAACTTTTCCAATATCAAAGCCACCTTATCACTTGGCCCCTGTCGAGCTTGCTGAACTAAAGAAGTAGCTTGAAGATCTTCTCGAGATGGGCTTCATCTGCCCCAATGTTTTTCCATGGGGAGCCCCTATCCTATTCATGAAGAAGAAGGATGATCTGATGTGGATGTGTATGGACTACCGCATGCTTAACCAAGTGATGGTGAAGAACCATTATCCTTTGCCTTGCATCGATGACCTATTCGATTAGCTGAAGTCAACCATTGTGTTCTTCAAGATGGATCTATGGAGTGGCTACTACCAGATGCAGGTGAAGGATGATGATGTCTCGAAGATGGCATTCAGAACTCGCTATGTGCATTATGAATTCATGGTCATGCCTTTGGTTTGACAAATGCCCCAACTGCCTTCATGGACTTGATGAATTGAGTGTTCTGCCCCTACCTTGACAAGTTCATGGTGGTATTTATCGATGATGTTTTGGTTTATTACGAGATGTTAGAACAACATCGTGAGCATCTGTAGATTGTACTCAATACAATGCTAGAAAATCAACTCTATGAAAAATTCTCAAAGTGTGAGTTCTGGATAAAGGAAGTTATGTTTCTAGATCACGTGATTTCTGATGGACATATAGATATTGATCCTATAAAGGTAGAAGTTGTGATAAAGTGGAAGTCTTCAAAGAACCCATCTAAGATTTGTAGTCTCCTCGGTTTATCTAGTTACAACTGGAGGTTTATCAATAGCTTCTCTGAATTGGCCTTTCCTTTGACTAATCTGACTCGAAAGGAGGTCAAGTTCTCATGGACACCTGAGTGTGAGAACAATTTTCAAAAGTTGGAAGGAATGTTTGACTTCTACTCCTGTACTTTCTTTTCCAGTTGAGGGCATACCCTATGTCATGTACACCGATGCATCCAAACAAGGCTTAGGGTGTGTCTTGATGTAGGATAGAAAGGAGATCACCTATTCTTCTTGCCAATTGAAACCTAATGAAACTAATTGGCCTAGACATGATTTGGAGCTTGCTGCTATAGTTCATGCTTTGAAAATTTGGCGACACTATCTTTATGGCTGAAAGTTTGAAGTCTTCTCAGACCACAAGAGTTTGAGATACCAACTGACTCATAGGGATCTAAATCTACGACAACGTAGGTGGATGGAGTATCTCAAAGATTATGACTTCACCATCACCTATCTTCTCGGTAAATCAAATGTCATAGTGGATGCTCTAAGTCATAAGAAGAATGTCATTTGTGCTACTCTGAGTTGTTCAATGTGGGAAAATCTCAAACATTTGACTAGTTGGTGACCTCATCCTATCGATTCAGTGGATGAAGACAATTTGTGTGTTCATATGACTAGCTTGGCTATTACACCGACATGGATCTCGGAAGTTGTTGCTACCTAGTTGGAAAATTCTGAGCTGGAAGAGATGAAGGCCTTGAATGAGAAACCACAATCTGACTTCTCTGTCAGAGTGGATGGTGCTATCTGCTTCAGATAAAGGTTGTAGATTCCTAACATGGGTGATATGAGATAAAAGATTCTGAGTGAAGCTCATGGGTCCAAGTACACTATTCATTGTGGCACAACAAAAATGTACAAGGACTTACAACAAAGTGTCTGGTGGAAGAACATGAAGAATGATATAGCTTTCTTCATCACGAAGTGCTTAACATGTCAGCAAGTTCAGATCAAACATCAACGACCTAGTGATCTTCATCATCCCCTTGAAATTTTGGAATGGAAGTGGGAGAAGATCACCATGGTCCTTTTTAGTGGCTTCCCTAAGTCAAAGAAAGGTTATGATGTTGTTTGGGTGATTATTGATCGGCTTACAAAATATGATCATTTCTTGCCTTTCAAAACCACATAAAAGGTTGCTGAGATGGCTCAGTTATATGTGTATTGGGTAGTTCATCGGCATGGTGTGCCTACTGTGATAGTTTCTAATAATGACCCAAAATTCACTTCTTGTCTATGGGGTCAGATTTAGGAAGAGATGGGCACTCATTTGCATTTCAGTACTACTTACCACCTAAAAACCGATGGATAGTCTTAGAGAACGGTTTAGATTGTGTATGACTTGCTACGTGCTTGTGTAATGGATTGGGATGGTGCATGGGATCGGTATCTTCCATTAACTAAGTTTGCTTATAACAATTGCTACCAAGCTAGTATTGGTATGCCACCTTTTGAAGCTCTCTATGGTAGACCTTTTCGTTCAGCTTTGCATTGGGATGATGTTGGTGAACAGTCCCTAGTGAAAAGGGATAATATGTGGATGATGCTCGAGAAGGTGCAACTAATAAAGAAATAAATGAAAGCTACTCAAGACCGACAAAAGATGTATGCTGATAAAAAGAGGTCTGATGTTAGCTTCTTAGTGGGAGACTATGCATTTCTGAAGATCAAGCATATACGTTCTATTACGAGATCTAAATTAAAAGGCAAGTTGAGTCCCCACTATGTTGGACCATTTTAAGTCTTAGATAAAGTTGGAGACCGTGCATACCACTTACCCTTACCTCCTACTTATGATAAGATTCATAATGTGTTCCATGTCTCCGTGCTGAGGAAGTATGTGAAAGACCCTTCTCATGTACTCAAATTTGAGCTTGTGGAGATTCATGAGAATTTGACCTATGAAGAGCTACTAGTGAAGATCCTTGACTCCTGAGTAAAGCATTTGAAGAACAAGGACATAGAGCTAGTGAAGAATCTTTGGAGATATCATGGTTTAGAAGAAACCACTTGGGAGTTGAGAGATGAGATGTTACGTACTCACCCTTCCCTTTTTGTCTGAGATTTTGGGGACACGATCCTTTTTAAGGGGTGGAGTGTTGTAACATACTAAAATGTGCTATGTATCTCTTTGTACCCTTTTTCAATAAGATTTGTACTCATTTTCATCCCATATGTCTTTGGAGTTGAATTAGTGGAACTATGATGGTTATTGGATAAATATTTCCCATATATTAAGAATAAAGGGTTTTATGCACAAATACCTCAATAGAAACCTAAGTAATGGGTCTAAAGTGAAATTGTCCACTTAAATAATAAAAATAATAAATGAATTCATTCTATAACATTCTAGGACTTTTTAGAATAGGAGAAAGAAAAGAAATCCCAAAATATACATAAAGGAGATGATAAATGCTATAAACGGATAAAAGGAGATAATGTGGAGTATATTGTTTCCAAAAATCACAAATATAAAACCCACAAGATAATTTAATACACAATTTCATTTTCTTGAACTAGAAGTTACTTAAGGGCCAAGTATCACCTAATGTGGAAATATAAATATATATATATAAGCCTTTATTAAAGGAAAATAGGAAATAAGCCAAGATAGAGATATAAAATATCTAATGTTCCCAAATTGGAAAACTAACTCCAATTCATAATCTAAATATGAACATAAGCCTTTGAGAAAGTTTTCAACTAATTTGGATGATATTTGGATAATGTGAAAAAGTAGGAGAGAGAAAGTGTGTAGAACCTTTATTTTGAGAATTAATTAAATAAATGGCACAAACATGATCAATTAATAACAAAATCATATCTAAGACATTAATTGGGACATGTGGGTGAAGTTTCATCATATTTGGATAATCTTAGAGTCATAAATGAAGGAGGAAAGAGAAAATGGGTTTTGAATTATTTAACTCATTAAAAATCCTCAAAAGTCAAAACTAATTCCATATTTGGATTCTACACCTCAAAATCAGTCAGTTGCCAATTTTTATTAAATTTAGAAATTAATTGACCCCTCAAAAGAAGAAATAGAAATTCATTAAACAATATATATCACTTTATTCGAATTATAATAAAACTCGGAAAATAAATGTCACACATATAATATACACGCTTGAGATTCGATGGCTAGGAGAGCCTTGTGGACCAATCAGATGGTCTGGGGTTATCTCCTACCTCAGATCAATTTGGGAAACATGGAAACTTTTTGCGATTTTTCAAATTCAAATATCTCTGTCTATGCTTGACCAAATCGTGAGATTTTTAGTTTGTTGGACACCTCTCCTGATTTTGCTCTAGATTAACCCAATATTTTGGTGTTTTTATGATTATCCAAAGAATCCCCAATTATGAAAAAGCTTCCCTCTCACATCAGTTTCTAAAACCATAAACTACACCCCCTCGCCTATAAATACCCATACCCTGAGCATCTCCATCTCCTTTGCAACTCAACACAACTCTCAATTTCTATTTTTTTCAACTCTCAATTTCTATTTTTTTCATAGTTTGACCCCCCGACAAGAAGCCGAGGACCTTTGGCTTGTGGCAGTGCTCTCTATTTTCCCTCCACCTCCGGCAAAATCAAAAGTATCGTTGAGTTCATTTTGCTCTTCTCTTTCTTTTATGCCTCTTACTTTTGTGTTTGGTCATGGTTTTTGGTTTCACCCAAAACCTCGAGCAAGCAGCAGATTACTACTCAGTGCCATGGCATCGAGGTGATGGTGAAGAAACCCCCTGTTTGATTTATGCTCTTACCCTCTGTGTTTCTCTTTTCTTTGTTTTCCCGACTAGGGGCATATTGGTCTTTTGGTATTGTTTTCATTTGCTTGACTGAAGCCACTCATAGATGACTTGGCTGCAAGTGATTGGGACAAGTCACAGGCTGCCTCTCCTCTCCCTCTCTCTCTCTTGATTTCCCTCTGTTTTGTACCCAATTGCCTATGTGGCACCTTCTGATAAATCAGAGTTCAATAATTCGTATCTTTTTATTCCTTTGTCCAAAAATGAAATAAAATATGTTATAGACTCAAAAAAATATGATCTATCTAATAAAAATAAATTTGATGCTTGGTTTTGAGTTTTTTGAATAAGTGTTTTTGCGAATGAATTAATTAAGTAAAAATCACTAAAAATACCCCTAAAAGTCCATATCTTTAAAATACCTAAAATTATATGTTATTTTGCTCAAAAAACTCTAACTAAGATAGTGGTGAAGGTTGTAGGACATAAATCAATGGTTTGTATAAAAAGTTGGTAACTTTGGGGTTTTTAAGTCTTTAATGAATGTATGTAGTTCTAATACATGAACATGGTTATGATATTAGGACAAGTGGACCCTGATCTCATTTAAAGGTTTTAACAAGTGATTTCTAGGGCTCTAAGGAAGAGGTATGTGCATCTAACACCTTAGTTGAGAATTTTATGCCTTAACCTAAAGTTCCCTAATGAGGCTTAATTGAATCTAATTCTCTTTTCTTGAAACCCTAATTACTTGTGCCTCAAATCAGATTATTGGTTCTTATTGTTTGAGTTTTAAACCCCACTGCCATTCTTATCCATTCATATGATTATTTTTTCCATGACTAGTTTTCTATAATGTAGATTTATGCTCTATTTAATTTAAAGTAGCAATACTTATGTATAACCACCCACAGAGGGCATGCATATTATCACCCCTGGGGAATGTTTTTATTCTCCCCATATTATTGTATAGGTGACTGGGAATGCCTTATTCTCCCCTTACCTATAGGTTAGAAGTATGGTAGGTGCCTCAACCCTACTTAGTTAGGTAGACATAATTATCTTACATGCAATTCTTTTTAATATAATTGTTAATGGAAAGTTTCTTTTGAATAAAGCCTCATACTCATGTTATCTTCATCTTATAATGAACACTGGCCAGTTTTTATTTACTTTTCTTTTATTTTTATCCTAGACTAGTTTTGTGAGACATACTTTTTATTCCCTTTCCCTTTTGGTGGGTGCTTTCCCAACCACCCAGGTGCTGGTGCTGAGCAAGGAGAAGGACACGTTTGAAGGAAGTCATCTCATGAGTAGATGTCAAGCTATTTGGAAGGATGACTAGGTTGCTATAGCTAGATCCTTTTCTCTTATCTTTTTCTTTTGGGAACAATCATGTAGTGAACAATGAAATCCATTTAATAGGCTTAGTATTTTTATTTCTGCCTATTGACATTTTATAATGGATCTGAATCATGCTTATTTATTTGGATTATTATGCAAGCATCCCAAAGTCTCTCTTTTTGTGAAAAGTGTGGATGATTTGTATTTCCTTTAAATTTTAGTAAGGAGGTGATCTCGCCTCTTTACACAAGTACTCTCTTAGGAGGTTGAAACTGAGAAGCCTAAAACTATCTCATTGCCTCTTGTATTCTATTTACTATTATATACTCCAATTGATCTGGTATTCTCATTGTAAATATATCATATACCTCATTTGGTGACAATCCTCCTTTCTTGATAGATTTGCGCTTTTACTCTGATGTGCCAAAAAAGGATATTATCCCAACACAAGCTTCAACATCCCTAAGAGGACACAATTCTCTTGAGTACCCAAAGCAACAGTAAATTCATGCCTTTATCCCTTGAAGATGAATTTTCCTTCTTTTCTTTCCTTGTATATCTCCCTTTAATCATCATTAATATGAATTGGTTAGTAAAATATAACAATCAAAGTAAAAAATAAACATGCACTCTAAGAGTTAAATTTTACCATTCTTGCAGCCACATTAGCAGTTGTAGGGTTGGGTATTTCTCCATAGAGTCTAGTCCTTGTAATTATTCACTCCTCATGGTGAGTTAGAGATTAAGAAGTAGTAGAAGACTCAATAGACTCAGGATTAGGATGCTCAATAGAAAACACTTGTTGTCTTTGTTAACGACACCAGGACTAACCACATGGAACCAACTTGTAGTCGTGCACATTCTTTGCATGCCTTTCTTTATTAGCATTTTGTATACCTTGGTTAATCCAAAACATATGTTATTTATGTAATGCATTAAGTTCATAAGATTAATCATAAGAATGTTGTAAAGAAGTGAGATCACTTCTCTACTAATAAAAATGGTATGCAAAAAAACCAATGAATAGCAGTGGAAGTTAAAACTTTGACTATATTCAATTTAATGAAGTGTACATCAAAATTTTCCCAAAAGGGTGTGCATGCTTTATACAAATAAAGGATATAAGTAGAGGGAAACTCAACTACATCAATATGTATCCAATAAAATAACTTAATATGTGGTCCATGATGGAAGGATGAACTCCTTCTCCTTGGCTTAGGCTGGTTCACCATGCTCCTTTTTCATACTCTGATCCTAAACCTGGGTGGTTGGGATCACCCAACAAGAGGATAATAAAGTTATGTGTCAAATAAAATAATAAGGACAAATGTAAATTAAAGTATTGCATGATAAAGATTTACTATGCTAACAGTTGTTAAAAGTATGAGGCAAGTAAATAATTAAGAATTCTGCCAAATCAAATAGTAATAAAGTTGCATGCTTGATTGAATATGACTACACTAAACTAATACAGGTCTGAGCCACCTACCTAACCTCAACGAAAAAAAAATAGGTGAGGGAGAGTGGTCACATTCCCAAACACCTACAGTATATATAAAATTGGGGAAAGTGGTCAGATTCCCCAGGGCTCATGCCCAAACTATTGGTGGTTCGTACCCATGTACACTAAATTAGTTAATTAGTAATTTTCATCATCATGCTAGAATAATTTATATGGAATATTTAAGTAATAGAAAACTTTTCAAGTGGGTCCAAGACCCTATAATAATTGAAGTGAAGTAAATAATTATTGTTGAAACTAATGTATAGGCTCATGCCACATTGGGAAAGTAGGGTTGGATAAAACATGCCCAAATTAGAGTTTAGAATGCACATACGACCTTTTGAACATAAACGTTAAATTTAATAGTATACTTTGGTCCACAATCAAATTTTCATCCTAGAAAAACATTATGTATGTTATCCAAGTCAAAGTGAACATATTCATTCCTATTATATTTTTATATTATTCTTATCCAATTCCCAATCTTCTAATGTCATGTTAGGGTTTATGATTTAAATCTTTGTTGAGAGAATATGTGATGCTTTACATATCTATCTTAGTTATAATTACTCATATTTAGTCACATAAGTCTATGAACTCATATATATATATGTAAATAATAATATATATTCTTCCAATAGGTTTGAATATGTCATTCTCTTATGTATAATGTGAATCCATATTATTCCTAACATCATGCTTACCATGTATATTGGTGTAAGTATATTCCACATGAATATATATTAGGTACACTAATATACACATGCTTTGATCCAACTAACATGCCATCTAGATTTATGTTTATAAAAGTACATTCTTTTACACGTTATTATCTTTTTCACCATTTAATTCATACAAAGATAATATAGTTAGATGCATTTCGTAATTATATTTGTGTTTAGAATTACTATCTATTGCATAAATATTTATTTGTGTATCTAGGGTTTTGTTGAAACATGGTTATTATAATTCTTGATAATTTATGTGTAGTATTAATATGTAACTCATCTTATATATAATCTTCCATTATTAGTTTAGCCATGACATACAAGAATATAATAAGGAAACATGCTTGTCTTACATCCATCATTTGATATATAGTAAAAGATGGATACATGTATAAACAAATATGATATTATACAAGTTATTCAATATGATATAATAATGGGAACACATTTTGCAAAACAACTCCTTAGTTATAGATCTACTATATGGATCATAAATTAAGATTTAGGTATCATATTTGACCACACTCTTACATACATGACCTATTATGACTATTTCCTATATATGGTTCAATATATCAGCATTTGGATCACACTCATATGTATAATTGTATTTATATATATACCCAGTATTAACTTGATTGCAAGGTGCATGTATTACCATGGTTTACTTCCCATTATAAGCATAAGTTAATTATTGAAAAATTGAAATAGGGAAATAATTATAGACATTAGACAATAGAACCCAATGGATTTGTGATGATCCGTTTGTGAGCATATCCATGGTTCATCCCAAGATAATTCCTCCGGATATTCAAGTGGTGTCTTTTCTACTAGACAACACATCATCAGGTGGTGTTGTAGGTATTAACGATGGTGTCACAGTGTCATGGTGTTTGCTGCAGGAGAAGGAGTCAACATCGTTGTAAGAGAGGAGTCAACAACATTGTTGTCAGGGTCAGGAAAGGGTGATGTGTTGTCGTCTTGGTGTTGTGCTAGAAAATGACTTGTTGAGATGCTTCAGGTCATCATCCTCATTGTCGGGGTTAGTAAGAGGACTAACTGTTAGGTAGGTATGTTTGTCAATGAGATGATCTAGGCAATGGCCATTGTGAGGGCTACCCGTAGGTTGGGGTGATGGGTGTCGATAATGTCATTTGGAAAGTGGCATCTTCCCTTATGGTGTTTGCGACATCTGCACCTCCGTAGGGGTCGACAGAGCTAGACACCGAGGAGGGGTGTTGCTTGGCACTATTGGACAGGAAAGGTGGAAGAAGGAGGAGGATGGCATGCTGACCACTGATAGGGAAGGCTGTGCAAATTGATCGGTTTCATTTGTCGGGGACAAAGTTGCATGTGTGTCAGGATGATCTTGTCAGAATTGAGTTTGAGGAGATCGTGATGGTGTGGCATCGTGGTTTCTGGAGTCTGATATCGATAGGGTCACACGATGGTGAGGATGGCCAGCAGGGCACCTAAGGAGATGAGGAAGGAGGAGGAAGATGGGCAGTTAGGGTTGCTGCGCTATGATGGGGGAGAAGGCAAGGGAGGAATATATAGGAGATGAACATGAGACAAGATGGACATGACGGGGTGTCGCCCATTACAGAGGGGGAGAACACAACATTGCGTTTGAGACAGAGAGCGGAGTAACACGCTAGATAGCGAGGGGGAGGAAGTAATGCAACGCTGCGTTACGTTGAGGGGAGAGTGCGTTTTAGGAATATACTTGAGTGCTTAGCCAATTACAACTATTAAAAACTAACACGATTAACATTTTCAATACCGATTTAATTGGCATAACAATTAATATCCTATTTTCAAGAAATTTAAAGGGAAACTTAATTAGGAGTCAAGGAGGTTTCCTTTTTCCATGAAATAGGCATTTATATATATTAGAGTTACATATTCATTTAATTAATTAAGAGGGTAGAGAAATTCCACTTGACTTGAAAATTCAGGGGTTTGCTAATTAAAGTGTGTGGAGTCTAACTTTACATTAACTTCTTCTTTTGAATGTATTTTTGCATTTAATTGTATGCTAAGTGCCTAATAAATATATTTAGTACCTTTTTAATAAATTTTGATATAAAATTCCATTTCTTGTCCCACAAACCCATAAAATCTCTAAATTAATATAATATACTAATTATCTCTTATTAATGGTCATTTTGCATTATTAAACTCTAATTTACACACTAGTTAGATATTTGTGCAAAAACCCATTCATTATCATGAATGTGGGTAAGTTTAATTCAAACCATTGTGTATAGTTCAATTTCAACATTGAGGTAAATGAGGATGGAAAAGATAGAAAAATTTAGGGAAAAGAATAAGAAGGACATGAAGGTTATAAAATCTTGAAAATGGGTTAAATTGCAATTGAATCCAAGATTCAGTATGTTACAACACTCCACCCCTTAAAGAGGATTTTCATCCCCCAAATCTCAACAAGAGGGACGGGTGAGTATGTAACATCACAACATTAAGCAACTAGGTGGTTACCTCTAATCTATGGAACTTCACATGCTCTACTCATAAGTTAGGTTTACTAAGGTTTCCACTATTCATATTACCTTTTATCAAATATAACATAGTATACATTTTGGCTTATTCGCATTATCTCCATTACAAAGTTACATCATCATTATTTTTCTAGTACTTGTATCACGTGATATTCAAATTGTTGTAGAAAGAATTATATCTCAACGCTATGCACAAATCATATGTATTTCTTATTTACTAGTTAAGAAATTTAAGCACAATTAGGGTTTACTAAATAATATCAATATTTATTAATATATTAGGTCACAATCCTTAATAACTTGAATTTATTCTATGTTATCCTCATATTACCATCATAGAGAATTATCGCATGTTATTTTGTAAGAAATGGATTATATTTTTCCAACCATTTATTAAGTCTAAATAATGTCACATTAATTTTTTACACCTATATTACTCATTGTCATATCACTTTTCATACTCACATTAACGTCATCACTAACCATTTTCTCCTATTTACACTTCATATTATAAATTATACATTTAACATCACATTAGGCATTTGGAATTGTTGTAGACTTAATAATCATGCTTATGTAAATCCAATTACTCTTTATATACATTGAGTCATTATATGTATTTTAGTGAATAAGGAGGAATACATTCCATATTAATGATTTGATTCATATACTAAGTTATGATTAGATGATTATATTCCATTTATATGTATCAAGCTATATTATTTGATGATGACACCTAATGCCACTAATGTACCTTGAGGTCATTAATGATATACATATGTATATATAAATATATATATATATATGTTTTAAGGTTAGATGATTACATCTTAGGGTTTTAGGTCAACATAATCATTATATGTTGTGCATTCTTAGCATGCATTAGTTCCACTTAACATGTCATTATGGTGACATGGTCAACATTATGTGTATTCACAATTAGTGAGCTACTCATAGTATGTTTTGTTGGGGTTTAATCATACGAACTATACATTAGATGACTTATTATGTATTAATTTATATATAAACAAACAAGTTAAATTATAATTATAATTTTTTTTGTCAATAGTAATCATATATAAGTTCACTAATATCTTATCTATGGAGTTAGGGTTTCTAAGTTTCAGAGTAGATAGATTTCAATGTATTGTAGGATTCCATCCTCTTAAACAAATTTCGTCCTCGAAATCAGCAAATCCAAAATTGATCAAGGTACTACTAGTACACTACTACACTTAAAAGGGTTGACCTATTAAGTCAAACTAAGCTAGAGGTAAAAGAGTGAGTCTAGTCAACTCATGTAAAATATCCAACACTTAATTGATTTACTAATCACCATTACTAAACTTCAAAGTCTAGTATAGGGTAGACTACCCTTAAACATGGAAATCTAAGACTCATATAAGGAACTTATGAGATATAAGGTGATTTTACTTGGGTAACCAAATCATCATATTAGGTTCCTAAGGATACCCAACATTGAGGTTATTTGCCTAAAGGTCTGCTATTTCAGATAATCAACATCAGCTCAGGCCAAGCAAGTGTCATATGGATCCACGAGTCGTCATAAACCAAGCTAGTGGCGTGGATGAAAAATTTACCAGCCCCTAGACTCTGACCCTTTCTAGACACCCTTGCTTTCAACTTATGTCCTAGTATCTACATAATATGCTAATTACCTAAAAGTTGACTAAAGATATGAAATTCTTGTGGTCCTAAATGAACCTTTCACCATAGGTTAATTCTAAGGTGAACTAAAGGGATACTATATGAGGTAAGGGTTTCTAACTAGGAGACAAACTGAAATAGTCAATATTCTGACTACCATTGACTCTGATACTATGATTTACAGAAGTGAGATCACTTCTCTACTAATAACAATTTTACGCAAAAATCCAACAAATAGCATCAGAAGTTAAAACTTTGACTATATTCAATTTAATAAAGCGTTCATCAAAATTTTCGCAAAAGGGTGTACATGATTTATACAAATAAAGGGTATAAGAAGAGGGAAACTCAACTACACCAATATGTCTCCAATAAAATAACTTAACATATGGTACATGATGGAACAATGAACTCTTTCTCCTAGGCTTAGGCTGGTTCACCATGTTCCTTGTGTGCACTCTGATCCTAAACATGGGTGGTTGGGATCACCCAACAAGAGGAGAATAAATATATGTGTCAAATAAAAGAATTAGGAAAAATATAATGTAAAGTATTGCATGATAAATATTTACAATGCTAAGAGTTGTCAAAAGTATGAGGCAAGTAAATAATTAAGAATTCTGCCAAATCAAATAGTAATAAAGTTACATGCATGATTTAATATGACTACATTGAACTAATATAGGGCTGAGGCACCTACCTAACCTCAACCAAAACAAATAGGTGAGGGTGAGTGGTCACATTCCCAAACACCTACAATATATATAAAAGTGGGGAGAGTGGTCACATTCCCCAGGGCTCATGCCCAAACTATGGGTGGTTTGTACTCATGTACACTACATTAGTTAATTAGTCATTTTCATCATCACACTTGAAGAATTTATATGGAATATTTAAGTAATTGAAAACATTGCAAGTGGATCCAGGACCCTAGAATAATTAAAGTGAAGTAAAGAAGAATTGTTGAAACTAATGTATAGGCTCATGCCTCATTGGGAAAGTAGGGTTGGATAAAACATGCCCAACTTAGGGTTTAGAATGCACATACCTCTTTTCGCACATAAATGTTAAATTTAATAGTATACTTTGGTCCACTGTCAACTTTTCATCCTAGAAAAACATTATGTATGTTAGCCAATTCAAAGTGAACATATTCATTCCTATTATATTTTTATATTATTCTTACCCAATTCCCAATCTTCTAATGTCATGTTAGGGTTTATGATTTTAATCTTTATTGAGAGAATATGTGATGTTTTACATATCTATCTCAGTTCTAATTACTCATATTTAGTTACATAAGTCTATGAACTCATATATATATATATATGTAAATAATAATATATATTATTCTGATAGGTTTGAAGATGTCATTCTCTTATGTATAATGTGAATCCATATTATTCCTAACATCATGCTTACCATGTATATTGGTGTAAGTATATTCCACATGAATATATATTAGGTACATGATCATCTTACATCCATCGTTTGATATATGGTACTACATGGATACATGGATACTCTAATAGGATATTATACAAGTAATTCAAAATGATATATTAATGTGAGCTCATTTTGCAAAACAACTCCTAAGTTATAAATCTACTATATGAATCAAAATTAAGATTTAGATGTCATCTTTAACCACACACATACATACATGACCTATTATGAATATTTCCTAGATATGGTTCAGTATATCAAAATTAGGATCATACTCATATGTATAATTGTATTTATAAATATACCTAGGTTTAACTTGATTACAAGGTGCATGTATTACCGTGGTTTACTTCCCATTGTCATCATAAGTTAATTATTGAAAGATTAAAATAGGGAAATAATTATAGACCTTAGACAACAAAACCCAATGGATTTGTGATGATCCATTTGTGAGCATATCTAGGGTCCATCCCAATATAATTCCTCTGGATCTTCACGTGGTGTCTTGCTTCTAGCCGAAAACATCAGGCGGTGTTGTATGTATTAATGATGGTGTCGCAACATCATGGTGTTTGTTGTAGGAGAAGGATCAACGTCATTGCAAGAGAGGATTCGACGATATTGTTGTCAGGGTTGGTCAAGGGTGTTGGGTTGTCGTCTTGGTGTTGTGCTGGCAAACGGCTTGTTGAGATGATTCATGTCATCATCCTCATTGTCGGGGTTAGTAAGAAGATCAACTGTTGGATAGGTACATTTAGTAATGATATGATATGGCAATGGGTTGTTGTGAGGGATGCCAGCAGGTTGGGGGTAATGGGTGTGGGTATCGCCAGTTGGAAAGTGGCATTGTCACTCATGGTGTTAGCGACGTCTGCACTTCTATAGGGGTCAGCATTACTAGGCACTGAGGAGGGGTGTTTCTTAGCACCGCTAGGTAGGAAAGGTGGAAGGAGGAGGATGGCTTGCAAACCGATGATAGGGCAAGCTATGCAAATTGATCGAGTTCATTGGTTGAGGTCAGAGTTGCATGTGTGTGGGGATGATCCTGTCAGAATTGAGTTTGAGGAGATCGTGATGGCGAGGCACCGTGGTGTCTGCAGGATGATATCAGTAGGGTTACACGATGGTGTGGTTGGATGACATGGTGCCAAAGGAGATGAGGAAGGAGGAGGAAGATGGGCGGCTAGGGTTATTGTTCTATGATGGGGGAGAAGGCAAGGAGGGGAAGATATAGGAGAGAGGATAGAGATGAAGGGGTGTCACGTGTTACAGAGGGGATGAACATGACATCACATTTGAGACAGAGAGGGGAGAAACATGTTAGATAGGAAGGGGGAGGAAATGTCAGACCACATCCTATGATTTCCACTAATCATGAGATTAGGGCATGACTATGAGGATTACACTTAATACAAAGTTCACTCCCGACTTTTCTTCTATTTTCAAAGACTTTATTTTCTCGCATTCAATCACATAAACAAACTTTACAAGATAATTAAACTTTTATTATTCTAATACGATCTCAACATTAATGATACACATCCATACATTCATTCTATTTCTCACACTTCCATGTACATACGACATGATAATCAGATACATTCTCTCTTATCAAGGAAACAAAGATACAAAACATCATTTATAACTCCCTCACATCTATACTAGGACCTAGAATGACACGGACTGACTGAATTTAACTAATATCATACTTAACTCATGTGGTAGATCTACTATGAAGCTTTAACCTTCTTCAACTCCATGTGATTTCCCTAAAATTTTTGACTAGAGGGGTGAGCCTAATCGCCTAGTGAATGAGTACTTCAAAGAAATAGTCTAAAGCACTGATATAATTACATATATATCTTTGAACAATTGATATCAATTATAACAATAGTAATTACTACATTGAGCAGATGTAAAACAATACAGTTAAAATAACAGAGAATGTAAATATTGCATTTAAATAACAACTACTACGAAACTGTACTCAAATCTTTCTTAACTCTTTTTATTTATAAGAAACTCTTTGTTGTTTGTTGTAATTTATTTCAAGGACCAATCACAATGAAAAGTGATTGTTGTTTGTTGTCATTTGTACTACAAAAGGAAATATATGCAATTTAGTCCAAAACTCAATTTTGACTTATTTGATTGATTTGAAAAGTTGACGATATAATTAGGACTTTAATTAATTATCGCTCCCATTATTTTATTCAAATTGATAGCCCTCACTATCAATTCGGAAGATTGTGGTGAACAATCTTCTAGTGGGTCAAGATCATGAAATCCTCTGAGTCATGGACCAGCTAGGGTTGTCACCCACAACTTAGATCTTCCAGGTAGGCAACTTTTGCCAATTGCATCATATGCAACTCTTGAAACATGTCATATGCAACTCTTGCCATGATCACCTCCATGCCTCAAGGTGCTAGATCCTATCTAGGTCACCTTGTTAAGTCTGACCCAAAGCCAACACGATGAATATGCACCCTTCTAGGGTAGACCCACATATCCATCCTTCATGCTTCCACGAGATAGACGGTGCACCACGCTAGGGCGATCCCACACTTGGCCGATCAAGATTTTCACATGTGTCACATTTGGAAGGCATCTAAAACTTTAATATTTAATAAGGGATTTGGTTTTTATAGGTACATATACATATCCAATCACCACAATATATAGTATGTATCATATACATGCTATATCCCATAGAAATATGTGAAACGATAAAAGCGATGATTATGGCCATCTTAATGTCATTCCTCGAGCCAAGAGGAATCGCGGTCATCTAGGTCTACATCACATGCAACCTATACAAGATGATCTTCATGCTTTGCCATTCTGGGTTTGATGAACTCGTCTCCATGATTGATCGGCTCGCCATTAGGTCGGTCGTTTGGGTGCCACCAGCCGATCAGTTGGCTCCTCCAACCGATCGGTTCGCCTAGTCGTCGTGCATCTCCTCATGGCCGCCACCCGATCGTCTCACTCCTCCAACCGGTCGTCTAGATCGCCAACCGATCAGTTCACACCTTGAACCGATCGTCTCAGTCGTCGTCAAATGTCCTCCATTCTTTAACATAACAGGAAATAAAATTCTATCCTATTTACATTTGAATTGGGAAACCCCGAGTTACATTCGGGGGGAACAAAGGTAGGAAAGAAATCTCGAGTTATCTCGAGTTACATCAGAAATAGGAGATAGGGGATCAGTGCGCAGACCGAGATGCAAGAAACCACATACAACCAAGAACACATACATAGGGTTTATTGGCCATAACCACGCTATACATCCACCACAAAACTCATTTGAGGGCGATGCATATCGAGTGCATTCATATTACGTATCATATATGTATATTGGGATTTGTGGATTTAGGATTGGACATGCATAAAGACAATTTTATTCGCATCGTATGCAATAAATAAAGGTGACAAACCAAAATTGATCATATCGATAATCCTAAAGCATAGAGAAGTTGACGTGGCTCTGATAACACTTTAGGGGATACACAGAAGGCAACAAAAACAAAAAATTTCTTCTCCCAAACCCAGAACAAAGGAAATGCGTCAACATCTATACAATAGAAAGGATGGTTTGTAGAGGTGTACCTTGTCCCGAGGCTTTCTTGGAGACGTTACCTCACGGCTTGCTCGGTCTTCACCTCTGGTCTTAGACAGTGTCTATGCAGCTCCTAGTCGCACCGGTACTGGCACCTCCTGGTCTCACCAGGACTGTCGGGATTGACAGCTGTCCTCCAAGTGACAGAAGTCTCCTGCCTCTGAAGTAATCCACACGGACCACATGGAACTCCGATCTCCTTGTCCTACAAGGAATCGGAAGGAGTCACACCCACCTATCGGTGTACTAGTCACTGACACACTCTCCTGCCACCAGTCACTTTCTGCACTTATCTTTCCCTTGTTGTGCCTCCCTTATTGGGTAACACTTGCTCGAGATCTCTCTCAGTTACCAAAACTAGAGAGAACGACAACTTTGTAGAGCAGCTGGTGCAATGAGTTGTGTACCTGAGAAGCCCCCACTACCCCTATATATAGGAGGGTCATGGGATAGGGTTCTCTACCCTGGGCAATGCGGGATTAAAGAAGGAGTAGAGGGTTTGATATTTTCCACAAAAACAACCAACTGCACCACCTGAACCGATCGTTTCATGAATGAAACAGTTGATTGGGGAGCTGAGCCGATCGGTTCACACCTCAACCGATCGGTTGGGGCACCTGAGCCGATCGATTCACTTATGAGCCGATCGGTTCGTGTTCCTGATCCAACTCAAATTGACTTTCAAATTTGTTTCTGATTAATCAAATATTAATCCTTGTCCAAATCGAATTTGTACAAGTGAAACAAATTGTATTTGCAAAATAGTCTTCTCTCTTTCCAAACGATCTCGGTTAGACCAGTTGAGCCGATCAGTTCAACACTTGAACCGGTCATCTCATCCTGTCTTGAGCCGATCGATTCATCACATGAGCCGATCGGTTCCCCAACCTGAGCCGATCAGTTCAACTGTTGAGCCGATCGGTTGGGGCAGCAGACTCGTGCAAATCAGTCAATTGTAGTTTCAATCAATCTGATACTCTAATCAATCGATCCAACACCTTGAATACTATGATTTTGAGCTATCAATTAATTGAGTGTTTAATTCAACTACTAAACTCCTTTAGTAATAAATCTAAACATCGTTTGTGGATAAAATCCTCTTCCATCTTAAATCCTATGTGTGTGACCCTGCAGGTCCATTTCACGTTGGCAGTGAAAGTCCATAACATTTATGATTTCACAAGAAAAGAGCGGTGCCTAGTGACATATCAGTGCTACCCAAGTAAAATAGAAAGTTGGATAACAACTTTCAATCCTACAATATGTGAATGGTGTTACAGTGAATGTATAATTCCTTTATCACTGATATCCCTAATTAACTCAAGGCATGGAATAGTCATCCTTTCAACGTTCATTCACTTTCTTGACCTCAGAGTAGATTGGAGGAGATATGTATGACATCAATATCACATACCGATTCACACATGCATGTGCATGCCTATCTCAATCCTACTCATCAAGTGGCCATGGATATCAAACTCCCTCAGGAGGGACAAATACCATATCTATCACTCAACCCTCAAAAGCCCCGTGTGTCAAAGCCACCCAATCATCACCTTTATAACAACCCATGTTTCAAGACCGCATTTGATGATGTCAAAGTGTACCCAACGACATGTGCTGAGTGTAGTGATTTTAGGTCACAGAATCACACTCACAACCATCACTGTCAGAACTGACCATGACTACCATGTCATGGTTTCCTGTGTCAAACTCACGATGGGCCTGTCTGGTAAAATTGTTCTCTAACAAGTACCTATGTGTTTGGTTTGATATCTCCATATCATTACTAATGAGATTCTGTCATCAACCAACACCACAATCTAGTTTTGTGTGTCATTGTTGTCTATCTACCTTCCACAATGACGTCCGACTAGGGACATAATAAGAATGTACAAACTCTTAGCATCCGTATGATCTCATCGTTTATGTCCTTAACCTGAAAGCATACATCATTGAGTATTGTCATTCTCTAGACATTCAATCTATTCTATCATTATCTCATATGACTGAACCAGAAAGAATTGGAGGCTTGCCTTTGATCTTTATCAAATCAATCTTAATGTATCCCACCAATCATCCCATGATTAGCTCTCAGGGCATACATACCAAAAGACTCCCACTTGCACTGTGAGCCAATCACGCTTGAATCATATTCATAGTGATCTTCAAACATGTCCTACATGTTACTGTGCTCTAGTGCTAACATAGTGAGTTATGGAAACACCTTGCCAAAGTCGGTATTAACTTCATGTCTCTCATCTCTTCGTTGTACGTCATACGTATGAGATGGAGTTGCCATAATATGCGATCTAGTATTCCTTTACTAACCATTAGCCACATTGCATGATCAATCACTCCCAACTTGTCATCAATGACCGCAATAACTATACATTCATCTCATGAACTTCCAGATCCATATAATATCCACTACTATTCTCTAACACACGGATACTCAGCTTTTCCTTTGAAACGACTTTTTTGGAACGTTTCCATTAATAAACATTCACTTTTATATATATCTCATATATATATTGTGATTATTTTCTATCCTTTTTGGAAGTTCGCATCAGTGTAACTCTTTACAGTGAACCCTTCCTTATTTCCATAGAACTAGTACTTCTCAAGTACTTATCAAGTTCTTATGGTATTCTAGTAACCCTTACTGACACTTGACAGACATCCACTCATCATGTCCCACATATGAGTTATCAGGATGAGCACATAATATTGTCATGTCCTACATATAAGATGATGTATGCACTTTATTTTGCTATGTGCATACATGCGAGATAATGGGATGATTACATACATGATAGATCCATATCTATTCTTAGTGTTCCCATTCTTCATAAGAATTGGACACATGCCCTTGGGATACTAACTCCATGTAGCATGGACAAGTTTTCTCCCACTGAATCTGTGCATACTGAACCCTTCAGTATAGATTGCCAATGTATTCTCTTACTTTATAGGTCAAGAGGTTTTCGAGAACTATCTCTATAGATCTCTTATTCCTATCATATAGGAAACATCTCTATCTTCCTTAAAGATAATTTCCACTTTGTATTTCCATTCTAGAACATTTCCATTTCACATCAACATGTGGAATGTGAATATGCTCCCACTAAATCACAGATCCCTTCTTTATCTTTGACATATCAGTCAAACCCTTTGACTATATCATCAAAGTAAAGATCACAATTTTGAGTTGCTTGTACTCAATCAATCACATTGATTAGTCCATTGTAACTTATAGACTTTATTTGCATTAATGGATTCATAAACCTTATAGGTTGTGTCATGTACACATCCATGTTTTATTCCTCATAGGAATGTGGTTTTAGTATCCATATGCCAAATCTCTTAGTCATTAAGTTGCAATTAACAATCATCATCCTTTTGAAAATGTCATCCATGTGTCTTAACACTTAAGACTCATTCACACTTATGGATTTTATCCCAATGGGTGCTACCATCAAGGTCATACCTTATGGTTTACATGGAAGTCATTTAGGATGTAATGGCCATAAACCATAACTCAGAATATGGTTCCTCATATTCATCTAGATAGTTGATTCATCACATGACCAACTCATCACATAGATAACTGAGGTATCTCTGTCAAGGATATAAGAACTCACAACTCCTTGTGATTCTTAATGTCCTTTATTAGTGAGGGATATTCTTTATTTTAGAAGAAATTAGTTATTTGATAATCATCCTCTGATTCCTTAGAGTATGACTCCTTGTTGATTTAGACATCACCATGTCTTAATCATGAGTTCACTATGATACACTATCATAATCACTCATAAGGTTCTCAAACATTTGGTTCAAGTATTTCATTCATTGATTTCATCAAGAATTAACACTTTACCAAATTCATACTTCATCTATGATATTCTTGAACACTTGATGATATTGATATTGGTATTTCTCTAAACACCATTTGAAGTATTAGCATTTGCTCCAGTAGGTATGTAAATACATCACATGTATTATACCTAATAGGATAATCATTCTCCCACTACTATTAGTGAAGATTGATTAATCATGTCTAAGAGATTCATGTCTCTTACTGGTTCTCTAATCAAAAGAGTCTAGATTTATCCATCATATGGAAACTAGAAATGAATTTCTCATGATTATGCTAATTTGATTGTTTGAGTTATCAATAACTTTTAGGTATCATTTTATCTTATGCATACCAAGTACCACAAGATAAACAAGGCATTACCACAAAGATCATATCTTTGAAAACATCAACTTTATTAATTGCTATCATTGTCACAACAAGATGCAACAATAAAGTGTTTTCTATTGGGAAATTGAAATAGCAGTTCTCAACTCTATTTCGTGCCATTTAGGATGAAATAAATTTAAAGGTACTCTTATCTATGGTAGAAAAACTTGCTCCAATGATGGGTACTCCTTTCTAGGTCCTTTCATAAAGGCCATCACTTCTTTGTAGATCTTACATATCATATATGTCAGATCTTCATCTTGGTATCATATACCTCAGAAGAGGTTCATTTCATGATACCTTAGGTGGAGATTTCCATCCCCTCCTTCATCTTTTTTTATTCTTCCAGATATGGAGGGCACTTCCCTCATACACACTTCCCCATGTGCCTTGAGGCTGAAGATGGCTTGGGCTGCTGGCTAGCATCAGAACACTTCTTAGCTTTGTCCTTGACCATGCCCTTAAGACTTACCCTTCATTGATCACATAAAACATTAGGGTTTGTCTTTCTTCATAATTGCCTCTACTGTCCTCAACATGTCCAACAACTTTGTCAATGCTTGTCAAAGTTGTCCATGTAATAATTCATCATGAAATGTATGATTCTTGCAACATTTGCAGTATCATACCAATAGCCAACTCTTTGCTCAGAGGGAATCCTCCTTAGTCGGGTTTTCCACATACCCAATCACATTGAGTATGTGAATACCTTACTGGATCTCCTTCTGTCATGACATACTAGGACAGTGTCTTGGAGACATCATATGTCTCATGTTGTCTCTGCAACTCATAGTTCAAAGAACACAACATCAAGCACTCCACATCAATGGAATCATCAGAATGCTTCTTATAAGCATCCCTTTCTGTCTTTGGTGCGGTAGGAGCAGGTTCCTCTAGAACTGGAGTATCCAGGACATAGAGCTTTCGTTCTTGAGTGAGAACAATTCTCAATGTCCTAAACCAGTCGTGGAAGTTAGTCCCATTCAGATTGTCCTTTTCAAGGACCGATCGCAACGAAAAGTGATTGTTGTTTGTTGTCATTTGTACTACAAAAGGAAATATATGCAATTTAGTCCAAAACTCAATTTTCACTTATTTGATTGATTTGAAAAGTTGATGATATAATTAGGACTTTAATTAATTTTTGCTCCCACTATTTTATTCAAATTGATAGCCCTCACTAAGAATTCAGAAGATTGTAGTGAAAAATCTTGTAGTGGGTCAAGATCTTGAAATCCTCTGAGTCATGGACCAGCTAGGGCTGTCACCCACAACTTAGATCTTCCAGGTAGGCAACTTTTGCCAATTGCATCATATGCAACTCTTGAAAGATGTCATATGCAACTTCTTGACATGATCACCTCCATGTCTCAAGGTGCTAGATCCTATCTAGGTCACCTTGTTAAGTCCGACCCAAAGCCAACACGATGAATATGCACCCTACTAGGGCAGACCCACATATCCATCCTTCACGCTTCCACGAGATAGACGGTGCACCACGCTAGGGCGTGCCCACACTTGGCCGATCCAGTTTTCATGTGTGTCGCATTTGTAAGGCATATAAAACTTTAATATTTAATGAGGGATTTGGTTTTTATAGGTACATATACATATCCAATCACCATAATATATAGTACGCATCATATACATGCTATATCCCACAGAAAACATGTGAAACGATAAAAGCGATGATTATGGCCATCCTAATGTGATTCCTCGAGCCAAGAGGAATCACAGTCATCTAGGTCTACATCACATGCAACTTGTACAAGATGAGGTCTGTGCTTTCCCGTTCTGGGTTTGATCAACTCATCTCCATGATTGATCGGCTCGCCATCAAGCCGGTCATTTGGGTGCCACCATCTGATCGGTTAGCTCCTCCAACTGATCGGTTCTCCTGGTTGTCATGCATCTCCTCATGGTCACCACCCGATCATCTCGCTCCTCCAACCGGTCGTCTAAATTGCCAACCGATTGGTTCACTCCTTGAACCGATCGTCTCATTCATCGTCAGATGTCCTCCGTTCTTTGAAATAATAGGAAATACAATTGTATCCTATTTACATTTGAATTTGGAAACCCCGAGTTACATTTGGGGGGAGCAAAGGTAGGAAAGAAATCTTGAGTTATCTCGAGTTACATCAGAAATAGGAGATAGGGGATCGGTGCGCAGACCAAGATGCAAGCAACCACATACAACCAAGCACACATACATAAGGTTTATTGGCCATAACCATGCTATACATCCACCACAAAACTCATTTAAGGGCGACGCATATCAAGTGCATTCATATTACATATCATATATGTATATTGCGATTTGTGGATTTAGGATTGGAAATGCATAAAGCCAATTTTATTCACATCGTATGCAATAAATAAAGACGACAAACCAAAACCGATCATATCGATAATCCTAAAGCATAGAGTAGTTGACATGGCTCTGATATCACTGTTGGGTTTTAGGGGAGACAGAGAAGGCAACGGAAATAATCTTCTCCCAAACCCAGAACAAAGGAAATGCGTCAACGTCTATACAATAGGAAGGATGGTTTGTAGAGGCGTACCTTGTCTCGAGGCTTGTTTGGCGACGTTACCTTGCAGCTTGCACGGTCTTCACCTTTGGTCTTAGACGGTGTTTGTGCAGCTCCTGGTCGCACCAGGACAAGCACCTCCTGGTCTCACCGTGACTTTCAGGATTGACAACTATCCTCCGAGTGACAGAAGTCTCCCGCCTCTGAAGTAGTCCACACTGACCACCTGGAACTCCGATCTCCTTGTCCTACAAGGAATCGGAAGGAGTCACACCCTCATGTCAGTGTACTAGTCATTGACACACTCTCCTGCCACCAGTCGCTTTATGCAGTTGTCTTTCCCTTACTGTGCCTCTCTTATCGGGTAGCACTTGCTCGGGCTCTCTCTCAGTTACTAAAACTAGATAGAATGACAACTTTGCAGAGCAACTGGTGCACTGAGTTGTGTACCAAAGAAGCCCCCACTACCCCTATATATATACGAGGGTCATGGTACATGGTTATCAACCCCAGGCAATGCGGGATTAAAGAAAGAGTAGAAGGGTTCAAGATTTTCCACAAAAACAACCAACTACGCCACCTGAACTGATCGTTTCATGCATGAAACGGTTGGTTGGGGAGTTGAGCCGATCGGTTCACACCTCAACCGATTGGTTGGGGCACCTGAGCCGATCGGTTTGTGGTCTTGATCCAACTCAAATTGACTTTCAAATTTGTTTCCAGTTAATCAAATATTAATCCTTGTCCAAATCGAATTTGTACAAGTGAAACAAATTGTATTTGCAAAATGGTCTTCTCTCTTTCCAAACGATCTTGGTTAGATCAGTTGAGCCGATCGGTTCAACCCTTGAACTGGTCATCTCATCCTGTCTTGAGCTGATCGGTTCACCAACCTGAGCCAATCGGTTCAACTCTTGAGCCGATCGGTTGGGGCAACAAACTCGTGCAAATCAGTCAATTGCAGTTTCAATCAATCAGATACTCTAATCAATCGATCCAACACCTTGAATACTATGATTTTGATTTATCAATTAATTGAGTGTTTAATTGAACTACTAAACTCCTTTAGTAATCAATCTAAACATTAATTGTGGATAAACTCCTCTTCCAAGTTAAATCCTATGTGTGTGACCCTGCAGGTCCATTTCACGTTGGCAGTGAAAGTCCATAACATTTATGACTTCACAAGTAAAGAGTGGTGCTTAGTCACACATCAGTGCTACCCAAGTGAAATAGAAAGTTGGAGAACAACTTTCAATCCTACAACGTGTGAATGGTGTTACAGCAAATGTATAATTCCTTTGTCACAGATATCTCGAATGAACTCAAGGCATGGAACAGTCATCCTTTCAATGTTCATTCACTTTCTTGATCTCAGAGTAGATTGGAGCAGATATGTTTGACATCAATATCACATACTGATTCACACGTATGTGCAGACACCTATCTCAATCCTACTCATCAAGTGGCCATGGATATCAAATTCCCTCAGGAGGGACAAATCCCATATCTATCACTCACCCCTCAAAAGCCCCATGTGTCAAAGCCACCCAATTATCACCTTTATAACAACCCATGTTTCAGGACTGCGTTTGATGATGTCAAAGTGTACCCAACGACATGTGTTGAGTGTAGTGATTTCAGGTCAAAGAATCACACTCACCACCATCACTGTGAGAACTGACCGTGACTACCATGTCATGGTTCCATATGTCAAACTCACGGTGGGTCTGTCCGATAAACTTGTTCTCTAACAAGTACCTATGTGTTTAGTTTGATATCTCCATATCATGACTATTGAGATTCTATCACCAACCAACACCACAATCTAGTCTTGTGTGTCATTGTTGTCTATGTACCTTCCACAATGACATCCGACTAGGGAAATAATAAGAATGTACAAACTCTTAGCATCCACATGATCTCATCGTTCAAGTCCTTAACCTGAAAGTATACGTGATTGAGTATTGTCATTCTCTATACATTCAATCTGTTCTATCATTATCTCATATGACGGAACCGGAAAGAATTGGAAGCTTGCCATTGATCTTTATCAAATCAATCTTAATGTATCCCACCAATCATCCCATGATTGGCTCTCAGGGAATAAATACCAACAAATTCATTCCTCGTACCACCTGTTAGTATGATCCGACCCCCGTATACTAGAAACTACCAGGGTTAGGTCATTTCATCCCTACAGCGTAGACCTCACATAGGGATTCTACGGTGTCAGGGCCCTTAAGTCTATTATAACTTGATTATATCTTTCTCTTAGACTGATTTCTTTAAACTCTGTAGACTAATCAGACTACTGAACTGAATTCACTGATAATACTGAACTAAATGATTAACATATTGTTTACCCTTTTCTTAGGGTTTCTCCTTACTCGAGCACATATAGCATTTCTCATGTATTCAAACATATATCATGTCTACTGAACAAGTATTCTCATTCAACCTTTCACACATATATGCATGGCATCAATAACATCCCAATCTAGGGCATGTCATATCTCTCCGCTTGCAATAGCATAATAACTTATCATTTCATGACAAGTATTTGAATTAGAGAATCTAAATCTCTTAAATAAATCATGCATGCATATAAGATAATATTCAGCTAAAAACCCACAATATCACATTAATCATCTCAATCAACCATTTAATACTAAATTAGATATGTATACTTTTAAAAGCATACTAGATTGGGTTTCCATCCTTGATTACTTTCTATTCACAAGATATGTATTATGAAAATTAGAAACTCTATTGTCTATATATCAAATCAAAGAGATCAAACATGTAGAATTGAATGCACTAGGAACACAAGTAAGATCAATTAAGCTTAAATCTAAATTTCAGCTATAAGGTTGTTCAAGCACCCGAATAACTTAATAATTTAGATCTTCAGAAGATTCTCAATCAACTTATAAATTCTCTATTATTCAAGATACATGGATATCTATATCCATGTCATCATATAAACAATTTCAGATCATAGTTAGAACATGGTTTGAGGTATACTATAAACTGAATTCAAAAACAATTCTTTCCATTTATTGTCATCTAGGCAGAAATTGAGAATATCAACTATATCATCTAATTGAGTAAAATTGATTAAATAAAGTCTATCATGTCAAGAAAATCCCTTCAAATGGATTTCACGATATCTATTCGTAAATATCCAACTTTCCTCGCATCTAGGGTTTCACCATCTTTATTGAGATATCAAACAAACACTATTCACCTTAAATGTAATCCAAGATAGTATATGACATATATGTAGTATGAATTCAGATAAACAATAATTCATAACCAAGGGGATCTAGATAAACAAATTTCCCTATTTAATTATACAGCAATTTTAGTGATAGACAAATTCCCTATATTTTAGTTTACTCTTATAACCATTGTGAATACTTAGGGAATTCTCATTAGGATATATTATATACATTTATAATGTGATTTTATCATCTAAAATTCATCCAAACAGAGGAAGAATCCATTTCATATCATTTTGCAACAACTTAGATCAAACAGACAATTCAGGGTTTGTAGTCGCATGTTAAGCAATCAGAGATTATGGATGATTTAACACATTTTCATGCAATATACTATTTAAAGGAAGTTCCCACTCACCCTAAGGTGTGAAAACACCTTAAAAACGTAGCTCATCCCTGAAAATCTCGATCTCATATCAAATCCCTAGCAATTCACCCGATCCTTCTTCCTTTCAACTAGGAAACCCTAAAAATGAGGGATTATGAAGAAAGAGTGAGAAAAGGGGAAGTTTTGATACCATTTTGGATCAAATCAGAGGAGGGATGGAATCTTGAAATGTGATATAAGATTCACCATGAAAGGCTATGCAAAGAAGCAAAACTTACTTGATTTCATCATATCTCGGATAGAGAAACCCTAAATCAGCAATTCCACCATGTTCTCCTCTCAAACCCTAACTCTCCCTCTCTCTCTAGGACTTCATTTCTTTGGAATGAATCACGAATGATGAGATCTTATAGTGTGTTAGGTTGAACATCTAGAGCAATTGAGCTGCTTAGGTCAATTGCACATTGACCCCTCACTATACTTTCTCTTATTTCAGCTGAATTTTCTATTATAAAAACTTTTATTGTATTTTGTGTATTTTAGAGATCAAACCTTCTCCAAAAATTAAGAAAATTTATCAAGATGTCTAAAATGTACATTTAGAGCTCCATTAAAATTTTTAGATCATTCTGTGTTAACAATAAATAATTAAAAATCGAACAATATACTGCTAAACATCATTCTGTTAGCATGGTCGGTTGAAGTATATCTTGACCGAGAATAACTTTCAAAGAATATCCAAATGTTCTGTATTTTTCCCTAAAATGCACAATTGAGTATACATATTATATAAAAATTTTATTTCAATCAGAGTTACGCATAAAATATTAAAAATCATTTAGTGAGACATTATACTTATCAAATTCTATATTCATATATCATCAAAACCATAATTTGGGCCAATTAGGGTTATATTTATCAAATCCTAATTTCTCAAAGTAATAGAACAATTAAAGTTCTTATTAGGTTTAAACATCATAATTGAATTATCATCATTAATTAGATTTAAGAAATGATCAATCCAATTAAGCATGTAATCATCCAGGTAAACCCTAGTTTACCAATTAAGCTCAGATGCGGTCATAACAATTCTTACTCCCTTGAAATGTTTCATCCCTGAAACATAAAAGTACAATAAAAGTACATTCAAGGATTTTTTAAGCTTCTGAAATCTTACATGTCATTGTATTCTTGTATTTCATACTTGAATGTAGTTTTCAACATTAAGTGCTTTAATTCTTTACTAAATCAAAATATGTTTGAAATAGTTCTCAATGATAAAAAACAAATTCTCTATGCCACAATCAATCATAGGATAGAGAGAGAAACAACCATTTCAATATTTTCATACTCTTGAGGTGTTACCTCAACATTGATAATCCGATCCAACTATCTCAATTCATACGACTCAATATGTACTATTGTTATGTATTACTTATAAGTCACAAAAGAGAGTTCACCATGTTGATTTGAATTTTACTATTGTGCTACTCAAATAGCAAAATAGTCTTGAGTTGGAAGACTAAATCCAACAACAATTGTACAATACCACTCACGACATCCACATTGGATCACGGATGCATAAGGTGAAGCATTGCCATCACATACCATACTATGCTCAAGTATGAGCCCACACATAATTCAAGGTGTAACCATTGGGTTATATCATACTAGGGTTTCAACAATAGTAATAGAGTATTCCGTGATTGTATTAGTCATTCAAGGACTATTCATACCCAATTACCATCACTTAGTTATATTAAAGCTAGTTATAACAAGCTATACCTCATTAGGGTAACATATCAACACAATATGATTATCATCCCTTCTATTAATATGAGTGAATAGGTAAGACTACCTTATTAAGGGTAACCCTCCATTTGTTCCATCATCATTCAACCCATATCACCATACCACAATTGTACAATACTAAGATGGATTACTGGTATGAATGACTACAACTATCAGACACCTTTAGTTAACATATTGTTTGTACATGTACACTGAAATCATACATAGAACCAATTTACATCCCTTAATATACCTTCAACACATTATACTTCTAAAAACAAATTCACATATTACTAAAAGCCATTATTTTCTCTTATCTCTCTCTTCATTCATTACTACTTACTTTTTGCTACTTATCCTTCTCATTTTAATCATGTATATTAAACATCCCTAAAATTGAAACATACAAGGTATGAATAGATTATTCATCATTCTTGCTATCATTGCAATAATTTATTTCATATCACACTTCACTCATATTGTATTTTTCCTTTTGTTCAAAACACGCTTCTTATATTTCAAATCTATTTCTTATCCTTTGCTATAAATCATTTCCGTATTGTTTATCTACCTTTCAGATTAGCTACCTCTAAACCCTAGATTACTATCCGTGCTAGTTTACTTCTCATAGTACAAATCTCATGATCTTGTTTTATAGAGATGCTAGTATTCAAGGTCAAATTACTAGTGACATCCCTTGAACTACTACAACTCTAAACATTCTGGGTTTTGGTCCTTATCAGTATCATGACGTTATTGTGATGTGACTTTTCTCCCTTAATTTGGAAGTCAAACTTTGTATCTCACAAGTTTTACTAAAATCTTCCTTATCTTATCAATTGAATTTCCATTCTCTTACTTGGCCATTCAGATATATTATATTCTCAATTTACCCTGCTAGGGTTTCATCATCATATTGTGTGTCATTATTACATTCACTAAATGTCTCTACCATGGTGGTTATGCATCATATATTATTCCTTTTCTTATCACTTCACTCCCACATTGGTCTAATTAAGGAAGATATGAAACAGAAGATGATTCTAACGCATAGAATTCTTATATCTAAACATTCCCTTAATACATTTCTCGTATGTAGGTTTAATTAGTTATCAACAAGGATACTTGACTAACTAGCACTTGATTGAATGTCCTAACCTCTTTATTTTATAATCTATATTAATCCACCATGTTTCAAACCCTTCCTTACGTTCCATAATCCTTTTACCATATACTACTCTTCCACCTATCATCTTTAACTTCTATTTTTTTTCTTCTTCTTATGATCATGTTGCTTATTCATGTGTATGGTCATGTATACCATGTTGCACATATTTCTTTTTATCCTTCTACTAATGTGAAGTTGAAATTCTAAATCAATAATCTCTCTACTAGTTTCAACTCATGTTTAATACATTACATATCCTTCATTTTAAATCAAACGACTCATGCATGGGTCAAACTTAGTTTCTCTTTTTATCAAGTTTTTCCTTCCTGAATACAATTTACCTTTGTATGACTTATTCATTGGTTAAACTACACTTTTGTTCTTCTTTTAGAAACTAGTTTGTTGTTCTATAGAGATTTGGAATCCAAAGGTAGTAAGGATGAATGTATTAAACTATATAATAAAGGTATACATTTCATGCTCTCAATTATATGATAACCCTCATTCCTTAGTCAAGCTCATCATTTATACATGTCTCTTTGTTTCAACTAAGTTTGTTATCCTAGTATTGTGATTTACATGTTCATCTAATTCTCTTTACTTTAACTCTTCTGAAGACTCTTCACTTATATTTACTTTTTGTCTACTTAACTCTTTTCTTCTATTTTCCCTTTTCTTTGGAGTACATAAAAACATTGTACTCGATTATATAGTCCACTCCTCATGATTGATTCTTACTATCTTGGCCCTTACATACTTTTCTCATATCTTTTCCATATTTCATATTTACAGTTCATATAATACTAATCATTAAACTTAATCTGAACCTTATGTCGTGTTCCTTTATTCCCAATTAAGGGTTTCTCATATGAGGCCCCAAAGTTCGATCTTAGATATTAGTTTCAACTTATTCTTAGTTATCCCAATCTTTCCCTTATACTTCAAAATCTTAGAGTATTTCATACTAGAATTTGGATCTAATCTATCCAGAATTTACACTTGTTATGTTACTAATAGGAGTCATTAGATCCCAGTAATGCATCCTAGCAGCCGAACCAGGCCGAACCTGCAATCTTGAAGCTAAGAGCTACTTAGGATTACTCAAATCCTATTCATCTCAAATGTGTGGAAGAAAACTCCTCCACTTAGGAAATCTCATTCAAAGATCATTTCTAGTCTACTTGATACAAAGAATGTAATCAATAAATTCTACAACTACAGAGTGTACAACAAATCTTAAAGACCCATATATATTTCAAAATATTGAATATCTGCATTCAAACATATAAGAGCATTTCTATTCATTTCCAATAAAACAACAATATGAAATGAAAGTTCTTTATCATTTTATATTTATGCTCTTAATTCATGTTACTTATCTTGTTTCTAACCCTAATATTTCTAGGGTTCCTCTCTAACCCATCCTTCCACTGTATACCTGGCCAGGGTATACATGAAAGCATAGACAGAGTAGCTTGATACTGGTTGATCCAAGTACTCAGATACCGGGCCAGGATATCCAAATACTCAAATCCCCAGAACTAACATCATAACATCTCCTATCTGCCACACTTATGACTCTAACTTACTAACTTAGTGGTCCCTGACAACTCAGTCTAAGCTCTGATACCAAACTATCATGCCCACATCCCACGATTTCCACTAATCATGAGATTAGGGCATGACTATGAGGATTACACTTAATACAAAGTTCACTCCTGACTTTTCTTCTATTTTCAAACTCTTTGTTTTCTCGCATTCAATCACATAAAAAAACTTTACAAGAGAATTAAACTTTTATTATTATAATGTGATCTCAACATTAATGATACACATCCATACATTCATTCTATTTCTCACACTTCCATGTACATACGACATGATAATCAAATACATTCTCTCTAATCAAGGAAACAAAGATACAAAACATCATTTATCACTCTCTCACATCTATACTAGGACCTAGAGTGATAAGGACCGACTGAACTTAACTAGTATCATACTTAACTCATGTGGTAGATCTACTTTGATGCTTTGACCTTCTTCAAGTCCATGTGATTTCCCTAAAAATTTTGAGTAGAGGGGTGAGCCTACTCTCTCAGTGAATGAGTACTTCAAAGCAATAGTCTAAAGCACTAATATAATTACAGATATACCTTTGAGCAACTGATATCAATTATAACAACAGTAATTACTACACTGAGCAGATCTAAAACAATACAGTTAAAATAACAGAGAATGTAAATATTGCATTTAAAGAACAACTACTACAAAATTGTACTCAAATCTTTCTTAACTCTTTTTATTTATGAGAAACTCTTTAAACCTATATGATCATATTTTAGCTTATGCCCTGATCATATGCAGTGTAATCTACATATGAAGACTCGTCATGCACTATGCTCACACCGCACAAGACTTAGCTGACACTCCCGGGAATGCTAATTCTGACTACGTCACTGGTCTGCAACAGTGTAATGGAACTCTAGGCTCTGGACTCCTCCTCTAACTTGACCACACAGGCGGAGAGTCAAGCCAACTATTGACTTTTCTGTACTCTAGTGCCACCAGGCCCTCTGGTTGATGTTGGAAACTACATTCTATAATTTAAGGAGACTTCCACTAGGGCTTCGTCCCCCGTACCACCTGTTAGTATGATCCGACCCTCGTATACTGAACACTTCCAGGGGTAGGTCATTTCATCCCTACAGTGCAGACCTCACAAAGGGATTCAATGGTGTCAGGGCCCTTAAGTCTAATATAACTTGATTATATCTTTCTCTTAGACTAATTTCTTTAAACTCTGTATCTTACCGACTACTTAGACTACTGAACTGAATTCACTGATAATACTGAACTGAATGCTTAACATATTGTATACCCTTTTCTTAGGGTTTCTCCTTACTCGAGCACATATAGCATTTCTCATGTATTCAAACATATATCATGTCTACTAAACAAGTATTCTCATTTAACCTTTCCCACATATATGCATGGCATCAATAACATCCCAATCTTGGGCATGTCATATCTCTCTGCTTGCAATAGCATAATAACTTATCATTTCATGACAAGTATTTGAGTTAGAGAATATGAATCTCATAAAGAAATCATACATGCATATAAGATAATATTCAGCTAAAAACCCACAATATCACATTAATCATCTCAATCAACCATTTAATACTAAATTAGATATGTATACTTGTAAAAGCATACTAGATTGGGTATCCATCCTTGATTACTTGCTATTCACATGATATGTATTATGAAATAAATCAGAAACTCTATTGTATATATATCAAATCAAAGAGATCAAACATGTAGAACTGAATGCACTAGGAACATAAGTAAGATCAATTAAGCTTATATCTGAATTTCATCTATAAGGTTGTTCAAGCACCTGAATAACTTAATAATTCAAATCTTCAGAAGATTCTCAATCAACTTATAAATTCTCTATTATTCAAATTACATGGATATGTATATCCATGTCATCATATAAACAATTTCGTAACATAGTTAGAACATGGTTTGAAGTATACTATAAATTGAATTCAAAAACAATTCTTTCCATTTATTGTCAACTAGACAGAAATCAAGAATATCAACTAAATCATCTAATTAAGTAAAATTGATTAAATAAAGTCTATCATGTCAAGAAAATCCCTTCAAATGGATTTCATGATATCTATTCATAAATATCCAACTTTCCTCACATCTAGGGTTTCACCCTCTTTACTGAGATATCAAACAAACACTATTCACCTTAAATATAATCCAAGATAGTACCTGACATATATGTACTATGAATTCAGATAAATAATCATTCATAACCAAGGGGATCCAGATAAACAAATTTCTCTATTTAATTATACAACAATTTCAGTCATAGATAAATTCCCTATATTTCAGTTTACTCTTATAACCTTTGCGAATACTTAGGGAATTCTCATTAGGATATATTGTATACATTTATAATGTGGTTTATCATCTGAAATTCATCCAAATAGAGGAAGAATCCATTTCATATCATTTTGCAACAACTTAGATCAAACAAACAATTCAGGGTTTGTAGTCACATGCTAAGCAATTGAAGATTATGGATGATTTACCAAATTTTCGTACAATATATTGTTTAAAGGAAGTTCCCACTCACCCTAAGGTGTGAAAGCACCTTAAAAGCGCAGCCCATCCTTGAATATCTCGATCTCATATCAAATCCCTAGCAATTCACCCGATTCTTCTTCCTTTCAACTCGGAAAACCTAAAAATGAGGGATTATGAAGAAAGAGTGAGAAAAGGGGAAGTTTTGATACCATTTTGGATAAAATCAGAGGAGGAACGGAATCTTGATATGTGAGAGAAGATTCACCATGAAAGGCTATGCAAAGAAGCTAAACTTACTTGATTTCATCATATCTCGGATAGAGAAACCCTAAATCAGCAATTCCACCACTTTCTCCTCTCAAACCCTAACTCTCCCTCTCTCTCTAGGATTTCATTTCTCTAGAATGAATCACGAATTATAAGAGATGCAAGTGTGTTAGGTTGACCATATAGAGCAATTGAGCTGCTTGGGTCAATTGCACATTGACCCCTCACTATACTTTCTCTTATTTCAGCTGAATTTTCTGTTATAAAATGATTACTGTAATTCATGTATTTCAGAGAACAAACCTTCTCCAAAAATTATGAAAATTTATCACGACTTCTGAAATGAACTTTTAGAGCTCAGTAAAATTTTTAGATCATTCAGAGTTACCAATAAATAATTAAACATTAAACAATATACTGTTGAACAACATTATGTCAGCATGGTCAGTTGAAGTATATGTTGACCGAGAAGGACTTTCAAAGAACATCCAAATATTCTGAAATTTTTAACTAAAATGGAAAATTGAGTTATACATATTATGTCAAAATTTAATTCAATCAGAGTTACACATAAAATACTAAAAATCATTTAGTGAGACACTACACTTATCAAATTTTGTATTCATTTATCATCAAAACCCTAATTTGGGCCAATTAGGGTTATATTTCTCAAACCCTAATTTCTCAAAGTAAAAGCACACTTAAAGTTCTTATTAGGTTTAAAACATCATAATTGAATTATCATCATTAATTAGATTTAAGATATGATCAATCCAATTAAGCATGTAATCGTCCAAGTAAACCCTAGTTTACCAATTAAGCTCAGATGCAGTCATAATAGAAGTACTGCAACGCTGTGTTACGTTGAGGGGAGAGTGCATTTTAGGAAAATTCTTGAGTTCTTAGCCAATTACCACTATTAAAATATAAGCCATTTTAGATTTTCAATACTAATTCAATTGGAAAAACAATTAATATCCGGTTTGAAGCAATTTAAAGGGAAGTTTAATTAGGAGTCAAGGAGGTTTCCTTTTTCCATTTATTAGGCGATTATATATATTAGAGTTGCATATTCATTTAATTAGTTAAGAGGGTAGAGAAATTCCACTTGACATGAAAATTCATGGGTTTGCTAATTAAAGTGTGTGGTGTCTAACTTTACATTCAATTCTCCTTTTGAACACATTTTTGTATTTTTTTTGTGTAAGTCAGGTGGTCATCTTATTCATTTTGCCCACCTCGTGCAAGAGAAATTAAAGAAGTGTTACATATATTGGATAACTGCAATGAAAGAAACATGGTAGTACTACTACCATTACAATGGGGTGTTTGACCCGGATCAAACACATCAGTAGGGGGGGTTTTATAGTGAGTGTATCCACTGCTTTTGTATTTGATTGTATGCTAAGTGCCTAATAAATATATTTAGTACCTTTCTTAATAAATTTTGATATAAAATTTTATTTCTTGTCCCACAAAGCCATAAAATCTCTAAATTATTATAATCTACTAATTATCTCTCATTAATGGTCATTTTGCATTATTAGACTCTAATAGACACAGTAGTTGACATATTTGTGCAAAAACTCATTCATTGTCATGAATGTGGGTGAATATAGTTCAAAACATTGAGTATAGATCAATTTCAACATTGAGGCAAATGAGGTTGGAAAAGATAGGAAAATTTAGAGAAAATGATAGGAAGGACATGAAGGAAACAAAATCCTTAAAATGGCTTAAATTGCAATTGAATCTAAGATTCAATATGTTACAAATGTATTTTAAACATCTGCTAATACATTGAATTCATCGGTTTGCCTTGAAGTAAACAAAACTTTCAACATAGTCTTATCAAGGTAGGTCCATTTCTTAGTGGTGGGCTTCTTCCACTTATCACTCGCTATGTATTCTATTGTCTTATAATTCCTCAATATCCTCTCATAGTGTTGCAACACGTTTCTAAAATGCAAATTTTCATCAAGGTCCCTACAAAAGTTCATATTTTTAATGGCATATCTTTAAAAATAGATTTATTGATATTTTTAAAAAGTAGAATTGTGCATATCTTTAAAAATATAATAGGTAGCATCTATGTCCTTTCACATGAGGTCTTTAATGGAAGGATCAACCCTATGCCAAGATTCCACTTATATTGCAATTTTGTTACAAACAACAACTCCTAAAAGAATTGTGATTATCCCAACAACATTTCCTGTTGCGTCAAAGTCAATGGAGAACTTTGGACCCTTTTTCCCCTTTGTGTTGATAACTTATTCATCAAGTGATGCCTCTTTTATGTGTACAATCATGCTGCTCCTCAAACCCAACAACACCCTCAAGGTCCACATTTTACCAAGGTGCCCATCCTCAAGTTCTCATCCTAAAGAAGTCAAGAAACACATATAAATGATAAAGAATGTAACTTATATAACAATGATACAGAATGTTAACTACACATATACGTAATAAAACAATATATCTTACACCAGACTCATCCTCATAGTGTACATCATCACGGTGCACATCCTCATGGTCAGACACCATCTAAAAAAATATCATATTAAAATAGTCAAAGAATGAAATATAAGTGATTAAGAATGTAAAATGCACATCTAGAATAAAACATACATAACTATGATAGAGAAGTAAAATGCACATCTATATATAAAACATTTAAGTAAAATTCTTGACTCTAGTATTGGTTGGATCATATTCCTTCTATTTGATCTCCACACGTATATTCATCAGTGTTAGCTTCACCATTTATACTTGGAGAGCCAACTAAGAATGGACTGGAGTCATCATACAGATTGTAGTACTCTTCTTCATCTATAAGATATGCAACGAATTTCCTATTCCCATGAAGAACAGTAGACCATATTTCATTTGTAGGATCATCCATATAGAATGCTTGTTTTGTATGATGGCCTGATGAATGGTTCATCTTTCTCGCCAATCTTTTTAAAATTCACTAATATCAAACCCAATTCATCTAGTATAACTCCTTTGTTGTTATCAACCTAATTACACCTAAAGATGAGAACTCTTAAATCTATGTTTTTCAAAATCCTATATGTCTTCAATGACTCTATAATAAAACATTTTAACTTCATGTGGACTCTTATCCTTTGCACTATAAAAATACAATGAAGACGCTTGATGGGTGACCCTAGTATTTTGAATGACACTCTTATCATCTTGACATTTTGTATAGTATAAAAATACATTTATATCAAACATATTTAACATTTATTTTTGTTTAAAGGTGAGCCATTTGATATTTTTAGAAACACTATATGGTGTTTGATATAGTTGACTGAATACTTTATCTTCATACTACCTAATAACTATCCTATTATGCTCTCTAGCAATCTACATTGAACTGACTCGAGGATATTTTATCTTGATAAAATTGGTTTTCTCAATGATATAGATACCCACTTCATTGATGTTGTGTAAAGCATACAAATGTGCTTCCTCCCACTACTCATGACTAATTACTTCCACTCGTGCTCCTAAAGTTCCTTTGTTGGGATAAGTGTCGATATTCTTTACATAGGTAGGAGATTCAGTATAACTCAAAACATCATTGCAAAAGTCCATAACCTTCCCATCCTCATAACCTTCAATAATAATCCCTTTAGACCAATAATAGTTTTGAACATCACCTTTAAAAACATGCATATATTGTTCAAAAGGATACTTTCAATACAAGAAAATCAAAACCAATACTTTCACTTCCCTAGTCAAATGGACAACAAGATGTACCATGGTATCAAAGAGTGAAGGAAGAAAATATATCTCAAGATCACATAGGGTAATGACTACTTTTCTTTGCAACTTATCAAGATTGTCAAGGTCAATAACATTTCTGCATAGAGTGTTGAAGAAGAAAAAAAAGCTTGGCGATTGCAAACCTTACATGCTTCTGTAGTATAAATTGAATACCACATGCAATATTTGTTGCTTTAGAGTGTAACAATCATGAGATTTAAGACTTATCATCTTCAAATCCTACATTGATAATAATCTATGGATATTGGAAGAGTATCTCTGTAATACCTCAACATTAAACCATCACTCACAAATATATATCTTCTCCCGCCTAGACAAGGTGTAACAAGAAAGAGGTAAATATGTGTGGTGATTGATACTAAATTTTGTTGTTCATTCCTTCCTTATACCCATTTCACGTAGGTATATTCGTATTTGATGCCATCTTCAGTCTTCTGTGGTATATTCGATAGAGTACCAATGACACTATCACAAACATTTTTCTCAACATGCATGATATTGATGCAATGCCTCTATCAAATAATTCTAATAAGAATGTTGAGAACATTCATCTTTCTCTAATAAAAAAGGAGTACATCTCTCTCCATTAAATAGGATGGGATATAATATGAAATCACAAAGAAAACCCAAATGGGTCTATTATACTTAGGGCCATATTACATAAGACTTAAGTGAAAGGGAAAAATAGAGTTTAAGGGAATAAAAAGTACTAAAGATAATTATATATCTCAATACCCCACTTAATCTAGAGTGTAGATATCAATCATTCCCAGCTTGCAACATATCTTTGTAACACTCTTTCTAGTGACAAACTTTGTAAAAATATCTACAATTTGCCCATAAGTAGGCATGAAAAGGTTAGTCATCTTCTTATTCAACACATCATCTTGGAGAGAAAATGGCAGTCCACCTCAAAATTCTTGGTCCTTTTGTGAAAGACATGATTACTAGTAATGAAGGTACCAACCCTATTGTCATAGTACATTAGAATAGCATGAGTGATGGGAAACCCAAAGTCAAATAGAATGGATTTTACCCTAAGGTAATATCTCACAAGTAGTATGTACCATTGCACGATACTCAGATTCTACACTGCAATTGGCAAAAACATTTTGTTTCTTACTTTTCCAGGTAACCAAGTTACCCCCTACAAAGGTGCAATAGGCCGAACTGGATCTCCTATCATATTTACACCCAATATAGTAAGCATAAAAATATCTAGTCACATCAAGATGCCCATTTCTTTTATAAAATAGTTTCTATCTAGGTACAATTTTCAATGATCTCAAGACTTGGCATGCATTGTCCTAGTGACACTACCTGGGACAATCTAAGAATTAGTAAAGAACACTAACAACACATCATATATCTGGTCTAGTAACATTAAGAGATAAAAGTGTGCCAACCAAGTGTTTATATCTGCATTTATCTTCTAAGGGCTAAGTAGATTCCTTCCATAGATCATAAGCTTGACCCATAGGAGAGACTGCTGGTCTGCAACCAAGCATTCCAATTTCAGTATGATACTCCATCCTTGTTATGTGCTATCTCAATGCCTAGAAAATATTGTAGACACCCAAGGTCTTTAGATACAAAATGTTTCATAAGATATTTATTTGTACAAGAAATTCCTATAACTTCATTGGAGGATAGGATGATATCATCCACATAAACAATAAGAATAATAATGCCATATGTAGTGGTTTTGATTAAAATAGATTTGTCACATTGATATTGTATGAAGCAAAATTTGTGTAGTAGAAGGGATAACTTGTCAAACCAAGCTTGAAGACTCTTTTTGAGGCCTTAAATGTCTTTATTTTGAAGGCATGTTTTCCCATAGTGTTTCCTCTGAGCGACATAACGTAGAGGTTGTAACATATAGAAAGTCCCCAATAAATCTCTATACAGAAAGGCATTCTTAACATCTAGTTGATGTAAGTGCCAACCTTTATTAATAGCAACAAAAATTAGAATGCAGACAAAATTAAGATGAACAACTAGAGAAAATCTTTCAAAGTAATCAATCCCAACTACTTGTGTGTAACCCTTAGCAAAAAGTTTGACCTTTAGGCATTCAATTATCCCATCAGGCATATATTTCATAGTAAAAACCAATTGGCAATCAACATTTTTACTACCTATAGGGAGATCAACAAGGTCCCATGTCCTACAAGAGTGAAGTACATCCATCCCCTCATCCATGGATGTACAAGAGTGAAGTACATCCATGGCTTGTAGATAAAATAGTATTAAATTGAGTTGTAGAAGCATTCAAATGATTTGTGGACACATGTTGAGAGGTAAAATATTTAGTACCAAATCGTCTCCCCTTTTGAAATGTAATGGAAATATAAAAATCAGAAGTTGTAATTAAGTCAGTAACATTACCATTATTTTGAGGTAGATCATCAGTCTCAACAGATGTTGAAGTAAGGAATACTTCAAGTTTAGGTACACACATTGGGGTCAAGAATGGGCATAGTTGGATGTGGCACCTAGTCACTAAGTTCAAAAGATATAGATGCATCTTCAAAAAAGGTAATGTCTGCACTGACATACAAATGACATGCAACATGATCAAAATATTTATACTCATTTTCTATATTAGAGTAACCAAGAAAACAACATTTGAAAGTACATGGTGATAGTTTATATTCACGGGTTGGTGCTTACAAAAAAACATAGGAAGCCAAACACTTCAGTTGGAAAAGCAAAGATAGGTTCATGGGGATAAAGAAAGTTATAATAAATCTTATTTTGAAGCATAGAAGAAGGTATCTGATTGATGAAATAATTGGCAAAAAGAATTGCATCAGTCCAATAAACTTTTGGTTCCTCCATTTCTATTAGGGGAGTGTGAGCTATATCGAGAAGATGTATGTTCTTCCTATCAACAACTCCATTTTGTTAAGGAATATCGGGATACAACGTTTGGTGAATAATCCCCTTGGAAATATATGAAAACCATGTTGTACATATTCAGAAGCATTATCGGTGCAGATAAATTTAGGAGTAGAAAAAAATCGAGTCTTTATCTCATTAAGAAATTTGAAAAAAAAAGATCTAAAACATCATAATGATCTTTTAACAGATAGATCCTAGTAGAATGAGACCATTCATTAATGAAGGTAACAAAATACTATACACTAGTATGATTAGAAATATGACATGGTCCTCAAACATCAGACTGAATTAAGTAAAACAAACTTAGACTCCCATTGTTATGATGGTGAGGAAACATTGTTCTATAATGTTTTCCAAGCTAAAAAGATTGACATGAAAAGTTCTCAGTAGACAAAGTTGGAAATAATGACTTCAATTTGGAAGCACAAGGGTGACTGAGTCACAGGTGCCATTGATGAAGAGATCTAGACTAAGCCACAAGAGTGGTAGTAGTAGGGTTTTAGAAGGTATGCAGGTAGTAAAAACCATCTCCACATTCATATCCCCCACCAATCATTTTCTTTGTACAGTATAAGAAAAGAAGGCTACACTGTAGGTAAATGTTTTGGTGATTTTACTGATAGAAATCAAGTTTAATGAGAATATAGGCACAAACAAAATAAATTGAAGGAGATTGTTGTTTACAACTCCTCTCCCAATAACTGGATAAGTGGTCCCATCTGTTAGACACACACGAGGATGGTGAGTAAATTTCTTTAAATAAGTAAATAATTTCTTATTGTCAGTCATATGAGTTGTATCAAATCAATAACCTCATAATATTTTGATGAAGAGGAAGAAGCTTGAAGACATCAAGGGTCACCTGAGTGTTGGGCAATGTTTTCTTGAGGAGTAATTGTAGCAGCTAAAGCATACTTGATCATTTTGTCAATGTTAGAAGAACTTAGTGTCACCATCTAAGGATTAGTAACACAAGTAATAGAGGTAGAATCCCCATCAACATTAGTAGTTGAAACTTTATTTTCCCATTCACGTTTCCCATCCTTTTGTCGAAATTTGTCTTCAGTATGACTAGAGTGCTTGTAAAAACTACAAAATATGGATTGACATAAGGAAGAAGAGGATCCTATCCCACTATTGTTGAGACTTTTTTTCTGGAAAACACCAGGATTACCTCATCCGACAACAATAAGGGTTGCAGGCTCCTCGGCAATAGGAGTAAAAGTTATAGACCCAGATGGTCGCAAAACAACATCATCTATCATCAACAAGGGTTTAGAGCCAAGAATATGCTGAAAAACAACTTCATAACTAGGAGATAGAGATGCCAATAATTGGAAATTTGTATTTCTTCTTGTTATTTTTACATCTCGGCAAGATCAAATGATAAGCAGTGATGAAGCTTGAGTTCACCCCAAATTCCTTTGAAGGTGTCAAAGTGTGAGGTGAAGGTTGAGTTATATTCAAGTTTAAGGGAACGAAAATGTTTACATATATCAAATAATCAGCATGTTTGCTAGAATACACTTGGGAAATGTGATCTTGTGCCTCCGTGACAGTGTTGGTGAAGAGAAGATTAGTAGAGATATGTGATTCATAACTATTCAACATTCAAGAGAGAACTAGAGAGTCAAGTTCAACCACTTTCTCAAATCCTCCTTCAAATTTTTAGATGATTCTTCAAAAAAATTCTTCTTGTCAGATCTATCTTCCTTTGGTGAAGGTGGATTTGTTAAATGTTCCAGTTTTTTTTAGGAGTGTGCATAGATGTAATACGAGCATGCCCATAGGATATATTTTTAGCTATTAAAATTTATAGAAGTTATACACTTGGGATGTGTTTTGGACATCCCAATAGAGGAAGAATATGACCCCATAATATACCAATACTTATACCAGAAAAAGATCCAAAATAGATGGTGAACCTTATGGATCACCAAGACAAATAGAGATATGTTGGAGAGATTCAATCATATTTGGTAATATGTGTACAAAGACCTATAGAAGGTGGTGATGGATGACTAAAAGGATGTGATACGACTTTCCAAAGGACTGGTCTTTTAGGGCATAAGACTGATAAAAAGTTTGTACGAAGTCTTCTTAGATCCTCTTGTTAGGGAGAGGATAGGACTAGAAAAGAGACTACATCTCCCTTAGTGTGATCAACAATGATGGATGAGAAAGAAGATGGTGAGTGGGGATAGGCGAGGAGATGGTGACAACATCATCTTAGAAAGGTGGGGTCTTGAGGTGACTATCCATCTTGCTCTGATACCATATTGAGAGTATCTATCTTTCTCTATTAGAAAAGGAGTACAACCCTCTCCTATTCACACATGGGGAAACAAAAAGGAAGCACATAGCAAACCCTAATTGTCCTATTATACCTAGGCCCATATTACATAAGAGTTAAGTGAAAAGGAAAAATAGAGTTAATGGGAATAAAACAACTAAAGATAAATATATATCTCAATAAAGAAAAATCCATGAATATTATCTTCTTCTTGAATAAAGACTTATCACATTTGAGAAGAGTACATTTTGATCGCTTGAAAAATGCATTGACAATATCTTTTACTCTTTTATAAACATCCCCCCTGATATAGGTTTCAAGACACTAAGCTCCTCAATTGAGCCATTGAATGCTTTACATAACCTTCGGTAAGGATGCATTTTTGGAAGAAACCTTTGATAACCAAGATATCTACTCTTGACACCATGTTTTAATACTATTAAATTAGTTTTATCCTCACAAATAGAGCAAATTTTGGATCCTTTTACGATGTATCCAGAAAAATTCCCATATGTTGTAAAGCCATTGACATTGAATAACAACATCACATGCAAATGACGTGTCTCTCTACATGAATCATCATAGGTCATCACACCTTCTCTTCAAAGTTTCTTTAAGTCATCAATCAGAGTTTAGGAAAAAATATAAATATCATTATTAGGTTATTTGGGGTTTGATATCAACAAGGTCATTATGATATACTTATTTTTGCACACAATCAGGGAGGAAGATTTTATATAACAATCATAACAATTCAAGTGTTATGTTAGCTAATTAATGTTCCATATGGATTCATCCATTCAGTACAAAGCACATGTCTTAAAATGCTGACTTCTTCACCAAAATATAGGATAGCATAAATCAATTTTGTTCTATTATGGGGAATCAAACGCATGTCGTTGGACCACATCATTTTTTCCTTACATTTGCATGGCAAGATAAATTGTGTGCATCAATGGTATTTGGAAACAAGCATTGAAGATGTGGTATTATAGGTAGATAACACATCACCTTCAAAGGAAAGCCAGTTTTAGACTTATTGAAGTTGTCATTTTGTACCTCGACGTTCTACATTTTGAACAATCATTCAAATTGATATAATCTTTTTGAAATAACACATAGTTATTCAGACAAGCATGTATATTCTTAGCCTCCATTCCCAATGGGCACAACATATTCTATATTTCGTATGTTGATATTTGGAACTCTTTCCCTTTAGGAAGCATTTCTTTCAAGAAAGACAATAGAGACATGAATTTTTTGTCAACCCATTTATTGTTATCCTTATACAATCTCAACACAGTGCTCAAGTTCAAAAACATAGTATAATATAAGTATAGAAATCTCTCATAATCATACAAAATGTTTCTAAATAAGGAAGGTGGATTAGTAAGATTTACCCCACAACTATCTAGCATTGCATCAAACATGTCTATCAAAATTGGTTTATTCGCATCAACATCATCGACAATTTCTTCATGAACACAAGTAATTCTATACACATCTACTAATCTCATAGTAGGAATCTCTCCATGCCATTACCATTCTTTATAGCCATGTACAATCTCATTGTACATGACACAACTTTTGATCTTATCAATAGTGTCAACATTCACGTTGTTGCTGCAATTCCTACATGGACAATATAACCTTTCTTAAGGTCATTTTCTATGTTCCTCTGCAAATCTTACAAACTGATCAAGACCAAAAATAAATTATGGAGTGCAGTAGTTTGGAATGGACATCCATGACTGATCATGGACAAAGAGTATTAAATCAGGTGTTGGCTATGTTAATTTTAAAAGGGTTAGGGTTTAAAGATTATGGCATTGAGATTATAATTTAGAGTTAGAGTTTAAAGATTTGGGTTTAGAGATTAGGATTTATCATGTTGGGTTTAGTGATTAATGTGTACCACCTACCCATTCTTTAAAACTTAATATCACTAGTAAGTTTATAATGGGTATTAGGTTTTCAAGAATATTTTGGCAACATTTACCTACTAATCTCCAAATATATCAATATAGATGGGAATATACATAATTATGTATCTACTCAAAGCAGAAATAGAAAAGTGCTAGAAAAAAAAATCTTGAAAACCAATTACACATTATAGACTTACTTCAAAAATGATTCCAAACTAGGGACTATCCATGGTTTACTCCTAACGAGTAAATTTTGGATGAGTTTCTAAGACAATTGAACACATGTATAGTTTTTAAAGTACATAAATATTTTAAATTACATAAATATTTTAAATTACATTTTTATGATTTAAGTCTAAATATAGTTACTAGGGTTTAATTCTTACATACATAAATATGCATGCACTTAAAAATTGAACATGCATGTGACATAATTTAGGTTAATTTATTCATTAATTTGGGTTTATTCATTCATCCATATATTGTTCAATAACATAATTAGGCATGTACCTCTAGCTATTTTTCTAGATTAAAAATACAACAACTACTAAAAATCAGAATTTCTAAATCAAAGCATGTTAATTTCTAGTTAGGCATGTTAAATTAAATAAACCATAGAAAATAATGAGAAGAATTGAAGAAGAGAAGAAGAAAAACAATATGTACCTAAATGAATTGAAGAGGATGGATCAAAGAAGAATAACGATGACCTCAGAGGTGACGACAGTGGCGGTAGTAGAAACTAAGACAACTGGTAGTGGTAGTAGAAGCAAATGGGACAACTAGCAGCGGTGGTGACGACCTCAGAGGAGGCATAATAGAAGTGGAGGTGGCAGAACAACGGTGACCTTAGAGGAGAAAACATGTGAGGCAACAATGGAAACAACAAAAATAGCAAAAATGGTGGCAGATGGATGCAACAATAGTGAACACAATGGTGGAAATGATATTTCTTCTCTTAGATATTCGACGATGAATCTAAGAATGGGAGAATGAAAATTTTGTGCATGATATTAAGTTGTACTTTGTTGTCTGTTGAATTCAGCTAACTGACAATAAAAACTTATTTGTTGATTTTTTTCAGAAAAAAATGACTACATAGGTTCAACTCTTTCAAGAGTTTGCCATTTAGAAATTGATGATATTTGTCCTTTTTCTTATTAAAAAAATACCAACCTCACTAAGAGCTATAGTGTTAATATCAATACTTAAATTGACAACATAACCCAATTTTGGGTGAACAACATTTAGTAGGGAGCGAGACGAGAATTTAGTATTGTCGGTTCCTGAAGGAGGAATCGACACCACATGATTTTTGGAGATAATACATATGGTGTTACTGTTGTTAGACAATAATCGAAAGCATAGTCCTATTAGATGTAAAATTTATTTTATAGAAAGGGTTGCATTTTCGCTTCCTTGTCAACCGATGTGTCACGTGTTTTATCAAATAAAAATTAGTGCATGTATTTTATGGCATTGTTTCCTCCCCAAGAGACTTACGTCAAAATAAAAGTGGTACACGTATTTTATCCTAAACATCAAGTCTTCATCAATTGTGATGTTTGTGTTTTTATAACTGATGTCATATGTCTGTAGTGTCGATTACATTTGTAAATTGACATTAAAAAACTAACACAGGAGATCAAAATCTAATAGTGGTTGTTTCTATCATTATATTATTGAATGTTGGATTTCAAAAAGATAATTATGTTGGATTCAACTAATAGAACTTAAGAGACCTAAGGCCTGCTAATGCAACTCGACATTATCATTGGAGGTAAGAAAGGTATTTTTTAGGATGTGAGGTTCATATGATAGTGTAACAAAAATATTAGATGACTCAAAAGTGAGTCCAATAGACTAACTATATACAAGGATAAATTTTGGTGGCACATGAAGACAATCAGTAATAATATTTCATTATAGTATCATTGACTTGAGAAGACACTAATTAGTCATATACATGGCATATCTGATAGAAGATACTAATTAGTCATAAATCTACCATAACTGATTGTGCATAAGGTACATGAAAATTTCTAAATTGGATAGTTGATGATATGCTTTTATGAAGCTCATGTAATTATGTTTTTCAAGGAAAATAAACATGATATTTACTATGGAAAAAAATATTATACTAAAGGTAAAGACTTTTGTTCATCAGTGATAATACAAATTCAAAACCAACAATAATTTTTTTTTAAAGAAAATGGGATGAGTTGGACCAACGCCTCACATACCTAGTGCGTGTAATAGTATTCTATAAAGGCATGATTGTGTTGTATGTTTACCATACGCCTGCTTGCTTACTTGGTCGATATTTTTTTATTCCACTTACCTACTTGCTTTTTTTAATGGTGGACTAGATAAGATTTATTTTATTTTTGTGATCGTTAACTTCACTTGTGTGTTTGGTTGGCTATTGCTTTTTCTACATCCCATTAATACAACATATCATTTTGATTGGTTTATTTGCTTAAATTTCAACCTACTTATACCAATAACAAGAGTGATTGAATCACAAAACCATTTATTACTCTAAGTCCATATTCCTAATAGCTACACAGCCAAAAGTGAGTGAACCTGGGCGTCTATCCCTAGAATAGATCATTCATATGCATGAATAAAACCACAACCAAGAACAAGGTAAGAGACAAGATAGCATACTAGAAACTAAACTAGTACCTAAAACAAGATATTAGTCCCATATGTCAACCCATGAGAATTCCATTTTAATGTTATTAAATATCACTAGAGTAAGAGCATCAAATTATCATAATAGAGTGGAAGAATCAGTTCTAGTAAAAGTCATAGTGTACATGTTACCTAAAGTCATAAAATGGGTACACATCATCACAACTGTGTTGAGTACGCCATAAAATACATACACTCACCAGTTTTAGAGAACACATATGCTTGTCAAAACTTGATATAATGGTGAGAAAGAAATAAAAAGCATTGAAGACTTTTTTGTTAAAAAGAAACATGTTTTACATGCATTTCCATATACTAAACAACATTTAGTGCAATTTGAGCTACTTCCCAATGGAAGGGTCCATGAGTATGCCTTGTTCCCTTACATCGAGAATTCAGGCAAGTGCACAAGGTTTGTATAGTGGATAAGTTCAACTATGTTCAAGGTTTGTTCAATGGCTTTCAAGCAAAATGAACGTACTAAACATAGGGAACAAGTAGCTCAAACAAGTACATACAGCCAAGCATTTAAGCATGCATACATACAAGAAAGTTCAATACCACTAGTCTGGCAATAGGAGGATAAAGTTTACCTTGAGTAGAGAACTAGATTAACCTTTGATTTAGAAAACCATATGTAGAAAGCTTAACTAGATCTTGGCAATTGAATCAACAGATAGATCCTAAGATTACAAATGATTATAAAATGGATTAAAATCAGCAAGATATGGTCTCATTTATCATTATAATGGCGGTTGGAAGTGTCACCTAGATCTAGGTATCATATCATCAACATAGGTTTCAACATCTCGACTAGTTATGTTAGTGCATTATCAAGCTACATAGCACATCGTTAGTCCATATAGAACCTAGAGTGATACATCAAAACTAATGTAGGGATCATCATATTGGGGTTTCATGATCTTAGATGGAGTGATCATATGATATAAATAGAGTAAGCATTAACATAGTCAAACTAGTCATTTCGAGTCATTATCATGCAAAATAGTCACCACTAGAGTATAGATGGGGTCTATATGGGTCTGGTGTTCAAATATCATCAAGATACTGATTTGAATTCATAATGTATCTTAGATCAACATTAGAGCAAGATTCATACAATATTCCATACTTAGTTATCAACATGTATGCTACATCACATATCAAGTGAAGATTAGGGAATTTAGTCACATAAGTGTATAATAATTATCCCCATGTAATTTAGGGGTACAAGAAGAGTAGGATTAGTGATTTAGAGGTCACAGAATGGATTCAAGTAGCATTAGATCAATATTCAAACATGGTGCAACATTACTTTCCATGGTCTACATAAAACACCTTTCATTGTTCATTTCACCTCATCAGGTCAAAAAGGGGTACAAGTATGAATAAATTTGAATATTAGTTGAACATGCATCAAAAGTTACTAATTTGGATCAAACATAAGGATTAGGGCACATTTCATCAATGTTAAGCATTAAATAAGTAACATGTAGCATAAAAGCCCATTCTTGGTCATATAAGAAACTTTGGACCAATTTAGGACACAGAAGATATACAAAGTTTGAATCTTGATACATCAAGATGTGTGTGTTACTGATATTAGCACAAACTGGGATTTTGAAGTATAAAGTAGCGTGCTTGATAATTTAATAGATTATATCATTCAAAAGATATCAAATGTCACCATCTTTAGTACATCAGTGGAACTACTAGCAAAATCAAGTCTTGAAACCAACTTCTTTGGAAAGGTCTTATTTTCTAATAAAAAAAGACTATTTGTTTGTAGCAATTGGATTTCCCTAGCATTTATAGGGGTTTTTTGCAAGATTTACATTGATCTTGTAAATTCTGGACCACTAGATCTCTGATTTAGGGTCATGGATGCACATCATACACCCTCAAGAAGGGCACTATGCATCTGGGCCTCAAATTGCATGTTGAGCTTTGAGCACATGCTTCACCCGTTGCTCATCCCAAGCCTAGCAGACCATCACTAGTCCCTCTCCAAGCGTGGGTCCTTACAACCCATGTTTCTCACATGTGAGAATAGGGGATAAACAGGGGATGTCTCTCCCCCTTCTTCCCTTGTGTTATGGTGCTTGTGGCAGCCTTAGCAAAGGAGGTGAGGGTCGGGTAGGTACCTAATAGGCTACCTTCTCCCTTCATCTACTTTCCTTTACTCCAGAAGGTGTCTACCCAACTGGGTGGTCCACTACTGTGGTGCTGCCAGGCCTACATGCCTTTCCTTTCAGTGCCAACCATGGAACTAGGGCTTGAGAAGGTTGGGGATGAACTGGTAGCATGGTGATGATCTGATGCGGGTTGCCCTTGTTGCTTTAATAGCAGGACATGAGGAAACTTCTTACAAAATAAGGGGCTCAACAAAGGAGGTGGTAGATGCTAGTGGAAGGAAGGAAGAAAACTAGGAGGAATAAAGGTAAGGAAAGAGGGAAAGAAGAGGAAGGAAGAAGGAAATGAGCAAGGGATGAAAGGAGGGAAAGAAGAGGAAGGAAGAAGGAAATGAGCAAGGGATGAAAGGAGGGAAAGAAGAGGAAGGAAGAAGGAAATGAGGAAGGGATTAAAGGAGGGATTTAAGCGGTGCAAGGGGATATGGGTGTAGGTGGATGACACCGTTTTCAAGCCTCGTGATTCTTTCCCATAGTGGCTCTAGAGGTGGAGAGAAGGCACCAGTCCAGTCATAGGTTGTCTATGAAGTGTTGGTCCAAAAGGAGCCGACCCACGAGCCTAGAATACATTGAAATTCATTCAAAAAGACGTTCAAAAGTGCAAAATTTAAAATTCTATGTCTTAGGCTTTAGTGCTCCGATTTAGGAAATTTTGGGGCCATCACAAAGATAATTAAAGATCTATAACATAACATATACCTGAGAATAATTTAATGATATTGATTTAGTTCAGAATAATTCTAAAAAATGGCAACATGTTAAGGTTTTGAAACTTAGTTCATAAAGAAATGGAGTGTCACCACAAGACACATGTACATAATGCAAACCAATCGAGTAATCAAAACACCTTCAATCATGATGTTAAACTCAATATTGAAAAAAAAGAGTAAGGTGAAGTGCAGGACATACATGAGGAGAGAGAAAATTCCATGTTAACACAAATTCAGTTGGCCTTAATGGAGATCTTTCTCTCTTGCTAGGTTATCTATTTATCTTTTTAAAATTATTTAATGTGATGTTTTTTCTTGTAAAATGACTTCTTTGTAGGTAAAAGTTGTGGAGATATTGAGTGAGTCTCTTTGTGTTCTTTTAGTCGATGCTAGCTCCACCTTGGTATTTTCTTTGTTATTTCTACTCCTACCACTTGTTAGCAGCCTCTCATTTTGATTTGTTTGTTAGCCAACTCATTATGATTTGTTTCTTAGCTCCAATTTCTATCTACTTGTACTGATAACAAGAGAGAATCAATTGTCTATTGATGGAGTATCTCCTCTCTTGCTAGCCCATCTATTTGTTTATTTAGAATAGTTCTTGTGAGTTAGATTCTCTTTGTCTAATGGCTTATTTGTAGGTAAAACACATTGAGTCAAGTGGGCTTTCTCTGACCAACAATTTTGTGTCTCATTGACGATATAGGTCACATCTTAACATAGTGGTAAGTGGAAAGGAATTGTGCATGGAAATACCTGATTATGAACCTGATTTGGTTCATTTAAGAAAAATGTAACTTTGGGTTTGTCAATTGTGTCAGTTTTATGTTTGAAATTTGATGCCTAACTAAATTGAGTATGTTCTGGGTTTGGTTTTTGTCGGTTTGGATTGACACTTTGACAAATTTTGACAATCAAGGTTCTAACATATCTTGTACTTGAATCTTATGAGAGTATGTATCAAAGAATATGCAAATTGAGTTTTCTACAAAGCTAGACATTACAAAATTGAGGTTGACTTTGGATTTTTCACGTAGCAAAAAATCTTATTACAAATAGGTCCTGAACTGAATGTTAATAATTATTTAACCAAAAATTATCTATACACTTATATATCAACATATCGTGTCTGACCTATCTTTTTCCTTTTGCAACAAGTGTATCTCCATTCTATTACTACATAAAAAGTTGACGTCTAAACTAAAATTAGTTTTGAATTTAGTCAATCTAAGTTAGTTCAATATCGACAATTTAATCAGGTACTAACATCCGATACATATCGACATTATTTTGGTAGAGTAGAATCTATTGTGGGCTAGACATTACAAAATTATTGATGGATTGGTTGTAGATCATTTCCAAAGCAGAAGTTGATAATAATATTATCAATTTCTATGTATGCAGTTCTATCTATATCCACATACATATTTTTTCTTACAACATGTCTAACTTTCTATTTTATAAGAAGAATCGATAACAAGCCTATTTGTATTCCTTTTTTTAGCCTAACCAACCGTGTTCATGATTCCAATGTTGGAATTTGCAATTTATGTAATGTCACCGGTAAAGAACACTAACCACCAGTGATGGAGCCAAAAATTTTAAACAAGTGGGATACCACTAGTGTAAAGTCTTCATTGGAGATATTGGGTAAGACACAATAAGTATTTTTCTTATACACAGTTATGGGTACTTAGGTAATCTAGGTAGGTATTTTCCTACCTAGTCCACCATTTGGCTGCACCACTGCTAACCACTATATCTATTAATGTCTAATCGACTCCAAAGGAGGGTCAAAGTTTTGAATTTATAACTTGAAACCTTCAAGGACCCCCACAACTTTTATTACGGGGTCGAATACAAGGACGTGGTGATGTTTAGGATGCTAGATATTTTGTTCTTTAGTCAGATAAGCCAAAATGATAGTTGAGAAAAGTTGGTCTAGAACTAGTATAGCGGGTTGTCACGAAATAAAACAAAACAAAAAAAGAGGATAAAACAGAGTCCACATGATTCTACTAATCAGAGAGAAGGAAGTTCCTGGATGTGTAACCACAAGTTGGGCAGTCTATGCTTCCATTCTCAGGCATAGACAACCCTCGAACACCTTAGCAAGCAATCTACATTTGACAAATAACATGTACTGTGGTATTTGTTCATGTGGGGTCATCCCACTCGCTCTCGTACAGCGTGACTAAAACCCATCGATGGTATGAAACCTCTCTCGAGGATGACAAACCAACATCCAAGGATATTCTAGATACCTTCTCAGGTCTAGAATATCCTGGGATGTTAGGGACAAATGACCTTGAATTTTTCTCCTTTCAAATTCTGATCCAAACTATCTTCTCTTGTCTATTTCTACAACAAATCTCTCGATATAGGAAAAAATAGAAGTTCAAGCAAGAAAGAGATCAACCAAACTAGTAATCATAACCACAAAGAGGAAAATCGAACATAAAACATGCTAGATCTGAAATAAAACTACTTGCTTAAGGTAAAAAGTACATAAACATGCTCAAAACGGGCTACATAGCCAAGAAGGAGCTCAACTAGCCATAGACAAGCATAGTTGGCACCGAACAAAGATGGAAGAACATCATTTATACAGAAACAAAGGAGAACAGTTGAAGAAAGGAGAAGAAGAAGAGATTTAGCCCGTAGAGGAGAGGTGGCTCTCGCTCCTTAGTCTCCGTATAGGCTAGATCTCGTCTTTTGGTCCTCTTCCTTGATCTTCTAAACTCCTTGGCTTCCTCTCTCTCTAGATCTAACCCGAACAACAGCTTGATGATTGGATGGAGGTGGAAAAATGGTGGAAGATGGAAGCACACTGAAGAGATGGGTGTATAATGAGCACTTTGGCCCTCTCAAATGTCTGGACTCTCCCACAACACTCTGGGAACCTCACTGGGTTGAGACAAACAGATAAAAAACTCCCCAGATCCGTACCCCCTTTCAGGTGGAGAGGGGCGGGTATTTATAGGCGGTGCGGTCGCGGTTTCAAACTAGATCACGGCTTCAGTCACCGCGGTCGCGGAGATGACCACGGGTCGCAACCTACAGTTGAGGTACCTTCTGTGGTCGCGGTTAAAGTCAATGAATTGCTATGGTCGAGGCTGGATCCACGGTCAAGGTGTAGGCCTCGGTCGCAGTTAGTTCATTGGTGGCAGCGGTAGCTTGGATAGCGGTCAAGGTGTATATCCAAACCACAGTTGCGGTGGAGTCAAATACCACAATCATTGTTGGGGTGAGTGTGAGCACCGCGGTTGCGGTCGGGACCCTGATGACCACGATCACAGTTTGGACTTAGCTACTGCAAAAACATATGGATTTGGGGAGAAATCATGGAGAAGAGATGCCTTTTCAGGTTCGGTGTCTGCATGTCCCAAAAATTGGCTAGTTGAGCAATCTTTATCTAAGAAAGGACATAAATTTCTATAAGATAAGAAACATGGGTTATTTGGGGTAAATTAAGGCTATAGTGACACAAAACCATAAATAAATGCTTAGCATTTATGCGTAAAATTGGGTGTTATCAACCACCTCAAGCTTAAACCTTTGCTAGTCCTCAAGCAAGACTGTGCTCAAAGAAAAAAAAGATAACATCCAAATTAAACTTGGTAATAAATGTTAAAGCTAAGAAAAATAGTTTAAAACATCAATTCTCCTGATCCATGCCATATCAAAACAAACCCCCACCAATCAAGAATAATCCTTCTAGAGTAAGATCAAAGAGAAACCAGACAAGATTAAGCTAGTCCACTGTAACCACTCGATACTCATGAGGGTTTGAATCATAATTATACATCATAACAGTAAAGTCACATAGGTGATCACATGGGTGATGAGCAAAGAACCATCATCATGAATTCATGTATACCAATCAGGAACAACATGCCTCTCACTTATTCAGGTCCTACGAAGCAAAGCGAAAAGACTCTACTGACTTTTGAGGATCCCGATCTGCATCAGGTTGGTCCATGTAATGAGCAATAGTCCATGTAGTCTGAGCCAGTTGGCCCAGAGCAGTGAGACGAACTCCTTGTACTGTGCTCGAACCAACCCTGCTACTGGGATGATCTCATAGGTCTCCTAGGGGTTTGTAATGACTCTCTAATGAGCTTTTGGAGTGATACTACCAGGCACGACATACCTGCATTCATGAGCACAATCATACACTAGCTGGGCACCATCCTCAACTCTCCTAAAAGAGGAAACAAGCGCTCATTTATTCACTCAGGCTTTTATTCCTTGCATTCTAATTTGTAGGTCTGGGTGAGAACCATATAGATATTTTTGGGATTTTGTGGGTGGCCAAGCCTCTTTTGCAAATTTTTTATTTTTCATCTTTTTGACTCAATCTATGGTGAGAGGGCACGTAGTCCATCAAGGAAAACACTTCAACTTGATTATGACTCAAAACTCATCATGATCCATTTGATGCATGTGTTAAAAGTAACAATTATGATTCAAGGACCCTTAGAGTAGAGACAAGCTTGTGAGACCGCATCTAGGAATCTTTGATCATGCTTTAGCTCTTTCCATCTGTTCTATACCTTGGATTTGTCATTCATACATATGTCAAGGGAATACTGTTTTAATCTATGAAAAATGTGCATAACCTTAGATTTTTTATCAAACTTAAGGAAAGAGTCAATGAGAAAGTCAAGCACAAGATCAAGCAGTTTAATATGAAAAATTTTAGGCATAAAGATAAGACTTTAGCTATAAGAATTGCATTGCATAGCCTTCATTGCAAAGCTACAAATTATGAAAGTTTAACAAGGCTAAAATGCAAGGAAAAGGGAAGAATGCATGCATGCTACAGAAAAATTAAAATAAAAATAGAATTAGGAGGGGGGTGCACCCTGACCACCACCCCAAGCTAAATTTTTTTGCTCGTCCTTGAGTAATTCTTCTAGCCATGGAGGGTGAAGAGGAGAGTAGCTGCTTATTAGTAGTTGCAATTCAGATATTGATCCATGTTGTATAGACCATTTGGTGCATTCTCGAAGTTTTGAATTAGGTCTTATTGAAATTGCACTGCCTGGTCGAAGCTTTGGGGCGATTGATAAACATGGGGTCCAGGTTGATAATAAGAAATGGGGGGTTGTTCGGACGGTTGTTGATAAAATTATTGAAGCTTTGGGGGAAAACCATGTCAAACCTTTCTCTGAGGTAATGCACGTCTTGCTCCAATGTGTCGAATCACCTTCTGGAGTCAGCTCTGAAACCTGTCATGAAGTCGTAGAAGTTCTCCTGACTATCATTTGGCACGTACGACTGCTATGGGGGGGTTGCAAATACTCTGTAGTAGGTATCTCTACATAGGGCCCTCCCTGATAAGGTATGTTGTGGAAGATTGCCCCCATCAGTTGTCCTCTCTCATGAGTCCTTGGCATTGGTGGCACAGAAGAAGAAGCTCATACAACTCTGCTTGTAAGATGAATGTTACCCAGGGCGTCCAAAAGAGAGACGTCCATAAACGACGTTCGACATGCGAAATCTACGTTTGCCGGCAATAAAAGTTTGTGTTTGTAGTGACCAAATATGTAGAGATACCCAACGTTGCATTGTCTTATCATTTCTGAATGGATCAAGTTGTCTAAGTCTAACCTTGACCACTCGGCAGTATCATGCATGAGTGCCAACTGTTCATCCCCAATTCCCAAATGCCATGCCATAAAAGTTATAATTCCTGCCATTTGCATGAATTGGATCTGTTTCTTGAAAGTGTTGTGAATGTGACGGATTATGAATTTCCCCGCATTCATCTTCTTTCCTACCACTGCACACCACAAAATGTAGAGGTCAGCTGCACTGAGCGCCCCTTGACTGCCTTGTTTTTCCAAGACGCAGTTTTTAGTACCCGGTGTAGATAATGAATTATTGGGTTGTGGATGTGTGAGGCCTTGGAGCTTTTCATGGATTACTTGTCTTCCCTCGTAATCATTTTCCCTTCTTGGATAGCATTAAATTCGTGGTCCATTGTCTCCAGCCATCTCCAAGTCATTTCGGCGCAATCTTCAACAGATCTTGATAACTAAATGTTGAGTTTTTCCATTGTAATCTCATGGGGTTGGTTAAGGAGACAAAAATCTAATACAGTGTATTTGTTATCCTTGCATGGCTCTAGCGTGGCATAAAACTCACAAGTGAGCCTATGGTAATCATTGCATTGTGCATATGCGAGCACATCAAGGCCAACAGCTACAAGGTATATGTGTTGACTTGCTCTTGGATCCCGAGTCTAAGCAGCATCCTTGGATAGTCGTAGCTCGATCCCGCAAGTCTACATTTGTCTCTAAGAAGAGTGCCAAAACTTAGCTTTTGCTTTACGCTAAAAAATAATACAGACGGGATTGAGCTTTGATTGACACCACTATGAGATGTTGGGTGTCTGTTCCCCTGGAAAGAATCTCTTGAGGAAGTTGACCGTCATAAGAAAATTGAACATTCTGCTGACTGTCGACGCTAGTCTCCCACGGATGAAGCTCTATGAAGAATTGTCGGGCCGTCTTGATATCCAGTCGAAGTCTGGAGTTCAGCGTCACGACGTTCTATCCATACCATCCCTCATGATGCCTCTTGCATTGACTCCCCACTGTGGGTATCCATAGGTGTGCCAACAAGGCTGCGGAAGCTAGAGCCAAAATCTTGCAACCCAAACCCTGATGAACAAAGAATAACTTCATCTTTCCTATATTGGGTTCGTAATTCGGGAGGCATGTTGTGGGTAGGGGCTCCCATAATTCGATGGTGATGTTGAGCTCCCCTCCCCTTTCTTCCTGATCATGGACTTTTTGAGCTTTTTGAAGCCACTCTTCATGGCATCCATGATGTCGATATTTGATGTAGACTCAGTAGCTTTTACTGTGGTGAAGGTCAATGAAGATTCTCGAAAGCACACTAAATCATCTTGGGATCTGGATCCCGACCCAATTGGAGACTGTGATCATGGTATCAAAGACCGTAATTAGTGTCAATGATCAAGGCACCGCGACCTAGGTGCTTGCAATTAGGGAGACTACGATCACAGTGTGTAGGGATACCGTGACCTTGATCTCCTTATCACTGCGACCGCAGTTATTAAGGGGACCACGGTCTGAGGAATCGCGACCGTGAAGACCGCGATCTTTCTCGGCAAGGCACTCTGATCGCCGACCCGCTTGTTACGAAGCGACCGCAGTCAGGACCTCAGAACTTGGTGCTTCCTGGGGCATTTGACTGGCGAGTTGTAGGGCCACCGCCTAATGATCGCGGTCGCTGTCTACCCACGGTTGCAGTTGCTGGTGTCAACGCGTGTGCTTGTTCCCTATCACCTTACAACTAGAGCAAGGAGGAGGAAAAATCGTCGGAAAGTAAAGAGGAGGAGGGAACTCAATGGTTTAGGCAGGGGGCGCCTCAATCGTAGAGGTATTTTTAGACCAGTATCAGGCCCCACCCTCGCGTGAAATGCTTGAAGTAGTGGACAACACGCCAGCAAAATCATAAAAAGGGAAAACGCTCGATCAAAAGAGCAACATTCAGTCAAAAATGTGGAGACAACCTGACATGTTGATCATACCATGACGAAAAAGCATAAAAGCTTGCCTAGGGCTTGCGGAACCGCAGTCACAGTTTAACTCATGCAGGACCATAGTCGTGGTTCTTGGCTTTCAGACCATGATCACAATTCCTACTCAGCAAGCCATGGTTGCAGTCTTGATGCCAGGCTACGTTCGTGGTTCCTATCATGAGACCGCGGTCACGGTTCCAGTAATACCATGTAGGAAGGGGGAACCTATAGAGATCAAAACACTAAGTGAAAATCAATATGTTGCAAAATGAGCTATATTGCTGGTAGCTAGGGAAAGATAAGAATTAAATTAGCTTTATTTGCATCTGAAAAGTAAAGTAAATATTTAAAGAAAAATTTTGTAGGAAATAGGGGGTGGCTGCCCTACAATCCCCACACTAGGATCCCAAATCCTTAATTTATGGGTTCCACTTACCTTTATCTTGATCCCTGTACCCAAGGTGTAGTGGTAGGGCATGAGGGAAGATGTCCCACTCTGGCCTTGGAGGGGAGGACTGAAATTTGGCCTCCTGGAGTAGCCATCCCTATACTCATGTTCAATTGAACTGCATGGGGATGAACTTTTCAACAACTCATCTTTAAGGGTGCCTTCAAGGCAAGGGTATGAACAGGAAGTCCCTAGGGTGTCGACGCATGATGAGGTTGAGGAGAGAGGTTGAGAGTTTTCGATAAGGCCCCTCACCTCTCCCTCCATCTTGGAACTTGAGGTTGGATGCTCAGATAAGTCTTCATGCACAGTCCAAGTCACCCAATCATCTTCTGAGCAGGAAGTATCCCCAGGTGAATTTAATTGCAGTTCTACCACCCCAATCTTATCACACTCTATGGGGTCTGGGGTATCTTCATGCTCAACAGCCATGTTGTGGTGGATTGTCCATCCTGCTCCATCGATGTCCATCAAGCCTTTTAAGTGAATGGTGGTAAATGTCAGCTCGCGCTGCTCCAACTCATCATCATCAGTATTTTCACTACCCAATGTCAAGCAGTTGTCATCGTCATCAAACAAATTGTTCCAAACCATGGTTGGCATACTTCTCAAAGTGAGGTGACAAGTCTCAATACAAGAGATATCACCCTGGTCTGGTTTTATGTCTGACTCTAGTTCCTTTGACCAACCTTCTGACTGTGAGGAAACTTGTCTTTTAGAGTCTTCATCATCATCATCATAGACCCATTCATGCTCTTCGCTCATGTCTTCCATTGGTTGATCAACTACATCACCTAGATAGAATGAAGGGTTTTCACAGGTGGGTAGGTCTTCACAAAAAATCCTGATGAATCCAGTTGATGGTCTGAATAGGATGATGGGGCATACTCCCCTTTAGACCTAATGGAATGGTCTTGATGACTAACATCTTCATTGTCTTGTGATGGCAATTGTAACTGAATTGTAACCAAATCGATGAGCTCTCAGAGTCTCCTGCCTTGTTCAACATCTCTATCATGAAGCTGTTGTACTTGAGCAGTGATGCTTCTGAGACTCGTCAATTCTGCCATACACATATGAGGGGAATCCACTGTATAAAACTGACATTTCTGGATGAATCCTTGTTCAACAGTTTGAAGTATACTTCTACTACAGTCTGCAATCTCTGTTGCTATTTGGAGTTGACACTCCTGCTCTTCTAATAGTTGCTGGAGCGGATCGACATCTTGGAGATGAGGAGCTAAGGAGGTGAGTGCGTTAACACTTTCTCCATCTAACTCCAGTGCCTTAATCAGCTCTTAATCCCATGACATCACAGAAGTCGAGGTCTGATTGGCAGTCTTCGTTGTTGGTGCGTCTACATATGGCGATGGTGGGGGTGAATATAGCTTGACAAGTTGTAACACATGGCTTTCAATTAATTTCCAGCAGTCGGAACTGTGGAAAAATTTGGGAGGATAGGTGGACGAGATGACTTATCTTGCTGAAGCAAGATCCATGGCTGAAAAGATAGAAGAAAAAAAAAGAAAGTTATTCAGTATATATGGACAAGTATGTTTAAAACAAAAGAAAAAATATGCATAAATGTACAGGCTTAAAAGTGATAGAACAAAATCATCTAGGCATGTAAACATGGAAAACCACATCCCCGACAATGGCGCCAAAAAGTTAATCGGCTCCAAACGAGGGTCAAACTTTTGAATTTATAACCCAAAACCTTCAAGGACCCCCGCAACTTTTATTGAGGGGTCGAAGTAGATATACGGGGTCGAACACAGGGATGTGGTGACGTTTAGGATGCTAGAGATTTTGTTCTTTAGTCATATAAGCCAAAATGATAGTTGAGGAAAGTTTGGCTAGAACTAGTCTAGTGGGTTGTCACAAAATAAAACAAAACAAAGAAAAGAAAAGAGGATAAAATAGAGTTAGTAGGATTCTACTCATCGGAGAGAAGGACGTTTCTGGCTATGTAACCACAAGTTGGGCAGTCTATGCACCCATTTGCAGGCATAGAAAACCCTCGAACACCTTAGCAAGCAATCTACATTCGACATATAACATGTACTGTGGTATCTATTTCTGTGGGGTCATCCCACTCGCTCTCGCACAGCGTGACTAAAATCCATCGATGATATGAAACCTCTCTCGAGGATGACAAATGAACATCCAAGGATATTCTAGATACCTTCTCAGGTCTAGAATATCATGGGATGTTAGGAACAAATGACCTTGAATCGTCCTCCTCTCAGATTCTGATCCAAACTGTCTTCTCTTGTCTATTTCTACAAAGAATCTCTCGATATAGGCAAAAATACAAGTTCAAGCAAGAAAGAGATCAACCAAACTAGCAATCATAACTAGAAAGAGGAGATAGAACATAAAACATGCTAGATCTAAAATAAAACTACTCACTTAAGGTAAAAGTATATAAACATGACCAAAATGGGCTACATAGCCAAGAAGGAGCTCAACTCGCCATGGACAAGCATAGTTGGCACCGAACAAAGATAGAAGAACATCATTTGTACAGAAACAAAGGAGAATAGTTGAAGAAAGGAGAAGAAGAAAAGATTTAGCTCGTAGAGGAGAGGTGGCTCTCGCTCCTTAGCCTCCGTATAGGCCGGATCTCATTTTTTGGTCCTCTTCCTTAATATTCTAGACTCCTTGGCCTCCTCTCTCTCTAGATCTACCTCGGATAACATCTTGGTGATTGGATGGAGGTGGGAAAATGGGGTGGTGGTCAGGGTGCACCCCCCTCCTGATTCTATTTTTATTTTAATTTTTCCATAGCATGCATGCATTATTCCCATTTCCTTGAGTTTTAGCCTTGTTAAACTTTCATAATTTGTAGCATTGCAATGAAGGATATGCAATGCAATTCTTATAGCTAAAGGATTATCTTTATGCCTAAAATTTTTCATCTTAAACTGCTTGATCTTGTGCTTGACTTGCTCATTGACTCTTTCCTTAAGTTTAGTAATAAATCTAAGGTTATGCACATTTTTCATATCTTAAACCAGTATTCCCATGTCCTATGTATGAATGACAAATCCAAGGTATAGAATAGCTGGAAAGAGCTAAATCATGATCAAAGATTCCTAGTTGCGGTCTCACAAGCTTGCCTCTATTCTAAGGATCCTTGAATCATAATTGTTACTTTTCACACATGTGTCAAACAGATCATGATGAGTTTTGAGTCATAATCAAGTTGAAGTGTTTTCCTTGATGGACTACACGCTCTCTCACCTTAGATTGAGTCAAAAAGATGAAAAATTAAAATTTTGCAAAAGAGGCTTAGCCGCCCACAAAATCCCAAAAATATCTATATAGTTCTCACCCAAACCTACAAATTAGAATGAAAGGAATAAAAGCCTGAGTGAATAATTGAGCGCTTGTTTCCTCTTTTAGGAGAATTGAGGATGGTGCCCAACCGGTGTATGACTGCGCTCATGAATGCGGGTATGTCGTGCCTGGTATTATCACTCCAAAAGCTCATTAGAGAGTCACTAGGAACCCCTAGGAAACCTATGAGATCATCTTAGTAGCAGGGTTCGTTCGTGTGGCATTCAACTCACAAAAACAAGATTAATTAAGTGGAAGCGATCATTTGCAGCGGATTACTAAAAATCACTAAAAATTAAAACCTTTTTCAAACAGATCCAATCATAGGAACTCTTTCAATAAGAATCAATGTATTTCATTTACATCTTGGTTCATAAGTACATATCTTGTACTATCTCTTCTCGAGGGTTACAACATCAACTTCCTTATTAAAAGTTAAACACAGACAACATAAGAACCTCAAGGCATTAAGACAGAATCTCAAAACAATTCATTAAAAGCACTAACTACTAATTCTGAGGACCTGAGAGTATAGAGACGACACATAGGACTTCTATCTATGAACACGATAGACAACACACTCCACCTGAGTTGTTGCTGTTGTACCTGTTGCTGTTGAAGTTCTTCTTCTACAAGATATTCTCAATCTCCTCCATGCTCGTCCACCTAAAAAAATTGTTAGATCCCACGGGGGTGAGACAATTGAAAATTGTTCCAGCGAGAGATATAACTCTCTGCCAGAAACATTATTATTCCAGTTTATAATATAAATCTGAACAGAAGATAAGCAGTTTATATCATTCTCATCTTTAACTATTGCAATTATCTATGATAGAGAAGAAAATCATCTATTCTCTTTATAAGGAATAGAAAGAACATGTATATTATTTATCTATTGTATCAGCTCAACATCTCATGCTTTTCTCATGATACTCATTACTCTGATATGTCATCCATGACTCTTTCTTGTTTCTATTTGATGGCCTTAGCCAATCTGCTAAACAGATATTACCTTATACTGGACATGAGAGTGTACATCATCATATATTATTTAGGCATTGGTCCATACCAATCCTGTATAAATATTCCAAGCATTGGATTATACCAATCATATGCAACTAGTACGAGCATTGGACTTATATTGTTCATGTGTATCCATTCCAAGTATTGGACTATGCCAATCCTGTGACATTATTCTAGGTATTGAACTATGTCAACCCTGTGCAATTATTCTAGGTATTGGATTATACCAACCCTGTGCAATTATTCCAACTATTGAACTATATCAATCCTGTGCAATTATTCCAGGTATTGGGTTATTACCAATCCTTTGCAGTTATTCCAGGTATTGGGATTTAATCAATCATGTGTTATTATTCTAGGTATTGGGATTTAACCAATCTTGTGTTATTATTCCAGGTATTGAACTATGTCAACCCTATGCAACTATTCCAGGTATTGAGCTGTCAATCCTGTGACATTATTCTAGGTATTGAACTATGTCAATCCTGTGACATTATTCCATGTATTGGGATTTAACCAATCATTTGATATTATTCCAGGTATTGAACTATGTCAATCCTGTGACATTATTCTAGGTATTGGGATTTAACCAATCATGTGATATTATTCCAGGTATTGGGATTTAACCAATCCTGTGTTATTATTCTAGGTATTGAACTATGTCAACCCTGTGCAACTATTCCAGGTATTGAGCTATGTCAATCCTGTGACATTATTCCAGGTATTGAACTTTGTCAATCCTGTGACATTATTCTAGGTATTGGGATTTAACCAATCCTGTGATATTATTCTAGGTATTGAACTATGTCAATCCTGTGACATTATTCCAGGTATTGGGATTTAACCAATCCTGTGATATTATTCCAGGTATTGGGATTTCACAATCTTGTGTTATTATTCCAGGTATTGAACTATGTCAATCCTATGACATCATTCCAAGTATTGGGATTTAGCCAATCCTGTGATATTATTCTAGGTATTGGATTGTACCAATCATGTGCATCTGTTCCAGGTATTGGATTATACCAATCTTGTGCATGTTATTATAGACTACCACATCTTGTCACCTCACATTAGGCAATAACCATTCTCATGGCTCATAGAGCACATTAAATATCTTGTCACCTCTCACTAGGTAACAATTAACATCATGTCTCACAAGGCCCATAAAACATCTTGTTACCTCTCACTAGGTAACCAAAAAATATCTTTCTTAAAGAGCTGGAGGTGATATCTATGATGTCTTGAAGCATTAATTTCCTTATTATTTGTAACTTAATTTTATCAACTTGTATTGTATTAAGGTATTTCCCATCTTAATACTTTTATCCACTAACCTATCACCTTTATCATAAAGTGCATAGGTTATAGAACACTCATTAGAATTATACAACTATCCTTAATGATATGGACTCATCTCAGGTTAAGGAATTGCATGCTATAAGGTTATATATAATCAATCACTTTAGGTATTTCTCGTATCAATGTATTAGTTATTATTCCATTATTAGGATTAGGGTCTCCCATACCATCACCCTTTATTAGGGTTAGGATTTCACATACCATCACTCATCATTAGGGATATGATTTCTCATACCATTTCTCATCATTAGGCTTTCACATTTAAATGCCCATAATTAGGGTTTATGATTCATCCCAACTAGGGTTCCTCATAGCATCACCCTCAACTATGGTTTCTCATGGAATCACCCTCAATTAGGGTTTCTCATGGAATCACCCTCAATTAGGGTTTCTCATGGAATCACCCTCAATTAGGGTTTCTCAATTCATATCAATAGGAGATGCTCATCCCAATTAGGGTTTCACTCCCCATTCCCATAATTGGGGTTTTACATTATATTCCCCTAAATTAGGGTTAGGGTTCATTAACCTTCTTAATTAGGGTTCATGGTCTCTTTATCAAGAATTATACCCTAATTACACATTCATTCATGTTGAAAGTGTTTAGACTTAAACTCTACATGATTATTGTTCATGTAAGAAGTTCTCTTTCTCTCTCATCCTTTATAGAATGATATTTACATCAGATTTGATTGTATTAAGTCAACTCAACTTGATTGAAAGGTTGACACCATGTATTATGTCACTACTTCCTTAATCATAAGGATTAATCATTCACAAGGAATTAACCACCCTATTTTAATAAGGGTACAATTATCATAATCATCCTTGAATTACATCATGTAATGTTCAATTAAACAATTGATCTTTAAACACCTTAAGTGTCCATACAGTTTTGGTTAATTATTTCTCAAACAGTCTTGGTCAATTAGACCCCAAACGGAATTGACCAACCAGACCTCAAACGTTCTTGCATGGATAACCTTCAAACGGTCTAAGATTGTTTAGACCTCCAAATGGTCTTGGTCTAACGGTTTGAAACCGTTTGGCAAAGTTAATACTTGAAACCGTTTGACAAAGTAGGTGTTTGAAACTATTTGAGTCTTAATCGGTTTGGGATCGTTTGGTCCCAAACGGTCTTGCGACCGTTTGGTCCTAAACGGTCTTGAGACTGTTTGGACTCAAACGGTCTTGAGACCATTTGGTTCAAACCTCCTCAAAACCGATTGGACCAAAAAGGGTCTCAACATCTCACATCAATTTAGGGTTTCCAAGGTTAACTCCCTCATCAATTGAATCCATGTAATTACTCATCATTTGAACCTAAGCACCATGCTTCATGTGAGCTTAATGAATCATCCTTCAATTGATTCAATATTGAATTGATCATCAATTAGGGTTTTGAACCCAATTGAATTAGGGTTGAAATCGATGAACCTTCAATATTAGTCATTGTGGAACTAATTTCTTAGAAATCATTGGTCCATCATTCAAATTGGGCATGTCCTAACCTCAAATGGTTTTGAGGTCATTTGGATGACCTCCAAATGGTCTTGAGACTGTTTGCCCCATCTATCATTAAAAATTGGTGAAGTTCAATTAGGGTTTGCATCATCGAATTCCTCATCAGACTAGCTATTGATTGCATTACCATTTGATATCTTTGGGTCCTCAACTACTTCACCATACTCAACCCTAGACCTCCAAATGGTCTTGGTTGAACGGTCTTGAGACCGTTTGGGTGATCTCCAAATGGTCTCGAGACTGTTTGGGTTAATAAACCCAAAGAATTAAATCAATTAGTTATAAAATCAGCACTCAACCCGATTAGGGTTTCTAATTAGATGATTGTCCAAATATTAATTCAATCAATTGGAACCATTAGATCCTTATCCAACAAGTGCTAGGGTTCTGACCTCAAATGGTCAGCCCATCCAAACGGTCAACCATTCTAAACAGTTTGGGGTTCAAAGCTCTAAACGGTTTACAAACCGTTTAGTCTCCAAACAGTTTGGTCAAACCATTTGGATCAAAATCTTCAAAACCGTTTGCAAATGATGTTTGGGGAGGTGTGTGCTTATGATGATGTCATCATCATCAAGCTCTAAACCCACGAAACTTGTTGTGATTTTCATGGTGATTGCATCAATCAACCAAATAAAATTTTGAGAATGAAGAAAGGGTCAACAATTGATAAGGAATTGAATGCAATAACAATATTAAGGGTTTAAGTTCTAAAACCCACCTCCAATTGAGCTTTAAAGCTTGGAGATTCACGCCAACAATGGTGGATGAATCTTTTGCAACTCCCCCTAGGCTCGTCCTCAAGCTTTTGGGTGAAAAGATTGGCTAGGGTTGAAGGTGGAGTGAAGAAAACAAGAAATCAAGCATTGATTTGTGATTTCCACCATAGATTCAAGGTGAAAGAGGGTCAAGAAGCTTACCAACAGGTTGGGGCTCATTCTCCTCTTGCTCCCAATCCCCTAAGGTCATTTTGCAAGCAAAGGGTGGAAGTGAATTCGAAATTCCCCCTTTATTCTATGGATAAATGAGCTTATATGCAGTTTTTATTAAAAATTCAATTAGGAGCACTACTACAGAAAATGCTTTTTACAACAGTTCCTTTTCTCAATTTACAAAAGGTGTTAACCGTTGTATTAGATCGCGTGGTCTTATGGGGTGGTGCTTTACACAGCATGTTGTAATAGATGTATTTTATACAACAGTTGAAACATGTTGTCTTTTAAGGAATGGCCTGTTGTAATATGGGTATTTTACACAACATGTGGTGCACCTGTTGTAATATATATTATACGACAGTTGAATGAGGTTGTCTTTTTCTAAACACACCCGTTGTAATAGAGGTATTTTTTACAACATGCGGTTCACCCGTTGTAATATATATTATACAACAGTTGAAGCATGTTGTCTTTCACTAAACACACCCGTTGTAATAGGTAGGTCTATTACAACATGCAGTGCACCTGTTGTAATATACATGTTTATCCAACAGTTGGAGTATGTTGTCTTTCCATACATTTAACCATTGTAATAAGATTGTTTAGACAACATGGTGTGTGTCTATTGTAATATACACAATTTATACAATAGGTTATGCATGTTGTAGTTCACTAGAAACACCTATTGTAATAGGTGTATTTTTTTCCTGACAACCCTATTGTAATAGGTGTGGATAACACAACATGTGTTGTTTTTTGTAGAATCATACATTTTACAACATATTATTAAGTGTTGTCTTTGATTAGAGTTTGACAGGTCATATATCGAACCAATTGTATTGATCAAATTAACCATATTATTAATAAATTATAATAAATATGCAATTATACTTTTTCATTTCACAAACAAACACATAGTTGAACAAAATTTCCATCAAACCTTGAAAGAAACTCATACTAAATTTAATTAATATTAAATCATCCATATAATGATTCAATAATACAAAGTACTGAGTATCCACTCTAGAATCAAACTAAAAACTAACTAAAAAAGTTTCACACATTGATCTATGGTAAAGAACAAATGTCTCCCCCAAATGTCACATAATCTTATGTGTGCTCAAGAACACATGTCGCCCACTCGTTTTGGACCTCATCGATTTCTTCTTGGTTGAAGCAACGACCAATATACTTCGAATAATACTGCAATCATATGACAAATATATCAACATATTGTGATTTTTTCAATTGATTTAGAAATTTGAACAAACTAAAAGAATATAATGTTAAGTAGCTTACACATTTAGGAATATTTCTATTTCTCACATCAAAGATGTCTTTCATATACTTCAGCACATAATACCCGCAATCTGTATTGTTCGGCTGCTTTGGGCACTATACAAAATAAATATTAATTTGTTATCCAAATAGTTGTGAGAACTTGTTAGCAAATAAGAGGATGGCAATGTATAACTAGCCAGAAAACTTAATAAAAGGTATGTGTAAACAGAATAAAAAATGCTATAAGAGTGAAAAAAGCATGGTTTATTGCTGAAGAAGGCGTGGTTTATATGCCATACTGGATGATGCAAAACTTGCTCTTGCAAGAGGGGGATTTTTTAAGAGTGAATAATGCCACCCTTCTAAAAGGAACCTTTGTTAAACTACACCTAGTGAGTTCATCAAGAAATGTTTTGAGTCACCTCTGTGGAGCTTGTAAGGCCATTCTTTTTTGCGTAGGCTATATTGAGTAAATATCAGATCTTAAGGCTATAGTTAAGAAGCCTGTCTTGGGATGACCTCTGTAAATTGTACAATTATTATCCAGAAATGACGAGTCACCTCCTCGGATCTTTTTTTTAAATTAAGCCAGAGGGTGTTCTATTCATCCCACCCCTCTCTTGTGGGCAAATAACATCATCACAATACATCTCCTGCTCATATTAACGCAGGTAGGGCCTCAAAAACATCTAAAAAGGCTACGACCCTCAAACACAAACCCCAGCTAGGCCCACCTCGGCTAGGCCAATACAGGACATACAATAGCAAACCACACAAAAGACACAAAACAACAAGACAAAGAGAAGATAACATTGTTAAACCCCATTCTTCCTCTGAATCACTATATACGGGGTGCCTCTTTTCTCCATAATAATCATGCCTCTCAGCTTCATATGCAGCTCAGCCTGTTCAGTGCATATGTAAAGGTCATTCAAGTGAACCCCCCATTCACCAAGCTCTCTAGGAGCCGAGTTAATCACCTTCTGAACATAATCACCCCTAAAAGCCCACTCCTGTAAGGATTTCCTCAAATCTTTGACTAGAGGGGTCATTTTCCAAGGTTCCAAAGCTGAATTCCAAAGGATGTCCACCAAATATTTGTTATCCACTTCAATAGATGCGATATTGAACTAGCCATCCACCTTTCCTCCACTGGCATTAGAAACTTCCCCTGAAAGAGTGAAATCCAGATGAAGGTCCCTTGATGTTTTTTTCCTTCATTTTCATCAATCGCTTTAATAGTAATACGTTGACGATGATTGCAGACCACCTCCACTTGAAAGCCATTATCCACGTACATCCTGATTTTTCCCCTAGCCATCTCATTATCCATGGACCAGTCCAAACGGACTATATCAAGCAGTTCCTCCGCTCTTTCAGCCTGTATTAGAGGTTCAAGAGGACAAACCACAGAAGGTTTGTGGCGGCGACACAGATGACCCAAAAAGTTGTGAATCTAGTTGTTCGCAGCTCCCCTAATGTTCCAAATAAGAAAGCTCAGGTTCATAAGTATAAAAAAGGAGCCCCAGAAAAACGTCGGGTTTCCACCAGATCACTGGCTCCCTCTTCTCCCTCCTTCCTCCGTAACGATCTGTTCGTAATCATCACCTCCATCATACCCTCCTTGAGGTCCTGAGAATGATCGTCTCCTAGAAACTCGAGACGATGATCTGAATCTCCTATCTACCCCTCTATAAGAGTAATCCCTGGATCTTCCTCTCCGAGCAGCAGGGGATCGTCTGGAATCAATGAAAGTAAAGAATTCCTCCAGACTACGATGTGGTAAAATGGTTTTGTCACCCTCCTCATTGTAAACCATCATGTCTCTAGAGTTTCTTCTGGATCTAGGAGCCTTTTGGCTAGTCTCGGTCCTCACTGAGTTGTCATGTTGTCGTGGAGAAGAGATCGGCGCAGATACAACAACCATCTACCTATTATCTGAAGGTGAGTCATATCCCAAAGCTTACATCGGGACCCCAACCTCCCTACCTTCCTCTGTAATGGTGAAAGCATCCTGCTCAATCGGTCCTCTCGCCATCATGTCCAGTCTCACTGCCGTGCGCCTATGTCCGTAGGTAAGGGAAATGAACTGAGGTACATCCTCATTGAATGCCTCTACCAGAACCAAAACTCCAGACACATTGTCTTCATGTTTCCTCCAATTAGAAATACGGATCAACTTACCAAAGGGTGCAATCATCTTCTGAATGTTGGACTTGTCACGACAGATAATGGGAATTTCCTTCATCCAGAACCAAAAAGCTTCCCTATGTTGCGCCTCTTGTCCCTCTTCCATGGATTTCAGTGAAAGGTGAAAACCTCTAACATTTTCGACGCCTTCCTCAATGGCCCGGTGAGCATCGGGGATTCTGGGAAAGAAAACCACCACCTTCTTCGAAGAGAACTTGTACAGATCCACCAGGTTAGGCCATCTTCTCTTGAGACCAGGTGCTATCTCTTCCCAAGTCACCCCCGTCGGCCAAGAGATCTCTATCGCATGTCCGAGTGAAGCCGATCTTTGCTCACGATAATCATCATCCGGTCTGAGATCCACAGAGACACGTTTGGGAACATGTTGTGGTTCTCCTCTCGCCGGAATCCCCCTCGAAAGAGGAAGGAAATCATCATTAGAAAGGATGTTAGGGGGATGTAAAGGAACATTTCTGCATCTCCTTGCTGTATGACCCGGTCTTCTGCAAAAATAACACACCTTTAGGCTATGGCACTGTGCTTGCCAATGTCCCCTCCTCATGCACTGAAAGCAAGTATCACGTGGGATATCGAAGATGGGTCGACAAATCTCCTCATTCCTTCTACCCGTCGGTGGAGGGTGTGGCAGACCTTCAACTTGGGGCTAGTTCTGTATCTCCTCCATAGGTGTAACGAACATGCGACTGTTAGACTCCCCTATCTTGTTGTTGACCGTAGTTGGTATGTAGCTGGGTGGCGGCGGTGCTATGTGGTTGTTGTCTGTGCTTTGATCTGCATTCATCAGAGGTATCTGAGTCATGACCGGCGACGTCGGCATCGTAACCCAGTTATCTTCTTAGTGATGCGACTCCTTGGTGTTCACACCTTGTGGCTGCTCGATCACTGTTCGAGGCGTAAGATTCACTGGCGTCGTGTGAACTATGTTCACCTGCGTAGGGGAGGAGAGTTCTCCATCATATTTGGAGTCGGCGTCGGCGTGCTGATCAGGGGATGTTCATCCTCGGTCGTTGTCAAAGGCGTTGGTGATTGTAAAAGGTTCCTGATGTCTGGGATCACTGTATCTGGTGGCGTGGATGTGGAGGCAAAGTTGTCTCGTCGCTCAACGACAGAGCTTTGCGCACGCCGACCAAGTACGCTTTGTCGTGTAATCCTTCGGAGAAGTGGTGAAGGCAACATCGATACGTAAGATGTCTCTCTGAACAAAGGATTGGGGTTCAGGTGGCGTATAGAGGGGATGGTCACTCGTTGATCAAAACCCTAGTCGACATCTTCGGTGACCAACGATCATCCAGTGCTCAACCAGGAGGGCTAGGGGCGCCGACGATGACAGAAGGGATCGGGAAAGGATGATATGGGTGGACTCTGGTGGGCGGGGTGCCCAACCAGAGGGGGTGCAGGCGGCGGCCGCCACCGGCGGCGGATCTGATCGCCCTAGGGATGCGACTTCTCACCTCCGTTGACAAACCATTCTATTTTGCATAGGCGACATTGGGTAATATCAGATCTTAAGGCTATTATTAAGAAGTTTATCAATACTGCATCTCTCTTCGTCATCAGAAGGACTGAATTGATAATAACTCATGTGCCATTTGTGTTGCTGCTTGTCAGATATCTAAAATGGTGTTATTCTCATTTTTTAACATGTTTCCAATTTTATTTCTGAGGTTGTTACTACTGATAGGAAGGAGAAGTGTTGGGAAATAGGGCGTATGGTCAGATTCTCCTGAAGTTGGATTGGTGTCTTTTCTATACAAAAGAGTATGAATAGATATCATTAATATAGTTCGTTCACTGGATTCTTTACAAGGAACAAATTTTGTGATAAACTCCTGGTGTATAGTATAGGATGCAAAATTTGTGGAAAAGACTGAATATGTTAGTATTATTGATATTACATGATTCTTATGGGATTCAACTTGTCAGCTTCATTCATTACACAAAACAAAAAAAAACCTCATGCAAATCTTTCATGCTCAAAATTCCGATACCAATGAATTGTGTAAATAGATGATGACCTATTAAATTTTTTCCGAGTCACATTACAAAGCCTATACGAAATATCTTTAATTTTACACTAATTGTGACCAGTAAGCTCATTGAATATGCTTCAACCCCTAAATTACCCTTGTTTAGCACCAATCAAATGTTTTTCAGTTTTGTTTGGAAAATATGCTCCCAGACAGGTCCTTTTGATCAGTGCTATCTAGATCAAGCCAACTCATTTCAGCTCAAAAGTTTCTATATTTAGGTATTGAACCCTGTATGGTCTCGGTTTGAGCTGATGCTCACCAATCAAATGTTTTTCAGTTTTGTTTGTAAAATATGCTCCCATATAGGTCCTTTTGATCAGTGTTATCCAGATCAAGCCAACTCATTTCAGCTCAAAACTTTCTATATTTAGGTATTGAACCTTGTATGGTCTGGGTATGAGCTGATGCTCTCATAATTGCAGTCATGGGAGGGATGCCTAATCTATGTCATGGATACCTATTATCCAAAACCCAACGTCAATGATCTAAGTGAGAACCTTTGGAGTTGATGGTTGATGTCCTGCTGTGTAAGATCTCCCTGGTCATGTTAGTGATGAAGAACACCTAGCTGTATAGAACTGCTAGAACTTCTAAAGTTGTGGGCCAAAGTTCCAACGTAGCTTTCTCATTTTTTTCCATATTCACCTACAACTAAGATGTAGATACAATTTGTGATTTCTTCGGGTAAAGCCAAAATGTCTATGCAACTACAACTTACTTGAGGTTTGGTGCATGCCATTCACATTGTAGAAACATGATGTAAAGTTGATTCTGCATAAGAGTTAAATGATAAATTGTATGAATGTGTTTCATTTATTACAAGTGTTGTTAGCTTCCTTTCCTGTACTAATGCACTAGCTTATCTAATATCTTAATTTTACTTATTTAACAAAATTTTGAGGTGATTTTTGCAAAAGTATAGCTACTAGACAATGCTATTATTCTGAGCATTTAAATATTCGTCTCATTTCAATCGCTTGAAAATAAATCCAATGAAAAAAGTTACAAGAAACAGCTTTTGTATTCCCATTAGTATATCAACCACACTCACATCTAGCCAGATGCAGCAAAAGGTCCCTGCATTTACAACTAGACCTCTACGGCTATTGGCTATGGACAACTGAAGCTTCTTGAAGATTCTTAACTGCACTGTCATAGTTTACAAATCCCATGAACCAAAATTCATGGTTATCCACTAAGACTACTTGAACATACTTTTTAGCAGGATTGACTTTACTAGTTGTTGGGTTTACTGTCCGTAGCTGGGGCAAGGGAATCACAACCTTATAGTAGCTCCATTTAGTTTTATCTACAACTTCATAAGAAAGGGGTTTGTAACTGCAAAAGGCTAGTTTTGCAGTAGAAAGATACAAGATACCAAGAACAGGGCCAGTGGAAGTTGAAAAGTAGCAAGAATATGTTTTCTTCAGTTTCTCTTCAGGTACCATGTCAAAGGTGTTTTGGAAAATTTTCTCATAACCACCTTCTGCTATAACTTTACTGCTTTGTACAATCATGTCCATGGTCGATTCAGCAACGCTCGGTCCTGTTTTCAAGTGTTGCCAAACATTTCTGGAAAGATCTTTAGTCGCTTAGTTGTATGCTTAGTGTTTAATGGCATCTATTAATATCCAAATTAATCAATTTGGTAAGGAGAAAGCCATATTCACTATTTTTACAATAGCCGTATTCACTATGTTTACAATAGTATTGTTAGACAAAATTGTATGATACTTAGTATCATGTGTATGACATAAAGAGTTGTGTGCTATGAAATCTTAAAAGTACGTGAGGCAAATATAGTACCATATTCATCTTAGAATTGTTACTATTCCTCTTTCAGTTAATGTGGATACTAATACACACCACACAAAATGGTAAAATTTTATGGATGTTTTTCATTTATTAGAAGTGTTGTTAATTTCCTTTCATGTACTTATGCTTTAGCTTATTTGATATCTTAATTTTACTTATTCTAACATATTTTACAGGTATTTTTTGCAGAAGTATAGCTACTACACAATGCTATCATTCTGAGCATTTAATTATTCAGTTCATTTTTTTTCAGTCGTTGAGTTGTATGTTTAGTGTGTAATGGCATCCATCAATATCCAAATTATGAATTTTATTAGTAGAAAGCCATATTAGCTATATTTACAATAGTATTGTTAGAAGAAATTGGATGACACTTAGTATCTTGTGTATGAGATAAACATAAAAAGATGTGTGTTGCGTGCTATGAAATCTTAAAAGTAGGTGAGGAAGATTTAGTATCATATTCAGATTATAATTGTTCATGTTCCTCTTTCAGTTAACAATGTAGATATTAATATGCACAACACAAAATTTTCTTATGATATTATTTTTGCGACTCATGCAGATAGTTGGCTCAAGAGTTGTTATTGATGGCAATGTGAATCATATTGCTTTGAATGAAGGTTCAATTTTGGGGATTACAGAAGCTAGAGCCCCGCTAGGTTTAGTGGATGAAGAGCTTGATGATGGAGTTGAGTTCTCAGACGATGAGAAGGAAGCTGAATATAGGAGCTCCTTATGCCAATGTAAGAGGGGGATGGATAGTCAGAATAAGAACAATCATTATATGAGAAAGAACCAATACAGAAAGGGCAATATACACAAACAAATGCAACAAGAGGCTGTTAGAAAAGTCAAGAAAGCCATGCCAGGATCTCACACGTCAGCTCAGCAGAGGTCCTGTCCTGTTATTGGTGATAAAAATTCTGTCTCTAGTGTACAAGCTCCTAGAAAGTTTTTCAGCAGCGGCTCGACTGTTCCAACAATTTGTCGTTCAGTGCAATCTGATAATCCTTCAAGTGCCCGCTCTAATTTTCTTTCTCCTTTAAACTCTTCTTGTAACCATATACAGCCATCTTTGCTGCAAAATTCGGCTGTATCTGGCAATCTAATGATGAATGAACCACTAACACACCATGGCAATTCAGTGATGCAGAGAGCAATGACACCACTTGTACAACCACAATAGCATTCTACAACCTTTCGGGGTGGAGTTATGATGAATGTGTTCCCCTCTCAACCAATGCTACCTCCACATATGTAGAATATGGGTGTATCAGGTGGGCTATTTATGAACAAAAATACATTCCCATTCCCATTCCATGCTCATCTAGGAAATGCCCAAAATATGCTCTTCCAAAATCAGTACCAGGCAATGCTGCTGCAACAACTACAACAGTTATCAGTGTCTCGGTTTCCCTATGAATTTCCAACACAACCACAGTTTACTCCGAATCAAGTGCCTAACATTTTCTCTCAGTATGGACAAATGAACCCTTCCTTTGGTTCGATGGGCTGTGAACCTATGGCACAGACTAATTCTATGCAAGCACCATTTAAATATGACGATGCATCTGTTGGAGCAACAAACATGAATGAAAGAGGACAAGAAGACAGGAACCTCTCACCATCTTCTAGCAATGGAAGCATCTGTCCGCCAAAATAGTTTCATATGGGGACATCTTCAGTTCGTGGAAGAGGTGGACCTTTCCCAAGAGCTAAACACCCCTCTGGGAAAAGAAGGCCTTGAATAAGGTAGTGGTATGTGTATGTTTAAATTTGGTATTTTCAAAGGCATGTTTCTTGTTCAATATGTCTTTAATAGTGTTATTTTAGTTTATATCTTGGCATCATTTCTCTTCATGTTTCTTGGCCGCCAAATGACCCTCTAAAATCCTAGTCAAATCCAGTTGGGTGAAGGAAATCCAAGGTTACAGCTAGTGATGTAGCGAGTTCGTGGCTTCGCCACTGTATTAAGAGAGGCAAATCTGCTTCTCAATCACTCTTTGCGTGGGATGCCAACATGAGCTTGGAATCATGAAATGCTCTGTAATGAAACGGTACTGGAAGTAATATGAATGGGGGTGACAAAAAAGTTTCTGCCAGTACTATTTCTATGAAGTTGAATCTGATTTTGTGATAGGAGGGGGTGGGGAAGGGGGACGACACTGGAGAAGAATAGCAGAATTGGTAGAATTTCTACTGGCCAATGTTGTTTACTGCCTCGATTCGCCATTTTCTCAGAAATGTCATCGTATTTTAGAAAACACCTGCCTTTATTCTGCATTCTTTATTCATAGAAGCACCTTGGGAAAAATGTCTTCCAGAAGGTGTTTTGTGTTCTTCCCGAGCTAGATTGCAAGGCAGGAGTACATTGGCCTCCGATGAGGCATTCTTAAAGACTGCATTGTAGGCCCTTGTCCTGTGGACTCAACATCCACTCTGTATACCCCATTCACAAAGAGATAGCTCATTTTGTTGACATAGAGCCTATTGTTCCAGTAGTGGAGTTTAATGCTATTATTCTTTGATGTGATCACTAGAAGGGAAAGCTATTCTATGGAAAGATAGTGGAGTACACTGTGGATGTTGAAATCCTATTTTGAATGAAGTGTAGTAGGAAGACCTGGGTAGATCTAGGAATCTTTCCTTGGAACATGGAATACATATGTACAATAACTGATTTAGAGTTACACATATATATCGACAATTTTCCAACAACAAATTGAAATGGATGTTGCAAATTAATATGATATTGAGTTTCACATAAATTGAGTTTCATGGATGATGCAACAGCTACAACAACTACTTCAAAATAAAATTTAGAATCAAGGGAGGGACTTGGAGCTGTACCAAAGAAATAAATGTTTTGGTCAAGCAAGTTGTTGAAAAAGTTACTAGTGGGTCAATACTAGAAATGGTGAAAGTCCATGAACCTATTATAAATTACAACACCACTACAATTTGTTTTTTCCATGTCGGCTACAAGAAAATCATAGCCTACATGTAATATCATATAATAGGTGAAACAGAATGAGAAAAGGTCTAGTAAGTTGTATTTGACATAAACTATAATATTGAGTATGGCCACAATATAAGTATGAACCGAAGAGTGATGCAATACCAAAACAATTGTGATACTAGAAGAACACATAAAATAACAATTGCCCTTGGATGCCCTTGATGATATTGACCCAAAGAAGATCTAATCGATATATGTAAAAATAAGAGCATTTGTAAAAATAACACCATATCAAATCAAGTAGTAGAATCTGAGGAAACTAGAACAACACTTCTATTGGTGAATCAGAAAGCAGTATTTTTCTGGATCAAAATGGTAAATTACATTGATAATTTCCCATTTCAAATTCTTCCTATATTGCACATCTCTCTTTTGATAAACTTTATGAGTCCTATTCAAATTCATATCAAGAATTCTATGCATTAGTAACTATATATGGAACTTTCAGTACATGTATTATGTAATTGAAATTGTTTCATGAAGTACTTACAACTCCATGAGTTTTTCCACGTTCCCACATAATTTTCCTCGTAACGGATCAAGATAGTGGCACTTACCCCACATAGGGTCGAAGACGCAAAGTATCCAATGTCCCCTATGCATACATGAGTATTACATTTTAAGATTAATATATTTTTAAGCAACATTTAAAGTAAACAAATAACAGACAATCAACAAAATGTATGTGTACCCCACATTATAAGGTATAAAGAACAATTCTAATCTTTGTTTCTTCCCTCTAATGAACTGATCTGCTATGTACTGCGCCCGAGTCTCCACTTTATCATTGTATAACGGATCTATAAAATGTGGACATATAAATCCAAATATATTAAATATATTTCTGGAGGTCACTTTGTTGAACAAATGCCTACAAAAAAACACATATTTAGTCTTTGTACTTGTATAGAAACACATAATTAGTCTTTGTACTTGTATAGAAACTTGTATAGAAACATGTATTACTCGTATAGAAACTTACTTTATGTACACTAATATGTGTGACACTTCTAGTTGGTCTTTATCATGGCATATTTTAACCAATTCCGGTGTGATAATCAGCTCATGTGTGTAACCACTACATCTTCAGACATCTGAAGAGAGATGTTACGATTCTCATCATCTTCCACATACACCATCAACAGTTTCAGCTTCGTTAGAGGATTTTTGCATGTTAGCTTGACGGGACTTGAGACTTCATCACAATTTTTTCTAGTTTTTGAATTTCCTATTTGTGTGCTTATTGATTCCCTCACTTTTCTTTGAGACAATGAGTCTTGGGATTCCTTGCATATGATTATAAAAATAAAAAATATAGTTTATTAATATACATGATTCATTTCAATAAATTAATAAAAACACTATCAAGTTATCGCTTATACCTTCATATTTATTTTGATCAATTCTGCAGACCAAGGAAGGTAGATGCCTATGCCTTGACAAACTTGATAAACTTCAGCCATATCTAAAGGTATTGGCACACTTTCTTCATGCATCAATGGGGTATCAATCATCATTTTTTTGTGTTTTGGATCCAATGCCACATTGTGAAGGATAATTGGCTCATTTGTATGAGATATATACACCCTTCCATCAGCTACTGAATGTAATGCATTATCCAACATCAAAATACACTTGTGATAGCCCTACAAAAATCAAATATAGATATTGTCAACATGAGAAATCACTATCTCTAGCATTTACTACATAACAGACTTGTTGATTACCTCAGGTAGATGTGAGAATTGTGCAAGTGGACAATTAGATTTGGAAGTAGGGTATTGGTATGTATATCCAACATTGTCGAGATCCTTGCTCGTATTCTTCCCTTCAAGATACTTGATCTTCATGGCCAAAGCTTTAATGGTCTGTTGCATTTGTAACATCATATGGGATGGTTGATCATCTGTTCGATCCACACTTTGACAATATTTTGTAATTGTTATTCCTGGTCCGGTTGCTCTCGTATGTCCTGGGTGATCCTTTTTTCCCAATTCCATTGCTAACACATCATTACATCCCTTCTCACTAATGAGTCCCTCATAAACTTCCTGAGATAGAGCATCCTTGCAAAATATAAAACATACCTATGTAAAAATTAATAAAAACTATATATTGTGATGAAAAATCAATGAGATAAAAAATTAAACTTACAATCTTGTACACCACTTCCTTGACCTTGTCACTAGTAACAACACCAGTTTTGTCCATTCTAGCTCTTTTCCATAATTCTGCTCTAGAAATCTTTGAAATAACTGGATCTAAACTATTCTCACTGATCTGTTTATAATATGATAAAACCACAATACTTTTATACCTCTATATGAAATTTCACAAATCGCTTTAAAATGAATCAAATCTTACAATTTCTTGCTCTAGGCCAACATATCCCTTACAAGAAATTCTAGGCCGATACTCATTCTTTGATGATAATTCTCTTCCAGCCTTACTTCTTCTCTGGTTATTTTTACGAACAATAAATATGAAAATATATTTAAATGTCTTACAAGCAAAACAACAAAAGTACACTAGTTTATATTATCACCTTAAATTCTTCGGTCAATCGACTCATGACAAAATCCTCCCATTGATCTGCAGATATAAAATCATATTCTTTGGGTGGGTGTTTGCATATGTTTCCATCTTCGTCCCTCATGAATTTTCTTGATAACTGAGATTTGAATTCCCTCCATCTATCATTGGCTCTTTGTAATACCCACTGCTTTCTGATAGATCCAATTGAAAAAACACCCTACAAATAACAAAATCACATACACATAAAATATAATATAATATTTTATACAAAAAATATTAACGTCTACATACTCACCTCAATCTCTTCCCAAATAAGGTCCTTGAGACCTTCTCCCACATCACTCCAAGTATCAATGTTGATTGGAACTCACTCTCGGGATGCGACTCCAATATAGCTGCTAAAAATGTTTCGGGTTTTCCCAATTGGTTATCCTTCTGAATTCCATTCCAATTGAATTTTTTGTCCTTTACGTCTCTTTCTCGAAACTTTAGGCATTGTGGTATGGCCCCTACTATTCGTTGTGGTCATTGAATCGTCTTCATTGGAAGACATCTACAACAAAATTTGGTACAAAAAAATATTAGCAAACTGCATATAAAACAACATAATAAAATCTTACAAAATTTAAGACATATTTACATTCATTACAGAAAGATATTAGTGCACATCAAGAAAATTCTAATACTTACTCTCACTTATGCGTACACTATTTTTTATTTTTATGCACACTGACATCATCAACAAATGTCCCGTCATTATGATTTTCTCGAGCACATATCTCTTCTTCTTCAACAACAAGATCATCATTTACAGACATAGATGGAATGATTGAAGACAAAGAAGTTTCTTATTCTAAAATGATGTCATCGTCATCATCATCTCCTTCATGGGGCCTTCTTCTATGAGATAAGACTACAAACTAGCCCTTGTTAGATGTGTCTATCACAGAAAACTTCTTTTGCCTGTAATGCCATTATATATGGATCATGTTTACATCCCTCCCTATCTAGGTTCACTAAGATCAATCCATCTTCTGTGCGTACACCCTTATCATTTTCAGCCAACATGCAATGAAAAATAGGAATCTGAAACGTGTTGTAGTCCAACTCATATATATCTTGGATCACACCATAATAGGACATGTCACACCAGACTAGATTTTTGTCTTTAGCACTAGCAATGTGCAAAGCTTTGGATACCAAAGACACCCCACTATTTTGCATCGTGCTTTTGTCATCTTGACATTTTGTATACAAAGTGTATCCATTTATAAAATAACTAGCAAATGACAACATGGTTGATTTAGGCCCCACAGATAACCATTTCAAGGTCTTTGAAATAGAATTAGGTGAATGATCAATATGTTCACTAATATGATTCTTTAACCATTCGGCAAAACAACGGATGTGTAAGTTCATTATATCCTTCTCATTCTTAGATCGGTAATGAGTTTATAAATAATCAATGTGTTCTTTAACATATGGTTCAACCTCAGTTGTATTACGAAGGACATACACATGCGTTGTGTGTAATTCATCAGTTGAAAGTCGTACAAACTTGCATCCTGTACTGCCTTGTCCATCAATTTTTCTGACATGTCGTGATTTAGGAAGACCAATGGCTTCAACATTGGATAAATGTTGAACACAAAATTCAATAGCCTCTTCTACTATGTAGCTTTCCACCATAAAACCCTCGGGTCAATATCTATTCTTCACATACCCCTTTAATAGCTTCATATATCGCTCGAAAGGATACATCCAACGTAAAAATACCAGACCACATAGTTTGACCTCTCTAACCAAGTGCACAGTCAAATGAACCATTACATCAAAGAATGAAGGACGGAAGTACATCTCAAGCTGACACAAAGTGATGATGATATGATTTTGCAATGAGTCCAACGTCTCAGGGTCAATGACTTTTGAGCATAAAGCATTGAAGAACATACAAAGTTTATTGATTGCATTTCTAACTTGCTTAGGCAAAATGCAACGGATAGCCAATGGCAAAAACTATTGCATTAAGATGTGGCAATCATGTGATTTCAAGCCCAACAGTTTTAAATCTTTCATATCCACAAATCTACTCATGTTTGAAGAATATTCCTCTGGAACCTTAACTCCTTTTAGGAACCCACAAAATACAGCTTTTTTAGATTTTGAAAGTGTGTAACATGCTGGGGGAAAGTAGGCTCGACTTCCCCTCATTTGTGGAGCCAATCTATCTTGAATACCCATGTCAACCATGTCCAATCTTGCCTTGAGGCCATCTTTTATCTTCCCTGGGATATTAAGTAATGTTCCAATCGGACTATCACATATGTTCTTCTCTATGTGCATCACATCTAAACAATGCCTCACATATACAGACTTCTAATAAGGAAGATCAAATAATATATACCTCTTCTTGTAGAGACCTTTGAGAATTGGAGATTTATTCTTTTTTCCGAATTTTACTTTCAACTGTTTCACCTTAGTGAAGATTTCTTGACCGGTTAATGGTTGTGGAGCTCTTCGTAGTTCTACTTTCCTGTTAAAAGCTTTCTTCACTCTATGATAATGATGATCCTTAGGCAAGAACCTGCGATGGCCGAGATAAATAGTTTTCTTCCCATGTTTCAGTTGGCAGAAAGATGTCTCGTCTTCACAGATAGGGCAACCAAGATGTCCTTTGATACTGTACCCAGATAAATTTCCATATGTCGGGTAATCATTTATCATACAAAATAGCATCACCCTCATATTAAAATTCTCTTTGCGGTATGCATCATACAACTCAACACCCTTATCCCACAGAATCTTTAAATATTCAACAAGTGGAGCCAAGTAAATGTCAATATCATTTCCAGGCTGCTTTGGTCCTGAAATAAGCAAATTCAAAAGCATATACTTGCGTTTCATGCATACATATGGATCAAGATTATATATAACCAAAATTACAGGCCATGTACTATGACTTCTGGAATTATGGGGATTCATTCCATCTGCAGAAAGTGCCAGTCTTAAGTTTCTAGGATTACCACCAAATTTTGGAAATATGTTATCGATTTTCATCCATTGCAGAGAATCTGCAGGGTGTCTAAGAAAACCATCTCTTTTTCTATCCTTAGCATGCCAAACCAACTTCTTCGCATCATCAGCATTATTGAACCAACGCCTAAATCTCAGTATTATTGGTAAATACCACAACACCTTACTAAGGCTACCATCCTTCTTGTATCGTGGTTCTCCACAAACTGGACAACTTTCCTTTAAAGCATGACTATTTCGATACAAAATGCAATCATTGGAGCATGCATGTATCTTTTCATAATCAAGGCCCATGGATAAAAGCACTTTCTTTGCCTCGTAAGTGCGACGAGGAAGCACATTATCCTTGGGAAGCATATCTTTCAAGAGATGTAGCAAGGTCGTAAAACTTTTATCAGACCAACCATTGCTCGCCTTCAGGTGATATAACTTTAAAACAACAAATAATTTGGTGAACTTGACACAGCCATTGTATAATGGTGTTTCAGAGTCAGTCATTAACCTTTAAAACATTTTAGGACAGTCTCGTATCTTTTCTTCTACATTGTAAGCCATGTCCTGCAATGTGTCTCCTTTGCCTCCATCAAATTGTTCACTCTGATCTACAATATGAAAATCTTCCCTCTCGCCATGATGTATCCATCGCGTGTAAGTTGTATCAAGGCCATCTCGAAATAAGTGATGACGCAATGCGTCTTTGTTAATCCGCTTACCGAAATCACACTTTGTGCAAGGACAAAGAAGTCTAGTATCATTTCATGCATGTTCAATTACACACCTTACAAATTCATCCACTCCTTTTTCATACTCTTCAGATAAGTGATTTGAAGGCATCCACTTTCAATCCATTGCTGCACAACGATAAAAGGGGTGAGTACAAATATGTGGATAGTTCTTGTAGGGAAGGCATAGTTGCAAGCAAGATGCATGGACTGATATTCAGATCTGTGTTATGGCGCATGGGGCAAAATTTCAGGAAGGCATAGTTGATATTTTGGTTCTTAACCTTGTGCTATTTCAAGTTTCTAATCATCCCCTTAAGTTTTTATTCTTCCCTTCAAATTATTACTTTCCTACCAAATTTTCAAGTTCTATATAACATAGAAATCAATGATCAGTGATAACCTGGCATATTTCAACCATAAATATATGGTACTTGAATTTTGTCATACTATTATGTTGTTTTTATATTCTCATCTCCGATTTCTGATGTTTCTTTTTATCTCTACTCTGGAATTCTGTCATACTATTATTGCTTCTTAGTTATTCATCCTGAGATAAAACACATTTGAAAGCGCCAACAATGGGTTACTTTTTAGACTGGTAAACTAATTTGTTATTAATGTAAATCTTATTTTCTTGTGATTATGTACTACTATTGCACTTGGATTGTTCCTTTACAACACAGTATGAGTCTTAGTCAATATCAACTGCCTAAAAATACTGGTGCAGACTGAAACTTATTATGTAGAAGCAACTATAATTTCTTTGGTTATCTTCTGTTGAAAGAATGAGAACTGAAGTGACCTATGGATATATGAGGTCAAGGGAAAAATTGGTTACTGAATTATGATGCATATGATCCTTCTCTAGAGGCAACTTCCTACAATCATTTATTTTGTTCCATTCAATTTCTCGTTGGACAATTATTATGCAGGAATCATCCATCTTGATTTCCAACGTAGTAGCTTTTGCCAGAAATTTATTGTCAGACTGGTAGCTAACTAAAATATAAGTAACTTGTTATATGTTGTAGGTAATATTTAATCCTTTCTATTTGAATCAATGTTCATCGACATACATTTCTTTTTTTATTTTTTTGTTGTGAATATATGTTGAGGAATCAGTGTTTTTTATGTATTATTTCTAGTAAACTTTATGTTCTTTATATGTACCATTACATGAATGTCATAAACTTTTAGAATGTCAGGGATCACATACATCATCTCACCAACAATGAAAGTGGTCAGTGCCCCTATCACAATGACCAGACCCATACAAACACAAATATGACATAGATTGTTAGAGTTCTCCATTTCCATAGCATGCTATGTTTTTGTCCCTACACATGGCAAGGTTCCTAGTTCCTCTAGTTAATATGTGGAATGATTCTTCCTGGGATCAATGGTTTTGTGAGACATGTCCATCAGATATTTGATTGCAGGTAATTTGGTTCTGGATAGGTAGTTCGAATAGGCATTATGCATCTTAATTACAAAATTGTTTCAATCTGTTCTAATCTCAGATTGGTTTCTATGACTCTTTTCAGATGTTGTTCTGATCTCAAATAGGTTTTTATGACTCTTTTCAAATGAAGATTCAAATGATCATTGATAAACTATCTCTAAAATGTTACAGGAAATTGTAATTCTTTTAAGTTGGCCATTAGAAAGTGACCACAACATCTAAAACATGTCTTCTTTAAATGAAACAGAAGCTTGTGTAATAAGTAGTCCTCCTTACAAAATCTTCTAGTTCTCATTAACTAGATCGGTTTGTTTGCTAAGTTGGTAGCTTTTGCTGAATGTTATCAACTTTTCTCTACAAGTGGGCCTCCTTACATAATACTCTAGTTCTCATTAGTGTGCAGGATTTCTCTTTAGTGTTGTGAGAGTTGAGTAGCCTTGATGTCAGTTACTTGGCTTGGAAACAATTCTGTCTATTTTTATGTCTGATGCATCTTTAAAGTAGATTAATCTATTATGCGCTTCTTTCTATGCATACTTGAGTTACGTCCTACAAACATAACAAGATTTTCATTATTGACATTATTCTGTTAATGGCTCCTACCCCTTTGGTTAGTGAAGCAGGATGCAAGGCAGCTGAAATGACTAATGAAAAACTACACATTAAGGAAGTAACTTTAAAGAGTCTGAACACTATTTTAGTGGCATTGCTAATGAATTCCAATCAATATTTTGTTACCTCTAGAATACATTTGAGGTACTTTTATATTTGATGCTAATGAGTCGGTGGTCTATAAAAAACTTCACCTTTAGGAGGAATGCTCGAGGGATGGTTGTATGTTGCATGTAAGTGAATTCCAACTCAATTTACAAGATGTTGAAAGTTATTTAATGGTGATCTAAATCTGTTAAATATACTTCACTACTCCCATGTTGCTCATGTGTTCTTACCTCAGTGTCTTTGAAGCTCTGTGTTTGGGTTTCTGCTATAAAATTTTGAGTCCTGGTGAGTTATTTGTTGAGGTAAGTTTGAATTGCCCCTTCTACCATTCCCTTTTCAAATTTAGCCTATCATTTGTCTCCTTTGAATTAAACTAGTCACGAACTTATGAAGTACAAGCCCTTATCTCATTGTATGAGTTGAAGGAAAATAAAAAGAACCCAACACAAACTTGTATGCCAATGATGTTCTCTCAGCAACGACCTAACTTAGCAAGTTACTTGTGATAAACCCCATGCATATTAAGATATACAACTTTGATCTTTCTTAACCAATAGAAAGAATAAGGTGGATACCATACACAAATCTTTCTCATAAACTATACATGTTAATTTTTTTCTGTATCTATTTAGTGTATCATATGCCCTCCACAACCCACTCAATAGGATATATTAGAAACTTATTACTTTTTTCCAATACATTTGCACTTTTCAAATCTTTAAAATGCCCTCTTCAATGCATTTTCACTCCTTTCCATACCCATTACTTGCATAGTGTTTGAGTCAATCTAGAATTATCAAAATTGGTTATCTATTATTTGGAACTTACCAAATCACAATCAAGATCCTACATAATGTGGATCCAGCTTAATACTACCATAATAGTGAAGGTCATTGATAGGTGGCATCGACATGGTTGGAAAGTCTGGACAAGAATGAAGTGGATCTCTATCAAACATAATATTTTTGACATGTGTTGCAGCATAGTTCATAAAGACAACAATTTCCCTTTCCTAAATAGAGTAGTATATCGCATGAATTGTTTGTTAGCTGACTTGTATAGATCTTGTATACTCTAGAAGTTTCCTAGAATCAAAAGAGGCAAAGGACAAGGAGGATGAATCAACCATGATGCACAAAATAGAGGCTAATCATGGTCTACACACCCTGGGCCCCTCTACTTGCATTCGAGATCAACATCGAGCTCATGGCCTCATGGTACCAAGATCCCCAACCTCTTGCTTTCCCCCTGCTATCTAAAAATGACACCACTGTAGCTAACGATTACAACATGAATTGATTGTTTGAGAGGGAGACAAACTCCTATGATTTGATCCCACAAGAAAAGGTTGGATCACACTATGTGGACAACTACTCCTCTTCTCTCACTCAACCAGTCAAATCAGATAGATCTAGCCACTAGATCAGTTGTTGCCCACCGTGTGGCCAGTTCCTGCCTCTTTGGGGCTTCCTCTCTCAAAGATCAAGGGATGTAACAGATAACAGGTTATGATCTCCATGTCATTGGATGATAGGTCAAGTCATATACTCTACTTATGGATGTATCTTGCTACAGGGATATTGATTGGCTCTTTACTTAATTTACCCAGGGCTATGAGTCCTTTTTGTGTAAGCAGAGGTTACCTTGGATTGAAGGGGGCTCAAAGTAGAGGTGGGTGCGAAACGCTTTCTGGCGAAGAAATTGCAGAGGACAGCGGCACTTTCTGGTGAATGAGGAGGCATTGTCGGTGGTCTCTCCAGGGCAGCGGAGTCGAGTCGTCGTCCGTCTCTCCAAGGTAGTGCTTTCCAGAGAAGTAGTACGGACGCTCTGGGATGGCGGTGATGTGAAGGTAGTCGTCGTCGGTCTCTCCAAGGTAGCGGTGAGCTCTACGGCGCTCTGGGACGGCGGGCAGTTTGCGGTGGAAACTGTTGATCGCAGGAAGGAGTGAATTTTGGGGGAAACGGGCACGCAGAGGAAAAGAGGAAACGCGGGTGTTGAATTGTTTTACCATTATGTGACACCTATTTATTAATTAGATCTATACATGTATTATACATGTACATGTACATATATGCAATGTATATGATTCATGTAGGTTAATAATTATTCTGCAATAATATCACATAAGGGTGTTAAATAATTGTTAGTTCTGGGTAAAAAAAATGAACCGGCCCAGTCAATCTTGGACCCAATCTAAAATTGAATTTTTTTATCAAAATAATTCAAAGGTTATTTTGTATGTAAAATAGTAGATACATATGTATAACATGTAAATATAGAGGTTGATTAGTTACTCTGTTATAATATCACACAGGGTATTAAAAATTGGTTTCGAGTCAGTCAGTTTCGGGACAAAACATGGCCCAGATAGAGAGTTCAATTATCAGTGTCAGACCCAAATGCAAAACTATATTTTAATTGTTCGAATGGTGTCTGAATTGAGAATGACCCAGATTGAAAACATTAGATTCGAGAGAAAACTCGGAGCCAGATTTGACAATGAATATAAAAAAAATCTCTGATTAGACGTTCATGATTATATTTCGTGTGATATAATATTGGGTAGTCGGTTCCGGGTCATAACATCTACCCAGAGTGAAAAAATTATCATTCCCATGTCCACACAAAATTAAATTTGGTTCAATCGACCTCTCAAACTGAAACCAACCCATATTAAAAAAATTAAATCCCAAAAATAACTCAGACCCACATTTGACAATAATTTTATATGAAAAAATAATTATTTGATTACATGTTCATGATAAAATTCTCTAATAAGAAATTGGGTTTAGCTCGGTTCTGGGTATATAAAACAAGTCAGAGTCTATTGTATAATCTTGGCATATAACAATGGATTATAGCGTATTGTGTGACTATGGTCTATTACAACATGTAGCTATTACAATGGGAGACCAGACAGAAGAAGACTTGCAACGACACAAGGAGAGGGAGTGCTTGTTCTGGTTTTGGAGGTAGGACTTCGGTGTCATTCTATTTCCAGAGTGGGAGCGAGAGCAAAAGCGAGGGTTTGGCATCGTTGTTTTGTTTTCAGAGCGGTAGATATAGAATGGAAGGGAGGCATGTATTGGAAAGTAATCCCCCGTCTAAATGAATTAGGATTCAACAAGGTACAAAAAAGGAAATTGCAACTGTTGTTTAAAATCAACGGCTGATCCATTTAAACAATTATGATTATCTAAAAAGAAAAGGATAAATGTCCACAATCAAATGGATCCTCTTCACGGAAGTAAAAGAGATAATGGTTGGTTTAATATAGTTAATATTGGTTAGGAAAAAAGTTAATGAGGGTCAGGAGAAATCATTGGGTAAATTAAATAATAGTCTGGGATACATTTCCATAAGGTCAGGGATAAGCCTTTGGAAAAATTAAATATACTCATCAAGGATATTATCACAAGGGTCAGGGATAAGCCTTCGGAAAAATTAATACACTTGTCAGGGATTATGTCCTTGAGGAAAAATTCTTTGGCCTTGTTGAGTTTTGTAGTAGTGATTGAGGGGAAATAGTCTTTAGAAAATATTGAAACATGAAACAATGCTAAGTGAGTATTTTTTTAAACAATTTGGAAATAAATTGTTTTGTTCAGGATAATACGTGAAAATGCATAAATGACGAATAAAACACGAATAATTCATAAAATTCGGGGAAAATACGGGTTTAATACGAAATTCAGGTGTACCATACGTCTAATAAAAAATTTGCATATTATACGCGAATAATTGAAAAATTCAGATAATTATGTGAATATGACGTGTTGTTTAACTTGGTCTTTTACAATATGTAGCTAGTACAACAGGTGATATCATGTTGTGTAATTATAGTATATTACAATGGTTTAGTTTATGTTGTGTAATGGAGGTCTATTACAATGATGTTTTATGTGTGGATATTACAACAGGTTACAACATGTTGTGTAATTATAATATATAACAACAGGTTGGAGTTTGTTGTCTCATGTTGGGATATAACAACAAGTTTTAATATGTTGTATTATGGTGGTCTATTACAACATGTACCAAATACAACATGTAAAGGCCTGTTGTATAATTAATAAATACTACAACGGGTGAGTTTGCGTTGTGTAATGATGGTCTATTACAATATGTGACTATTACAACGGGTCAAAATATGTTGTGTAAATAATATCTTTTACAATGGTTTTGAATATGTTGTGATACTACAACCTATTACAACACTTTAGCAGTTCTTGTAGTATCCCCATATACTACAACAAGTTTTGCATGTTGTAAATGACTTGTGTTGTATAAAATATACAATATACAACACAAAAATGGGCTTGTTGTGATAAGTATGCAAACTACAACACAATCATCAGAACTGTTGTCTATCTCCCGTTGTAAAAAGCATTTTCTGTAGAAGTGGAGAGAGAAAGTAGGAATTATCTCCCCCATATCCTTTCCACTTGCACCCTTTTCTTCCTTAGGGACGAGGCTATCCTTCTTGCCTCTTATTCCTCTCAATTATCCATGTTTTAAAGAAAAGTCAATTAAGCACCTTAAATCATATTATAATAATATCCATATGTGAGTGGATATTTCTTTTTCTTATAATAATGTGAGTGAGTTATCCACTTCCCTTATATATTTTCGTGCCTTTACAAGGCACATGGTCGTCCATATATATGAATTTCAACCATTTAAATTTTGGTTGAAGCGCACTTCAATTAATATATTTATTTTTGCATATAATTGAAGTAAAGTTCCAATTATGCCTAAATCTTGATTATCTTAATATCAAGATTCTCTCTCCTCCAAAGGATACAAATGAGACGCCCCTATCATTTTATTTGATCTAAATAATGACAAGAAATATTAGGGACTATTCTAAAGTGGTAATTTGTATATTGAACCCTGGGTTTTTGGTAAATTGCACATTGCACCAAAACTAGGTTTAAAAGCATAAACATTGCTTAATCAGCTCTTTGTTGTTACTCAGGCTTTCCCAAGCCATACCTCTGCATCATATTCATTCTCATGATGCTTCAACACATGAGGAACATTTATCAAGTAACATTTGCAAGTTGACCCCTCACATTGGGTAATTTGCACTTTAGTCCAAACTAAGCAAACATTGCTTCAACATTATTCAAACAGGACCAAAATTGAAACATAAGTTCCTCTTGGGCCTTAATTACTTTTCACCAAATAAAATTAAGATCTAATTATCTTTCTTAAGCAAAAATTCTAGGGTTAAGGCGTAACCCAGGTCAGGGATGTTACAAATATAAACCCCTAACAAGGATTTTGTCCCCGAAATCCCAGATAAAGGGAAACATATATTATTCATATATCATCTCATCAAGTTCTTCACATAACATCTCAATGTCATGTTTATGCAACGCATAAGCCCCTAACATATGATGTCCATGCTATATAATATAGCTAAACTGATTTCACAGTTAACCCCTTCTAGATAGTCAACATAATTTATCTGATACCAGAATTCCTTACCCTGGTATTCATCACATGCGCTGGAAACACATCACATATTCATCTTTCATCCTTAGACATTACTTTTTATATAGATGTCTTTTTCTTGGAACCCAAGTCCAAGACAAACTGATACTTTTCTCAGTATCCATCAGATAAACAATTTTAATTGTTCACATCAAGTGTCCTAAAAATCCACTTGATTGACATGTCCCTGAAAGGAAGAAAACAAAGAAACATATTCCTCTTGTCACCCATTGTTATCCATAGTCGTTTATTAATGAGAAGATATTATCATCTCCTCTAAATATTGCATGAACTTTCTATGTTCATGAGTTATTTACCCTTATTTTATCCTTGGTTCCTCATCATCAGCATAGGAATTATGAGGATGATTACATCTCATCATCCCTTATTATCATTATCATCATGATCACTAGATGTGGCTATTCAAACCCTCAGTCCATCATTTTTATTGTTACCTCTTATCAAGTAACTATTACCTCTAGGTCTTCAGACCAGGGTATACATTATACTAAACATCTTCTTTTATTTATAAATTGATTTACAATTAAATCAAATTCCTTCACATATCAATTAAAATGTGGTAGAAATATCCATGCCACATCTTCTACTTCTTTCTTTAGATTGTTTCAGAATGATTACTTGATCAGAGTAATCAGAAAGATAACAATCTAAGTATGTCATACTTACCTTGCCTTCAATAAATGAATACCTAGCCAGGGTATTCAAGGACTGAAATTAGGAAGTATGCATTCATTTTATTTTATGTTTTTGTCCCTTTAGATTTGATATACTTAATGTCTCATATTTTCTCTGAGTTCCTTTTACATCTCTTCCCTTTCTACATGAAAAGAGAAATTTTCAAACATATAAGAGAATATTGGACTAAGCATAAGTTTTCATCCTTCTTATCTCTTCCTCATATCCTTAAAGGATTATACAGATGAACTAAACAACAACTACCTTTCTTATAGTAGAAAACAGAAGGTAACTCAAAATAGAAAGTTCTATCTTGGCAAGTCTACCTTTTACAAGTTAACTAGCATCTTATCTGACCCAAAACATGAACTTAGTTGTTATTTGTTATTGCCTTTGTCCTCTACTACCAGAAGTAGATGGACCAAACTGTGACACTTGTCTTCGTCCTCTACTATATGCTCCACTGGACTGAGGTCCTTGTGGGTTTTGCACATTATGCCTTGACTGTTGGGTCACCTCACTATTTCTCCTTGGACATTATTGTCTAAAATGTCCTAGTTGTCCACATTTATGACAAGCTTGACCCCAACTTGATGACCCCTGCATAGGTGCACTATTTTGTGGTTGAATTGATGAAGATTTTGGTTGTTTGTTGCCACTACTCCATTGTTCCTGTGACTGTGTAGACTTCCTTTTAAGGTTTGTCTCTTGTTTCTTTATCGTAGACATTTCTATCCTCCGTATAGACTCCACGAATGTGGCAAACCTCTCTCTACTTTCTAGGACAGATGTCAGGATGGACATCTCATCATTCAATCCCTTCTTAAAATGTCAGATCTTCTCCTCCTCAGTAGCTGCCATTTGAGGATAAAATCACAAAAGTTCCATAAACTTTACCTCATATTCAATTATCGACATGGCTCCCTGTCAAATCTTCTCAAACTGTGAGATCTTTTCATCTAAGTATGTCTTTGTAAAATACTTATTGATGATTTCTCGATGAAATTCCTCCCATTCAACCTCTTCATCATTCCTTTTTATTTTTTCTATAGCCCACCTGTGTCCAGCACTACCCTTCAAAAGATACACTGCATGTTTAACTTTGTCCGCCTCTGGGATACTAAGGATCTTAAAGGCTTTTTCTAACTCAGTGAGCCAGAGATCATCATCTGTTGGGTCAGATGTTCCAGCATATTCTATGGCTCCTACACGACGTAGTCATTCAAAGGTCTTACCAGACCCATATCCCTCATTGGAAACTGGTGCCCTAGGTGTCGGTGTTGGCATCCGGTCTGCCATATACCTCAGTGTGGTCATGAGTTGCCCAAAAATATTATGAACATTTGGGTTTCCTCTCATGACTTCATCAACCTGGGGATTTTCAGGCACTGGTTCCTCCCTTGCCTGATCCCTTGCACCTCCCACTGGTGCAGCAACATTGCTGTCAACAATGTGTCCCTCACGTTCTTCAGACATCTTCGAGCTATATATCTTCTTCTGCATAAGCAGAAGGCACTATAAGATACATTGGATTACACTTAAAATAAACTCGATACCTTAGTCCTATGTCTTTGTAGACTCAGTGAACCTAGAGCTATGATACCACTAAATTGTGGCATCCAACTCACAAAAATAAGATTAATTAAGAGGAAGCGATCATTTGCAGCGGATTACTGAAAATCACTAAAAATTAAAACCTTTTTCAAAGAGATCCAATCATAGGAACTCTTTCAATAATAATCAATGTATTTCATTTACATCTTGGTTCATAAGTACATATCTTGTACTATCTCTTTTTGAGGGTTACAACATCAACAACCTTATTAAAAGTTAAACACATACATCATAAGAACCTCGAGGCATTAAGCCAAAATCTCAAAACGATTCATTAAAAGCACTAACTACTAACTCCGAGGACCTGAGAGTACAGAGATGACACATAGGACTTCTATCTATGAACACGATAGACAGCACATTCCACCTGAGCTGTTGCTACTGTACCTGTTGTTGTTGAAGTTCTTCTTCTGCAAGATATTCTCAATCTCCTCCATGCTCGTCCACCTAAAAAAATGTTGGATCCCACGGGGGTGAGACAATTGAAAATTGTCCCAGCGAGAGATATAACTCTCTTCCAGAAACATTATTATTGTAGTTTATAATATAAATCTGAACAGAAGATAAGCAGTTTATATCATTCTCATCTTTAACTATTGCAACTATCTGTGATAGAGCAGCAAATCATCTATTCTCTTTATAATGAATAGAAAGAACATGTATATTATTTATCTATTGTATCAACTCAACATCTCATGCTTTTCTCATCATACTCATTACTCTGATATGTCATCCATGACTCTTTCTTGTTTCTATCTGATGGCCTTAGCGAATCTGCTAAACAGATATTAGTTTATACTGGACATGAGAGTGTACATCATCATATCTTATTTAGGCATTGGTCCATACCAATCTTGTATAAATATTCTAGGCATTGGATTATACCAATCATGTGCAATTTGTACGAGCATTGGACTTATATTGTTCCTGTGTATCCATTCCAAGTATGGGACTATGTCAATCCTGTGACATTATTTCAGGTATTGAACTATGTCAACCCTGTGAAATTATTCCAGGTATTGGATTATACCAACCCTATGAAATTATTACAGGTATTGAACTATGTCAATCATGTGCACTTATTCCAGGTATTGGGTTATTACCAATCCTATGTAGTTATTCCAGGTATTGGGATTTAACCAATCCTATGTTATTATTCCAGGTATTGGGATTTAACCAATCTGATGTTATTATTCCAGGTATTGGGATTTAACCAATCCTGTGTTATTATTCCAGGTATTGAACTATGTCAACCATGTGCAACTATTCCAGGTATTGAGCTATGTCAATCCTGTGACATTATTCCAGGTATTGAACTATGTCAATCCTGTGACATTATTCCAGGTATTGGGATTTAACCAATCCTGTGATATTATTCTAGGTATTGAACTATGTCAATTCTGTGACATTATTCTAGGTATTGGGATTTAACCAATCATGTGATATTATTCCTGGTATTGGGATTTAACCAATCATGTCTTATTATTCCAGGTATTGAACTATGTCAACCCTGTGCAACTATTCCAGGTATTGAGCTATGTCAATCCTGTGACATTATTCCAGGTATTGGGATTTAACCAATCATGTGATATTATTCCAGGTATTGAACTATGTCAATCCTGTGACATTATTCCAGGTATTGGAATTTAACCCATCCTGTGATATTATTCTAGGTATTGGGATTTAACCAATACTGTGTTATTATTCTAGGTATTGAACTATGTCAATCCTGTGACATCATTCCAGGTATTGGGATTTAGCCAATCCTGTGATATTATTCCAGGTATTGGATTATACCAATCCTATACATCTATTCCAGGTATTGGATTATACCAATCTTGTACATCTTATTACAGATTACCACATCTTGTCACCTCACATTAGGCAATAACCATTCTCATGGCTCATAGAGCACATTTAATATCTTGTCACCTCTCACTAGGTAACAATTAACATCATGGCTCACAAGGCCCATAAAACATCTTGTTACCTCTCACTTGGTAACCATTAATATCTTTCTTAAAGAGTTGGAGGTGATATCTATGATGTCTTAAAGCATTATTTTTCTTATTATTTTTAACTTACTTAAGTTTATCAACTTGTATTGCATTAAGGTATTTCCCATCTTAATACTTTTATGCACTAACCTATCACATTTATCATTAAGTGCATAGGTTATAGAACACTCATTAGAATTATCCAACTATCCTTAATGATATGGACTCATCTCAGGTTAAGGCAATGCATGCTATAATGTTATCTATAATCAATCACTTTAGGTATTTCTCTTATCAATGTATTAGTTATTATTCCATTATTAGGATTAGGGTCTCCCATACCATCACCCTTTACTAGGGTTAGGATTTCACATACCATCTCTCATCATTAGGGATAGGATTTCTGATACCATTTCTCATCATTAGGCTTTCACATTAAAATGCCCATAATTAGGGTTTACTATTCATCCCAACTAGGGTTCCTCATAGAATCACCCTCAACTATGGTTTCTCATGGAATCACCCTCAATTATGGTTTCTCATGGAATCATCCTCAATTAGGGTTTCTCATGGAATCACCCTCAATTAGGGTTTCTCATGGAATCACCCTCAATTAGGGTTTCTCAATTCATATCAATTGGAGATGCTCATCCCAATTAGGGTTTCACTCCCCATTCCCATAATTGGGGTTTTACATTATATTCCCCTGAATTAGGGTTAGGGTTTATTAACCTTCTTAATTAGGGTTCATGGTCTCTTTATCAAGAATTGTACCCTAATTACACATTCATTCATGTTGGAAGTGTTGAGACTTAAACTCTACATGATTATTGTTCATGTAAGAAGTTCTCTTTCTCTCTCATCCTTTATAGAATGATATTTACATTGGATTTGATTGTATTAAGTCAACTCAACTTGATTGAAAGGTTGACACCATGTATTATGTCACTACTTCCTTAATCATATGGATTAATCATTCACAAGGAATTAACCACCCTATTTTAATAAGGGTACAATTATCATAATCATCCTTGAATTACATCATGTAATGTTCAATTAAACAATTGATCTTTAAACACCTTAAGTGTCCATACAGTTTTGGTTAATTATTTCTCAAACGGTTTTGGTCACTTAGACCCCAAATGGTCTTGACCAACCAGACCTCAAACAATCTTGCATGGATAACCTTCAAACGGTCTAAGACTATTTAGACCTCCAAACGGTCTTGGTCTAACGGTTTGAAACCGTTTGGCAAAGTTAATACTTGAAACCGTTTGACAAAGTTGGTGTTTGAAACCATTTGAGTCTCAATCGGTTTGGGATGATTTGGTCCCAAATGGTCTTGATACCATTTGGTCCTAAACGGTCTTGAGACCGTTTGGTCCAAACCTCCTCAAAACCGATTGGACCAAAAAGGGTCTCAACCTCTCACATCAATTTAGGGTTTCCAAGGTTAACTCCCTCATCAATTGAATGCATGTAATTACTCATCATTTGAACCTAAGAACCATTCTTCATGTGAGCTTAATGAATCATCCTTCAATTGATTCAATATTCAATTGATCATCAATTAGGGTTTTGAACCCAATTGAATTAGGGTTGAAATCAATGAACCTTCAATATTAGTCATTGTGGAACTAATTGCTTAGAAATCATTGGTCCATCATTCAAATTGGGCATGTCCTGACCTCAAATGGTTTTGAGGTCATTTGGATGACCTCCAAACGGTCTTGAGATCGTTTGCCCCATCTATCATCAAAAATTGGTGAAGTTCAATTAGGGTTTTCATCATTGAATTGCTCATCAGACTAGTTATTGATTGCATTACCATTTGATATCTTTGGGTCCTCAACTACTTCACCATACTCAACCCTAGACCTCCAAATGGTCTTGGTTGACCTCCAAACGGTCTTGAGACCATTTGGGTGATCTCCAAATGGTCTTGAGACCATTTTGGGTTAATCAACCCAAAGAATTAAATCAATTAGTTACAAAATCAGCACTCAACCCGATTAGGGTTTCTAATTAGATGATTGTCCAAATATTAATTCAATCAATTGGAACCATTAGATCCTTATCCAACAAGTGCTAGGTTTCTGACCTCAAATGGTCAACCCATCCAAACGGTCAACCATCCTAAATGGTTTTGGGTTCAAAGCTCTAAACAGTTTACAGACTGTTTAGTCTCCAAACGGTTTGGTCAAACTGTTTGGATCAAAATCTTCAAAACCATTTGCAATTGATGTTTGGGGAGGTGTGTGCATATGATGATGTCATCATCATCAAGCTCTAAACCCATGAAATTTACTGTGATTTTCATGGTGATTGCATCAATCAACCAAATAAAATTTCGAGAATGAAGAAAGGATCAACAATTGATAAGGAATTGAATGCAATAACAATATTAAGGGTTTAAGTTATAAAACCCACCTCCAATTGAGCTTTAAATCTTTGAGCTTCATGTTAAAAATGGTGGATGAAGCTTTTGCAACTCCCCCTAGGCTCGTCCTCAAGCTTTTGGGTGAAAAGATTGGCTAGGGTTGAAGATGGAGTGAAGAAAAGAAGAAATCAAGCATTGATTTGTGATTTCCACCATTGATTCAAGGTGAAAGAGGGTCAAGAATCTTACCAACAGGTTGGGGCTCGTTCTTCTCTTTCTCCCAAGCTTCCAAGGTCGTTTTGCAAGCAAAGGGTGGAAGTGAATTCGAAGTTCCCCCTTTACTCTATGGATAAATAAGCTTATATGCAATTTTTATTATAAATTCAATTAGGAGAGAGAAAGTAGGAATTATCTCCCGCATATCCTTGCCACTTGCATCCTTTTCTTCCATAGGTACGAGGCTATCCTTCTTGCCTCTTATTCCTCTCAATTATCAATGTTTTAAATAAAATTAAATTAAGCACCTTAAATCATATTATAATAATATCCATATGTGAGTGGATATTTCTTTTTCTTATAATAATGTGAGTGAGTTATCCACTTCCCTTAGATATTTTCGTGCCTTTATAAGGCACATGGTCGTCCATATATATGGATTTCAACCATTTCAATTTTTGTTGAAGGTCACTTCAATTAATATATTTATTTTTGCATATAATTGAAGTAAAGTTCCAATTATGCTTAAATCTTGATTATTTTAATATCAAGATTCTCTCTCCTCCAAATGATACAAATGAGACGCCCCTCTAATTTTCTTTGCTCTACATGATGCCAAGAAACATTAGGGACTATTCTGAAGCGGTAATTCGCATATTGAACCCTGGGTTTTGGGTAAATTGCACATTGCACCAAAACTAGGTTTTAATGCATAAACATTGCTTAATCAGCTCTTTGTTGTTACTCAGGCTTTCCCAAGCCATACCTATGCATCATCTTCATTCTCATGATGATTCAACACATGAGGAAGATTTATCAAGTAACATTTGCAAGTTGACCCCTCACATTGGGTAATTTACACTTTAGTCCAAACTAAACAAACATTGCTTCAACATTATTCAAACAGGACCAAAATTGAAACATAAGTTCCTCTTGGGCCTTAATTACTTTTCACCAAATAAAATTAAGGATCTAATTATCTTGCTTAAGCAAAACTTCTAGGGTTAAGGCATAACCCAGGTCAGGGATGTTACAGTTTGAGCGTAGTACGAGGAGTTCGTCTCACTGCTCTGGGCCACACTACTACAGAAATAGCATTCAGTGACACTCTTCTGGGCGTCGGTTATTAAGGAAAACCGACGCCTTCTATGTTAGGCGTCGGTTGTTTATGAAAACCGACATCTATATTCGAAGACCAGCCAGACACGGGTACCGCTTTGTCTTCAGCGTCGGTTGTGTATAACAAACCGACGCTTAAAGTCGCCCGCGAAATCCATTTTTTGATCAAAAAAAATAGTGTCCTTTTCAGCGTCGGTTATTTAGGTCAAAACCGACGCCTATGTCTGATGAAAAATTTGCGCGAAAAGTGTCACCTTCAGCGTCGGTTATTAAAGGATAACCGACGCTGAAGGTGGTTCCCGCCAAACAATTTCATGAAAATATCGTCCACTTGGACGTCGGTTATTTCAAACAACCGACGCTAAAGATGTTTAGGCGTCGGTTGTTGTAAAAAACCGACGCTATGTGGGACTTTATAACCCGCGATGCCCGACTCTTCCCCTTTCTTCTGTTTCATTGCGAGCCCTTTTTTCTGCTTCTCCGTCGATTTCCCACGTTGTCGCCGTTGATTTCTCTGCTCCTTGTTCTCCACGACAGCGCCGTCGTGCCGCCACTGCTACTCCGGCGCCCCCTTCTCCGCCGCCACTGCTGCTGCACCTGCCTGACGACGCCTGACGCCTGGAGCTCGCCGCCGACGCCTGCCTGACGCCTGGAGCTCGCCGCCGTGGCCTGCTGCTCCAGCCACCTGTTGCCCGCCCTGCTGCTCCATCCGCTGCGCCGCCGCCACGCCGTCAAGTTCAACCTACAGCTTCCACCTGGCTCCCGCTGCCTCCTTATCGGCGCCAACAAAACTGGTATGCGCCAGTGTCTTTTCCTTTCCTCTACCTATTTCTCATTTACTGCGCGGATTATTTTGTGAGGTGAAGCATTTTATACAATGTAAGCTTCCGATCCTTCATGGAGCTGGTCACTTACTGATGAGGTTTACTTTGCTGTAGATAATAATTTCTGGAGTCAGTCCACAGACAAATTGATAACTGTTCTTAGACAATTATAAAAAAAGAACTATGTCATCTTTATCTCTGACTATGTGCTCATTTGTGCTAGAAATTTTGATGTGCTGTAAATTGTATCTTTACAATAACTGATCTGCTTGCCGATTTTAATGATTAGAGATACTGATTAATAGTAAGTATTGATGAATACTTACTTAATTACTAATGTGTTGATTAGATATGTATAGAAGTTCCTTATAAATATATTTTTTATATACACATACATGTAATTTTGTATAAAATACATGATGTAGTGTGATCTTAAATCCTAGAGTGTACCCCTTTTGTTCTATGATGGTACCTATGACCCTAAATCCTAGAGTGTTTGTTGGCCTAGAAACCCGTCCAAGATTGACTCATTAGGAGTACATCTTGGATAGTCCCCGGTTTGGGACTGTTCTTGAACACCTAATCTCACTTAGGATGTAAGTGTATAATGTGTATTGAGATTTCGAGAAAATTTTGGCAGCATTTCCCCGTTTGTTCTCTAAGTACATATGTACTTAGAGAACAGCGGGGAAATGCTGCCGAAATTTTCTTGAAAACCCAATACACATTATACACTTACTAGTGAGATTAGGTGTTCAAGGATGGGATAGGTGGTACACATTTATTATATATAAGAATGACATCACATGTGTTTGTTGGCATAGAATGTGAACAATCATTATTTTTTATATTACTTGTACATTGGTATAAATTAGAATGAACAATCACCAAATTATATACTGTTTGTATGGAGTCCGGCTTCATTGTAGATATCTATTATTGTGTTTGTTGGCCTAGAAACCCGTCCAAGATTGACTCATTAGGAGTAAATCTTGGATAGTCCCCGGTTTGGGACTGTTCTTGAACACCTAATCTCACTTAGGATGTAAGTGTATAATGTGTATTGAGTTTTCGAGAAAATTTTGGTAGCATTTCCCCGTTTGTTCTCTAAGTACATATGTACTTAGAGAACAGCGGGGAAATGCTGCCGAAATTTTCTTGAAAACCCAATACACATTATACACTTACTAGTGGGATTAGGTGTTCAAGGATGGGATAGGTGGTACACATTTATTATATATAAGAATGACATCACATGTGTTTGTTGGCATTTCCCCGTTTCTTCTCTAAGTATATATGTACTTAGAGAACAGCGGGGAAATGTTGCCTAATCTTTTCCTAATATATACTTGTTTCCTAATATATACTTGTTTTCTCTGATCATAGAATGGATAGATCATGGATGTCCATTCGTAATCGTTGCACCCCAGAGTTTATATCTGGTCTTGATCAGTTTATTAGATTTGCCGAGGAACATAGGAAAAAACCTACAGATAGGTTCTACTGTCCATGTAGGCATTGCGGTAACAACTTGAAAGTTAACACTGGTGAGGAAATCAAAAGTCATGTCATGTGCAACGGGATTGTACAAGGCTATACAGAATGGCACTGGCATGGAGAGATTTCAAAATCGAAACCAGTAGATGTCGATAGCAGTGCTTGGGTGGAAGAAGAAATTGCCTCTGATGACGTAAATGTGAACGAACCAGTTCCAGCAGACATCGTTGATGCGATGCTGGATAGTTGTAGGGTAGAGCACACCGATCCACCTCCTATCTTTACAAACATTGTGCATGATGCTGAGATACCGTTATACACAGGTTGTGCTAAGTTTACGAAGCTTAGCGCTGTCTTGAGATTGTATAAGTTGAAAGCTAACAATAGATGGAGCGACAAAAGCTTCACTTCATTGTTGACTTTGTTGAAAGAAATGCTTCCTGAAGGAAACGAGCTTCCAATCTCAACATACCAGGTAAAGAAAATGTTGTGCCCAATGGGAATGGAGGCCAAGAAGATACACGCATGCCCGAATGATTGTGTATTATTTCAAAAGGACTATGTAGATTTGAAAGATTGTCCAAAATGTGGTGCGTCACGGTATAAATTGACGACTTCGGGGGAGTCCAAAACTGGTTCTCCAGTCCATTCTCAGTTCATTGAAGATTCTATAGATGAAGAAGAGTACTATGATAAGTATGATGACTCCAGTCCATTCTCAGTTGGGTTGCCAACTCCACAAAATATTTAAGCTAATGATGACTTATATGTGCGCGGAGATCACAATGAAGGATTGTTAATTGATAAAAGATCACAATTTTAGAGACATGTATGTTTATACAAATGCTAAATGTTTGCCTTTTTCTAGTTAATACAAATGCTAAATGTTTGCCTTTTTCTAGTTAATACAAATGCTAAATGTTTGCCTTTTTCTAGTTAATAGAAATGCTAAATGTTTGCCTTTTTAATGACATTTTCAGATGGCTGACCATGATGAGCATGATGTCCATGATGAGCATGAAGTCCATGATGAGCATGCTGTCCATGACGAGCATGGCGAGGATACTAATGTAAGTTCTAAAAACATATCCTGTATTTCTATAAAATTCATTATCTTCTAGTTATGTCATATATCCTATATTTCTATATTGGGCTAAGTTAGTGTGTTTTATTTTTGTCAAATTTTAGGTTGATGCACCTGTACCCACTGAAGCACTGGAGCAACTTGATGCGCAACACCAGACACTTAACAAGAAAAGGGGCATCACTCTGTTGAAAAAGTTATTAGCGCTAAGTGGTAGTGGATCTAAATTGGTGGTGGAGTTTGATAATGGAGGAAATCCAATTGGAGTGAACCGCAATAATTTTGTGAACTATCTTGGGTGTACCACTCGGAGCCATTGTGGTGTTAAGTATGACAATTGGCATAAAGTTCCTCAAGGGAAAAAAGACTTGATATGGAAGGATTTATGCGTGAGTTATTATTATTTGCAATTCTATTTTGTAGATTACAAATTCTATTATTTGCAATTCTATTTTGGATACTAGTTAATAACATTTCTATTTTACAGAATCTGTTTGCATTGGATGAGAAGTTGCATCGTAAAAATGTGATGCAATGCGCTGGAAAGATGCTTAGGAATTATAGGACAAATCTGAACAGAGAATACATAAAAGAGGGTGATAAGAAGAAGAAGTCAGCCCTTGAACAATGGAACTTCTTGGACAAAGAAGATTGGGACAATTTTGTTGCTTCAAGAAAATATGAAGAATTCAAGGTATTAGGCGTCACTCCTAATTTAATTAATATACATTGTATTCACCTATTCAAGATTAGCATTTAGTGCTACTAACCAAATCATTAATGTGCATACTAACTAGGCCCTCAGTGATGCACAAAAAGCAAGGCGTGCACTGAATGTGCATGACCACACTATGGGTCCAAAAGGCTATGCAAGCGTTCTCCAAAGACTACAGGCGGAGTCTGCGGCTACTCAGGAGTCTGCTCCTACTCAGGAGTCTGCCACACCCATGCCTCGCCATGATATCTGGATAGCTGGCAGGCAAAACAAGAAGGGTGAAATAAAGAAGCCTGTAACTGCTGAGGCGGCTGCAAAAATGGTAAAATACAACTCTTAGAGAAATCGTTTGAATATTGATTATTTGTGGTGTTAACTTACCAATTTCTGTTTATGGTGATTAGCGGGAGCTGCACGAGCAGAGGAAACAAGGCACGTTCATCCCTCAGGGCACAAGGGATGAATTGACAGTTGCTCTGGGTAACCCAGAGCATCCTGGACGTGTTAGAGGTGCCGGCGCTGGTGTTGGCATCAAAGCATTCTTTAGGCCATCCCAGCGCAAACCCAGAGCGGGACTTTCTCAAGAAGAGGTAACCTATTCTTTTTTTAGAATGTTACTGCAAAAGGAAATTCATTAATAAGAAGCTAATGTTTCTTTTATCCATGTATAGGAGAATACGAGAGTTGAGGATTTAGTTGCTAAGAAGATCAACGATGTAGTTGCTGAGAAGGTCAAGGAAGAATTGCTGCGGTGGCAGGCATCTCAGGCTTCCAATACGCCTATGGCGACCCACTCTTCTCCTGATGCACAGACTGCGAGTAATCCTGGAGACCCATCGCCTAGCACGTCTGCTGTAAGTATTGTTTATGACATTGTAGTTAGTCTTTTCAAGTTGTTATGTTTTCAAGATGATATGTATATATGTATAATATTCTTTACGTAAATTTGTAGGCATTGAAGCCATGCCGCTTAAGAATGCAAGACTACGTTGTTGCAGAGGCGCAGGCTTACCCGTCCCTTCCTGGGGCAATGTTTCACGGGACTCCAATGCCACAGGGCTACGTTCGTGTGAGCTCGATACGTGTGTTACCTGATTGGAGAGAAGCTACATTGCCATATCCCCACCCGGATATTGATAGACTTGCTGATGCAGAAGGCGGGGTGATATTGTGGCCCAAAGCAGATGTCGTCTACACGACTGAAATTGTAAGATAAATTTACATTGATTTAGACTGTTAATGTGTATATATGATGTCAACTGATCTGAAATTATATGTACAGGTTAAAAAGAAGACACCAGGAGCACCTAGGCCTCCACTTCCACTTCCCGCATTACCCGATTGGGTTCCAACTGACCTAACATACCCGTTAGGTCCTGCTTGTAGGGGAATGGCATGTTGGCTACGGGCACATAATGTACATTGCCCTATAATTATTTCTTTAGATGCAGATTATGCAGGTCAATCATACGATAGCTCTTTATTTATACAAGATATTATTGAGCTGTTTATGTATGATTGGCTGAATACATCAATGATAGAGACATGGATAAGGTGAGATCTTGTTTATACATCCATATACCTTGTGTAAGATCCGGTGATCTGGTTTCTTATATATTAATGCATACGCCTATATGTTTTGCAGCTACCTAGTCGAAGATCATTGCAAACAATTTGCATTTGATCATGTGGGATTTTTGATTTCATCATTGATTAGTTTGGTAGCTAAAGACCCTGATAATGTTCAACAATACTGTATAGATGCTTTTACAATTTTTGGTCAGCAAAAGAAGACGATAATAATAGCTCCATTCAATGTCAAGTAAGTTTACTTTATTTATAATTTGGACTTAAGAAAATTCCATTTTTATTTTGCATTTTGAGTTATTAATTGTTAACTTCTTACTTCTAGCGGTACACATTGGGAGTTACTAGTTATTGTCCCCGGGACATTCACTGTTTATTATCTAGATCCTGCGGGGAGTACATTGAACACTAAAATTGGACACGTAATGAGAATGCCATTATTCTGGTGAGAAATATTTCATTTTTATATCCGTTAACATCTTTTATTACATTACTATTTACTTATACAATTTATTGTGTTATATTAACATGTAGGGGTTTAGATGCATTCAAAAAGGCTGGAGGAACGGTCCCAAGGAAAAAGAACCAGCCAATAAATTGGCAGAACGTACAAGTAAGTTCCCGACTCGAATATATATATTATTGATGTGAATTGTGCTTAGTTGTATTATTTTGTATGTTTCAATTTATAGTGTGCTACACAAGACAATGGCTGGGCATGCGCATACTATGTGATGCGATTTATGCAGATGATTATCAAATATGCCGCATTGGACATCGATACCATACATGAGGTATTATATATAGTCTCATTAGTTAGTATGCAATATATCAATCTTATATTATTTTTATATTATTACTTATATATATACATCATTCTCTTTGCAGGTGTTTAAAACTGACAACACTACAGGTAAACGTTTAAAAAATATACATGCTCCATATACGATGGAAGCATTAAATGAAGTAAGAGAAGAATGGGCAAAAGCCATACAAGCAGTGGCAACTGTAACATATAATTGGGATGTTGATAGCGATAATGAATGATACTATGTAAATGAATATTTCTGAATGTTAATACATGTATTTGAATGTTTCTATATGTGTGAATGTGAGAATTGAATTGCTGTCTGAATGTATGTACTTGTGTAGAATTTTGCTTGTGACTTTTGCAGGTTTGCGGCCTGTTTGTAGGCTGATATCAATGGATGTCGTAAACTGAACTGCAGGTTCTCATCCTGCTGACCAGCCACAGCAGGCCTGCAAACTGATATGAAAAAAAATATATATAAATAGGCGTCGGTTATTTATCGAAAACCGTCAGCAAAGACATACAGCGTCGGTTATTTGATAAAACCGCCGCCTAATAGTACAAACAACCCAACCGTGCAGGATAGCACGGCCGTGGTGTAAATGGCGTCGGTTATTTATCGAAAACCGTCAGCAAAGACATACAGCGTCCGTTATTTGATAAAACCGCCGCCTAATAGTACAAACAACCCAACCGTGCAGGATAGCACGGCCGTGGTGTAAATGGCGTCGGTTATTCATATAAAACCGACGCCTATAGTACTAACACAGCCGTGCAGGGAAGCACGGCCGTGCAGGGAAGCACAGCCGTACAGGGAAGCACGGCCGTGTCGTCTTGAAGTACAGGCGTCAGTGGTTTAGTATATAACCGACGCCAAAAGTGTTCGCGCCACAGAAAATGTGTCGGTTATCTACTAAAACACCGACGCTATATTCCATATAGGCGTCGGTTGTGTAGTAAATAACCGACGCACAAAGTGCCCTAGATGACGCCATTTTCTGTGGCGCGAACACTTTTGGCGGCGGTAATTTACTAAACAACCGACGCCAATAGGACAAATAGGCGTCGGTTAAAAAACCGACGCCGAAGTGTTCAACCTTTAGCGGCGCCCACATAGGCGTCGGTCGGAAACCGACGCCAAATGGGGTTAAACGACCGACGCCAAAGGCCGTTTCTGTAGTAGTGCCAACTGGCTCGGACTGCAGGGACTATTGCTCGTTACATGGACCAACCTGATGCAGATCGGGATCCTTAGAAGTCATTAGAGTCTTTTTGCTTTTCTTCGTAGGACCTGAATAAGTGAGAGGTGCATTGTTCCCGATTGGTATACCTGAATTCATGATGATGGTTCTTTGCTCATCACCCGTGTGATCACCTATGTGACTTTGTTATTACGATGTATAATTCTGATTCAAACCCTCATGAGTATCGAGTGGTTACAGTGGACTAGCTTAATCTTTCATGGTTTCTCTTTGATCTTACTTTAGTAGGATCGTGCTTGATTGGTGGGGGTTTGTTTTGATATGACATGGATCACGAGAATTGATGTTTTAAACTATTTTTCTTAGCTTTAGCATTTATTGCCAAGTTTAATTTGGATGTTATCTTTTTGTTCTTTGAGTACAGTCTTGCTTGAGGACAAGCAAAGGTTTAAGCTTGGGGTGGTTGATAACACCCAATTTTACACATAAATGCTAAGCATTTATTTATGGTTTTGTGTCACTATAGCCTTAATTTACCCAAAATAACCCATGTTTCCTATCTTCTAGTAATTTATGTCCTTTCCTAGATAAAGATCGCTCAACTAGCCAATTTTTGGGACTTGCAGGCACCAAACCTGAAAAGACATCTATTCTCCATGATTTCTCCCCAAATCCATATGTTTTTGCAATAGCTAAGTCCACACCGCGACCGCGGTCATCAGGGTCCCAACCGCGACCACAATGCTCACGATCACCCCAACTGCGACTGTGGTATTTGACTCCACCGCGACCGCGGTCTGGATATACACCTCGACCGCTATCCAAGCTACCGCCGCCACCAATGAACTAACTGCGACTGAGGCCTACACCTCAACTGCGGATCCGACCTCGACCATAGCGATTCATTGACCTTAACCGCAACCGCGGAAGGTACCTCGACTGCAGGCCACGACCGCGGTGTTTGAAGTTGTGATCTAGTTCAAAATCGTGACTGCACCGCCTATATATACCCCCCCTCACCTGAAAGGGGGTTTGGATCTGGGAAGTTTTTCAGTTGTTGGTCTCGACCCAGTGAGGTTCCCAGAGCGCCGTGGGAGAGACTGAGAGGGCCAAAGTGCTCGTTCTACGCCCGTCTCTTCAGCGTGCTTCCATCTTCCACCATTTTCCCACCTCCATCCAATCACCAAGTTGTTGTTCGGGGCAGATCTAAAGAGAGAGGAGGTGGAAAAATGGTGGAAGATGGAAGCACGCTGAAGAGACTAGCATAGAATGAGTACTTTGGCCCTCTCGGACCTCCGGACTCTCCCACGGAGCTATGGGAACCTCACTGGGTCGAGACCTACAGCTGAAAAACTCCCCAGATCCGAACCCCCTTTCAGGTGGAGAGGGGAGGGTATTTATAGGCGGTGCGGTCGCTGTTTCAAACTAGATCGTGGCTTCAGTCACCGCGGTCGCGGCGATGATCGTGGGTCACGGCCTGCAGTCGAGGTACCTTCCGCGGTTGCGGTTAAGGTCAATGAGTTGCTATGGTCGAGGTCGGATCCGCGGTCGATGTGTAGGCCTCGGTCACAGTTAGTTCATTGGTGGTGGCGGTAGCTTGGATAGCAGTCGAGGTGTATATCCAGACCGCGGTCGCAGTGGAGTCAAATACCGCAGTCACGGTTGGGGTGAGCGTGAGCACCGCAATCGCGGTTGGGACCCTGATGACCGCGGTCGCGGTGTGGACTTAGCTGCTACAAAAACATATGGATTTGGGGAGAAACCATGGAGAGTAGATGTCTTTTCAGGTTCGGTGCCTGCAAGTCCCAAAAATTGGCTAGTTGAGCAATCTTTATCTAAGAAAGGACATAAATGACTAGAAGATAAGAAACATGGGTTATTTTGCGTAAATTAAGGCTATAGTGACACAAAACCATAAATAAATGCTTAACATTTATGCCTAAAATTGAGCGTTATCAATGTCACTTATAAAACTACAAGTTGAAAGGGGTTTAATTTGAAAACAACACATTTCGACTTTGAATTTGTAACTCGTTTTTCCGTCTAGAAGAATGTCCAAACCCGGATTGTCACAATTTTTTTAACATTCTAGGCACTTCTGGAAAAACATTTTACATATCTACTCTATTGTATCTTTGTAGATAAGAATGAAAATTATATATATATATATATATATATATATATATATATATATATATATATATCTTTTTCTAAAAAAATATTGATTATTATACAGTTAATCGTCATGCATTAAATTATTCAATTGTATTACATATGCTAAGCATGTGTGTTGTGCTGGTTTTAAAGAACAGCACACGCCACCATGCCCTCCTAACGAAAATACTACAGCAATCCTAACAACAGTAATAAGAGATTGCATAACAATCGAAGATACATTTAAGCTAGGTCTTGGATATATGAGAATTCAGTAAGACAAGTAGTTACAATATGGGGTGGTTATCTTGGCCGTTTTACCCTGCAAGGCACGCTGCAGGAGCTTGGAACAACAGAATGAAAACACCAAAGATGTGACAATTGATCACTATCAAATGCCTAGCCCAAGAGTATTCAAATCGATACAGAGCACGCAGGTCCGGATGCACTTATCCAGTAAGGACTTATCGTCAACGATCGAAGTTCCTAGTTACAAAATTATGTCAGAAATAACCCATAGTTTAGACTTGATTAATTACGATCACTGCACAAGCACTAATTATTATGTCAGTACATACCAATGTAAAACCTCATTTTGCCTGACTTTACATTGATCGGAACCGATCGCCAGCCAGTCGCTACTACATCACCGGGTGGCACCTGCGGCTGCGCTTGTATGCCCTAAGCACCTCCACGCAGAAGGTGCAGACGACCGCTCGCCAGGACCTTCGGTACAGCGTCACTCTGCAGAACCTGGTGGCCGTTTCCATCTCGGCGACGCGCGCTCCTCCACCGCACCTGGAGCAGACGGCGGCGGCCGGCCTTGTGCTTCGTGCAACGCGCCGGCGCTCCACCATGGAGCAGTAAAGAAGGACCACGCCAAACTCCTCATTATCGGAGGTCTCTGGCATGTGGATGTATATTATATGTCTGGATAGAACCCTTCTGTGGAAGCTTCACCATATGCTTGGTGAATCTTGTGTAATTGTGTTTCTTCTTGGGTAGCTGTGTGTCTTACAACGAGTAAATCATGACTCTATCTTACTTCTCCTATACTGAAGCTACAGGGAACATAAAAAAACATTTTGGTATGGACGAACTGCTAGCTTCACTATACAGTTGGGAAAATTCGTAACTAATTCCTTAGAGAGCGAACACCATTTATAGTCTGCCTGACTTCAACTACGACAGGACACCATTCAATTGGGTTACAGTCATTCGATTTCATTGATTGATATGGTCGTGAAACTGTCATGGATTGAGGTCCACAACCAACAGAGTGATAAGAACATGGACGACTCTGGTCACCATCAAACTACTTTCCTTACACCGAGTGAATCATCGACTCTATCCTACATTCCCTATAGCGAAGCTACGTATGGAAAAGGAAAATATACTTTGGTACGGAGGAACTAATTCCTCAGAACACACCGTTATATAGCATGCCTGATATCGACTATGACCTAGCTAACAACATTTTATGAGGGTTTTCGTTCTTCTTCGACTGCCCTGATTGATAAGGTCGTTAAACTGCCACGGATTGAGATATGCAACCAACAGAGCTGTAAGAAAATGGACTGTCTGGTCACCATCAAACTAATAGTCCCTAGGATTTGCTGCTCCCGGTTCTATGAGGAGCACGCTACTCCTTACTTGGATCGGTGCCGAATGGTAACAGCAGTTAATCAAATCCGTCGATGCTAATCTGCCGATACAAGTGTAAGGAGATCATACCAGGAGTAGCCTACACCCTCCAAAATCGGGTGCAGACTAATAGTGCAATAGTTGATTGAAAGGCGTGAAACGTGTGCAAAGGGTGTGTGATCGCTCAAAGGAAATTTGACCCGTAGCCAACACTGGCGGGACGAGAAAGACGGTTGAGATTGGAGGAGGTGCGATGTGTGTATTGAATTTGAGCAACCCATCTGTAGATATTTGGTAGATGATGGGAATGCACAACAACTTGATAAAACAGGCAACTGGCAAGCTTATAGCCAATGGGGTATGCCACTGCCCTTCTCACCATATCGTTACCATCCATAAGACAGCCCCGGTCACGACGCTTTCATCGTTGAGGACCATTGCCAATTACCATCCGGTTGCGGTCCTTGCGGATCTTGCTACGTAAGGATGCGTTCCCGACGGGTTTTACCAGCCACAAGCATTTAACAAAATTTAAAACACATGAAACCTTTGCTTACCAGCTGGGCACTAGTAATTGATTGATTGATAGACTTGAAGGATGTCATAATAACATTAAAATGTCAAAAGTATGATAGATAGATACTCCTGAGTAATCGGAATAGCGATGAACAACAGATTGCTACTATGAAATAAATTCTGGAGGAAACGGATGAAAACTAGATGCATGACTTCATTCATTTTCCTATTAGTATCTATTTTAGAGACATATCCACACTAAAATCTCTAAAGATTATGTGATCACGGAAAAATGATCAATTTAAAACCAACATGTCAACGCTCGTACATGACAGGCATAATGACACAACTGGAAATAGATACTAGGACGAGAGTGACATAGACATGGGGGGGGAAATATGTTGCCAAGCATGCATATACCTTCTTCACCTTCAGGGGGTACATTTTCCCACAAAAGCACATATGGAATATCCAATATTGTCATGCTAAGATGCACATCTTTTTATGACTCCTATGGCACGAGAAAAGTATCGATCCACATTTCAAAAGGATAGGATTCCAGGGTCCATCAATTTGCCTCGTGGGTCATTCAGAAGAAGAAATCAATCAACACCTCTTCTTGGCATGTTATACCGCCAGACACATACAGACACACTTCACTAATACCACCATTATGACTTGTTCTAGACTCAATATCGAATATACATTCTCACAAGATATTAGTCATCCCAGAGGAGCATACAACAGTAAATCTATTTCTACTACAATCATTTGGACAATATGGGTTGAGAGAAATAAGAGATTCCTTGAACATAGATGCATGATAAATGAACGATTAATTAATACAACACAATAATTTTATAAAAATTGTCTTTTTTGTAGATGATGAAGGAGTTGTACGGCTTTTCGGCATCAAGACCATTCCTGAGTAATAGGAAGAATTAGCGATGGACAACATATTGTTGCATGAAATAAATTACGGATGAAAGCTAGATTACTTAATGCATTTTCCATATCAACTTGGGGCTTGTACTAAAGGGAATCCCACCCTATAGCAGAGTTGATTATCTCGTTATGTTGTACTTTCATGCAGTATTGTCAGTGTGCCACCTTTGGTGATCCTAACCAACATTTTAGATATCGTATCTATGTACTTTCCACCTCTATGCAGCTGCATATGGGGTTATATATATATATATATATATATATATATATATATATATATATATATATATATATATATATATCCAAAATAATTATAAGAAAGCTACCCAAAAAGTTGTGATGGCGAATAGATGTTGGCTTGGGGCTATTGTTTGGGTGTAAATGGTTGATAAAATGTGAATTTTTGTGTTATTACATAATAATTTCATAATTTATAGTCCAACCATGCCCTACCAAACTAATTCTAAGGAATAAATTTTCATCACGCTGGGGAAATGGGAAGTGATGATAGAGATAAGAGAACTACCGAGGTAAGTAATGGTGACAGAGGTAGTAATAGAGGGAGAGAATAGAATAATAAATAAGATGAGGGGAGTAAATCAGAGATGAGGAAAGTGAGAGGTAAGTTGGACTATACTAAAGGGAGAGACGTAAATGGAAAAAAAGAAACACAAGAAGAAAAAAAGTAGGTCCATAACAAAATAATGAGGCACCAAATCAAACTTGCAAAAAACAAAAAATAAGGTACAAATAAAAAAGATGACTCTATGAGCCGAACATGAGGAGCAAAAAAAAGAAAAGAAGGCACCAAGGGGTTTTAGGGTCTCGTTTTGGTAATTTATGGCCTTATTTTGTTCACTTTATGCCTCATTTTGGCCAATTTATTCCCCATTTGATCACTTTGTACCTCCTCAAATGAAGTGTCAGTTCTACAAAAAAAGATACAACAATACAAAATGAGGCACAAATGAAAAAATACAACAATAGTGGAAAGCGAGACAAAAAATGAGGAAAAGGAGGCATCACGAGTAAAAATGTCTCGTTTTTGTCAATTTGCACCTTTTTTTGTTTCTTTCCACCTCATTTTGGTAACTTTATGTCTCATTTTGATCACTTTGTGTCTCATTTAATGAAGCATCACTGCTCTAAAAGTAAGGTTCAAAAAGTAGAAAAATGTGTACAAGGCAACAAAACAAGATGCCAAGAGTGAAAATTGAGACCTTAAGAAAACAAAAGTAGAGGCAAGTATTTAAAAAGCCTCCTTTTGGTAACTATAGTCCTCATTTTAGTCACTTATTGATCACCAAGTGCAATTTTTTGATAACTTTACTCTTTAATATATTGTGACTTACCCTCCTCTCTTTCCTTCTCTCCCTTATTACATCTCTTCTCTTCCTCCGTAATTTCCCTCATCTCCCCAACTATTTCCCTCTTATTCCCTCATTATTTCACCCCTCACTCCCCTCCTCTAACTCTTTGACTTCCCTTATCTCCATCTTTTACTTTTAGCCTCACTTCTCTATTCTCCCTCATATACTTACCCCCTCAAATCCTTCTCTCTTTATTAATTCTCTTCTAACTTCCTCCTATCTTCTCGTGACTTCAATCCTCAGTTCCCTACTCTACCTCTATTACTTCACTCCTCAATTACCTTCTCTCTCTCTCTCTATTATCCCTACTCAATTCATTCTCTCTCTATGATTTCCCTCATCACTTCTCTACCTCTATTACTTTCCTCTTACTCCCCTTCTCACTTCCTCCTCTCTCCCAAAGACTTACTTTATAACCCTTTGTTACATTCCTTTTGATAGGACAATGACAATAAATCCAACATCAAATTTCCACTTGTATCAAATTTTAATATTTATAACCCAATACTCAATCAATATCAGTAAGTGTACAAGATCAATATAAGGAACAAGGTTGAACACAAAGACATTGCATTAAGCCACCTTAAGCTTTGTCTTAGTTATATCAGTATCACAACAAGATGGATAGTTTCAATTTAAAAGAAGACTAATGCAAGGAGTACAATATAATAAAACAAAAGTGTTCTAACAACCTGGTTAAACATGGGAAGGAGGTACAGTCTATGTAAACCATAAAAAGGTTCATCTATGTGCCTAATTTTTAGCATGGACACGAACCAACATATAACATTTAAACCTACCATGAAATATGGTAGATACTCCTATGAGGTTGTCACAATCACTCTCGCATAGTGTGACTATAATCCCAAAAAATGTCCAAGACCTCTGTCAAGGTTCATAGACAAATAATCAAAGCTATTATGGATATGCTTTTGTGTCCATAATAGATAGGAGTATTAGGAACTACAAAGATATAGCAGTGAACAAAATAAATAAACCCTTGGAAGCATCCTCTCAGAGCTTGGAACCAAACCACCTTCTGACATGACTTGACCGCTACTCTCTCAACGTTTGTCAAACCAGAAATTCATGCAAAGAAGTGATCAACTAACCATGCAAGCATAATCAACAGATAAGGAAAGGCCATAATTTGATAAATATAAATCTTAACTACCTAGAAAGAGTCAAAAGTACATTTGAAAATCTCAAACAAGCTACATAACCTAGATGATGCTCAATTAGCCATAAGCAAACATTACACCAAACAAAGACTAAAGCACATCATTGTACACAATCAAAGGATAAAAGTAGAAGAAAGAAAGAGAAAGGGAGAGTATAGCCCATAGATGAGAGGTGGATCTCACACCTTAGCTTCCGGAATGGCTAGATTTGGTACTTTGTGTCTCTCTTCTTCTATTTTATTCCTTTGTCTCCTTTCATGAGTCGTACCCAAGTAGAAATGATGATGCATAATAATGGATGATTAGATGATGGATGGATGCTCCTAGGTCGATTGGCAGAATAAAGGGTATGGATTAGCCGAAGTGAAGGCAACAAAAGAGGGCAAGCTATGTTGGGACTTGGATTGAAGGAATCAGACCATTGATTTGGTGGAGGTTTCCCAATATTTATAGGATTAGATGGAAAGCACTAGAGATCGATTGACATTTAGAAAGTTATGAAATAAATGTAGTGGGAAGTTGTAAACTGTGGAATTAATATAACTGAGACCTAGCCTGTAAGTGGATCGATTGAGCATGCACATCAAGCGGGCGGTGGTCCATTGGCATTGATTGGTTTGGTTGGATCATGCTTTTATGTGCCTTTATTCAGAGTTTGTATGAGATGTGTTGCCCAATCATGGAGAGAGAGAGTGATAGCATGGTTGAAGAAAAGAGGGAGCTACGGTATAGAAGGAGATATACATTGGGAGAGATATCCAGGTGACATTGATTGGAATCTTTTGTTTGACCAGCCCTTGCATTATATATTCTTTGCAACATTAATGACTTACTATTCTAGGTTGTCCATTTCTTCTTTATTTGCATTATATCTTTTGTTTCCTTGATAATTTCCTGTTGGGTTGAAAGTTCTATATAGATATTTTATTGAATTGGCTTGTCTGTAACTAATTTTCCTTTTTCAATTAATTATCATAGTCGTTAACTATGAATGCTTAGTCAATTGATGTATTTTATGTATGACATCTTTCTATCTTACTTTCTTTATTGAAAATTGCATTAATTTTATTGCACCAATTTCCATCCTAATCAACAAAAGACATTTTAGCCATGAACGTGGACATTTTTCCTTGTTGGGGCTTTTTTTTACTAGAAAATCATATATTCCTTTGATGTGATTTAGTTCATAAAAAGCATCAGTAAATTTAGAAAAAAAATTGTACATATTGTAGTTTAACGGAAAATAATTATTTCTTTGAGAAAGCATGTGATATATATCAAAGATGAGCTCAAAGTCGATGCAAGAACAAAGTCACAATTGTTTTTCATATTGAGATCAAATTTCTCCTCACCAACTACTTTTTCATCCTCAATACCTAACTCCATCCCAAATTCAAAACTCATAACATCCAAAGTGATATGTAACCACTAACTGAAGTTATAGGGTATGATGTTATGGGCCCATCCCATTCGGGTTAATAACATAAGATCCTCATGTGTAACTCATCCAATTCAATACCTTTCATTCCTCATATCAAGAATAACTTAGGGAAATTCTAGGGTAAACATCTCATATTGGGTTAGAAATTTCGTGGTTTTTTAGATCTCTTTGACAATTAAGGACTTGACATTCCTCATCATTGTCATAGAGCATCTTCGTTGATCTCATTGTGTGCTTACTGGGATCTCTTTATCATGAAGGAACCGGCATTCATATCATTGTTATTGGGAAATATTTATCAAATGTTCCTTAATACAATTATGGATTTTTCTACATAATGCCCTTTTGTATCACATGTTACATCCATTTTGCATTCCCTTATCGCATTAGTCTGAGGACCCCCTACTTGTGATTATCTTTTTGAGGGAGAGTAAATCCTTGAGGAGTGTTTTGTAATTATGCTCTCATTTCTTTAATTACACAAAGGGAGAGAAAATTTCATGTGATAAATTTTCTTTATATAGAAAATCAAAGGTATGAATTATTTGTCATCATCAAAAATGGATAATGTTGGATTTTTTTGATATGCCACACTTTAATTTTGATGATAAATATTTTCCAATTGTGCAACTAATATGTTAATTAAGTGTTTCAAGTTATCAAGGAACTTGAAAAAGATCCAGTGATGAATAAAATGCATTTCTAAGTGTGTTGGAATGCTTATACATCAATTTGTAACTAGATGATGCTATGTATATGTGAAAATCATACAACTTGATAGGAAAGATGTAACTACAAGTGATGAATATAGTAAAACCATCTTAAACCAAACATTATACATATATACACTCAGTAGGATAGGTAGATAATTTTTTTATATTCAGTTGATCTATTTTTAAAACTAAGGACGTATTGGGGCAAAATATTTTTAAGTGAACTTTAATTTCCTCGAAATGCATTCTACTCAACATTTTGATCAATCAAGACATTGCCTTTATAATAAAGGTTGTCTCAGCAATGTTTTAGTCAAACTTTTATTGGACCAAGATGCATCTCAGTCGAACTATAATATGACTACGTATAGTTTTGTAGAAAAATTAGGTATTTTGTAGTTAATCATTTTAATCCCACTCAACTATAATACAATGATTAGTTTCTCTCTAAACTCATCCTAAATTCCTAACATCTATCATAGCTATTCCTATATATAGGAGTGCTATATAGACACAAAACCACACTTGAGAATTGTGTGACACCGCTGCAAGCTCCAGATCATGTGTTGGGTAATTCTCCTCATGTTTCTTAAGCTGTTGTGAAGCAAAAGAAATCACATTTTTATCCTGCATCAACACGTATCCCAACCCATTCTTTGAAGAATCACAAAAGACAATATAGCCTTTTCCTTAATCTGGCAGTACTAACACCGGTGCACTAGTCAACTTTTCTTTCAAAAGCTGGAAAGAACATTGACACTTGTTATGTACTTTAAAAACTATACATTTTCCCACAAAAGCACATATGGAATATCCAATGTCATGCTAAGATGCACATCTTTCTATGACTCCTATGGCACGAGAAAAGTATCGATCCACATTTCAGAAGGATAGGATTCCAGGGTCCATCAATTTTCCTTGTGGGTCATTCACAAGAAGAAATCAATCAACACCTCTTCTTCGCATGTTATACCGCCAGACACATACAGACACACTTCACTAATACCACCATTATGACTTGTTCTAGACTCAATATCGAATATACATTCTCACAAGATATTAGTCATCCCAGAGGAGCATACAAAAGTAAATCTATTTCTACTACGATCATTTGGACAATATGGGTTGAGAGAAATAAAAGATTCCATGAACATAGATTCATGCTAAATGAACGATTGATTAATACAACACAATAATTTTATAAAGTTTATCTTTTTTTGTAGATGATGAAGGAGTTGTATAGCTTCTCGGCATCAAGACCATTCCTGAGTAATAGGAAGAATTAGCGATGGACAACATATTGCTACATGAAATAAATTACGGATGAAAGCTAGATTACTTAATGCATTTTCCATATCAACTTGGGGCTTGTACTAAAGGGAACCCCACCCTATAGCAGAGTTGATTATCTCGTTATGTTGTACTTTCATGCAGTATTGTCAATGTGCCACCTTTGGTGATCCTAACCAACATTTTAGATATCGTATCTATATACTTTCCACCTCTATGTAGCTGCATATGGGGTTATATATATATATATATATATATATATATATATATATTTATATATTTATATATATATATATATCCAAAATAATTATAAGAAAGCTACCCAAAAAGTTGTGATGGGAATGGATGTTGGCTTGGGGCTCTTGTTTGGGTGTAAATGGTTGATAAAATGTGAATTTTTTTGTGTTATTACATAATAATTTTATAATTTATAGTCCAACCATTCCCTACCAAACTAATTATAAGGAATAAATTTTCATCACACTAGGGAAATGGGAAGTGATGATAGAGATAAGAGAACTACCGAGGTAAGTAATGGTGACAGAGGTAGTAATATTGGGAGAGAATAGAATAATAAATAAGATGACAGAAGTAAATCAGAGGTGAGGAAAGTGAGAGGTAAGTTGGACTATACTAAAGGGAGAGACGTAAATGGAAAAAAAAGAAACTGAAGAAAAAAATGTAGGTCCATAACAAAATAATGAGGCACCAAATCAAACTTGCAAATAACAAAAAATAAGGCTCAAATAAAAATGATGACTCTATGAGCGGAACATGAGGAGCAAAAAAAAGAAAAGGAGGCACCAAGGGTTTTTAGGGTCTCGTTTTGGTAATTTATGGCCTTATTTTGTTCACTTTATGCCTCATTTTGGTCAATTTATTCCCTGTCGGTTCACTTTCACTTTGTACCTCCTCAAATGAAGTGTCAATTCTACAAAAAAGGTACAACAATAAAAAAATGAGGCACAAATGAAAAAATACAACAATAGTGGAAAGCGAGACAAAAAAAATGAGGAAAAGGAGGCATCACAAGTAAAAATGTCTCGTTTTTGTCAATTTGCACCTTTTTTGGTTTCTTTCCACCTCATTTTGGTAACTTTATGTCTCATTTTGATCACTTTGTGTCTCATTTAATGAAGCATCACTGCTCTAAAAGTAAGGTTTAAAAAGTAGAAAAATGTGTACAAGGCAACAAAACAAGATGCCAAGAGTGAAAATTGAGACCTTAAGAAAACAAAAGCAGGGGCCAAGTATTAAAAAACCCTCCTTTTGGTAACTATGGTCCTCATTTTCGTCACTTATTGATCACCAAGGGCAATATTTTGATAACTTTACTCTTTAATATATTGTGCCTTACCCTCCTCTCTTTCCTTCTCTCCCTTATTACATCTCTTCTCTTCCTCCATAATTTCCCTCATCTCCCCAACTATTTCCCTCTTATTCCCTCATTATTTCACCCCTCACTCCCCTCCTCTAACTCTTTGGCTTCCCTTATCTCCATCTTTTACTTCTAGCCTCACTTCTCTATTCTCCCTCATATACTTACCCCCTCAATTCCTTCTCTCTTTATTAATTCTCTTCTAACTTCCTCCTATCTTCTCGTGAATTCAATCCTCAATTCCCTACTCTACCTCTATTACTTCACTCCTCAATTACCTTCTCTCTCTCTATTATCCCTACTCAATTTATTCTCTCTCTATGATTTCCTCATCACTTCTCTGCCTCTATTACTTTCCTCTTACTTCCCTTCTCACTTCCTCCTCTCTCCCAAAGACTTACTTTCTAACCCTTTGTTACATTCCTTTTGATAGGCCAATGACAATAAATCCAACACCAAATTTCCACTTGTATCAAATTTTAATATTTATAACCCGATACTCAATCAATACCAGCAAGTGCACAAGATCAATATAACGAACAAGGTTGAACACAGAGACATTGCATTAAGCCACCTTAAGCTTTGTCTTAGTTAGATTAGTATAACAACAAGATGGATAGTTTCAATTTAAAACAAGACTAATGCAAGGAGTACAATATAATAAAAAAAAGTGTTCTAACAACCTGGTTAAACATGGGAAGGATGTACAATCTATGTAAACCACAAAAAGGTTCATCTATGTATCTGATTTTTAGCATGGACGCTTGGACACGAACCAACATATAACATTTAAACCTATCATGAAATATGGTAGATACTCCTATGAGGTTGTCACAATCACTCTCTCATAGTGTGACTAAAATCCCAGAAAATGTCCAAGACCTCTGTTAAGGTTCATAGATAAATACTCAAAGCTATTATGGATACACTTTTGGGTCCAGAATAGATAGGAGTAATAGGAAATACAAAGATATAGCAGTGAACAAAATAAATAAACCCTTGGAAAACGTCCTCTCAGATCTTCGAACCAAACCACCTTCTGACATGAATTGACCGCTACTCTCTCAAGGTTTGTCAAACTACAAATTCATGCAAAGAAGTGATCAACTAACCCTGCCATCATAATCAAAAGATAAGGAAAGGTGATAATTTGATAAATATAAATCTTAACTACCTAGAAAGAGTCAAAAGTACATTTGAAATTCTCAAACAAGCTACATAACCTAGATGATGCTCAATTAGCCATAAGAAAACATTACACCAAACAAAGACTGAAGCACTTCATTGTACACAATCAAAGGATAAAAATAGAAGAAAGAAAGACAAAGGGAGAGTATAGCCCATAGATGAGAGGTGGATCTCACACCTGAGCCTCCAGAATGGCTAGATTTGGTACTTTGTGTCTCTCTTATTCTATGTTATTCCTTTGTCTCCTTTCTTGAGTCGTACCCAAGTAGCAATGATGATGCATAATAATGGATGATTAGATGATGGATGGATGCTCCTTGGTCGATTGGAAGAATAAAGGGTATGGATCAACCGAAGTGAAGGCAACAAAACTGGGCAAGCTATGTTGGGACTTGGATTGAAGGAATCAGACCCTTGATTTGGTGGAGGTTGCCCAATATTTATAGGATTAGATGGAAAGCACTAGAGATCGCTTGACATTTAGAAAGTCATGAAATAACAGCAGTGGGAAGTTGTAAATTGTGGAATTAATATAACTGAGACCTAGCCTGTAAGTGGATCGATTGAGCATGCACATCAAGCGGGTGGTGGTCCATTGGCGTTGATTGGTTTGGCTGTATCATGTTGTTATGTGCCTTTATTCAGAGTTTGTAGGAGATGTGTTGCCCAATCATGGAGAGAGAGAGAGAGAGATAGCATGGTTGAAGAAAAGAGGGAGTTACGGTATAGAAGGAGATATACATGGGGAGAGATATCCATGTGACATTGATTGGAATTTTTTGTTTGACCAACCCTTGCATTATATATTCTTTGCAACATTAATGACTTACTATTCTAGGTTGTCCATTTCTTCCTTATTTGCATTATATCTTTTATTTCCTTGATAATTGCTTGATGGGTTCAAAGTTCTATATAGATATTTTATTGAAATTGCTTGTCTATAACTAATTCTCCTTTTCCAATTAATTATCATAGTCGTTAAGTGTGAATGCTTAGTCAATTGATGTATTTTTTGTATGACATCTTTCTATTTTATTTGCTTTATTGAAAAATGCATTAATTTTATTGCACCAATTTCCATCCTAAGAAGCAAAAGACATTTTAGCCATGAACTTGGACATTTTTCCTTGTTGGTGCTTTTTTTTACTTGAAAATCATATATTCCTTTGATGTGATTTAGTTCAGAAAAAGAATCGATAAAATTAGGAAAAAAAATTATACATATAGTAGTTTAACGGAAAATAAGTATTTCTTTGAGAAAGCATGTGATATATATCAAAGATGAGCTCAAAGTCGATGCAAGAACCAAGTCACAATTGTTTCTCATATTGAGATCAAAGTTCTCCTCACCAACTACTTTGTCATCCTCAATACCTAACTCCATCCCAAATTCAAAACTCATAACATCCAAAGTGATATGTAACCACTAACTGAAGTTATAGGGGATGATCTTATGGGCCCATCCCATTCGGGTTAATAACATAAGATCCCCATGTGTAACTCATCCAATTAAATACCTTTCATTCCTCATATCAAGAATAACTTAGGGAAATTCTAGGGTAAACATCTCATATTGGGTTAGAAATGTCGTGGTTTTTTAGATCTTTTTGACAATTAAGGACTTGACATTCCTCATCATTGTCTTAGAGAATCGTTGTTGATCTCATTGTGTGCTTATTGGGATCTCTTTATCATGACGGAATCGGCATTCATCTCATTGTTATTGGGAAATATTTATCAAATGTTCCTTAATCTAATTATGGATTTTTCTACATAATGCCCTTTTGTATCACATGTTACATCCATTTTGCATTCCCTTATCGCATTGGTCTGAGGACCCCCTACTTGTGATTATCTTTTTGAGAGAGAGTAAATCCTTGAGGAGTGTTTTGTAATTATGCTCTCATTTCTTTAATTAAACAAAGGGAGAGAAAATTTCATGTGATAAATTTTCTTTATATAGAAAATCAAAGGTATGAATTATTTGTCATCATAAAAATGGATAATGTTGGATTTTTTTGGATATGCTTGATGCAGCCCTATTTTAGGGCTTCATCTTGTGTTATTTTGCTTTTCAATCACATCTATACCTGTTAGATTGCATGTCATTCCCCCTAATATGCTTATTTGTATAAAATGCACTTATGGACATCATTTGCGTGTTTTTCAGGCATTTGGACCACACTTGATGGAAGAGAGAGAAGGAGTGATCCTAGAGTTCCTCTACCCTTGGAGAGGCCCAAAGTGAAGTCTGAGGCTCCCTCAACCTACCCTTAGTGGACAAAGATCATTTGAAGCAAAGATGTCCAAGAAAATCCAAAGATCCAAGTCAAAGTGCTGCCCCAGGACTCAGCACGGTCGTGGTACAACAAAACGGTCGTGCTAGGTCACTTAGAAATCGACAGGTTCAACCTCCAAATCAAGCAGAAGGCAGCACGGCCATGGTGGAACGAAACGGTCGTGCCAGTGACAGACACCACGGCCGTGCACCACAAAATGGCCGTGGTACAGCAGAGCAAAACGGCCGTGCAGCAGTACCACGACCACATCAACTAGGACCACCACGGCCGTTCCAGCCACCACGGCCGTGGCACACCACCTCCACCATGGCCGTGTTAACCCACCACGGCCGTGGCCGTTTTGGCAAAAATCCTGTAACTGTGCAATTTTAATTCCCATGACCGTGCTCCTACACCACGGCCGTGGCCTACCCTGCCCACCACGGCCGTGCCACTCACATAATCCAGCCTTTTTTCCACTGCTTTCCCCATTTTGCCCCTAACTTAACCTAGTGCTGCCCCCACACCTATATATACCTAGGTGGCGGCTGGGGCATGAGGTTAGCTACCTTCTACCTCTTCCTAGCTCCCCAAATCGCCACCCACTCCATTCCACTCCATATCCACCTCAAATCCACTCCATTTCATCATTTTCACCACATAACCCCCCATATCTAAGCCTTCCATCCATTTCCTTTCATCATTCTGCATCATCTCATCCTTGGAGGAGGGAGGAGGACGTCCTGTAGTTGCTGGAGAGGAAGATCGCTTCATCTACACTGAGCTCCATGGCTTCTTCTACCTCTTTCTCCTCTCTTTTTGTATTTTGCTTTGTTATGAGTAGATAGGCCCCTTGGGTGGGCTGTTTGGGGGAAAATATGTTACTTTGATACCATGTTGGGGGAAAATGACATGTAAACTTTGTAATTTCATTTGTTAATGATTATATTCTATTTCTATCTCATTCTCCATGGATTGCTTGTTGGTTTGTGTGTGAAATCACCTAGGAATTTAGGCAAATTGCTTATATGTGTGAATTTTGGGATTTGCCCCTAGGTCCAATTCTTGGATCCCTAGGTTTCCTCCCATCTTCCTACATCTTAATCAATCTCCCTAAACCTAAGTGAGAGATCTAAGTAGCTAGATTAGATAATTCTAGTGCAATTAGCATGGAGCCTTCTCAAGGCTAGAATGTGGGGGAATTGGGGTCCAAAACCCTAATCTCACCTCCCCATTACTACCCTCGGCCCCTAATTGCCCTAGGAATGCCTAATATAGAAACCTAGACTTGATTAGACTCTAATTGAATTGAACCTAATCCCTAACCCAATTGAGCCTCGTAAGGGTAGTAGGGGGTGTTAGGGACAAGTTCCCCTATACACAGCCTAGCATATTCATGGCCAGTTAGTAGCTTAGGTTAATCCATTAGACTCTAACTTGTTGTTTGGTTTGGATAATCTAAATGGAATCATAATGTTCACATGTCACCCCCCAACTTAAGTGATAAGTTCATACCCCTAAACAGCCCACACATCTCTTTACTGCTTAAAACCTCAGTTTTGTGCTTGCTTAGCTTAATTAGCTCTTTTCTTGCTTAGTTAGCTTTTTGCCTTGCTCTTGCCTTGTTTATGCTAATTTAGTTCTTTAATTGTTCTTTTGCTTTTCTCTTGCTTGCCTTAGCATAACTTGCCTTTTCATTCCTAGCTTAGTCTTTCCTTGGTTGCTTAGTCTTAATTCAGTCTAGGGTTAACATAGATTTCATTCTTGCCTTTAAATTGCTTGTTTATCCTTAGTTAACAATCAAAATCAACCTTCAAACCCTTAACCCTAGTCTCCGTAGTAGGAACCTAGCTAAACTAACCTAGCTCTAGTGCCCCCTCTTTTCCCTGTGGATCGACCCTATACTTGCCACCTTCCTATACTACGACACGACCCCGTGCACTTGCGGGTGTAGTGTTTTAGTAGACGTAGGTAGCTAGTTTAGGTTTATAAATATTGAAAGAAAACCCCCATCCACCATGCATTCCGACCTCGTGGGGCGCATCTATTCAATCGAGTAGTGTGTTAGCACCACTAGTGGAATCGCACCAATGCCACACTTTAATTTTGATGATAAATATTTTCCAATTGTGCTACTAATATGTTAATTAAGTGTTTCAAGCTATCAAGGAACTTGAACAAGATCCAGTGATGAATAAAATGCATTTCTAAATGTGTTGGAATGCTTGTACATCAATTTGTACCTAGATGATGCTATGTATATGTGCAAATCATACAACTTGATAGGAATGATGTAAGTACATGTGATGAATATATCAAAACCATCTTAAACCAAATATTATACTTATATACACTCAGTAGGATAGGTAGATAAATTTTTAATATTCAGCTGGTCTATTTTTAAAACTAAGGACATATTGGGGAAAAATGTTTTTAAGTGAACTTTAATTTCCTTGAAATGCATTCTACTCAAAATTTTGATCGATCAAGACATTACCTTTATACCAAAGGTTGTCTCAGCAATGTTTTAGTCAAAATTTTATTGGACCAAGATGCATCTCAGTCAAACTATAATATGACTACGTATAATTTTGTAGAAAAATTAGGTATTTTGTAGTTAATCATTTTAATCCCACTCAACTATCCTACAATGATTAGTTTCTCTCTAAACTCATCCTAAACCCCTAACATCTATCATATCTATTCCTATATATAGAAGTGATATATAGACACAAAATCACACTTGAGAATTGTGTGACACCGCTGCAAGCTCCAGGTCATGTGTTGGGTAATTCTCCTCATGTTTCTTAAGCTATCATGAAGCAAAAGAAATCACATTTTTATCATGCATCAACATGCATCCCAACCCATTCTTTGAAGAATCACAAAAGACAATATAACATTTTCCTTGATCTAGGAGTACTAACACCGGTGCACTAGTCAACTTTTCTTTCAAAAGTTGGAAAGAACGTTGACACTTGTCATTCCAAGAAAAAGGAACATCCTTCCTGGTTAACCTAGTTAGGGGTAATGCTATAGAACTGAATTCTTTGATGAACCTCCTATAGTAACCTGCCCGACCTAGGAAACTACGAATCTCTGCCGGTGTTGACACGATGATTTTGAGTCACATTTATAGACTTGTTTCACTCGTGTTTTATGCTTTTATTGGTCATTTTGGTGGTTAATATTGCATAATTCACTTACTTTAGTCTATGATCCTTCTCAGCATCAATTCTCCCTTATTTTATTGTTTTGAGCATAAATGATTACAATAATATGTTTTATTTCAGCTTATGTGTTTTTGTGTTGCAATTTTAGGAAAAATGCATATCTGCAGCTGTCGATACCATCGACAGCTGTCGATACTATCGACACAGCCACAGGTTGCCATCCATAAGGAGCAGCACAGAGTCGATACCATCAATAGGGAAGTTGATGGTAGCGACATTCCATCAGGTTGCTGGCGAATAGATAGTCGTTACTATCAACCCTAAAGTCGATACTATCGACACCTGAAGATTCAGTGACAGAAAAGGACAAAACTGATGCCTCAGGGTGTCGATACCATCGACCCACGTCAATGGTCGAGTCAACATCAGGCGCAATGAAGAAAAGAAAAGAAAACTTGTTGATATCGCGCAGTGTCGATACCATCGACCCGCATCGATGGTATCGACACCGTCAGATGCAATTTTGTCTCGGACTGATCCAAATCTGACGGCTGTGATATTTTTGCAATCTAACTCGGTGATTATACCTAATGACGGTGGCCAAGAGCCAGGTATCACATCATTAGCCACTGCACACGTCCCGAGAAGGGTGGAGAGAAGAACGGAGCCTAGAAGCACGCCCCAGCCGTTCCGGAAGCCGAAGAAGATGTTTTCCACCGCCGAAAGGTTGTAGATCGTGCATTCTATGCCGAGGAACACTTGGATCTTCTCCGTTCAGGGGTTTCATTACTTATTCACATTTTTCTCCATGTTTCCCCTTTTCTCAACCATGTCTTGCTCTGAGATGAACATGTGGGGCTAATCCCTTTTATCTTTAGGACCGGGAGTAGCCCGGGGAAGCATTGTATGATATTTTTATCATAGTAATTCATCATTTATCTCTTAAATCGGTGGTATGATTTCATTTTCTCAATTATATTGTTATGCTTGATCACCATAATGATAATCTAATGCCTTTAATTACTTTGAAAGAAGAATTAATGGTTGAAAAGAGACAAAATTCACATTAATTAACAAATCCCTTGAACAAGGTGATGTACAGTTAATGGTGGAAACCCAAAGGTCGATTCTAATGCACCTAGTTTAGGGTATAGGTTATTACGACGGTGGAACCGACCGAGAGATAGGTAGTGAATTATACCACGACAGTGGGCAATTCTGACTACAGGCCACTACCCGGATTGAGAGATGAACTTGAATTATTATATGGAAATTCATACAATGAAAACCCACGGTAAAACCGCAATCCTAAAGATCTCCACCTGAATTGATTGAACTAAACATTTAATCGATTGCTTTGTTTTCTTCTATTTTCTTTTATTTTTTAAAACAACTCTCATAACCTCTTTATCGGTCTAGCTGATTGTGAGTAGTTAGTAGTAATCTACCGATAATTCAGTGTCCCTGAGTTCAACTCGGGCCTCACAAGGGCCTATACTACATTGATGTGTGCACTTGCGTTATACGCACGGTAAAATCGTGTCAAGTTTTTGGCGCCGTTGTCAGGGACACGGCAATTGTCGGCACTACGAGTGCAGCAAGCAGCCATTCTAGGCCACTTTTTAATTTTTATTATTCTGAAATCATTTTTAAAATTCATAGTTTATCTTTCACATTTTGTAATCGTCTAGCACGGTATTGAACTGAAATTACCATTTTGCAGGTACTGATGCATGGTGAGGACGCGTAGCACTGACTACACGCAGCAATCACCAGAGGTTCCACTGTCGGGACCTGATGACGAGGAGAACAACGTTCAACTCCATCTGGAAGATATAGATTCTGACTCAGAACAAGAAGCCATGGCAGAAGAGCAGACGATATGAGAGAAGATAAAGGCTTCTTCCTCATCTGCTTCAAAGGGGCCAATTAAGAAGCAGGCGATCAACATTCTGACTTATAAGATTGATCCTGCATTAATCAACTTGGTCAAGTCAAATGCATTCCATGGGCTAAAGAACGAAGACATGGTGACTCACATAAGTCAATTCGTGGAGAACTGTGATATGATCAAGATAGACAGGTTCCCGCAGGAGACATTGTACCTGAAGTTGTTTCCGAGCTCTCTGGCGGGAAATGCACGAGAATGGTTGCATAATCTTGACGATGAGTATGTGGAATCATGGAACCACATGGTGGAAGTATTCTTTTAAAGGTTCTTTCTGCCTGAGAAGACAAATGATATGATCCGGAAAATCCATAATTTCAGCCAGAAGGTAGGAGAGACTTACTCTGAGACCTGGGAATGGTTTCAGATCATGCTCAGGAGGTGCCCGCAACATGGGCTTGACAAGGAAACGCAGGTCAAAATCTTCTATTTTGCTCTTTCCGAGCATGATAGAAGTAACCTAGATTCCGCAGGTTCAAGGTTCTTCTTAAACAACACAGACACGAGATGTTGGGAAATTCTGAAAAACATGGCAAAGAAGCAATCCTGGGGCGATAGAGACGTCGTAGAGCATGTTCAGGCTGCAGGGGAGTCAAAGGCCATCAAAGAACTAAATGAGAAGATGGACCTTCTCGCAAAGAAACTGCTTGCAAAAGAAGACGTAGAATCAGATGATGAGGCTCAAGTAAAGTTCATGTGCCAGCAGTAGGGGTATAGAAACAACGATTATTCATGGAGGAAAGACAAGAAATTTTCCTGGAAGGACCCAAATAATTTCTTGTAGGACCCCGACGCAAAACCCCAACTGGTGATGGAGGATAAGAGCATGGAATTGCTCAACCAAGTGATCAAGCAAAATCAAGAACTAATGAGCACGTTTGGTCAGCAAATCAAGCAATAAGGGGAATTCATGAACCAATTTGGGAAGAACTTACAAAGCCATGGGGCTCAGATGAGGACTATAGAAACATCATTGGCGCAGATGGCAGATGAGATAGCAAATCTGAAGAAGCCAGCGCAGCAGGGCTTTCCGGGTAATACAAACCTTTCAGGAGGAAACCAACAAGCAAAGGCAATCTTGCTAAGGAGCGGTAAGAAGATTTTAAACCCCAAGGCCGATGAACCAAGAAAACCCCAGTCAGAAAACATAGGTGAGGTTGCAGAGGAAGTCCTGATTCTAACCACAGCACTGATTGAGGATATGGTATAGGATGTTGCAGCAGAACCCGTTATTGCTGAGGAGGAAACACAGAAGAGTACGCCATATGTGCCACCACACCAAAGGGCACAGAATGTCCCGGTCCCATATCCAAATAGCGTGAAAGTAAAGAAAGTGGACGCACAGTTCAAGAAGTTTCTGGACAGCTTTAGAAAGCTTTCTGTCAACATTCCACTTTTGGAAGCAATCGAGCAGATACCCTCCTATGGGAAATTTTTGAAAGACATCATCACAAAGAAAAGAAAAATCCCTAATACTAAGGTTGTGGTTCTCTAGGAGCAGGTGAGTGCTTTCATCATGGGCACATTACCACCAAAAAGGCAGGATCCGGGCTGCTTCAATATTTCATGTTACATTGGTAAGGTGAAATTCGGCGAAGCACTGTGTGATTTCGGGGCAAGCATAAACCCGATGCCCCTCTCTACATTTAAGAAATTAGGATTGAAAGAATCAAGGCCAAGCAATATGACAATACAGTTGGTGGATAATTCAGTGGTGAAGTCGTATAGTATTTGTGAAGATGTTTTGGTGAAAGTTGATCGGTTTGTATTTCCAGTAGACTTTGTTGTAATGGAAATGCAAGACGAATAAGGTGATGAGTTACTCCTTGGACGACCTTTCCAAGCCACTGCTGACATGATACTTGAGATGGGAAGAGGTCAGTTAACCTTGGGTATCGTTGACGATCAGTTCGAGATGGTCATGTCTTCGAGCACCACACAATCGAAAGCCAAGGAGCAATGTCGCATGATGAAGCACTTTGATCAGAATATCTCTTTATGTCTAGGGAAGCCATTTTTAGATATGGATCATGTAATGACTAAAGTGGAGAAGGGGACACTGGTTGTAGACATCATGGAGCAGACCAAGGTTGTGTCTCTTAGCAAGGTTGTGGGTTTTCCCAATGATGAAGAGGAGGACATCCCTCCCTCTACTGAAGATGAGGCCATAGCAAGTTCTATTTTCAATGCATATCCAGAATTACCACTTGAAGCCTGCCTGGTTAATGTAACACATGATTGGATGAGAAGCAAGTCACAACAAGAGTGTGACAAGATGCTTCAGGTGCTTCCATGCTTTTATGCTAGGTACTATGAAGACCTTAGAGAGCTCCCACCACGGCTTCAGTCATCCTTGATCAGCCCGCCAGATTTAGAATTGAAGCCACTACCACCGCACTTGAAATATGCATTTCTAGCTGAGGGTGAGAAGCTGCCAGTGATTATTTCAGCATATCTGAGTGCCGAGGAGGAAGATCAATTGCTGATCGTGCTGAAGAACCATCGAGGTGCATTCGGGTGGTCGGTAGCAGACATCAAGGGGATCTCCCCTACATTGTGACACTACAAGATCCGACTCGAGGAGGGAGCCAAACCGGTAATTCAGTCACAGCATCAACTGAATCCTAGCATGATGGAGGTCGTCAAGAAGGAGGTGATTAATCTCCTTTCTGCAGGTATCATCTATGCTATATCTGACTCGACGTGGGTGAGTCCGACACAGGTAGTCCCTAAAAAGGGGGGAATTACTGTTACACATAATTTGTTAAATGAACCTATCACAACCCGTCTGGTAATCGGGTGGCATGTATGTATAGATTACCATAGATTGAATGATTCTACACTTAAGGATCATTTTCCTCTACCATTCATTGATCAGATTTTAGAGCGATTAGCGATCTCATTTTTGTTTTCTCGATGGTTATTTGGGGTACAATCAGATTTCTATTGATCTGAAGGACCAAGAGAAGTCTACCTTCACTTGTCCTTAGGGAACATTTGCATATTGTCGTATGCCTTTTGGTTTGTGTAACGCACCAGCGACCTTTCAGCCTTGCATGCTTGCCATTTTCTCTGATATGGTTGAACACTGTTTGGAGGTTTTTATGGACAATTTCTCCATCTATGGTGTGTCCTTTGACGAATGTTTATACAATTTGGACAAGGTTTTGCAACGATGTGAGGACACGCATTTGGTCCTCAATTGGGAGAAATGCCACATGATGGTCAGAGAAGGGATCGTGCTTGGACACAAAGTGTCTAGCAAAGGGTTGGAGGTAGACCCGGTGAAGATCGAAGTTATTTCCAAATTGCCCCCACCAAATTCGGTTAAAGGGGTACAGAGTTTTCTAGGTCACGTCAGTTTTTATCGCCACTTTATAAAAGATTTCTCAAAAATCTCCAAACCATTATCTGAGTTGCTGGAGAAGGATGATGTGTTGGATTTTAACGAAAAATGTTTACATGATTTTAATGTGCTTAAAGAGAAATTGATTTCTGCTCCGATTGTGCAAACACCAGATTGGACAAAGCCGTTCGAACTGATGTGTGATGCATCGGATTTCACAGTGGGGGCAGTTTTGGGACAACGTGTGGACAATAAACCCGTTGTGATTTTCTATGCATCCAAAACTTTAAATGACGCACAACTGAATTACACGACAACTGAAAAGGAACTTCTCACCGTTGTTTTTGCTTTTGAAAAATTCCGGCAATATCTTGTAGGATCTAAAGTCGTGGTATGGATGGACCACACCGCCATTAAGTACTTGATAGAGAAAAAGGATGCCAAACCTAGACTGATTAGGTGGATCTTACTTTTACAAGAATTTTATATTGAAATCAAAGATAAGGTGGGAATAGAAAATGTGGTTGCGGACCATTTGTCTCGGTTGGAAAGGGTAGATGAGAAGGACGTGCACATACCCATTACCGAGACGTTTCCTAATGAACAACTTCTATCTGTGAAGTCTAAAGATCATTGGTTTTCTTACATTGTTAATTATCTTGCCTGCAAAATTATCCCGGATGATTGGACATACCAAGAGAAAAAGAAATTTTTCCATTCTTTGCATTATTATTTCTGGGATGACCCTATTCTGTTAAAGCAGTGCAGGGATGGTGTGTTGCGTAGGTGTGTACCAGAAGTGGAATATGAAAGTGTCCTCCGTCATTTCCATACTCTACCGATGGGTGGCTAGTTCTCGAACTGCGGCCAAGGTGCTTGAGAGTGGCCTTTACTGGCCTACTTTGTTTAGGGACGCATATGACTATGTGCGGAAATGCGATTCCTGCCAACGGGCAGGTAAAATTTCAAAAAGACAGGAGATTCCCCTCAATGTATTTCAAGAGGCCGAGGTGTTCGATCTGTGGGGTATTGATTTTATGGGACCCTTTGTGTCCTCCAATTCCAACTTGTACATTGTATTAGCTGTTGACTATGTATCGAAGTGGGTAGAGGCAATACCCACTAGGACTAATGATGCCGCCGTAGTGTGCAGGTTTGTCAAAGAATACATTTTCTGTAGGTTTGGTGTACCAAGAATGATTATTAGTGATGGAGGTACACATTTTTTAAATCAAAAGTTCGCAGCATTGCTAAGAAAGTACGGGGTAAAGCACAACATTGGTACCCCATAGCACCCGCAGACACAGGGGCAAGTGGAAGTCTCCAATAGGGAAATTAAGAAGATCTTGGAGCACATTGTGGCTTCCACGAGAAAGAACTGGAGTACCCTGCTACCGGACGATTTGTGGGCGTACAGGACGGTGTTTAAGACACCTATAGGCACTACGCCTTTTAGGTTGGCTTACGGTCGGGCCTGCCATTTTCCAGTGGAATTGGAGCATAAGGCGCACTGGGCGCTGAGGAAGTTGAATTTGAGCTATGATGAAGTAGGAAAGAAACGTATGTTAGAGCTAAATGAACTTGACGAGCTGAGGATGAATTCCTATGAAAGCTCGCGGATCTACAAGGAGCGAACAAAGTTGATTCACGATCGACATATTCAGATGTGCGTGTTTAAGAAGGGAGATCATGTACTCTTGTTCAACTCCAGGTTGAATATGCATCCTGGGAAATTGAAATCTCAATGGAGTGGACCGTTCACAATAGAGGAGGTCAGGCCACATGGCGCAATCATGGTGCGTGATGGCGAGACAACAGTCTTGGTTAATGGACAACGTTTAAAGTTGTATTTCGGTGAGGATTACACAAGGAAAGTGAACGAGGTCAAACTCATTGCGCTTCCAGATGAATGAGGAGCTTGATTTCGTCTAGACAAAGACGTTAAATAAGGGCGCTTGTTGGGAGGCAACCCAACCATCGGTAGCTTCGTTTAGTTTCTTTCACATTTGTACTTTGGTTTGATTTGATTTCATTTTTAGTGTAAAAATGATACCTTGATCGTTTGTTCAATGTGCAGGACTGAGGCAGGGTCGATACCATCGACCCTTGTGTCGATGGTATCGAGATAGGCACAGGTAGGCAGCTGCAAAAATTTCTCTGAGTCGATACTATCGATGGCCTCGTCGATGGTATCGACCCACCATCAGGTTGCTCGCCAGAAGGAGGTCGATAGTATCGACATGGATGTCGATACTCGCGAGATCTCTAGAGATTTTCAGACGAAAAGTGTCTCAGTGAAGTCGATACCATCGATGGTCCTGTCGATGGTATCGACCCAGTTACAGACAGGTAGTGGCAGCCAGGCCTCGCGAGGGTGTTTGCCCTAAGAAGAAGTCGATACTATCAACTTGCATCGATAGTATTGACGTGACACGTCACCGATCCGCGAGAGGAAATCAACAGCGATCACTACATTAAGAGAGTCGATCCATGGGATGGGTCGATACCATCGACACCCGTCGATGGTATCGATGTGTCATCGATCCGGGCTATCAACAACTATCGATACTAGTGGAAGACCGGATGTGCTACAGGTGTCGATACCATCGACCTGCGTCGATGGTATCGACGGGCACACAGCAGCGCCGGCCACGGTTATAAAAGGGATGGATTGTCGTCATATGACGTCACACCTTTAGAGCTTTCCTCCTCCACTTGTGTCGTGCGTCTTGTTGAGCGACCGGAGCCTGGCTACGAGCATCCAAGGAGAGAGTTCTTCCCCGAGCCTGCACCGAGCGGAGATTGTCTTCTCCGACCTTCACCGAGCTCTGTCTTCTATTCCTCCTTTCTTTGTGATGATGGTGCGTATAGCCGGTGCTTCTTCTTCACATGCGGCTCCAATGGACATCCCTGAGTTCATTCCTCCACCCACTGCATCTATTCTGCGCCTGCGGATTGTCCATCCTTCCGCGGAGGTCCGGAAGGTCTACAAGGAACTTATGAAGAGAAAGATAGAGCCGACCCAATATGTCGACTTGGATATGGTCTGCTACCTCGAGTTCGAGGCTAATCTTCAATATGTTCTCCAAGGTCAAGTGCACCAAACCAACAGGACACCAGATGAAGTCCAATACTATGCTGAGGGCCATCCATTTTTCGGCGAGTGGCCGACCTACAAGGAACTCGTGGCGGAGTTCATGGCATCACTAGACATCAACGTGCTTCCCAATGACTTGGTCGCCACGGACAGAGAATGGAAGAAAGGGCGGGTGTCGTTTAGACTCTTCAACAACAACTACACCATTACCCTTGACCAGTTCAATTCTGTATATAACTGGGCTCATCACAATTACCAGCACCGGCGGCTAGACAACATGACAGATTACGATGCTATCTTCACCCAGCTCATGATTGTGCCTCTCGGCAAATCCGTGAGCTACCACAATGTAGCGGTTGTGGATTTTGAGCATCCGTTTGTGCAGGTTCTTCACCGTATGATTTACACCACCCTGTTCGCCCATGGTGATCTGTCTCTCAGCAAGTTTCAAGAGACAGACTTGTTATTCCTGCACAAATTGCTGAAGCACGAGGAGTGCAACTGGGGCGCGTTCTTCTTGACACATGTGGTGGCTGTGAAGCGGAGTACGAGGAAAGCTCCTATTCATTTTGTAGGGCTAATCACACCATTGGTCGTCTATCTTGGGTTGGATATTTCCCAGATCACTCCCCTCTCTAACAAGAGCAAGGTCAACCTCCAGCATCTGTACCGCTCCAACCACATCTTGCTTCGTGATGGCTTGGCATATGCACATTGTCACGTTAATCACGCTTATCAAGAATGTGCACTTCCCGACCCCGTCTTCCACATTGAGGGTGTGTAGCATTTCCGATGGCCGATCATAGCCATCGATGACTCGGATGAAGACGGCGGAAATGACGACAATGACAACGACGGCGACAAGCCTGAAGAGGAAGAGGAGGCTTTCACCACTCTTCACGCACGAGTGGCACCTAGGAAGCATCCCCGCATGCATCTGGGTGCATCTTCTTCTTCGCAACCTCCGCCACCACAGCCCTCTTATCCAGAAGAGGATGCCTACTCTGTGCAGGGGATGTATACAATGTTGCAGGAGATTCATCAGACGCAGCAGCAGCATACAGCTTCATACGTCGGTATTCAGGATACGACGAACCGGCTGCTTGATAACCAGAGGGCTATTTTTTTGAAAATGAGCGCCTCCTCCTCAACAACCAACATCACATCCACGACAGGTTGCATAGGATGGAGATGCAGCAGTATCCCTTCTACGATCATTACTGGAGCCAGAATTACTTTGGGGGTATCCACAACCTCCGCCCATGCCCCAGTATGATCCGAGCTTTCAGGGGCAGTACCCATCTTGGGACCCCACGGCCCCGCAGCACCCGCCTCCTCCTGATGAATGATTGGTATCTCTGTTCCACCTTTTAAGGTTGTTTTTTACTATGAGGCCATAGTCGATTTCAAGCTTAGGGGGGGAGTTGGAACAGCTCTATCCTTTAGTTTTCTCAATTTTTAAGTTTATTGTTTTGTCTTTTGTCATTTATTTCTTGTAGTTCTAAGTTGTTTGTAGGATCCACACTCTATCTAGTGTAATTGTGGATGTCTTAAGTCATGTGTCATCTCGTTGCTTGTACTTGGGAATTAGGGGCAAATTTGAAAATTTTTAGTGTTTTTGCAAGCTTGTGTTGTTTAACTTTGAGCACATAACTTAAGGAAAGAATTGGGTTTGTCAACTCTAAAACAAAAAATCACAACTGTACATTCTTATGGTTCATGCAAAGTGGACAGAATTGGTTGTTTGAGCCTAAACTGACCAAATGATAATGAGACTTTAATTTGAAATAAGAGAGAGAAACCTCTTAAGTACTACATAGGTCAGTAAGGAGGGACACATAATAATTTTCAAAGGTTCAGTCAATTAGTCTTGTGATCTATCCACCCCATTATTTTCATACTCCACCTTAAGAATTGGAAGTACATTACGGTTTTAATCTCTTTGATTGCATTCCATGTAGATAGGTCTTGCATTGCAACTATTTTCACATAATTTGCATGAAAATTAAAAAAAATAGATAAGTTATACATGCACATTATCCTTAGGTGTGTGTCATTTAGTTGCATAATCATCATTTTGTAGCTGCATTCACATTTTTATGCATATAGTACATCATGCATCTTATTTCTTCTGAAACATTAAGGGTGATGAACTTGTTCCATACCTTCTGAATGCTTCAAATATATAAGTTATGCAGCAATAAGTGAGCCCGACAAACAATTCGTTGTCAGCTGTGAAAATAAGGGCTTGAAGAAAAAGAATAAGAGAAAGAAAAAAAAAGTTTTGAAAAAAAAGAGAATTGAGAAGTAAGTAGTAATGAGAGGGAGAAAGGAACATGTTCTCACTACATACTAAGAAGAATAAGTACATGATATAGTTCTCTTAGATATTCCATCTCACCTTGAGATGGAATGAAAGTGCATGCATCATTCCACCCAAATGTAGGCATTAGGGCATTTACACTTGCATATGCATCATTTAGGTCATTTTTTCTTTGTGCATGTTGAAATCGTATACTGCTTCCATTTCTTCCATGAGCCACCCATTCCATCCACCCGTTGCTTAAATTGGTAGGCCACCGTGATTTTCTCCTCACTCATTAATACCAAGAGAACTGCTTCCATGTAGATGGTAGTTAGGGCGAGCAACGTAGAATAGAAGATCACAAGATGCACCGAGTCTGGACCGGAGAATTTTATTATGTTAACTGCCTTATGTGATAGTGTTAATTATTTTTGAGGTAGATATCTTTTATGGATGATTACAGTCACCTTTAGGGTAATTATCATTCTGTGGTTAGTGAAGGCCGGTATGTGAATGTCCGGCGGGGATCATGTGGTGATGTTTGTTGTTATGATTTGTTCTTTAGTTGACTCTCGCAATTTTATTCTAAAGTTTTGTTGCTCGAGGACGAGTAATGTTCAAGCTTAGGGGAGTTTGATGTGATGATTTTGAATCACATTTATAGACTTGTTTCACTCGCGTTTTATGTTTTATTGGTCATTTTGGTGGTTAATATTGCATAATTCACTTACTTTAGTCTATGATCCTTCTCAGCATCAATTCTCCCTTATTTTATTGTTTTGATAATAAATGATTACGATAATATGTTTTATTTCGGCTTATGTGGTTTTGTATTGCAATTTCAGGAAAAACGCATATATGCAGCTGTCGATACCATCGACAGCTGTCGATACTATCGACACAGCCACAGGTTGCCAGCCGCAAGGAGCAGCACAGAGTTGATACCATCGACAGGGAAGTCGATGGTAGAGACATTCCATCAGGTTGTTGGTGAATAGATAGTCGATACTATCGACCCTAAAGTCGATACTATCGACACCTGAAGATTCAGCGACGGAAAAGGACAAAACCGACGCCTCAGGGTGTCGATACCATCGACCCACATTGATGGTATTGAGTCAGCATCAGGCGCAACGAAGAAAAGAAAAGAAAACTTGTCGATATCACGCAGTGTCGATACCATTGACCCGTGTCGATGGTATCGACACTGTCAGATGCAAGTTTGTCTCAGACTTATCCAAATCCGACGGCTGTGATATTTTTTCAACCTAACTCGGTGATTATACCTAATGATGGAGGCCAAGAGCCAGGTATCACGTCATTATCCACTGCACACGTCCCGAGAAGGGTGGAGAGAAGAACGGAGCCCAGAAGCACGCCCCAGCCATTCTAGAAGTCGAAGAAGACATTTTCCACCGCCGAAAGGCTGTAGATCGCACATTCTATGCCGAGGAACGCTTGGATCTTCTCCGTCCTGGGGTTTCATTACTTATTCACATTTTTCTCCCTATTTCCCCTTTTCTCAACCATGTCTTGCTCTGAGATGAGCATGCAGGGCTAATCCCCTTTATCTTTAGGTCCGGGAGTAGCCCAGGGAAGCATTGTATGACATTTTTATCATAGTAATTCATCATTTATCTCTTAAATCTGTGGTATGATTTTGTTTTCTCAATTATATTGTTATTCTTGATCACCATAATGATAATCTAATGCCTTTAATTACTTTGAAAGAAGAATTAACGGTTGAAAAAAGACAAATTCACATTAATTAACAAATCCCTTGAACAAGGTGATGTACGGTTAATGGTGGAAACCCAGAGGTCGATTCTAATGCACCTAGTTTAGGGTATAGGTTACTACGATGGTGGAACTGACCTAGACATAGGTAGTGAATTGTACCACGACAGTGGGCAATTCTGACTACAGGCCACTACCCGGATTAAGAGATGAACCTAAATTATTATATGGAAATTCATACAATGAAAACCTGTGGTGAAACCGCAATCCTAAAGATCTCCACCTAAATTGATTGAACTAAACATTTAATCGATTGCTTTGTTTTCTTTTATTTTCTTTTATTTTTTAAAACAACTCTCATAACCTCTTTATCGGTCTATCTGATTGCGAGTAGTTAGTAGTAGTCTACCGATAATTCAGTGTCCCTGAGTTTGACTCGGGCCTCACAAGGGCCTATACAACATTACCGCGTGCACTTGCGTTATACGCACGGTAAAATCGTGTTAGGTGTCTTTGGTTGTTCCCATTCTAGTAGAGATTCCACTTTCTTGAGATCAACACAAACACCTTTTGCAGATATAACATGGCCCAGAAAAGACACTTCAGATAACCAGAATTAACACTTGCTGAACTTAGCATATAGTTGGTGTTGCCTCAACAAAGTCAATGCCTGGCGAATGTGTTGCTCATGTTGTTGACTATCCTTGGAGTATATTAGGATATCATCTATGAACATGACCACACACTAATCAAGATAAGGTCTAGACACCCTATTCATTAGATCCGTAAAAGTTGTAGGTGCATTCGTTAGCCCAAATGGCATAACCACAAACTCATAATGACCATACCTGGTCCTAAAAGATAACTTGGGTATGTCATCAACATTAATTCTCAACGGATGGTAACCTAACCTCAGGTCTATCACTGAAAACACAATGGCACCTCTCAACTGATCAAAAAGATCATCAATCATCGGAAAAAGATACTTATTCTTTATTATCACATTGTTGAACTGTCTATAGTCCATACAAAAAACCTCATTGAACCATCCTTCTTTATAACAAACAACATGGGAGCACCCCAAGGGGAAGTGCTCAGCCTGATAAAACCCTTCTCTAACAGTTCTTGTAATTGTTTCTTTAACTCCTACATCCCTACTGGTGTCATTTTGTATGTTGATTGTGCTATGGGTTGTGTTCCAAGAACAAGATTGATCTCAAACTCAATCTCTCTAGGAGGGGGAATGCTAGGAAATTCCTCAGGAAAGACATCCTCAAATTCTTGCACCACTGGTACCTCCTAGATACTAGGACCTCCCGCCTTGGTATCCACAACATGACCTAAGAAAGCCTCACATCCTTGTCTCATCAACCGCTCAGTTGTCATAGCTGACATCAAACATGTAGGAAGAATCTTCCTATCACCCTGGAAAATCCACTGTACATCTCTATCATGGAACGTCGCCACCTTAGTACTACAGTCCAAGACTACCTTGTATTTTTCCAAGGTATCCATTCCTAGGATTACATCAAAACCATGCATGTCAAGTGGCAAAAGATCCACTTGAATGTTGTGTCTAGAGAAAAAAAGAACACAACAAGGGTACACTTCCCGCAACTCGTTGGAATCAACCAAAGGAGTCTCTAGCTGTGGGCTATCAGATCTAATACTAACATGTAGATATCAACTATCTATCACCTCTCTGGTGATAAAAGAGTGTGTCGCACACGGGTCTACTAACATAAATACGAAACAAGAAGCAGACATATCAGAATGAAATAACTCCATCTGACATGTCACGACTCATGAATTGACCATTGCTTCTGACTGGGTCATGCATAGAACCTAGCTGTCGCCTACTACCATCCACGTCCTCTACTCACCTGTCCTGAGGATCCTACATGGGATGCCTGACCGCATCCTCTGCCACTACTAGTATCAAACTGTCGTTGTTGTTATCCCTATTGATTCTGCCTTGGCTGGTGAGTCACCTCCTCAACCTTCATAGGGCAATTCCATCTAACATGCCCTATATGTCCACATTGATGACACACTCAATTATCACTATGTGGTCTAAACAACCCTTTAACTGAGACTGATGATGAACTGTGAGCTCCTATTGGTGGAAAACTATGACCTCTACCCCTACTCGAGGTCCACTATGACAGTGCTTGTGATCTTGGTTCAGTGAAGGTTGACCTTGGTTATGATGGTGGAGGGAAAAACCTTGGCTTCTTAAAGCCTCTAGATGATTGCCCTTGAAACTACATAGGTCACTTCTTATCATTAGCATCACACTTCTCTATGGCAGACCTCTCAATCCTCCTAACAGATTCCACAAAGGTGGAAAACCTTTCCCTGTTCTCTAAGGATGATGTTGTAGTAGTCAACTCTGTACTCAGACCCTTCTCAAATCTCCATATCCTTTCCTTGTACGTTTCTTCCATGTGCGGGAAGAACCTCAGAAGTTCCATAAACTTTGATTCATACTCACTTATAGTCATAGATCCCTGATGAATCTTCTCGAACTGAGAGATTTTCTCATCTTGGTAGGTCTCTGGAAAATATCGACTAACAAATTCCCTACGAAACTCCTCCCATCCTATCACAACTCATGGCCTTTTCTCCTCTTCTATAGCCCACCAGTGGCCAGCACTACCCTTCAACAAGTATATTGCATGCTTAACTTTGTCTTCTTCAGTGATGTTTAGGATTTTGAACACCTTTTCCAGCTCAGTCAACCACATGTCAGCGTCTGTTGGATCAGAAGTACCTGCATATTCAATCACCCCAACACGTCTAAGATGTCTAAATGTCTTCCCGACACCTTGGGACTCCACATTAGAGGCGGTTGCCCTAGCTTGAGGTGTTGGTGCTCTGTCAACAATATGTGTAATTGTGGCCATCATCTGTCTAAACATAGACTGAAACTCAGGATTGGCCATCATTGTCGGGTCTAGATGAGGCATTGCGGGCTGCTCTGGCCCTTCTTCTAGCACTCTCTCATGATGTGTCTGCCTCCCTACACCTCCTCCTGGTGTAACATAGCTACTCTCAACATGTTCTTCATGTTCTCCAGACATATCTGCATAAGCATAAACTATGATCAGATTTGTTGGATACATAAGAATAGACTCAAACCTAAGTCTTATGTCCCTATAGACTTAGTAAACCTAGAGCTCTGATACCAACTTAACTGTGACATTTCATCACGCTTGATGAGATTACTCAAAACACAAAACATGATCAACTACTAATTTATCTCATAGTAAAAAATGCGAAATAATTAATATTGATTCCAATAATGTAAATAAACTCTAGAACATTTACAAAAGGTCCATCATTCCATTCTCATATACTGTAACTAGTGTTTACATATGGGTCCAAAGACCTTAGTCAAATCATGCATACAAAAGATATTTTACATATACATGCCATATATTTACAAACATTGGCATATTAAAAAATCTCGTGTCGATACGAGTATATCATCTAGAAAACACATCCCATACCTGGACCTGAGAGTACAGGGATGACACTAGGACTCTACTATTAACATCTTCAACTAACCAACCTTCTTAATCTATTGATCACCATGTTGGTTCTCTTCTACAGTACGACCTCGACCTCATTGCCCACAACCACCTAAAAAAAATGTGGTGACCCACGGGTGAGACCCAGTCCTAGTGAGAGATATAACTCTCTCCAACGTATATTAATTATAACATATTAATTAACAGTAAAGACATTGAGCAGTTAGGGTATTGAATAAACAATATGAATAGATTGAACAGTTTAAGAATACTAAGCAGTTAAGAAAATAAGTTGTAACATCAAGTAGAATTGTACAATTTTCATAAGTCTGCATCATGTAAGAACTATACAGTGTAAAGACAAGACAAGGGTTAATCAACCAATGTGATACGTATTAAACCCTAGCAAATATACTACATAGATGGTATCACTTATTTTATTACATTTCCCTGAGGGATTTGAGAAATAACACTTAAGTCCCAACTGACCACTACTAAGTCAAAATCAGTGCCATTAAAGATCTAAGAAGAGTCAGACTCCTAAGATCTTCTCCGCCCTCAGTCAGTACGGGTCTGCCACAGCGACACATAAGGTCAAGCTACTAACAGCCTAGTCCATCCTTGGTACAAGTCACGGCACTAGTGAAAGGAGGTGGGTATGCATACCCTACCATCTGAGGTACAACCATAGTTGTCCTCCAATCTCGTCATCACATATATAGATATCTGTGGGGTACACAGGTCTAACCATTAGATCAATTGAACCAAGGAACCATTGGTTTAAGGTTTAGTCAAATATACAATTACATTCCTAATTAATCATATATGGTGATGACCTGATCCACCATTAATTTTGATCTTTAGGTCACCATTGGTTTCTAGATCGGTATTACATTCAGTTAACACCATCAAATATTAAGCCAATATCATCATCAATTGATAACATCATTAGAATACTTAGTGGATGATAATAAAACGTCTAATTGAGTCAAAATCTGACGTAAGGGGGTGACCATAGGTTGTCACCATACATTTGACACCCTTGATCACAAACATCAGTTGCCAAGATAGCAACACCATTGGTTGTTTATTGGTATGACCATCGGTTGTGTGATAGGGAAGAAAATAGCTTGACAACCCTAATTTGAACCATCAATTATTTTGTGCTTAGAACCATAGGTTGTTGCTATCAACCTGTCCCAGATCATGTTACACCTTAGAAAGGTTGTACACATGTTTAGAGGTTCATATAGAACTGGAACAAAATAGGGAACACCACAAAAATTCGTAATTCTAAACAAGCATGGTTTCTCTATGCTTAATTCAACACATTAAGGCATAAACATGAACTTACAAGTTTCTAGTAAGCAATATAAGTGAAGAATGTTATATAACTCGCCTCTATAGAGTAATTCAGATCCCAAACATCAATAATCTTGAGTAAATAGGGCAAGAAAACCTTGGATTCAGATCTGAACTTGGCCAAATATGCACTTCTCTCCACAAAGAAACAAAATCCTAGAAAAAGAAACAAGAAGGATAGATTTTTGAGTTGTAGAGCCACTTTCACAATGGAACAGCAGGGTTCTGACCTGGAGGGAAGGTCTAAGGAAGGATAAGAGTAAGCAAAATGAAGAAGGAAGGAATAAAACAACTTTTCTTGGTCGAGTTCCCTAGAAGATGACCTTGGAAACCCTAGGTAGGGCTAGATGGAGCCCTAGGAGACCTTCTTCTCCAAAGAGGGGTTGTCTTCTACCTTAGAGCAGTTGGTTCTATAGAAAAATAGTGGATTCGTTGCTCCAGGTTATAGGAAAGAGAAAGCAAGCATAGTTTTATATTTGGGCAAGGAAGAGGTAAATATAGCCAATGGATAAGAATAGAAGCAAGCATGAGGTGTAAAAGTAGCTTCACAATGTGTTTATGGCCTTAAACTATTAAGAATATACAAGCACATACACAAGAAGCTCTCCCACAGTCCCTATTAACCTGCTTATATTTCCTTTGTCGAAATTCCCAGCCAATCACATAATTCATTAGTTGATAGCTACTAAAAGTAGCTCATCCGTGAAGGGGTAAACCTTAAAATACCCTTGAGGAAAACACCTTCAAACCATGGCTCAACTAGGAGCCCCATGGATCAAAAATCTCAAGAATGATAATATAACATATAAAGAACATAATGTATGTGACAAATTACAAAGAAAACCCCTCAGTTGGGTAAATTATAGAAAAGTCCAAAATGTACGGAAAATTGCATAACTTGCTCAAACAATGTCCAAATTGGACCAAATTCGAAACTTAAGCTTTTCTTATGATTTAAAAACATATAAAAGGTTAGATTAGGGTACTAAGCATTTAATTATGATAATTAAGCTCATTCAACTCATTAAGCAAGTTTAGGGTGTTGGGTTTTGTGGAGAAAACATGTGTGGCGGAAGCAACAAAAAATTCCACGCAACCCAAAATAGGATCTCATCGACAACAACGTATTCAGAAAGAGTGTTTGTGGGATACATCTTATTGCGAGTAAGTCTGGTGATGTCCCGCTATATGATATTGTGCAACGATGCTGGCCTACATAGATGGAACTTCTCTCCCGTTCGCTGAGTGTGTCGCAGGAAGATTCGGTGTTGCTCCTTTTGTGCGGTGATGTACGCCGCTCGTAGCACATACAGGTGGTCGTCGACGTCCTCCGAGCACAGGCGTCTCTACGTCTGCATCTCTACTTTGTCCACGCGGATGGACTGGAACTCCACGTCGCGCTTCCTAAGTCGGCGGGAAGGAGTTGTGTCTGTGCAGTGGCATGCTAGCGGCGCATTGCTCTCCTTTCTCTCCTGAGGACGGTGACGGATAGGATTTACGTTCGTGAGTGTTGACTAAAAATCCTCTCTCGGTATCTTATATAGATATCGGCCGTCAAGCTCCTTTAAATAGGAGACTAAGGGAAGTAGGGTTTCCTAAACCCATCGGTAAACAGAAACAGTGCATTAATTAAAATGCTCATAGATTAATTAGAATATTCTGGAATTCACTAATTAACCAAATAATCACATTAATTGATTAATTAATATCTGACTCCATGTAATCGCTTGGGATGGCTCTATGGCATATATTCCAACATAGGGGGCTTACAAATTGCCTCTACATGATATCTCTCTCAAGATTAGAATTGCAGTTTGCTACATTTAGTTACTCTCAAGCAAGTCTAAGTGTACTATAGCTCTAGTTTCCTAATCCAACAAACAAAACCTTGCCAAAACTGATGTGAAGTAGATCATGAATTTTCATTAGTGATTCTATTGAGTAATATTCTTGACAAGATTGTACTTTCTTTCTTCCTTTTTGTTTCATGTTTGGTTCATTGCTTCGTGCTACTTCTTGCGAGAATGTTGTGGTGAAGTTTTTTGGATTTACTTCTTGTGAGAACTCTATGTCAATAAGCAGTGAGGGTAGATTGTGTTCATTCTCCAAAGAGGGTGGCATTGTGGTGTCCTTCAAAGAAGGCAATAGTTATCCTTGAGATAATAAGGAGGTTGGTCTTGAGCCACAAAAGGCATTAATGTATATATTTGTATTAGCATAAAAACATGATAAAATATATTTTCAAAAATCCTATTTGACAATGACTAGTTAATATATAAATGGCATCTTAGGCTGGAACCTCTCTACATATGTTGTATTATGTGATTGCATATCTTGTATGTTACTCATTTTACTCATTCTACTGCAATAATAATAGGCCACATACAAAATTTGATCCCATTTGGATGAGCTCAAATTCTATATATAAGCTATTCATACCATGTCTAAGAAGATCAACGGTTTAGATTTTTGAAAAATGTTATTGCATCTTTAAAAATGACTGAAGTGTACGATATCTCTGGTACACTCGAGTGTACACTAGCCTGACTATATATATATATATATATATATATATATATATATATATATATATATATATATATATATATATATATATATATATATATATACGCACACACACATATATATAGAGAGAGAGTGTCAGGCTAGAATACACTCGAGTGTATTCGAAGTAGAATACACTCAAGTAGTTTTTTATGATACAATATTTTTTTCAAAAATCTAATACATTGATCTTCTTAAACATCTTGTGAATAGCTCATATGCAAAATTTGAGCACATTTGGACATTTATAGGTCATGTTATAAAGACCGCAAAAATTATGCATTTCAAATTAGTTTCACATGTCGATTTTGTTGCCCTTGGATGAGTGACTTACACTCATCCAAATGGGCTCAAAATTTGTTATGTAGTCTAGTTATAGTATGACAGTGAAGATCAATGGTTTACATTTTGCAAAAACATAGTCTTGATATGCAAACACACCTGAGTGTATTCATGTGATCGGTACACTCAAGTGTATTCTAGCCAGATATACATATATATACATATACATATATATGTACATATATATATACATACATATATATGTATATATATCTGTTTATATATATATATATGTTTATATATATATATATTTATATATTTATATATATGTATATATGTTTATATATATATATATATCATTGTAAAATGTAATAAACGGTCTATGAATTTTTAAACAAATGATACATATTATGTAATATTATCTTCCCTTAAAGTTTTTGATACACACTAATATGTAGTTTGGAAATGCAAAAACTTCTATATCAAAAAAAAAACAAATAGCCATACCAAATGGTAGTGAGACAAATATATAATTACAAATATGAATATGTAGACTTACTATTTGTCTCATTAGTAATTGGAAAATGTAGAAACTTACATACTTTGGGTTTAGTTTCTGGTTAGATATTATATGTTTATCTCTTTGGAAAAACAAAACATCATTGTGTGAATTTCATGTCATTTTCACATCAAAAGCAAAACATTATAATTCTCAACTGTCTTGCAACTAATTTTCTATAAAGTGGTAAATACTGAAAGATGACATAGTTTTCAATGTATTAGCCAGAATAGAACCATACTCTATAGCCTTATATGCCTTTTCAAAAAATCTTGATTTGCACCCATGTTTGAGCTTGGATTGTCTAGTTTTCTAGATTCAAATAGAGCCAGATAGAAACCCAAATGGACAATTGACCCAGCTTCAATTCAAACATCAACTTTTGAATCAAGTTTTAGACTAGATTGAATAAAAGCTAAACTTAGAATTGATTTTTGCATTGTCAGATGTCGGGTTCAGGAGTTCATGCTCTTTGAGATACCTAACCAAATATTACATGAACATATAAAAAGTCATCTATATTTGTATATGACACGTTTACACCCACATCTCGCAATGACTACTAGCACATTATATTAGGGCAGAAAATTAAAATTAGGCATCAATAAACATCACTATTTACCTTTTCACTTTTGAAAATTCATTAATTTGTCACACACAACAACACAACTCAACTTAGAATAAAATATAAGATTTGATTCATTTAATTTGATTAGAAGCATATTGAAATAGAAGAATCATTCATCTGAATTCTTATTAATGTGTAAGATTGGTAACGTTAACCATTGTTCATAGACATTGGCAATATAAAATATTATGACAACATTTATACATATATAAACACCTAAAAAACCTAAATATGCTAATTATGTTTTCTCAAGTTGTATCCTAAAATAGAAAACTAGCATAGCTTAAATTAACTCCTAAAGAGATCATTTTTTAAATTATAATCGTGTACAACACATTGAATACTTTATTGTGGTTGTAAGCATCTAGGTAATTATCCACTCACATTCAGAAATGTATATTTTTCAATCCATAAAACTAATCCTAAGTATAATCGAGTTTGATTTAATCCATGTCAAAGTTAAACAAATAAAATATATTAGAATTATTGCTATTTAGTATAGTATGTCATAAGGGCCTATTTGTCCTGGCCCATTAGGACTAAGTTCATTTTCTTGTACTTGCCTCCTTTCCTATGTATAGGAACGAGTTTTCGATCTATGAATAAGAAAACATCCCATTATCCTCCCATCTTATTTTCAACATGGTATCAGAAAATCAGTCCTAACCTAGAGAGGAAAAAGAGAGAGCATCTTGTGGGCATTCGCCTTCCTTTCTTGATTTGGCCACCCCCTCCAGGTTTCATCTCAACATCCAAGGTTGACTCTTGTCTTCTTCATTCATAGAAATCTGATTTTTTGTTGGCATCTATCTAGTCGGTGTTTCCCCCACATCTTTCCTAACTCCAACTTATATGTCGAGACCCACTTATTCACCTTTGTCATCTATGTAATCATGGATCTGTCTATCTTCATATGTTCTAGACTTTGATTCGCCTCTCTATGCTTGTGCCCATGGTCCTCTTCTTCATAAAATCCGTACCCTTATTGTTGTTATATCAACACGTATCCACGATCAATCCCTCCCCCATCAATTCCTAATCTTAATCGACAACTTGTATATATGGTCTAGATAGGCAAACACAATTGGGGTATACGATATGATCTTTACACTCGAGTGTATTCTAGCCTCTCTCTCCCTCTCTCTCTCTCTCTCTCTTTCTCTCTCTCTCTCTCTCTCTCTCTCTATATATATATATATATATATATATATATATATATATATATATATATATCGACATTGAGTTTAGTTGCTTGCCTTTATTCTGACAGAATTGGTTGCTTACTTCATATCAATTTATTAATTTTGGTATTTTGTATACTGCTTATTCAAATACAACCACGTGCATAGCTATTTTTCTGCTAATTTATAACGGAAACCCATTGATGGCTTGCCCATGTACTGGGCCTTGATCAGTGGCGAATCCAGAAATTCAAATTGGATGAGGCCATTACATAATACAAAATTTTTAATCTGCAGTATGGTCAATAAGCAACAAAAGTCAATGTCCAAGTATATGCATGCTTGAACTTAGTAAAAAGATCAACATTACGAATAAAAAAATTAAATCGAGAAATGGGAGGTCGTATTTCAAGATCTACTACTATATCCTCCAAGTTGAATCAAAGTTTTACTTGAGCAATGGTAGTCTTTGACTGAACCTGAATATTTTTAGAGTTTGGTACATGATGATCACTTACATTGGGGTCTTGTTGATTTCCTTTTTCAGTAGTGGATGATGCAAGGGTTTATGCAAGGGTTTGTCCCTTGTTGATTACAAATTTATCCATAATAAGTATATGACTTTTTGTTGTCATAGATTTCCTTACTTTCTTGATTGACAACACATGATAGGATAAAGTTGTTGCAAAAAGAGGTTCTCTAATTCTCAAGTTTTTGATGTTTGAAATTGTTTTGCAAATGAACCATAGAATGTTGTATACGTAGATAGGAAAAAGGAGTCTATGTAGGACATTCTATGAATTACCAAGTTTTATTAGAAAAAGGTGACAAATTAAAACTCCACTATCCATTATATGAAAGGAGTACATTAAACATATAACATATTGGCTCCCTTTTCCCCTAACATCTTGTTTCCCAATGCATTACTTCCTCCTTAAATAACATGTTGGCTTTCCAACGTCTATTCTTTTGGAGGCTCACTCCTTTCATTATCCGTTACTTCCCTCTTTCATAATTAAACATGATGCAAAAACTCAATTTATTGTTATCTTTCTTTCTATTCCACCTTTCCAAAGACCTCGTGTAATTGCTCTTTGACCTTTGGGTTTCACAGCCACGCTTCCTCTTCCTAACATCCCGCTGAATCTGTTAGCCTCAATAAATTTTTTTATTTATTGCTTAACTACAGATCTAAGATAACGCTAAACTAGGAACCGGCAAATCGGGTGAGGCCTAACGTTCCCTGCCTGTTTGTATTACACGCGCCCCTTCGACCACGGGTGAGGCCGTGGCCTCAGGTGGCCCAGGCGTGCGTACACCATTGGCCTTGATGTAATCTTCGTTCAATCCACTTGGGCCAGGGCTAAGGCCTAACTAAAATTATAGATGGCCGAGCTTGGAGCTTGTGGCGGGCGACATCTAGGACTGTTTGGTAGGGTGTAATAGGAGTGAATTAGACGTTTATAAATGTGTAAAGATTAAATGTATGTATTTGGAATAATATGGACCTTATTTGGTACGCTGTATATCAAACTTAAGGAGTTTTATTTCATTTATTTGGCACAGAGTATGTTTGGATCAGTATACAATTGATTTGTTGTTATATTTGTAGAGGTTATTAATTAAAACTGTATAACAACAGAGCGATCAAATTACTGGGTTCAGATATTGAGTGAGGTGGGTGCATGGGGAGGAGGGAGGTGCATGCCAGTTTTATCATTTTCAAAGGGTTCCTTTCCCCTCGACGGACATGGCGCAATGCATAATTGCGAACGCGTGCCACGATTTCTGTCTTTTCAAGTTGAACCTCCAATTTGTCACCTATATTGCACAAACGCATTCAAAAAGCTGGTTGTTGGCGTTGGCACGCTAACGCTGCTGTGATTGGAAGGTTCAGGTGCTTCACGCACGTTCATTCTCATCGAATTTACTGCAAATCACTTTCACTTGTTGTGCGGACCACCAGCAAAGGAGTGATCCAGCCGTTCTTGTTCTATTCTAACAGTATTGGTTTAATAAAAAAGACACTACTATAAGTTTAGGAACATACAAATTCTTGAGAAAAATTACAATCAAATAGAAGGCCACGTGACAATAAGTTCCGTCAATCCCTTTTAAATGGCAAATCTATCTCCAGAAATACGACATCCATTAGCATGGGGTGGTAAGATTACTATATATAATTTAACTTTTGAACCATTTTGAGAAGTTTTACAATTCTGGTATTAAGAACCTAAAACAAAAGTATAAAATCTATGAATTTAGTATATGCTTTTTCTTCTAAATTGAAATCCGGTATATGTGCTATATATTCTAAATTTCATAATTTATAAAAGCTTTCCTATCAACTTTCAGCGCTGGTTTCTTATGAGAAACGACGCAAAATTGAAAAGTGAGGTTTCATAAACTAGCACGTTGGATGTGTTTCCATAACATATATCATAAAGTTCAATAATACGGATTTTACTTAACTTCACCGTCAATTTTCTCTAGATAACCGATGGCTAAGACACTTATAAGATCCTTCTCAACGGACTAATTGTTTACTCATGACTAACATCTTTAAAGATTTACTAGCCTGGGTGAGCGCGGAGTAGCCTAAATCTCCTATCAGATTAAAGCCACATACCGATAAAAATTAAATAAAAATTAATGATTTAATTGTATAGGCATGTGTATACAAATTTAAAAAATGTATTCTACTTTTTTCCTAACTGGTATGCAACAAATCTAAACTAGACCAACACGAAAGAGGTCTGATTATTGAAACAACTATGTAAAAGCAGAAGTGGAAGTAAGAAATTCAAATTTGTCACCTCTCATTTTGTAAAAAAAACTTGGAAAATCGACCGTGACTCATTGGTGTGGGGTACTCAAATCTTTTGTGAAGAAATGCTATTCTAAATATTATTTCAGACCATCTTAACCATACATTTAACCCAAAAACTCATCCCTAAAAAAATAAGAGGATGTTTGTACAACAAGAATTCACAACAATAAATTTGGAGACTTAAATCTGTTGTGACGGGATGTTAAATTAGATATCGTTCCAGAGTATCGTAATCACACATCTAACTCAAAAACCAACTCTTAAAAAAATAAAAGAGTGTTTGCACGCCACATAACAATTGTAACATGTTCGAGATAGTAACTCACAATAATGAATTTAAAACCCATAGGACAATGAGGCAAATGCAATACGGAAAACACGATACAAATCAAATCGGGAAATAAATCCAAGAAAATAAAGAAAGTGAGTAAAAAGTCACAATTTTGGTTGACCATGAAGGGATCAAGACCACATGAGATACAAACATAAAACAAAAACAAAAATTGGGAACGGATTGCATTTCATGATATGTTGGAGGATGAGAAAGTGCAAATAAAGAGAAAATAAGGAAGATATCAAATATTTTGATTCAAATCATCATAGTCTCGACCAAAGAGTTAGGAAACAAAAACATGAGTACAATTCACATTACTTGGTGCCACTCATTGAGATTATTTTTTTTCCTAGTACTGAACATGATGAAGGTTTGTCTTGACATTAAAATACTTCTGAGATCTTTTAAATGTAGTTAAATTGAAATTTAGAAGTGAGGAACATATCTGAATTCATGAAAGAAGAACTATAGAATGATCAATCAACCTCCTGACTCACCCATCAACAAATTTTCCCACCATGTCAGGTCTTGCACTCGCATGCTAATGTACCTGAAGTCATAAGCTGTTCACACACATTAGAGGTCCCACAAACTCCCTACAAATCCTTTTACAGATGTCTAAGTAATGATTTCACGATTCATAACCCTTTCCAATGTGCATCAAGTTAAAAAGAAAATCTTGTTTCACTTCCCACAATTTGGTTTCATTGACAAAGATGAACATTCTTGAGGCTAGTAGATCTGATAAAATAATTTTTATTTATACGATAAACAAGGACTCATTTTTGTTAGTACTTGTATGGACATACCTTTAAATGATTAAATGAAAATATATGAATATGAGCTATAAAACAATATATCTAGAAAAATATGCATCTATATGTTGATAGTCATGCTACCACATAGAATCTTACATAATATATCATCGATATGAATTATTGTAGGAAAATATGACAACAGAACAGACAACGAAAATAAAAATTTAACTACCATACTACCCTCTAACCAATGGAACACGTCAATAAATATACAATGAAAAGGATGGTTTAGATGATATACCTGGTCCTGGAAGAAGTCTAGTGGTAATCTCGTTGTCGTTATTGTGTGTCCTTTCCTAAAGTTACACTCGAACAATGTCTGTGTCGGCCTCCTGATTGATCACCATAGACAGCAAGTTGACGATGTCTTAGTAGAAAAAGTATATGTGCCACTAGAGTAGTCCATATAGACCATCGAGAACTCTTATCATTCTAGTAGAACTGACAAGAAGGAATTGTCCCTTCATATTGATGAACTAGTCACCACGATTGTTCTCCTAGGTTATCCCTCCCTTTATCCACTAGGACTTGCTAGGTTCTCTCGGTTAACACAACTAGAGAAGACAAACAATTATCAGAAGCAATTGAATTGTGTCTCTGGGAAGCATCCAATACTCCTATATTTATGAGAGGATCAGGGCCAGGGTCCCCAATCTGTGTGGGAGTGGAAGGTACCAAAATATGAAATTTTTTCAACCTCTAAAAGACAAAATGATCTGTTCACCAATGAACCGATCGGTTGGCATGTGAGTCAATCATTTCATGCAATGAACCAGTCATTTATGATCATGTTTCCCAATCATAATTGTATTGGATATTCTAATCTAATTAATGCACAACATGATGTCAACACTAATCCTTGATGTAATCAAATTTCTCTTGTGAATTGGAAGGTTCATCTCATGAAGTGGTTGTCTCACAACCATGACCCGATCGGTCCACTCAGTGGACCGGTTGTTCGTACCTTGTTTCATCCAAAATTCAGCCAATGCAACATCCAATCAACCTAACACTACAATCGGTCGGTTCAACACTTGAACCGGTTAGTTCAGAGTCCAATCATTCAAATGTTGCCTAAATTGAATACCCAAATACTTTAGTAACCAATTTAATTATCATTCATGATTAAACTCCTATTCCAAGTTAATTCCTATGTGTGTGACCCTATAGGTCCCATGTTACGTTGGCAGTGAATGTCCATAACCAATTATGACATCACAAGCAAAGAGCGGTGCCTAGTCACACATTATTCAATCATGTTCCTTGAACCAGAGCAGACTGTTTGAGATATATGTAAGCTCTATATCATATATTAACTCACATGAGCATGATCATACATTTCTTAGTCTTGCTTATCAAGTTGCCATTATATCACACTCCTGTAGGAGGGAAAAATCACATCTATATCACTCACTGGCATCCCCATGTGTCATAGTGCACCCGATCACCACCTTTATGGCAACCCTTATTCAGGATCACAATGGATGATGTCAAAGTATATCGAACGACATGTGATAAGTGTAGTGACTTCAAGTCTACGAACCAAAATCACCACCAATAATATAAGAGATGATTCTGACTACCAATTATGGTCTCCATGTATCACTCTTATGATGGGTCTATCTGACACGTTGTTCTCTAACAAGTATCTATGTGATTGGTTTGGTATCGCATATCATGACTGATAAAATTCTATCATCTAGTCTTATGTATTTTTTGTTGTCTATCAGCCTTCCACAATAACATCCGACTAGTGACATAACAAGAATGTATGTACTCTTAACATCTGTATGATCTCATTGTTCAAGTCATGCACTCGAAGACATACATCATTGAGTAATATCATTCTCTAGACATTTATTATGTTACTTCATTATCTCATAACTAAATGAACCAGCATAAATTGGAAGGTTGCCTTTATTATTAATCAAATAATTTACAAGTTGTGCCATTACAATCATAATATGATTGGCTCTCTAGGCACAAATACCAATAAACTTCCACTTTCACTCAGAGCCAATCACCCACGAAACTTATTCCAAGTGATCTAACATGACAATCATGCTTCTGTTGCAAAAGTGCTTTTATTAAGGTGTCTGAAATATTGTTCTCAGTTGGTACTCTACAAATCTTCAAATCTCCTCTTTGTATGATCTCCTATATGAGATGGAAATGCCTTTATGTATGGTTGAAATGTTGGTGTGATCTAGGTTCCTTATCTTGTGCAATAGCTCCATTATTTTTACAATATAGCTCAATTACATCGTTGATGTTTCAAACTACCCCAAGTGTAGAGATAAACTTCTTGATCCATACAACCTCCTTTATTGCATTTGATGCAATAATATACTCGGCCCTTGTTGTGGAACCATCAATTGTTTCTTTTTTGGAACTCTTCCAACTCAAAACTCTATTTTAGAGGCAAAACACAAATTTGGATTGCGATTTGTAATCATATTTGACAGTTTGTAAGCTTGCATCGATATAACCCTTTACCACCAATTCTTCCTCTCCTCCATAGACAAGGAACTCATCCTTGGTTCTTCTGAAGTACTTACGAATGTTCTTCATGGATGTCCAGTGAGCATCACATGGCTCTGACTGATATTTGCTTGTCATGCTCAAGGCATATGAAACATCGGGACAGGTACACAACATCCCATACATGATTGATCCAATTTATGATGCATATGGAGTCATACTCATGTGTTCCCTTTCTTCACAAGAACTGGGACATTGAGATCTAGAGATGGTAACTCCATGAACTAAGGGCATATTTCCTCTCTTTGAGATCTCCATGCTGAACCTCTTCAACATTCTATCAATGTATATGCTCTGACTTAGTCCAAGAATCCTTCTAGATCTATCTCTATAGATCTTAATCCGTAAGATGTAGGATGCTTCTCCCAAGTCTTTCATAGAAAATGTATTTCTTATCCATGTCTTTACTTTTTGTAAAATATAGATGTAATTCCCCATCAATAGTATGTGATCCACATACTATATGCAGAATACAATCACTCCCACTATCCTTCTTATGCACACAAGGTTCATCTTCATTTTGAGTAATTCCAAACTCTTTGACTTTCTCATTAAAGGAATATTCCTACTTTGAGATGTTCGCTTCAATCCATAAATTGATATTTGTAGCTTACATACTTTATTTGCATCATTTGGAGTTATAAAACCCTCAAGTTGTGTCATGTACATATACTCGAGAAGATTTCCATTAAGTAATGTAGTTTTAACATCCATCTACCAAATCTCATAGTGATGATAAGCTACAATAGAAAGCATGATCTTGAGGGACTTAACCATGGTAGCTAGAGAAAAAGTTTCATCATAGTCAACACCTTGAACTTGTATCAAACCATTTACAACCAATATGCCCTTATAGGTTTGTACTTTACAATCCATGCCAATCTTCTTATTGAAGACCCACTTGCACCCAATGGGTTTTACCCCTTTAGGTGAATCCACCCAGGTCCATACCTAGTTGGCATACATGGATTCCATCTCATATCTCATGGACTCAAGACATTGTTCAGACTCTGGTCCTTTAGTAGCTTCTAGGTAGGTTGTTGTCTTATCATCTATGACCAACCCACCATCTTCCTAAGTTACAAGATATCCAAATCTTTTCAAGTTCAAGGTGTGTCCTACTGATCTACGAGGTCCTTGTGTTAGTTGATGAATTTGAGATTCCACAATACTTTGTGATTTTCTTTGTTCCTCTTGTGCATCTATCGGTTCAATGCATTCTTGTTGGTCTCAAACCTCTTAGAGTTCTACTTTACTCCCATTGATTCCTTTAGAAATAAATTCCTTTTATAGGAATATAACATCTTTGGAAACAAACACTTTGCTGTCAGATAGGGAATAGATGTAATATCCTTTAGTCTCCTTAGGATATCCAAAAAATAACATTTATCAGATTTAGGGCTAAAATTTTTACGAAAACTTTTCCTCATATAAGATTCACATCCCCAAATCCTCATAAAAGACACATTGAGACACTTCCCATACCATATATCGTATAGTATCTTTTAAACCGACTTTGATGGTACTAAGCTTAGTGTAAATGTGGCAGTTTCTAGAGCATAACCCCAAAAGATAGTTGGAAGTTCAGCTAAACTCATCATTGATGGCACCATATCTATCAATGTGTAATTCCTTGTTTTTGATACACCATTATGTTGAGGTGTTCCAGGTGGAGTCCACTGTGGTATGATACCACAGGATCACAAAAGGTCTTCAAACTCTTGGCTTAAGTATTCTCCACCTCAATTAGAATGAAGTACCTTAATACTTTTTCCAAGTTGGTTTTGTACTTAATCCGTAAACTCCTTAAACTTTTCAAGAGTTTCTGACTAATGTTTCATCAAATAATCATAACCATATCTATTGAAATCATTAGTGAAGGTAATGAAGTATTGATACTGTGGCAACACATCCCGCTATCACACAGACAGTGAGGTGTCACGCGAAAACGTGAGGAAAACACCATAAACCACAAATTACCAAAAACATGGGTTAATTAAAACCAATTGCAGAAAGCAGATAAACTAAGAAACTATTACATTTAGATCCTCATCCTGCAGAGAAACATGTTATATAAATATTTACAAGACTTGATATGTGTCCACAGCTTAGGAGATTAGTTGTCTAGTCATCACATGAGTTCATCACCTGTTTATATGTACATAATGGCCCACATCCGACAAGCAACAGGATATATGAAACATCAGCAGCTATACATCGTGAAACAACATCAAAATGCCTCCAAGGACCTGAGAGTATAGGGATGACTCTAAGACTCTACTACAAAACAACCAAAACAGCAGCATGTCCATCTCTTGCCTTCTACTACTCATCTTGCTGCTCGGCCACAACCCCGCGACCACCACCACGTCTAGCTCGAACACCTAAAAAGGGTGTAAACCAGCGGGGTGAGACACACAGTCCCAGCGAGAAACATAATTCCCCGCCGAAACCATAAAACAAAAGGAAGATTAAAGTAATAGCAGTAGATAACTGATAAAAGGTATAACAAGAGCAGTCTATATAGAAAAGCTATTCATACCATCAGGCTTACCAGATGTACGGAAGGCATATAACCCAATATCTCTTTATGGAACATGATTAACAAGATAAGATTTATAAGATCTTACCACATAACATAAGGAACATATAAGCAACTACAAGTATAATAAGAATAACTACACAAGCAAGGCCTCAATCAATGTTATGTGTTTTTCCTTAAGCAATAAATACTATTCAGCTGGATTACATATTTATTATTATGCCTTGAGGAAGTGAGCCGTACCGCTCAAATCCAACCTTCGGTTGCGAAACCCAAGACGGTGCCATACAAGGTCAAAGGAAGAGCCAAACTCCACGACCTCCCACCTCGTAGTCAGTGCACAAGTACAACACAAGCAGGACCGCAGTCTCATGCTTAAGTGGCCTCAACCACAGGGTCAGGCTACCCTCTGCCTAGCTCACCTTGGTACAGGTATCGGCGCTAGTGAAACTGAGCCATGGGCCTATTCACCATGCTCTGAGCCATGAACGCATTCGTGCTCCCATATCACATATCCTGATCCATGAGCCTGTTCACCATGCTCTTATCATATTTGGGCTATGGGCCTGAATCTGCACCCTAGAGTCTACAACCGAAGTTGCACTCTTACTTCCTCACTTTAGGCTAGGAGAAACCTCGCATACTCAACAATATGCGCTCTGGGTTAACCCGCAGGAGAACCCATTTCACCATCACCAGCTCCTGACGATGATGGATCTATGGCCAGAGCAAACTACATGATATGTTCCACTATGATTAGTTAGTACATTTTAAGTGGATTGTTGAGGCAACCAAGTTGTAACATATGCATAACATAAATCTACCTTATTATTTCCACCATCATGCTATTCCGGAATCTCAATCCCTCATCACAAGAAACCACTGCCTCAACAGACATTCTCATCACTTGGGATATCAATCCCAGATCATCACTAGAGGATAACACCTCAACTGGGCACTTTAGCCAAACTCAGGTCCTCAGACCAAAACACATATATCATCTCATCATCAAGAGTAACCATCAGAGCACTGTTACTCAAACATATATACCTCATAGCCCTTTTTCCTGGCTATGCATATGTACAAAACGCCTGCATGGTTAGTATACACAATCATCATGGATTAACAAAAAGACCATATTATCAAACATAGATGATTATATGCTTTATCAATCATGCCTCAACCTGTGACCATAGACATAGGTCATATCATCATGCAAAGCATCTTATATGCTCATCATTTACTCAACATTATACATGTCATTCCAGATGATCATAAACACATGTAAAGTCATTTCAAGTTACATAGATATAATCTACTACCTCAATTACTATCAAGCATATCAAGGGTCATCATCATAAGTCCAAACGTGTTTGCATAAGCAAGAACTAGCATACAGTTTTTCAAAAGGAACAAGACCCTCACTAGAAGTGCCCACTACCCTCACAAGAAGTGTGACGGGTAGGGCACCCTCACTAGAGATAGCATCGGCCAGGGTACTCTCCCATATCGCCCAACACACCACCACACAACGGTCAAGCAACCAACAAGGATAACGGGCAGCACCTAGGGTGTATCGTGCAACACTGTGTCGTGCACCACAACCACGCCATGACGCCCATCACAGAGCTAGCCACTGAGCTCTATATCATTAAAGGTGTAATGGGATCTTGAGCCATGCGTGCCGTGCAACCAACTGCTAATGGGCAACCGGGGCATAACAGCCACCAGCATAACGTGCATCTCAACCATGCAAAGGTGCAACTCAAACGGGTATCAAGGAGCCTATCGTCCAACCATCCTACCCTCCCCTATCAGCCAACACAAAGCAAAGACTGAGGTGAGGCGCCCGATACAAGACCAGATCGCAACACCTCAACGTCTAAGGGTAATAGCACCAAGCAACCACCTGAACTAAGGGTATCAGGCAGGGTACTCAGCAACGCCCAACACACACAAGGGCAGAAACCAGGTGTAACGCCTACCACTAAATAAGGCTTAAGTGTATCGGGCAGGGCACTCAGCATAGTGTGATGCCCGACACACAAAAGTTCAAGGACCAGGGTGTGATGCCCAACACAGCCACAATGTGTCGACCAAGACTCTAAGCCAAAGAAGGATATCGGGCAGCACCTCCTCCAAAACCGTATCGGGCAAGATGCAACCCACAACAAGGTCGTCACCAACTACAAGCACAAGGGCAACAAAACCCTAATGGATCAAGAAGATGGCTCACCTCTCAACAACCAAGAGAGAGGGGTCTTGCACAACTTCTTATCACCAATCGGGCAACACAAGGATCAACTCTAACAAAGGTCTACAACCACCATAAAGATCACCTCTCGAATCTTTGGTGAGAGAAGGGTGTTGCTCAAGCAAATAGAACACAAGCTCACCTCTCAACTTAAACGAGAGAGGAGTATTAACCATGATACTAGAGTTCAAGCTCACTTCTCTAGACTAAGGAGGGAGAGGGGTGTTGCTGAACAAGAAACCCTAGAACATGGTTCAGCCAACAAGAACAACTTAAGTAAGAAATCAAACTAGCAACAAACATAGCCGATTATAAGCAACATACAAACGAGAACATAGAAGATGGTAATGTAGTTAGGGTTAGGAGTTATGTAACCCGCCTTAAGCAAGCTCCAAGCTCCTAGAACCAAGCTCCAAGCTCCACCACAAGAAGAAGAGAAAGGCACTCTAGGGTTCGGCCACCACTAGAGGAAGAAGGAGACTCCAAGAAGGATCGACCACCAAGCTTGCAAAGGAAGAGGGTGTCATGCACCAAGGGAGAGGGAAAACAAAGGAACTAAAGGGATCCTTAGCAAGAGAAGGGAAACACATATATAGAAGAGGATGGAGGAGAAACCAAGGTAAGACAAGGCAAGGTGTCGCCTACCTAGGGACACTTGTCCATGAGCAAAGCCACCACTCTAACATGTCTTAAACACATGTCCAAGGCCATTGCCACATGAAAGCATCAAGCACCAAGTGTCCACTAGTAGTGACACAAATGAGGTCAAAGAGGGTCAAAGGGTCCATGGGAGACACACCTCTACATCATGCCCGACACACTCCCATGGGCGACACAACTAGGCCGACACAAGGCTCACTTGCCCGACACAAGGTCCAACAAAGCAAAGGCAAAGCACCACAAGGCCCAACAAGGCTCATCCAAGCCCAAAGGAACTCAAGCAACGAGCCCAACCCTTCCTCTCAACACTAGAGGAAGCAAGGAGAGGGAGGAACACCTCACAAGGTGACAAACTTGCCCACAAACCCTAGACTTGGGTTTATTGCAAGTAGCACCTCCAGCTCCCAACAAAGCACCAACAAACCCTAATCACCACTAAAGGTGATTAGCAAGAAACTAAGCATCAGGGTTAAGCAAAACAAATAGGATAAGCCCTAAACAGAGGTCAGGGTCCTTATAGATACCCACCTCTAACAGTTGTTTTAAAAGGGCCACATACATTAGTATGTATGAGCCCTAACATATCACTAGCCCTCTCATTGTTACCAATGAAAGGGTTTTTGGTCATATCACCCAACAAATAGGATTCACACGTGCATATAAAAAGAAACATGATTCACATGTCTCTACTGATTAGAAATCAAGAGTCCAGATAACTATCTTTATGGAGTCTAGATATGTGATTCTCATTTATGTGCCCTAGACTACAATGTTAAATATATATTTTCTTTGAGTTGTTGAGTTTAGTCTTTTGGTATATTCGTTATAAACATCTGTCTTTATATTTAGAAAATAAAGACCATAATACATTAGCACATTACCATAAAAGATCCCATCTTTTGAAATAGAACATCGACCATTCCAAATATGAAATTCATACACATCCTTGTCCATACAAGATATATAAATGATGTTTCTATTTATGGAAACTACATAATAGAAGTTATCTAACTATATTACAATCATGGTGGGCTAGGATAAAGTATAAGTTCCAACTATAGTGGCAACAACTCTTACCCCATTTTCATCTTACAATTCAACTTCGCCCTTTCCCAAAGGCCTACTTCTTTTCAGATCATACATAGTTGAGCATGTGTGAGATTCACATCCGGTATCTATTGCCCAAGGTGAAGAAGTAGATATGTTTATCTCAATTACATATATACCTGAAGTCGATGTCACCATCCCTATATTCTTCTTCGTGAATGCCTTCAAATACAAAGGATAGATTCCTCTTGTACTTTTTGTTCTCCTTATCTTGAATGTTGAAGATCTGGTTTTGGGCTTAGCCACATAACTCTTCATGACCTTGATTTATCCTTGGACTCAACTCTACTGATCACCATCTTTATTCTAGTATATATAAACATTATTTCAAATTATCACAACATTAAATTTATTATTCTCGCTGCAAATGAATTGAATACTAATGTTGTAGTTGATATATATACATATATATACGTATGTATAATCTTCTAAAAAATTTAATGGTTATTTATTACATGTAATAATTAAAGAATTCCATCTAGTGTTCAAAGAAAAAGACTTATTTCATTATATAAAACAATGATTTTTATTGAAGAGCACTAATAAATTGACATAACAAATGAATTAAAACACGATTGAACTATGTTTTATTAAACCTCATTTAAGGGTTACTCACCATGACCGTGGGGAAAATGGTCATGTTTCTTTACACGGTCGTGCTAGGTCATTTCAACACGACCATGTTGTGCAGCACGACCATGTTGGTATCTGCAGTAGCACTTTGCACCACAACCATGTTGTTCTCTCCAGTAGCACTTTGCTCTTGTTCCTTGTGTTTCCTTGGATGTCTTTGCTTGAATGGATCCTTGGTCACTAGGGGTAGTTTGAGGGAGCTTTGGACTTTACTTTGAGACTCTCTAAGGGTAGAGAAACCTTTGCATCATTTTTCTCTCTCTCTTCCTTCCAAGTGTGGTCCAAGTACCTGAAAAACATGCAAAGGACATCTATAAGTGCATTTTACACAAATATGCATATCGAGGGGAATAACAGGTCATCTAGCAGGTATATATGTGATTAAAGTGAAATGAGACACAAGATGAAGCCCTAAAATAGTGTTTCATCACTAGTATATACTGGATAGTAGTAGTTTTTATATGGAACTCATCCAAACTTGACTACATTTAGTTGGTCAAGTTAACTTTCGTCTAGACCCTTCTAGTAGTAATGTTTTGTCTATAAATTTTTTAGACCAATATATTTGGAATGGTTATGGTTTTTGGGTCAGACTGGACTTGACGAGACCATTCCCACCTCTAATACCTCCATACCGTCAGATCATAAGGAATCTCACCTTGTTTAGCGTTTATGACTATAAGAGAAAAAACCCAGGGTGGATCAGATCATCTTCATAGGAGTAGTCGAGTATAGTATACTTTCTTATTTCTCATAACTATTAGGCTGTTAGGTTCTTTAGTTACATGTGGTTGTCCCATGATCTTTGGATTATATTTCCTCTGAAAGTCTTTCCCTAAACATGGTATGACCCAAAACATTTTTTAACATGCCTTAAAAGAGAGTTTTCCTCACATAGCAATTGACTCGTGTTTCACATACTTGCATGTATACATAACTATCAATATATACTATTTGTAACTATAATGGGTTAGCCTAAACTTATTTGGCACCTAAAAACACTAATTTTTGGGTTCAAAACAATTATACAATAGCATCATCATATGCTAGCCTAGATTTATCTATCTAGGGTTGGGTATGCCAAAAATATGCTTACATTATCATTATTTGTCCTACTAGTCCTTTACTTAGCTTGACCTAGATCACAAGGTCATTCCAAAATATCCATACAGACATCCTACATGTATTATTCCCAAGTCTTGAGAATAAATGTGACTTCTTTTTTTATTCTTTTTGGGTAGGCACCATCACTAAGTGTTCTCTTAAAAAGATAGGGTAGCTTCCAAGATATATTCTCCTTACATGTCTTGTCATATTTACATGCTTTAGTGTAGTGACATCCATTGACGATGGAAAATGGTGGATTCATTTGGACGTTCTCTTCCTTAGGAGAACTTGACAAACCCTAATTTTTCCACCACATCTTCCTTTTTGTAACCTTATGACATATTCCTATTATTGTACAAACTTATCAGCCTCATCACAGCTGTGAGGGTTGTAGTAAGAACTAGGGGCTTAAGGATCACAGAGAGGTGGTTTATGTAATTCCTCTTTATTATTTTTGGTATTAAAAAACTTCTAAAGAAGTCGACATGTATATACCTAGATAGACACATATTTATCCCAGTGCATAAGATTATTAAACTAACTCCTGTTTCATTCCATTAGAGTATGGCATATATGTGTTCATGGTGATGCACACCCTTGACCACACCTAGGGTACGAATGAGAAGTTTTTTCTTATCAACATAATTATTTTCCTAATGAAGTATAACTATTTCTTATAGCACACAAGAGGCACAAAAAATTCAACCAGCTTAGGTGTGCCATGGATCATCATGGTATTTCTATTGATATGATCCACTTCCTAAGAGATATTGTTTTAGAGTTTTATAAAACCCAAAGATAGTTGGTTGCACCTTGTGACTTGTGGTGGAAAATCTATAAAATCACAATTATATCTACTCACTAATGTTTTTCACGCACTTAGATACCACCTTCCATTTTCTTTCTATTTTCCCAGGATCATGATTTTTGATCAGGTTTCAAATGTAAACTTCCTTCTCATTGGTCTTCTCTTTCATCCATTTTCATTTAGTGCTAGGGTTCGCACACAATTGTGTACTGGCTTTCTTATTTAATCATGTATACCAAAGATAATTGTTTTTCATTAGGGTTTAAGGATTAACTTTCTTCTCATATTTTTTTCCCATTCTTCTATCCTACTCAAAATATTTATAGACTAACTGGGTCATCTAATCTTAGCCCTAGGTTCCTAAAGGTTTTTAAGGGTTATCTTTGTAGGAGGAACATATATTTAAGAAAACATGCCAAATATTTTTAGATCTTAAATTGGCATTAGATACACTTCACTTGTAGAGAATGACTTAATGTTCTTAGGAAAATCCTAATTCTGATCAGCAAAGGGGTTAATTATGACATGTAAAGGATAAGATTTAGGGTTAGCAAAGAATGAAATGAGAAAGAGATGAAATTCAGATGAGAAGGTTGAAAATATATTTTATGTTGGAAAATCCTAAAGATTTGACTAGGTAGGATTCATAGCAGTACGAGAGTCCTCATGAACAAATTAGTGGCCCGACAGAAGGTTCTTACAACCTTATATTGTGAACCAATCCTATACACCATTATATTTTAGAGTTTTAAAATTATTAATATTATATGTTTCTTGGCAAATATGGCTCTGATACCAAATGTAACACTCCCAATCCCATAATGTACATAATTTAGGATTGTAGATGAAATGGTAGTCACTCATATTTCCATGACCAAGTTCACAAAACAACTCGTAGTGACCAACATTTAATCTAAAGGACAATATAAGATGTTTAACAAACTTGAGTTCCAAAAGGGAGGTACATAATAGGGACTTTAAAACATGGAAAGGTATATTAGTTTTATAGAAACCAGACTTAATATCCTATCAAAACCCTCTTAGTACTTTACACATGTTCATTTCTTTTTGAAAATCGGGAAAACATTGTATAAGACATCAATCCCAAGATTAACCTAAAATGTTGAAATAAATACTCATACTCTCTATTATGTATGTTGGTATGACTACAAAATGCATGCAACACTAGAAAATATATGCTAGTGAAAGATCAATTATTTTCCAAGTAATGAACTTCACATTCAAAATTCATGTTTTCAACAAAAAATTCAAATATCTCATATGGAAAACTAGTATATCTTTTAAGATAAAACAATTCTCTTTCGTTATTGGTGTTCTATGTACACACTGATGTTTATATTTGCACTTTTTGAATATCTCTTATAGGGTTGAAGTGGGTTTTTCCTTGTACTTTAGGAGTGGGTTAACATACTAGGATTAGATGACACACATAAGTTCTTGTAACTGTAGGAAATGAAACAATCAATCCATTTTCCAAAATAAGTAAAACATTATAAAACATATAGTTAAGATGATTAACCCACATACCATTTTTAATAAGCAAAAGGTGTCCAACCAATACCAGTTCATGATTTAATTTGAAAATAAGTTGACAACACTAAAGTGTAACCAACATTTCAAAAACCATTTCTAGGGTCTACCAAGGGTCCTAGGGTTTCAATTTGGTATGGACCAAGTCTCTATACATTATGGGGTTTGTATTGTTTCAACCTAAATTTTGGCAAACCATGTTGTCAACAAAAACCCTAAGTATCATCATATACATAAAAATTACCTTTTCTGTTAACATGAGAGGGGTTACCAATAATCAAAGACATAAGATCCACCAAACTATACTAAAAGATATTTTTTAGACAAGGAATGTAATAAGATGCTAAAACCATGTTTATAGGATTCTATATTTTTTCCTTATCAAAATGTCATATACTATCACTATGTTAAGACATCACCATTTACTATTATGAATTAAGGAAAAATTACCTTACAAATATTAAAATTGGCCATAGATTCGAATTATGAGATCTGATATATTTCCATGTGCCACATGGATATTTATATGCACAAGGGTGCAATAGTTGGAAGCACAAGTCACAGTTGGACTTGGGCCCTCCTCCCTTGTTGGGTGTGGCTGGCTAGACGGTTGGGTCAACTTTATTTCAACTAGTCTAGACCTAGGGCTGTCAATGGGGAGGGTATTACCCATTTACCCTTTATCCATACCCTGTACGGTAAGGGTAAGGGTAAGGGTAAAGATTTTTGTTACACATTTACCCTTTTCCCGTTTCCCCACCACATTAAATGGGTAGGATAAGGTATGGACTTTATCCATACCCTTTTACCCTTTTACCCACATTTATTTAACAAAGATATATAACTGTATAGAAGCTTCTAGTTCAATTTCCACCCTATTTTATCCAATAGGAAAGCTTGTGGGTGTAAATTTCTTCCCACCCACTCACACTCAAATGCATGTAGTATATTATTATAAATGTTGAACCAATTGATAGGGATGTGAAACAATGAGAAAAGGATGACTGTGCCACCTTAAAATAAGTTATTCTTGGACTAATGTTTAAGCATATTACATAAAATGCAAGTAAATAAAGATGTGATTTAATCTTTATCACCCTACACACCATATTAAAATAAGTTAGAATTTTATAAAACTTGTTTTATAACAAAATTACCTTTTTACCATTTACCCTCCCTATTTACCCTATGAGGAAGAGGGTAAGGGGATTGCTAAAAAGGGTAATTACCCTTACCCTTACCCACTACCCCCTGGAGGTCAATGGTAAGGGTAGAGCTTTACCCTCCCCATAACCTCCCCATTGACACCCCTATCTAGACCCTAGTCCATGAATCCCTAGATTTGCCCCAACTTAGATAGATCGGTGTTCATGTGGGAAGGGGAGGGAAGCAACCCCTTCCATTTATGTGTCATGGTACTAAGTGATTAGTGTGAGGTTGCTAGCTTTGTCCATGCGTTACCATGTTCAATGAGGTTTGGCAAAATCTCTTTAGCACTATGCAGGGAAAGGAGGATGCTTGATGTTTGTGAGGGCTCCATGCTACCGGAAAACCACCACCATAGTTACAACTCACTCCTATTCTACATGTTGGTAAGGGAGCAATGATCATATTTAATGTTTGTTCAGCGGCATCATCCGATTGGATGATGCAAAATCTCTACAGGGATGAATAAAGAGAAACTTATTTTTGCAATTGAAACACAAGGATGGTTAACTGCAACTTGCTTACCCAGTATGTCCCATGTCCCTAATCTACCTTGGAGGAAATTGGCAAGTGAAAGCAAGTAGAGTCATATTCACATCAGTTGTTGCCTCTTTGCAACTAAAAGAAGCAACAAGATTCTTTCATAAAAATATGTTTTTTCTTAAACCAGTATGCCTCTCTTGTTCTATATTGGGTGATACTACTATGGACGATGATCTACATGACCACCAACTTTTTAACATTTGGTTATTAAGACAATGGTATCCAAACCAACCTTCTAATTTCTTCGAGTCTTTTCTTCCATGAGAATGTTTCTATTGCTACAATGTTACACTAGCGATGGTCTCTATAGGCAGCGGCTGATGTAGGTTGATGAATGATTGCTTTATTTATTCAATTTTGACCATCCGTCTTCCAGACAATTGTCGATGAATCATGAATCCATGTTGAAAAGATTTGGGATTTAATCGTCAACCCTTGGTGGTTTATTGTGGGCATTCATTCTGAGGGATTCATTCTTCTTTTCTTTATGTGAACATAAGAAAGGAAGAGGAACCATGCCATTTTTGCTTTCTTCCTCTCCATTGAAAAATTCACCCTTCCACTCCTAATGTGTGCATCAATTCTAAGTGTAGTGGGTATTGTTACTTTTCCACACCAACTACTCAATCACTTCATGATTGGTGTGTAGGAGGAAATAGAAGAGACAGAAAGTATAAGAGAGATTATATGTATCAAATAGCCTATTATGATCTTCATGGAGCTTCTCATTCTTCAGCACATCTATCTTTTTGATGTCTTTCTGGTGCATCATTCCCTCAATGCATTGTATTTTTGGTGCATTATTGGTATATTTCATTCCCAATGAAACTATGTTTCTTCATGTTCATGTCACGATATACACATCGATTGTCTATATCCACTTTATCATTCCAATAAGTTACTAATTTCATGTGTTGAAGGATCTCAATTACAATGTTGAGACCAAGGTTTTCACAGTTGTGCCACATTCTTTATGTCGGGATAAAGCTTGTTGTGTTTATCCCAATCTCTTATTCTCTCTGATGTTAATGATGCTTTAGTGAGCATACGTTCTCATGAGATAAATGGTTGCTTCATCACATCAAAATTTGTAGAATCTTGTCGATTTCTATCTAGCAAATTCTATAAATGCAAGGTCGATATTCATCCAGATTTTATCTTCACTGATCTACTTTATTCATGTCTTGTCGAAGATACATCTTCCAAGATTGTTTCTATAGTGATCTACTTCTGATTTCCTTGTTGATCTCTTTAATTTCCATCAAGCCTTTGAGAGTCACAATACATATGGATTCAACTGTAGTCATCAGCACCTCGTCTAGTTTGTGTTTGTTCCACATTATTCATGTTTGTGGTCTTCAGTGCTAAATTTAGTTAGCTACACTTCTTAAGAAATTTGAATATACATCTACTTCTACATCAACAATATGTCACTGTATTCTTACTTTATTAAGTATTTGAGATGTGATAATTGCACTTATATCACTCACACATTCATCTCCAATGAAGATGACATAGTCATATTCTTTTGATCATCTGCTCTAGATTGATAGTGGTGAATTTTTTGTTGTAGCATTTAGATTTCAATTAACAGATGTTCTTCATTCTCGATGCCCTTCAAAATACCTTCTCCAAAGATCGAGTATTTTGATCTTGTAGAACGCTACTCAAAGGTGGCATCATCAAATTATTTTCTAGAGAGTCATGTTTTGAACATCTTGTATCGGGAGTGACCCTTTTGTTTTCATTTATGCCATATCGTCTAATTAATTTGTGTGAGTCCAAAATGGATATTTATTTCACCAGTACTCCAACTTTAGGGGGAGTGTAAGAATTATTGTGTTTTAGTTTATTTTGTTATATGGATCTATTTTTCTTGTTCCATTTTGCTTAAATTTTCTTCCCCTATACTTGCATCATTTCCTATATATAGAAGGAGAGTTTTCCATGTACCAATAAGAAATTATCCCATTAACCTCCCATCTTACTTTCCACATTTTTATGTGAAAAATAAAATGGAAATAAAATAGTAGAAATGAGATAATTAAATAACCACAAATGTGAGACATTAAAACACACTAATCAATAAATCTAATTTTTATCACTTAATGACATTATTTTGACATATTAGTGTTGAATTCTAGATTACTTTTCTTTACCACCCAATTAATATGTTTGATAAAGAAAACTAAAAATCAACCAAATAGTATGCAATGGGTAAATATTTGTTAAAATAAGCTAAAAATGGTGGAATAATGATAATTAATTATTATTTATATTTTTTCTTTATTTTTGGTTGTTGATTATATTTTGTAAGAGTCCCCAGAATGATATTAAAAATTAGAGAAATAGAGAGCAACTAAACTGGAGCCTTTTGTAACAACCTAACTAGTTTTTTCCTAAAAAATGTTCCACAAATAGAAAACAAATATAATTTTGTGAAATGCAACTTACTCAATCATCTAAGCACCTAGAGCACCATCACATTATTTAAAACTTTAATTTGAAAGGAAGAAGTAAATATTGTTAGTTTTGAGGCTTATCCCCTAACCAAGATAGAATTTATTACTAATGGAATTTTGATTCAAGCCTTGTTAAGATCCATTGCTAACCATATATTTTATTTATTTTTAGTTTCTTCATAAATTTGTTTTGGAACTTTCTAAGAAATGATGTAAAAAATCAGATATCTCTTATTATCCCCTAATTCATTCCTCTATAACCTTGATTTATTGTTGGGTTATTTGGTGGTCCAGTTGTAACTTAGTACTAGTTGTGGCTTTTTTGCATCTCATCTATGTTTTATTCAATTCTAAGATAAGAATAATTTATTCGTTCCCTAAATCATATATTTAATTAAAATTTCTCTGAACTCAAGCAAAATTGATGTATATTAACCTTAATTTGGGTCAAATATCCTTTCTAAATAAATTCAGGGTGGGATGGATGAGGGAAGGGAAGTAACGAGTGTCAACCATCACATACACCCACAACCTATCTCCTTAGAGGTAGCACATTCTACCAAGAAATGAAAGTCATGGTATAAATTTTATTCAAAGCAAGGTTAGATCCTCTTAATGTAGATCTTGAACCATAAGATTGAAAATTGATCTATCTCCATGTGTAAGAAAATAAACGGGTGAAATGATAGTCTAGTTACTGTTTGTTTAAATCCCACCTTGAAGGACTATATGGGCTTCCAATAATGCTCCAAAACTAAATCTACTTAGAGGAAGGTTAGGAATATTATTGTCATCATATTAAATAGTAAGGAAGCCATAAACTATGCTTTAATTGAGGGTTATAGTATATGAAGTCTAATCCGATCCTTTAAAAAAAGGTATTGAATGTGATATCATTATGGCTATTGAATTTCCTTATGGATGCTTAATCTTAATATCTAAAACTTATTTATAGTATGAACCTACTATCAAAATCCATTATACATAATCACTTCCATAGCACCTAGAAATTTTACATATCTTTTCAAATTTTGTAAACTTGTTTTATTATTTCTCATGGTCTAGGAGTTTTTTATTTAGTATTTATGTGTATGATTAGAGCATAAGGAATTCACATATGGAAGAATCTTTATTTTATCTAATCTAATATGAATAATCACTACCTGTAAATAGGCAGATCTTATTCCAATATAGCTTTAGGATCAAACCCTAGAGACAATATGTTCAAGAACAATCGGATATTTAATTTAATAAGAAAAAGTACTAAACATGGATTTTTGTTTGATAGTTTGTTGATTGTCTAATAGAGTAAATGATTTAAAGAAATCAATAAATGATATCTAACAATATGATAAAATTACCAGGCATCGGGTATCATTGCTATTTCCTATGTAACTATTCTAAGCATTACATCATTCATTTAAATAAATACATTGGGGCAATGAATTTTTGAATCGCTTAAGAACATCAAATTGCCAGAGAGTGATTTACAAGAAGGCTAGAGGTCTCCTTACCTACGGATCCTTAATCTCTTGCCTTCAAAAATTCTCTTCCACCATCATATATGGGGTCTAATGGTTACTATTGATATTCTACTCCTAGATTTCGTGGTCACAATGTCTAGGATTTTAATATGCTACCAAGTGAGATGATCATAAAGAAAAGGAAGAATTAAACAATCTACAATCATTCTAGTGTTTCATACATATAACAATTCACAATACCAAAAATGGAGTACATACAACGAGTTTAATCCTTGTGTCCCAAGAAAAGATATACTTGTTACTCATATTTATGATATGTGAGAAAAAATAGAAGAAGAATCAAAAGAAGAAGAAGCTCATGGTGAAGATAGAATCATAGAGTAGACAATCTATGATCTTCTCACTACACCCTGAATAGTGACAAAAATCTCTACATAATATCTAACAAACTTCATCTCCACATCAAGCCATCGAGTTTCATCTTGTTGATGATGGAAGCAGTTGTGGATGAAAAAGATAGGTAATGAACATCTACTCTAAAAGTTCCCCACATATTCTACATCATACAGAAAAAACTCAAATCAATCTAAATCAATCCAACAATCATCATTCATTTATTGTAATGTTTAGTGTCACAAAATTGGTCAATTGGAGGGTAGTTGACCGATTGTAATTGATTAATAAACATATTCATTTTATAGATAATAGAATTACTCATGCAATGGACTTTGAATCTCTAAATTCTAAGTTCAAATGCATAATTTGGATTGTTTTTGTGTGAGATAAATTTTCCAACCATCGACTGGTGGGCGAGCCGGTCGATTGGTTGTTTGACATTGAGGCATTTAGACACCCAACCAGGTGACTCACAAATGGGTCAAATGCCTGGATGGGGGTTCACTTTTCCTATTTTTTGAGGTAAAGTTACAAATTGTTTGACTCATGAGGTGATTTGGTTGGTTGTCTACTGGTAAGCTAAATAGATAATTTCTTGAGCAGTCGGCCTAGTGGGTGAACTAGGTGACTGACTTGTAGCTTGAGGATTGTTCTAGTTGGTCAACTAGGAAAAGAACTGATCAATTTTTCAGATCTTCCTCTACTGAAATCTCATGATATTAGAGAGTCTACCTACTAGTAAGGTGAATTGGGTGACTCACAATTCAGTTGTTGGCTTCTTTGAGTAGGAGCCCCAACCAGACAACTAGGTGATCTAGTCACCCGAATGGAGTCTGCTTTGGTTGTTCATTTTCTTGATGAGGAATTGGTCCTCACTCCAATACATAGATATGGGGGAGTGATGATATGAAATCTAGATCATTTCATGAACTCATAATGGAGGGATAATTTCTTATCTCTTTTACTTGCATCAATCCTACAAAAAGAACACAAAAATGCATTAAACACCAAATAAATTGCATAAACTACTTGAAACCTTAAATAAGTAAATTATAAAGTAAAATGCAAAAAAAACATACAAAGTAAATATAAAATTTCATATATAAGTATGATGAATAGAGATTAATAAAACAACCACAAACATGAATGTTGATTGTCCACTAGTAACACAAAATCCAAAATAGTATCCAAATAAATACTTTCAACCAATGTACATGTCTTATACTTGCATCATGCCTGAGTACCTACCACCAATTTTTGTAATGAAACCCTAGAATCAGTTGGAATAGTTATCCAAAACCCTAATTATAGTGTTTGGATTGATGACTAGGAAAGTATGTCTTGTGATAAAGGTTTAGTTGACCTACTCTTTGCACCCCATGACTTTTTGGATGTTGATGTGGACCTTAGCATTGTTGAGTCAGTAACACAAGGACCTAAAACTCAATCCTAGTGGGTATGACCTATTACTTGGATGTAAGATATATGAACAACATAAACCCCCAAAATATTCACAACTAAAACATACATAAGCGACCCTAGTACTTCGATGTTGCTTAGCTTGGCTTTTTATGTTAAACCTTTTAAGGGGTGGATGGAAGTTGGTTGGTAGTATAAGCATGGCTGGATTTTAGGGACGAACTCCTCTTTAAGATTTGGAGTGTTGTGATACCCAAACCTAGCTTCTTGACTCTAGAAATCCTATTCCCATGATTAGGATTTTAGAATGTTCAGTTCTTTAGATTTGATCAAACAAGGATAAAGTTATACCTTAATATTCAGTGCTAATGCATATAACATGAATAACACAATGGTAACCATAACATATATAGGCTTGAAAGTAAATATAACATATTAGGTGGCATATTAACATGATAACATGTATATGTACTAACATGTGAGTAAGTTCATAAAATATGTTGCATATGCTTCCTTTGCTAACTAACATTCATATAATGGCTAAATAAAAGGTATGATATACTTAAAACATGTATTAGAATAACAAATGGAATTTTTCATATGCAATCATCTAAGTAAATGAGGAATTAATGGAGGAAATATGTTAAATAAGTAAAATATGAAATTTTGTTCATAATAACCAAAGGTAACTCTTTTAACAGTAGTCTGAAGTGAATAGGACTCTAAAAAATAAATAATGACGGTAATGATGTAATGTTATAACAATATAATGGTGATGAGACCAAAACTCTAATTGTACAAAAACCCATAGAAGGAATCTTTAGAACTCAAATATAATGGTAAAAATGTGTTCCTTCAGTTCCATTTACCTTGGGTGCCATGTTTTACCTTATTTGAACAATCACAACTATCCTAATTTCATTCAGAAAAGAAAATATAAGATAAGGCTAAAAATTAAATCAACATCTAATATATTAAATGAATAGCATGAAACAACTTATATGGCTTATACATATATAAGTGATGTTGTAATAAAAAAAATTATGGTATAACATAAATGGAAACAATGATGTACATGCATGTTAAATCTATGGAAAATTTATAATGGTGGAAAATCTTAACATGTGTTTACTTTGCAAATATATTGTGACCGAGGTAATTGTTACAATGTGTAATGCACAAGATATTTTAACAAATTAAAACAAACTTTAAAGATCTAATTCTCTCTTCATAATGTTTGAAAGCAATAAATAAATTAAAATAATCATGTTAGGATATCATAAAAGAAGTAAATATTTTAACTTGATTATATATTTGTTTGGAAACAAATAAATGTTCCCAAATATATATAATCAATTACTTAACACAAACAAGAAATATTAATAATATTGACTAAATGGTTTTCTTAGTAAACCACCTGATTACCTCCTAAGATTTTTAACAACAAGGAAAAAATGAAAGTAATTCAATAGATATAGTTTTCACCCTTTTGATAGAAAATTCATGTGTCTATAATAATTAGTTTGGATATATACATTTTTATCACCTATCTCCTATATAAATATTTAATGTATAATATATTATCATATACATGCTTGCCTCAAATTTGAAGTTTTGGATCTAACTTAATATTAATTAAATAGAATTGTTATACATGTTTCCAATGACTATAAAGTGAATAGAGAAACATTTTAAGAAAGTTAATTCATAAAGCGGTGAATAAATATATATAAGAGGCTCATAAATGAAAGGATATAAAAGGGATTCAATATTTATATCCTACACATGTGTACATTAAAATACATGTATATATCGATTAAATAATTATGCAATGATATATATAGAACTATCTTTATTATAAATGTAGTAGTCAATATTTCGATCACCAAGTTGTTGAAAAAAAAGGATAAATATATTATAAAACGTTGACATAAAGATAGGGAAGGAAAATGATATTTTAATATATATATTCTTGCCTATTATGTGTCAATGAATGCTTAACTTTTCTCCTTTTACAATATACAATACAAAAATAGATAAGTTTCTTGCTACCCAAGAAAAATAGGTCTATATATAGACCCCTCCTCATTGCCTTCACACACATAGAAATCACTTGACCAATAGGACATTTTTCCTAACCTTATCCCTTATACTCCTATTCAAGTCCCTTGGATGATCTATCAAAGCCTTTTGATCTCATGGAACAATTCGTATGGAGGTCTTTTGTCAACCATCAATGTCTCAAACCTTAGAACCCTGACTTGAATCTAGGATTAAATTTTGACAAGTTGACAAACATCGAGAGGTATTTCACGTTCCTTATTATTCATATTGAGAAAACATCTACATTTACTCTCTCTCTCTCAGTCCTTTGGGACACAATATCATATACACTTTTCTCTGTCTCCTCTGAGAGTTTGACTCGAGTGAATTAGATTATATGAATATTTTGTAGGATATTCTTGTTGGACTCTAATTTGAGTATTTAACAACATATCCCTCTTGTGGGGGACTTTGAGATCTTTAGTTGCACCTTATTGTTGACATGCTTAGATATTTGTTTATGAGTAACCCCACATGATAACTATTAGATATCCTCATCTTGTTGTTTCTGATTGACAAAAATTATACTTTTTTATATATTTTGTATATGTACAAGTTGATTGAGTTTATTTAATAGTAGCATGTACATCTATACTACCAAAATATTTGGGTGCTACTTTCCACCCCGATAGTTTCTTTCCATTCATATTATATATTTTGGGGGCACCATTCCACCCAGGGTTCACCTTGTCACTCAACTTAGGCTTCATATTTTATGGGTCTCATCCCTACATAGATAGAAGTAGTCTAATTATATTACATGAACTAATTATGATTTGTAAATGTATTATATGGCCAGAATTATTTTTATTAATCATATCATTTTTTATAAATGCCTCATGTATTGATTTTCTTATATCATTTTGAAATTATTATTCTTTTCATATCCACTTGGATAGTACTTTTCCTCTTATATGGGAAGAGATGTTATCTTTGATGTCTTTTTTCCTTATATTGCTCAATTCTCAATTAATATGCTCTTATCGGCTTTTATGATGACAACTTCCATTTTGTCTTCTCTTATGGGATATGATTCCAACCCCAGGTGTAGGACATGGAGGACTTGACATGCAGATGTGGACCTGGCTTAAGGAGTTGATGCTTAGAAGACCAACTTGAGATAGTTTAGTTATCCCTATACTTGGATCCCAATGTTTTTGCTTTCAGGTAAACCCCAAGTGGGAGGATATTATGTAACCTTGATATATTAAACATAGTCATGAAATATTATTATATTTCTATACTTTTTTCTTTTTTATACCATCATCTGAGAAATAAAAAATTTACACCTATTCCAGCATGCTTGTTAGTATGTTTGGAATGGATGGATTTACTCCTCAACTTAGTAGGGAGTGGATCCCCTCTCAGGTCCCACTCCTTACAAAATCTACCCAACTTCCTGAGATTATAGAACATGAATTGTCATATCCTCATTCTCAAAGTTTACTTACAACACAACTTCCTCATCACTATCCTCAATACTACACATGTCAATGGATTTCATGAAAATTTGTGGAATCCCACAAAATTATAAGTATGCACACAATCCAACACTAGGGTATGTCAAATGGATATTAAAGGGGAATTTTATGTGTCTCAAGTGGAAAATGGAGTGATCAAGGTATGAAAGAATGATGCACATATCTCCTATAATCCATTTGAGATTGCACTTCTTTTTGAAAATATAAATATTGCAACATTTTTTCTTTTATTTTGTGCACATTGACATTTTTTGACATACACCCCTTTTATATACATAGTAGTACGGAACAAGTGAGAATAGAGAGAATGAGTGGTGTTCCACCCAAAGCTTAGGGTTGGTACATCATGAGAATTTGTTTTTCATTTGAATGGATGGAAGGTAATAAGGTGGAAGAAGAAGTGTAGAATAGGGTTGGGATCATGTACAAACTTGCTTTTATGATTAAATAGATTTTATTATTCCTCTAATCCACTATGACCAAATAATGACTTGATAAAGGAATGAACGACAATTTTATAAATATGATTCACTATTCAGTAGGGAGAGTATCGTGTATGACCATTTTTAGTTCCTCTAATACCATAATCATTTCTAGGGAACATGATGCTCGCATTTATTGGCTACAAAGGGTGATTTATAACCTTTGGTGTGTAACTCAAGAATATACTTTGAACAAGGGTTATTGAATGAAAAATCATATATGCAATGAAAATAAGAATGTAAACTGTGTTCACTAGCTAATGGCTTCAACAAACATTGCAATAACTAAGACCTAAATAGTTTTAAGGTACATGTAGTGCAAGTAATATAAATGCAATAGATGCATTCAATAATAAAATGTTGAAATAAAATAAAAATATTAAAAAACCTAGACAATAAGTCTTGAAATTTTCTCATCCCCAAATAGATACTAAGACCAAAAATGGAGGGGGGAAATCATCGATGCTCATCAAGGTGGCCCTAGAAACTTGAAAAGTCAAACTGAAAGGAATACAAATAAGGGTTGGAAACTTAAACTTCAGATCCCCGTGGTGCAACGTGTGATGTGGTGGCCAGTGCAAGTTAAACGTACTTCAAGGATGCTTGAAATTATGTTGTTTTTCACCCTATAGTCCATACAAAAGGACCCATAAGTACCCCCTTTCCCCATCATTACATGTGGTACCATAGCTATTTGTGAATCTAGAAGAAGTGGCACAAATTAGGAGTGTGCCTCTTTAGTTGCTCAGAGTCTGGTCATTTGTGAAGATTGGAGGTGGACTACCTTCTTCTGTGGCTAAGGTAGTATCCAATAAATCAACATGCAATATTGTCAGTTGTGCTAGATCAGATGGAGGATTTGTCTCTGACTTCTACATCCTCTAGTTTTGCATGTTGAAGATGTGGTGTTAGTATAGGGAAAACTATTTTATCTATAAAATTAGCATGGTGAAATAGGATGTAGATTTATGTTCTCCTGGTCTAGTATCCAATCCATAAAAAATTAATAGGAGTAGTGGGGTCCTTGACAATGCCAACATGTAGCTATGGATCCTCCATGTGGAAGATACTCAACTCATACATAGGTTTTCATGAACTAAACTAGAGAGGCAGTAGAAAAATGAAGTAGTGGTGGCATGTATACTCTATTAGGGTTGCACCTCATCATCTAAAACAATTGAACATGCAATTGAAGTTGGTTGTTCATGTTCTAGAATAAACTCAACCAAGGTTTTTTAATCATTGTAACCTTATGGATGTGATCCTAAAAAGGGAAAGGTGATAGTGCCTCAAGTCTTTTTGTGTTTCCATGACCACTCTCTCATTGACACTTTTGATATTGATGCTTCAAGTCCCCTTGTGTAGAGAAGGATATAACACAAGTGTTTATGTCCAATTTTGGCTTATGTTCTTCAGGTTGTGTCAATTATCTATGAGTCACACATCATCAACTCTTAGATGACATAAGTGTCATCCTCATCATCAATCTTGAATGTAAAATGATCCACCTTCCTCAAGGAGCTATCTTATTGGGACTCAAGTAATGTGACTTCCTTGGAGAGTTATGCTTGCAATTGTGCCAGTTGCACCTCCAATATTTTGCCTCGGGATTCTCTAACATCTAATGTTGTTTGATGGCCAGCTAACCTCTTCTAGAAGAAATCCATGTTGTAATTTATGTTAGTTGGATATTGATATGTACCATAAGGTTCTTCATAGTAACTCCTACAACACTATTGATTTTAGTCTACCTCATCATGATATTGATCTTCATATCATGTCTCCTAATAGTAACTCTCTAAACCATTTTAAAAATGTTTGCCTCATCATGATATTCATTTTCATAGAACATGCCCAGATAGTAATTTCCTCAATATTGTTAGTTGACATTGTATGCAGTGATGATACTAAGAAATACTATTTCAACTTATGGAGTCACCTCAGGATAGTCTCATACATTATGATTTAAGGAGTCAAATTTTCTAGATTGTGTGGTTTACGGTTCTGACCTCTAACTTTCATATGAATTTTGGAAAAATAGAAAATTTGACTATTAGGCTAAAAGAGAAAAATAGACCCATGAATGGAGATACAAATATCTTTTTTATTTTATGAAAAGATGTGAAAAAAGAAATTATCAAAAAATAAAAGTGGACAATGATAGACAAAATATATTGTAGAACCAAACTAAAAGTTACAAAAATAATGCTAAGAAATTAAAATCATGTCTTCATCTTAAATGCTAAGAATCCAAAATGTCATGTTGTCCCTGGAAATGACATCAAAATTTGATGTGTATTATTAGAATACAAGAAATTCACCTAGGGAAGAATCCCTAGTTTTTTCTTAATGTAAAGTGCAATAGTCACCACCTGTAAGAGGATGGACCTTATCGTACTAAGCTTTAGGATTGAATCCAAGATAAAATATATGAAGAACATATTAGTTTTTTTAATATAGTTAGGAAAATATAATTAATAAGGATAGTTGGTTGGTAGTTTGTTGATTATCTAAGTAACAAAATAATTGAAAGAAAGCAACAAATGATTTTTAACACGATAATTTTTTTTACCAAGATGACAAGTCTCACTATCACTACCTACATAGCTATTCTAAGTATTTCACTATTAATTCAAATGAATCATGGATTGGTTCCAATCAAGTTTGTTTCATTTGGGAATATGAAATTCACAAGGACTAATTTCCCATAGGCTTGAGGCTCATAACCTACGGATCCTTAATTTGTTGCCCTCAAAAGTCATTCTACAAGCATTTCTAGAATTCAATTATTATGATTGATAATGTAATATTATATTTTGGGTCTCTACATATAGAATTATAATAGACATACTATATATATGATAAACCTATAGATCAAGAAATAATAAATAATCAATCTAGAAATTCATACAATTCACAATCCACAATATAGATATTAGAGTAAATGTTGTGAAACTAGTCATTATGCCCCAGTAAAATATTTAGTCTTTACTCATATTCATGATACAAGATAAAGGAAAGAATATAAAGAATACCATTGAGAAGATAGTGACATTGAGGAAAAGATTCTGGTCTTCTACACTACTCCCTAAACAACGACTGAAATCTCTAGTCACAATCTTCGGTTGAGCGTGTCCCACATTAATCCATCTACTTTCATCTCCAACCATCCCCTATGATGACTTGGGTTCTACATGAAATAGATATATCATGAACTCCTTCTCTAGTAGTCTCTTAATTTCTTTTATTTCATAAGAGAAATATCAAATCAATCTAGATTATTCTAACAATTGTAGTTACTTACTATAATTTGTGGTGTCGATAAATCAAGTGATTACAGAGCTAGTAGAATGACTAGATGTGATATGTACATATAACCATTTGGTAGATAATTGAACTACACATTCAAAAGATTTATAATAGCTCAATTTGAGTTCAAATGTGGAATGTAGAGCTAAACTTTAGTTTGAGATACATTGTCCAACTCATTAACTTGTTGTCTAGTCATTTGATCAGTTGTTTGACATTGAGTGTATTCGACCCTCAACCAATTTACTCATAAATGGGTCATTAGATGGAGGTTGACTTTCCCTATTTCCTAAGGTTGAGTTGTGGATCTCTTGACTTGTGAGTGACCCACTCGGTTGGCTACTGATAAACCGAATAGAGAATTTCTCAGTCGATAGACCTAGTTGGTGAATTGGGCAATTCACTCTTAGCTTGGGGTGGATGCAACTGGTCAGTCAGTCAAATGGGAAATGAATTATCCAGTTGGCTAGTTCCACACTTTACTAATGTCTTTTGACATTGGAAACTAGTTTAACTACTAGATTCCTTGATTGTAGAGCTAGTAGAATGATTGGATGTGATCTGTATATATAACAATTTGGTAGATAATTGAACTACACATCCAAAAGATTTATAATAGCTCAATTTTGAGTTCAAATGTGGAATCTAGAGATAAACTTTAGTCTGAGATACATTGTCCAACTGATTAACGTGTTTGCCAGTCATTCAATCAGTTGTTTGACATTGACTATATTTGACCCTCAACTAGTTTACTCATAAATGGGTCACTAGATGGAGGTTAACTTTCCCTATTTCCTGAGGTTGACTTGTGGATCTCTTGACTTGTGAGTGACCCACTCGGTTGGCTACTTATAAGCTGAGTAGATAATTTCTCAGTCGGTCAACCTAGTTGGTGAACTAGGCAATTCACTCTTAGCTTGGGGTGGATGCAATGGGTCAGTCATTTAACTACTAGATTCTTTGAGTGGGTGTAATGATCGGGCCCACTTCCCTAGGCTCTAGTAGATTTTCAGGAATAAAGACTGGCCCCACACATCACCACTAGTTTTATCTGCATGCTTTGTCCTCACTCATGCACAAGTCGGGGTCGACTTCCTGACTAGTCACCCATCCTAGTACTAGTCCAAGCTTAGCATGCTTAACTATGGAGTTCTTTAGTGATGGGCTCCCAGAAAAGGAGGTGCACTTGGTTATATGGGTAGTCCAATCATTCCTTTTCATATCATGTTATCCGAGGCCTCAAATCTTGGGATGTTACAATCTCCCCCACATGGACTCTTGACGTCCTCTTTAAGTGTGATGTCCCCGGATTTTCTAAAACTTAATCTGATGTGCGACGTCCAAATTGAAACCCTCACCTCAGCAAGAATCCCAATTTAAACATCCCACACGAGGCTAAGAAGAAGAAAATCAAGGGAGTCAAAAGGAACATACATCAGTAGCACATGTACATGAACAATAATAAAACCATACACACATGTTCACCATTCAACATATAATTACAACATGAATTGTTACAACATTTGATATTAAATATTGAACAGCAAACTTCTAACATATACATGTACTACAACTAAACTACAGGATCTTAAGACAATAGGTCCACCTGTACATCAGCTCGCCACACAACTCTCACGATCTTGGATCTTCAAGAGCATAACCACAACCTAAACAAAAGATTACATGCGGTACACGTCAGCACAATATTTCATGAATATTGTACTGAGTACGCCTACATGTCTTTTTATATACCTCTCATCATATCTTGGCAATAAGATAAAACTAATAAACTTGGCAGTAACAAAAGAATATAAGAAAAGCGTACTCGAACAAGAATGTTTAATAACAAAAGAGAACACATGTCTTTTAGGCATATTTTCCATTATATCATCCATGCATTTACTACCTGAGAGTTGAATGCATAAGGCCTTTATGATCTACTACCAAAGAGTTGGATCATTTCACAATGTGATCTACTACCAAAGAGTTGGATCACTTCCAAGTACTTTACTACCAAAGAGTTGAAGTACTTCTTTCCAGCACTTTACTACCAAAGAGTTGAAGTGCTTAGATATAATGGAACAAATATATTATGTTTCATGTGTTCATAGCAATAAGTATGGAAAATCAAACAACATATCATACAAGAACAATCATTTCATCCAATATCATATGCCAAGTATTTTACTACACATATAACACAAGCATAGTGTATAATAAGCCAAGTAAGAGGTAATGGCGTACCTTCCAAAGATATAGATCATACTAAACACATATCACTGATGTCAACTATAAGCTTGGTCAAACCTGATCAAAACAAGACCATATACTATCATCGGGTTCTTATCATCTTACATCTCATCTTAACCATAATTATGTTCATTAGGGTTTCTCTTATCTCATTAGGATATATACATCATTACTTGTATTCTTATCTTAGATTTATCTTACTGATGTCATATTCCAGATTATGGTCCATTATATGAATATTATCTTCCATAGCATTTTTGTGCACATTAATTAACCCTAGGTCACATTATTAACCTAAATTAGGGTTTTATAACATGTATTAAGATTCATCTTCATATAACATGGATTATGTTCATCATTATGATCTCATAATTAAAACTGAGGTTTCATATACTGATATGAGCTTACGCTGTGAATTTCATCATTTATTTAGCATGTATGTATTAATTGCCTTTTATTTAGGGTTATTAGCCCTAGATAGCAATATAAAGCAAATTACATGATTTCGTGTATCACTATCATAATCACTGACATCATATGGATTCTAAACATGATAATAGAGTTTTTGACAATTTTCCATAATTTTATATAATCATTTGGTATTTATTACTCATGAAACAAACATAACATATCTAACATGATATCACTGAGATTTAAGCATCAAAAGCATGATATTATGCTTCCATTATGTTCTACTCATTTTTTTGAATGTTTCGATACCTTATTTGTATTTTTCTGTCAATGGAGCTAATTTCTATGATTTATCTAAGATATGAACATTTGCTGAGATTTTTACCTTTTCGACCTATCTGGGAGTGCCACGTGGCAGGGCGCTCCTCTTTGCTGCTGCGGCTGGTTCTTTTCCTGGCTTGCCTTGGGTCGGCTGGTCTAGTTGGAATTGGGCCGGTTTATTGCTATTGGACTCATCTGCCTCCCTCTCTCTTGTCTCGCGCAATTCCTCTCGAGCGCTATCCCAGCGGGACTTTGCTTCCGCCTATGCCGCCGCAGAGCCCAGCTCCGGCGAGGCATGGTAGCTGGCCCATGGGTCCTTGCTCAGATTTGAAGGCTCCCTCAGATTCGGAGCCCCCCATAGGATCTCCACGGCTCCTCGTCTTCTCATGCATGGCTCCAGACCCTAACACCCTAGAGCTCGCCGCCGTAAGGCTCTGACACGACGGAGCAAAAGAGGCGATCTGCCTCTTGTCATCCACGCGCCAAGGTGAAGCTTCCAAAAGCTTCACACACTCTCCAGGAACTCATCCATGTCCTCCATTAATGGTGCAAAAGCCCTACGACCCTCCTCCGAGCTGCATCTTCACCTCCGACCAACCATGGCTTCGACGGCCATGGAACTCAGAGTGGATTGACACGGAACCAGTGGCATTTGACTCTAATGACCACGAGCTTCAATTTCCCCTTCTTTGCTCTCCTCCGCGAGCCCCCTACTTCTGTATCCTCATCCCATCCACCACCTGCTCTGTGCGGTGGAGAAGGCAGGGAATGGGAGAGCTCGTTCTCCTTGTTCTCTCACCCACTAACCACATATGATGGGTCAGGATTCTCATCTCGGTGAGGCAAGTCCAACCTCCCACTTACATCTCTCCCTTCACCCCACGATCTAGGCAGGTTGTGGTCGGGGTGGGCGCACGGTCAGCTGCCCCACTACCTTGCTCTAACTGCAAGGTAGGAGACAAGCTACCATCCATCAGATTTTGATCCAAGGGCTGAAAGCCAGAGCCCCCTTAAGCCAATCTGTGGCTTCATGTTACAAGGAACTGGGCTGTTAGATCCGAGATCTAGGGCCAGAAAAGGGTCACGCAGCCGAATCCAAACAAAAGGGGTGTGTGACACCAATATCAAGCCCAACTTAGGTCTATAAATCCTCAATAATGTGCAATATTTCACAAAATTCAAACATACATAACTTCCTCTAGGATGCTCCAATTGCCACCAAATTTTAACCATAGATTTCCTACCACTCAAGCTACCTTCTACCCAAATTTGGTGCCAAAACTAAATTATTAGACCATTCAATTAAATTCATCAAAAAGGCATTAAAAGATAGATCTTAATCATGATATCAACCTCACATTAACACACTTACTTTATCAAAAGCTTGAAACTCTCAATCTAACTGAAACATATACTTTCACTTAAGTCATTGGACATTTTAGGATTCTAAAAGTCCACTCCATCACATCCTACACACCTTAAAAGATATTTCGTCCTCGAAATTAAGCCAAAAACCACTTCGTCGCATCATATACATCTTAAAAGAACTTTCATCCTCGAAAGTAAACCATACACATACTTTTAGGGAAAACTTTGTCTTGCCTTCATCCACACGTAGGCACTATTCTAGGTGTAACATATCCGCAAAGGTTACCTAGAACCATGTATCCAAAGCACTATTAGAGGGGTTTTACAACCATCTTGGGTGCACAAACACTCCATTCAAGGTTAAACTTAAGGTTTAGAAACTTAGATTATGTCATGACATATCTCATATATTAGAGTTTCATCTTCATCTTTATCCACGTATTAGGGTTCCCACATAATATTATCATGTTCTAAAGGAGTTAACCCAAGTTAACCCATACACCAAAGTGTCATCAACATTTTATTGAGATAATTGTTAGAACATGTTTAACATTAACATATGCCTTTTAGGAGGGAGTTAACTAAAGTTAACCCACCTTATCCATACAGATAATATCAAGTATCTTAATCATTATGTTGTGCTAATTATCAAACTATATTTTTTATCTTTATTAAGCACTAAGATTAACACCTCATGTAACATGTCGCATTCGTATGATCTTATTTCATTGTTCAAATTATACTGCAACATATACTAGTGATTTCATCACAAGATTAACCAACAATTCACATTATCATCATTATTCATGTATATGGTTAACCATTTATGCATCAATATCTATTAAACCATCTCCAGGCTTCCATCTTATCATGTTTATATATATCATGTATCAAGATTAGATCACATCTCAAAACTAAATCACATTCTTACATATATTATATCATGGTTGTGCTAACAAACTTATACAAGTGGCTCGTGAAACATATATCAAAATTTTATCTAGTCCAACTGAGGTTCTCTTGTCCCATATCATGAGGGCAGTGCCATGCTCAGTCTCTCTGAGCTCACTCAACTCTATGAGTATCTCATATGCACATACTTTATCTTTCCTCTCTTAGTCTAGGGTTCTCAGATTACCTCATTGGCACTAGTGATACTTTACTAGCTCTAGCCACATAGGCACAAACCAAAACATGCTATGACATATTATTCATAGGTTATCTACCATGCAACATCCTTACCCAAAACTCTCTTATATACACCGCTAGATTCCTATGTGGGAAACCACCAACCCGAGCATGAGGCTTCACAGAAACTAACATAGCTACCTCCTCCAGGGTCTTGGGCTCTCTCCCTCACCCAGATGGCAGGCACTCATATCCATGTTCACATATGCACATATAACCAGCCTCTCTCTCTGACTCTAGGGTTTGGTATTCCCAAGGACATCTAGGGTTCAACAAAACTATAGGAATCATGCATTAAGCAACTCAACTCAATCACTCAAGAGTATTCTAGTTTAGGACATATCATATCACATATCTCGTAATTCTCATATCTTGGAGTTTAGGTTCTCTAACTTTCTCCCAATGGGTCTCACTCTCTCTGGAGTTAACCCCGATACTGGTCCTAACACTAGAGGTCCTCCTTCGTAAAAGAGCTTGAGGATCATGCTGACTCACAACCTTGTCTTAACTTAGCATATCTTATCTCATAAAAGCCTAGTTACTTCCATCATCAAACTTACCACAAAACCTCAAAACTGAACTTAAGACCTTGAAGACAAACATAGATCATCACAAACTATCTTATATCATCTATATAAGACTGAGATCATATCATCAAACTTATTCTATCTATTCCATCTATCATATATTCTAACAAGGCTCTAGACATCTAATCTAGAACTACTCTCTCTTCTAGACTGATGTCATACGCTTTCACTTAGGTTACATGATCACCTCCTACTCGTACATGTGTGGGGACACATTTTTGTAATACATATACATATTAAAATATTATATAGTTTTTCTCCGATAAAACAAGCGTCAGAGAAAACTATCGAGGTTCGATTCGTTTGGAATCAAAAACCAAATCCAGAAACGAGTGTCCCACACATAGTAGAGAGTCCAGTGTCATGAAAACTAGTGAAAAGGGTGAGAACAAGGGGTAGACTAGTGTAGCTACTCTAGACAACGTGCGCAATATGTCTAGGGTTTCTCTTCCCTTGATGCACGTCATTTCCAAATAATGCAACGTCCCATACCGCTGTACTACAAGGAAAGAACGACATCTAAGGACTTTCTACACAACAAGCACCAGTCTAGGCCTAGTTCTTAGACATCTAGGTGCTAACCTAGAGGCTAGGTCAGATCTAGTCTCTAAAAGACGACTAATCTAACCCTAAAAGATTATTAAGGTTCAAGGTTCTTTAGTTTTGAGTTTCATAATGAGCAAATTCAGGCTTTTCTATTGTTCATGCTCTGATACCACCTGTGGCGTCCCCAGATTTTCTAAAACTTAATCTGATGTGCGACGTCCAAATTGAAACCCTCACCTTAGCGAGAATCCCAATTTATACATCCCACATAAGGCTAAGAAGAAGAAAATCAAAGGAAGTCAAAAGGAAACAACAGTAGCACATGTACATGAACAATAATAAAACCATACACACATGTTCACCATTCAACATATAATTACAACATGAATTATTACAACATTTGATATTACATATTGAAAGCAAACTTATACATATACATGTACTACATCTAAACAACAGGATCTTAAGACAACAGGAACACCTGTACATCAGCTCGCTATACAACTCTGATCTATTCTAGATCTTCAAGAGCATAACCACAACCTAACAAAAGATTACATGCGGTACACGTCAGCACAATATTTCATGAATATTGTACTGAGTACGCCTACGTGTCTTTTTATTTACCTCTCATCATATCTTGGCAATAAGATAAAACTAATATACTTGGCAGTAACAGAAGAAATATAAGAAAATCATATACTTGCACAAAGATATTCATTAACAAAAGAGAACACATGTTTTAAGCTCATTTTCCATTATATCATCCATGCATTTACTACCTGAGAGTTGAATGCATTAAGGCCTTTATGATCTACTACCAAAGAGTTGGATCATTTCACAATGTGATCTACTACCAAAGAGTTGGATCACTTCCAAGTACTTTACTACCAAAGAGTTGAAGTACTTATTTCCAGCACTTTACTACCAAAGAGTTGAAGTGCTTAGATATAATGGAACAGTTATATTATGTTTCATGTGTTCATATCAATAAGTATGGAGAATCAAGCAACATAGCATACAAGAACAATCATTTCAATCAATACCATATGCCAAGTATTTTACTACACATATAACTCAAGCATATTGTATAATAAGCCAAGTAAGAGGTAATAGCGTACCTTCCAAAGAGATATCCTATTCACAACATATTCCCATAATTTTATGACTTCGTTTATTATTTATTAGACATGAAAATACCATCAATTAAAACTTAATCTGATGTGTGACATCCAAATTGAAACCCTCACCTCAGCAAGAATCCTAATTTAAACATCCCACACTAGGCTAAGAAGAAGAGAATCAAGGGAGTCAGAAGGAACATACATCAGTAGCACATGCACATGAACATTAATAAAACCATACATACATGTTCACCATTCAACATATAATTATAACATGAATTGTTACAACATTTGATATTGAACAACAAACAAGATATCACTGATATTTGAGTATTAAAAGCCTGATATTATCATTCCAGGTTGTTCTACGCATTTTTCTGAACATTTTGATATATTTTTTGTATTTTTCTGACAACGGAGCTAATTACTAGGAATTATATGAGAACTCAACGTTTTAGGAATTTTACCTTTTTTTGGGCCAATAGGCCGCTGCCACGTGGCACGGCTGCTTCACTGGCCTGGGCGACCCGCCTGGTCTGGTTTGGGGCCGGCCGGTCTGTACAATATGCTTGTGTTATATGTGTAGTAAAATACTTGGCATATGGTATTGATTGAAATGATTGTTCTTGTATGCTTGTTGCTTGATTCTCCATACTTATTGATATGAACACATGAAACATAATATAACTGTTCCATTATATCTAAGCACTTCAACTCTTTGGTAGTAAAGTGCTGGAAATAAGTACTTCAACTCTTTGGTAGTAAAGTACTTGGAAGTGATCCAACTCTTTGGTAGTAGATCACATTGTGAAATGATCCAACTCTTTGGTAGTAGATCATAAAGGCCTTAATGCATTCAACTCTCAGGTAGTAAATGCATGGATGATATAATGGAAAATGAGCTTAAAACATGTTTTCTCTTTTGTTAATGAATATCTTTGTGCAAGTATATGATTTTCTTATATTTCTTCTGTTACTACCAAGTATATTAGTTTTATCTTATTGCCAAGATATGATGAGAGGTAAATAAAAAGACACGTAGGCGTACTCAGTACAATATTCATGAAATATTGTGCTGACGTGTACCGCATGTAATCTTTTGTTAGGTTGTGGTTATGCTCTTGAAGATCCAGAATAGATCAGAGTTGTATAGCGAGTTGATGTACAGGTGGACCTGTTGTCTTAAGATCCTGTTGTTTAGATGTAGTACATGTATATGTATACGTTTGCTTTCAATATGTAATATCAAATGTTGTAATAATTCATGTTGTAATTATATGTTGAATGGTGAACATGTGTGTATGGTTTTATTATTGTTCATGTACATGTACTACTGTTGTTTCCTTTTGACTTCCTTTGATTTTCTTCTTCTTAGCCTTATGTGGGATGTTTAAATTGGGATTCTCGCTGAGGTGAGGGTTTCAATTTGGACGTCGCACATCAGATTAAGTTTTAGAAAATTCCGGGACATCACATTAAGGCTCAACTATATGGCCTCTTAATATTACCCCATTTTAGTGCAGACCCAGAATGGCCCACAGACACCCAGCTCCCAATCATGAAATACCAGTGCAAGGGTGGCTACATCACCATGGATATCCCTTTCCAACTTACCTGTACCGCACAACGCAAGACTGGCATGCCACATGTCCATGTGGGCACCACGTACTGGAGGGGTTATGGATCTGATACTATTTGTAATGATCGGGCCCACTGCCCTAGGCTCTAGTAGATTTTTAGGAATGATGATTGGCCCCATAGATCACCACTAGTCTTAACTACACGCTTTGTCTTCACTCATGTGCAAGCTGGGGTCAACTTCCCGACTGGTCACTCATCCTAGTACCACTCCAAGCTGAGCATGCTTAACTATGGAGTTCTTTAGTGATGGGCTCCCAGAAAAGGAGGTGCACCTTGGTGATATGGGTAGTCCAATCATTCCTTTTAAGATCATGTTATCTGAGGCCTCAAATCTTGGGATGTTACAATAGGAGTCCCAACTTGCAGAGTGGATGATCAAATCGCCCAACTGGCATCTATTGTGTTTGTGGAATTGCTTGATGAAGAAGGGGTCATCACTCTAGTACTCAGGATGGGGAGTGATGATATGCAATCTAGGTCATTTCCTCGTCTCATTGTGTAGGGATAATTGCTTCTCTCTTTTACTTGAATTCATCCTACAAATAGAAAAAAAACATTAAATACCAAATAAATTACAAAAACTAAAAAAGTAAATTAAAATGTAAAATGCAAATGAAACATGCAATAAATAATATAAAATGTAAATAAAATCTGATGAATAGAGATTAATCAATCATCATGTACTATATACATGATTGTGCCTTTTCCATGTTGGTATTTTTTGGTATCTTTTTTTTTTGTAAGACTAATATTCTAATTGAACATTATTCTTGGTCTAACATGAGCTATGTAACATCCATTTGTTTCTATAATAACTGTAGATACAAGAACATGATGACAACTTGCTTATCTAAATCTCCTATAGCTTTAGTATTCACTAGAACATGCTTTACACTTATATCTACATTGGATACTTTTGGAAAAACCTTCTTCTAGGTATGATATCAATCTTGTAGCTATTATTTCATCCTTACATATTAGGTATCAAAAGTGTGATATCTTAAAAACCAGTTGGTATAATAATTAATATTTTTATTTGAAATTAAATCATCATAACATTCATATGTTTTTTATGAGATATAAATTTTGAACCAAATCATTTAAACTAGCAATGTATATATCTTAACGCATTTGAGCACTTTTTCATCACTCAAAGATTTACTTTTTGTCCAAAAATTATCTTTTTATGAATTGACATATTTTGATGTTTAGTATCTTTTTTTTGCTAAATGAAGCACGTCTCCCTGATCACTTTGTATTGCTTTTTGTGGGTGTTATGTATAGAGAGATATATAGTGGACAAAGAAAAAAACACCTATTTATCATCAAAAGAAATAGGAAAAGAAAAGACAGATATACATGTGCCTCAATTCTATACTAAAAAAATCTCCTTATCAGTTCTTATTTTGTCCCAAATAGTCTTCACCTCTTTACATACGCCTTCAAAGATTCTCAAATTCCTCAAGGAAAAAAACACCTATCTATCTTAAAAAGAAACAGGGAAAAGAAAATATGGATATATAGGTATCTAAAATCTATTGTAAAAAAATCTCCTTATAAGTCCTTATGCTAGCCCAAATACTCTTCATCTCTTTAGATAAGCCTTCAAATATTCTCAAATTCCTATCCCACAATATAGCATCAATTGCTAAGGCACATGTAATCTTCACCCTAAAGTCAAGTGCTAACAAGATCCTACCAGCAGACAATTTGTAACATAAATATTTCTTACCCTAAGTCCACGCTCATAATGGCTACAAAGCCAAAGGTGAGTGGAATTGAGCGTCTGTCTGTATAATGGCACAAATATTTCAAATAGGCAGAATATATGTAAAAGTAGTAACAACAAGTTATAATAAGATACATAAACTAGAGATAAGAGATATGTACCCATTTCTATATTCAAGTATACTCATTGATGATTGATTTCAGATTGTAGAGTCTTGAGTGCAGTGGATCTTCATTTGGAAACTAAAAATTCAATATACAAAATATATTAATACAAGTGCAATGAGTATGCTATGAAAAGCATGTAACCACAATTTATGAGTAATGTAAAAGTTGCTTGGCTAGAAACATCATAATAAGTAATAAGTAGAAATAAGGTGAGAACAATTTGTGATGTTGTTTTATACAAAGCATGTCTTAGGTACATTTATCCATTATATCAACCATAGGCCTTCTGACTAACTTCCCACTGGAAGAGTCTATAAGTGTGCTCAAGATTAGCTAACTATATATGTAAGGGATCTCAAGTCCATCACCAAGAGTTAACCATTGTACCATAATGGTCTGCCTTATCCTGACATCTCAAGTAAGGCACCCAACCTGGTGTCCTAACTCCCAAAACTTCAGGCAGGTGCACAAGAGTATATAATAGATTTCTCTAAATTATGTTCAAGGTTTGTCAACACACTATAATCAACATTAAAGTAGTATTCATAAGGAATAGTAACTCAAACAAGTATTTATCTGGCCAAGCATTCATTTGAGCATGCATACAAGCAAGCCAATAACATAGTAGGGTCAAGAGATTAAGTGTAACTTGTGAGTAGAGTACAAGTTATGGTTCATAAGTAGGATTCAAGAGAAGGACCAGCTCAAAGGGGGACCTAAGATGTAAAAAGGCATAATAGAGGGTCTTAGGTCAATAGGGCATTGATAATCAAAACAATATGTCAATCATGTGGATGTTTCCCAAGATCTAGGTTTCACTTAGTTCAAACATAGTTTCCAAAGTTCCTAACATGCATGTCATTATTCAACATAGACCAAGGATCAACATTAAGCTCTAGGTCTAGGGGAACCATTCATATTATGAATAATGCTATATGAAGATAGCATCTGATTTAAGAGTTAGGGAAGCATGAAAGTTAGATAATTATCATGGTCTATTCATGCAAGATCATAATTAGCCATATTAGATTCATTTCATGCAAGAGAGTCATATATCCAAGACATTAAAGAATTAAGTACATAGGATAGATCAAGTTAACATGTAGAGCTATATCATGATGATTCTACTGATTGGAAGTCATAAATAGATTTCTAATATTTATTGATCAATACTTGGACAAGATTGAAGATGTAGTTACTAAGTCCATAAATTCATAACATGAAGAATGTGGTATAAAATGAGTCCATCAATCAAGTTAACCATGATAGAAGGAGTTCCATTGGTTCAAAAAGGTACAAGAGTTTATTTATATAGATGTTCAATCATTGTATGATGATAAGATATGCCACAACCTCATATATATACAAGTGTATCAAATAAATACATAAAAGGGCCGATGAACATTAGGTTACATTTGATAGATCCGAGGGATTTTTCCACATTCCCAATGGGTCAAAGTTCCTAGTTTTCCATAATTCAATGTAAAAGATCATGTTATGCATAATAGAAGGTGATTAACACTTTAAATATAATGCAGTATATGTTTTCATCAAAACAGTGAGTACTTGTGCAAAATTAGTAGGAGATAATAACATCACTAGAAAGGTGATGTTTTTCTAATACAAATGGTATATAATACTTCAATATTTGGTTAAAATATGAGTGAGATGTAAGGTTTACAAGATCATACCCTAAACTAGGGTTTTTGGGAGGATTTGCAACCAGCGGGTAGGAATTAAGCTAGAGGGCCACATGAAATCCTTCTCCTGGGCCTGAGTAGCTCATGTGGAGTGGTAACTTATGGTTGTTCATCATCTTGGGTCGCTAGATGATGAATGCATATTCATCATGAAATTCAATCGCCATCTTGGGCTCAATTCGACTCAATACATCTGATTTCATCTCCTAAATCTCACAATATGCAAAATTGCTTAATTGGTTCAATTATCAAGATTATTAACTGAGTTTATGTTGATTTTATGTAGGTCATGATGAGGTTCAACCATCATATGGCAGCCACCTCCATTTAACCCTAATCCACCTTCAACATAATCATCACCACCACTTGCTTTATTTCACCCTTTATCTCCATCAACCATCGTCCGAATCAAACCCCAAAAAGTGGGTCCCGCCTTTCTCAACCCTAGATCTACCTTCACTCAAGATCCTCTCATCCACGGTCTTGACTGAACGATCTTGACCAAACAGTCTTGACCAAACGGTCTCAACCAAATGGTCTTGAACAATCATTCAGTTTCATCCATTCAGTTTTGACCTAACGGTCTTAGCCATTCATCCACACAGTCTCAGACTGCGAGCCTTTCCACACCATCAGATCATGGATCTACGGTCCTCATTCTCTCAACCATGTGATTTTGGGCTAACGGTTTCGATCACGATCTACCCTATCAGTTTGTTTCCATACGGTCTCCCCCTCCCTCGATCTCAAGACTGTATGGGCAACAAACTTCTCAAGACCATATGGGAAACATCCTTCTCAAGACCGTATGGACGGCCATCTATCCAGGATCATGAAGACCAGGCCACCGGGACCTGCACCAGGGTCGACCTCCTCACAGCAGCAACACTGCCCCGCACCACCCTTCGACCTCCTCACAGCACCCTGACGGCCGCAAGACCAAGATACACCTCCACCACCATCATCGACAGTGCCACCTCCATCTCTGATGCTCACTCTACACCATCGCCCCTCTCTCACAGTCCTAGACCGTTCGACCTTCACTAGAAAGACTGATAGGCATCGGGGTACTCAAGACTGTTTGGTGTGCAAGGACCGCGTGAACGGAAGACTGATCAGAGATCAAAACCATTTGGATGATTATTGGTCTTCGAGACCATATGTATGAGAGACCCACGACTGCTAGGGAATGCAAGACTGATCACATGACGCATACCATTAAGGCATGAAGACCGTGAAGGTTGGGTTTGTGAAGACCGTTTGAGAGCCACAGATGTGAGGACCATGAAGAGAGATCGTGAAGACCCTCACGGTCATGTATACAAGACTGTTAAGGCCAAATCATTAAGGCCAAACCGTGAGGCCAAACCGTAAAGAAAAACTGTGAAATTTGCAATAGAGTCCAAACCAAGGGGGACTCTACTCAAGCCTATAAATAGGACTAGCATGGTCCCCATTGGGGGCATCGGATCTGGGATTCCACCAGGTTGGCCGAATGCAAGATTCAATCCAAATCCATCATCTACGCTACCATCACTTCACCTGCTGCTCCTGCTACGATCGAGGAGATCAAGAAGAGAAGGAATGGGGAGTGAGAAAGACTGCTCAGTCTATCTTGGCGTCCCTCGTTCATCGTCCAGATCTGCTCCGACATGACGTAGAGGACTACATCATCTTCACTGAGCTACGACAACCTTCTGCATCATTCTCATGGTGGAACCTTCCCTCTCTCTTGTTCTTCTTATTTCTCGCATCATCAGTGAGTAGTTCCTTTTTGTTGGGGTGCAGGGACTAGCTCCACTGCCCATGCTTTCATGTCTTTTCATTTTAACATTCCAAGGCAATGTATATAACTTTCTATTTCATTGTTAATCGTCGATGTTTGCTTGTAGATTGATCACCTGCTCGCTTTTATCTTGTTCTTTCCTATGTTGTGAGAACTTCAATATGTAGGATAGAATGTCGATTAATGTGACTGACTCCCAAACTAGAAATAAAATGGGATTCCTTGAGGTTGTAAGTATACGATCCGTGAGGGGATGAGCCATCTAGCCCACGGTGATGCTTTTGTGTTCCTAACGCCTGTATAGGGGTCCCACAACTTTTTTGGATTTCTATATCTTCGGAATCGTAAGTGTATGATCCAGATGGTGACGAGACATCTGATGCCTAAGGTGATGCTTATGCGAACCTAAACATCCCTCAGGGAGGGTTCGCAGTAGTTCTATTTGGATAGTTAGATCTTACCTGGATATTTTGTGATTGGATGTGTTTGCATGTGTAGTGGTAGTGAAACCCGAGACCACCTTAGTGATCCCATATCATTAATATAGATCAACTTTAACTCTGCTCTTTACTTTCTTGCACTTAGTTTAATTAACCTCAAATCAATCAATCATTCTAAATATTAGTCTTACTTGAGATAGATTCGACTAACAACGATTCTTAAAAATGTTGTCTCTTGGGATTCGATCCTCAACTATACTGCGATAAGACCCGTCCTCTTGCGGGTGGTATTATTGTACAAGGTTTTGGTAAAAGTTCAGGGATTTCAACCCTGAGTAAGTTTGTTAGTGCGATAATATTCCACGTCACTGGCGTAGGGTCACATGTGTCTATAGGCAGTCGAAGGAGGTTGGTGTCAATGTGTGTGAGCGTTGGGTGGCATCTGCTGGATTTGGGGTGTGTCTACCAGTGTTGAGGTGGGATAGTCGGTGTCTGAGTGTAGCTAGCTTCTTTTCTGGGTCCAACTTGATTGCAAGTTGCTAAGGTATACATGGTGTGGGTCAGTGGATCCCTGACCAGCTAGCGTGAGCCAGTTGGAGGAGAAGCCCCCTGTGGTGGAGAGTGGCAGAGAGTGTGTGAGATATGGAAGATAGAGAGAGACCAAGAGGGAAATAGAGAGGAGAATCAATCATCCAGATACGATTCGATGGCCAGATGGTTGTCTCCTTCATGGACATAGGCTCGCACCTGCAAGAAAATATGTGGTGGTGGCGCTCATTGGCTCCAATAGGTAGTGAATGAGGAGTATGTGAGCAAGATCAAAAGGAGGCCTCCTCAACTCAGTCATCAGTTGTGAGCATGATGGTGGGTTCATTGCACTTGGAGGAAACCTAGAGAGGAGACGCCCAAAACATCACTGCGGCGGTGCTGCTAGGCGAGGTGAAAGAAGAGAGAAAGGGGTGGTTGGGAGATGTGAAAACAATAGGAATGAGAGGGGAAATGAAGAGAGAACAAAGAGAAAGAGATAGGTTTCATCAATTTGCTTAGAAGAGGCGAGAACAAGGTGATTGGTGAGGAGAAATGTGAGGTTAGGTGGTTGCAGCACCACTTTGGCCGACCTTTGTACGGAGGTAGATGGAGGGGTGAAGACCGTCAGATTGGGGGGGACCGATCCAAGGACTTGCATCCAGTAGTCCATTTTGATTAAACAGGGTGTGTGTTTATTAGGTAGGATAGAACCCAGTGGACTGTTGACATGTCAGGCCGCCACCCTATTCAGGCCAAGCGAAATTTGGCCCACCAAAGCTCAAAAATCCAACAAAAAACAAGATTAAAAAATGATTAAAGAGGGATTTTCAAAGGGCATAACTCTTTAATATGACCTCTATTTTGAGAAAAATTAGGTGCATTGAAATGTGAGCTTGCTACATCATCAAAATAAGATTAGGTTACAAATAGAATCATAATGGGAAACAAAATAAGGGTGAAAAGGGAAACATATGAAGTGGTTGCAAGTTAGGTTTTAAGTTAGATCAAGGGTCACCAATGTTATATGTACACAAAATGATTCAATTGGGAATCAAAGCATATCAGTAATGAGATTGAGGGTAGAATAGAATTAGTGCACATATGAAGTGCATAGCACATGCATGAGGAGAGTGAAAAGTCATGGTTCTCACATCCTCCCCACTTTAAAAGGAATTTTGTCCCCAAAATTAGATCAACCTATATATTGTGATTTGATATTTCATATTCAATATCAAATTCATCATAGTATTCTCAAAAGGTACGATCACTACTTACAATATCAATCTCATTCCAAAATTCAGCAATCGAGCACCATGGTCAGCATATAGTCACATAGATCATCAAATTGGAAGTATCGTCACATGAGTCAAAATTTTGAAGAGATTATCCTGTATATCACCAAATTTGGAGAGATTGCATTTCAAGTTAATCAGATAGAGTTTGACACTAAGGAAAGACTTCCTTTCCCAATATCTATGGTTCTAGCTTCCACGTTGGAATAGGTGGGGTTATACATCCATGATTTAAATTTCATATTTCAACAATTTGAGGCAAACATCATATATCAACATCGTGTTTTCATGCTCAGAATCAACAAAAGGTCCCACCCTAGTCCACATGGAGCTCACCCTTAAGTCATAAATTGAGCGAGTCAAAATAGTCATCATTTCAAATTTTTGGGATTTGGAAACATGACATTCATCAGTCATATATCGACGGTAATCTCAATATCCAAATAGGGTGATCATATGAGACAAATTAAGATCATTAATCATGAGTTAAGATTCCATTATTCAATATAGAGAGTCAAATTTGGACATCGAAGTCATAGTCCAAACATTCAGATGCTAGGGTTTAGATTCCTATCTAGACATTTGGGAGGATCATTCATACATATACATAAATCAAGCACAATTGAGCGGTATTTCATAGTATCAACATCAAATTTCATTGTCATGGTATTCAAGGTTAATAGATGATCTAGACCTAGGTCTTTCTAGGAAGCCAATTATAAGCTATAGTCAAGAACATCATAATTCAAGATCATCATTAAATCAAGATCAAGAATAAATATCAATATCATCATAGGTGTGAACTATTAGAGACCCAGGTCAAGAAATCACAATTGGGTGGAATGGGTTACCTTCTCGAACTCTAAATCATCAATAAGATAAAAATTTAGAGGACACATAATAGGGACGTTATGTAGGTTAGGGAAGTCATAGGTCAACCACCACTCCAATCTAGAACAGTAGTCTACATTGGTCATGAGTCGTTAAGCATATCCAAAAAAGGGTGAGTAACAATTGTCAAATCACACATCACAAGATCACGGGCCAAACATCAAGTTCATAAATAGTGCAACCATATTTCAAGATTTTGTGAGTTCAAATTCATGATAGAATTCCCTTCCTCTCACGATCAAGGTAAGGGCTTATTTTGGAAATCGAGAAGTCAAATTGAGAACATGAGAGTTTGAGTATGATAGTACAATATTGAGCTATAGATTTACCACATTATTCAAAATTGAGCGTACAAAGAGGAATAATGGTTAATAGGGGATTTTCCTAATGTAACAAATCTTCACATCATAATATAGGGCCCCAAAGACACAGTCATTTTATGGCTTGATCATGGTACATATCAAATAGGGGGAACATTTTCTTAACTATGTTTGAGGTTTGATCAACAATAGGGAAACATGGGTTTAATTAGGAGGGACCTCATTCAAATGAAGTGTAAAACATGAGTTCCACCTTATTTCACCATATCAACAATTTGTGATTTCTCTCTCATATAAAGCACATATGTCCAATTTGGGTGATATTGAATTTGCTTGAGCATATCACTTTCAAGAGTACTTTCTTTTATCAAATAGGGTTTTCAATTCAAGATTAGATCATGACATTATAATCTTGACCAACAATCATGATTTCAAGTGAATTTTAGTTTTCCCATGCATAAGCTACCTAAAATTGAGAATTCATGTGATTAATAGTCATGAGAGAAGAATCACATGAGAATATAATAAATATAACTAATCATCATCTACTTGGGTGGCTTAGGTAGTCCTTAATGAGATGCTAGAAGTCTCTCTAAACTTTGAGGAAAGAATTTGCATCCTCCATGGGTTCTTAAGATGTGTTATGCCTTAAACATATATAGAGGCCTATGTGTATGGCTCTGGTACCATTTGTCACAGAACTATTTGTTACCCTAAGTCCACATTCCTAATGGCTACAAAGATAAAGGCGAGTGTACTTGAGTTCCCATTGGTAAAATGGAAAAAATATTTCACACATGCAATATGTATGTAAAAGCACTAATAATAAGATATAACTATATACTAAAACTGAAGATAAGAGATGTGTACCCATTTCTATATTCAAGTATACACATTGGTGATTCATTATAGATCTTAGAGTCTTGAGTGTAGTGCATCTTCATTTGGCAACTGCAAATTCAAGAAACAGAATATATCAATGTGAATTCATTGAGTACACTGTGAAGATCATGTAACCATAGTTTATGAGTAATATAAAAGTTGCTTGGCTAGAAACATCACAATAAGAAAGAAGTAGAAACAAGATAAGAACAATTTGTGACGTTGTTTTATACAAGGCATGCTTTAGGTTTAATTATCCATGATATCAATCGTACACATTTTGACTAACTTCCCACTAGAAGAGTCTATAAGGGTGCTCAAGATTAGCTAACCCTATCCATAGCAAATCTCAAGGCCTTCACCAAGAGCTGACCCTTGTATCATAATGGTCTGCCTTATCTTGACATCTCAAGTAAGGTTCCCAACTTGGTGTCCTTACCCCAAAACTTTAGGCAGGTGCACCAGGGTACATAATGAATTTCTCAAAATTATGTTCAAGATTTGTGAACATACTATTACCAACATGAAAGTAGTATTCATAGAGAATAGTAGCTCAAAAAATTATTTATCTAGCCAAGCATTCTTACGGGCATACATACACTCAAGCCAATAACATAGTAGAGTCAAGAGATTAAGTGTACCTTGCGAGTAGAGTACAATTTATGGTTCATGAGTGGAATTATAGAGAAGGACCAGCTCAAAGGGGGGCCCAAGATGTAAAAGGACATAATATAGGGTCTAAGATCAATAGGGAATTGATAATCTAAATAGCATGTAAGTTATGTGAATGTTTCCCTAGATCTAAGTTTCACTTCGTTCAAACTTAGTTTCTAAAGTTCCTAAAATACATGTCATTATTCAAAATAGAGCAAGTATCAACATTAAGCTCTAGGTCTAGGGTAACCATACATATTACAAATAATGCTAGATGAAGATAAAGTCTGATTTAGGAATAAGGGAATCATGACATTTAGATATTTATCATGATCTGTTCATGCAAGATCATGATTAGCCATATTAGATTCATTTCATGCAAGAGAGTCATATATCCAAGACATTGAAGCATTAAGAGCATACGATAGATCAAATTAATATGTATAGCTATATCATGATGCCTCTACTTATTTGAAGTCATAAATATATTTCTAATCTTTACCGATCAATACTAGCACAAGATTGAAGATGCAATTACTAAAGTCCATAAAAGTCATAACATGTAGCATGTGGTACAACATGAGGCCATCAATCAAGTTAATCATGATCAAAGTAGTTCTATTGGTTGAAAAAGGTACATGAGTTCCCTTATTTATAACTTCAATCATTTTATGATGATAAGATAGGGAAAAACCTCATATATATACAAGTGTATCAAATAAATACATAAAAGGGCCATTTTTAGAGCAAAGTTAGTCATGATAGGTCAAGATGAACACTAACATACATTAAATAGATCAAAGGCATTTGCCACGTTCCCAACATGTCAAAGTTATTGATTTACCATGATTGAATGTAAAAGATCATGTTATGCATAATAGAAGGTGATTAACACTTAAAAGATCATAAGGGTTATGTTTTTAGAAAAATTGTGAGTACTTGTGCAAAATTAGTAGGGCATAATAGCATCATTGTCAAGATGATGTTTTTATGATTAAAATTGTATGTAATACTATAATATTTAGTTAAAATATGAGGGAGATGAAAGGTTTAAAAGATCATACCCTAAATAAGGGTTTGGGATGATTTACCCCCAACAGGCTAGAACTGGGCTAGAGGGCCACATGAAATCCTTCTCCTAGGCTCGAGCGTATGATGCAGAGCGGTGACTTGCGATTGTCCATCGGCTCAGGTCGATGGTGCATTCACAGGCATTTGTCGGTAGTCAAAGGAGGTTGGTGTCGACATGTGCGAGAGTCACGTGGTGTCTACTAGAGTAGTAGGGTGCATCCGCCAATGTTAAGGCAGGACAGTCGGTGTGTGGGTGTGTCTACCTGTGTCGTTGGGTCCAACTTGATTGCAGCTTGCTGAGGTACACATGGCATGGGTCGGTGGATCACCGACCAGTTGGCATGAGCTAGTTGGTGAAGAAGTCCCCTGTGGTGGAGAGAGGAAAAGAGGACATGAGATGGGGAAGAGACAGAGAGAGACTGAGAGGGAAAGAGAGAGGAGGATTGGTCATTCAGATACGATTCGATGGCCAGATCATCGTCTCCTTCATGGAGATAGGCACACACCTGGATGAAAACTGGTAGCGGTGATGCTCACTAGCACCAACAGGTGGTGGATGAGGAGGGTGTGAGTGAAATGAAAAGGAGGACGTCTCAACTCAGCGGCCCGCTGTGAGCAAGATGGTGTGTTCATTGTACCTAGAGGAGACCTAGAGAGGAGATGCCCAAAACATGGCTACGGTGGTGCCGCTGGGTAGGGTGAAAGAAGAGAGGATGGAAAGGGGTGGTTGGGAGACAAAAAAACAATATGAACGAGAGGGGAAAGGAAGGGGGAACAACAAGAAAAGGGATGGTTGGGAAATTTTGCTCACCAAGGCTAACAAATCTAACAAAAATCAAGATAAAAACCTAATTGAAGAGGGATTTTAAAAAGGCATAACCCTTCTGTTTGAGCTCTATTTTGAGAAAAATTAGGTGTGTTCAAAACATGAGCATGTTATCTACATCATAAAAATAAGATTAGGGTAGAAATAGTATCGTAAAGGGAAATGAAATAGGGGTGAAAAGGGAAATGTGTGAAGTGGTTGCAAGTTAGGTTATAAGTTAGATTAAATGTCACCATTGTTATATATACAAAAATGATTCAATTGGGAATCAAATCATATCCAATCATGATATTGAGGGTAAAAAAGAAATTAGTTCACATATTAAGTACATAGCACATGCATGAGAAGAGTGAAAAGTCATGGTTGTCACACAATTCCTCTACCAAACAGAGCCTCAACATGCTCCCAAAGTGCAATAGAAAATGAGAAAACAAAGAGTGGGTGTGGAAAATCCTCTTCATTATCACAGAAAAGAGGGCATTTAGAGACATAATAGAAACCAAATTCTTGAAGAACATCCAGAGTAGGGATTCTACTAAGAAAACATTTTCCATAGTAGAAACAGAACCCTTTTTCGAATACCATTGGACAATAGCATCCCGATGAACTTCATCAAAGGTTACTCATGTGTTCCAAGCATCTATGAAGGTAATAATACATTTACTCTAAAAAATGATATGATCATCCTCAACATTAGGAAGATTAATATTTCTAAAGAAATCCACATCATCACTAGCTCCTCGTACATTAGGGAAAAACCAATCATCACGCACAATACACTTAGCAACTTTACAAAAAAAATCCTTTGGAAAATCTAATCATCAATTGTTGTCCATGAACAATAGATAAATTATTCCACACTTGCACCAAGAATCCTTTAATAAGAGGAACATTTGACCATTTTCCACCTTTATATAGAAATCTTAAAGATATCTATTTCTATCATTCAAGATCTTACTCCATAGCCATGAGCAACTAGATTTAGGCTTACAACACCAATCTATCTATCATGAACCTACTTAAAGCATAAGGAGTCTTTATGAAGTGCCACACTCTAGAGATCATGATAAGTCCAACACTGACCTAGTCTTCTATATGACTAATACCAAGACCCTCTTCCTCCTTTTTTCTTACAAATATGATCCGAAAAATTGTATGAAGCTTCTTCTTCACTTTAGTATGTCCCATAGGAAATTTCTATAAAAAAATTGAGCTCCTTGATAGTAGCTTTAGGAATAGGGAAAGAAATAGTCCAAAATATATAGTAAGAACCTAGGGTAGAGTTAACCAACTCTTACCTACCTATCATAGATAACAATGTGTTCTTCCAAGAGTTTGATTTCATCTTCATGTCATTAATGATAGGAAAACACATAATCCTTGTTAATCTATTACAAAAAAAGTGGTAGGCAGAGATACTTAATAGGAAAATGACCAAGGCTGATATTTAGAGAAATAAGAATGTAATCCTCCTTTGCATTCTTGCTTAACAAGACCTTCACTACACATGGGTTAAACGTGATTCTTGGGACTTCTGTAAAGACTTTACAACATCCTTTATATCATTAGCATTAGACTGATATCATTTAGTAAAAATAAGAAGATCAACTACAAAAATCAAATGGGAAACACCAAAGATTCTTATAGCCATTGCCATATCAAAATTCTCATCCTCCACAGACTCTTGACCATAGAACATATACCTTGAATAACAATAACAAATATGTATGAGGCGATTGGATCACCATGATCTATACCACTTGTAATCAACAACGGCCTAGAAGGGATACAATTGATAAGTACTTGAAAAGAAGAAGAAGTAAAATATGTGTAAATCCATGTAGACTACCATCCAAGGAATTACATTTTCTTCATCATATGTACAATGAATTTACAAGTCACAATATCATAGGCCTCAGAGAAATCACCCTTAATACACATCTTGGTACTACCAAAGTGATTATGAAACAACCTCAAAATTTCATTAGCCAAGAGAAGAGCATCACCAATTTTCCACCCCTTGATAAAATCAACTTGGTTAGTATCATTAAAAGAAGGTGTGACATCTTGTAACCTATTCTCCAAAATTTTAGTCACAACTTTATAGACTATGATACCCAAAGAAATAGGCATCCAATCCCTTATAGAATCAACATTAATATTCTTTGGAATCAGGGAAATAAAGGTCCAGTTGCACTCTTTCAGCAATTTCAAATTCTCAAAGAAATTAAGCACAACCTTTGTTACATCATCACCAAAAGTGTCCCATGAACATTTGTAGAAATCACATTATACCAATCAGGGTTTGGAGCCATGTTGCAGTTCAAACCATTAATCATAGCTTTAACTTCATCCTTCATCATCCGTTTTCTAATCCCCTCCTTCTACTCCATTAACAAAATAGGAACAAACCATTCATCATTCCGACTTGCCACATTTATAGAGATATAAATAAAGAGCTTTTCATGAAAGACACAATGTGCTCCTTAATGATATCTTTGTTAGAAACATGACGACCATTGATATTAACAAATGAAATATTGTTTTTATACAAAATGTGTCTTAAGAGAAGTATAGAAGAAGTTTGTGTTACACTCTCCCTCTTTCGACCATAACATCCTAGAGTTCTATTTAAAGAAACACACTTCTTCCTACATTTCTTGAATATTCTTTTTCCTTATAGAAATACGTCTATAAACTAGCTTTGAATGCCTCAGATTACTATCAACTTCCTTTTATAACTCAAGGGCCTCCCTCTCCAACTTTCCAACATTTAAATAATAATTTCCAACCTTATTTTTATTCCATCTAATGAGTCTACTTGTGATATTATTCAGTTTAGAGTACAATCTATACATTAGTGGACCAAAATCTTGAGTGGACTACCAATTTCCTTTGACAACTTATATGATATCCTACCTTTTCATATAGGAATTAATGAATCTAAATGGATCTCCCTTCCTCATCATCTTATAAAGGTGAATTCTCACCATTCTATGATCATTGTAAATGGTAGAAATGGTCTAAACCAAAGCATCACTATAGTAATAAAGAAACTTCAAGTTACTATAAACTCTATCAATTTCCAAATACATATGAACCCCATTCTTCTTCATACTATCCCAAGTAAAGTATGCCCCTTGAGTAGGAATCTCCAATAGGTTAGTAACCTCCAGAGAATCATTAAAATTTCTAATCCACATAATGGAAGGTAGATCTTCCCCGTTTTCTCCCAATTGAAGTGCACAACATTAGAACCCCCAGGTCACACCACGACAAATCCATAAAATTAGAGGCATGGACTAAATCACACAAAAGATTCTTCCTATCATTTTCTTTAGTAGCCCCATATTCAACGACTAACATAAAAGAAATATTTTTGTATGAAACCTCACAATGGAGAAGTTAAACACTAGCAAAAACCTTCCTCACTTTAGTTTTTGTGTTCTTCTAGGAGAATAACAATTCTGACAAAAGAATAGAAGTTTTCATTTAACACAAAGTCAACACCACTTCACATATCATGAACAACAGTTGAAATGCCAACAACATTAACATGTGACTCCAAGACAACAAAAATATCACTTCTTACCCTATTTATTTCCTCTTGGATATGAGCTAGTTTCTTTTTGCTCCTCTAATGGCCCAAGAGGTAATAGAATATATCATAATCATTGGGTCACCTGGTATAAAACCTGCTAACCCCAGTTACAATATCATCTCCCTCATCTTCATCATAAAGATCCAACAGATAAGATTTATTTGGAGATAATTCTATATGTTTATGAGCAACACCTAGTGACTTTGAAACTTTAGAAGGGTTTCCATGCTTCCCTTTACTCATTCTTACCAAAGAAAAGTCATCAGTGCTCAAAGCAATAGGAGATGAAACAACATTCATAGTCAAACAGAAGAGTCAATAGCATTAGTAACAAACAAGGAATGGGAATCTGTAATACTTTCCTCCAAAGAAAGGTGTTCAATATCCACCGCAACATCATCTACCTTCTCACACATTTTTTCTTGCCTTCTTCTGCACCCAAACCTTATGCATCATCAACTTCTCTAATTTTTTTGGAGCTTTGGAACACAAAATATCCTCATGCCCAAAGTCTCCACAATGTGAACACTTTCTAGGGAACCACTCATGCTCAATGCATACCAAATTTTCTACTTCATCATCACTAATGATAGGAATTTCCTTAGGGAAGTTAGACTCTATCGATAGAAGGACAAAAGATGGGAAAATTCCAACCTACTAAAAACTTTGGTAGCAGAATCTACCCTCTCTTATTATCTAAGATAAGAACCAATATAGCAGAAGATCTGGACGTCCCATAGTTTCAAGGGGAGATCAAAAGGTCTAATCCAAATTGAGGTTTTAGTCAGACTTAGCTTCTCCAGTAGCTCCCCTCTTTCCCACTTCTTGACTATGATTGGCTTCCCCAAAATGAACCTTAGTCCTCCTTCTATTGTGGATTTTGTATCCTCATCGTAGGAAAAATTTGGCGATAAAACAAAACTTACCCCTTGATTTCACCTCGATAGTATCCTTTATCTTGCATAGTTGATAGAGGTTCTCCTCCAAGGAAGGCCGATGAGGCCTCAAACCAATGATATAGTAGGAAATAGACTTATTCCATTTCTCAAGATTCTTCTCTACAATCTCCATTGAATACAAAATTTTTCCATCCATAACCCTACTATCCCTCTTTGCCAGATTTGTATAGTCATTGTCCCTCCTCTTCATGAAGATATCTAACCAGGCTTTATGGTTAGTGGCTCTAGGATCTGTAGTTGATGATGATGATCAAGTCAGCCATCCATCCTTCACCTTCCTGTGGTAGAGATGGCCTCTTGATCGGGAGGGCTCCATTGCCCCTCATGTTGCCTCTCCTGCAATATTTGTGTTTAAAAGAGCCATCTCATCACACCTTATGTATTGATGTTTGGTATACTACTATAACATCCCTTTTATATTCATTATCTTTAGTGACGTATTTCTAGATATCACATCATTTTTCAAAGTATTCTGCTATGTATACTTTAGTTAGCTTGAAAAAAAAATTAGTTTGACTTAACTTGTAGGTTTTTTTCTCTTAGACTAAATACTCTAGATTGACTAAATCTCATATTTGCCAGGACATATCTCTAAATAATGCTCATATATATATATATATATATATATATATATATATATATATATATATATATATATATATATATATAGGGCGTTCATTCATTGCTTGTGTGGGTAGCATGGATTTCGCTACCCGGCAGCCAAAAAAGTAACTATTCTGGCCAGAAAAGTAACCCTGCTATCAAAAAAAGTAACTATATTGATCAAAAAGTAACTATGCGACTAAAAAAGTAATCCCGTACAAAATACACAACAGATATATATGTACCCGTGTTTTAAAATCTACTATTGCAAACGTAACTATATATATATGCACAAAACTTAGCAGTTTGCAAGGTAAAGTAACCCTCTACATGTCAAAAGTAACCAACTTGAAAAAAGTAACCGAAATGGGGGGCAGGTAGCTACCCGCGCGGGCAATAAAGATGGGCCCATATATATATATATATATATATATATATATATATATATATATATATATATATATATATATATATATATATATATATATATATATATATATATATATATATATATCATGATTGCGTGTAAAATCCTTTGGTACATACTGGCTTAATTGATAGCTCATGATATTAATCCAAAAAAAATTCATAAGTCTATCTTTCGGTACAAATAAAATTTAATTTAAACCACTTCTTCTATTTTCTCCTTTTTTACAAAATGTCTTAATATCTTTTCTTGTGATTACTAGAAAACTACTTTGCGATAAAAAATATTTTTTTATATTTATCTTAATCACTTGTGGTTAGGAACGCTACATATGAACATTTGTTTTTGGGTAACACTATTCTTGATACTTCTATCTTAAAACAAGTGTGATCTTTATTACATAGGATTTATCTAGTTTTTAAGTTCCACTTAATGGACCCATTGAACTTAACACACTTATCAACATGGATCTTAAATCAAGGAAAGCTAAGATGGGATTATGTTCTATCACCAACATACATTGATTAATTTAAGAAAGGTGAAAAAATAAATATAGATAAAAGAATTCATGTTATCACAATTTCATACTCATTTGTTGAGTATTATTGGTTTTGGTTTTTAACTTTTCATTATGTATTTGATCCTCAATCTAGAAATGGTTAAATTTTTTTGAAAACTTTATTTCAATAATCTTAGATATGAAAATACAGTTCCACCATATCATTGCTTAAATCACTAATTTTTATAAACTTGCACCATTTGCCTAATCTACAATATGCAAGGACATTGTATGATATCTAATCCTATTTACTTACTCGTTTAATGAAGTATTATTTTGTTTGGAAATATTTAAACTATAAAAAATGAGGTTGTATGTGGCTCAAGGGCGTATGATACACCTAATTTGATGACTAAAATATTTCCCATGTTGTTATTCTAACTATATCACTTAGATTATTGGGATCATTTATGTCAAAAGAGCATAGATATGGACAAGAAATCATTTTTCTTGAACTTTTTATATGTAAGGAAATATGTGTTATTTGTCCATCTTTTGTAAAAGGACAAATTCTTTTGAGATTTAGACCTGGTGGTATGTATGCCTAGAGTGTCAATCATATGATGATGGTAATGGCATATATTATAAACAATTTGATTAATAACCATAAAGGAAATCTTGATTTATATGTTAGTTTAGTTATGAAATAATGATGTAACATATTAAATGTCTAATGAATGATGTTACTCGATGATGTATATATTCAGGTTGAGGACCTGAATAGTGAGATCATATGAATGATAAAAATACATACATTCTTGTTATGTCCCTAGTCAGATGCTATTGTGGAAGATGATAGACAACAATAACACATAGCACTATAGTGTGTGTTGGTTGATGACACAATCTCATGAGTCATGATATGTGATATCAAACTAAACACTTATGTACTTTCTAGAGAACATTATATCAGACAGTTACACCTTGAGAGTGATGCATGGAAGCCATGCAATTGTAGTCAAAGTTAGTTCTCATAGTGATGGTGGTGATTGTGGTTCTTAGACCAGAAATCACTACACTCCTAACATTTCATTTTATGTACTTCGACATCATCTAACTTGACCTTGAATAAGGGTTATTATAAAGGTGATTCTCATGCTCAAATACATCATGACACATGGGGATGAATGTGAGTGATGTAGATGATATTTTTCCCTCCTAATGGGATTGATATCATGGACACTTGATAACTGAGACTGAGTAATACATGGCCATACTCATATGAATCAATATATGATATGTGAGCTCACATGCATCTTAGATTGTCTGTTCTAGTTCAAGGAACATGGATTGAATGTTGAAAAGGATGACAATTATATGCCTCGAGTTCAATATGGACATCAGAGACAAAGGAACTATACAATCACTATAACAATAATCATGTATTGTAGGTTGAAGTTGTTCTCCAACTTTCCAATTACTTGGGCAGCAATGATGTGGTTCTAGATACCGTTCATTGCTTGTGATATCATAAATTGGTTATGGGCATTCATTGTCAACATAACTCGGGACATATAGGGTCACATGCATAGGATTTACCTGGAATAGGATTTTACTCATGAAGGTGGTTTAAACTGGATTACTAAATTGTTAGGTATTCTTTCTAAACAAGATTGGTTGTCAGAATTTTGAAATGACCAGTGCAACTAGTTAACTGATCGGTTTATATTTATGAACCTACCGGTTAAGATTGTGAACTGGCCGGTCAATTGATCAATAAAACTAGATCAAGGATAGTTGTTGATGTCATGTTGTGCATTAATTGAATATTAAAATCCAATATGATTGCAAATAGGAAACAACATTTCAAGGGCTGAACTAGTCGACTCCCATGTGAACCAACCAGTTTAGGTGTAAACCAACCAGTTCAGGGTTCGTAGTTTCTAGAAAATTAATGACTTTACATCTCTTCGACCCCCAGTATATCTGGAAACCTATCCCTCCTATAAATAGAGGGGTAATCAAGGCTTTAATAAGACACAACAATAAGCTCCACAACTATTGTCTTCTCACTGTTGTGGTAACATGAGAACTCAAGTAAGTCTTACCTATAAAATGGAGAGACAACAAGGGAGAGAAAGTCAACACTAGCACATTTCCTAGAAGGGACAATTCCTTCTTGTCTATTCCAAAATATGTCGGTCTACATGGACTACATAGAGGTGAGGAGGCCTTAGCCACCTGCTAGGAGGACGACGTCAACTGCCATCTATGGTGATACACTAGGAGGCCACTACCGATAGCCATCCAAGCGTATCTTGAGAAAGAAGGACGCTACTACAATGATAGTCATTGGAATTTGTCCAGGACTAGGTATACGCCTTGCAATATTCCTTCCCAATCCATAGTTGTTGATGTGACTATTGTTAAGGGGAATATGGTAAGTAAATCTTTTTGTTTTCACTATCATATCTGTAGCCATATTTCCCATCATTTTACTATATTTTGGGATTTAATTGATATGATCAGGTTTTAATTTTATCATTTATTTATAACATTCTATGCAGGCATTTAAATGATTAATGTGCATATCTGATTAAATACCACACATGATTCCTATATATATGATATGATATATATGTAATTTATACATGTCGCTCGAAAACTTGTTATGATGAGGGATGTGAGTATGGTTATTGTCAATAAACATGTGAACTATTGTGTATCTGGGATTGCATACAAGCCTCTCTCTCTGTTTCCATATGCAAAAGTATTAGTTCTTTCCTTCTTATGATCCCCTTGAATGTAACTCAAGGTTTCCCTATTACATTGTAATAAGTTAAATTAGAACATGATAGTTTTAATTCCTATTATGGCAAAAGAAGGCATTTTGCACCACATTAACCGACTAACTTAGAAGTCGAACTAATCGACTGGAGGACCGAGGAGGCCATACGATAAGAGGAGACTACCAAATGGTAGGTGGCCCAACTGAACAATTAGAGGAGTCCAGACATCACTTGAACCAGTGACCAACCGACCGACCAGGAGGACAACCGATCAGCTCAAGAGTTAAGTTGATCGACCCAGACTGGTTCCAACACATATCTTCTTTAATAACAGGTTGCTAAATATGATGTGGACCTTAGGTGGTAGAAATACCTTGTGGCTCTAAGGAATCACATTAGTGTGGCCATAACCATCACTCATATTTTATAATTTCATGTTTTGTTTGGGATATAGTATGTATATGATACATATTATAAGTAATTGGTGATTGGATATGTATATGTATTTATACAAATATAAAATCCCCAATTAAATATTAAGTCTAAGATGAATTGCATAAGCAACACATGAAAACCTTGACCGACTAAGTGTGGGCACGCCAAGTTTGGTGTGTCATCCATCTTGTGAAAGTGTGATGGTAGTCATGTGGGCCTATCAAGCAGGTTGCATTACTATCGTGTTGGGTTTTGGGTCAGACTTAACTAGGTGACCTTAATGGTATTAAGTTCCTAGAAGCATGCATATGGACTATGGAAAAGAGTGGAACATACCACCTATCCAAGAATTACATAAGATGCAATAGGCAAAAGTTTCCTACCTTAATATATGGTTATGGATGTTGGCATTTTCCTAGTAATAACTTAATTATTTTGGGTCTTGGATCATTGGAAGGTTGTATATTGTAATCCTCTTAATTGATATGTGAGGGCTATCAATTTGAAAAATATAGTAGGAGCGTTAATTAATGAAAGGCCTAATTAAACATCATCAAAATTATTTTAATTAAATCATATCAAAAGTGTTTTGACAAATTGGAATTTTCTCTTGTGTAATCAAATGACAACCAATAACATGTTTTCCTTGTGAACAACCCTTGAGATGTACAAGTTTAATTGGAATAATTTCCATGACTGGTTTAGGACACTGAGAATCGTGCTCACACACGAGCATACCTCTATGTCCGAGAGACACCTTAGCAGATGAACCTACTCCCGATGCACCTAAGGATGATAGGAATGCTTACAAGAAGAATTTGGAAGATGTCATAGATGTCAAATGTCTGATGCTATGCTCAGTGAACTTTGCATTGTAGAGACAGCATAAGAACATGGATGTTCTTGAGATGGTAACACATCTTAAGAATATGTACCAAAATCAAGAAAGATAAGAGAGATATGATGTCTCTAAGGCATTGTTCAAGTGCAACATGGTAGAAGGAGATCCAGTAGGTCCCCGTGTACTCAAGCTTATTGGGTATGTGGAGAACCTTTCTAGACTGGGATTTCCCTTCGGTCAAGAGTTGGCCACAGATGTGAGTCTACATTCATTTTCAGAGTCATACAACCGATTTTTCATGAACTACAATGTGAATGTCTTTGACAAACTATTGTCATAATTACTTGGCATGTTGAGAATAATTGAATCATAGATGAAGAAAGACAAGCCAAAGTCTGTGATGATGATCAGTACAGGCAAAGGGAAGTCCAAGGGAAAAGGCAAAGCTAAGAAGAGTTCTACAGCTGCCTTGAAACCCAAGTCTTTTGCACTCAAAGAAAAGGGAGGGATGACCAAGGGAGGAAATTTTCACCACTGTCACCAGCCTAGACAGTGGAAGAGGATTTTCCCTCTCTACTTGGAGGAACTGAGGAAGGAGGGGATAGTGATCTCGACTTTAGGTATATACCTTATTGAGATAAATATGTCTACTTCTTCATTGTGGATACTCGATATTGTATGTGGATCTCACATATGTTAGAATTTGTAGGCTCTGAAAAGAAGCAAAACTTTAACAAACAGTGAGGACAAACTGCACTTTGTGAGTGGAGCAAGAGTTGCTTCCAGTGCAGTTGGAACCTTTGATTTATCTCTATCTATGGGACTAGTAGTAGAGTTAGAGAAATGCTATTTTATACATGTCATTAATAGAATCATTATTTTTGTATCTTGTATGGACAAGAATGGATATGAATTTCATATAAATAGTGGTCAACATTCTATTTCAAAATACATAATCTTTTATGGAGTGCTCCAATGTCCTATGGTCTTTATTTGTTAGATCTAGAGACAAATGTTTATAATGTAAATAACAAAAGATTAAAACTAGATAACTTAAACAAAACATACCTTTGGCATTGTCGTATAGGGCACATCAATGATAAATGCATTTCTAGACTCCATAAAGATGGATATCTAGACTCTTTTGATTTCAAAACAATATAGACATGTGAGTCTTGTTTATTAGACAAGATGACAAAGATTCCCTTCATTGGTAATATTGAGAGGGCTAGTGATCTATTAGGACTCATACATACTAATGTTCATGGCCATTTTAGAACAAATGCTAGAAGTGGTTATCAGTACTCCATTACCTTTACTAATGACTCCAGTAGGTATGGTTATGTTTACTTGAAACATAAGTAAAAAACTCTTGAAAAGTTCAAGGATTTCAAGAATGAAGTACAAAACGAACTTGGTAAAAGAATTAAGGGACTTTATTCTGATCAAGGTGGAGAATACTTAAGCTAAGAGTTTCAAGACCTTCTACAAGACTGTGGTATTGTATCACAATGGACTTCACATGGAACACCACAAGATAACAGTGTATCAGAAAGATGGAATCACACATTTCTGATATGGTGATATAAATGATGAGTTTTATTGATCTTCCAACTTCCTTCTAGGGTTATTCTCTAGAACCCGCAATGTTTGTACTAAACCTCATACCATCTAACATTGGTTCAATAGACTCCATATCAGATCTGGTATGAGAAGCATCCCAATATGTTTTTTATGAAGATTTGGGGATGTGAAGCTTATGTGAGAAAGTAGTTTCCCGAAAATCTTGGACCCAAATCAAATAAATGTAATTTTGTTGGGAATCCTAGGGAAACCAAAGGATGCTAATTTTATACTCCATTTGAAAAAAAAGTGTTTGTTGTGGGGGATGTTGTATTCCTAGAAAAGGTATTCATATCCAAAGGAATTAGTGGGAGGAAAGTAGAAATCAAAAAAGTTCGAAACCAACAAGAAAACATTGAACCTATATAGGTACAAGAGAAACATAGAGAGTCACAAAGCATTGTGGAATCTCAAATTCCTCAAGTAACACAGGAACCTCACAGATCTAATAGGACATGACTTGAGCCAAAAAATATTTGGTTATCTTGTGACTCAAAAAGGTAATGAGTTGGTCATTGATGATGAGATAACAGTCTACCAATAAGATGTTAAGTGACTAGAATGTAAGAAATGGGTTCAGGCCATGAGCTCTAAGATAAAATTCATGCACACCAACAAGGTATGGACCTTGGCGGATCCACCTAAAGGGGGAAAACCCATAGGGTGCAAGTGGGTCTTCAAGAAGAAGACTAACATGGATGGTAATGTATAAACTTACAAAGGTAGATTGGTTGCAAAGGGTTTCAGACAAGTTCAAGGCATTGACTATGATGAAACCTTTTCTCCAATTGCCATGGTTAAGTGCATTAGGATTATGCTTGCCATTGTAGCTTATTTTGACTAAGAGATTTGGCAGTTGGATGTTAAAACCACATTCCTTAATGGGAATCTACTCGAGGATGTGTACATGACACAACCTGAGGGTTTTATAAATCTAAATGATTCAAATATAGTTTGTAGGCTATAACAGTCAGCCTATGGATTGAAGCAAACATCTCAGAGCTGGAATCTATGATTTGACAAAATAGACATAGAGTTTGGGTTTAGTCAAAATGAAGATGAATCATGTGTTTACAAGAATGTTAGTGGGAGCATGATTGTATTCCTCAGTACACTACTACATAATAGGGATACAACATCGATAATTTTAGGAATTTAGAATTGATTTTAAAACTGATGACCAAGTAGGCAGCACTAAAATTGGACCATTCTTTGTCGGTTCCTAAAATCAACAAGAAAACATTTCATTTTTGGTTCTTTCTTATAGTGGAACTGACAACCTAACCGCGGTGAGTGTTGTTTTGACCTTTCCTTGTTGGTTGGTTGGTTAATGGCAAATAATCAACATTGAATAGCTTGATGTCAGTTTTATTAGTGATTGATCAGTGAAAATTCAAGTATATTCCATAGGATTTCTATAAATAACTAACGCAGAATGTATATGTAGTCAGTTATTTACAAACAACTAACAAGAAATGTATATGTTTCTTTATATAGCAGGTCTCTAGACCTACTGTCCAGCCTGCTATTCTTCAGAACCGAAAGTTTTGAAGAACAGCAGGATCTCTTCAAGAATTGCGACTTAACAACAGGTTGACATGCATGCAAGAAAAAGATAAATTATATAAAGTAGGAACAAACATGCCATGTTCTATCATTTTTTCACTTCAAATTGCACACAAATCCATGAAATCACATCTCAATTACTTCATTTCTCAGCCACACTTCAATTTCATACATATATACACAAATAAACATCATTATATTTCACATGTCTTCACATTCAAAATCACACACACATATGCACTTAACATTCAATTCATACTCACAAATAAATATCTACATCAGCTGCCATCTCAGATGTTAAGTCACAATGTATAATAATTATATAACAAATGCATATCAACATTCATTTCACACTCACAAATACATATAAAAAATCTGACACCAAAGTTCGAACTACCAAAATATCAATCAACTATCAAATTTTTCATTTTAGTCCAGATTTCTAATGAAGCAATTTGCTTACTATTCACATAGGTCATTCAACTTCTCCAATGTATATGGTTTAGTATTCTCAAAAAATTACAAAGAGAATGATACTTCTAATTTTTGGTATGGTATGCCCAGAGAGCCAATCATACGATGATTGTGATGGCATATTACATAGAATAATTGGTTAATAATCATACAGACAAGCTTCCAATTCATTCTTTTTCACTCAGTCTTGTGATAATGATGAAACGTTATGAATGTTTAGAGAATGACAATAATCAATTAGTATGTCTTCAAGTATGTGACTACAACAAATAAATCATACATATGTTAAGAGTGTGTACATTTGTATTATGACCCTAGTCAGTTGTTATTGTAGAAGGAAGATAGACATCAGTAACACACAAGACTAGAGTGTGGGTTGGTTGATGATAGAATCTCATTAGTCATGATATGGTATATCAAACCAAGCACATAGATACTTGTTAGAGAATGGTGTATCAGACAGACCCACCTTGAGAGTGACACATGGAAACCATCATTGGTGTTCATAGTCATTTCTCATTGTGAAGGTGGTGATTTTGATTCTTAGACATGAAGTTACTACACTCATCACATGTCATTTGGTATACTTTGATTACATCAAATGTAACCCTAAATAAGGATTGTCATAAAGGTGATGATTGGGTAGTTGTGACACATGGGGACTGATTATGAGTGATATAGATGGGATTTGTCCCTCCTGTTGGAGTTTGATATCCTTGCCACTTGATAAGGGAGACTGAGAAATGCATGTGCATACACATATGAATCAATATATGATATTGAGGTCATATATATCTCAGATGGTCTACTCTTGGTTCAAGGAACATGGATTGAACATTGAGAGGATGATGATTTGATGCCTCAAGTTCATTTTGGATATTAGAGATGAAGGAATTATACAATAACTATAACACCTTACACATATTGTAGGTTGAATTCGTTCTCCAACTTTCCATTCACTTGAGTAGCACTTATGTGTGACTGGGCACCATTGTTTGCTTGTGATATCATAAACTAGTTATGGACATTTACTACCAATGTTATATGGGACCTATAGGGTCACACATGAATGATAATTGGATTTATTATTAAAGTGTTCAGGTATTCAATTAAGCAACAAATCAACTGACTAGATTGTCAATTGATCGATTCAAGTATCGTGAAAATTGTTTGGAGTGTCGAGTTGATTAGAAATTGAATTGGCTGAGTTTGCATGAATCGTTGCACAAACAGAATGGCTCACTGAGTGAACCGATTGGCTCAAGCTGATTAAGATGACCGGTTCACCTAGTGAACCAATCATCTCAGTCATTCCAACTAGTTCTAGTGACTTTCCCAAATTTTTGAGAAAAAGTTGACGGTTTCACTTGATCAATTTGATTGATGCAAGGAATTAATGCTTAGCATTAATTGGAAATGAATTGCCAATTCATGTGGGACTGGGAATCATGGTGAAACAACTGGTTTAGGGTGTGAACTAATTGGCTCACATGTTAATTGACTGGTTCGGTTTCCAACCGACCATTTCAAGATTTATAGGTTGTGAAAATTCATGATTTTTTGGTCCCTTCCACTCCCATATAGATTGAGAACCCAAACCCTAACCCCTCCTATAAATAGAGGGAACTGTGGGCTTCTTAGAACACAACTCAATTACCTCTGACTATTGTTTTCCTCTCTAGTTGTGGTAACCAATAAAGAGCCTGAGCAAGCCCTACCCACTAAAGGGAGGGATATCAAGGGAGAAAAAAATTATGAGAGAGTATGTTGGTAACTAGTACACCATCAGGAGGGACAACTCCTTCCTATTTGTTCTACTAGAACAACATGAGTTCTAGTTGTTCCGTTTGGACTTCTCTAGAAGCAAGGTGGATTTTTCCCATCACTAGGAGGGAAATGTCTAGCTGCAGTCCGTGGTGAGACCAGGACCTGCTGCAGACATTGTTCGAGTCTACTATCCATGGATAAGACCAGGAGCTACACAAACACAGTCTAAGAGCAACTAGAAGATAGTTTCTCTACAATGAGTTGAAGTCACTAGACTTGCTTCAGGACCAAGTATAAACTAGTTAAACCATCTTTCCTATTTCATAGTTATTGACACAATCTTGCTATTATGGAGAATACGGATAGATAAATTTTCCGTTACCACTACCTACCTTGTGCCCATATTTCCCTACAGTGGTACCAAAGTCATGCCAATTCACTATATTTTAGGATTATTGATATGATCGGATTTTTGGTTTTCATAGTTTATTTATTGCATACGATGTGAATAATTAAACTATTTCATATGCATATCCCATCAAACACTACATAATCCTACACACGTCTCCCTAAAAGTGTTTTTGATGGTGGATGTGTGGATGGTTATGGGAAATAACCCAATATTTTTGTGTGGTTGAACTGTTTGGTTTTATTCCTATTTTACCTCAGTTTGCATATTGTGTCTCTAACTCCTTCTTCCCAATGTAAAGTTAATTATTTCCTACATTTTCTCCCCTGGAATGTAACTCAAGGTCTCTCTCTACCATGTAATTAGATTAATAGCAATAGGATAGTTTCTATTACAACCTCAATTTTGCATATGTTTTAGTAATTGAAATGTATTGCTTTTATGAATTTGGACTTAATTGAAAAGGTTGTATGCTTTGCTTCAAAGGATGGATTTATTTGCAAACATTCCTTTGGATAGGAATTTCGTGATTCCTATTATTATGTTAATCCAATAATGGATATAAAAGAGAAGAAAAGAGGAAAATTCCAAATAATGGAAAAAGGAAAAAGATAATGGATATTAAGCAAAGTATTTATAAGAAATACTTGGAAATATCTAGAAAGTGGCATTAATGGCCACAATTAAGTAAAATTCGTTTACATGAGATTTCTAATAAAAGAAATAGGAAAAGAGGATAGGAAATGAAAGATAATGGGAAATCCTTGCAAAAGAATATCTTAATAAAGAAATAAGAAAGATAATGCAAAATAAAGGATGTAGATGCATCTAAAAGGATAATAAGTATCCTTAAAAAGGAATTTCAAAATAATAGAATTTCTTGGGGTCCAAGGAGTCCCAATGAATAAGAAGAAAGAGAAAATACAAATAATAAGAGGATAATGTGATATACATGATTAATGACATTTTGATACTTTCCTTTCACAAGAATCATGGGTATGTTTAAGCGGCCACTCTCCCTCTCTTGCTTTTCCCCTTCGTGGGAACCAGTAGGGTTTCCATAAGATGTGTATATAAGGCAATGTATAGAGAGCCCTCACTACCAAAGAACTCATCCCTAGCCTTGATAACCCAGGGTGCTCCCTATGAAGGGTTCTTGTTTCCCTCACACGTAGCCCGAGTTCTAAACAAAGGTCGTAGGAAGTAGGGTCGGGCTGAAGTCTAAGGAAGGCCAACAGAGATGTGAAATGGTGGGCAGACCTTCTCTACAACCTATGTAGTAGCATCGCTACACCCCCACGGACCCAAGGAGTCCAGGCACCGACAATGTCATATGGGGATCTATAGGAAGGAGGGGTCAACACTCTTGGTTGGAGAGAAGGTGGGTACTGGGAACGGCCTACAAAGGTGCATGTATGACTGCGCCAACGGTGCCCTTGACATGGATGCTTGGCATGAGGAGGTGGTTGCCTCACCAAGGGTGGTGCCAAGAACCATGTCGTCCATGCACACCAGTGCATAGGCATACACGCAGGTGAGAAGATGAGAGAGAGAGAGAGAGTTTAGTAGATAAGGGATGTGGAGGCGAGCCGGAGGTGACATTCGCGACGATAGGGGCGAACCCTGGTGTTTGGCAAGAGGAGCCGGGGTCGGCAACGACGCTGGGCATCGGAAATGGTGTTGGGTGTTGGCAACGACACTGGGCGTTAGGTCAACATCACACACAGAAATGTGAAAATGAAGGGAGTTGGCAGTTTTACCTTGTTGTCCCTAAATCTATGTCCGCGCCCGTTGACGTACGAAGGTCGATGCAATGAAGAAGGAGAATCACTGACCTGGGCGGTGTTGGGCTATGGCCGAGGAGAACCTAGATTTGTGTTAATGTGATTAGAATAAAGGGAAAACCTAGATTTGCCTTAGTCTGATGCTTAATTAGGTATATTCATTTATGATATATTAATACCTGATCTTGACATGTCTAAAAAAGGAAAACCTTGATAATGATGGATAATGGATAAGTCTAGAATAGTAATCTTATATATGTTGTTTTAGGGTTTGAAACTAATGTAGACATCGTGATATAATCCTAATGCTAGTAATGTGATATAGGTATCATGAGTAGTCTTATATGTTTAAGATGATGATTATGGTTTCATCTAATATGTATAATGGTATTGGTAATCTTAGAAACCATAATATTATTGGATTAAGGCTTGTAACACTAACTTATAGCCCAAACATGAGATAGTCCTAAACCCTAGTTTAGGAGCGCATCCAGATCTGAATAATATAATATGAATACATGGTGACACATATGTAGTATGCTTTGTTTCAGATTGAATACCCTTTTGTTTGGATGTTTGGATACACTCTTAAAGTAAATGATGTTCTACATGGTTTCTGCGATGGCGTAAGGTATGTGGCTACGCTTATGAATATCTCGAATTAGTTTTTTGAGGTTTTCCAAAGTTTTCCTCAATGACTTGAATTAAACTGTTGGAAGAATTTAATTCATGCAAACTATAATGTGGATATTACTATCACTTAAGATATGTGCCTACTAGCTCAGATCCTAGTCCCCTCTGTGGCTTAATGGTTTGACCTAGTACATGGCTACCTATGGGGTAGGTCCATCAGGTCATTGGATGACTTAGTACATGGCTACCAATGGGGTAGGTCCATCAAGTCACCTTGAGTCAGGGATTGGGCTACCTTTGAGTAGGGCCATGCGACTCTATAACCCTAAGTATTGGCTACCTGTGAGGTAGGGCCATGGGGGTAAGGATCTACCATAGAGAGAGGTAGTATCCAAGTCCACTACAGGGACATCACAGAGATAGGGGATAGGTAAGGATTGAGTAGTATTGCTTAAGACGTAATCTTGGTTGTTAAATGATAATTGGTTGATTACATTATTATCATAGTTGCACAATTATTGTTTCCCCCACATACCAGCTTTATGCTGACTGACATTTTGTTTGTCGGCGTTTTAGGTACAAGTGAAAAAAGAACAAATAGTAAAGTGGCATATGTGGAATTAAATATGAAATAAAGTTCAAAGAAGGATTATTTAGAATAGACTCCATGTGGATAGAAGTAGATATCCAAGTGTTTATAAAAAGGTATGCAAAGTTAAATTTTATTACAACTTTTTAGTTTAGTTAGTAGAATTTGATAATTGTTATTGATTATTTGTCGAACCTTTGATCTGGAAATTGGGATAACGGCTCTGGCCTCTTGGTCTCCCTTAATTGGGGGTTACTGGGAGGTGGGGTCATTACATTTGGTATCAGAGCATAGGTTCCTCATCTAATCTTTAATAATTATTAAATTTTACAAAAATCTGTAGAACCCAAGGGAGTTATTAGAGGATTTTCTAAAAGACAGAGGTGTCTAGAAAAGGATCACATCTAGGGGCTGGAAAGATTTTCCTCCGCACCGCTAGTCAGAATATGAGGACTCCCGGATTAGTGTGATTGCCCGGCCAATGTCCTAGGATTTGACTCAAAATAAGATACCTTTAGGACTCTCTCATCTTGTTCATCCCTTATCAACTCAAATGTTGTTAAGGACCTTAAGGATTAGGGTTTTGTTTCTCTTCCTCACCCTCTTGAGGTATGGGTAAGGTTGATAAGGTTTAAGGAATCCTCCACCAAATTAATAAAAAACATGTAAATAAGATGTCATGGACATAAGCTTAGTAGATTAAGTGTAAAAGAATAAATACATGCTTAGGTCGTATGACATAAGTTGTCATGCCCTCAGGAGAGACCTGAGGCTAGACCTTCTTGTCAGGAGGATAAGTAAAGAGAGTTAGTCTTGGAGGTAGAAACCTCCATTAAAAGTAGAGACTTGGCACATCCTCTGAGGAAGATGCTAACCCTAACCCTAAGTGAAGGTTAGAGAGAGAGATGGCATGATGAGTTAGATGTCATGGTATACTAGGTGTTTTGGATGCCATATGAGTCATGAGAGGTTTGGTGACCGAGTACCTTTGGTGACCCAACCCTGGGAAGGGTCGTGCATGTTAGGGAGAAGCTCCTTCATTAATGAGGTTAGAAAAGAACCTATGGAAACCCCATGAGCTTATATGAGCATGGCATAGTAGGCACCCAGAATATGTCAGTAGTGTGAGCAGTAGGTCGAAACTAGGTCCAGGAAAGTATGATAGATAGCTTATGAGATAAGTAAGAGGAGTTATGGATAACTTTGAGCAACATAAGTTGGAACATAGACTTCACCATGTAAGGGTATGCTTGTAAGCTTGACCCACCTTCATGAAGAGAGGACCTCTAATAGTTAGGTTGTTGGTAGGGTTAGCTCTAGAGAGAGAGAAGGACCCCAAGCAAGAAGGTTGGAAGCCTATAGTTCGAGATATGAGGAAAAGTGGGGCATTGAGGGTGATGCGACCTAAGTGGATGATAGTGTTTGCCTCATGCTTGATCCCTGGAGGCTGATGATATCTTGGTTGCCTTTAGAAGAACCAAACTTTAGAGAGAGGATGAGTCTTCTAATACCTCTATACCTATGGTATAAATGAGAAGAAGAGTTCCTTCGACCTAGAAAGGTTTAGTAATAGGTTGTGAGGCCTTGTACCTTGTTGATTGTCCTTGAGGAGAACCCAACTCTAAAGTGTTGCTCGAGTAGAAGGATGACAGGAAGTGCATGTCATACCTTGTGCATGTTTGGTTCGTGGCTACGAGGTTGAGCAGACATTTGGATATCAGAGAAGTGAACCTAGGGTTCCTAGGCCTAAGAGGGGAAGTGGTGTACCCAATGATCATGATCCGAGCATGGTACTCCTCATGGTTAGAGGAAAAGGGAAACCCCTTAAGTTTAAGGTATATTTGATGAACCCCTCACAGCTAAGTTGATGACATGGGAAGATATGATCTTGATCCAGTGTTGAGGAAAGAGAACAAGTATGACCTAGCATGGTTTACTAGGTGGTCTGCTTGTGCCTTAGTAGCTGTTGGGTTAAGCCTGCTCATGTGAATATAAACCCTAAGGATGTTGTGACCTTGTTGTCAAGAGTTGTAGTTTCCTCCCATCTTGGGAGAGGGACCATTTTTGTAGGGTGTATACCAGTTTTGTTAGTTTAAGGAATCCTAAAGAGGTCTCATAGGATCCTGAGAAGCTAAGAGAAAAGTACATGGTATGAGATTGAACCTGTAGACCCATAGATAACCATCTCTAAGTGCATATGGATGTGTTATACCATGGAGGTAACCAGTATGGGGGTTTGACCAAGGTAGGCATGTTGCCATGACCCCTATGAAGGGATGAAAGTAAGCCCATGAATGCAGAGAGAGATGATGAAGGCTTGGATAAGGTTCTAAGTTGAACATGTACTATATTAGAATCCTAAGTCTATCCTAGGGTCAGGTAGGGATAATACTAATGGAAGTAGGAGTTGCCTAATTCCCTAGTTGCACATGACCATAGGGTCGGGAGGTAACAACTATCATTGTCTGAAGGCCATGGGTTAGGAGATTGATCACCTTCATGAACTCATGGGACCCAAAGGACAGATGAGTAGAGCACTCTCAGAATGCATGAGGGAAGAGGGATGACCCCAAAAGTGTCGGCACCCTATAAACCTAGAGGAGATGGCAAAGGATTGTGTGTGGACCCAAGTAGGTTCAAGATCAGTTTTCCATGGAAGTAACTTTAATATCGAGATGGTTGTTGTTACGACCCCACCTCCGATAACCCCCAATTAAGGGAGACCGAGAGGTCAAAGCTGCACACATAATTTCCGGATCAAGGTTCAGCAATTAATTGATAACAATTAATAAATTCTACTAGACTAAACTAAAAAGCTGTAATAAATAAAACTTTTACATACCTTTGAAAATTTGGAATTCTAAAACTTCTATCCAGAACTCAGGCTAACTAACTAATCCTCCTTGGACTTTAATTAGTATATTTCACAATATGACGGATTACTGTTTGTCCTTTTTGTTTTGTACCTAAAACGCCGACAAACAAAACGTCGGCCAGCCAAAGCTGGTATGTGGGGGGATTCACTAATCGTGCAATTATCTATAACAAATTATTGCATTCAATTATCAATTAACAAACAATATTACGTTTTAAGTATAACTACGCGATCCATGTGTACCCTATCCCCTGCGCTGTCCCAGCAGTGGACCTGGATACTACCTCCCTTATGGTAGATTCCCATTTTACCCCTCATGACTTCACCTAATAGGTGAATCAATTTCTAGGGCTGAGTCACATGGCACTACCCATGGGTAGCCCACTCCTTAACTCATGGTATGCTAAGAGTCTCATGGCACTACACATGTGTAGCCCAGTTTCTGACTCATGATACCCTAGACCTTGCTCTAGGTTATCCTTAGCCTTGACATAGCCACAGGGGTGGACTCAGATCTAGCTAGTCATACATATATACTCCTAGTGATAGCCATAGTCACTTTATAGAGGCAGGAATTAAAACATCCAATAGTTATCTCACACATTTAGGGAAACGTCGGTAAATCCTCAAAAAACTATGTGGTATAGCCATAAACGTAACCACATACCTCTTATTGCAGTTTCAGTTACAGAATCAAGAATGAAGAAATAGAATATCCAAGTAAGCAAGCAAAGGCACAGAAACCCTGAAATAAAAGTACAAATTTACTTTTATTAATATTTATCCAATATCATTATGTCCCTTAGGGTTTCTATCCAATTTTAGGGTTTTCTTGAAAATTAGGGTTTTGCTTTCATTTTCAATTACTATGAACCCTAATTCATCAAATCCATGTAAAACCTTTAAATTATTACCTTTTAATATTCTTAACAATTTTAGGATCATTATTTAGCACTTTATCAAAATAACATGGTTTCCTTCCTAAATTAGGGTTTTCATGTTCATCATATTTCATTCATAGTCTTAAACCCTAATTTAGTCATATTTGCAATTAAAATGGATGAAAACTCCATATTATTAATTATCAGGTTAATAACCCTCTATTCAACCCATTATGTTACAAAGAAACATCTCTTTCATGCAATTAGGGTTTTCAAATAACTTGAAATGCATTTTACTAGTCATTAAAGTACTTTTGCAAAACGAACTGGAATCAGGTGTTACAAACATTTTTAACATATTCCTTGAAATTTTCTACCCAACTTTCATACATAAAGTTTCTTTATTCGAGATTCCTAGCAATTACTATGATTTTAACAAGAAAAATCATTTATTCACAATTTTGATCAGAGGGAGGTATTTTACCAAAAATCCTCAGCCGTTTGATAGGTGCGCCGGTGAACCTTGCCTCGATCTGATGCTCTGCATTAGATTCCTCCACTAGTGGCGCGCCTCCTTTACCAATCGTCGATGACGCGTGGGCTCACAGTAGTCCTGGATCCAACGGTCCTTGTCAACACGCCCACTTACTTGAGTTAAACTAGCGCGCTGCTTCAACAGCGTTGGATCTAAGGTGGGCGCACGATGATCCGGGATCCAAGGGTCCCTGTTCGTCGTCCTCCCTTGACTTCTAAAACGAACTAGCGCAGTGGTCTTCTCGCCGGAGCAAAGATCAATCGAGCACGAGGGGGAGTTCAGAAACTAATGGTGTTGTCGTATGAGTTCGTGAAGGTGCTCTTAACCATGAGGACCCCTATTTATAGGGTGTGAAGGCCCTTCTAGGGTTTTCTTAACCCCGCCGCCAACAGACTTCTATCCCAATGGGGCGTTTCATGAATAGGCAATGATAACCCCACAAAGTAGGGTCGAGAAGCTTCACTTCTCACGCCCGGACTCAACAAGAAAGTTTCCACAAGCGCACAAGCGCTGGATCGTGAGAAAACGATGGGGAGAGTTTCCCCTTCCTGTAACTTTGCTACAGTCTGCGTCCCTGTGGGACTCTGGATGATGAGCCTAATCCGCTGGATCATGATCCAACGGACACAATTACCCGCGCTTAAACAGAAAAGGAAAAGAATTCCCAATTATACAAGGAAAGTCCTTATTTTAAAGATAACTTGAAAATTTAATAAATCCCAATCCATAAGTCCTTTTGGCCTCAAATTTTAAAGGAAAGTAGTTTATACGTTTATCTTTCATTATGAAAAAATTGGAGTCATTGTCCCAAGGAAACGAGTCCTTTACTTTAGTTTCAAGTTATCTCTTATTGAATGGTATTTTCCACATATTCTTTATTTCCTTGGCCATTATTCAATTATTTTGAGTTCCTTGAACCCCAAGGATCCTTTATAATGCGAAAAACTATTATGGGAAATTATCTTCTAACCTTTTTATCACTTTCAACCATTTTCATATATATTCCATTATTCCCTTGGATTCTTTTATTAAATGGAATTCCCTTTTTCATTTCTTTTTATTTTTCTTTCAAATGGGCTTAATGGCCAATAAGGCCCATCAAGAAAGCATGCAAGGCCATTATATACGAAATTCATTCAAAACAAACCATGAAATCACACATTGGTCTTATTTATTTATTTAGAAGAGATTTACAAATCTCATTACATGTATTGGAAAATGAGGTTATAACAGTTGTGATATAGAGGCATAAGTTGCACATTTCAACTTAGAGTTAAAGGTGTACTAGCAAGATGGGATGTACTATCTCTACTCTTGGAACAGGAAGAACTTTGTATTTGGACTGCAGCCAAATGCTTATTTCCTCTTGTTATGGGAGTGAGAGATTGGACAATATGCATGCTATACACCAAGGATAAAAGATGATGTAAGTTGGAACGTTGCCATGAGGTATGAGGATAGAGATGATAACATACCCTGGTGGAGTGAATGATACATGGATGGGTTACAAACATTAAGAGAAACAAGGTAGTCATCTTATGAGGATGTTTTATCATGAGCTATGAGTTATACAAGGTTGAGTTCGAAAAACTAAGAGAATAAGCTCAGAGTTTTCTTGATGAAGATAGACTTAGAGATGAGATGAGTTAATAAGTGAAATACATGGAGGTGTATGTCTTCAACATTACCTAACACCTAAGGATGTGAGGTGGTAATGGATGTTCTGGATGAGATACAACTGCCTAGTTTAGATGGAGGCTAGAAGAGGTTGATAGGATAACCCCCAGTTGGAAAAGGAGATAAGTTTGGATAACACACAGATGTAAAAATATTGGTTGATCAAGTTAATGGTTGTTTGGTTACCTAGCTTAGGCCTTGATGCAATGAAAGGATGGTTGTAGAACCTCAGATGCACTTCTTTGGAAAAGAAGGTGATAAAACCCTGATGAGAGTGGTTTAGGGTTTTCGAAGAATCGATCTTGAGGAATCATGACATATAGGAGATCATGATTTAAGATCACCATATACCGTGGTACTACCAAGATAATAAGTGACAGTAGTACTTTGGATACGTAAGATGAAGTTGTATGTGATATGTTGCCATACCAACTAGGAGGTGAAGGACGAACACCAGTAACCCAATGTTTTGTCATAGAGGATAAAGAGTCCCTGAGAGGGAATGGGAGTTCATCATTATGGATGTTGTAAGTCTCCCCTAGACCAAGGAAGGCCAAGATGCAGTATGGGTTATGGTAGATCACCTTACTTATATGACATGAGAAAGAAAGAGTACTATTAAGGGACAAATCTAGTTGAACTACGTATGAGAGAGATGGTTCAACTACACCATAATGTGAGTTTAAAAGTTATTGAGTATAACCTAAAGATACACTTACGTAAGGTGGAAGTAGATACATGAAGAACTCGATGTTAGTACAGTTTATCACCCTAACTAATGGTTAGTATGATCCAGACTAGAGGGTCTGATGAGAGCATGTGTGCTCATTCAGGGTGATATCTAGAGTCAGTTCTTGTCTTCTGTAAGATGTGATGATAACCACCATATCCAGCGTCAAGATGTAAAGAAGCTATGTAAGGGAGGTTATGTGGATCACCAGTTCATTAAGATGATGTTGGTGAAGGGACCTCGCGAAGGCCTGAAAAGGACCACAGTGAGTGCAGATGAAGTCGCTTTGATCGTATGATGGCTGAAAGGAACATAGGGATGACATGAGTCGTAAGTTGATGCAAAGTAGGCTGAAATCCAATTCACTGTGGGGGAATATGTGACATGAAAATCCGACCCCTCTAAGTTATAGCTAAGAGAGTTGAGTCTTGGTTGCATAGGTCTATTTGAGATGGATTGGTGGAGATGGTTAGGTTTAGCCTTACCCCTTAAGATAACATGATGAGTTCCATGTGTCCAATTTAGAGCACTATGTGAGGTACCGAGCCATGTGCTGAGCAATGAACCTAGTGAGCCCCAAGGGAGGCTAAAATATCCTAAGTCACCTATGAGGATTATAGATGCCAAGGTAAAAGAACTCATAGAAAAGAATATGTGATGATAAAGGTTCTTTGGAAGCGTCATGGATAGGGTAAAGCCACATAGGGGCCAATGATGGAAATGGAAAAGTCTTATCCTGAATCGTTTCAATGCTTGATGGAATTTTGAGGACAAAATTCTTATAATAGGGGAAGGATATTACAACCTCAATTTTGCATATGTTTTCGTAATTGAAATGTATTGATTTTATGAATTTGGACTTAATTGAAAAGGTTGTATGCTTTGCTTCAAAGGATGGATTTATTTGCAAATATCCCTTTGGATAGGAATTTCGTGATTCCTATTATTATGTTAATCCAATAATGGATATAAAAGAAAAGAAAAGAGGAAAATTCCAAATAATGGAAAAAGAAAAAAGATAGCGGATATTAAGCAAAGTATTTATAAGAAATACTTGGAAATATCTAGAAAGTGGCATTAATGGCCACAATTGAGTAAAATTTGTTTACATGAGATTTCTAATAAAAGAAATAGGAAAAGAGGAGAGGAAATGAAAGATAATGGGAAATCCTTGCAAAAGAATATCTTAATAAAGAAATAAGAAAGATAATGTGAAATAAAGGATGTAGATGTATCTAGAAGGATAATAAGTATCGTTAAAAAGGAATTTCAAAATAATAGAATTTCTTGGGATCCAAGGAGTCCTAAAGAATAAGAAGAAAGAGAAAATACAAATAATAAGAGGATAATGTGATATACATGATTAATGACATTTTGATCCTTTCCTTTCACAAGAATTGTGAGTATGTTTAAGCGGCCACTCTCCCTCTCTTGCTTTTCCCCTTTGTGGGAACCAGTAGGGTTTCCATAAGATGTGTATATAAGGTAATGTATAGAGAGCCCTCACCACCAAAGAACTCAGCCCTAGCCTCGATAACCCAGGGTTCTCCCTATGAAGGGTTCTTGTTTCCCCCATGCGTAGCCTGAGATCTAAACAAAGGTCGCAGGAAGTAGGGTCGGGCTGAAGTCTAAGGAAGGCCAACAGAGATGTGAAACGGTGGGCAGACCTATGTAGAAGCATCGCTACACCCCCACAGACCCAAGGAGTCCAAGCACCGACAACGTCATATGGGGATCTATAGGAAGGAGGGGTCGGCACTCTTGGTTTGAGAGAAGGCGGGCACTAGGAACGGCCTAAAAAGGTGCATGTACGACTGTGCCAACGGTGCCCTTGACATGGATTCTTGGCGTGAGGATGTGGTTGCCTCACCAAGGGTGGCACCGAGAACCCCGCCATCCATGCACACCAGCACAGAGGCATACACGTAGGTGAGAAGATGAGCGAGAGAGAAAGAGTTCGGCAGATAAGGGATGTGGAGGCGAGCCAGAGGTGACATTCACGACGATAGGGGAGAACCCTGGTGTTCGGCAAGAGGAGTCAGGGTCGGCAATGATGTTGGGCATCGGCAACGGTGCTAGGTGTTGGCAACGACACTGGGTGTTAGGTCACCATCACGCACGGAAACACGAAAATGAAGGGAGTTGGTAGTTTTACCTTGTTTTCCATGAATCTGTGTCTGCGCCCGTCGACGTACGAAGGTCGACGCAATGAAGAAGGAGCGTCGCCGACCTGGGCGGTGTTGGGCTATGGCCAAGGAGGTCTTGGAGTCTATAGGGACCCACGGAAGGGCCTACGATCTGCACCGGCTGTGCAAGTATGGAGGGAGAGGAACTCACGCGAATGTAGATGCTTCCAGGCGGACGAGATCCTCCTTCCGCGAGGAAGGAGAAGGGTCAAGACGAAAAGGCTAATATGCCCCCCCCGATGCATGTTCAAGGCAGAGGGTAGAGGAGTCTTTTGCCTCACTCTTGAGAGCCGACCAAAAATGAAGGATATATAAAGGTAATATTCTGACGTGGCATGCTCTAATTGGCCAATAATGATCTATCTTGTAAAATCTATAGTTAATTATTGGTAACTTTGTTCATAATAAGTTATATATGAAACTTGCTCAGAAAAACGAGAGGAATACAAATAAAATACTATTAGAACTTGATAATGCTTCTTGTTGTAAAAGTATACATGTGTTAATGTGATTAGAATAAAGGGAAAACCTAGATTTACCTTAGTCTGATACTTAATTAGGTATATTCGTTTATGATATATTAATACATGATATTGACATGTCTAAAAAAGGAAAACCTTGATAATGATGGATAATGGATGAGTCTAGAATAGTAATCTTATATAAGTTGTTTTAGGGTTTGAAACTAATGTAGACATCATGATATAATCCTAATGCTAAAAATGTGATATAGGTATCATGAGTAGTCTTATATGTTTAAGATGATGATTAGGGTTTCATCTAATATGTATAATGGTATTGGTAATCTTAGAAACCATTATATTATCGGATTAAGGTTTGTAACCCTAACTTATAGTCCAAACATGAGATAGTCCTAAACCCTAGTTTAGGAGTGCATCCAGATCTGAATAATATAATATGAATACATGGTGACACATATGTAGTATTCTTTGTTTCAGATTGAATACCCTTTTTCTTGGATGTTTGGATACACTCTTAAAGTATATGATGTTCTGCATGGTTTCTGCAATGGCGTAAGGTATGTGGTTATTCTTATCAATATCTCGAATTAGTTTTTTGAGGTTTTCTAAAGTTTTCCTTGATGACTTGAACTAAACTATTGGATGGATTTAATTCATGCAAACTATAATGTGGATATGACTATCACTTAAGATATGTGCCTACTACCTTAGATCCTAGTCCCCTCTGTGGCTTAATGGTTTGACCTAGTACATGGCTACCTATGGGGTAGGTCCATCAGGTCATTGGATGACTTAGTACATGGCTACCAATGGGGTAGGTCCATCAAGTCACCTTGAGTCAGGGATTGGGATACCTTTGGGTAGGGCCATGTGACTCTATAACCCTAAGTATTGGCTACCTGTGAGGTAGGGCCATGGGGGTAAGGATCTACCATAGAGAGAGGTAGTATCCAAGTCCACTATAGGGATAGCACAGAGATAGGAGATAGGTAAGGATTGAGTAGTATTTCTTAAGACGTAGTCTTTCTTGTTAAATGATAATTGGTTGATTACATTGTTATCATAGTTGCACGATTATTGTTTCCCCCACATACCAGCTTTATGCTGACCGACGTTTTGTTTGTCGACGTTTTAGGTACAAGTGAAAAAGAACAAACAGTAAAGTGGCATATGTGTAATTAAATATGAATTAAAGTTCAAAGGAGTATTAGTTAGAATAGACTCCATGTGGATAGAAGTAGATATCCAAGTTTTTATAAAAAGGTATGCAAAGTTAAATTTTATTCAGCTTTTCAGTTTAGTTAGTAGAGTTTGATAATTTTTATTGATTACTTGTCAAACCTTTGATCTGGAAATTGGGATAATGACTTTGACCTCTTGGTCTCCCTTAATTGGGGGTTACTGGGAGGCGGGGTCGTTACAGTTTCTTTTCTTTCAAAGATGATGATGATGAACAATGTCAGGCAAGCGAACCGTTTCATGTGACGAGTCGACCAACTGGAGGTCCGAGGAGGGCTGACGATAGAAGTGAACTGACCAACTAGTGGACCCAACTGACCATCTGAAGATGTCTAGACATGGGTTGGATAAGAGGACCAACCAACCGGCCAAGAGTTGAGACAACTAGTTCAAGGGTTGAACAGATCAACCTGGATTGGCAAGCACAGATCTAAACCAAAAGAAGTTTCATACATGTGATTTGATGATTAACCTAGGTGGTAGTAATTCCTTATGGATCCAAGGAATTATAGTATACATGGCCATAACCATTACATTTTGTTTTATATTACATGTTTGCATTGTGGAATATAGCATGCATATGATACGTACTATGTATCTAGTGATTGGATACACATATGTACGTTCATGTATGTATGTATGTATATATGTATATGTATAAATCCCTCAATCAAACATATTAAATTTAAGATGATTTCCATTAGCAGCACACATGAAAAGCTTGATCGACCAAGTGTGAGAATCCTAAGGATGGTGTGCCACGTATCTTGTAGAATTTTGAAGGTAATAGTGTAGGCCCGCCAAGCTGGGTACATTATTATCGTGTCGGCTTTTGGGTCATTCATAACTGTGTGGTTGTCACAGAACTATTTGTTACCATGAGTCCACACTCCTAATGGCTACATAGTCAAAGGCGAGTGGACCTGGGCGTCCGTCCTTAGAATAGATCGAATATTTCACATCGGAAATATATATTTAAAAGCAATAACACAAGATATAGCAAGATACTAAAAGTGGATAGAGAAGCATGTACCCAATTCTAGATTCAAGTATACTCATTTGTAACACATTTTAGAGCTTAGAGTCTGGAGTGCAGTGGATCTTTATTTGGCAACTAAAAATTCAATAAACAAAACATATCAATGCTAAAACATTAAAAATGCTATGAAAAGGCATGTAAATAGATTAAGAGTACTATAAAAGTTTCTTGGATAGAAACATCATATAAGGCAAGAAGAAGAATCCAAACGAGAACAATTAATGATGTTGTTTTATACAAAGCATGTTTTAAGTGTATTTCCATTATACTTAACAACATATTATGCCCATTGACTAGCTTCCTATTAGAAGGGTCTGTAAGGGTGCTCAAGATTAGCCAACCCTTTTTATCGACAAAGTCTTCCTAATCTTGACATCTCAAGTAAGATGCCCAACCTTGTGCCCTTACCCCGAGAATACAGGCATGTACACTGGGTTTGTATAATGGGAAAGTTCAATTATGTTCAAGGTTTGTTCAACATATTTCAAGAAAAATGAATGTATTAATAATAGGGAACAAGTAGCTCAAACAAGTAATTAACTAGCCAAGTATTCATACACACATATATACAAACAAGACAATACCATAGTAGGGTCAAGAGAGTAAGTGTACCTTATGAGTCGAGTACAAGTTATGTTTCTTGAGTAAGATTCCTAGGGATGATCCAAACCAAAGGAACCTCGCAAAGAAAATATATAGCATGGTATCTTAGTTCAAAGGTTTTTAGTTAATATAAACATGAAACATGTCTTGTGGATGTTCCCCTACACCTAGGCATCAATTAGTTCAAGTAGGGTCTCATCTTGTCAAACATGTACACATTGATTCAACATAATATTGACATTAACACTAAATCATAGGTATAGGTGGAACATCCACATTATGAGTACTAAAATATAGATGTAAGGTCTGATTCAGTAATAGGATAGCATGATATCTAGATTATATCATGATTTAATTAACATGCAAGATCATGATTAAGTCATATTAGATCAATTCCAAGCAACTAGGTCATAAATCCAAATCATAGAAGCATTAAGTGGAACAAGTTAGGATGTAGATCTAAAACATGATTATTCCAATTATTTAGAGTCATTAAGATATCATGGGTAGCATTAGACCAAGATCTAGAAAGGTTAGGGCCCAACAAGTAACATAATCATGAATATCACATTAATTGACACAAGTATGTCATGAGTGTATAAGAGGGTGATTCATGGAATTTCATGTTACAAATCATCTCAAGGACTGATTTTAAGGTAATCATAAAGGTTTGATCAATATGGACCATCATTAATATAAGAAGTAAAGTTCCAACCATGTAAGTACTTAAATGTCACATTTTAGGGCATTCTAGGTCTTCAATTTGTATGAGCTACTAAAGGAAACCATAGCATAAGACCATAGTCAAACATGGAACATATCATTAGTAATGTTACTGATTTAAAGGTTAGGTGATCATAAGATAGTAAAATATGCCAAGATGGCATTTTGATCAATAAACCTCAAGAAAGTACATGTAAGAGACATCTTTAGGTTCAAAGAAGTCATTAGGATGACACCAAGGTGATCCATGGCATTTAATAAGTTTGAAATAGAGAAAAGTTACTAATATAAAAATTAGGAAAGTAAGTGATTTATTAATTTCACAAGGGTAGCATGGTGGAGCATATAAGTCAGTAATCATATCAACATGGCTTAAGATGAGCATATATGGGTAAGACGAGCATATATGGAAACCAATAGAGGAACAAGTGAAATTATGTTGTGAAACCATTTTTATAGATAGATCTCGATCTCTAGATCAAAAATCAATATTACATGTTAGATTTGGTCAAGGGAATCAAAATTTATGATCTTTTGAAGGTTTAGGTGAAAACTATAGGGAAAACCCTAAATCACCTTGATTTATTGACTAATGTGGGCCAAATAGGGTGTTCGTACGTGCTGGTCTGGGCTTGTGGCCCTCTCGGTGCACTCCCAATTTCCAGCAGTATCCCACCAATGTCCGCCACTCTGAGGACTCTGTCGCGGTCTGGGATCGCGATGCAACCCTGTCAAATGCTGCCCCACTGCCAGAACCGCTCGCCCCTTCCTATTCTGCGAGCTCCACCGCGGCGGCATACCTCAATGCTTCTTGTCGGTGTTGGGATGAGAAGGGGAAACGGAGGCACCATGGGCTTAGGAAAGTATCACCCTACCTCGCTTCAACACCTAGAAGATGGAGGCACCCTCCAAACATGTCAAAAACAGATAGAGGGGAAACTCGTGATGCCACTATAGAGGGTATCACCAAGAACAGGGGAAGGAAGGGAAGAGGAAATAGGGTGCTAGGGTACCTGGCATGCCAAGAAGAGAGAGAGGAAGGAAAGAGGGGGTGCGACAGACAGATTGAGCATTTTAAACGGGGAGAGATGGTGCATTTGGGTGGTCAGGCCACATGCTCCTATGTCAGGGGAGGAGGTGAGGGAGAAGGAGCCTTAGCTTTTGGATTCAGGCATGATCCGTGGGGCAGAGGTTGGGTGGCTTGGATCACCCGAGATGATTTTAGAAAGATTTGATTGGCTGGATTCAACTAGTCTGGATTGGAGATAAATAAGGGGGGCATCCAACTGGGTCGTGTATTCCCCGATTGGGCCCAAAGAAGGTCACACAACAAAAAAAATCCAAATAAAACACTCGCAATCATCTCAAATTTCAAAGGTCCATAACATGGGATATGGGTGCCCGATTAAGGTGATTTTTGAACCATTTGATTCACATTTGAATCCTCTACCCCATGAAATCATTTGATATAAAATAGAGTTTATTGAAGGGGTTCAACTTTGATTACAACTTGATGACACATAATAAACATGATACTTAGTTCCACACTCAAATTGAAGGCATATGCAAGTACAAGGTGATACGTATTTGAAGATAACTTATCAACTGAGCATCAAGTGACTCAAAGTCATCAGATTGAGGGTGAGGAAGGGGTATTGAGCATAATAGAGCATTTAATGAGTCCAGACGTGCATAAATTGAATGAAAGAAAAAAAACTAGGTTGTCACATCCTCCCCACCTTAAAAGAAATTGTGTCCCCAAAATTGAATCAAGTCATCAGTTGATATGGAGTTTTCCTATTCAAAATCAAGGTCATCATAGTATTCTCATTTGGTTTCCTCACCACTTACAATATCCATCTCATTCCTAAAATCGAGCAATCGAGCATCATGGTCAACATCTAGTCACATAGATCATCAAATTGGGAATATCATTTCATGAGTTACAATTATTGGAGAGATCATCCTGTATATCACCAAATTTGGAGAGATCATATTTCAAGTCAAACATATAGAGTTCAAGAGTACAAATTGACTTTCTTTCCCAACATTTAGGGTTTTAGCTTCTACATTGGCCTAGGTAGGGTTATATATCCATGATTGAAATTTCATATTTCAACAATTCATGACCAACATCATGTTTCAACACTGCAATTTTGTGCTCAAAATAAATGGAAGACCCCACCCTAGTCCACATGCAGCTCACCCCTATATCATAAATCAAGCAAATTAACATAATCATCATTACAATTTTTTTGGAGATAATAGGAACATGAAAGTCATTAGTCATATATCGAGGGTGATCTCAAGATCCAATAGGGTGGTCATAGTAGTCAAGTCTTAAGCAAGATCAATAATCATGAGTCAAGATTTCATTACACAATATCACGATCAAGTTTGGAAATAAAATTCATAGATCCAAACATTTTAGAACTAGTATTTAGATTCCTAATTAGACTTTAGGGGTGATCATTCATCTGTATACAACAATCGAGCAACAATTGAGCAACATTTCAGATGCGAGCAACTTTTTGTTGGTATGTATGCCCTGAAAGGCAATCATGGGATGATTGGTGGGATACATTAAGATTGATTTGATAAACATCAAAGGCAAGCTTCCAATTCTTTCTGGTTCACTCATATGAGATAATGATAGAACAAATTGAATGTCTAGAGAATGACAGTACTCAATGATGTATGCTTTTAGGTTGAGGACCTGAACGATGAGATCATACGGATGCTAAGAGTTTGTACATTCTTATTATGTCCCTAGTCGGATGTCATTGTGGAAGGTAGATAGACAACAATGACACACAAGAATAGATTGTGGTGTTGGTTGATGATAGAATCTCATTAGTCATGATATGGAGATATCAAACCAAACACATAGGTACTTGTTAGAGAACAAGTATACCAGACAGACCCACCATGAGTTTGACACATGGAACCATGACATGGTAGTCATAGTCAGTTCTCACAGTGATGGTGGTGAGTGTGATTCTTAGACCTGAAATCACTACACTCAACACATGTCGTTGGGTACACTTTGACATCATCAAACGCAGTCCTGAAACATGGGTTGTTATAAAGGTGATGATTGGGTGCCTTTGACACATGGGGCTTTTGAGGGGTGAGTGATAGATATGGGATTTGTCCCTCTTGAGGGAGTTTTATATCCATGGCCACTTGATGAGTAGGATTGAGATAGGTGTGTGCACACATGTGTAAATCAGTATGTGATATTGATGTCATTCATATCTCCTCTAATCTACTCTGAGATCAAGAAAGTGAATGAACGTTGACATGATGACTGTTCCATGCCTTGAGTTCATTCAGGATATCAGTGACAAAGGAATCATACATTTGATGTAACACCATTCACGGATTGTAGGATTGAAAGTTGTTCTCTAACTTTCTATTTCACTTGGGTAACACTGATGTGCGACGAGGCACCGCTCTTTTCTTGTGAAGTCATAAGTGTTATGGACTTTCACTGCCAATGTGAAATGAACCTGCAGGGTCACACACATAGGATTTAACTTAGAAGTGGAGTTTATCTACAAACGATGTTTAGATTGATTACTAAAGGAGTTTAGTAGTTCAATTAAGCACTCAATCAATTGATATCTCAATGTCATAGTGTTCAAGGTGTTGCACTGGTTGATTAGAGTATCAGATTGATTGAAACTGCAATTGACTGATTTTCCACAGTCTACACTCCCAACCGATCGGCCCATATGATGAACTGATCGACTCATCTTGGTGAACCGATCGGCTCAGTTGGTAAGTTGATCGGCTCAGGACAGGTTGAACCGGCCGGTTCAAAGGTTGAACCGATCGGCTCGATTGGTCCAAACGAGCGAGTTGGGAAAGTCAGGTTGGCAAGATATTTCTTTTCGTTTCACTTATCTAATTTGATTAGAACAAGGATCGGTATTTGGATCGATTCAAAACAAAAGAGGAAAAGTCAATCGGGGACTGATCAGGACCAGGAACCGATTAGCTCATGCTTGAACCGATCAGCTCAGGTGTCCTAACTTATCGGTTCAGGTGTGAACCGATCGTCTTAGGTCCCCAACCGACCATTTCATGTTTGAAATGATCGGTTCAGATGACGCAGTTGGTTGTTTTGTGGAAAATTTTGAACCCTTCTACTCCTGCTTTAATCTCACATTGCCTGGGATAGAGAACCCAGTCCCATGACCCTCCTATATATAGGGGTATTGGGGGCTTTTCAAAGTACAGCTCAGAACACTAGTTGCTCTGCAAAGTTTTCATTCTCTCTGGTTGTGGTAACCAGGAGAGCCCGAGGAAGTGCTACCCGATAAGGGAGGCACAGCAAGGGAAAGACAACTGCAGAAAAGTGACTGGTGGCTGGAGAGTGTGTCGGTCACTAGTACACCGATAGGAGGGTGCGACTCCTTCTGGTTCCTTGTGCGACAAGGCGATCGGAGTTCCAGGTGGTCCGTATGGACTACTACAGAGGTGGGAGACTTCTGCCACTCAGAGGATACTTGTCAATCCTGACAGTCCCGGTGAGACCAGGAGCTGCACAGACACCATCCAAGATCAGAGGTGAAGACCGCACAAGCCATGAGGTAACGTCGCCAAGCAAGCCTCGGGATAAGGTATGTCTCTACAAACCATCCTTCCTATTGTATAGACGTTGACGTGATTCCTTTATACTGGGTTCAGGAGAAGAAATTTTTGTGTCCGCTGCCTTCTCTGTCTCCCCTAAAACCCAACAGTGGTATCAGAGCCACGTCAACTGCTCTATACTTTAGGATTATTGATATGATTGATTTTGGTTTGTCGCCTTTATTTATTGCATACGATGCGAATAAAATTGGCTTTCTACATGTCCAATCCTAAATCCACAAATCCCAATATACATATATGATATGTAATATGAATGCACTCGATACGCGTCACCCTTAAATGAGTTTTGTGGTGGATGTATAGCGTGGTTATGGCCAATAAACCCTATGTGTGTGTGCTTGGTTGAATATGGTTGCTTGCATCTCAGTCTGCACACCGATTCCCTACCTCCTTATTCCTGATGTAACTTGAGATAACTCGAGATTTCTTTCCTACCTTTGCTCCCCCCGAATGTAACTCAGGATTTCCCTTTTCGAATGTAAAATAGGATAGATCTTTTATTTCCTATTATGTCAAAGAACGGAGGACAATCTGACGACGACTGAGACGATCAGTTCAAGGTGTGAACTGATCGGTTGGCGATCTAGACGATCAGCTCGAGGAGTGAGACGAGCGGGTGGTGACCTGAGGAGATGCACAATGACTAGTGAACAGATCGGCTGGAGGTGTCAGTCGATTGGCTGGTGGAACCCAACCGACCAGCCTTATGGCGAGCCGATCAATCATAGAGATGAGTTGATCAAAACTAGAATGGAAAAGCATAGAGTTCATCTTTTACAGGTTGCATGTGATGTGGACCTAGATGACCATGATTCCTCTTGGCTCGAGGAATCACATTAGGATGGCCATAATCATTGCTTTTATCATTTCACATGTTTTCTGTGGGATATAGCATGTATATGATACGTACTATATATTGTGGTGATTGGATATGTATATGTACCTATAAAAACCAAATCCCTCATTAAATATTAATGTTTTAGATGCCTTCCAAATGTGACACACATGAAAAGCTTGATCGGCCAAGTGTCGGCACGCCCTAGCGTGGTGCACTATCTATATCGTGGAAGCGTGAAGGATGGATATGTGGGTCTGCCCTAGCAGGGTGCATATTCATCGTGTTGGCTTTGGGTCAGACTTAACAAGGTGACCTAGATAGGATCTAGCACCTTAAGGCATGGAGGTGATCATGGAAAGGAGTTGCACATGACATCTTTCAAGAGTTTCATATGATGCAATTCGCAAAAGTTGCCTACCTGGAAGATCTAAGTTGTAGGTGACAGCCCTAGCTGGTCCATGACTCAGAGGACTTCAAGATCTTGACCCACTAGAAGGTTGTACATTGCAATCTTCCTAATTGATGGTGAGGGCTATCAATTTGAACAAAAATAGTGGGAGCGATAATTAATTAAAGTCCTAATTATATCGTCAACCTTTCAAATCAATTAAATAAGTAAAAAATTGGGTTTTGGACTAAATTGCATATATTTCCTTTTGTACAATAAATGGTCAATCAACAATAATCACTTTATTTGTGATCGGTCCTTAAGATGGACAAATTAAATGGGAATAATTCTATGACTGCTTAGGACGTTGAGAAGTGTTCTCAATCGAAGAGCGAAAGCTCTAAGTCCTAGTTATACCAGAACCAGATGAACTCGATCCCACCACACCAATGGCTTAAAGGATGCTTATGGAAGCATACCGAAGATGCCATTGATGTGGAGTGCTTAATGTTGTGTTCTCTGAACTATGAGTTGCAGAGACAACATGAGACATATGATGTCTCCAAGACACTATCCTAGTATGTCATGATAGAAGAAGATTCAGTAGGTATTCACACACTCAATGTGATTGGGTATGACTAGACTGGGATTTCTTCTGAGCCAACAGTTGGCTACTAGTATGATACTGCAAATGTTGCGAGAATCATACAGTTCATGATGAACTAAAACATGAACAACTTTGACAAGAGTTAACAGAGTTGTTGGACATGTTGAGGACAGTAGAGGCAAAGATGAAGAAAGACAAACCCTAATCTTTAATCGATGAAGGGTAAGTCTCAAAGGCAAGGACAAGGGCAAAGCAAAGAAGCATTTTGATGCTAGCCAGCAATCCAAGCTGTCTTCAGCCTCAAGGCACAAATGAAGAAGGACAAGCCTAAGTCTGTGATGTTGATCAACAGAAAGAAAGGCAAGTTCAAGGGCAAGGGCAAGGGAAAAGCTAAGAAGGGTTCTGATATTAGCCAGTGGCCCAATTCGTCTTCAGCCTCAAGGCACATGGGAGGGTAAACGAGGGAATTGCCCTCTATATCTGGAAAAACAAAAGAAGAAGAAGGAGGGGATGGAGATCTCCACCTAAGGTATCATGAAATGAACCGCTTCTAAGGTATATGGTACCAAGATGAAGATCTGACATATATGATATGTAAGATCTACAAAGAAGTGATGGCCTTTGTGAAAGGACCAAGAAATAAGTACTCATCATTGAAGCAAGGGTTGCTGCCATAAATAGGAGAACCTTTTAGTTTATTTCGGCATAAAGGGCATGAAATAGAGTTGAGAACTGTTGTTTCAATTTGCCAATAGAAACACCTTATTGTTGCATCTTGTAGTGACAAGATGGCTATCAATATAGTTGATGTTTCAAAGATATGATCTTTGTGGCAATGCCTTGTTTATCTTGTGTTACTTGGTATGCATAAGATAAAATGATATCTAAAAGTTATTGATAACTCAAAACAACGAATTAGCATCATCATGAGAAATTCATTTCTAGTTTCCATTGGATGGATATACCTAGACTCTTTTGGTTAGAGAACCAATAAGAGACATGAATCTTTTAAACATGATAAATTGATCTTCACTAGTGATAGTGGGAGAATGATTGTCCTATTAGGTATAATACATGTGATGTATTTACATACCTATTGGAGAAAATGCTAATACTTCAAACGGTGTTTAGAGAAATACCAATATGAATATCTTGAAGTGTTCAAGAATATCATAGATGAAGTACGAATTTGTTGAAGTGTTAATTCTTGATGAGATCAATGAATGAAATACTTGGACCAAATGTTTGAGAACCTTATAAGTGATTATGATAGTGTATCATAGTGAACTCATGATTAAGGCATGGTGATGTCTAAATCAAAATGAGTCATACTCTAAGGAGTTAGAGGATGATTATCAAATAACTAAGTTCTTCTTAAATAAAGAATACCCTACACTAATAAAGGATATTAAGAATCACAAAGTGTTGTGAGTTCTCAAATTCCATAACAGATACACCTCAAATATCTATATGATGAGTTGGTCATATGATGAGTCAACAATCTAGATGATATTGAGGAACCAAATTTTGAGTTATGGTTTATGACCATTACATCCTAAATGACTTCCATGTGAACCATAAGGTAGGTAGCACCCATTGGGATGAAACCCATAAGTGTGAACGAGTCTTAAGCGTTAAGACACATGGATAACATTTTGAGAAGGATGATGCTTGTTGATTGCAACTTAATGACTAAGAGATTTGGCATACGGATACTAAAACCGCATTCCTATGAGGAATAAAACAAGGATGTGTACGTGACACAACCTACAAGGTTAATGAATCCATTAATGCAAATAAAGTCTATAAGTTACAATGGACTAATCAATGTGATTGATTGAGTATAAGCAACTCAGCGCTGGGATCTTTACTTTGATAATATAGTCAAAGGGTTTGACTGATATGAAAAAGATAAAGAAGGGATTTGTGATTTAGTGGGAGCATATTCACTTCCACATGTTGATGTGGAATGGAGATGTTCCAGAATGGAATCCTTTGTGGAAATTATCTTTAAGGAAGATAGAGACATTTCCTATGTAATAGGAATAGATATATATAGAGATAGTTCTCGAAAACCTCTTTACCTAAAAAGAGAGAGCATATATTGGCAATCTATACTGAAGGGTTCAGTATGCACAGATTCAGTGGGAGAAAACTTGTCCATGTTACATGGAGTTAGTATCCCAAGGCCAAGTGTCCAATTCTTATGAAGAATGGGAACACTAAGAATAGATATGGATCTATCATGTATGTAATCATCCCATTATCTTTCATGTATGGACATAGTAAGAATAAAATGCATTCATCATCTTGTATGTAGGACATGAAAATATGATGTGCTCATTCTGATAACTCGTATGTAGGACATGACGAGTGGATGTCTGTCTAGTTCTAGTAAGGGTTACTGGAATACCATAAGAACTTGATAAGTACTTGAGAAGCACTAGCTCTATGGAAATAAGGAAGGGTTCACTGTAAAAAGTTACAGTGATGTGAACTTATGAAGAGGACAGAAAATTAATTGCAAAATATATATGGGATATATAAAAGTGAATGTTTGTTGATAAATGGAAACGTTCCAATAAAGTCGTTTAAAAGGAAAAGTCGAGTATACATGTGTTAGAGAACATTAGTGGATACTATATGGATCTGGAAGTTCATGAGATGAACTTATAGTTATTTCGGTCATTGATGACAAGTTAGGAGTGCTTTGTCATGCAATGTGGCTAAAGGTTAGCAAAGGAATACTAGATCACATATTACAACAACTCCATCTCATACGTGTGACGTACAACAAAGAGATGAGAGACATGCAGTTAATACCGACTTTGGCAAGGTGTTGCCATAACTCACTACATTAGCACTAGAGCATAATAACATGTGGGACATGTTTGAAGATCACTATGAATATGATTCAAGGGTGATTGGCTCGCAGTGCAAGTGGGAGTCTGTTGGTATGTATGCCCTACGAGCCAATCATGGGATGATTGGTGGGATACATTAAGATTGATTTGATAAACATCAAAGGCAAGCTTCCAATTCTTTCTGGTTCAGTCATATGAGATAATGATAGAACAAATTGAATGTCTAGAGAATGACAATACTCAATGATGTATGCTTTCAGGTTGAGGACTTGAACAATGAGATCATATGAATGCTAAGAGTTTGTACATTCTTATTATGTCCCTAGTCATATGTCATTGTGGAAGGTAGATAGAAAACAATGACACACAAGACTAGATTGTGGTGTTGGTTGATGACAGAATCTCGTTAGTCATTATATGGAGATATCAAACCAAACACATAGGTACTTGTTAGAGAACAAGTATACCAGACAGACCCACCGTGAGTTTGACACATGGAACCATGACATGGTAGTCACAGTCAGTTCTCACAGTGATGGTGGTGAGTGTGATTCTTTGACCTGAAATCACTACACTCAACACATGTCGTTGGGTACACTTTGACATCATTAAACGCAATCCTGAAACATGGGTTGTTATAAAGGTGATGATTGGGTGGCTTTGACACATGGGGCTTTTGAGGGGTGAGTGATAGATATGGGATTTGTCCCTCCTGAGGGAGTTTGATATCCATGGCCACTTGATGAGTAGGATTGAGATAGGTGTGCACACGCATGTGTGAATCAGTATGTGATATTGATGTCATACATATCTCCTCTAATCTACTCTGAGATCAAGAAAGTCAATGAACGTTGAAAGGATGACTGTTCCATGCCTTGAGTTCATTCGGGATATCAGTTACAAAGGAATTATACATTCGTTGTAGGATTGAAAGTTGTTCTCCAACTTTCTATTTCACTTGGGTGGCACTGATGTGTGACTAGGAACCACTCTTTGCTTGTGAAGTCATAAGTGTTATGGACTTTCACTACCAACGTGAAATGGACTTGTAGGGTCACACACATAGGATTTAACCTGGAAGAGGATTTTATCCACAAACGATGTTTAGATTGATTACTAAAGGAGTTTAGTAGTTCAATTAAACACTCAATCAATTGATAGCTCAATGTCATAGTGTTCAAGGTGTTGGACCGATTGATTAGAGTATCAAATTGATTGAAACTGTAATTGACTAATTTTGCACAGTCTACACACCCAACCAATCGGCACATATGATGAACTGATCGGCTTAGCTTGGTGAACCGATCGACTCAGTTGGTGAGTCGATCGATTGAGGACACGCTAAACTGACCGGTTCAAGGGTTGAACCGATCAGCTCAACTGGTCCAAATGACCGAGTTGGGAAAGTCAGTTTGGCAAGATATTTCTTTTCGTTTCACTTGTCCAATTTGATTGGAACAAGGATTGGTATTTGGATCAATTCGAAACAAAAGAGGAAAAGTCAATTGGGAACTGATCAGGACCACGAACCGATTGAATCATGCTTGAACCGGTCGGCTTAGGTGTCCCAACCGATCGGTTCAGGTGTGAACCGATCGGCTCAGGTCCCCAACCGACCATTTCATGTTTGAAACGATCGGTTTAGATGACACATTTGGTTGTTTTGTGGAAAATTTTGAACCCTTCTAATCCTGCTTTAATCCCGCATTGCCCGGGGTAGAGAACCCTATCCCATGACCCTCCTATATATAGGGGTATTGGGGGCTTCTCAAAGTACAACTCAGAACACTAGTAGCTCTACAAAGTTGTCGTTCTCTCTAGTTGTGGTAACCAAGAGAGCCCAAGCAAGTGCTACCCGATAAGGGAGGCACAACAAGGGAAAGACAACTGTAGAAAAGTGACTGGTGGAAGGAGAGTGTGTCGGTGACTAGTACGCCGACAGAAGGGTGTGACTCCTTTCGGTGCCTTGTGCGACAAGGCGATCAGAGTTCCAGGTGGTCCGTGTGGACTACTACAGAGGCGGGAGATTTCTGCCGCTCAGAGGACAGCTGTCAATCCTGACATTCCGGTGAGACCAGGAGCTGCACAGACACCGTCCAAGATTAGAGATGAAGACTGCATAAGCCATGAGGTAACGTCACCGAGCAAACCTTGGGATAAGGTATGTCTCTACAAACCATCCTTCCTATTGTATAGACGTTGATGCGATTCCTTTATACTGGGTTCGGGAGAAGAAATTTTTGTTTTCGCTGCCTTCTCTGTCTCCCCTAAAACTGAACACTTTTTGAGATATTAATTTTGAGTCCATTATTATGGTATTTCAAGGTTGATGAATGATCTAAACCTAGGTCTTTCTAGGAATCTAACAACTAATTATAGTGAACAATATTGTATTTTAAGACTGTCATTAAACCGAGATTCAAGATCGAGTATCAAGTCGTCATGGAATTGACCTATTGAGGCATAGGTTAGGATATCAAAATAGTGTGAAAGGGGTAACCTTTCCAAACTCTAAATAATCATGAAAGTGAAAATTTAGAGGCAATCACAATATGAATGTGGCCTAGGTTAGGGGAGTCATAAGTCAACTACCACCCTACTCTAGCACATTAGTCTATATTAATCATGAGTGATCAAGTATGTCCAAATAGGGAGAGTACCAACTATCAAATTGAATTTCATAAAATCATGAGTAAGACATCAAGATCATAATAGGGCAACCATACATCAAGGTTTTTCAACATCAAAGTCATAATAGAATTCCCTTCCTTTCAAGATCAAGGTAAGGGTAGATTTTGGAAATCGATAAGCCAAACTGAGAACTCGAGTGTTCAAGCATAATAGGGATAGAGTAATATCCATGTCCATCATGTTTGTTTGAAATTGAGCTCAAAAAGCGACATACAAGTCAATAGGGAAATACCTCTTATATTCAAGTCATAACATCATGATCTGGAGGTCCAAGGCCAGTGGAATACCAGAGTATGTGGCATGATGCATATAAATCAGGTGAGTTTTTCTTATATATGTTTGAGGTTTGATCAAAATAGGGACAACATAGGTATAGTCAATAGGGACATCATCAAACATGAGATATAAAACACGAGTTCGACCTTATTTCACCATATCAAGAATTTACCTCAAATATGGGAAGCACTTCTGTCCAAACGGGTAACATTGAGTTTTCATAAACTTGTACATGAGTACAACACTTTTGAGAGTATTTTCTTACACTAAATATTGTTTCCAATTTAAAGTCAGATCATGGCATTAACATCTTAATCAACTTTCATGGTTTCAAGTAATTTTACTTTTCCCTTGCATAAGCTACTCAAAATCGAGATTTCATGTGATTCATAGTCATGAGAAAAAAATTACATGAGAAGATGAGAATCTACCTAATCATCATCTACTTGGGTGGCTTAGGTGGTCCTTAAAGAAAACATGAGATGCTAGAAGACTCTCTAAGATTGGGAAAAGAATTTTAGTCCTTCCTGGGTTCTTAAGATGTGTTATGCATAAACATATATAGATGCATGTGTGTACTGCTCTGATACCATTTGTCATGAAACTATTTGTTACCCTGAGTTCACACTCCTAATGGCTACATAGACAAAGGCGAGTGGACCTGGGAATCCATCTCTAAAATGGATTGAATATTTCACACAGACAATATATATGTAAAAGTAGTAACACAAGATATAATCAATACTAAAAGGGGATAGAGAATCATGTACCCAATTATAGATTCAAGTATACTCATTTGTGTTGCATTTCAGAGCTTAGAGTCTTGAGTACAGTGGTCTTCATTTATGAACTACAAATTCGATAAACAAAATATATTAATGCAAACATTAAGTACACTATGAAAAGGCATGTAAATAGATTAAGAGTAATATAAAAGTTGTTTCGCTAGAAACATCATATAAAGCAAGAAGAATAAATCAAATGAGAACAATTAACAATGTTGTTTTATACAAAGCATGTTTTAAGTGTATTTTCATTATACTTAACAAAATATTATGGCCATTGACCAGCTTCTCATTGGAAGGGTCCTTAAGGGTGCTCAAGATTAGCCAACCCTTTTTATCAACATGGTCTTCCTTATCTTGACATCTCAAGTAAGACACCCAACCTTAAGCCCTTACCCTGAGAATACAGACAGGTACACTAGGTTTGTATAATGGGCAAGTTCAATTATGTTCAAGGTTTTTTCAACATATTTCAAGCAAAATGAACGTACTAACCATAGGGAACAACTAGCTCAAACAAGTAATTAACTAACCAAGCATTCATACGAGCATACATACAAACAAGCCAATACCATAGTAGGGTCAAGAGAGTAAGTGTACCTTATCGGTTTATTGCAAGTTATGTTTCTTGAGTAAGATTCCTACGGATGATCCAAACTCAGGGAAACTCCCAAAGAAAAGATATAGCATGGTGTCTTAGTTCAAAGGGGTTTAGTTAATATAAACATGAAACATGTCATGTGGATGTTCTCGTACACCTAGGTATGAAATGGTTCAAGTAGGGTCCCATCTTTTCAAACGTGTAAACATTGATTCAACATAATATCGACATTGCAACATACTAAAATTCGGTGCTAAATTTAAATTTTGAGCTATAATTCATAATCCTCCAAAATTGAATTTCTTTTTCCAAATTTGGACTCATATTTGCACTATATTTGAAATATTTTGAAACTTGATCACCAAAATGCAATTTATAATTGTTTTGACCTAGCAATCCCACTTGGGACCTCCAATTGAACTATTGAACCCCATTGAAGATTCTTGGCTTTGAAATCACATTAAAAGATATTACGGATATATAGATATTCATGTTAGAATTTATGTTGAGAGTAATTATTTTAACTATCTTGGACTCATGAACTATGGGAGTTACTATTTTTAATATTTAGAATAATGGAATAAAAATCATTGTTGAAAATTTCAAAAGAAACGGATAGATGAGTTAAGAGATACAACATTTTGAAATTTCAACCAAAAATCACTTAACTAGGAATTAAATCCAATCAAATAACAGGTCAGTGACCCGGTTGACCAGGACCCCGCGTTGGTCATCCCTAACCCCCCCAGACTAGGGCTTCCTCACGCGTCTATTGCCTCGCAACAGGGAAAACGGCAAGAACGCGACACCATCGCCCCCCTCGTCCTATCACTCTCTTCTCTCATCGCCCCCCAAAGCCCTAGCGCCATCATCACCCTCAGCGGCTACTTGTCGAAGAAACGCCCACACAGGTGTTACCAATCGCCGGTTGTATGCCTCTACTAAAACGGAGACAACACTGCCGTTACTGATACGATATTCCTCCCCCATGACCGGCGCCCAAGATCTTCTTCATTCTCCTCGTTTTTCTCCGTCAATGTCATTTACAAAGACCTGGAGACAACTCAGATGCGATGCACCCTCTCAGAACCTCCATCAGTTACAGAGTTCTCCCAACAGCCACCCTTATTGCTCCCTCTCCTCCTGGTCAGTAGATACCCCACCTAATAACCATCGATCCATCCACCGCCCTAGTCCTATAGGACTCGTCAATCCCAAACCAAGATCATCGTCAACCTATAAATTGTTCCCACATTCAGAAGCAAATCGGATATTTTCTTCCACATCTCAGCGATCGGTCACAACCAGAAAACAATGGAGCCAAAAGATGAATCCATCGCCTCTTCCTGATATCACCTAGCCAATCTACAATAGACCTCAAAGCAGCTGCCAGCACCTCTCTGCCCATCGCCACCACCTGGGAATCACCGGCGGTGGCGGCGACCATCAGAACTGGAATCATTTTTTTGGCGACCATAAGAAGCCCTCGTTGCTCCCACCTACACACCAACTCCGACCTCTCAGCCGCCGATTGGAAGTCTCAGACCCCGACATAGGGACTAACCAGCAAGCTACAACTCTATTGCTCATCAGTGACGGTCTACAACATGCCACCTGCTCCTCCTTCCCCTTCCCGACCTGCTGCACCAACGACCTGTGTTGAACTACAGCCGCCAACCACGGGTCACAACCACCACATCCATGCTCCTCCACCTTCTCATCATGACGGCGTCAAACCTGCAACCATCCTTGCAGGGTCATAATACCAATACCATTGCTATCCCGACCTCACTGGTCCTCCACGACCTCAGATCTGCCCTGGGCCTTGGCATCCCGTACTACATGAACCCTGAACCAAGAAGAACCAATAGTCGTGTCTTCAATGAGTGCTACTGCCCTCGCAGCGCAGCCACACCACAGACCTCCGATCAGGTCTACTCCCCTCCTGCAACCAGCCAACCATGCACACAACCTCGTCGTGGTTTCCCAAAATCTAGGAGCAATGATCGTCTACTCATGTCCTTAGAAAGGTACCTACATCCCTCACCTAATTCTTTAATCTCTTGCTTGAACTTAGATAAATCACTAGTAACATTACATTTAAGAATTCACCCAGATATACCTAGCTAGATGTGAGTAGTTTAACATGCATCGTAACACGCCCTAACTATTAAACTAGCCGTAAACCCGTGCTATGCACGGGTGCTTTGTAGCTTACAATAATGTTAAATACAAAATTAAACACTGCAATTGTTTCGTGTATTGAATCATTCATCTCGTCTATTTTTGTAGTTTCTAATTAAAGTATTGCATTTACTGTTGTTTGGAAATCCGCAGTGAGAAAAATCCATTTAGTCAAATTATATGAGTTAATGGAAGGAAATGCTACTTAAATAAGTGAATTGTATATTGGTAAGTCTAAATAAATATCTTAACTAAGAAGGCTTCAATTATTTTCTGACAACCCAAAATGAACGAAAAAAGACATGTAGATAACCTTCTACAATTGCATAATAGTCAATTCACATATAGATCTATCAACCCTTTCGTCGGAGTACATTCCTCCTATTCATCAGCGACAATTACCATCCCGACGGCATGTTTCCTTTTTAACTTTAATTTTATTTATAATAAGAAATCTAAGATTAGAAATGTGTAATAGAAATATTAATATATGGTATGATTTGAATATCAACCAAATCAGATTCTCAACACGCTTTAATAATGACTGGTTTGGTGCAAGCATTTATATTAATGCTACAATGTTTTGATCTGTAAACAAAAATGTTTGTTAAGCACTTTAATATAGAACGAGTAAGCGTGAGGATCAGAGTTGAAACCCTAGATCTGAGAAGAGGGGTGAGAGGGAAAGCAATTGAAATTAGAGAGGCGGGAGAGAGAGCTAGGGCATTGTTCCTTTCAAAGAGGGAAGCGAGAGTTTTCAACTTACTGCTCGCATCATCGATCCTTGTTATTATGAGTATTGTATTTATACAAGATAGGCATGGGTCATTACTTGGAGCCCAAGTATTATACAAGTGATGTAAAAGCATAGAAATACAATGTACTCTTGTAGGCATTTCACCAAACGAGTAGAGAGCTCTTCATCACCCAATACCCCCCCCCGGAAACTGGACGAGGGTAACTGAAGTCCCAGTTTGAGACGTAGGAAATGAAATACTATCTTAGTTAGAGGTTTGGTGAAGACATTTGCTGGTTGCTGAGATGAAGCTATGTGAGCAGTAACAATGTGTCCAAGTGCCACTTTCTCATGAATGAAATAGTAGTCGATCTCGATATGTTTAGTTCTTGCATGGAAAACCAGATTGACAAAAAGTTGAAGTGCTCCAAGATTGTCACAGAAGAGTCGAGAAGGTTGAGGGAGAGAAATGTGAAGGTCTCAAAGAAGAAACGAAACCCATGTGATCTCAGCAGTTGTGGATGCTAGAGCTCGATATTCAGCTTCACAGCTGGACTGAGCAATAGTAGATTGCTTCTTTGCACTCCATGAAATGCAGGTGGTTCCAAGGAATATACAGAAGCCTGTAGTAGATCGTCTGGTAGAGGGACAGCCAGCCCAGTCGGAGTCACTGAAGGCAGTTAACGTTATGGACACAGTCGGCTTATTGGTCAAGCTACAAGAGAGAGAGCCCTTCAAGTACCTAAGGATGTGTTTGACCAGAAGGAAGTGATGCTGAGATGGTGAAGTAAGGAATTGACAAGAAATATTGACTCCATACACTATATCGGGCCTAGTGATGGTAATATATTGTAAGCAACCAACTATTCGTCTGTACAGTTGAGCATCCACAAAGCTTGGAGATTCAGAAACTTTGTGAAAATTGAGAGCAGTAGGAGTGGATGCAGGTTTACAGTCAACCATATCAGCTTGGCAAAGAACATCAAGAATGCATTTTTCTTGACTTAAGAGTAGACCAGAAGAAGAGGCAGAAACTTGAATACCAAGAAAGTAGGATAGGGCCCCAAGGTCTCGAAGATTGAAAGTAGCACTCAGGGTGTTTTGAAAGTGTGCAAGCAGCTTCACATTATTACCAGTGAGTATTATGTCATCGACATAGAGAAGAAGATATATAAGATCTTATTGATGAGAATATACAAAAAGAGAAGGATCGGAACTGCTACAAATGAACCCAAACTCAAGAAGGAAGTCACTGAGTTTATTAAATCAGGCGTGTGGAGCTTGTTTGAGGCCATCGAGGGCTTTATTAAGCTTGAAGACATATCCAGGGAACTGCGTATTAACAAAACCCGGAGGTTGCTCAAGAAAAATAGGTTCCAATAGATCACCATTCAAGAAAGCATTACAGATATCAACCTGCATTAACTTCCAATGCAAGGTTGTGGCTAAAGTAAGAACAACTCAGATGGTGGTTACTTTGACAACAGGGTTATAAGTTTCAATATAGTCTACTCCTTCTTGGCTATAACCTTTGGCCACCAGGCATGCTTTAAGTCTTTCTAAGCTGCCATCAGCTTTTAATTTTGACTTAAACATCCACTTGGAACCTACCACATGACCATGGGTTGGATGAGGAACTAAAGTCCAAGTGGCATTATGCTCAAGTGCTAGAAGTTCTTCTTTCATAGCTTGAACCCAATGAGGACATTGAAGAGCACCTTTAACAGATCGTGGTATGTCAGGAACTTCTTGAACTGTCATTGCATGTGGAGATGTATGTTGAAGTTGTTGTGCCTTGGATCTGGTAATCATAGGATGAACATTTGTACCAGATTTGAGGCAACTTGACTTTTGTAGTGAAGTCATACATTCTAGGACAGATTGGTTAATGTGAATATTTTGAATGTGTGTAACATTATCCTCTGGATTAGAAACAGTCTCAGTAGAGATATTTGTACATGTATTAGATAATATGATGAAATCATTTTGCTGAGTTGGTACACATACATTAGTAGATTGACAATCCACATTAGAAGACTGAACAACTGTAACATTTGGAAGTATATTTACATCTGCATTGTAATCTTTGCTCGTTACTGGTGTGGGTTGTAATGAATCAACATCATCTGAAGACTCATCCAGTGCTTGAAGAAAATATGAGAAAATAGATAACTATCCCAAGGCTACATTCTGTGGAATGTGTTCTTTAAATGGGAACACATTCTCATTAAAAACTACATGGCGAGAAAAGTAAATGTGTCCACTAGAGATATGTAGGCATCTATATCGCTTGTAACTATCATTGTATCCCAGAAAGGCACAAGGAAGAGATCGTGGTTGAAGTTTGTGTTTGTTGAAATCTCTTAGACATGGAAAACATAAACACCCAAAAACTCGTAACATATCATAATCATGTTTCTTTGCATACAATCTAAACAAAGAAGATATATGATTGTTTGTCTTTAAAGGCCAACTATTTATGATGAAGTTCGCATATGAAAAGGCTTCAGGCCAAAAGATGATAGGAACTTTGGCATCTAGCATCATAGTGAGCCCTAATTCCACAACATGTTGTGCTTTCTTTCGACCAAACCTACCTGTTCATGAGTATGTGGACAGGAAAGATGATGGACAATGCCATTTGTTGTAAGAAAATTCAACATTTTGTGGTTAACAAACTCTTCACCTCCATCAGTCATGAGAACTTGAATTTTTGCATGAAACTGATTATCAATCATTTTACAGAAGAAAACAAAATGATCGTACAAGTTATATTTTGCTTTCAATAGATGAAACCAAGAAAAACTAGTGCATTCATCGACAAACAAAGCATAATAGCAGAAACTTGTTTTAGATATTACATGAGATTTTCCCCACAAGTCACAATAGACTTGTCCAAACAGGACATTACTTTTAACATGATTGTATGAAAAGGGCAGTCTATGGTTTTTGCCTAACTGACAACTATTGCAGAAATCTATTTGCTTATTTGATGAACTTATTTAGGTATTGTTGTACTTCTTTGTGTATATGCCCGAGTCTTCTATGCCAGGTGAGAGAAGTTGTAGTAGGACATTTGATCAAGAGACGAGCTTTATGCCTGCCAGATGTGATTGAGTACATTCCATCTTTAAGGATTCCCTGAGCCAGAGTTGTGTGTGTCTGCAAATGTTGTATAAGAAATTAGTCTCAAAGAAAAATGAAATAGCAAGGGAACTCACAGGTCAGCTGAGCAATAGATAGCAGGTTCCTCTTTATGGAGGGAACAACTAAAACCTTCTCAAGAGGTATAGCATGTTCTTGTATGATGTGAGATCGTCCAGTGTAAGTGATAGGAAGATAGGTGTCATCGCCAATCATTATGAAGTCATATCCCTTGTAGGAAATTACATTACTAAGGATACATGCATTCTGAGCAATGTGGTTGGTGGCACCGGAGTCCACTTGCCATTCAGTGATGTTGAAGTTGTTTGGCTCAGACACCTATAGAGCTGCCATTGCCTTTGCTTGTTCTATCACTACATCTTCAGTGAGAGTCCTAGGGACCTTCGAACTATGGTAAGAGTTATCAAAGTGATGCCAACACCAATAGGCCTCATGTCCTCTCTTCCCATAGATCTGACTAGAAGACAGGGGGTCGGAAAGAATTGTCAAAGTTACCAGTCGACGACCTGATGCTTTGATTGAAGCCACGCCCTTGAGAAGAGAACTGACTTGAAGGTCGAATTCCAAGGAGACCTGGATTAGGATTGTATTGCTGAGAAGATGGAGGAGGCATTTAATAGTTCCCTCTTCCAGGATTCTGAGGTCCAAAACTTGATCGTTGTCCTAGAAAGGCCAAATTAGGACTAGAAAAGGATTTTGTGGATGACCTACGCATATCATGGTCTCTCAACAGCGAGACTACTTCATCATATGACGGAAGAGGAGGTTTCATCATCGAGATAGTGAATATATCAAACTCAGATCCAAGGCCACTGAGGAGAAAATAAACCTTGTCATCATCAAGTAGAGGTTTACCTATTGCGTGGAGTTGATCGCAGATGAGCTTGAATTCTCGAAGGTAATATGTCATAGATTTGCTTCCTTTTTGGATCTGCCTCAGCTGTGTAGTCAATTCAAAGCTTCTGGACTGAGTAGATTCATAGAAGTTCTTTGCAAGAGAACTCCAGATTTGAGCATATGTGGACAAGCCTACCACAACTCTGAGTACTTCCTTGGTTAGAGTCCCCATGATCCATCCCTTGATCATCCTATTGGTCCTCATCCGTAGCACAAATGTGGGATTGGATGTGATTGTACCTTCATTGTCTATGATGATCTTCTCAGGAGCTTTCTCAGTTCCGTCGATTAAGGATTCGAGCAGGTTGCTCTCGATCAGCGCTCAAACCTGAACCTCCCAGTAGAGATAGTTGGAGCTGGTCAGCTTGAGAGAGATGAAGTTTGAGTCATTGATGCCGGCAGGATATGGATACTTTGACGCCATTGCTTCTGTCTTCGAGGAAGGTCCAGTAACTGAGGAGGAAGACATGATAGTAGATGACGGTGGAAGCTATGCTCTGATACCACGTGAGGATCAAGGTTGAAACCCTAGATCTGAGAAGAGGGGTGAGAAGGAAAGCAATTGAAATTAGAGAGGTAGGAAAGAGAGCTAGGGCACTATTCCTTTCAAAAAGGGAAGCGAGAGTTTTCAACTTACTACTCGCATCATCGATCCTTGTTATTATGATTATTGTATTTATACAAGATAGGCCCGGCCCATTACTTGGAGCCTAAGTATTGTACAAGTAATGTAAAAGCATATAAATACAATGTACTCTTGTAGGCATTTCACCAAATGAGTAGAGATCTCTTCAGTCATCCCCAATAGTAAGAGCATTGGCACTTCTTTGTGCAGGACACTTTTGACTTTCACTACAATAAAATTTGCAAATGGAGCTGAAGACAGATTAGCTTGGTCCAAGCTATCTCTGGCTTCATACATTATCAGTTCATAACACCATTCATAATGAGCTACACACTAATTAAGATCTATGTTTCTGCATACACTGCCATTCTCTTTGTTATCTACAGCCCGAGTAACCTTATCGTGTGGATAACATAAGAAAATGCTAGGAAGAAAGCCAAGCTTGAGATGGGTGAATAAATCCAACACAAAGGCCTCTCTTGCTGGAGCTTGATTTGAAGAAGAGGCCTATTGTTGGCTTGTTGTTGGATGTTGATAATAGGCTAGATACAATCGTCAAAATCAGCAACCTTTTCTTAAGTAGCACCATCAACCAAGACTAAGTACTCCTTTCTCCAGTATGTAGGGAAGAGTAGATGGAAGCTACTGTGTGTATGCACCAAAGATAATTCATGAGGATTCTATATGTAAATATCATAATCAGATATATTGGTATCAATATATAATAAGGAAAAATATACTAATTGATGAATGCTTTGGCCCCACAAGCATGTAGACAGGTCTAACTATTTTCTACAATATAAAATTTCTAATTTGAAGATAGATCAACTGATCAATGATTTGTCTCATGAAGCTCATGGACAGGGCCAGTTGTTCCTACTAAATGAAATATTATTTGTTCAGGAAAAATAACCATCACACCTCATGTTTTCAGTGCATACAAGAAGTGAGGAGTATATAATCATGTAAGTTTGATGGTTGAAGCTCATCTGTATGTTCATATATGTAAATTATGAATCTGTGAATTGTAATGTTTGACATTCACATGCTCACAATAATATCAGAAGCATGTCATATATTACATAATGTCATGACTCATACACAGAATGATTTATGAAACCATGAGCCATAAGTTCACAACAATTAAGGAATTAATTAAACATGTTGCAACAATATTTTGACATTCTAAGAGGGTCTGAGGGGGGCCTAATTGGCTATTGCGATTATAACCAAGAGAAACACAAATACAAACCAAGACATTTCCAAAAAAACATGCTAGTGGTTGTGAGATATGATTTAGATGATCTTGCTATCAAATGAAAGTGGTTCCTCATTAAGCACGGTGTATGCAACTTATTTAAAATTTTGTTATAATCAAACATTAAAACCAAGTTACAGTGTTTACATAAGTCCAAGGATGAAAAACTTATTTTTTTGTCGTTGTAGGGCGAAATCCTCCTATAATGGCAGTCATCAAACTGACAAACAAATTGTTACTAATTAAGTGGAATAAACATAAACAACGGGTTAACAAAAATCACTAAAATTTAAAAACATTTTGCAAGGAGATCTTTGTCCAGAAAACTTTAACTAAAAGATCCAAAACTCATACATATCATGATTTACATTGTACAACATTGTTTCATCTCATCTCGAGGACAACATATAATAGTTTCTCTATCAAAACACATACTGGAGAAACATAAAACCTCAAGGCATTCAAGCCAAAATCTTAGATCATTCATGAAACCAGTATGAACCAACTCCATGGACCTAAGACTATATAGACGACACATATGACTTCTATCTACAAGTCATGATAGACAGTACACTCAGCCTGAGTTGTTACTGTTGCCCCAGCTATTGTTCCTCCTCTACAGAAAAGTCTCCAGTGCCTCGTGCACGTCCACCTAAAAATTGTGGATCCCATGAGATGAGACAATTGTCCCAGCGAGAGATATAACTCTCTATCGACCATATTATTATTGCAGATAAATATTATAAAACTGAATAGGGGTTCTTTTATATTTAACAGGCACGATTAATCATTGTATGAATAGAATAAGATAATCACCTTTCTTAAGGAGAACATTGCATCTACCCATGGTTGAGTTATAAATCATCTATTTGCTTTGCAAGGAATTTAAAGGAACATAAATAAAATTTATCAACTAATTATCGAGGCGGGAAGTGGAATTGGATCGTGTATGATAAGGCGGTCGAGCCAGAGGTGGTTTGAGCTAGTCCGGCTATTTCGATAGTTTAGTGAATTTGCATGTATAACTGTATTGCGCATCAAACAATGTTTTTCGTATTCGATCCTTAAGTAGATATGCTATATGGATGAACATATTTTACAATCACACTTATGCCCTGAGGAGATGAAGCATACCCCGTTCATCTCCAACCGACCACAAACTTCTCACAAGTCAGTACCATACAATGTCAATGGAAGAGTCTCCCTTGTCTCGGTCAATAGGAGACCACTTAGGCTTAGCAGGGCATCTTGTGTCATCTGCAATATAGTTGTTCCAGGGTACGTAGGCATCCTCACTTATAGATACATCATCAACTATGCTCTCTTAGGGGAAACATATATGACAACCATTAGAGCTACAACGTCAATTGTGCTCTCTTAGTGGAAACATCTACGACAACCATCCCCAGATATTGAGTTATGGTCACTTAGGCACCATACTTTGAGCCATGGTCACATAGGCACCATTCTCTTGAGCCATGGTCACATAGGCACTATGCTTTGAGCCACGGGTCAGTTCACCGTGCTCTTATTGAGACATTCTTATGACATTATTGAGTCATGGACACTTAGGCTCCATGCTCCACATATTCAAAAATATGTGTTATGGGTCATGCCGTGGGAAACTCGTTTCACCATTCAACAAATTCTGACGTTGATGGATCTATGGTCAGGGCAATGTTTTATAGTTCCTAATGATGTAGTACATGTATTACAACATTCTTTTAACATCAAACAAGTTATCATAATTAATCACAACAAATGCTACAAAGAAAGGTGTAATACATCTATCAGGTACTTTTCAAATCTTTAAAACACATGATACTTGGGATCTCAGTCCCTTATCACATTACTAGAAATTCTCATCCCTTCACATCATCATTATCGTGACTACTGGATCTGGGTATTCAAACCCTATAGCATTGTTACCTCTGTAACATGTAACCATTACCTCTAGGTCCTTAGACCAAGGTATTCATTTCACTTGTTGAACAAGTATTCATGTGGCTCACAAGGCCATTACACATCTTGTCACCTCTCACTAGGCAACAACTTATTCACATGGATCACAAGGCCATTACATATCTTGTCACCTCTCATTAGGCAACAACTTATTCTTATGGCTCACAGGGCTTATGTAATAAGAGAAATACAACCTTCCCATCATTAGGGCTAGGGTTTCCCTTTATAACCTAATAGGGTTTCATGTTCATATTATTAATCCAAGCCCTAATTCATTGCTCCCCACATCTAGGAGCATACATTGATATCATAAGTATTCAATCATACTTATATATTTTCTCATCATTTATCATTAAATGAGTAACAACACAAGCATGTGTTTATCTCTCATCCTTACTAGGATATCGAATACATCATACTTTTGATTCAATCCTCCTCTTTGAGGAATATTAGTCCATCATTAACAATTCACATTATCTTTCATTTAACACCATGTTCAACATATGTCACTCAGTCAATCACACATGATTGAAGTGTCACTTCCATATTGGTATCAAGATGTGTGTGTTATCATATTATACTTTAAACCACATCCTTTACTTTATGTCAAATATTCATATCGGCATGTGGAATAACCACATCACCATGTCATGTTTTGAGGGTGTAAACACTAATCAGCATATTATGTACTCACATCAGATGGACTATCACTTAGATCTTATTACTTCAGATTAATTTTATATCGGGTATGAGCTAGATGCTTGACCCTATATCAGATATAAGCTTTGTTTTTAGTGTCATATTGTGCACAAGATATGCCCCATATCGGGCATCCATATCTGGTATCATATCGGGCATCCATCTTAGGTAGCATATCGGGTTACCATTTTAGGTAGACCCTAAAACTCATATCCCCTTCATTCCTTCAAGGATCATCCTTATCATATAATTACTTGACAAGCTAATGGTCTTATTAAATTTTCATACCACCATTTATTACACAGAAAGGGAGTATATCAGATTCCAATCCCTCATCTAGGGTTTTCCACTAAATAGGTTACATCATGCCATATTTTGCATGAAGTATGAGTTTGAACTTCATATCATTCATAAGAATAAAGTAGGTACTATTCTTTATTAATCTAGAGATATCATTCGTCTCATACATGTGGTATCATTCACCACTCATCTCGGTTTACCCATCATCTTGGGTTTCCAACTCTATGATGATTAGAGTGTTCACCATTCCTATATTGTATAAGATGTGTAGTCTAGATTTGTATCATGCATAAGGATAAGTGGGGTATCTCCCATATCGTGCAACAATCATAACTCATATCATGTATGAGTTAGCATCCATCTTCATATCGGGTTAACCCCATCTTGTGTTTCATATCGGGTAGATGTATTCCAACCATATCGGGTTACATTTTGTTCTTGAATTCATACCTTGTATCATACATTAGGTTTTACTTAAGCATTCATATTGTGCATCAGATGTGTGTACTTCAAGGTATCAGGTACCAAAGATACATTACATGATCATATTGTGCAAGAGCACTTGCTATTCTTTACTCATATCGAGTTACCCAAATTAGGGTTTCATATCAGCTTTCAAGTATACTTTAAACCTTATATCGTGTAAAGAATCTATTCTTGACTCCATATTGTGCAAGCATATCATGCAAGCATATCATGCAAGCATATCGTGCAAGCATGTCATGTAAACATATCAGGCAAGAAAAGTCTACACATACCCATATCGGGTTAGAGCTACTTGTGTGTAAGCTTGAACCTGATATCACTTTATAAAGTGATACCATCTTCTTCAAGCTCTAGACCTCCGTTCTAATAGTTAAAGTTCATGGAAACAGGTCTAGGAAACTACTAGAACTCATAATTTCATTAATTATTTCAGAATATTTCGGAATTAAAAGTAGTTTATTTAAGCATAGCAATTTAGGTGATGAATAACCCGCCTTGTGAGTAGCTTCAAAACTCCAAGCTCCAAAGATTCACATCCTAAGGTTGAAGAAGAACTTCTCCAAGGTTCAGGGCTTGTTCACAACTCCTCCATGGACAAGAGATCACCATAGTTAAGCACTTGGTGAAGAAGAAAAGGAAAGAATATACATAACCTGATATCACACTTCAAACAAGGTTGAAGGTGACCAAAGCCTTACCTAAAGCTCAGTGCTCGAGATCTCCTAGCTCCTTGATCTGCTTTGCACAATACCTAAGGGTCTTTGCATGATATCTCCAAGGAGAGTGGTTATGAGGATCGTAAGCTTTCATAAGTTGGTGAATGGTGAAGTATATATACTTAATTTCATGAGATAAATCATATATGAGGTGTCTTTCCCTCATGCTACTAGATGACACGTGGCCATGCATGGTTGACACATGGACATGCATGCACACATGTATATCTTGTCATGAAAGAGTCTTGAGGATAACCTAGAGACTATATCTTGGCCCTTACTTATCTTGTTGGGCAAGTTATCTCGTCTTTATCTCATTAAATAAGCAACCCGATACACTTTTTGTAAGGAACTTTGAAACCCATCATGGGCCACCTCCTTGAGGTTCTATTCCCATCATGGTCTTTTCCAAGGCTCCAAAAACTGATAGGAGGCTCCCACTTTGGCTCCTTGGCCGATAGGGCTCCTTATATCAAGTCTACAACTCGATACAACACATATAAGGCTCTTGCCTTCAACTCATTCTTGGTCTTTCATTACCAAGAGTATCATCACTCAATGGTGATTCAAACATAGCACCCCCTTCTTTCTCTTTCATCTTAAAGATACATAGAAGGATTAGGGACACTCTATAGGTGGTAATTTACATTTTAATCCCACATATTGGGTAAATTACAAATTATACCAAAATTGGTGTACAAGGTACTAACATTGTTCAAATGAGTGGTAACTTGGGATTTAGTCTTTCCACAAGCCACCACTTATCATCATTCTCTTTCTTGAGATACTAAAACACTTAGAACGCATTCCACATGTGTCATTTTGCAATATAACCCCTCATCTTGGGTAAATTGCACTTTTCACTCAGACTTTCATATAATGCACAAATCGTTTGCAATTAAGCTCAAACTTGAAAACAAACTTCACCAGAAGCCTTAATTTCTTTTCACAAGATTAGAATCAGTTTCTTAAGTATCTTACTTAAGCAAAACTTCTAGGGTTAAAGACATAACTCAGGTCAGGGGTATTACACCTCCTCCATAGAGACTTCTTGTTTAGGAACAACTGTTCATACCTTATACAAAATCTAAGCTTGTGCCTTATATCATCCTGCAACAGTATCTATAGCAACAGCTAAAATAGACACATAAAACTCCTATTTTTTTCATGAAGTCAAAGATAGACTTACCCTAATGAAATTGTCAAAACCCCAAATAAAGCACATTTCAATGAGACTTAGAAATCCAAATATCTGATACAGGATGTAACTTCAGATTCTTATTATTATATATTTTCAAATTGTTTATCCACACTTACAAATTTGTCCATGATATTTTGTAATACGATGCATATTATAATACCTCATATACACTTCACTACAATATCTCTCACTCTTACAGTCCAACTTATGTTGGTATTTGAAAATGATACCATTGAGTCGTATTTTCAACACTAGTCATTTGATATGAAATATGTGGTGAGAGCATATAGAATTGGATATATGAATGAGGACAATCATTCTTAAAATCTCATCAATCGATGATAAATGAAGTATAAGAAATCCGTGTAAAGTTCCATAAGAATATAGAGATCATAGTCCAGCTCACTAACTGCAAATTCAAATATTAGAAATCAATAGTAATTTGTGTAAAGTTCTATAAGAATATAGAGATTTTTATTGAAATGCTTACCATAGGCAAACATAAGGACTAATAGGTTTAGGAAAATTTTATATAGGAAGGTTCACTGCAACTAAAAGTAGTCACACATTGGTATCATCTATTATGGGTACCATATGTGGGGCAATACCACGTACACACATTGCCTAAAGTCCAGTTTACCTAGACCAATGGAGAGCCAACAAGGATTGGAAGGTGGAACACTTAAGCTTGTTGGTAATTAATGAGTTTTGTAGTCATTAAAGGGATTATATGAATGATGTACCTGATCTCAAATCCTAAGGAAGTGGTTCAACTATGAATATATGAAGATGAATATTCATTGAACTAAAGACTGACTGAGGGTTCAAATGTTTGGATGTTATTGAAGCTTTTTAGATGGCAATCAAAGATGAAATAAAAAGGTAGTGGAAGCTTCATTTATTTTTAGTATGGTCGCTTGTAAGGGATAGTTGTCCAGAATCATTTTTAAATTGAAACATTTAGCATGATGTTCTGATCATGTGATTTGTAAAACCACATAGCACCAAAGTAGCAAGAAAACACATAGCAATTTTTATTACTCTTTTAATATTGCAAGACAACCTTCACAAATGGCAATACTTTATTAGAACATTATGCATAAAATTTTCTAGAGTTCAGTTTTTTGGCAACACATCCCATTATCACACAGATAACGAGGTGTTACGCGAAAACGTGCGGAAATCACCATAACCACCGATTATGAAAACACGGGTTAATTAAAACTGATTGCGGAAAACGGATAAACTGTGAAACTATTACTTCCCAGTCCTCATCCTGCACAGAAACATGTCATATATATACATACACGAGATATGATACGTGTCCACAGCTTCAAGGAAAAGCTATTCATCCATCTCATGAGTTCACCACCTGTTCATATACATAGAGGCCCGCATCCAGCCAGCAGCAGGATATACAAACATTATCGATCGTTCATCGTGAAACAACATCAAAACACTGCCAAGGACCTGAGAGTATAGGGATGACTCTAGACTATATTACAAAACATCCAAAACAGCAACATATCCATCGCTTGCCTTCTACTGCTCGTCAAGCTACTCGGCCGCAACACCACGACCACCACCATGTCTAGCTCGACCACCTAAAAAGGGTATAAACCAACGGGGTGAGACAATTGAACAATTGTCCCAGTGGGAAACATAACTCCCCACCGCAACTACAGAACCTCAGCAAGATAAACTATAACAGCAGATAACTATCAACAGGTATAACAAGAGCAGTCTATATAAAGCAAAGCATTTCTTACCGACAAGCTTACCAGCTGTGTAAAAGCATATAGCCAAATATCTCTCAATGGAACATGATTGACAAGTTAACATATATCACTATGTAACATGATTATCAGAACAAGATATAACGTCACATAACCTGATTATCAAGATAAGACTTATTACCACATACCTGATGACTATAGAAGTAACTACACGGTATAACAGAGATATTACACAAACAAGGCTTCAACCAATGTTTCATGTTTGTCTTAAGCAGTAAATACTACACAGCTGAATTACGTATTATTATGCCCTCAGGAAGTGAACCGTACCGTTCAAATCCAACCTTCGGTTACGAAACCCAAGTCGGTGCCATACAAGGTTAATGGAAGAGCCGGACTCCACGACCTCCCACCTCGTGGTCAGTACACGAGTACAACACAAATAGGACCGTAGTCACATGCTGAAGTGGTCTAAGCCACAGGGTTAGCTCCATAGGCTACCCTCACTCTAGCCCACCTTGGTACAGGTCTCGGCGCTAGTAAAACTGAGCCACGGGCCTGTTCACCGTGCTTTGAGCCATGAACGCATTCATGCTCCTCATATCACATACCCTGAGTCATGGGGCTATTCACCATGCTCTATATATACATATATCTGAGTCTGCAACCGAAGTTACACTCTTACCTCCTCATTTTCAGGCTAGGAGCAACCTACACATATTCAACAATATGCGCTTCTAGGTTAACCCGTAGGAGAACCTGTTTCACCATCACCAAATCCTGACGATGATGGATCTATGGCCAGGGCAACTACATGATATATATCAATGTGATTAGTTAGTGTCTTTTAGATGGATTGCAGGATTCAATCAAGTTGTATAACATGCAAGATATAATAGAAAGTAAATAACATAAACTCAACATTATATTATTATTGTAACCACATCCACCTAATCCACCTCACGGATCCAACATCACATGTTACCACTTGGCCTCTTGCCAACCATCCAGATCCATCTCAAGGATCATCACATACCACAGGATCTCAGTCCCACACCATGTATTGCCAATGCCTCTTCAAGGCTCACATCCACATCATGGGACAAACACATCATACATACAACCTCATAGGATAATTATCAAAGTGATGTTACTCATCACATATATCTCATAGCCCTTTTATGGCTAATCATCACCTGTGTGGTTAGGATATACAATAATCATAGTTTCAACATAAGGAATGTGCTTACTATCATGAAAATGCCATTCAAGATACCCTACTTATCATTCTTACACTATTTGGTGATCAAGTGTATAAAGCACATCAGACCATACCCATACTTATCCTCATCTCAAAATTATATGAATAAACAAGATGTTTACTTTATGTAAGTAGTCATGTTGAATATACAGAACAAGTACTATTATTATTACCACTATCATTATTGTCACCATCCACTATTATTACCATTATCATTGTGCAAACTACTAGTGTAACTACCATTAACATTGTCATTAACAAATAAGCATAAGGGTCACATCATGCATATCATTACCACTACCTTCCTTATTATCATCACTACTACCATTATCATTATTGCTATCATGAACATTGTTATTGTTATTACTACTAGCAAGGCATCACTATCGTTGTTTGTGTATAACCAACCACTTCCATGGTACAAGGAACCGTCCCTCACTACTACTCATCACGACCCTCACTAAAACCCATCACAACCCTCACCCAAAAGAAGGGTACAACGGTTTAGAATAAAGGAATGCAGCAACGCTGCGTTGCTACCACAACACCCAACCCGCGCGACAAACCGCCTCAAGGTGTAACGTGTCAGAGAGAGAAGAGGGTGTCGGGCATCTGTGCATATCGGGCAACGCCCGTTGCACCTTCTTCCAGCCGACACACCAGGGAGTGTGACGTCCATCACAGCCCAAACGCAACGCCCGATACAGCTGTCCATAACGCTCGATACTCCTACCAAAATGGCCAGGTCACTATGCTTGTAACAACTAGGAGAGAGAGAGAGAGAAGAATTTCCACAAAACGGGCAACCACCATCCAAGGCCTATCGGCAGATACACACCAAAGGGAGAGGCGTGACGCCTGTCACAACCCAAGCCCTATCGGCCATCACACAAAAGAGGGTATCGTCCGTCAAGGCCATCGTCCATCAACAACCATGCATAGCCTATCGTCCAACCCAAGCACTCATGCCAAACAAGGCCCTATCGTTCAACTCAAGCAAACCATCATGCCACTTCCTGGTCTAACATCCATCATAAGAACAAAGGTGTTGCTCATCACAAGAAGAACCATCATGTCATCCAACACCACCATATCGGACAACACTCCTCTAGCTCAACCTATCGCCCATCACAAGGGAAAGAGTGTCACCCAACACCAAGAACATTCCTGTCGTCCAACACAAAGACACTCATGTCGTCCAACACACCAAGACAAGAGAGGGTATCGCCCAACAGGGTCACCATCTACCTCCAGCACAAGGAAACTCCAAACCCTAGAGAGCAAGGTACACTAGATCACAAGGAAACCCTAAACCCTAAGGAGGATCGGCCACCAAAGGTACAAAAGCAAGGAACTAACTACTAACATGCAACAAGATCATAGCTAGAGGTAAAGGAGTTAGGGTTAGAAGTTATGCAACCCGCCTTAAACTCCAAGCTCCAAGGAAGAAGAAGAGCTCCAAGATTCAAGGGTATCGTCCACCACAGCTCCTCCAAGGGAGTGTATCGGCCGATACAAGCAAAGAAGGAAGGAGTGTCGTGCACTCAAGGTGGAGGAGAGACCAAAAGATCAAAGGAAGCTAAGGCAAGGGAAAGAACCACCTATATAGAAGGAAAGGGAGGAGAAAGCAAGGTAGATCCATGCTAAGTGTCGTCCACCCAAGGGACACTTGTCCTAGAGCTCAAGCCACCACTCTAGCAAGCCATAAGACACTTGTCCAAGATGTGCACCAAGTGTCCACCAAACATGGTCAAGGCTGGACCAAGCAACATGGGCGACACAACCAGCAGCTCCACTGGGCGACACACCAAGGCACCTGGGCGACACGCATGGTTGTTGGACGACACAAACCATCCTAGGCCGACACACACTCCTCCTTGGGCGACACAAGCTTCACTTGGTCGACACAAGGCTCAAGCAAGCCCAAACAAGGCACCTCAAGGCCCAAACAAACTCAACCAAGGCCCAAAGAACTCAAGCAACAAGCCCAAGCCTTCCTCTCAACCCTAGAGGAAGCAAAGAGAGGGAAACACCTCACAAGATGGCAAACTTGCACACAAAACCCTAAACTTGGGTTATTTGCAAGTAGCCCCTCCAACTCTCAACAAAGCACAACCAAACCCTAATCACCACTAAAGGTGATTAGCAAGCATCAAACCACCAAGGTTAAGCAAGGCAAACAGGGTAAACCCTAAATGAAGGTCAGGGTCCTTACAAGCTAACCCCCTTTAAGGGATTTCATCCCTAAAATCTGAAGAGAAAAGCGAGGGATACTTCCTCCTCATCTCTTCCTCAAGCTCACACGTGTTTCCTCAACGCCACGCCGCTACCAAAGCACCTTCACAAGAACTTGGTCCTTCCTCTTCAGCTTCTTGATCCTTCTGTCAAGGATCGCCACAAGACCTTCCTCGTAGGTCACATCTGCATCAAGCTCAACCTCAACTGGTTGTATCACTGTACCTGAAACTGGATGACTTTTCTTCAACATACTGACATGAAACACTGGGTGCAACCTGTGCAACTCTGGAGGCAACTCTAACTCATAAACTACCTTGCCAACACGTGCTCTGACTGAGTAAGGCCCCATATACCTGGGAGCTAACTTACCCTTCCATCCAAACCTTAGCACACCCTTCCACGGTGAGACTTTAAGATACACTTTGTCTCCTACCTGGAACTCTAAAGGTCATCAGCGAGTGTCTGCATAAGACTTCTGCCTGTCCTGTGCCACTTTCAACTATTGTTGTATCACCTTGATCTTTTCTGTTGTCTATTGTACTAACTCAGGACCCAACAACTAATACTCACCAGACTCATACCAACACAAAGGAGATCTGCACTTCCTTCCATACAAAGCCTTATAAGGAGCCATGTCGATGCTCCGCTGATAGCTGTTGTTGTAGGCAAAACTCTATCAAACTCAGATGTACATCCCAGTTGCCTAGAAACTACAAAACACAAGCTTGAAGGAGATCTTCCAAAATCTGAATAGTCCTCTCAGACTGTCCATCTGTCTGCGGGTGAAAAGTTGTTCTAAACCTCAACTGCGTTCCCAACGCTCTGTGCAACTGTTCCCAAAAATGACTCGTAAACTGAGGACCTCTGTCAGAAACTATTGTTGATGGCACACCATGCAAATGTACTATCTCATCCACATAGACTCGAGCTAGTTTCTCGGCTGTATATGTCATCCTCACTGGTAGAAAATGGGCGGACTTAGTCAATCTGTCCACTATCACCCAAATGGAATCATGATTCCTAGTTGTCTGGGGTAGACCAACTATGAAATCCATGGTTATATGATTCCATTTCCACTGCGGTATCGGCAAAGGTTGCAACGTTCCTGCCGGCTTCTGATGTTAAGCCTTCACTTGCTGACACACCGCACATCTCGCCACGAACTCAGCTACATCTTTCTTCAAGCCGGGCCACCAATACAAGTCCTTCAGACTATGATACATCTTGGTGACACCTGGATGCATAGCATACATCAACGTATGTGCTTCCTCAAGCACCAACTTCCTCAGATCATCAGCATCTGGAACCACCATCCTATCACGATAGCAAACTAGTCCATCCTCGGACTCATGAAACCCATCACGCTTGTCGCTGCCGAACTCTGATCTGATCAACTGTACTGCATCATCTGTCTGATGTGCATCCTTGATATGCTGTCTCAACGTAGGCTTAACTTGCATCTGTGCAAAAAGACCAGACAACAAAGAAACTTCCATCTGCACATTCATCTGTTGTAGAGAAACAAACATATCTCGCTTATGGCATACCAGAGAAATCAACTGTGCCTTCTTTGATGAAAGAGAAGAAGACTTTCTGCTAAGCACATCAGCTACCACATTTGCCTTACCAGGATGATACTCGATAGTGCAGTCGTAATCATTGATCAACTCCATCCATCTTCATTGTTGCATGTTCAACTCTTGTTGTGTAAAGATATACTTTAGATTCTTATGATCCGTAAAGATCTGACACACTTCCCCATACAGATAGTGTCTCCAAATCTTTAACGCATGAACCACTACCGCCAGCTCCAAGTCATGAGTTGGATAGTTCTCCTCATGTTTCTTGAGCTGTCGCGAGGCAAAAGAAACTACATGATCTTCCTGCATCAACACGCAACCTAAACCTTTCTTGGAAGCATCACAGAAAACAACATAGCCTTTCCCAGGCTCTATCAAGATCAACACTGGAGCACTGGTCAGCTTCTCCTTCAAACTCTGGAAAGCTTGCTGACATCGATCATCCCAAACAAAAGGTACATCCTTCCTGGTCAACTTTGTCATCGGCAACGTGACCACACTGAAGTCCTTGATAAACCTTCGGTAGTATCCTGCCAAACCAAGGAAACTACGAACTTCTGTCGGTGTCTTCGGCTGTTCCCAATCCGTAACGGATTCCACTTTCTTCGAATCTACTTTGACTCCTTCGGCAGATATCACGTGACCTAAGAAAGTCACTTCCTCCAACCAGAACTCACACTTACTGAACTTGGCATACAAATGATGTTGACAAAGAAGAGTCAACGCTCGACGAAGATGTTGCTCATGCGCTAGCCTGTCCTGACTATAGATCAAGATGTCATCTATAAAGACTACAACAAACTAATCTAAGAACGAACGGAACACTCTGTTCATCAGATCCATGAAAGTTGCAGGTGCGTTGGTTAACCCAAACGGCATAACCACGAACTCGAAATGACCATACCTAGTCCTGAAAGTTGACTTTGGTATGTCATCTGCCTTAATACTCAATTGATGATATCCAGACCGTAGATCGATCTTCGAAAACACTGTAGCACCACGCAACTGATCAAATAGATCATCTATCCTCGACAACGTGTACTTATTCTTGATCGTGACCTTGTTCAACTGCCGGTAATCTATACACAACCGCATCGATCCATCCTTCTTCTTAACGAACAACATGGGAGCACCCCAAGGCGACGTACTCGGTCGGATAAAACCTTTCTCCAACAACTCTTGCAACTGCTTCTTTAATTTTGCCATCTCTGCTGGAGCCATCCTATATGCTGACTGTGCAACTGGCTGTGTTCCAGGAACTAGATTGATCTCGAAATCAATCTCTCAGGGTGGAGGAACACCAGGAAACTCCTCAGGAAACACGTCTGCAAACTCTCGAACCACTGATACCTCCTCAAGACTAGGACCTTTCGCCTTGATAGCCACAATGGTATCCACCACGTGAGCTAGGAATGCCTCACATCCTTGTCGTAACAACTTATCTGCCACCATAGATGATACCAAACACGTCAGAAGAATCTTCCTATCTCCCCGGAAGATCCACTTCTCTCCGACAACATCAAACACTGCCTGCTTGGAACCACAGTCCAAAACAACCTTATACTTCTCTAAGGTATCCATCCCAAGGATAACATCGAACCCATGCATATCAAGTGGTATAAGATCCACTTGGATACGGTGTCCCGAGAAAGACAAGACACAAGATGGACACTCTTCTTGAAGTAAAGAGGAACCATCAAGAGGGGTTTCTAACAACAAACTATCCTTCTTACAGCTAACGGGTAAACGACAGTTTTCCAGCATACTATAGGCGATAAAAGAGTGTGTAGCACCTGGGTCAACCAGAACGGATATAAAGCAAGAAGAAGACATATCAGAATGAAATAACTCCATCTGACCTGTCACCACTCGCGGGTTGACTATCGCCTCCGGCTGACTCATGGCATAGAATCGAGTCGTTGCTTGCTGTCCACGACCTCTGCTTCCTTGAGCAGATGATCTAGCTTGAGACGCTTGACCGCATCCTCATCCTCTGCTACCACTGGGTTGTGGCCTCTCTAACCTCTGAAGAATCTACCTCGGCTACTGCATCACTTCAACATCTCTATTCGGGAAATTGAACTTCCAATGCCCGACCTATCCACAAAGATGACATGACTTGTCCTTAAACTGTGGCCTAACTGGCCCTGTCACTGCCACAGAAGTTGAACTGCGCGCCTTAGATGGCAAAGAAACATAACCTCTCCCCTTACTCAGAGACCACTGAGATGGTACACCAGAACTTCTCATTACTGACGGTGCTGAAAAGCTGGGCTTCTTAAAGCCACCAAACCTCCGTCCTTGAAACTGAGCAGGTCTTTTGTGAGACATAGACTCTCTTTTCTCCCTTACTGTCCTCTCGATCCTTCAAACAGATTCCACGAACGTAGCAAACTGTTCTCGGTTCTCCAACGCAGACATCGGGGTTTTCAACTCAGCACTCAAACCCTTCTCGAAACGTCTGATCCGCTCTTCATATGTTGCCGCCATGTGAGGACAAAACCTCAACAGATCCATAAACTTGGCTTCGTACTCGGTGATGTTCATCGTTCCTTGTCTCAGGTTCTCGAACTGACTCACCTTCTCATCCAGATACGTCTTCGGGAAGTATCTGGTGACGAACTCACGTCAAAACACTTCCCAACAGATCACCTCACCATGCTGCTTCTCTTCTTCGATGGTCCACCAGTGACCAGCACTACCTTTCAGAAGGTAGACAGCATGCTTTACCTTGTCTGCTTCGGGGATGTCAAGGATCCAGAAAGCCTTCTCGAGACTTGTCAGCCACAGATCTACATCCACTAGATCAGCCGTTCCAACATACTCCGAAACTCCAACTCCGCGAAGCCGCTCGAAGGTCTTCCCAATACCCGATGCTTCTCCATGGGGAACCTGTGCTTGCGGAGGAGGCACTGGTAATCGATCCACCATGAGATTCATCGTAGCCATTAATTGCCCCATAAGCTGTTGGTAAGCAGGATGTTCAAGTATGGCTAGGTTAAATTGGGGACCCTCAGGCACCCGATCTTCATGTGCCTGTCCATCTGCTCCATCAACTGATGCAGCATCACTGTACTCAGCAGAGTGTTCTTCATGGTTTCCACACATCTTGACTTTTCTTCCGCTGAGGGCAGAAGATTTTGTAAGAAAACCTGGAAAACTCATAAGAACAACTCAACCTAGTCCTAAATCCCTGTAGACACAGTGAACTTATAGCTCTGATAACAAAACTTGTGGAAACACATCCCATTATCACACAGATAACGAGGTGTTACGCGAAATCGTGCGGAAATCACCATAACCACCGATTATGAAAACACGGGTTAATTAAAACTGATTGCGGAAAACTGATAAACTGTGAAACTATTACTTCCCAGTCCTCATCCTGCACAGAAACATGTCATATATATACATACACAAGATATGATACGTGTCCACAGCTTCAAGGAACAACTGTTCATCCATCCCATGAGTTCACCACCTGTTCATATACATAGAGGCCCGCATCCGGCCAGCAGCAGGATATACAAACATTATCAATCGTTCATCGTGAAACAATGTCAAAACACTGCCAAGGACCTGAGAGTATAGGGATAACTCTAGACTCTATTACAAAACATCCAAAATAGCATCATATCCATCACTTGCCTTCTACTGCTCGTCAAGCTTCTCGGCCGCAACACCACGACCACCACCACGTCTAGCTCGACCACCTAAAAAGGGTATAAACCAGTGGGGTGAGACAATTGAACAATTTTCCCAGCGGGAAACATAACTCCCCACCGCAACTACAGAACCTCAACAAGATAAACTATAACATCATATAACTATCAACAGGTATAACAAGAGCAGTCTATATAAAGCAAAGCATTTCTTACCGACAAGCTTACCAGCTATGCAAAAGCATATAGCCAAATATCTCTCAATGGAACATGATTGACAAGTTAACATATATCACTATGTAACATGATTATCAGAACAAGATATAACGTCACATAACCTGATTATCAAGATAAGACTTATTACCACATACCTGATGACTATAGAAGTAACTGCAAGGTATAACAGAGATATTACACAAGCAAGGCTTCAACCAATGTTTCGTGTTTGTCTTAAGCAGTAAATACTACACGGCTGAATTACGTATTATTATGCCCTGAGGAAGTGAACCGTACCGTTCAAATCCAACCTTCAGTTACGAAACCCAAGTTGGTGCCATACAAGGTCAATGGAAGAGTCGGACTCCAGGACCTCCCACCTCGTGGTCAGTACACGAGTACAACACAAGCAGGACCGTAGTCACATACTGAAGTGGTCTAAGCCACAGGCTCAGCTCCATAGGCTACCCTCACTCTAGCCCGCCTTGGTACAGGTCTCGGCGCTAGTAAAACTGAGCCACGGGCCTGTTCACCGTGCTCTGAGCCATGAACGCATTCATGCTCCTCGTATCACATATCCTGAGTCATGGGCCTGTTCACCATGCTCTATATATACATATATCTGAGTCTGCAACTGAAGTTACACTCTTACCTCCTCATTTTTAGGCTAGGAGCAAACTACACATATTCAACAATATGCGCTTCCAAGTTAACCCGTAGGAGAACCTATTTCACCATCACCAAATCCTGACGATGATGGATCTATGGCCAGGGCAACTACATGATATATATCACTGTGATTAGTTAGTGTCTTTTAGATAGATTGCAGGATTCAATCAATTTGTATAACATGCAAGATATAACAGAAAGTAAATAGCATAAACTCAACATTATATTATTATTGTAACCACATCCACCTGATCCACCTCATGGATCCAACATCACATGTTACCGCTTGGCCTCTTGCCAACCATCCAGATCCATCTCAAGGATCGTCACATACCACAGGATCTCAGTCCCTCACCATGTACTGCCAATGCCTCTTCAAGGCTCACATCCACGTCATAGGACAAACACATCATACATACAACCTCATAGGATAATTATCAAAGTGATGAAACTCGTCACATATATCTCATAGCCCTTTTATGGCTAATCATCACCTGCGTGGTTAGGATATACAATAATCATAGTTTCAACATAAGGAATACGCTTACTATCATGAAAATGCCATTCAAGATACCCTACTTATAATTCTTACACTATTTGGTGATCAAGTGTATAAAGCACATCGGACCATACCCATGCTTATCCTCATCTCAGAATTATACGAATAAACAAGATGTTTACTTTATGTAAGCAGTCATGTTGAATATACAGAACAAGTACTATTATTATTACCACTATCATTATTGTCACCATCCACTATTATTACCATTATCATTGTGCAAACGACTAGTGTAACTACCATTAACATTATCATTAACAAATAAGCATAAGGGTCACATCATGCATATCATTACCACTACCTTCCTTATTATCATTACTACTACCATTATCATTATTGCTATCATGAACATTGTTATTGTTATTACTACTAGTAAGGCATCACTATCGTTGTTTGTGTATAACCAACCACTTCCATGGTACAAGGAACCATCCCTCACTACTACTCATCACGACCCTCACTAAAACCCATCACAACCCTCACCCAAAAGAAGGGTACAACGGTTTAGAATAAAGGAATGCAGCAACACTGCATTGCTACCACAACACCCAACCCGCGCGACACATCACCTCAAGGTGTAACACATCAGAGAGAGAAGAGGGTGTCATGCATCCGTGCATATCGGGCAACGCCCGTTGCACCTTCTGCCGGCCGACACACCAGGGAGTGTGACTCCCGTCACAGCCCAAATGCAACGCCCGATACAGCTGTCCATAATGCCCGATACTCCTACCAAAACGGCCAGGTCACTATGCTTGTAACCACCAGGAGAGAGAGAAGAACTTCCACAAAACGGGCAACCACCATCCAAGGCCAATCGGCCGATACACACCAAAGGGAGAGGCGTGATGCCCGTCACAACCCAAGCCCTATCGACCGTCACACACAAGAGGGTATCGTCCGTCAAGGCCATCGGCCATCAAAAACCATGCATAGCCTATCGTCCAACCCAAGCACACATGCCAAACAAGGCCCTATCGTTCAACTCAAGCAAACCATCATGCCACTTCCTGGTCTAACGTCCATCATAAGAACAAAGGTGTTGCTCATCACAAGAAGAACCATCATGTCGTCCAACACCACCATATCGACCAACACTCCTCTAGCTCAACCTATCGCCCATCACAAGGGCAAGGGTGTCACCCAACACCAAGAACACTCATGTCGTCCAACACAAAGACACTCATGTCATTCAACACACCAAGACAAGAGAGGGTATCGCCCAACAGGGTCACCATCTACCTCCAGCACAAGGAAACTCCAAACCCTAGAGAGCAAGGTACACTAGATCACAAGGAAACCCTAAACCCTAAGGAGGATCGGCCACCAAAGGTATAAAAGCAAGGAACTAACTACTAACATGCAACAAGATCATAGCTAGAGGTAAAGGAGTTAGGGTTAGAAGTTATGCAACCCGCCTTAAACTCCAAGCTCTAAGGAAGAAGAAGAGCTCCAAGCTTCAAGGGTATCATCCACCACAGCTCCTCCAAGGGAGAGTATCGGCCGACACAAGCAAAGAAGGAAGGAGTGTCGTGCATTCAAGGTGGAGGAGAGACCAAAAGATCAAAGGAAGCTAAGGCAAGGGAAAGAACCACCTATATAGAAGGAAAGGGAGGAGAAAACAAGGTAGATCCATGCTAAGTGTCGTCCACCCAAGGGACACTTGTCCTAGAGCTCAAGCCACCACTCTAGCAAGCCATAAGACACTTGTCCAAGATGTGCACCAAGTGTCCACCAAACATGGTCAAGGCTGGACCAAGCAACATGGGCGACACAACCAGCAGCTCCACTGGGCGACACACCAAGGCACCTGGGTGACACACATGGTTGTTGGATGATACAAACTATCCTAGGCCGACACACACTCCTCCTTGGGCGACACAAGCTTCACTTGGCCGACACAAGGCTCAAGCAAGCCCAAACAAGGCACCTCAAGGCCCAAACAAACTCAACCAAGGCCCAAAGAACTCAAGCAACAAGCCCAAGCCTTCCTCTCAACCCTAGAGGAAGCAAAGAGAGGGAAACACCTCACAAGATGGCAAACTTGCGCACCAAACCCTAAACTTGGGTTATTTGCAAGTAGCCCCTCCAACTCTCAACAAAGCACAACCAAACCCTAATCACCACTAAAGGTGATTAGCAAGCATCAAACCACCAAGGTTAAGAAAGGCAAACAGGGTAAACCCTAAATGAAGGTCAGGGTCCTTACAAGTTTAGCCAGACCGATGGAGAGCCAACAAGCTTTGGAAGGTGGAACACTTAAGGTAGTTGTTAATCAATGAGTTATATAGTCATTAAAGAGATTATATGAATTACATACCCAAATTAAAATCCCAATGAATTGTTAGAACTCTTGTAAACATACATAAGTTGGGATGGTAGAGATGAGAAGCTGCCATCAGACTAAGGGACACATGAGACAAATAATGCACATGGAAGGGAATTTTAAGGGATGTTATCAAATTTTAAAATTGGAAATATACTTCAAAAATTGCAGGGAATACTGGAGGTACATGGCGTAAACTCCATCTATGAATTTGATATAGATAGCATTGTTACTATTATTTGGTGATAGGGATACCTATCACAATGTCATTTATGTTGATAAAAAGGTTTAAGGGAAGGACATTATTTGAAAAGTATTGATTGGAATGGACATTCATCTTTATTGGGAAAGAAGGATGTCCATTTGAATATTATAGGGTCACTGTTGTAGATTCCTTGCATTGAGGATATAAATGCAAAATGCAATGTGTATGTATAGAGATACTACATTGGAAATAAATAGGAATGGTGGTAAAACTATTTCATAAATACTTCTAACCTAGATTCATAAGTCACTTCTTTATAACTCAATATAACTATAAATTCTAAAAAGAAATGTCATAATAACATTAAAATTGAATAAGATATAAATGTTTAAAATGGTTTTGTACCTCGTCAAACTTAGTGAAACCATTATATTTTGACTCACTACTGCAAAAGTTGCTGCAAATAGGAGCAGACCTTTCTGAAGCTATGGGGTTGTTGTGTCTCACAAAAAGCACTTCCTCCTTTATACCAATGATTTTTGGGTCAAGTTGTGCAAAGATAATTTTTTCAAGGGATTGACTGTAATGGAATCATAGATAAAAGGATTTTATAGAAGTATAATGAAAAAAAAACAACATACGTAGAAATATGGTAGAACATGTTATAGTCTATGTATGTGTGTTTAGAATATGCACACATTACAGATTGAGTTTAAAACCATTTGGCCTTGAGAACATGCATGAGCAATAAACCCTCAAAGTGTGGTCACAACTATTTTTTCAAATTTCATTTTATATGATCAAAGATTAACTTTTGATTTAATGTATAATTTTAGTGTCTTTCATTATTTAATGTTCTAAGCTAAACCATAAAATCTAACATTCCAAATAGTTATCATACACAATAATAATTATGATCTAAGTTTCACATAAATATTATAGGAATTGATGTACATATCACCAGAAATCAATGTGACATCGGTTGGGCCTCATCTCAACTGTAAGATTCCCTTACATTAAGTATAGAGGTTGTAATAACAAAATAATAGAAAGAAGTTATACGATATGTAAAAATAAATTGAAATATATTTTTAATATAAATAAGTACTTTGTCAATTACTGATTGGGCATGAAAGATGACATCACTAATATTTATAAATTAAGTGCTATCATCCACTTGTTTCTTACTAAATATTTGGACTGCTGTGGAGAATTTTCCCTTTAATTTATCTGTACAAAACCTATAAGGAATATGGTAATCATGTTGTGTTAGTAAGTTATATTATGTATTTATTGTGTTACATGTATTTCTAATTCCATCATTACTAACCACACTTTTAACATTAGAACTTCAGCAAGTCTAGTCGGTTCTAAGGAGAGATCTGAATAGTCAGTGGTTGCAATACAATATTCATCTAAGACAATACTAATACAAAAGTTAGAACTATATTTGATACTGATGTATATCATATTTTTTTGGAGATTGCTTACCATTGTATGACTCAATTTTTACTTTCGTTGCAAGAAGGATGGCATTTTTTTTACAGTAATGACCAACTCATCGTCATATCTTTTGGCAAGTTCATTCCACACGGTCAACCAAACACAACAATTACTATTTTATAGTAGAATAAATATGTTAACCATGTAGAGGAAGGAATTTATTTTAGAAATCATCATAATATACTTTTGATCCACAATATGGAGGCTGGTCCGAGCATTAGCTGACATGGTTCTTGATTCTAATTTCCAAATGATACCAACCACATCTAGTAAAATAGTAATATATGGCTAATTTTGTAGAAAATAGGAATTAAATGGTGGAATTAGGCACTAACATACCAACTAAAGCTCGATTTTCAAATGTAAATGGGCTTAATTTATCCAACAATCTGATGTTGTACTTAGGAAATGGTATTGTCTGGTCATCTTGTACTTCAGTAGCTATCGAACGATCATCGATGAATATGATAGAATCATGGGGCACGATTCTAAAACCAAACTGATGTTTCCTAATGCTCACATGTTTCAGGACTAAAGTTTTACCTATAGTTAGTATTTCATCCCATTTATCTGGATTTGAATGGATGATTCTTGCTTCAATTTCATCTCCCTAGAAATAGTAAATCAATAGTAAATGCTATATATCACATCATTATTTTAATATTATTGTAGTAATACAAAGAAAGTTAGAATGAAACCTTTGAATCTATGAAAGTAACTATGAATGATTCAGCCTTTCCTATTGGTCTGTCAATTGCATGTCGCCATTTGTTTGTAACACGAACCAAGAGGATCACTTCTTGCTGATTTGGATGAATCTTACTAAATAAGAGCGGTTTGCATCCTTCTAAGACATCAACTGATGATTTCTTGTCCTCTTCAATACATAATTCAACATGTAAGATGTGTATTGTTCTTAATTTGTAAAGAACTAAACTTGTTAGGAGTGATTGTAGATATAATATGGTGTACCATGATATGATGACATAGATGACATTGTTGAACTTGTAGAAGAGGACTAATCAAATGCAAGTTTCAGGTTTTTCGTATTTGCACTTGTTTTTACAGCTTCAGACTCAGCTATTCTTTTGGATATCATTATCTCCTTTGTTGGTGTTTTTGGGCTGATTTCTTTGAAAGCACCAACCTTTTCAACTATTTAAGTAAAAAAGGAATGAGGTGATTGAAGTTGAAAGATTTTTTTTATCAAAAAGAGTTGTTGTTTAGATTAGCCACATCATAATGTGTGATTAAAAATATTTATAAGTATAGAGGAGAATATTGAGCTTACATTCATCAGTACATGTCTCAACCACTTTCCCCGTCATAGTGGGAGTTGCACTTCCTATAAATATAATAGTAAACATTAAATTTTTAGTTAAACATAGAAAGATTTGAAATTTGAATGATGTGCAGCAATACAAACTAAATTATAAAGTAAATAGTTTGTACAATTTACCTTCAGAGGCATAAAGACATGTTGCATTAGTACTCTTATCGCTTGTAATTTTATTTGGACATCCTACAAGAGTTAAAAAAATGGAGATAAAAATTACGTATACAATTTTTAAAATATTGTATATATGACCAAAAAGGAAAAAATTAATTTGATTTAATGTACCTATAGTTTTAAGAATAAATATTAACCATTTATATGTTTACCTGAAATGTTTTGTAGTATCTCTTTGTAGACTATATTCTTTGTAGCCTTTTTTAAAATTCCTTCAGGGTTAGATAGCAAAATTTTCAAGTATTTTTTTATGTAACCCTTGAAATAGCAACATATAGTTGTCCATGAGAGAACACAAGTGTTTTTAAATATAGACTGACTGATTGTAAGGTTTGTCCTTGGCTTTTATTTATAGTCATAGCAAAAGCTAATCTGATAGGAATATGCCTTCTTTTTAAAATGAATGGTGCTCTAGTTTTGTTTTTAGTAAAAGTAATATGTGGGATATATACATGATCACCAACGTGACTTCCTGTAATGATTTTAGCATCCAAAACTCGAAGGCTTATCATGCACAATATTAATCTTGTTCCATTACAAAGTCCAATTGATTGATCTATGTTTCTAGTTAGCATAACTAGAGCTCCAATATTTAATGATAAAATATGGTTTGGAATACTTGAAAATTTTAAAGAATGTAAATATTCGTCAGAATATATAGCATGGTCAATTGTTTCACTGCTATCAAGAGTTTCAGCAATATCAAAACTATAACATAATGAAGGAGATCCTGGTAATTGATCTAATAGCAAAGAATTCAACTCATCAACTTCATCATTCCTTGGTGCAAGTATAAGATGAGTTTTTAAGTAGTTTGGATTTGTGCATCTTACATTAAAATAGGGATATATATTTTCAATTAAACTTTGTATAGTAGTAGGTCCATTTAGTAATAGTTCAAAAGGTAACTCTATCTAATTATCTTGATATTCACTACTGACATGTACACAAGGGATAGTGCCATCACCTACTCTTAATAACCATTCAATAAATTCTCTTTTGTCATCAGCAAAGTCTGGAGTCACATGTTTAATTTGCATATTTATTGAAAGCTCGTAGATATGACACTGATTCCAGAGCACAGATTGACTAATAGTTGCATTCACAATATCACTTTGTCCTCATTTAGGTACAACACGTATAATTTGTCTAAAATCTCCTCCTAAAACAACGGTCATACCACCAAATAAATGATCTTTTGAATATTATTTTATAAGATGCAAAATGTCTTTTAAAGTTCTATCTAATGCTTCAAATGCATATCTATTCATCATAGGTGCTTCATCCCAAATTATCAACATTGTTTTTCTTATTAATTTAGCCAAGTCTGAATCTAAAGGTATAGCACAGGTTGAATTTTCATCTAAATTTAATGGGATTTTAAATTTAGAATGAGCAGTACGTCCACCTGGTAATAATAGTGCTGCAATCCCAGATGAAGCAACAACTAAAATGATGTTTCCTTCACTCTGCAATTTTGTTGTTAATGTGTTCCATAAAAATGTTTTTTCGGTACCACCACTACCACTTACAAAGAAATATGATCCTATCAGGGAGTAGCATGACTGAATAATATCATTAAATATTAGAAGTTGCTTTGCATTCAATTTGCTAAATCTTTCATTAAATTCAGTAGACAAAGAACAACAATCATACATAAGTTCTTCACATATTAGTCTATTATCTAGTAATCTCTCATCAGAAATATTGGCAATGGAAACCCAACAATATCATTTAAAGACCTTCCATTTTTGTTCAGAATCTCTTCAATGTGTAGTAACCCCTTATTTTTTTTATTCTATTTCATCATCTACTTGTCTTGATATATTACATTGAGCTGGTATTCTATTTCTAAAATCATCAGTCAAATTAATCCAATAGTCATTCCATATTTTTTAGGATTTCTTATTTCGGTGCACAACAATAGGGAACAAAAGAAATAGTGAAGTTGTCATGTTGTTTCCCAGGTAATAGCATCAACAAAAGCATGTTCCCATTCAGACATGTCTGAAAGTAAACCCATTGCTTGACAAGCTTCTTTGAAACTATTGTATAATATACCATTTACTGTCTTTAATTTTTCATAACTCCTTGCCCCAACAACTTTAGAAAGTAACAATCTTAAATAATACAATTCTACTGCATATGGATTGATATGTGGTAGCCGACCAATGCAAAAAAGCACCCTTTCGTGTTGACCAAATTTTTTCATTACTATCCCACATCCAATGTTATGGAAATTGTACATAAGTTAATCCTCTAGAAATAGTTGTCTCTCTATTTTTTTGAAACCATTCCATCAACATAGTTTTTTAAACTAAAGGCCGATTCATTACATTCTCAATCGCTTCATGATCTAGAAATGTTATTTGATTTTTATTAGGTAAGTGTATATCCAATCGTAACACGGAAGGATTGTGATGATGTATATGAAAATCAAATATTCTCCATGATGCTCCAAAAGAAGAAATATAATGACAATTTAGATAAGTACCTATTTCATCAACACCATTGTCATTTCCATTGTGTACAACAGCGGTACTTCTATCATGACCTTTATGTAAGTACTTGTACATATATTAAATTGCTTGTGCTTGGTTACATGTTTCAACATTTATGTGGGCATCATATTTAGTCAACAATTCAACATTGTGAAGTACAATCCATCGATTATCTATAGTTATTGAATTCAATATAAATTGTCTCCCATTGTCTCTTCTTTGGTATACCACATAACCATCTGTGTCAAATGTAGTTGACTGATTAAATTTCCTTGGATAAAATTTGTTGCATTTCTTTTTAAACATGCAAGGGGATTTATCATTGTAAATGCCACAAGGACCATGAACCATACATGTAGAAACAGTCTGAGATGCTAAAGGTTCAGTGTGAATATCATGTATTTCAGTAGAAATGATACGATCTACATCTTCAACGGATCTAATTTTACTATCACGATCGAGAGTGGTCAATAAATGCATATGTGGTAACCCCTTCTTTTGGAACTCTATAACTAAAAGATATGATAAAAAGCAAAATAAAAAATAATATGATATAATTAAAATATATAAGTACTTTTATACCTGAAATTACTTTTCCAAATAGTTGTTTTTTGGTAATATCTTCCTTTAGTTGTTTTTATTTAATGTTAAAGACTCTAGATACAATATCTGGTCGATCTTCTCTGGCGTTTCTACCAAAATATCCAACATATTCTCGTATTTCAGGCCATTTTGGGTTACATGTGAATGTGATGAAAAAGATCAGGAGGACCAACCCATGCACATAAACTCATAGCATCGTGAAAATTTTGTCTCATGTACCTTGGCCCCCTATAAAAGTTGATGATCAAACAATATGTTTGTCAATATCTGTTTTATTTTCAAATCCACAAGAAAATGCATCTTTGATATTAGTATATGTATCTGCTCTAAGTTTATCTTGATTGTTTCTATGCCATAAAGGTTTGGTCATTATGAACCATCATTAACATAAGAAGTAAAGTTCCAACCATGTAAGTACTTAATCATCACATTTTAGGACATTCTAGGTCTTCAATTTATATGAGCTACGAAAGGCAACCATAGTCAAACATGGAACATATCATCATAAATGTTACTGATTTCAAGGTTAGGTGATCATAAGATAGTAAAATATGCCAAGATGGCATTTTGATCAAGATACCTCAAGCAAGTACATGTAAGAGACATCTTTAGGTTCAAATAAGTCATTTGGATCACCACAAGGTGATCCATGGCATTTAAAAAGTTTGTAGAGAAAAGTTACTGATATAAAAATTAGGAAAGCAAGAGATTTGTTAGTTTCACAGGGGTAGCATGGTTGAGCATATAAGTCTTTAATCATATCAACATGACTTAAGACGAACATATATAGGAAACTAGTAGAGGTACAAGTGAAACTAGTCAGTGAAACCATTTTTATTAGATAGGGATCGATCTGTAGATCAAAAATCATATATTACATGCTAGATTTGGTCAAGAGAGTCAAAAATTATGATTTTTTGAAGGTTTAGGTGAAAACTATAGGGAAAACCCTAAATCACCTTGATTTATTGACTAATGTAGGCCGAACAGGGCGGTCGTACGTGCTGGTCTGGGCCCGCGGCCCTCTCGGAACACTCCCGATCGCCAACGGTGTCCCACCGATGTCCGCCACTCTGAGGACTCTGGTCGCGGTCCGCGGTCGCGATGCAACCCTGCCGAACGCTTCCCCACCGTCAGAACCGCTCGCCCCCTTCCTGTTCTGCGAACTCCACCGCGGTGGCGCACCTCGGTGCTTCTCGCCGTTGTTGGGACGAGAAGAGGAAAGGGAGGCGCCATGGGCTCGGCAAGGTGCCGGCCGTCCTCGCCTCAACACCGCGAAGGTGGAGGCACCCTCCAAATACGTCGAGAACAGCTAGAAGGGAAACGCCCAATGCCACTGTAGATGGCGTCGCCAAGAACAGGGGAAGGAGGGGAAGAGGAAACAGGGTGCTAGGGTACCCGATACGCCAAGAGGAGAGAGAGGAAGGAAATAGGGGGGTGTGGCGGACAGATTGAGCATTTTAAAGGGGGAGAGATGTTGCATTTGAGTGGTCGGGCCACCTACGCCGGCCACCTGCTCCAGTGTCAGGGGAGTATGTGAAGGAGAAGGAGCCTTAGCCGTTGGATTTGGGAACGATCCGTGGGGCGGAGGTTGGGCGGCTTAGACGAGTTTAGAAGGATTTGATTGGCTGGATACAAATAGTCCGGATCAGAGGTAAACAAGGGGTTGGGCCGTACAGGTCCCGATTGGGCCCAAATAGGGTCACACAACAAAAAATCCAAATAAAACACTTGCTATCGACTCAAACTTCAAAGGTCCAAAACTTGGAATCTGGATGCCCGATTAAGGTAATTTTTTAACCGTTGGATTCAAATTTGAATCCTCTACCTCATGAAATAAATTTGATAGCAAAGAAAGTTTATTTAAGGAGTTCAATTTTAATTACAACTTGATGATACATAATAAGCATGATACTTAGTTCCACGCTCAAATTGAAGGCATATACAAGCACTAAGTGATACTTATTTGAATATAACTTATCAATTGAGCATCAAGTGACTCAAAGTCATCAAATTCAGGGTTAGAAAAGGGTGTTGAGTATAATACAACATTTAATGAGTCCAGACGTACACAAATTGGATGAAAGAAAAAAAAACCAGGTTGTCACAATGATCTTAATGATATTAAGCACCAGAAGCATACAGATAATTATGTCAAAGCATTGAGCATATTATATATCCAAGAATTACATATGATGCAATTGGGAAATATTACCTACCTTAATAATTAATTATGAACGTTGGCGTTGGCCGGGTAATAATTGAATTATTTTGGATCTTGGCTCATTAGAAGATTGTTCGTTGCAATTTTCCGAATTGATAAATTAAGGTTGTCAATTTGATCAAAATAATGAGAGAAATAGTTAATTAAATATGTAATTAACATCATCAAAAAATTTCAAATAAAATCAAATAAAAAATGAGTTTTTGACCAAATTGCAACCTTTTTTGTAGAATCAAATAGCAATGACCAATAATCACTTTTCTCTATGATCGGTCCTTGAGAAGGACAAGCTAAATGTAAACAACTTCTACGACTGGTTCAAGATGTTGAAAATCATTCTCACATAGAAGTACACGCTCTATGTCTTGGAGACGCCAGAGCCAGATGAACCCCTAACCAATGCACCAAGGGCTGACAGGGATGCTTACAAGAAGCATAATGAAAATGTCGTAGATGTCACGTGTATGATGCCATGCTCCATAAACTATGAGTTGCAGAGGCAACATGAGAACATGGATGTGATTGAGATGATTACACATCTCAAGAACATATTCCAAAATCATGCAAGATAAGAGAAATACGATGCCTCCAAGGTGTTATTTAAGTGCAACATGGCAGAAGGAGATCCAGTAGGTCCACATGTACTCAAGCTCATTGGGTATGTGGAGAACCAAGCTAGACCGGGATTCCCCATGGGTCAAGAGTTGGCCACTGACATGATTCCACGGTCCCTTCCAGACTCGTATAGTTAGTTTGTCATGAACTACAACATGAACCACTTTGACAATTGTTGATAGAGTTTTTGGGTATGTTGAGAATAGCAGAGGCACAAATGAAGAAAGATAATCCCAAGTCTGTGATGATGATCAGGAAGAATAAGGGAAAGTCTAAAGACAAAGGCAAAATTAATAAGAGTTCTAAAGCTGGCCATAATCCTAAGTCTTCATATCTCAAGGTAAAGGGAGGAGTCAAGAAAAGAGGCAATTTTCACCATTATTTCCAGTCTGAACATTGGAAAAGAAATTTCCCACTCTAGTTAGAGGAATTAAAGAAGAAGAATGAATGGTTTGAGGCCTCCACTTTAGGTATAAACATTATGAGATAAATTTGATTACTTCTTCATCTTCGTATGTGATATCGGATAGAGATATGACATACATAATGTGTAGGATCTGACAAGAAGTAAAGCCTTCATGAAAAGACAAAGATGGATAAGGTAGAGCAATAATTATTGAAGCTTTAGTCTATATTTAAATCTATGTTATCCCATTGGGCATGTAATAGAGATAGTTGAACTATAATTTCATTATGCCAATAAATAGAAGCATTTACTTTACACGTCTTGTATGACAAGGATGGTAAATCAATAAAGTGAGTTGTTAATGTTTCTGTTTCAAAAAAGATGTGATCGTGTATGGCAATTCTCAACCATCTAATGATATTACATGAAAGAATCTTAATATGAATGTTTATAATGTAAATACCAGATGATTATAATTGATAACTGAAACAATCTTTAGCATAATCATCTAATGCACATATGTAAGAAGTGCATTACTAGAATCAACATTGATGGTTATATAGACTCTTTTGGTTATTGAACCAATAAGAGACATGAAAATCTTAAATATGAGCAATATTACACAACACCCTTCACTAGAGGTAGTGGAAGGATTAGCATTTTATTAGAGCTTATACATATTGATGTATGAAGATCATATGGAATAAATGCTAAAGGTGGCCGGTAATGCTTCATTGTATTAACTGATAATCTCAGTTGATATGAGGGTTTGTATTTGGTGAAATACGAACATAAATCTCTTGAAGTGTTCAACAAGATTATAAATTAAGTATAACTTTGACAAAAGTATTAAGAAACTTTGATATGATCAAATGTTGAAATACTTTACATCAATAGTTAGAGGACCTTCCAGAATTGACTGTGATAATATATCACAAAGTCAAATCCATCTAAACGTAATAATGTGTTAGGATGAAGGAATTGCATCATGATGGGTAATGATGTTATTATAATGTAATCTTCTAATTTCCTCACATATGTATACTTAACACTAAAACAATGTATCGTCTTAAGTGATTTAAAAGACATCATATATGATATGATATGGGAATGGCCCAATATGTCTAGAGGATACAAACCTATATAAAGAAGGTAGTTTCTTGAAAAGGTTTATCAACAAACCATGGTTAATGAACATTGTTCTTAATCCCAATCCAACAACAAAGTGTTTATTTCTAGGATAACTATATTCCAAAAGAATTAGTGGGAGAAAAAGTGGAACTCGAAATGTTCAAGGTCAACAAAGAGGTATAATGGGAACTAAAGAGAATCACAAGTTGTTGTGGAATCTCAAGTTCCTTATATAACACAGAACCTCATAGTTCTAGTAGGACACATCTGAGATTAAAAAAATTGTGAATCCAACAACTTAGAAGGGTTGGTCATGAGATGATGAGCCAAAAAGTCAACTAGAAGCTATTGAGAACCATAATCTAAGAAGTGAACTAAAGACATTATGGAGTCCATGTTAACTAACAAGGTATGACCTTGCTAGTACCACCTAATGGGATAAGACCCCAAGGGTGTAGTCGGGTTTTCATAAGAGGAAGGCTAACATGGATAGCCTAAAAGGATAGATTGGTTATAAAGGTTTTCATATCAGTTCAAAGTGTTGAAAATAATGAAATACATTTACCAATCATCATGCTTGTTGTTGCAACTAGTATAGACTATGAGATTTGGCATACGGAGATTAAACCTAGATTGATTAAAAGGAATATGCGAGAGGATGTGTGTGTAACACAGACAAAAGGTTTTATAACTTCATTAATGCAAATAAAGTTTATAAGCTACAAAGTTTAATATGAGAGATTGAAACAAGCATCTCAGAGACGGGATCTTCTGACTTGACAAGATCGTCAAAGAGTTTTATTTAAATCAAGATATAAGATGGAATCTATGATTACAAAAGATTTAGTGAGAGCATATATAAATATTCCATATGTGATGGGGAATAACATCTCAATATTGCAATTATTGATAATTGGCATTGAGAAACACCTTCAGCAATGAAGGATTAGGTGAAACATCCTATTCGATAGGGGTTAAGATCTATAGAGAAAGTTCTTAAAAGTTTCATAACCTAAGAATGAGCACATACAATAGTTGTTGAAAGAGTTCAGCATGAAGGATTCAATGAGAGAGAATCTTGATTAGTCACGGTTGAACCCTATATTCCAATGAAGAATGGAAATAACATGAGTGAGATACCACATGCACCAGCAATGGATCGATCATGAATTCTATAAATGTACTTATCCTATATAATATTGTATGTATTGGACATGACAAGATGATATTAATTTCCAATACGGGTTATTCGAATGTCATTTAAAGACATCCATTAGTACTTGTGAAGTACTTAAGGGTAAGTTGTTATTTAAAAGTAACAAGGAAGAGTTGGGTGTAAAGGGTTACACAGATGCAAGCTTCAAGAATGACAAAAGTGATCACAATAAAATATGTTTGATATTAAGAAATGAGTTGTGAGTCGGAAGAGTTCCAAACTACATGCCACTAATTCTATCTATGATAGAAGTCGAGTTTTCTGGTGTTATGAACACTTGAGTGGATACTATATGGATCTAGGAGTTCATATTGATGAACTTATCGATGTTTCTTCCGTTGATGGCTCAGTGGAGATATTGTGACAACAATATAGATACTTGTTAGGCAAGGAACATCAGATACCATATTACGACAGTTTCATCTCATAGCAAAGAGATAAGAAACATACAATATACCGACTAATAGAAAAGTATTTCTAACCCTCTGAATTAACACTTGCACAGTGGAAACATGATGGACATGTTTATATTACTGAAAATTAGATACGTTAGTGATTGGATCTAAGTGAAAGGGGGATCTTTTGGTATGGTATGCCTAGAGAGCCAATCATATGATGATTGTGATGGCATATTACATAAAAGGATTTGATTAATAATCATAAAGGCAAGCTTTCAATTCACTTTGTTTCACTCAGTTATGAGATATTGAGGGAACATTTTGAATGTCTAAAGAATGAAAATAGTCAATGACGTATGTCTTTAAGTACATGACTTAAACAATGAAATTGTATGTATGTTAAGAGTATGTACATTCTTATTGTGTCCATAGTCGGTTGTTACTGTGGAAGGATGATAGACAATAGTGACACATAATACTAGAGTGTAGGTTGATTGATGACAGAATCTCAGACAGACTGATACTTGTTAGATAACAAACCAAGCACACTGATACTTGTTAGAGAACAATGTATCAGACAGACTCACCTTGAGAGTGACACATGGAAACCATAATTGGTTGTCAAAGTCATCTCTCATTGTGAAAGTGGTGATTGTGATTCTTAGACCAGAAGTCACTACACTCATCACATGTCATTCGGTATACTTTGACATCATCAATGTAACCCTCAATAAGGATTTCTACAAAGGTGATGATTGGATAATTGTGAAACATGGGGACTGACTCTGAGTGATATAGATGGGAATTGTCCCTCCTATTGGATTTTGATATCCTTGCTACGTGATAAGAGAAACTGAGAAACACATGTGCATGTACATATGAATAAATATATGATATTGAGGTCATATATATCTCAGACTGTCTGCTCTTGGTTCAAGGAACATGGATTGAACATTGAGAGAATGACAATTTGATGCCTCGAGTTCATTCTAGATATTCGAGACAAAGGAATTATACAACCACTATAATACCTTACACGTATTGTAGGTTGAAGTTGTTCTCCAACTTTCCATTCACTTGGGTAGCACTGATGTGTGACTGGGCACCATTGTTTGCTTGTGATGTCATAAACTAGTTATGGACATTTACTACCAACGTGATATGGGACATATAGTGTCAGGACCCACTCTTTTAATCAGCATATATACCAACCATTAGAGATAATCCCAAAACCTAAACCCAAATTATGAAATAAAACAATGAATTCTCAACAAAGGCGATTAAACAATATATAAAAAACATAGATAAATTTTTCCTTTTTCTTTCTTCACAAATTCATAAATCAATGTCACATCAAGGACATCACATTTAGATATCACAAATCTTATTCAACATCATTAAAACCATAATCAAGTCTTGTTCTCATATGCGGTTCAGTTTACATCAGATACATGTACATTGATGAACAAACTTAGTCTACAACCCATCTTGGGAAAGAGAGAGTATAGGGACATTCTAATCTATCTAGATTATGCTATTTATATCTTCTTTGTCACGATCTCTCTGATGGATAGCATTATTCCTAAAAACCTTTGAAACAACCTCATGAGACACATATAGAGCTCCAGTGAGTGGATACCTCCCACTCAAGCTAGGTACATACATCAACATCAGATTAAGTATAATAAACTTAACAGAAACATGCATATATTGAAAATTCCAGCAGATAGTTCTATCATGAGTCATATCTATCTTACAATGGTAATCTAATCCAAAAGATAAGGTAATCACTTGAACCACTTATAACTTTGAAACATCTTTTAGAACATGTCTATGAAGAAATCAATAGATACTTGTTAGTTCAAATTAAGAATCCTACTACGTGTGAAATAAGTCAAGTTCTAAGAATTTTGAATCAACACATAACAATAACATTATCTTTGTGACACTCCACCAACCAAATCAGGAACACATCCTGCAATCCTGAAGCTGAAGTACACATAATACATATCTACCAAAAAATACTATCAAATAGCAAGCAATCCAACTCATATTCAGAATGGATATAAATCCCATCATTTATAACTTGTCAGCATGATAGATCATAATATGAAATAGAAAATGTCCATAGCAACATGATTACTTTCTACAACATGAAGCTTAATCAACAATGACAAATCATCAACTAGCAGTACAAGGAATGTAATAATCATTCAAATAATGTTTTACATGGCTTATCTTCTTTTATTCATTTGCCCTGAAACTACTTGGCATGTACGTCACCAAGTAGAAGTCACCATGCCTGATTCTCGTATCAATGACTCGTCGTCACTATCTAAGGGTTTAGCCGACCACCCTAAGATATCAACAATAGACCCTGGCCACCTCAGGGTTGCCTAAAGAGGATCACATCCTCATCTCAGGTACACGAGAAAGGAACTAGCAAAACATTATATCACATATCACATCATTTCACATATTTTTCATTTCACATTTCACAAATTTCATTTCATCAGAGTCTATTCCATCTGGACATAGACTTTCACAACATGGATTTAGGGCAAGAGCCACTTCAGATGACTCACTCCTAAATCCTAGTGGTCTAACCTTTAAGGTCTTGATCCACACTCCGAAAATCCTTCTTTTAATTCATCGATTACTACAAGGAGATCCATTTTGTTTCCCCAGTGTGGTCCTCAGGGGAAACTCACGGTGTTCAGGGCACCTAACTAGATGTTCCATCATTTCACTTGTTATCAATCTCTTTTACTCATCTTAAAAGAATTCAAAACATCATATATCATGTCTGTGTATTTTCGTGTAACTAGAATAACATGAAACAGATTAATAAGGACAATGATCAAATCAAGAAGCACAATAAATATGTATATTGCAACACATGATTATTTCTATCTTCTACTTCAACTCACAACAATTATCAACAATGGGCCTTCACCCAAGACATAATCTTATTGTCCATCATTTACTCCATTAGGGTTTTATCATCATCAGTGGGCTTTCATCCCTAGACATAATCTCATTATGCAACATTTACCATTATCAGGATTTCTCAAATGTAAGGAGTGCATATTAAATTCAATTTCAACATAAATCTTATCAATTCATTGTATATCACAGTTCTAAACAAATATTAGCAGAGGCATTAGAACTAGCAAAAATAAAAGCATATAGATACCATGTATCATTCCTCATACTCAGAATAGATTTATCATACAATATATGCTTGTTCCATCCAATCTGAATAGATGCCAATAAATTTCATGCATATACATGCATAACAAACTTAGTTCTCTTCTTCTTTTATTTCACATTCTTCATATGGTGATACTAATCAACACATGTCTATTATCATTTGAATTCCATAAAAATAGTTCATTCTCATAGTATAAGTATTCTATTAAATAATCACAATACAAGAACACATTCTTATAAATCTTCAAATACTTGAGTTTCATCTTTTAGTTGAATTCAACTATGGTTATGTACATCTCTTCATTCCCCATTTGAGATTGCCATTCATTAGAATCATCAAACTCGTCCTTTTAGGGTAAGAGTTACATTCTTAGAATCATCTACTAATTCCTATCTTTTTCCATCATTTTATACTCGGTAGTCTCAACTTCTTTCATTTCATGTTCATTACATTATCCGAACCAATCTTTCTTGATTCACTTTACATACAATGCTTCTCTTCTACATAAAATTTATCAAAGCACAATTCTTAGTATATTTCATTTAATTTGGGTTAATCCACATGTAATTAAAATAAAAGATAAAATACTTATACTATCTTCATTAGTTTCATCTTTATCTTACAATCACCATTAAGTACATATTGTTCATATTGTCTCTTATATTCAGATAAGTGTACCTTGTCATTGACTACTAATGCCATTCCCATAATCAACAATGATCATTCTTTATTATACTAAAACAAATACATTGGACTTAGGTGATATTAGTAAGACTCATCATATTCAATTGAAGTATTAATACTTTCAACTTCGACATTTTATCACATTTACAACATCATATATAAGTTCTAGCTTTATCACTCATATTCATCTTAATACTAAACTTTTAGGGTTTTCAAGAAGTCATTCCTTAGTTCGACATATCATAGGAATCATATCATTCAGTAATCCAATCATGATTCAAGGGCTCATTAGGGTTATTCACAAACATGGAAACCCTAGTTTCCACTTTCACACATTTCATTCATCAATCATAAGTATACATTGATTAATTGACTCATTTGATTCACTTCCTCAAAACAAATCCTAATCAGGATATGTGGTCATTCAATTCCATTAAAATTCCACAATATACTTGTATAATACAATCTAATACAATTCAAATATGATTAATACATGTCAATTCAATTCCAAGCATATCGGCCATTGGGCTGATTTTTAGGCAAAATACACATGAAATAGCATAGTCATTTACCCATAAGAAAACCCATGGATCCTCAATAAATATATCAAGAACTAATCAAGTTCCAATCAATGAGAAATAATCAAAATCAGTAGAATTGAATCCCCCAATATCTTTTGCGAATCAAATCCAATCACATACATGTACAAATAAGGTTTCTGATTGTTTTAGCTAGATAGAATTAGGCTTTCAACATGAATACAAAGCTTAAGAGGGAGAAAAACACTCACCTCAGGTGCGAAGCACCTTAAATTTGTAGGTTAACCTCTGAATTTTTGGAAACTCAATTAAACTCTCGCAAAAGAATCCAATTCTTTCTCCTCTCTACTCAGAAACCCTAGAAATGGGGATTAGAAGAGATAGAGTGAGAAAAGGGAGAGATTTGATGTGATTTCAAATCAAATCAGGGGAGGGATGGAATCTTGACATGTGATAGAAGATTCACCATGAAATGCTATGCAAAGAAGCTAAACTTACTTGATTTCATCATATCTTGGATAGAGAAACCCTAGGTCAACATCTCCACCACTTTCTCTTCTCAAAACCCTAGCTCTCCTCTCTCTCAAGAATTTCGTTTCTTTGATAGGAAGGACGAGTTATGAGAGTTCCTTGTGTGTTAGGTTAGTGATATAGATGAATTGAGGTGCTTATAACATTTGCAAACAAGCCCCTCAATGTATTTTTATTTTGCTCAGACTGTGGTTGGTCGGTTGAGTTATAAACTCGACCAAAACCACACGTTTCAGAACTCAAACCTCATCCAATAATTATTAAACTTTAATCCAATGTCTGAAATTGAGTTTATAATAAACTATAAAAAATTTAGATCATTTGGGTTTATGAATATATAATTAAAAATCAAATACTACACTTCTATATTGCAGTCAGTAGCATGGTCGGTCGAGTTTGTCCTTCACAGAACTTGACCCCAAAATTTTAAAAGGATGACAAAGGTGATGTGAATCAGATCTTGATAAATGATGTATTACTAATATTAGAGATTCAAATGTTTATAATACTCAAGGAGAGATATGATGATGACATAGGATGAAATATCCATCTAATACAAAAAAAAGATGTCATATGAAAGAAAGATAAAATGGAATACTTTCTAACTGGATGTTAAGAGAGATGAATGATTAGATGATATTATATTCTTTTGTATCTTTTCTTGGATTTCGGGATGAAATCCTAAAAGGAGGGGAGAATTTGTAATGACCCGTTTTCAAATTAGCCATCTAATTAGGGTTTACTTGGATGATTGTATGCTTAACTAAGTTCATCATGGTTTAAAACTTGATTGATAATGGTAGTTTAGTTTTGATGTGTTAAATATAATGAGAAGGTTTAATCATACTTTGATCCACATAATTAGGGTTAAAATTTTGGAAACCCTAATTGGCCCAAATTAGGGTTTTGATGACATATGAATACAAAATTTGATAAGTATAATGTCTCACTAAATGATTTTTAGCATTTTATGTGTAATTCTGATTTAATTCAAATTTGGATATGATTTTTATATATAAAATTTTAACACTCTTGAAAAATATTTTTTTTAATAATGTTATGACCTGTTTGTTGGTCGAGTTTCAAACTCAACTGATCATATTTTCATATTGATCTAGTAGTGTGGAAATTGAATTTATCTTTTTATTGGTATATCCAATTGATATAAAATTTTAACTTTAGTTGTTAAACTCTATTATAGACACCCTATACAATTTTTGTAATTTTTGGATGATTTTTGTTCCCTACATCTCAAATACACGAGATATGAACCAGCAAAATAGTATATCACATATCACAATATTTCACATATTTTTCATTTCACATTTCACATATTTCATTTCATCAAAGTGTATTCCATCTGGACATAGACTTTCAAAGCATGGATTTAGGGCCAGAGCCACTCCAAATGACTCACTCCTAAATCCTGGTGGTCTAACCTTTAAGGTCTCGATCCACACTCCAAAAATCCTTCTCATAATTCATCGATTACTACAAGTAGATCCGTTTTGTTTCCCCAGTGTGGTCCTTGGGGGAAAATCGTGGTGTTCAGGGAACCTAACTATATGTCCCATCCTTTCACTTGTTATTAATCTCTTTTACTCATCTTAAAAGAATTCAAAACATCATATATCATATATGTGTATTCTCGTGTAACTAGAATGACATGAAATGGATTAATAAGGACAATGATCAAAGAAAGAAGCACAATAAATATGTATATTGCAGTACACATGATTATTTCTATCTTCTACTTCAACTCACATCAATTATCAACAGTGGACCTTCAGCCTGAGACATAATCTTATTGTCCATCATTTACCCCATCAGGGTTTTATCATCATCAGTGGGCTTTCAGCCCTAGACATGATCTCATTATGCAACATTTGCCATTATCAGGATTTCTCAAATGTAAGGAGTGCATATTAAATTCAATTTTGACATAAATCTTATAATTTCATTGTATATCATAGTTCTGAACAAATATTAGTAGAGGCATTAGAACTAGCAACAGTAAAAGCATATAGATATCATGTATCATTCCTCATACTCAGAATAGATTTATCATACAACATATGCTTGTTCCATCCAATCTGAATAGATGCCAATAAATTTCATGCATATACATGCATAACAGACTTAGTTCTCTTCTTCTTTTATTTCACATTATTCATATGGGGTTACTAATCAACACATGTTGATTATCATTTGAATTCCATAAAAATAGTTCATTCTCATAGTATAAGTATTCTATCAAACAATCACAATACAAGAACACGTTCTTATAAATCTTCAGATACTTGAGTTTCATCTTTTAGTTGAATTCAACTACAGTTATGTACATCTCTTAATTCCCCATTTGAGATTGTCATTCATTAGCATCATGAAACTCATCTTCTTAGGGTAAGAGTTACATTCTTAGAATCATCTACTAATTCCTATCTTTTTCCATCATTTTATACTTAGTAGTCTCAACTTCTTTCATTTCATTTTCATTACATTACATTGACCAATATTTCTTGATTCACTTTACATACAATGCTTCTCTTCTACATAACATTTATCAAAGTACAATTCTTAGTATATTTCATTTATTTTGGGTTAATCCATATGTAATTAAAATAAAAGATAAAATACTTCAGCATACTATCTTCATTAGTTTCATCTTTATCTTACAATTACCATTAAGTACATCTTGTTCATATTGTCACTTATATTCAAATAAGTGTACCTTTTCATTGAATATTAATGCCATTCCCATAATCAACAATGATCATTCTTTATTATACTAAAACAAATACATTGGACTTAGGTTATTAGTAAGGCTCATCATATTCAATTGAAGTATTAATACTTTCAACTTCAGCATTTGATCACATTTACAACATCATATATAAGTTCTAGCTTTATCACTCATATTCAACTTAATACTAAAATTTTAGGGTTTTCAAGAAGTCATTCCTTAGTTCAACATCTCATAGGAATCATATCATTCAGTAACCCAATCATGATTCAAGGGTTCATTAGGGTTATTCACAAACATGGAAACCCTAGTTTCCACTTTCACACATTTCATTCATCAATCATAAGTATACATTGATTAATTGACTCATTTGATTCACTTACTCAACACAAATCCTAATCAGGATATGCGGTCATTCAATTCCATTAACATTCCACAATATACTTGTATAATACAATCTAGTACAATTCAAATATGATTTATACATGTCAATTCAATTCCAAGCATATCGGCCATTGGGCTGATTTTTAGGAAAAAATACACACGAAATAGCATAGTCATCTACCCATAAGAAAACCCATGGATCCTCAATCAATATATCAGGAACTAATAAAGTTCCAATCAATGAGAAATAATCAAAATCAGTAGAATTGAATCCCCCAATATGTTTCCCAAATCAAATCCAATCACATACATGTACAAATAAGGTTTCTGATTGTTTTAGCCGGATAGAATTAGGCTTTTAACATGAATACAAAGCTTAGGAGGGAGAAAAACACTCACCTCAGGTGCCAAGCACCTTAAATTCGTAGGTTAACCTCTGAATTTTTGGAAACCCAATCAAACTCTCACAAAAGAATCCAATTCTTTCTCCTCTCAACTCAGAGACCCTAGAAATGGGGATTAGAAGAGAAAGAGTGAGAAAAAGGGGAGATTTGATGTGATTTCAAATCGAATCAGGGGAGGGACGGAATCTTGACATGTGAGAGAAGATTCACCATGAAATGCTATGCAAAGAAGTTAAACTTACTTGAGTTCACCATTACTTGGATAGAGAAACCCTAGGTCAACATCTCAACCACTTTCTCTTCTCAAAACCCTAGCTCTCCTCTCTCTCAAGAATTTCATTTATTTGATAGGAAGGATGAATTATGATAGCTCCTTGTGTGTTAGGTTAGTGATATAGATGAATTGAGGTGCTTAGAACATTTGCAAACAAGCCCCTCAATATATTTTTATTTTTCTCAGATTGGTTGGTCGGATGAGTTATAAACTCGACCGAAACCACATGTTTTAGAACTCAAACCTCATCCAAAAATTATGAAAGTTTAACTAAATGTCTGAAATTGAGTTTATAAGAAAAATTAAAAATTTTAGATCATTTTAAGTTACGAATAAATAAATAAAAATCAAATACTACACTGCTATATTGTAGTTAGCAGCATGGTCGGTCGAGTTTGTCCTTCACAGAACGCGAACGACACCCCTCTCTGTAGGGAACAAAAATCATCCGAAAATTACAAAAATTTAATAGGGTGTCTATAATGGAGTTTAACAACTATTGTTAAAATTTTAGATCAATTGGATATACCAATAAAAAAAATAAAATTCAATTTACACACTACTATATCAATCTAAAAATATGATCAGTCGAGTTTGAAACACAACCAACAAACAGGTTAGAACATTCTTTAAAAATTCTAATATTTTTCAAGAGTGTTTACATTTTATATATACAGATCATATACAAATTTTAATTAAATAATAGTTACACATAAAATACTAAAAATCATTTAGTGAGACACTATACTTATCAAATTATATATTCATATGTCATCAAAACCCTAATTTGGGCCAATTAGGGTTTCCAAAAATTTAACCCTAATTATGTGGATCAAAGTATAATTAAACCTTATCATTATATTTAACACATAAAAACTTAACTACCATCATTAATCAACCTTTAAACCATGGTCAACTTAGTTAAGCATACAATCATCCAAGTAAACCCTAATTAGATGACTAATTTAAAAATGGGTCATTGCATATAGGGTCACACACAGAGGAACTCATCTATAAGAGGAGTTCAATCATGAATGATAATTGGATTGATTACTAAAGTGTTTAGGTATTTAATTCAAGCAACAAATTAGCTGACTAGACTGCCAATCGATCGGTTCAAGTGTTGAGACAGATGTTTGGAGTGTCAGGCTGATTAGAAATTGAATTGGCTGAGTTCTGCATGAATCAGGGCACAAACTGATCGACTCACTAAGTGAACCAGGTTGAGTAAGAAGACCGGTTCACCTAGTAGATCAATCATCTCGGTCATTCCAATCAAACATTCCAGTAACTTTCCCAAATTTGTGATAAAGTTGATCGTTTCACTTGCTCAATTCGATTGGTGCAAGGAATTAATGTTTAGTATTAATTGGAAACCAATTGCCAATTCATGTGTGATTGGAAAACATGCAAAATGATAAGTTTAGGGTGCAAACCGATCGGCTCGCATGTGAACCGATCAGTTTGGTTGCCAACTGACCATTTCGAGATTTGAAGGTTGTGAAAATTTATGATCTTCCGATCCTTTCCACTCCCATACAGATTGGGAACCTAGGCCCTTACCCCTCCTATAAATAGAGGGTATCGGAGGCTTCTTGGAACACAACTCAATTGCCTCTAACAATTGTTGTCCTCTCTATTTGTGGTAACCAATAGAGATCCTGATCAAGTTCTACCCGTTAAAGGGAGGGATAGCAAGACAGAAACATTTGCGGGAGAGTCAGTTGGTGACTAGTACACCAATGGGAGGGGCAACTCCTTCTTGTATGTTCTACTAGAATAACAATAGTTCTAGTTGGTCCATGTGGACTTCTCTAGATTCAAGGTGTCATTTTCCCGTCGCTATGAGGGCAATGTCAGATTGCAGTCTGTGGTGAGACCAGGAGCTGTTGAAGACGTTGTTTGAGTCTACAGTCTATGGAGAACACCAGATGTTGCACAAACATTGTCCAAGAGAAACTAGAAGATAGTTACACTACAATGAATTGAAGTCACTGGATATGCTATAGGACCAATTATAAACTTGTTAAACCAACTTTCCAATTTTCATAGTTATTGACGCGATCTTTCTATGATGGAGAATATGTATAGATAAGTTTTTTGTTTCAACTACCTACTTTGTGCCTATATTTTCCTACAATAATTAGATTTGATTGTTTGTATTATCAAATGAGACTACTTCATTAATATGATCCAAGACTAATAATTTACATCCTCTATACATTTGATATGTTTAGTGTGAGTGACAATCGTCTGCATATACATCATCACATAAAATATGCATGCCCAACCATTGTCTTGTATAAGAGCATGTGGATTTACAATTATGTTATAAATGTAATTAAGTAGAGTTGGTGATATATAATGCAATTGGAATAAGAATATCATACATCAACGCTCATCCAACTTATTGATTTCTTTTTCTTATATATCAACTTTTCCTCCGCCAGTACGTAATACTTTCATGCCCCTATAAGTTAAATTAACATATATGTTGCATTATTAGACTGTCATACAATGCAAACATTAACAAATATGTTGGGCACCAAAATACTATACTTACACATGAATCGGAAATTTCATTGGGTGTCCCTCATTTGGTGTCAATTTTTCACCCAAAGGATCAAAGAAATACATAGTCCAAGTCTCGAGAATAATCACTAACAATTGTAGTGCCTATTTTTGAGTGAATAGAAGGAAAATAAAATAAAAGTTAAATATCACAACAAATTGTATTCATAGGTTAGACATATAAACAACAAGCTAAAAACTTACATAATGTTGAAGGGAGATAAGATCACAAGATTGGAAGCGCTAAAAAATTGCATTATAGTAGTAATGTATTCTTTGATGCCACTCAGATATCTAAGTACACTACTAATCAATGATGACATTATAAATTTCACATTTTCTATTCCAAAGTCATGAGTCGTGTAATAAAAATGACCAAAATATATAACCAATACTCGTTTATACGTAGACGATAATTAAACAATTTTTAATATATGACGAGGGTATTCACACTCACTGTATCCAAAGTTCTATCATGGATATGTTCAACCAATAATACTTAAATAGCTCAATAACATTTGTCAACACTATAACATTGTTTCATTTTATACGTACGATATCCTCCCCAAGGTTGATCACAATGGTATCTATTTGGTCTATAGTGCCTAACCATCTCGTCAACATTTTGTAGTTAGGGACTAAGGAGTTGAACACTCTTGTGGAATAAAATGAGGTGGCAGAGGCTTTGGAATTCTAGGGGGCTTCTTAGATTTTGTAGGTTGCATTCATGTATCCTAATATTAGCTTTTAATTATTTTATATAAGTTTCAGTATACATTTGTCATACCTAAAGAAACACCATGAGTTGTTTGGGCCACCCAGTAAAGTCATCTTCTACCTCTCTGATTGTGGTGGCATTTGGGTGTAGGACTGTAAATGGGTACGAGTAGACCCATGGACCTACAAATTCGGACCCTTAAAAACCCATCATGGGTCTAATTTTTTTATACCTGCATACTCTTGGACCTGTATACCCTTGGACACACATATAAGCGGGTCCAATAATGGGTATGCTTGGACCCAGACCTGCTAGACCCATGTACCCACTATACATAAGTAACTACTTAAATAACATGTTATATATCATACTTTACTAGTCTAATTAATATAATTCTTGACATTATATCCTACTCTAACCACAATAAGGTTGAGACTAGTCACATAATAAATAATTAACTATTCTAGTTTCAAAAATGAACATTATATGTAAACTTAAAATCAAAATGTCTACTAATTTACATTATTTTCAACATAATTTAAACATTATGATGATGACTACAAATATGTAAATAATTAACTCAATTAATGTTAATGTATACAATATATCATTGTCTAATATAACTATTGCATGTTAATATACTCTATAATAACAATATCATGTTGTCTTAAAATATATAGAACATAGTCATTTCTCTTATATAAATAATATGATGTTTTATAGAACCGCTTACTCGCATACCCGCACCGCATACCCGCTATTATTGCGGGTACAAGTATGGTGTGGGTTAAGGTTTTGTAATATGCGGGTCTAGAACCGGAACCGAACCTGCTAAATCAGATGGGTATGGGTATGGGTATGGACAGACCCGCACCATACTAGTACCATTTACACCCCTATCTGGGTGCTCGTATGGGAGAGGTATGTCGTTCATTCCAGGAAAGACATGCGTGACTCTCACACGATAGTGATCAGTAGGAAGAGGAATATCATGAACCACATCGGTGATAGAAGCCTAGGCAGCTGCCATCACATTCCAACTGGAACATCAACGACAAGGTGACATTTTCTGACCACCTACAATTTTATAAAATATAAAATTTAATTTGACAACATACATATTGACTTGAGGGATGATTTTATCACAATGTATATATAAATTGACTTGAATTGAATCTTACCCTTCCCGTTCCATGTGGGCAGAAGGACTACTCCCAATGCACTCCATAGGTGAGTGATGAATAGGTTCTATGACTGTTGGATAAGCTTGCACCTCCTGAGAAGACTTATATTTATCCAAGTTTGCAACTATGAATCTCTTCATGTATGTGTGGTCCACTTCCTCTTTCTTGGCTTGTTTGTGTTTTTTCTGGGATGCGCCAAAAAGAGATTTTATCTTATACCCAACTCCAACGCTCCTAACACGTCCAGGATGCTCTTCATCCCCTGGGGCAATTGTTTATTCATCATCTATGCCCTGAGAGGTGAACTTTCCCTCCTTTGCTTGGGCAGCCAGCTCCAACTAATTATCATCAAAACTGACTAATCAGAAAAACTTGACCAGACATTGAAAAAAAACATGGTCATTATTGTGAGACTAAGAAATTTACAAATTTTGAAGCCACCTCTTGTGTTGCTTGGACGGGGATTTTTCTGGATTTATTTTTTTCTCACATCTATCCACTCAATATAGCAAGGCAACCATCTAGAATCACTAGAAGACACAGTAGTAGAAGGAGTATAAGTAGAAGGACCTCATTGCTTCCCTTTCTCTTGCTCTTGCTCTTTCTATTGCCCTTGCTCTTCCCCTTGATCATTCTCTTACTGTAACTTTGGCTCTCATTGTAGCGCTCTCATGAGATGGCATTTCCAATAACCACCTGAACCCAACCAGTGGTTGTGTACATTCTTGTCAGGCCTGTCATTTTGAGCTTCGTGATGAGTCCGATTAATTCATACAAGTTATAGTGTTAAGTAACCAGAATAAATCATAAAAATGTAATTAATTCAATACCTGGAATGTATATGTTTTTCTCCTCCGAACAAACTCCTTCCAATCATCTTTATCAATATAGTTCCATTTAAGCCAGGGTTCCTTCTTGTCTCTAAAGAATAGTCTATTGTGAGGATTGTCCTCCAATCTCTATGTATTCTCCCGATGAGTTGCATAACAGACTTGTAATGCAACTTTTCATCAAGTTCATATCGGCCCTAAAAAGGTTCAAAATTCAATACTATTTAGAAATATTAAAAGAAAGAATAGGAAAGAGACTGCAAAAATGTAACAACATTTATCTCACCTCTAATTCCCTCCAGATGAGGTCTTTGTGTATCGTACTCACTTTTCTCCTATCCTCAACAAGAAGAGGCACTTTGCATCGAACAAGGACCCCACAATAGCTGACAAACTCTTTAGTGAGTGGTATCCCTACTTCATTGACCTCAATGATGCCCTTCCTCCCTTACCTATTTTTGCCCTTACGTTTTGGTTTATCAGCATTGTCAACACCCTGGTCAAGATGCTCAACATCCTCACGCTCATGATCACTATGCTCCAGGTTATATTCCATCTATAAAATCAAATGTAACCACATGAAAAAGTCAGATCACATATACAAAGTTAGATCATATATAAAAAGTCAATAATGTAAAAACTCATATCACATATGAACAAATAAACATGTTATATAATGAAAAAAAACCATATCAGACATGAGAAGTATACCTTAAACTAAGATCCCTTTTGTGTGATCTTCACATGTATATTCATCATTGAAACTTGGTAAGACAATAGGAAATGGACTACAGTCATCATACTTTTCATAGTACTCTTCTTCATCAATAGGATCTCAAATGAACTATTTTTTCCCATGAAGAGAGACAAACAAATTTTCTTTTGCAAAATCATGGAAATTGAATACCTATTTTTCCTATGATGCCATGGTGAATAGTTCATCCTTCTCGCCTGTCCACTCAAAATTTACTATTGTGAAACCAAGTTCATCAAGTACAACTCCTTTCTTGTATCACTCATTACACCTAAATAGTATAACCCTAAACTCTTTGTAGTCAATTTCCCATATGTCTTCAATGACACTATAATAAGACATACTTCCTTCACGTGGACTCTTATCCTTGGCACTAGACAAACACAATGAAGATGCTTGAAGGGTGACCCCGATGTTTTGGATGACACTTTTATCATCTTGACATTTTGTGCGTTATGAAAATCCATTTATGTTAAACCCTTCATAAGATGTAACGTGGGTCTTTGGTTTATGTGCAAGCCATTTGATAGTTTATGTGACATGGTTTTGGTGTTTGAGATAGTTGATTGAATATTTTTTTTTTACAAACCACCTAATAAATGTCCGATTATGCTCTATAGCAAGCCACATTGAACTGGCTCATGGATAACTTGTCTTGAGCTCGTTGGTGTGTTCAGTGATATAAATACTGACATAATGAATGTTGTGTAAAACATATAAGTTTTCTTATTCCCACTTGTTGGCTATTTAAGCAACGAGTTTCAATCAAATTAATGATCTTTTACCCAATTCAACCAAACTCCGCAAGTATACGGAGGTAGTATAGTCAGGATCGAACACAAGGAGCTTTAGTAAACAACTGAACGCAACAGTCCTAATTTTCAGCAATCTAGATCGGTTTTAAAAGAAGTTGGTTGTTTAATTTCTAAGACAAGGAAATGTATAAGAGCTAAATTTATACAAGTAGAAGAGATTAACAAAAGGTTTCTAGTCAATTGATTAACGATCTTGGACAGTAGGAATTTCATTCTCATGCCATAGCACTTAGGGAACTAAGCAATCTAAACATACACAAGTTCTTATCTCGAAGGATTGATGTGTTGCATTTCATCTCCCGATATACGTGCAACGATCGCAACTTAAAACAACATTCTCATGTCTGAATTTCGTTTTAGATCACAAGCAAACCTTCAACTCGTTTCCAACTACTCTCGTGGATTAGAAAGAGTTGTTATGAAAGATACCTCCATACATTCATACTTATTTTCTCAAATCAAGCACAAATGCAGAAAACATGCACATAAAGTGGCCAACATCATATGCAAGAAGAAGGAAACCGGTATTTTCATAAATATAGACAAGAAACATAGGTATTTAGTACAAGATCACATAGTTCCACACATGCTACGACATGGGAGCTACTCTCCCATGCCCAAGAAGGAGAAAACTACTCGTCCATAGTTACACCTTGCACAATTTCAGCAGAAAATGAAGTTCTCAACATGAGTAAGAGAAGAAAAGACAAACAGAACCGAGATGTAACCAAGAGAAGAGGGAATTCCGGCTGAAGAACAAAATTCCTCTTCTAAAACTCCTCCAAAACATACTAGCTTCTCGCCAAAGAAACTCCTCGGAGCTGGAGAAGCTTTGCTGCACCTTGGAACTGCAAATGAGAAAAGAGAAGAAGAGAAATGGCCTTCCTTCTCAAGAATATCCTTGTATCTCTTCAAATTTGCCTCCTCTCTTGTCTCCCCTGCCTCTGGGACGAGCAAAGAGTCTCAAATGACCAGTGGTAACTGTCCCAACACTCCCCTCCTCGTTTTAGGCTCGAATTCTCGATTTTCAAATTTCTGAAACTGCCGGCTGAATGGCGTGCAAGGTGTTTGCACGCCGTGCACTTAACAAAAGGGAGGCAGTTAACTGTGCAGTGTACGCCATGCACGGAGCATGTGCACACCGTTCAATTTTCCAGAAACATTTGCTGAACTTCTGCGCTCCATGTGAACGCCGTGCAACGCCTTTGCACGCCGTGCATTTCTTTATGCATTCTACAAGAAAGTTGTGTGCCGTGCACCATGAGTGTGCACGCCGTACAACAGTGAGTCAGGGTAAGAAGTAATCTTTCTGGAATGTTGCACGCCGTGCAAACAACTTGAACGCCGTACACTTTACTGTTTCTGCACAAATAAACATTGAAATGAGTGATTTCCATGGTAAAATGGCAAGGCAAGATGTGGCAAAGTATTTTAACGAAATGATGGAAAAAGTAATATGAAAAGAGACTAAATATTGTCAAAATGAATAAAATTTGTGTGTGAACACATGTGAAAAGATGATATATAATTCACACAACAAATCCCCCTAAGCTTGAATTATTGTTTGTCCTCAAGCAAAAAGAAACAGGGCTATATGAAAGAAGAAAAATTTAAATCATGTATGGATGAAAAGAGAAGCAGATGAGCCTTAAGCCCAGAAACATATGTGCAATGAGTTTGTGTTTGTAGAAGATATCTTCAAATTCTCAATCATCAAGATAGAAAGAATTAGTTCATTGAGGTTGATCCAAAAATCAAGCAAATACCCAACTAACAAAATTAATGAGAATTTGGATACTCAAACCAAGGGTTAGTGCATCTGCATAACAGAAATTTTCAGCTATATGGATTTTAGAATATCAAATGACTGCTATCTTTAACCAACTTAATTGAACTCTTTTCCAAAGGATATAGCGATAAGGATTTTGGGTTTCCCAGCATTCGGCTGCTAATTTAGGCTTATGCTCGCGTGGAATGCTGGTTGGGGCGTTTCTATTACCCTCTTTTCATTTCTCATATCACCTAACCATCGTTGCCAGATCGGACTCACACTAGGCTAGCATAATATGTGGGCCATTGGGCCATCTTTTGCTGGGTAATGAGTGTGTGATACAAACAAAGAGTCAATTAGGAAGGTCAAGGCTAGCAAGATTTGAATCATTCTTTTCAAAATTTTCACTGTAAAATTTTGTTTTCAGATGCACTAAACATTTGGTAAAAATATCCCGTATTCTAACTAGTGCTGCAAGTTGGGTGATTTGCAAAATTTTTTTGAACCATTACATGTTTTGAGCAGTCTATGATGTAGAAAAATGAGATATCAATTACAAATACACTTCTCATCAATGTACATGAATAACTTTCAGCTTTCATTTCATCCAAACATATTCCAAATTTTTCTATTAAATATAGCCAATGGATATATAGAGGAAATAAAAGGAAAGGGGGTTCATCTCAACAAGATAATCTCTGATCATATGAATTTTGCCATTGAAAAACAAGACATGAAAAAAAAAGATTGACACAACAAACTCAGAGAAAGAAAACTGAAATAAAGATAGCACTGAAATAAAGATAACTATAATCAAATACCGGCCGGTTGTGCCCCCCCAAGCTTGAATTCGGCAGTGGCCTCACTGCTTCGTTCAAAACTCAAGAGGTACACAACCGGGTACCTGTCATCATGGATGAATCAAATAAAAGATCCGTCGTCCCCTTGGTCGGGGAAGAATTGGCTGACAATATCAGGAACATCCATCGGCTGACAATATCAGGAACATCCATCGGCTGTGTGGAAGGATCATGCTGCTGCTGCGGTGACTGGTGTGGCTGAAAAAACTCTGGAAAATCAGGTTGTGGCTGAAAGGGCTGCTGGAACGGCTGAGGCGTAGGATAGTGGCCCTGAGAGATGTGCCAACTGTCCATCCAGCTAACCATATCATATGTAGCTGTATACTGTGTGGCCAAGCTGTCATACTGGGTGTCGAACTGGGCGCTCGTCTGATCAAAGTGCGTTTCAATGTGATCAAACCTCCGCTAAACATACCCGAAAAGATGCTGCATGTTCGGGTTCGCCCAAGTGTACCCAGTCTGAGTGCCGGTAGAAGGAAGAAGCTGCGGTGTGCCTGTAGGAGCAGGTGCTGGCATAGAAGAGCTAGCACCATGAGTAGCAGGCGCTTCATCAGGATCTGGCCCAACCCATTTCCAATTTGCTTTGTTCTTGATGTCATTCTTTGATGTGTTAGGAAGAATGAGGAACTGCTTCTTTGTGATTTTAAACTTGTACTTGTCATCATTATTACCATATCGATGCAGAACACCACAAGAGATAAGATAAGAAATGTCCAACAGGTTCCTTCCAGGAGTTGGCTCTAAACGTGTAAGATCAAGATTAAGATTCATTGCAATTAGAGTAATAATGCCACCACACATGATGTCACCCCCTTCTTTTCCCTCTCTCTTCTTAATGGTGTTTAAGAGTTTTTGCACAATATAGAAACCAGAAGATATTTGTTCGTCATGCGCCATACACCATAGGAAGAAAAGGTCGGTCTTACCCACAACCCCTTGTGTTTCATTCTTAGCGAACGGACCGACACTAAGAATACGATGCAAGATTCTGAAAACGGGGTTGTGGATGGAAGTAGCACGGGCCTTATTGGCATGGTGATGTGTTTCTGAAGAAATCTCAGTCCAAAAATGGTCGCTGTGGAAAGCTGGAGGGTAATCAATGTAGCCACCATAGCTGCAGTCAAGTAACTCAGAAAAACGGCGAAGATCCATAGTGTAAGGCTTGTCCAGAAGCCGAAAACTAATGTGTGGATACTGTGTCAAGCGGCGCTCAGGATCTTGTCGTGCTTTAAAAGTAGTCAGAAACTCATATACTAGACGAGGATAAGTCTTGCATACTCTTGTGCAAATGGTATGAAGACCAGTAAGAGTCAAATGGGAGTATACCTCGTTCTTGATTTTCAGCCGGTCGAGGGTGTCCTCACAAATGTAGTGGGTGGGGAGAACCCGCCTAGCGATGAGGTACTGGTAAGCTGCGTCTTCCTCTGGAGTCACCCTAAACTGGGTAGAAGGTGTGAATCTGCCTGGAACGGATTGGGAACCCTCACCCTGAGTTCCTGAAGAAGGCCTTCTAGCCGGGCGCTTGGTTGCTCGCTTGATGTGTGCCATTTGAGTTCTGCAGTAACCTTGCACGGGGTGCAGATGCTTGAACGGTGTGCAGAAAGTCGGGACAGATGTCTGCAGCAGCGCCTTTCACGGTGTTCAAATCAGTTAAACAGCGTGCACTCCGGCAGATTTGCGAGATGCAGATCAGGTGAAGTCTGCACGGCGGGCGGCTAGGCGTGCAAATCGTGCATGGGTGGCGGCTCTGAACTTGCACGGCCTGCACGGGCGGCGGCGCAGCGTGCAAGATGCTTGCTCGAACGTCGACGGAGATGGAGATGGAGGTGTGACGTGCGGAGGAGAAGAAAAGCTACTGCACGTCGGAGAAGAAGGAGAGGCGGTGCACAGCTGTTGCTTCGTGCACGGCTGGTGCAGATCGGACGTGCTTGGCTGCGGTCGTTGCACGGGTGGCAGGCAAAGCTGCTGTGCACGGCGGTGGCGAGTGAAGAAGATGCACAAACGCTGGCAGATTTGGATGGGGGAGCGGTGCACGGGCTGCGCCGAGGTGCAGGCGGCTGCACGGGGGACGGAGATGGAGAGCAGGTGCTGCACGGTGGAGAAGAAGTGGAGCTGCACGGCGGACGGCGGTTACACGGTTTCTCTTGCACGGCGGACGATCTTGCACCGGCGGCGGAGAAAAAGAACACACGGCTCTGGAGCGGCGGCTGCACGATCGAGTGGCTGAGAGACAAAATTAGGGTTGGTGGTTTGGGCGTACACGCAGCCCACTTTTGTTCAAATTTTTCGAACAAGTGCACGCCGTGCAAAAGGCTGTACGCCGTGCAAAAGTCCTGAAACTTGGTTTTCTACAGCACAGGTGCACGCCGTATAAATCGAATTTGCATGCTGTTCACTTTTCCAGAAAACTCTGCTGAAATCTGACACTCAGATGCACGCCGTTCAGATGAAATGCACACTGTGCAAATCATATCAGTTAGGCATTCTGCAATCGTTTGTCCAGATTGCACGGCGTACAAGGCAATATTGCACGTTGTGCAAGATTCCAGAAAGTGTCCAGAACTTTGCTGTCTTATTTCTCCCTGTAATGCATGCCGTGCATTGGTTTTGCACGCCGTGCAAAGTGAAATTTCCTGCAGAAAATTGCAGCAGTAAGCACAAATTGCAACGTATTGAGTCTAGATTAAGTCTACATTATTACATTCATCCATGACAACTTATTAAGTAAATGAAAGAAAGTTCTTGACTCAAAAACTTAAAACAAATCTATCCTAATGTGGGGTCAACTCCCACAAGGTCCTCCGTTTAGAGTCTGGAGTAGGACTCTTCAATCATCTCATGCGTCTTGGAGGGGGCAAGAGGCTCCCTTGTCTAACACTTCAGAAGAAGAATAAAGTTTGCATCTCTATCCATTCACTTTGAAGCTTCCGTCCTTTCCTTGTAGTTCCACAGTTCCATACGGGAAGATCTTCAATACAAGAAATGGGCCGGACCATTTTGACTTTAGCTTTCCTAGAAACAATTTCAACCTTGAGTTAAACAATAACACTTGGTCTCCTTCTTTGAAGTCCTTCCTTCTGATTCCCTTATCATGCCATGCTTTTGTCCTTTCTTTGTATAGCTTCACATTCTCATAGGCATCAAGATGAAGTTCTTCTAATTCCTGCAATTGTAAAAGACGTTTCTCCCCTTCTTTCTTCATATCAAAGTTCAAGAGTTTGATAGCCCATAAAGCACGACGTTCTAGCTCCAGCGGAAGATGGCAAGACTTTCCATAGATCAGCTTGAAAGGAGTTGTCCCTATGATAGTCTTGTAGGCTGTGTGGTATGCCCACAATGCATCATCTATCTTCAATGCCCAATCTTTCCTTGAACTAGAAACGATCTTCTCAAGAATGTTTTTCAATTGCATGTTGGAAACCTCCACTTGCCCGGATGTTTGAGGATGGTAGGGCATAGAGATTTTATGAGTGACGCCATATTTGGAGAGAAGATTGTTGAATTGTCTTTCTGCAAAGTGTGTCCCTCCATCAGAAATAATAGCACGTGGGACTCCAAACCGGGGGAAAATGATCTTCTGAAAGAGCTTGATTACGGATTTGGCATCCGGTGCTTGGGTTGGAATGGCCTCGACCCATTTGGACACATAGTCAACTGCAACAAGAATATATTGATATCCACATGATGATGGGAATGGTCCCATATAGTCTACACCCCATATATCAAACACCTCAACTTCTAAGATAGAGTTGAGTGGCATGTCATCACGGTGGGATATGCCTCCAATTCTTTGACATTTATCACAAGACTTGACAAATAGATTCACGTCTTTGAACAATGTAGGCCAATAGAAACCGGCTTGAAGTATTTTTGCTACAGTTTTCTCTCCTCCAAAGTGGCCTCCATAAGATGAATCATGGCATTTAGAAATAATAGTAGGAATTTCCTCTTCAATCACACAACGTCGAATTAACCCATCACTCCCATGTTTGAACAAGAAAGGATCATCCCAATAGTAAAATTTGACATCATGAAAGAACTTCTTCTTTTGTTGGAACGTCAAACCTGGTGGAAGCTGTCCTGTAGCAAGGAAATTAGCTATGTCGGTAAACCACGATGTTTGAACGGATGACAACGCATAGAGTCGTTCAATTGGCAGATGATCATCAATAGGTAATGAGTCTTCAATCTTTGTGGATAGTCTAGAAAGGTGGTCGGCAACATTATTTTCAGTCCCCTTTTTATCACGGATTTCAAGATCATATTCTTGTAGAAGCAATACCCAACGGATGAGGCGTGGCTTGGCATCTTTTTTATTCAGCAAGTATTTGATTGCAGCATGATCAGTGTACACTATCACCTTAGATCCCACTAAGTATTGTCGGAATTTTTCAAAAGCATACACAATGGCCAGCATCTCCTTCTCTGTAGTTGTATAATTGATTTGTGCATCATTAAGGGTTTTGCTTGCATAATAGACAGCATGAAGTTTCTTGTCTTTCCGCTGTCCTAGTACTGCTCCTACAGCATAATCACTTGCATCACACATCAACTCAAATGGAGCGTCCCAATCTGGGGGTTGAATGATAGGGGCAGAAATGAGAGCCTCCTTGAGTGTAGAAAAAGCTTTTTGACATTCATCATCAAACACAAAATCTGCGTCCTTTGCAAGAAGTGAACATAATGGCTTTGCAATTTTTGAGAAGTCCTTGATAAATCTTCTATAAAAACCTGCATGTCCAAGGAAACTTCGGATGTCTTTGACTGAAGACGGGGTAGACATTTTCTCAATAGCTTCAACTTTTGCCCTGTCAACCTCAATACCCTTATTAGATACCACATGTCCTAGTACTACACCGGATTGTACCATAAAATGGAACTTCTCCCAATTTAGTACTAGGTTAACCTTTTTGCATTTGGCTAAGACTAAAGACAAATTTGACAAGCATTGATTAAATGAATCACCGTATACACTAAAATCGTCCATGAAAATTTCCATTATGTTTTCAATGAAATCCGAGAAAATCGCCATCATACACCGCTGAAAAGTAGCGGGAGCGTTGCAAAGACCGAAAGGCATGCGGCGATAAGCATAGGTACCATAGGTGCAAGTAAAAGTGGTATTTTCTTGATCGGGCAGATAGATAGGAATCTGAAAAAATCCGGAATACCCGTCCAAGTAACAAAAATATGAATGCTTTGCAAGGCGTTCTAACATTAAATCAATGAAAGGCAATGGGAAATGGTCCTTGCGGGTTGCCTTGTTTAAACGTCGGTAGTCAATACACATACGCCATCCTGTGACCATGCGTGTCTGTATTAACTCATCATTATCTCCTTTTATGACAGTTGCACCCCCCTTCTTAGGTACTACATGAATAGCACTAACCCAGGGGCTGTCACTAATGGGATAAATGATTCCGGCATCCATTAATTTAAAGATTTATTTCTTAACCACATCAAGCATGTTTTGATTTAAACGCCTAGGTGGTTCAATAGTTGGTTTGGCATCATCTTACATGTTTATCCTATGCATACAGATTTTAGGATGAATGCCTTTCAAATCATCAATAGAATAACCAATGACATCTTTATATAACCGCAGTTCATCAAGCAATTTATTCTCTTGTTCATTGGTTAATTTATCATTTATGATAACAGGAGATGAGGAGTTGGGATCAAGAAAAGCATACCTCAGCCCCTGTGGAAGGGCCTTTAGTTCTGCCTTATTCTTTGTTGTTCCTTCATCAACCTTTTCTTCATCATGTAGAGCTTCCACATTATTTTCTTGTGCTTTGAAAATAGGAATAGCTTCAGAATTTTCAGAAACATGATTTTCAGCAATAACATCATCACAATAGTTTATCATGAATTCAATCATGTCATCAACAAACTCTTCTATGGAATCAACGGTGTCAAACAAACATATTTCTTTGACTTGTGCGGGTGCCTTCATGGCATCAGAAATAGAGAACTCTATCTCTTCTTCACCCACACGGAGAGTTAACTTTCCTTCTCTAACATCTATGAGGCAACCGATAGTCCGCAAGAAAGGTCTTCCAAAAAGAACTGGATTGCGGGGAGTCTCTACCATATCAAGAACTACAAAATCACATGGTATATAGAATTTGCCAATTTGTACAAGTATATCTTCTAATACACCTTTTGGGTGCTTAAGAGAATGATCAGCTAACTCTATAACCATCTTGGTTGGCTTTAGATCACCTAGGTCTAATTCCTGCCATAGAGTGGTTGGAATGTGACTAATGCTAGCCCCCAAATCCACTAGACCTTTATCAAATGTGACATTGTTGATCTTGCATGGCAATGTGAAAGGTCCCATATCATCCAGCTTTTCCGGAATAGTTGGAGTGCGGTTCTAAATAATAGAACTCACACGTTCGGAAAGCTTAACTGTTTCTACTTGATCAACCCTTCTCCTTCTAGACAAGATATCTTTAAGGAACTTGGCATAGGAAGGCATTTCAGCAATAATATCAGTGAAAGGAAGATTAACTTGCAACTTGCTAAGAATGTCCATAAATTTCTTGAACTTGATATCATCCTTATTGTTGACAAGCCTATGAGGGAAAGGTGCAGTAGATTTAAAAGATGGTGGCTCTTCAATTTTACCTTTCTCCTTGCTGCAAATAGGAATACTAGGCTCTTCTTCATCAAGTATCTTCGTGTCCTTTTCCTTAGATGGCGAAGGTCTTTCAATCTCAGCCCCACTCCTTAAAATGATAGCATTGGCCTGCTGTCTCGGGTTTACTTCCGGCACACTAGGGAGATAACCGGATTGTTGTCCTTGTTGAGAAAGAGCTTGTTGAGCTATTTGATTCTCTAGCATTTTGTGTGAGTGGATATGCTGTCCACTTTGGCGGAGAGTTGAAGAATAGCATCTTTAAGTAGCTTGTCATTCCCCCTAAGCTCTTCATTTTGCTGAGTTTGTGTGTTTATGAATTTCTCCATCATAGCTTCAAGAGAGGAATTTTGAGGTTGTTGTTGCTGCTGTTGATAACTTCTGTTGTTGTAACCCTGCGGATTTCCTTGGCAGTTGAATTGTGATTGCTGCGGTGGTTGTTGTTGCCCTTGCTGAAAATTTTGAGCATTGCTAGTATTTTTGTAAGAGAAGTTGGGGTGATCCCTCCACCCTGGATTATATTGATTTGAATAAGGATTATATTGCTTGTTCCTCTGCATATCAATAACATTAACCTGTTCAAGATCTCCCCCCATAGTGTTGGGAGAAAAACATTGTGAAGAAGTATGCCCTGGATTACCACAAGCTTCACATGTGGCTTCAGCAGATTGAACCGGCAATGTAGTCAGCTTCTCAAACTTTTGAGTAAGAACATCTAGTTTTGCAGAAATGAGATCAACGACATCAACGGTGTATTTTCCTCCTTACTTTGGGGTTGAAGAACTTGCAGTAGATGATGATGATTTAGTTCCCCTATCACCTCCCCACTGGCAATGGTTAAGTGATATGTCTTCAATGAGGTCATAGGCCTCCCTGTAGGACTTAGTCATAAGAGCACCACCAGCTACGGCATCTAGAGTCAGTCGGGTGTTGTAGAACAGTCCGTTATAGAAGGTCTGAAGAAGTAACCAATTTGTAAGACCATGGTGTGGGCAAAGACGTCGAAGGTCTTTAAACCTCTCCCATGTATCATAGAGAGTCTCACCATAATTTTGAGAAAAGTTTGTAAGTTGGTTCCTCAAATGAGCAGTTTTGCTGGGTGGAAAATACTTTGCAAGAAAGACATTAAGAAGCTGATCCCAGGTTTTAATAGACTTCTTTGGTAAAGACAAAAGCCAAGACTTGGCTTTATCTCTTAGCATAAAAGGAAATAGCACAAGTCTTATCACATCAACAGATACACCGTTAATTTTGAAAGTGTTTAAGTACTCCAAAAATTCTGCAATATGAAGACCTGGGTCCTCATTGGCGGTACCTCCAAAACGGTTCTGTTGAATCATATGCATCATAGAAGGAGCAATAGAGAAATTGTTCGCTTCTACGACTGGCAAGTCAATGGCTCCACATATGTTGGTGGCAACCGACATAGCAAAATCCTTCAATGGACGATCGTCTTCCATGGTTGAAGTGCTTGGTGAAGCTCCTTCAACGGATGAAAAAGATGGCGTGGATGATGATGAAGATGGTGATGATGGTGATGGAGTACCCTCTAGTAGTAACTGTTCCTTTCTCCTTGATCTCCTCAAGCTTGAAATACTTTGCTCTATTTCAAGGTCTAACAACGGAGTTGTTTGGAGACCTCATTGCGAGCGACGCATGCAACCTGAAAATAACAAGAAAAATTTGAGAACACAACTAAAAATGTATGTGGAAATTTCGAAAATGAAAATGATGATCTAGTCTCGAATACTAATCAACACTTATTACTCCAATTAATTTACCGTAGCTCCCCGGCAACGGTGCCAAAAACTTGTTGGCTTTTTAAGCAACGAGTTTCAATCAAATTAATGATCTTTTACCCGATTCAACCAAACTCCGCAAGTATACGGAGGTAGTATAGTCAGGATCGAACACAAGGAGCTTTAGTAAACAACTGAACGCAACAGTCCTAATTTTCAACAATCTAGATCGGTTTTAAAAGAAGTTGGTTGTTTAATTTCTAAGACAAGGAAATGTATAAGAGCTAAATTTATACAAGTAGAAGAGATTAACAAAAGGTTTCTAGTCAATTGATTAACGATCTTGGACAGTAGGAATTTCATTCTCATGCCATAGCACTTAGGGAACTAAGCAATCTAAACATACACAAGTTCTTATCTCGAAGGATTGATGTGTTGCATTTCATCTCCCGATATACGTGCAACGATCGCAACTTAAAACAACATTCTCATGTCTGAATTGCAGTTTAGATCACAAGCAAACCTTCAACTCGTTTCCAACTACTCTTGTGGATTAGAAAGAGTTGTTATGAAACATACCTCCATACATTCATACTTATTTTCTCAAATCAAGCACAAATGCAGAAAACATGCACATAAAGCGGCCAACATCATATGCAAGAAGAAGGAAACCAGTATTTTCATAAATAGAGACAAGAAACATAGGTATTTAGTACGAGATCACATAGTTCCACACATGCTACGGCATGGGAGCTACTCTCCCTTGCCCAAGAAGGAGAAAACTACTCGTCCATAGTTACACCTTGCACAATTTCAGCAGAAAATGAAGTTCTCAACATGAGTAAGAGAAGAAAAGACAAACAGAACCGAGATGTAACCAAGAGAAGAGGGAATTCCGGCTGAAGAACAAAATTCCTCTTCTAAAACTCCTCCTAAACGTACTAGCTTCTCGCCAAAGAAACTCCTCAGAGCTGGGGAAGCTTTGCTGCACCTTGGAACTGCAAATGAGAAAAGAGAAGAAGAGAAATGGCCTTCCTTCTCAAGAATATCCTTGGATCTCTTCAAATTCGCCTCCTCTCTTGTCTCCCCTGCCTCTGGGATGAGCAAAGAGTCTCAAATGACCAGTGGTAACTGTCCCAACACTCCCCTCCTCATTTTAGGCTCGAATTCTCGATTTTCAAATTTCTAAAACTGCCGGCTGAACGACGTGCAAGGTGTTTGCACACCGTGCACTTAACAAAAGGGCGGCAGTTAACTGTGCAGTGTACGCCGTGCATGGAGCATGTGCACACCATTCAGTTTTCCAGAAACATTTGCTGAACTTCTGCGCTCCATGTGAACGTCGTACAACACTTTTGCACGCCGTGCATTTCTTTATGCATTCTACAGGAAAGTTGTGCGTCGTGCACCATGAGTGTGCACGCCGTACAACAGTGCGTCAGGGTAAGCAGTAATCTTTCTGGAATGTTGCACGCCGTGCAAACAACTTGAACGCCGTGCACTTTACTGTTTCTGCACAAATAAACATTGAAATGAGTGATTTCCATGGTAAAATGGCAAGGCAAGATATGACAAAGTATTTTAACGAAATGATGGCTAAAGTAATATGAAAAGAGACTAAATCTTGTCAAAATGAATAAAATTTGTGTGTGAACACATGTGAAAAGATGATATATAATTCACACAACACCACTGCTCACAATTGATATTTATCTGTTGTTCTCCCAAAATACATTTTTTGGAATAAACATCAGGGTTCACAATATTAGCAGGAGTTTCGTTGCAACTCAAAAAGTCATTGCAAAATTCCATAACCTCCTTTGTTGTGAGAACCCATTACACAAAATGAGATTACTCAAAACATAAAACACAATCAATCACCAATTAACCACATACCCAAAAATATGAGTAAATCAAAACCGATTTCAACATCAACACCCGCTCAAAAACATTTGCATAAGAGCCCAATATCTTTCTTGTATCCATACCATGCCAAGAATTTGATACAAATTGTTCGATCGCCTTAAATACAACATATCTACACAGCAAAACAATATTGTATATGCCACACAACAAACATTAACATTCTAACAAAATTCTAATTCATTTGAAACACCATATACAAACTTTTCCTGCCCGGACCTGAGAGTATAGGGACGACTCTGGGACACACTAGACATCTAATCAACTTTCTCAAAGATTCATTACTATAGCTACTCTTTTCTGCCACATGTTTGTTTTCGTCACTTTCGATTACCTAAAAAGATGTGGCGAACCACAAGGGTGAGACCCATGTACTAGAAACAGATATAACCTCCAATAACGCTTATTGATTACAACATTTTAAATAGTAAAGCAGTTGGAGTATTTAATAATCAATTGAACAAATTGAACAGTTCAAGTATGCTAAACAGATTAAGAAATTAATCTTAGTAACAAGTATGATCATCAATGCATATATAGATAGCAAATAAATCCATTTATTTGGATAGATATCTACTCAAATATCATCAAATTGCATCTAATAACAATCATTATCATTAATATGTAACATCCCTGACCTAGGTTATGCCCTAACCTTAGAAGTTTTTCTTAAGTAAGTCATTTAGATTCTTGTCTTTATCTTTTGAAAAGTAATTAAGGGTAAAGGAGAGCTTATGTTTCAATTTTGGTCCTATTTGAATAATGTTGAAGCAATGCTTTACCTATTTTGGACTAAAGTGCAATTTACCCAATTTGAGGGGTTACCTTGCAAATGTTACATGATAAATGTTCCTCAAGTGTTATAGAATCATAAGAATGAGAATGATGCTGTGGTATGGCTTCCACAAGCCTAAGTTAAAAAAAAAGAACTTGTTTGACTAATGTTTGTGCATTGAATGATAGTTTTAGTGTAATTTGCAATTTACCCAAAAACCTATGAACATGTAAAATACCACTTCAATAATGTCCATACTGTTTCTTGGTATCATTTAGAGCAAAGAAAAAGAAAGGGGCATCTTGTTTGAATTACTTTTGAGGAGAGATAATCTTGATAATAAAATAATCAAGATTTAAGCATAATTGAAACCCTAATTTAATTTGTAGCAAAAATAAATATATTAATTGGAGTGCCCATCAACTAAAAAGGTTTTTCTTGAAATCCTATAATTCAAGGACGTCCAAATACCTTGAGTTGCACCGAAATATCCTAAGTAGGTAAAGAAACCACTCACATTTGTTAATTAAAAAGTAATGTCCACTAAAAATGGATAATAGTATTATATTAATTAAGGTGCTTAAAATGGTTACTTTTAATTCAAGGTTTATGAGGGTATATTGAGGATGAAGGGAGTTGGCATCAGAGTCAAGGAAGTGAGGGGGCATGTGGCAAAGATAATGGATGAAATTCCTTCTACTTTCTCTCTCCTAGAAAATCTATCACATATATTCAATTTTCTCTTTACTTGAAAGGCCATTTTTCAAACCACTTTTTTTCTTTGCTTTGGATGATGACCAAGGAGCTTAGGAGCAGGAGGAAAAAGTTCTCCAAGCTGAAGGTAAGCTCCATGATCATCTTCGACCTTAAATTGATAGTTGAAATCGAATTTCAACATTGAATTTCTTCTCTTTTCCATCCAATACTCAACCTTGGTCATCCTTTGCATCCAAAGAGTTGGGAACGAGCCTTGGCTAGTTGAAGGATATTCATTCACCATTAGAGATGTGAAGCTTGGATCTTTGAATCTACTTTGAAGGTGGGTTATATAACTTGAACCCATTGATGTTGTATTGATTTTAATTTCCCATCATATGTTGATCCTTTATTTCTTCTTGAATAATTGCTGAATTTTTCATATATATGGCAATAGAAATCAGAGGTCTGAAGCTTGATGATGATGACATCATCTTAGCACAAACCTCAAGAAACATCATGAGCAAACAGTTTCACTTTGTGTTGGTCAAACAGTTTCAAACCGTTTTAGACCAAATAGTTTCAAAACCGTTTGGTGACCAAACAGTTTCAAAACCAATTGGAAGGCAAATGGTTTCAAACCGTTAGAAACTAAATGGTTTCAATAGGTTAAAAGATTGATTGGTCTCATGACCTAATAACTTCAAACTAATCAAATTCAACTAACTTCAGAACCCTAGCTCAATTGGGTTCAAAGCCCTAAATCAATTGAGATCATAACCCTAATTTAGGGTTAAACGGTTTCAAGTTGAATTGACCAAACGGTCTTAGACCGTTTGAGGACTAAATGGTTTCAAACCATTTGGGGTTAAATAATATTTAAATCAAATGGTATCAAACCATTTGGGGTTTATTAATATTCAAATCAAATGGTCCCAAACTGTTTAGGGTTAAACATTTTCAAAATTGATTTGATCAAACGGTTTCAAAACTGATTGAAGATTTTGGATAAGACCGTTTGGAGGTCAATGACTTCAAGACCATTTGGAGGTCAATAACTTCAAGACCTTTTGGAGGTCAATAACTTCAAGACCATGTGAAGGTCAATGACTTCAAGACCGTTTGGAGGTCAAGCACCTCAAGACCGTTTGGAGGTACAAAGGTTCAAGACCGTTTGGAGATTCAATTGAACCAAGACCGTTTAAGGTCTAACGGTCTTCAAGACCGTTTGAGGGTCAAGTGACTTCAAGACCGTTTGAAGGTCAAGTGACCTCAAGACCGTTTGAAGGGTCAATTGATCCAAGACCATTTGAAGGGTCAATTGGTCCGAGACCGTTTGAAGGTCTAATTGGTTCAAATCATGAAATTACTAATAACCCCATAAGTGGTTGAAGGGTATCTTAAGGATGATTTCAATAAAGGTAGCCCTAAAGTACTTAAGTGATTAGTACAATTAAAGTGATTATCATTTGATGCTTATGAAGGTAATAATTCAATATATTATGATATGCATGGTTGCATGTCCTTAGTGAAAGGTTAAGTCAGCCTAATAAGGTATGATGGTGATGTGTGTTCCTAGTGCATGGAACAATGATAAGTATGATTTAATACTTAAATAATGCTATGTTCTCCAAGATATGAGGAAGCACTGATTTAGGGTTTGGATTAATGAGATAATCATAAAACCCTAATTAATGGAGAATGGAAACCCTAATCGAGAAGGATGAGAAACCCTAACCCTAATTTTGGGTAATGGGTTGAGAAATCCTAATTGAAATGAAATGGGAAATCCCTAACCCTAATTTGAAGTAATGGGTTGTGAAACCCTAATACATGGTGATGTAATGTGAAACCCTAAAATGGGATGATGTTATATGAAACCCTAAAATGGGATGATGTTATATGAAACCCTAAAATGGGATGATGTTATATGAAACCCTAATATGGGATGATGTTATATGAAACCCTAATATGGGATGATGTTATGTGAAACCCTAATGTAGGGTGAGGTTATGTGGAATCCCTAATTGATAATGAAATGAAACCCTAATACAAGGTGATATTATGTGAAACCCTAATTCAGGGAGATATTATGTGAAACCCTAATTGATAAAGATGGGAAACTCTAACCCTAATGAGAGAATAGTGATGTTATCTTTGTATTGCATGATGTTGATATGAAATTGACATGGTTGTTATCAAGTATACTAACCATGTAGGTATCATGAGATGATGAGCATAACCAAATATGAACTATGATGGTAATGGGCCTTTTGAGCCATTAATTTATTGTTGCCTAGTGACAGGTGACAAGAAGGTGAATATACTTGGTGAACTATGTGAAATGCTTGTGTAACAAGTATCCTGAATACCTTGGTCAGATAACCAGGAGGTAATAGTTATCTGATAAATGGTAACCATGTTTAGTGCTGAACTAAGGGTTTGAATACCCAGATCCAACAAACATGATGTTGATGATGTTGAGGGATGTGAATTCCCAAAAATGTGATAAGGGATTGAGATCCCAATGCTTCATAAAGTTTTGAAAAGTACTTGATAAGAGTATTATTACCTTATAGCATTTGTCATAATAATTCTTGTTTGAAAACTTGACTGATGCTAAAAGATTATGGTAATGTACTTAAGTAATCAAGTGGAATTTTATCATGTAGAGCCCTGGCAATAGATCCATCATCGTCAATAGCTGGTGATGGTGAAATGGGTTTACCTGCTGGTTAATCTGGAGCGTATATTGTTGAATATACGGGGTGCTCCTAGACAAAAATAGGAGGATTAGAGTGCAACTTCGGTTGTAGACTCAAGATATATTTAAGAGCATGGTGAACATGCCCATGGCTCAGTGTGATGGAGCATGAATGCGTTCATGGCTCAGTGAGCATGGTGAATTGGCCCGTGGATCAGATTTACTAGTGTCGTGACCTGTACCAAGGCAGGCTAGAGAATGGGTAGCCAATGAGAGCTAACCCTATGACTGACGTCACTTAAGCAAGAGACTACAATCCTGCTTGTGGTCTCACACTGACCGAGACGGATGAGATTGAGGAGTCCGACTCTTCCTTTGATCTTATATGGCACCGGCTTTGGGTTTCGCAACCTAAGGTTGGATTTGAGCAGTACAACTCACTTCCTCAGGGTATAAGAATGATTGTAAAAATGTAATCAACTGTGTAGCATATTTGCTTAAGGACGAATCACGGAAATCATTGGTTGATGTTACATTGTTTATTGTATCCTGAAGTGGATAAATATTATACATGTTCTTCATATTCCTTATTAAAATGAATAAATGATTTACTGCTTTATCATTTAGAACTATAATGCTTTAGAGGATGACCTTGCTCTATTATGCTTAATAATGATTAAATCCTGCTGTTCAATAAGGATTCCTCTGCTTAGTTATTACTATTTACCTACAATAATAATGTTTCTAGTGGAGAGTTATATCTCTCGCTGGGACAATTTCAATTGTCTCACCCCCGTGGGATCCAACCATTTTAGGTGGACAAGGACGAGGAGGTAGAAACCCTACAGCAAGGGAAGGACATTAGAATTAGGGACAACAGTAACATCTCAGGTGGAGATATTGATTGCCATGTCTTGTAGATAAGAGTCCTATGTGTCATCTCTGTACTCTCAGGTCCTAGGAGTCAGTAGTTAGTGCTTTTATGATCGATATGAGATTTTGGTATTGGATGCCTTGAGATTTTATGTTGCTTACGTGTAGAATTAACAGAGCAACTGTTGTATGTAATCCTCAAGAAGAGAAGGTACATGGAATGTACTTTGTGGACCAGAATGTATGTGTATATAATATTTTGGTTCTTGTGATAAGAGTTTCTTGGAAATAGATCTCTTTGTAAATGGTTTTAAATTTTAGTGATTTTCAGTAATCCATTGCTAATGTTTGATTCCACATTAATCATTATTCGATGTTTGTGGTCTGTCATCACAATTTAAGTGGTATCAGAGCTCTAGGTTCGCTGAGTCTACAGAGACATAGGATTAGGGTTGTTGAGTATGTTCTAGTGTCTTTTAGTTTATCTGATAGTAACTTCTGTTCTCAGGAGAAGAAGTAAAGCTTGAAGACGGCTGGATCACATGAAGAACATGCTGCTGAAAGTAGTGTTGCTGCACCAGGAGGAGGTGCAAGGGATCAGGATAGGGAAGAACCAGTACATGAGCATCCTCAATTTGAACAAGCTGCACTAGAAGACCCAGCTTTCCATGCTCTGTTTGGGCAGTTCATGGCGACTATGACACACATGGCAGATAGGATGCCACCACCTGCACCTAGGGCACTAGCTCACAATGAGGGACATGGAGCTGGCAAGACTTTTGAATGGATTCGCTGGGTAGGAGCCACTGAATATGCTGGCACAGCTGACCCAGCAGACGCATACTTGTCGCTGACTGAACTATAAAAGGCTTTCAGAATCCTTAATATCCCAGAAGCTGAGAAGGTTAGACATGCAGTGTACCTGTTGAAGGGGAGTGCTGGCCATTAATGGGCCATAGAAGAAGGCAAAAGGCCGGGTGTTGAAGTCGTATGGGAAGAATTCCGACGTGAATACATTAGTAGATATTTTCCTAAGACTTACTTGGATGAGAAGATCTCCCAGTTTGAGCAGATAAGGCAAGGACCAATGAACATTAGTGAATATGAAGCTAAGTTCATGGAGCTTCTATGGTTCTGTCCGCACATGGCTGCTACAGATGAGGAGAGAATTCAACATTTTGAGAAGGGTTTGAACACTGATTTAACCACACCAATATCTTCTCTAGAGAACATAGAGAGGTTTCCCACCTTTGTGGAGTCAGTTAGGAGGATAGAAAGGTCTGTGACTGAGAAGCGTCAGGCCAACAGTAAGAAGGTGTATACACAGTTCCAAGGATAGAGGTCTGAGAGTTTTAAGAAACCAAGGTTTTCTGCACCAACAACATCGCTGAGGTTTAATACTCGGACACAGTGGACATCCAATAAGGGTAGAGGTCATAGTTTACCACCAAAAGGAGCCCACAACTCAGCCTCAGTGTCAGTAATAGGACCATCTAGACCACAGCGGGAGAACAAAGTTTGTTATAAATGTGGGAAGATGGGACATCTGATGAAAGACTGTCTAGTTAGAGATGTGAGTGTAACCCAACCACCGAGGCAGAGTCAACAAGGCTCTCAGAAGCAAAAGTTTACCAGTGACACCCGAGGATGTGGATAGGCATTCCAAGCTGGTTCATCTGCATCCAACAACAGGGCGAGTGGTCGACAACCAACAACGGCAAGATTCTATGCTATGAATCAGCCGGAAGCAATGGTTAATCCACGAGTCATTTTTGGGAATGACTACATAAAGCTTTGGGTACGCAGTTAAGATTTAGTACCAGTTTTCACCCACAGATAGATGGACAATTTGAGAGGACTATACAAACTTTGGAGGATTTTCTTAGGGCATGTGTCCTTCAGTTTGTAGGAAGTTGGGATATACACTTGAGCTTAATAGAATTCACTTACAACAATAGTTATTAGCATAATATTGATATGGCACCATATGAGGCATTATACGGTAGACGTTGTAGATCTCCATTGTACTGGTATGAAATAGGAGAATACCAACTTTTGGGTCCTGAAGTAGTGCAGCAAACAACTGAGAAGATTAAAGTAATACAACAATAGTTAAAGGCTACACAGGATAGATAGAATTCATACACCGATAAACGGCGGAGACCTTTAGAATTCCAAGTTGGAGACAAAGTATATCTCAAATTCTCACCTTGGAAAGGTGTTCTTAGATTTGGAAAGAAGGGTAAGTTAGCTCCTAGATTTATGGGGCCTTATCCAATCACTAAACGGATTGGAAACGTAGCCTATAAATTGGAGTTGTCACCTGAACTACACAAATTGTATCCAGTATTCCACATATCCATGTTGAGAAAGTGTCACCCTGACACAGAGTTAGTTTTGCAACCTGTGGAGGTAGAATTAAATGAAGATATGTCCTATATAGAGGGACCAATGTTGATTCTTGATAGGAGAATCAAAAAGTTGAAAAAGAAAGACATAGCCCTTGTGAAAGTTCTTTGGAATCATCGTGGCGTTGAAGAAGCTATGTGGGAGCTGGAGGAAGAGATGAGGAGGAAGTACCCTTCTCTGTTCTCTTGATGATTTCGGGGACGAAATCCCTGTTAGGGGTGGATAATTGTAACATCCCTGACCTGGGTTATGCTCTAACCCTAGAAGTTTTTCTTAAGTAAGTCATTTAGATTCTTGTCTTTATCTTTTGAAAAGTAATTAAGGGTAAAGGAGAGCTTATGTTTCAATTTTGGTCCTATTTGAATAATGTTGAAGCAATGCTTTACCTATTTTGGACTAAAGTGCAATTTACCCAATTTGAGGGGTTACCTTGCAAATGTTACATGATAAATGTTCCTCAAGTGTTATAGCATCATAAGAATGAGAATTATGCTGAGTTATGGCTTCCACAAGCCTAAGTTAAAAAAAAATGAACTTGTTTGAGTAATGTTTGTGCATTGAATGATAGTTTTGGTGTAATTTGCAATTTACCCAAAAACCTAGGGTTGAACATGTAAAATACCACTTCAATAATGTCCCTAATGTTTCTTGGTATCATTTAGAGGAAAGAAAAAGAAAGGGGCATCTTGTTTGAATTACTTTTGAGGAGAGATAATTTTGATAATAAAATAATCAAGATTTAAGCATAATTGAAACCCTAATTTAATTTGTAGCAAAAATAAATATATTAATTGGGATGCCCATCAACTAAAAAGGCTTTGGTTGAAATCCTATAATTAAAGGACGTCCAAATAACTTGAGTTGCACCGAAATATCCTAAGTAGGTGAAGAAACCCACTCACATTTGTTAATTAAAAAGTAATGTCCACTAAAAATGGATAATAGTATTATATTAATTAAGGTGCTTAAAGTGGTTGCTTTCAATTCAAGGATAAACGAGGGGATATTGATTATGAAGGGAGTTGGATTCGGAGGCAAGGAAGGGAGGGGCCATGTGGCAAAGATAATGGATGAAATTCCTTCTACTTTCTCTCTCCTAGAAAATCAATCACATATATTCAATTTTCTCTTTACTTGAAAGGCCATTTTTCAAACCACTTTCTTTCTTTGCTTTGGTTGAAGAACAAGGAGCTTATGAGCAGGAGGAAAACGTTCTCCAAGCTGAAGGTAAGCTCCATGATCATCTTCAACCTTAAATTGATGGTTGAAATCGGATTTCAACATTGAATTTCTTCTCTTTTCCATCCAATACTCAACCTTGGTCATCCTTTGCATCCAAAGAGTTGGGAATGAGCCTTGGCTAGTTGAAGGAGCTTCATTCACAATTAGAGACGTGAAGCTTGGAGATTTGAAGCTACTTTGAAGGCGGGTTATATAACTTGAACCCATTGATGTTGTTATTGATTTCAATTTCTCATCATATGTTGATCCTTTATTTCTTCTTGAATAATTGCTGAATTTTTCATATATATGGCAATAGAAATCAGAGGTATGAATCTTGATGATGATGACATCATCTTAGCACACACCTCAAGAAACATCATGAGAAAACGGTTTCACTTTGTGTTGGTCAAATGGTTTCAAACCGTTTTAGACCAAATGGTTTCAAAACCGTTTGGTGACCAAACGGTTTCAAAACCGATTGGAGGCCAAACGGTTTCAAACCATTAGAAACTAAATGGTTTCAATAGGTTCAAATATTTATTGGTCTCATGACCTAATAACCTCAAACAAATCAAATTCAACTAATTTCAGAAACCTAGCTCAATTGGGTTCACAACCCTAAATCAATTGAGATCATAACCCTAATTTAGGGTTAAATGGTTTCAAGCTGAATTGACCAAACGGTCTCAGAACGTTTGAGGACTAAATAGTTTCAAACCGTTTGGGGTTAAATAATATTTAAATCAAATGGTCTCAAACCGTTTGGGGTTTATTAATATTCAAATCAAAAGGTCCCAAACCGTTTAGGGTTAAACATTTTCAAAATTGATTTGATCAAACAATTTCAAAACCGATTGAAGATTTTGGATAAGACTGTTTGGAGGTCAATGACTTCAAGACCATTTGGAGATCAATAACTTCAAGACCATTTGGAGGTCAATAACTTCAAGACCGTTTGAAGGTCAATGACTTCAAGACTATTTGGAGGTCAAGCACCTCAAGACCGTTTGGAGGTACAAAGGTTCAAGACCGTTTGGAGATTCAATTGAACCAAGACCGTTTAAGGTCTAACAATATTCAAGACCGTTTGAGGGTCAAGTGACTTCAAGACCGTTTGAAGGTCAAGTGCCCTCAAGACCGTTTGAAGGGTCAATTGGTCCAAGACCGTTTGAAGGGTCAATTGGTCTGAGACCATTTGAAGGTCTAATTGGTTCAAATCATGTAATTACTAATAACCCCATAAGTGGTTGAAGGGTATCTTAAGGATGATTTCAATAAAGGTAGCCCTAAAGTACTTAAGTGATTAGTACAATTAAAGTGATTATCATTCGATGTTTATGAAGGTAATAATTCAATATATTATGATATGCATGGTTGCATGTCCTTAGTGAAAGGTTAAGTCAGCCTAATAAGGTATGATGGTGATGTGTGTTCCTAGTACATGGAATAATGATAAGTATGATTTAATACTTAAATAATGCTATGCGCTCCAAGATATGAGGAAGCACTGATTTAGGGTTTGGATTAATGAGATAATCATAAAACCCTAATTAATGGAGAATGGAAACCCTAATCAAGAATGATGAGAAACCCTAACCCTAATTTTGGGTAATGGGTTGAGAAATCCTAATTTAAATGAAATGGGAAATCCCTAACCCTAATTTGAAGTAATGGGTTGTGAAACCCTAATACATGGTGATGTAATGTGAAACCCTAAAATGGGATGATGTTATATGAAACCCTAAAATGGGATGATGTTATATGAAACCCTAAAATGGGATGATGTTATATGAAACCCTAATATGGGATGATGTTATATGAAACCCTAATATGGGATGGTGTTATGTGAAACCCTAATGTAGGGTGAGGTTATGTGAAATCCCTAATTGGTAATGATATGAAACCCTAATACAAGGTGATATTATGTGAAACCCTAATTCAGGGAGATATTATGTGAAACCCTAATTGATAAAGATGGGAAACTCTAACCCTAATGAGATAATAGTGATGCTATCTTTGTATTGCATCATGTTGATATGAATTTGATATGGTTTTTATCAAGTATACTAACCATGTAGGTATCATGAGATGATGAGAATAACCATGTATGAATTATGATAGTAATGCGCCTTGTGAGCCATTACTTTATTGTTGCCTAGTGACAGGTGACAAGAAGTTGAATATACCTGGTGAACTATGTGAAATTCTTATGTAACAAGTATCATGAATACCTTGATCAGATAACCTGGAGGTAATAGTTACCTGATAAGTGGTAACCATGTTTAGTGCTGAACTAAGGGTTTGAATACCCAGATCCAGCAAACATGATGATGATGGTGTTGAGGGATGTGAATTCCCAGCAATGAGACAAGGGATTGAGATCCCAATGCTTATAAAGTTTTGAAAAGTACTTGATAAGAGTATTATTACCTTGTAGCATTTGTCATAATAATTATTGTTTGAAAACTTGACTGATGCTAAAATATTATGGTAATGTACTTAAGTAATCAAGTGGAATTTTACCATGTAGAGCCCTGGCCATAGATCCATCATCGTCAGTAGATGGTGATGGTGAAATGGGTTAACCTGCTGGTTAATCCGGAGCGTATATTGTTGAATATATGGGGTGCTCCTAGCTGAAAATAGGAGGATTACAATGCAACTTTGGTTGTAGACTCAAGATATATTTAAGAGCATGGTGAACAGTCCCATGTCTCTGTGTGATGGAGCATGAATGCGTTCATGGCTCAGTGAGCATGGTGAATTGGCCCGTGGCTCATATTTACTAGCACCCGGACCTGTACCAAGGTGTGCTAGAGAATGGGTAGCTTATGAGTGCTAACCCTGTGACTGACATCACTTAAGCAAGAGACTGCGGTCCTTCTTGTGGTCTCACACTGACCGAGATGGATGAGATCAAGGAGTCCGACTCTTCCTTTGATCTTGTATGGCACAGACTTTGGGTTTCACAACCAAAGGTTGGATTTAAGCGGTACGACTCACTTCCTCAGGGCATAAGAATGATTGTAAAATTGTAATCAACCATGTAGCATATTTGCTTAAGGACGAATCACATAAATCATTGGTTGATGTTACATTGTTTATTGTATCCTGAAGTGGATAAATATTATACATGTTCTTCATATTCCTTATTAAAATGAATAAATGATTTACTGCTTTATCATGTACAACTATAATTCTTTAGAGGATGTCATTTCTCTATTTTGCTTAATAATGATTAAATCCTGCTGTTCAATAAGGATTCCTCTGCTCAGTTATTACTGTTTACATGCAATAATAATGTTTCTGGTGGAGAGTTATATCTCTCGCTGGGACAATTTCAATTATCTCACCCCCGTGGGATCCAACCTTTTTAGGTGGACGAGGACGAGGAGGTAGAAACCCTACAGCAAGGGAAGGACAGCAACATCAGGGACAACAATAACATCTCAGGTGGAGATACTGACTGTCATGTCTTGTAGATAAGAGTCCTATGTGTCATCTCTGTACTCTCAGGTCCTAGGAGTCAGTAGTTAGTGCTTTTATGATCGATCTGATATTTTGGCATTGAATGCCTCGAGATTTTATGTTGCTTATGTGTAGAATTAACAAAGCAACTGTTGTATGTAATCCTCGAGAAGAGAAGGTACATGGAATGTACTTTGTGGACCAGAATGTATGCGTATATAATATTTTGGTTCTTGTGATTAGAGTTTCCTAGAAATGGATCTCTTTGTAAATGGTTTTAAATTTTAGTGATTTTCAGTAATCCACTGCTAATGTTTGATTCCGCATTAATCATTATCCGATGTTTGGGGTCTGTCGTCACATAATCTGACTAATAGCATAAGAAATCTAGTAGCATAAGCATCCCTGACATCATGAATATGTCTAGTAACATAACATGGCTATCAATATTAGCATCTCAAATAAAGTGAATAGATTTATATCATAAGTCGAACTAACATCATAGCACAATTAACTACATAGGCATGATTAGTAGTTTAAGCATTTATAATTACATAGGCATGGCTAGTAATATTAAACATAGCTAACAACATGTGATAATGAATGTCATAATCATTGCCAACAATAATAATATCTCTATCAACTTAAACATGACTATTGTATGTACACAATTATAACATGAGCATATCCACAACATAAGAATATCTATTATCTCTTATTATACTATACATGATCTCAATGAAAAGAAATAAAACAAGGGTTATCATCTAATATGAAGTGTTGTGTGTAACCCTAAACATATGTGCTACATGATTGTCTTGCATCTTTTATTATGCCTTGGGGAATTTGAATCGTACCATCCAAAGTCCAACCGACCCCTGCGAAGGGCTATTTGGTTCCATACAAGATCTAGGAGTGCCGGTATCCTAAGATCTCTTCCCCTCAGTCAGTACGAGTGAAAAGGTAGTGACATATCAGTCAAAGTTGCTACCAGAGTGACATATAGTCAAGCTTCTAACCACTAGTTCGCCCTTGGTACATGCCATGATACTAGAAACTAGGGTATATAAAACCCTCTAATCTGAGGTACAACCGCATTTGTCCTCAATCACATCAGATGTATGCAGCATGACCATAGCCATCCTCCACAACCTGCATTGTGGATGACAAGGATATATCCTCAACTTGCCACCCCCACATACTTAATAGTATGCACTCTAATTTTCCCTTAGGAATACTCGTTTCACCCTCCAGCAAGTTTTGACACTGAAGATGGATCTACGGCACAAGGCACTACATGATTAGAGTTGCACTTAATTAGTTATGTCAATTGGGTCAATTAAGGCTGCATCAAAGAAGTGGACATACAAACCCTAATTCACTTCTAGCAAGCATATAACTATCACAACTTTTAAAAGATATAAAATGTGTGCAATATAATTTCTCATCTCATCATCACATGGTACTATTCACTTTCCATTCATGAGACCACACTAGTCATCATACTATCACAAGATTTAAATCCTTTTCACAATATCATAGGGTATCAACCCTTATCAACACAAGAGGATTACACCTCATTCAGGGCTCAACCATGCCCAAAGGTCATTAAGACCATCATACTATCACATGATATAAATCCTTTTCACAATATCATAGGGTATCAACCCTTATCAACACAAGAGGATTACACCTCATTCCGGGATCAACCATGCCCAAAGGTCATTAATACCATCATACTATTCCCTACAAGATCATCATTATCTTTGCATGCCTTATAACAAGGCTCAACAACATCACTTACATATAATACACCAGATCAACACAATATTGCATTAATGAGCTAGGAGATATTCATAAACAATCATAGTAGGGTTATATTAACATTAAGAACATTTCTTTATTACATCAACATGCAAGGAATCTAGATATGATTAACCCTCATCATATTCATAATGCACATGTTTAGCATAAGAAAGTATCAACCATGTGGCTATGATAACCACCAATTAACACATTAAGGTTATGATCATATTAAGGAGGTTATTTCACCATCATGCCATCATATAAGAAGGTTAAACATGAATACTCATCTTTATCTATTTGCATTAGAATTAGGTTGACAAGATAAATTATATTAATGTTACTAATAAACACTCATACCCAAACTCAAACTCACGGCATCCCCATTGGATCATGGATGCATAAGGTGAAGCATCACCATCACATTCCATACTATTCTCTAGTATGAACCCACATAAATCAAGGTGTAACCATCAGGTTATATCATACTAGGGTTTCAACAATAGTAACAGAGTACTCCATGATTGTATTAGCCATTCAAGGGCTATTCATACCCAATTACCATCATTTAGTTGTATTAAATCTAGGTATAACAAGCTATACCTCATTAGGGTTACCCATTAATTCATTATGGCGATTATAAATCATAATCATATGAGGGCAAGGGTGTGACACCCCGCCATCACACAGACATCAAGGTGACACACGCGGAACTTCCATAAACCACATATTACTGAAAACACAGGTTAATTAAAACCATTTGCGGAAAGACATATAAAAGAGAGCTATTACATCTAGATCCTACAATGAAACATGTTATAAAAACATTACAAGCCTGATATATGTCCACAACTGTTCATAAACTAGCTATCCTGTCAACATATGAGTTCATCACCTATTTATATGTACATAACAAGCCACATAAGGCCAACAGTAGGATGAACAAGAGTACAACAGCTATACATCGTGAAACGTCGTCAAAACACCTCCGAGGACCTAAAGTACAAGGATGACTCTAAGACTCCACTACAAAACACCAAAACATGCAGCATGTCCATCTCTTGCCTTCTACTGCTCCTCTTCTTACTGCTCGGCCACAATCTCACGACCACCACCATGTCTAGCACGATCACCTAAAAAGGTTGTAAACCAGTGGGGTGAGATACACAGTCCCAGCGAGAGACATAACTCCCCGCCGAAACTATAAAACTCCAGAAAGCTTAAAGCAGAAAAGTAGATAACTGATATAAGTGGATTATATGAGTAGCGTACTGAGTAGAACATACTATATCATCCATCTTACCAAGATTACATGAGGCATATAACATAAGTAATGTATAAGTAACTGCAAGGTATAACAGGATCAACTACACAAGCAAGGTCTCAACCAATGTTCCATATTTGTATTAAGAAATAAACACTACTCAGCTGAATTACGTATTATTAAGCCCTAAGGAAGTGAGCCATCAGGAACAGTGATACATCCAGTTGAGGTTGAGCTCGATGAAAATGTGACCTATGAGGAAGGTCCAGTGATGATCCTTGACAGAAGAGTGAAGAAGTTGAAGAGGAAAGACCTGGTTCTTATGAAGGTTCTTTGGCATTATCGTGGCATTGAGGAAGCCACGTGGGAGCTTGAGGAAGAGTTGAGGAGGAAGTATCCCTCGCTTTTCTCTTGGATTTCGGGGGAAAATCCCTTTGTAGAGGTTTATGGCTTGTAAGGACCCTGACCTTCATTTTGGGCTTATCTTGTTTGCTTTGCCAAAACCTTGTGCTTATTTTCTTGGTAATCACCTTTAGTGGTGATTAGGGTTTTCTTGTGCTTTGTTGAGGGTTGGAGGTGCTACTTGCAAAATAACCAAAGTTTAAGGTTGATGAGCATGTTTGTCACCTTGAGAGATGCTCTTCTCTCTCTTTGCTTCCTCTAGAGTTGAGAGGAAGGGTTGGGCTCATTTCTTGAATTGCCTTGGGCCTTGTAAAGCTCTGTTGGGCTTTGTTCCACCTTGTTTGGGCCTTGCCTTGCCTTGATGATCTTTGTATCGGGCAGGAGCACCTTGTGTCAGCCATGGGGGTGTCGCCCATGGGTGTGTCGGCCAAGGTGGTGGTGTGAGTGTCGGCCTTTGACCCCTTTGACCTCCTTGCTTTGGTTGTGTCACCATACCTTGGACATGTGGCTGATCTCTTGATGAGTGGTGGCATAACATGTTGCATGTGGTTTGCAAGGTGGCAAGACGTTGGACAAGTGTCCCTAAGTAAGATGACACCTTGCCTTGGTTTACTTTTGATCCTTTTATATATATATCTTCCCTTTCACTTCCTTAGGATCCCTTTTAGCTCTTTGTTTCTCTTCTCTTCTTTGGTGCATGACACACCTTTCTTTGGTGTGCTTGGTGGCCGATCCCCCTTGGTGGAGACCTCTTCTTCTTCCTCTAGCTTGGTGGTTGAACCCTAGGTGGACCTTGCTTCCTTAGTGCCCAAAAGTGGTGTGCTTTGGAGCTAGAAGCTTAGAGCTTGGGGCTTGCTTAAGGTGGGTTACATAACTTCTAACTCTAACTATACTACCTTCCCTTTTTTGTATGTTCATATATGATCAGATTCAGCCATGCAACTTGTTGAATATACTTCTTGCTTAATTATACCTTTGATCTTGTTGATATATGATCTTGTTTGCTCTGTTGGATATGATGTGGATGTACCTTTGGATCTAGTTGTCCGAACCCATAGTTGAGGGTTTCCTTTGGTGGAAATATCCCTTTCTCTCCTTGGTCATGAAAAGTGAGTTTGAGGCCTAGTATTATAGACAACACCCCTCTCTCTTGGTTGTTGAGAGGTGAGTCTATACTCTAGATGCTTAAGCAACACCCTTATCTCACCATGGATTTGATACGTGAGCCTAGGTGGAGTGTTGACCTAGATGTGATGGTGATCCATCTTGATGCCTGATTTGTGATAAAGGATTGTGCAAAACCCCTCTCTCTTGGTTGTTGAGAGGTGAGCCAATTCCTTTGATCTTTTAGGGTTGTGAAGATGGTGACCTTGAGGTTGATGATGACCCTATCGGGCTATGCTTCATGCTTTGCAGGACATGCTCTTTAGTAGTGCTTCCCGACACCTCTTTGTCTAACGTTTAACTCTTGGATGATACATCAAGTTGTGTTGTAGACTTGGTGTCCGATATGGCCCTCTTGACCTAGGTAGTGAGCTTGGGTGATACACCTTAGACCTAGTGCTCTGCACGATACCCTCTAGGGAGAGGTTGCCTGATACCCCCTTTCCTTGAGTTTGGTCTTGGCCAATATGATGCTACCATGCTCATGGATGATATGTTTTGATGTTGTGGGTGATAGAGTGCCTTGATCGATGGAGGTTGTCCCTTGTGCATGACACACACTCCTCTAGTTCTAGCTGCATGACACACCTCTGTGCTAGCTGCTCTCTAGTGCACGTTAGAGTACAGTTTGGTTGGCCGTCATGTTAACATGTGCTTTAAGGTTTGAAACCCTATTCGTTTACCTTTTGGTGAAGGTATGACCTTGCCTGATACCATCTTTGGTGAGGGATAGGTCTAACCCGAAAAACCTAGTTTATGGTTCTTTATCTTATAGTCACGTCTTTGTTGATAATGTGAAATGGATAATGGTTTGTAAACCAATGACTTGTTGGATGCTTAAAAGTAATGTCAAATAAATATAGTATGATGATAATTTATGTCTATGAAAGCATAAAGAGATGCCCACGTTTTGATAATAAGTAATGTGATTGATATAATAGAATCTGATGACATGATAAATAGTGGAGTTGTATGCCTAGTGATTTTAAAGATGTCTCTTTTATACTAACTGTGTAGGTTACAAGATGAATTCATAGCCAAGTAAGAGCTACGAGGAACATGTGTTTGAATGACACTGTATTGTGATGATAACTCTTATTGATGATATATATATGTATCACCAGAGCGGTAAGATAGGTCTGAGGACCTATAAAGGCTGAGTGCCTAGTGAGGTATTATCCTCTTGTTGATGAGATAGGGATTCTTATCCCAAGTGGTGATGTAAGATGGTGATGATGCCTTAAGAGGCAGTGGTTTTCTGTAATAAGGGATTGAGATCCCAGGACGATGTGATGATGACAGTAATAATATAACTCACTGCTTGTATGTTTTACAACTTGGTTGCCTCAACAATCCACTTAAAATATACTAATTAATTATAGTGGAATATATCATGTAGTTTGCCCTGGCCATATATCCATCATCGTCAGTAGCTAGTGATGGTGAAATGGGTTCTCCTGCGGGTTAACCCAGAGCGTATATTGTTGAATATGCAGGGTTTCTCCTAGCTAAAAATAGGAGGATTTGAGTGCAACTGCCCACAAACTCGGCTACATCATTCTTCAAGCCAAGCCACCAATACAAATCCTTCAGATTGTGATACATCTTGGTGACTCCTGGATGCATAGCGTACATCGATGTGTGTTCTTCCTCAATGTAACATCCCTGGCCTGGGTTATGCTTTAAACCTATATGTTTTGTTTAAGAAAAATAATTATATGCTTGCTCTTATCTTTTGAAAAGTAATTAAGGCTCAAGAGGAGCTTATGTTTCAATTTTAGTCCTTTTTGAGTAATGTTGAAAATAATGTTTTGCCCATTTTGGACTAAAGTGAAAAATACCCAAGTTGAGGGGGTAACTTGCAAATATTACATGGTAAAATGTTCCTCAAGTGTTATAGCATCATAAGAATGAGAATGATGCAGAGGTATGACTTGTGCAAGCCTAAGCACCAAGAAAGAGCTTATTAAGCAATGTTTGTGCATTAAAACCTAGTTTTGGTGTAATGTGCAATTTACCCAAAACCTAGGGTTCAATATGCAAAATATCACTTCTAGAGAGTCCCTAATATTTCTCGGTATCAATTAGAGACAAGAAAATTAGAGGGGCGTCTCATTTGAATCTCTTTGGAGGAGAGAGAATCTCGATATTAAAATAATCAAGATTTAAGCATAATTGAAACCCTAATTCAATTTAATGCAAAAATAATTATATTAATGGAAGTGCCCTTCAACCAAAAATGTGATGGTTGAATTTATATAAGTATGGATGTCCTTTTGCCTTGTAATGGCACCAAAATATCTAAAGTGAGTGGAGAGCCCACTCACATTAGTTAAAGAAAAATTAATATCCACTAATTTTTGGATATTATTATTATATAGATTAAGGTGCTTAATTTATTTTCTTTTAATTCATGGATAAAGAAGAGTAATTTGAAGGGAAGGATGATGGATTCATATGCAAGGAATTGAGGGGGATAAGTGGAACCAATTTAAGGTATTGAAGGATTTTATAACACTTTCTCTCTCTTGAAATTCCCTTACATATATCCCATTTTCCACCCACATGAAAGACTCTTTTTCAACTCTTCGTTCTTTCCTTGCTTTGGACGAGCACAAGGGAGCTTAGGATAAATAGGAGGACGTACCCCAACCTGTAGGTGAGCTCCTTAATCATCTTCAACCTTGATTTCATGGTGGAAATCGAAATTCAATGCTTATTTTCTTCTTTTCTCCATTCAATCTTCAACTTTAGCTATTCTTTTCACTCAAAGACTTGAGGACGGACCTTGGGGAGTTGAGAAATCTTCATTCACCATTAAGGATGTGAATCTTGAAGCTTGGATTCAACTTTGAAGGCAGGTTATATAACTTGAACCCTTAAATATTATTATTGATTTCATTTCTTCATCATATGTTGATTCCTTGTGCTTTCCCGAATTTCCTTTTGATTAATTGATGAAATCACCACAAAGATCACAAAAAATTTCGAAGGTTTGTAGCTTGAAGATGATGATGTCATCTTAGCACACACCTCAATAAAGATCATGTGCAAACTGTTTCAACTTGATGACCAAACGGGCTCAAGACCGTTTGGGGTCAATTGCTGATGTGGTTGAATGAAGATCCAATGGTTCAAATTGATTTAATTATAATGGATTCAAGAACGGGTGATCTATTGATTAAAATCCCTAATCGGATTGATTGGTTGAAACCCTAAATTGATTGAGTTGATTTCTATGTTGAATGGCCCAAACGGTCTCAAGACCGTTTGAGGGCAAACAGTCTCAAGACCGTTTGAGGTCAAGTGGAGTCATGGATGGATGGAGATCCAAGGGTTACATTTTGATCTACTCTCAATAGTCCAATTGATGAATGATTCAATGGAGAAAACCCTAATTGATTAGTTGAAGGAAACCCTAGATGAACCTTTCAGTTTCAAGGTAGTTTAGACCAAACAATCTTGAGACCGTTTGAGTCCAAACAGTCTTGAGACCATTTAGGATCAAACGGTCTTCAAACTATTTGAGACCAAATGGTCTCAAAACCGTTTGATGTTCAATCGGTTACAATGATGGGTTTTTGCATTCGGTCTCAAGGTTATTTTGATCAAACAGTTTCAAGGGTTGAAAGCACCAAATGGTTTTAAAACCATGTAAGAGCAAACAGTCTTAACCCTAGATTCCCAAACGGTTTCAAAACCATTTGGAGATCAAACGATCTCAATCCTAAGGTTTGCAAATGGTTTCAAAACCGTTTGAAGGTCAAGGAGGTCAAAACCGTTTGAAGGTTTAAAAGTATCAAAACCATTTGGAGACCTAATAGTCTCAAAGCCATGAAAGATCAATTAACCCTATGATTGTTAATGATGATAATTATAATGGTTGTATCTTTAAGGTACTTAAGTGATTAGTACCTTTTGAGTGGTTAACCTTTGATGCTTATGGAAGCAATATCTCAACACACTATGCTAACCCTAAATGTATGTACTTGAATGAAGGGTTGACCTAATCTAATCAAGCTTGAAGTAATCAACATCCTAGAGAGTGTTGGCTAAATTGGACATTCTTATAATCCCTTTGTTTTGATGATGACAACCATTTCATTCTTGTGGATCTAACGTGCTACTTGAGTGTTGCAGGAATTAGGTGGATGACAAACTACTTGGAAGATCTATATGCTCTAATTGCTTTAATTCATGATTGTAATCAAATGTAAAAACTTGTACAAGTATATAATGTACAAGTACTTAGATATCATGTAAATCAAGCATTTAGATCTTCCCTAGTCAATCACAACACTTAGATAGGTCATCCCCTACAATAGTGTCACAACTGCACACTCGTACACGCACTTAGTATTTAGTTTAAAACATTGAAACAAGAGTCATTCTCGGTCGACAAACTTCTCAACCGAGACACTCTCGATCGACAAACTCCTTGACCGAGAATGACCCAGGTAGTCGTTAGACACAACAGACAAGGTAGTTGGGAGTTTGATCAGAACATTACATACACTTGCTCCAGACAGTCCCTCGGTCGACAAAGACCTCGACCGACTGGGATCTCGGTCGACAATTCCTCGACCAAGAATGTCTCTATCTGCACTTTTCAGAATTAATTAACTAGTTGCTGTTAAAGCAACTAATGGACACCTAATGTCTAGTTGAGCACTTAGAACCCCCTAGAAAGTGTCTAGAACGTCCTTAAGCATTCATAGGTCATTCCTATAAATAGGACAAGCCTTAGGACACCCAAAACACACTTGTGCAATACTTGATCTTACATACTTGAAATTGGCAATCTGTTTTGAGCAATTCAGCAACTATAGTACTTGCTACTCATTCCCTTTGCTCCAAATTCATGTCTTATAGGCTAGCATCTCCTACCCACTAAACCTAAACTTCCATACTCATTGGTTAGGAGATCAATACACTTGATATAGGAAATCAAGCCTTGTGCTTCAAGTGGTAATTGTTATTTCTGTTTCCCTTCTTGTTCTTTCTTATTGCTTGTACTCTCCTTGGTACTCCTAGGGTTGGAGGCTGCGGATTGGAGAGAGTTTTGATCTTCTTGGTGGAGAAGGAGATATTTGGACTACTTCTAGAAGGCTGTCTCAATGGGAAGCTACTTCAAAAGGAAGGCTACTTCAAGGGGGAGCTTGAAGTTACTTCAACGAAGGCTGCTTCAAATTTGGTGAGACTACTTCAAGGTGAAGGCTGTCCAAAGGGTGTTGAAAGTGTTGTAATTTTATGTAATATCCTTGCGAGGTAATAAAATTAAATACTTTCAAAATCCCGGTTGGGTAAGAAACCGGGTAGTGTATTGACTGCCTTAGTATTTTCTAAGGTTGGAACCACTCTAAACACCTTGTCTCCTACTTATTATCTCAATTGTGGTTGTTTGAGTTGAATTATTTTAAAATATCCATTAAACCCTATTCACCCCCCTCTAGTGGTTTTTCAATTGGTATCAGAGCAGGCTTCAAGGATCTCTAATCGAGTCTTGAAGAATGAAGGGTGGTGGTGTCTACAACTGCAAGCAAAGGAAAAGCATGGACCAATCTTCAACAAGTTGCAATTGGTTCTTAGGAATAAGGCACACTACACCTAGCTATCCATGGAGGTCAAAGAAGGAATATGTGCATAAAGAATGCCTTATTACTACAATAAGTAAAGAAGAAGAAGAAGAGGTAAGCCTTTTTTATTTACCCAAAGAAGAGCTAATTGCTAGTCTTGAAGAGACACATAATAAGTATATTGAGTGCAAGAAGAAATTAAAGAAATCCAATAAAGAAAATGATGAGTTACATGCTAAACTTCTTGCTCTCACATCTGAAAATGAAGATCTGAAAAAGGTTATTGAAGATCATGATATTAAGCTGAAATCTGTAGAAGCAAATTGCAATCTTCTTTCCCTAGAAAAGTTAAACTTGCAAACTCAAGTAAATGATCTTCAAAAACAACATGTGTTGTGTACACATCTAGATTATGATATTATTGTGAAAGAAAGAGATTCTTTGTTATCTAATCTAGATCAAACAAAGTTAGATATCAAGAAGAGAATGGATGAGATTGTTAAGCTACAATAAGAAGTTAGTAGTTTGAGTAACAATGATATCCTTGATAAAATCTTAAATGATTCTTATCGTAAAATTGGAAGGAGAGGACTAGGTTATAAGCCTAAAGGAAAATCTTACCAAAAACCTAGTTGGAGAAAGACACAAGTGCTAGAGAATCAATCTATGTATGTATCTAGAGGCGAATACACATATGTACCCAAGAACAACCTAGAACAAAATCATAGAAAGAGATATGAGGTTGATTCTATATGTTGCCATTATTGTTTGCATCTTGGACATTATTCTTTCTCATGTCCTTACAAGAAAAAGGATGTTGAGTTAGTATGGGTTCCAAAACCCCCAAACTAAATGAACAAAATTAATTTGAGATATGACCAAAGACTCTAAGTTGTATATCTCTATGTCTATCTCAACTTAACATAATGAGATAAAAAATTGATTCAAGTAATTAAAATTTCTAACTTGAAAATATACATTTTCAACAAATCTGCAGAGACACATCTTTGAAAATTTGTATTAATTAGGGTCCTCAAAACATAAATATTTGAATATGATTAGTTGAGATTTGATCTAAATGTTACTTTGATATTCATATGTTTTATCTCAACTAAACTGAGTTTTCAAATTGCATAATTGAATTGAAAATGACCTATGATTTACTTGTAAACAATTACTGAAAAATAGTACAGAAATAATCTCGGTCGAGAAATTGTTCGACCGAGAACACTGTCGGTCGAGAAATAGTCGACCGAGCAGGTTACTATTTTGAAGTTTGCAACAAATCTGATAAAACCTGTACAAACAACATCATTCTCGGTCAAGAAAAAACTTCGACCGAGATAAATTTGGTCGACAAAAAGTTCGACCGAACCAAGTTTTGCTGAACCTATTTTAATTAATCTAGTTTGCTGTCAATTTGTTATTAATGATTGATTTAATATGCAAATCAAGAATGAATCTTGGAGATCATCTCTTAATCAAGACATATTGATCTTTTGCATCATGAATTGTTGAATGAAGGTATGCCATTATGAATATAAAATCCTTAAACATATTGCAAAAGTGCTATATGAAGACTGATATTGAACATACCTTATTCATTGATTGAAAAAGTTTATTGAGCATGCTCATTTTACATAAAGTTGAAAATTTATGAACCTTGAATGAGATTATTTTTGGTTTATCCTCTACATGGTTTGGCTTAAAACTAAAAAATTATGAACTACGTTGGTTTAATCAAAGAAATTACTATTTTATCATAATCCACATGTTTTTTTATTCCTTGGTCTATCTGAATAGGAACCATGTGTATTAAAATTTAGTTTAAATGATCATAATCATTGTATGCTTCTATCTTGATCATTGTATTGTAGATATACTTCTACTGTTCTATCATAATCATTGTGCCATAATCATTATGTTTCATTGGTTTGGCTAAAATAATCTTTGATCCATATATACAAACCATAAATGGATATTGTTTTTTATCATTATAATTCAGCTCATATGAAGATGCCATTTTGCATAAATAGTAAAACTTCATGGCACAAATGCATTTTAAATTAATAATCTGCAGAAATTATACTTCACATATAAGTGTTCAAATTGGAAATCTGCAGAAATTGCCTCTTGGTTGAAATCAAGTTTGACCAAGGGGCGCTATGGTCGAAGTCAAGGTCGACCTAAAATAAGCTTGACAAAATGCTTATTTGTAAATCATTTTATTACACTAATCTTAGTATCTTGATTCATCATATTGAAAACATGTTTTTAGTGCAAAAGCTCTAATAAAAGGTCAAAATCAAATCTTAAAAACTAGCTATGACTTTAGGATTATTGAATTATCTTAGAAAATTATTACACTATTACTCCCCTAGAAGATATATATATGTGCTCTACAAATATCGTCTCTCACTTTCATTAAAAACTAGCTCAAAATTTCATCCACAGCAATTTCGTCGGTCAGCAAAAATTTCGACCGAGACATACTCGGTTGATGAATTCGTCGACCGAAGACATCTCAGTTGGCTATACTTCTTGATCGATACTCACCAAGTAGATGATGTACAGTCGAACCTAGACATATTTCCGGTCGACAAAATGTTTGACTGAGTCAAAATCGGTCGATAACATTGTCGACCGAGACCAACTTTGTGAACCCCCATTCGCGTAAATTAAAGGCAATCTTCTGATTAAAATACTAATTAAAAAAATTGCAACGACCAATTTTTAAATTCTCGATCGACCGTTGGACGACCGAGAGGAGCGTCTGTAGAAATTACTGTTGCGGTTGTCGGTCGATGAATTGTTGACCGAGATGGGTTCTGTTTTGCTATAAATAGGGCCAAAAACGACCCCATTCTTCACAAATTCACATTCTCACTTCTCTAGCTCCTCTCTAGTGCATTCTTATGCAAATTTTTAGATTTCTCCACCCAAATCTTGCCTTGCTTCTTCTCCACTTCAAATCAACAAGATGGCTTCCTCATCATCATGTGGAAAGAAGCAAGTCATGGTTAGGAAGGGAAGGACAGTCTCCCCGGTGCTGCCGTTCATCAACGATGTTCCATTCAACGACGTAGCTGCCAGTGATCGCTACCTCAGGCTATCCTCAAGGACCCCTCTTCCACGATAGCCGGTCGACGTCATGGACTTCCAAAACATTGTTGATCTTGAGGAAATCTTTGAGGTGCAACACCTGTCTGAATTTCTAAAACCTTCCTTCTATTCCTACTCCTTCCAAGTAGTCAACAAATTCTATGCCAACCTAACCACACATCCTGACCATGATCATTCTTTCTCTTCTATGGTTAGTGGGTATGGATTTCATTTTCCGAGGAGGGCATTCTTAGCATGCTTAACATATATATAGAAGACTATAAAGAGTTTATTGACCTCACCACTGGAAATCCACTAAATAAACTTTCTCAAGATGACACTACCACTAGTTTAAGTGACATTAAAAGAGCCATTTTTCTATCAAATACTACTTGCCATGAAGATAGGGGTACATATTATGCCATCAATTTAAAACATGAATCTAAGATAGTAAACCTCATTGTTGCCACAAATATCTATCCTAGGGCAAATAAATATGAAGTACCTACTTTTCACATGTATCTTATTTATGCCATCCTAAAAGGTATTCCCATCAATTTCATTCGTCTCATTCTTAAGAATATGGTTGAATTCTCTGGCAATCCACCTTATGCCGATTTTGTTTTCCAAATTACTCAACATTTTCTTAAGAAGAGTATTGAGGACCCTAGGATACAAATGGAATAGGAAACCCCAAAAGATAACTAGAAATACAGTAGAGAAGATGGGGATCAATTTTGGACACAAAAGAGCTAGGACTGAAGGGGAGCCATCCACCCAAGACATACCTCCACCACCTCCTCCTACTATCCTACCTCATGATCCTATCACAAACACTTTGACATACATTTCTGGTTCTCAATATCACCTAAGTAAGCAATTGGATTACGATCATCATGCCATGTCTTATTTAAATCAAAGGATGCAAGCCCTTTCTCCTGAACAACCTGATGAATATCCTTATTCACTTAATCCTGGCATGCTAAACCCATACAATCCATCCTACAATTACTATCAAATTCCACCTTCACCATCTCCTGACCTCACTAATACTCAATTTTCTCCAATCCAACTCTAAGATATTGCTGCCTACTTTCGATTCGATCGTGTTCCCACCTTCTTGGAGGCTTATGCTTTAACCAAGATAGGTGCCTTGGAGTGCCAGACACTGATCAAATACTATGGAGCTAAGCCCTTTCTTGGAAAAGACCCGGAAATTGATGTAATCCTTCGGTCTTATAAGTGAGATCATGAGATGAATGGCTATCTTTGTAATATTTGTAATGGCTATTTTTTTATAAGCTAGTATGTCATGATTTATGGGTCATCTTATGAGTTGTATAAGCACTGAGTTGCTATGAATAAAAGTGTTTTCTATGGCTTCAATTGGACATATCCTTGTTATATAAGAATATTATAGTGGAGCATAAAAATCAGGGGGAGTAATATATGAAATGAACCTAAAAGATCTCATTCTTTACAAATGATTGAAAAATGAATTGTGGCTAAATTTGACAATGCATAGTTTGCATTCAAAATTGAATATCTCTTTCAGGGGGAGCATATCAATAAAATTAAGGGAAGTGGTAAAATTAATACTTAATGATTATCTTGGTCATCTTTTTGAAATGACAAAGGGGGAGAAATAATATAAAACCAAAAATATAAAGTAAAATGAGTTTTATTATAAATCTTGGGTCAGCACACACTTGCAAATAAGGGAATGACTACAATAGGTAAACTTCAGGTATGAAACTCATATGATTTATGTTTCCTCATTTTATATTTAGGAAATGTTTGTCATCTTCAAAAAGGGGGAGATTGTTGGATAAATTGAACATTCTTATAATCCCTTTGTTTCAATGATGACAAACATTTCATTCTTGTGGATCTAACGTGCTACTTGAGTGTTTCAAGAATTAGGTGGATGACAAACTACTTGGAAGATCTATATGCTCTAATTGCTTTAATTCATGATTGTAATCAAATGTAAAAACTTATACAAGTATATAATGTACAAGTACTTAGATATCATGTAAATCAAGCATTTAGATCTTCCCTAGTCAATAACAACACTTACATAGGTCATCCCCTACAATAGTGTCACAACTACACACTCGTACACACACTTAGTATTTAGTTGAAAACATTGAAACAAGAGTCATTCTCGGTCGACAAACTTCTCGACCGAGACACTCTCGGTCGACAAACTCTTCGACCGAGAATGACCCAGGTAGTCGTTAGACACAGCAGACAAGGTAGTTGGGAGTTGGATCAGAACGTTACATACACTTGCTCCAGACAGTCCCTCGGTCGACAAAGACCTCGACCGACTGGGATCTCGGTCGACTATTCCTCGACTGAGAATGTCTCTGTCTGCACTTTTTAGAATTAATTAACTAGCTGTTGTTAAAGCAACTAATGGATACCTAACGACTAGTTGAGCACTTAGAACCCCCTAGAAAGTGTCTAGAACGTCCTTAAGCATTTATAGGCTATTCCTATAAATAGGACAAGCCTTAGGTCACCCAAAACACACTTGTGCAATACTTGAGCTTAAATACTTGAAATTGGCAATCTATTTTGAGAAATTGAGCAACTCTAGTACTTACCACTCATTCCCTTTGCTCCAAATTCGTGTCCTATAGGCTAGAATCTCCTACCCACCATCAAAGTTTATGACCACTTTACTATGTTGTCGTAATAAATACAACAAAGATGACAAACAACATTTTCTGCCATTATTGGTGTAGGCAACAACGACAACCTTTTTTGTTTGTCGTAAATAAACAAAATTTCCGCCATTGTTGGTGTAGGCAACAACGACAACTTTTTTATCTGTCATAAATAAACTAATTTTCCGTCGTTAAAAATCTTCCCTCTCTATTTTTTTCTTCTGATAATGGCCCGTTTAAACTAGCGGCCCAGTCCAAAAAAAACGATGAATTCAAAACACCCCAGTCCCGACACCCCTGAATCCCTGAGCCCTAAATTCCCTTTTCGTTTCTGTCTTCCTCTCGTCCCGCTCCCTTGCTTCTCTCGCTGCCGCCAAGGGACCTTCTTCCCGTAGTAGCTGGAGCTTGGAACTCACCCAACCGTAGCAGCCGGTTCCACCGCAGAGACCAGCCACGCCTCCAGAAGCAGTGCCGCAAGGAGATAGCACAACTGATAGCAGCCGTGACCAGAGGAACTGTTGCGCTGCCGCAGGCCAAGCAGCAACGCCGCCGGAGTCCAGGTCATTGCGCTGCCACGAAGGCATCCTCATCCCAAGGCACTCAACACTCATCTCCCACGACAGCAGGTACTCTTCCCCCCTTTTTCTTCTTCTGCAATAATATATCTGCTCCTCACTTTCTCCACTTCGTCCCCCTTCTCTTGATTTTCTTCCTTCTCCATTTCCTCAGTTCCTCCACCTCCCCACCCATTTTCCCTAATATCGTCCTCCAACCTCCATCTATTTTCTCATCTCCCCCTTTCTCTTGTTGTTGCACATTTTTCTTCTCCCTATCTCCTGCACAGCTGCACTTCGTCCATATCTCCCTCCATTCTATCCACTCCATATTCCCCTATTTGTCCCTATATTCCTCCACTTCCTCCATGAAATTCAGCACTCATCTCCCAGATCCCCTCTTGTTCTGTCTGCTACACTTGCCCCCTAGGCGTCTTATTACTTGTGCTAGTTTACTACCCATCCCCTACCACACAAAATTTACGGTTTCTATATGGAAACCAACCACACAAAATTTACGGTAGCTCCGATTGACTGGTTCCACCGCTTCATTCAAACGCAAGAATTTATTCACTCATTTACAATTAGGAAACAATTACCACTTCCTGCTCTTCGTGTGGAGTATGTGACGGAAGGTGACCTCCGGTATGTTTCTTGGATCTTGGTCATTTTCCTTTACCTGGAGTCAACTTCTGGATGGAAGATTAGGAGCCTGTCATACATTAGACATATTATCATCTGCAGTATGTCCATTACCGATTATATTTACTAAAGATTCATTACTGGAGATCCTAAGTAAGCATAGCGCAACCTACAATCTGTTCTTGTCAACTAAATATTGTGTGCCCCTGGCCGTCTAAGAAAAAACTACTGGAGGATCACATCTCAAAATTTTTACTTGATCTGAAGCATGCTATCGAGCGTATGCTAATGAGTCGATGACAATTGACAAGGTCAAATTCCTTTTATTCCTCTATCACGCCACCATAGTTAGGTAAGCTGTCAATCGGACATCCAGAATACTAATCATTGTCTCTTCATCAATTATTCAGCTATGCGTTTATGGATTCATAATGCAGTAAGTTTCATTCAAGTGTATTTGATAATTCACATGCTAACAATATTCATAAATTTAACAGCCTTATAAATAGTTAATAACTGAATCGGTGTTTGTTTAGCCATTTGAATGAACAAGTTATTTACTAAAGTTATAAAGTAGAGAATGACTTTATAAATTATAACTCTATACGGATCTTTTTGTTTATTGCATGGTTGAGATGATAAATAATGCTAAAAGATGAATATGCAAGAACTGGTAGTATTTACAATATTGAGGTGGTAAGCAAAGGCCATCCATTACACAATTGACTAAAGCTTTTATAGATGAGTTTGGAAGAGGACTATGCATGTTCTGGTATTTTAGTAGAGAATGGCACAACTTAGTATATCTAGATGAAAATTTTAGCGTCTGAACTATGAGTAAGTTTTTGGTGGAAGCTGGTAGGGGTTCAGAAAAAGTAGGGATCTAGCAGAGATCAGTGGTGATCATAAATCATACCACTTTTGACACGATTCATTAGCCGTCAATTTCTTGAAAAACTTTAGTGCAGAATGGTAAACGGTAGAGCTAGTGTTATCTCGTACTTATCTACTAGGAGTTTAAGCGAGGCCAACCAAACTCGAACCAGTAATCAGTAACCACTCGCATACTCTCCTAGTGATATAATACATTATATTTTCCATAGACTTAATTGGCCCCCCCAACATTCAATTTCTGACTCTGCCCTTGGTACCACTCCATTTCCCACTCATCCCCTCAATTTTACAGCCTAGTTCCTTCTCCATCCTTTCTTCTCCTTTATTCCCGCCACTTCAACTCATTTACAGTTCATTCTTCTCCACTCATTCCTCTTGTCATGTCTGATTGCATACGTTAATATGCATAAATAAATCTATTTCTTGCAATCTGTTGTGGTAACTTGTTAGATTGTTTTGTTTTACCATCTATTCTAGTAAGTTTACTGTAATGCAACTCATTTAATTTGATTTCCAACGTTAATTCTTTTGTTTTACAATCTATTGTGGTATTGGTAACTTGTTAGATGACACAATTATTACAAGGATCACCATCTTTCAGTATTGCTATACAACTGTGATCAATGTATTGGCTTTATAGTGAGTAGGTTTACTTGAAAGTTGAAACTATGGATTGTGGATTATGTTTTATGAATGATTGTATGCCCATCAAGTTAATGAAATCTGAATTCTACAATTCAATTTCCATGATTGTATAAATTTATACATAAAAAATACATACATATATATATATTAGCAAAAAAAAATTTATTGTGTCCATGCCGTGTCCGTGGCCTAAATTTTCTGAAATCGCTGTGTCCCGTGTCCGTGTCCGTGCTTCCTAGGAAATAACTGATGCAAACAACAAGAAATATTTTACTTGAAGAAGTGCATGGTTTTTAAACAATAGATAATGGACTACAATAACTTTAAATTTATATATTGTATTTAATAAAACTCTTGTATTTTTGTGTAGAAAATGGCACCAAATAAGTAATGGATTAGACTTGTTGATGACCGACTCAATGATCCAACATATGGATTTGGTGTTCAAGAGTTTCTAAGTTATGCATGTCAAAGAATTGGCCTAAATGAAATTAGATGTCCATGTGTTCGTTGTGTTAATGCTCTGTCTATGGATCGTGATTTGGTCAAAACACACCTAATGGTGTATGGTTTCATGAGGAGTTATACCTTTTGGTATCATCATGGTGAGACAGGGCATGAAATTGAATCTGATTTAGATGTTGAAAGTAGTGAGAATGAACAAGACAGTGAGAATGACGATGAAATGTTAGAGCTTCTTGAAGATATGCATCCAAGCCATATTAATATTGAGGGAAATGTTGAGGATATAGGATCTTTTGACCATGATAATTTTGAAGAGGAACCTAATTGTGAGGCTCAAAAGTTTATTAGGTTGCTAAATGACCTCAAACAACCTCTTTATGCGGGCTCAAAGGGTTCGAAGTTGTCTTCTTTAGTCAAGTTGCTTCACATCAAGAGTCTTGGGAGATGGTGTTACGACCCCACCTCCCGATAACCCCTAATTAAGGGAGACCGAGAGGTCGAATCCGCACCCATAACTTCCGGATCAAAGGTTCGGTAATTAACCAAGAATAATTATCAAATTTTAACCTACTATACTGTAAAGCTGTAAGAAAATAAATTTTTGCATACCTTTTTAAAAACTTGGATCTCTAAACTTCTATCCACTTAAGGATTCTACTCTAACTAATCCTCCTTGTATTTAACTTCATGTATTTCACAATATGATGATTTATTGTTTGTCCTTTTGGCTTGTACCTAAAACGCCGACAAACAAAACGTCGGTCAACCGAAGCTGGTATGTGGGGAAAACAATAATTATGTAAGTACGTTAACAATGTAATCATTCAGTTAATATTTAACAATTAAGATTACTTTTTAGATATAACTCCGCGATCCAAGAGTACCCTATCCTCTATGTTGTCCCCATTAAACCCTTCATGATCCACCTATAAGTGAACCAATTTCTCGGGTTGAGTCACATGGCACTACTCGTAAGTAGCCCACTCCTTAACTCATGGCAGGCTAATGAGTCTCGTGGCACTACACGTAGGTAGCTCAGTTTCTAACTCTCGATAACCTAGACCTTGCTCTAGTATTACCCCTTTTTTTCTTAGCCTTTTCATTACAATAGAGGTGGACCCGGATCTAGTCATTTATATACGCACATTTATAGTGATAATCATAGTCACTTTATAGTTGCATGAATTAAATAAACATCCAACAGTTATTTTCAAGCAACCGATTAAAACTTCGGGAATCACCGAGAAACTAGAGCAATTATTCATAAGCGTAACCATATACCTGATTTGATGAGTCATGCATATTATTCAACATATACTTCATGTATATATAATCAAGCCAATCAACAGATCCAAGCAAGTAATTCAATCATCACATAATTCCTGAAAAGAATATGTACTCTATTTATTACACACTTTATCAAGAATCTACTTTATTGACTTGGATTCTCTTTCTAGGGTTTCTAATCTGCATTAAGGTTTCATCAATATTCATTAGGGTTTCTTAGATCAATTTCTCAAACTTTATCCCTTTTAGGTTAACAAACCCTAAAATACTCTTTTCCATTTATATGAACCTTAATTGCTCAACTATCCATTTTAATAGTCTTTTATACCCAAATTGACTTAGGATCATCACATCCCTATTTATTCATGGATTTGAACAATTAAACCAATTAAAAGACATATTCATCTAAATTAGGGTTTTCAAGCTCATTAATGCATAATCATGCACTAAACCCTAAATTAAGCCAATTATATAAAAATATCATCTTTTTAGATCCTATTTTCACTTTTCTTAACAATAGGTTAATATCAGCTTGAATTATCCAAATAACTTCATTAAGTCCATCTATCATCAAAACTAAGGGTTCTTCCTTAATTAAATCATTAAAGATGACAACTTTATGTACTTTTCACATTTCAAGCATATTTATGCATATAAACTCTAAATTAGACTAATCTCATGAAAAGTTATTCCTTTTTTAACATAATGTACCTTTTTACATTTAACAGGTTAACATCAACCCTAAAGATCCATTAAACCCTATTAAACACATTAATCATATCAAAATAGGGTTTCTTAATCTTTAATTCATTAAAGACGACAATTTACACTACTTTTCGAATAGAATGCAAAATTAGGATTCAAACATAATTTCTTTGTGTTCCTCTCATTCTGAGGATCAATTTTCATATATAACTTGTTTTAATCTGAGTTTCCTAGAATTAATTATGATTTTAGCAAAATGTTACTTACTTGGCCACTCAGGTTGTGGCACGTGTGCTCCATGCAACGTTGCCCTTTGTTGGGAAAACATAATCAGATTACGTTATTACCCTCGGGTTAGTTGCTGGCTTTTTAATACCCAGAGGGGTATTTCCATCCAGACGATCCACAGGTCATCTTCTTCCTTGCAACGGCGCAACCAGCCGCCCTAATCGCGATTTGCGGAGCTTCCCCTATCCTTCCTGGCTCCCAACGACCATCGGAGGTTGTGCCTATGCCTCCGACTCCCTACTGCGCACCCATGGGTGCCTTGATCACATCCAACCTCGCCGACTACTTGCTCCTCTAGCCCGTGACGTGCAACATCTTTTGCAGATGTGCGATCGCTGCTGCACCTTGGCTAGGGCCTAAGGACGAGCACCGACCTTTCCTCCAGCAATGTGGGATACAGTGCCCCCAAAGCACACCATCATTAGCATGCAGCTGCTCCTTGGTCATTATGTTTCTCCCTATTAGGGTTTATGGACGGAAAATAGGAAGAAGAAGAAGAAAAGAAACATGGGATTCTTTTGGGCTCGAACCAAAGGGTCTCCCCTTTACATAGGGGTGAGTAAAGAAGCCCTAGGTCGGCTATTCACGAACCCAAGAGTCCTTTTCCAAGTAGGAAGTCAATTCCTTCTAAGAGAAGTAACATTCTCTCTCTTCTTTATCCATGATTATTCTCTATTATATGGATATTAAGAATTTGACATTCCTTCTTTCATTTTCTTTGTACTTGCCCTTTTTATTTATTGGCCACGAATTTCTATTCTCTTTTAATAGAAATTACTTCCTTTTTCATAATGCCACCAAAACCATTAATAAAGTATCATATTATCTTCTATCTTGCAAATTTTGGTATTTTCTCTTTCTTTCCTCTTTATTGGGACTCCTTGGATCCCTAGATACTCCATTATTTCGATATTCTTTTTATCAGATACTTATTATCCTTCTAGATGCATCTTTATGCATTATTTCACATTATCTTGTTTATTTCTCATTTAAAATAACTCTTTTTGAGGTTTTTCTCTTTTATTTTTGTCATTGGCGTTCCTTTTAATATTAGCAACCTCATGGATACGAAATTTCACCAAGAAATCTCATTTATGCCTCTTTCCACTCATTTTCCACATTTTATCATTATTTTCAATTTCTTTCTTAATAAAGAAATACTTAATTAAACTTTTCTTTTCTTGTTGCTTTCTTTTTGCAACCTTGGACTCCTTGGTACCCAATGAACCCAAGAGGCACGAAATCCTCTTTGGATTTTCCTTCTAGATGTTTCTACCTATTTCTTTTCTTTAAAAAAATTCAATTATCCAGTTACTAATTGAATTTCCTTGTTATTTGGGCCCAATAGCCAATAAAGCCCACAACACAATCATCAAGGCTATTGTAAACAAAATCCATTTATTTGAAACAAATTATATCATTATTTGTTCAAATATCTTTAATATGTGGAATTACATTTCTCACTAAATGAACCCAAAATTTGGGGTTGTAACATCCTTCCCCTCTTATAGGAATTTTGTCCTCAAAATTCTATCAAACAAACAAACAATTCAGGATAAGACTTTTTGATGTCCATCATTGGCCCCTATGTGGCTTTACTATACTCATGGCGTCTCCAAAGAACCTTTATCATCACATATTCTTTTCTCTGAGTTCTTTCATCCTGGCGTCTATAAACTGCATAGGTGGACTCAGGCCTTTTCAGCCTCCCTTGGGGCTCACTAGGTTGATTTCTCAGCACATGGTTGGGGCACCTCACATAGTGCTCTAAATTGGACACATGGAACTCATCACACATTACTTTATCCTGAGGGGTAAGGTCAAAACCTAACCATCTCCACCCATCAATCTCTAATGGACCCATGTATCGGGGACTCAGCTTTCTCAGCTGTAGCTCAGAGGGGTCATATTCTCACATTATATTCTCCCACAATGTATTGCATGTTAGTCTACTTTGCATTTGCTCACGACATCTCATCGCCTCTAGGCTCCTTTCAGCCATTGCATGATTAAAGCGACTTTCGTCTTCATGCACTGTGGTCCTTTTCTAATCATCATGTGGTCCTTTCACCAACATCACCTTACTGAAGTGGTGACCGACACAACCTCCCTTACTGAGCTTCTTAGAATCCTGATACTGGCTATGGTGTCATCATCACATCTTTCATAGGACAAGAACTATCTCTAGCCATCACCCTGAACGAGCACATATGCTCTCATCAGACCCTTTAGTCTGGATCATACTAACCATTAGTTAGGGGTGATAAACTATACTAACATTGAGTTCTCCATGTACCTACTTCCACCTTTTGGAAGGGAACCTTTAGGTCACACTCAAGAACCTTTGAACTCACTTCATGGTGTAGTTGAACCGTCTCTCTCATGGGTAGTTCAACCAGATCTGTCCCTTGACAAAACTCTTTCTTTCTCATATCATCTAGGAAAGGCGATCTACCATAACTCATATTGCATCTCGACCTTCCTTGGTCAAGGGGAGACTTTCCACATCATCCATAGAGATGAACTCCCATTCCCTCTCGGGAACTCTTTATCCCTTATTTCAACTTATTGGGTTACTGGTGTTCGTCCTTCACCTTCTGGTTTGCATGGCAACATACCCCATGCAAATTCATCTTAGGCATCCTAAGTACTACTGTCACTTATTATCTTTGTAGTACAGTGTATGGTGATCATGATCTACTGTATGTCTTGATTCCTCAAGATCGATACCTCAGAAACCCTTAACCACTCTAGTCGGGGTTTCATCACCTTCTTTTCCAAAGAAGTGCATATGAGGTTCTACCACCATCCCTTCATTGCATCAAGGGCTAGACTGGCTAACCAAACAACCATTAACTTGTTCAACATATCTTATTACATTGGAGTATTAGCCAAACATACCTCCTCTAGCTTCTAGTCAAACAAGTCAGATGTATCTCAACCAGAGCATCCATTACCACTTCACATCCTTAGGTATTAGGTAACATTGAAGACATACACTTCCATGTATTTCACTTATTATCTCACCTTAGACTCTCTGTCTATCTTCATTAAGAACACTCTCTGATTTCATCATCATGGTGATCAAACTCAACCTGGTATAACTTGTAAGTTCCGCATAGATCATGATAAAAACATCCTCATAAGGTGACTACCTTATTCCTCTTTAGTGTTTGCAAACCATCCATGTATCATTCACTTTACTAGGGCATGTTATCTTCTCTGTCCCAATATCTCGTGGCAACGTCCCAAACCACATCATCCTTTATCCTTGGTGTATGGCATGCATACTGTCCTATCTCTCACTCCCATAACAGGAGGAAATAAGCATTTGGCTGCAGTCCAAATACAGAGTTCTTCCTGTTCCAAAAGTAGAGATGGTACATCCCACCTTGTTAGTACACCTTTAGATCTCAATTGAAATGTGCCTCATATGTCACTTCATTACAATCCTTTCGATATCAAAGTTACTTCCATGGAAAACTGGTCTCGAACCTACTGAGGTTTATATCCTTGGTCATCTCCTATAGGTCTATAGGGTGCCAGCTCTTTTGGGGTCATCCCTCTTCCCTCATGCATCAAGAGAGTTCCCTACTCATCTGCCCTTTGGGTCCCATGAGTTCATGAAGGTGATCAATCTCCTAACCCATGGCCCTCAGACAATGATAGCTGTTACCTCTCGACCCTATGGTCATGTGCAACTGGGGAATTAGGAAACTTCTACTTTCATCGGTCTTATCCCTACCTGACCCTAGGATGGACTTAGGTTTCTCCATTATAGTACATATTCACTTAGAACCTTACCCAAGTCTTCATCATCTCTCTTTCTTCATTCATGGGCTGGCTTTCATCCTTTCATAGGGATCATGGCAACCTGCCTACCTTGGTCAAGCCCCATACCGGTTACCTCCATGGAAACACATTCATATGCAATTAGATATGGATATCTATGGGTCTACAAGTTCATTCTCATACCATGTACTTTTCACTTAGCTTCTCAAGATCCCATGGGACCTCTTTCGGTTACCTTAAACAAACAAAACTGGTAAACACCCTACACAAGGGTCCCTCTCCAAGGATGGGAGGAAACTACAACTCTTTCCCTCAAGGTCACAAACATCCTTAGGTCTAGGGTTTACATCCTTATGCTTAACCCTTGTATGCTATTAAGGCACAAGCAGACCACTAAACCAGGCTAGGTCATACTTGTTCTCTTTGCTGGATCAAGATCATACTTTCCTTTATCATCAACCTAGTTATGAGGGGTTCATCAAACATACCTTTAATATTAAGGGGTTTCCTGTTTCCTTTATACATGAGGAGTACCATGCTCGCTTCTACAGGAACTCAACTCTCATCATGAGTATTAGGTACACCACTTCCCCTCTTAGGCCTAGGAATCCCTAGGTTCACATTCAGGTGTCCAAATCCATGCTCTATCTCTTAACTATGAACCAAGCATGCAAAAGGCATGACATGCACTCCTTATCATCCTTCAACTCGAGCAACACTTATAGTTGGGTCCTTCTTAAGGACAACCAACAAGGTACAAGGCCTCATAACCTGTTACTATACCTCTTCCAGATCTAAGGAACTCTTCTTCTCATCTATACCATAGGTACAGAGGTACCAACTGACTCATCCTCTCTCTAGGGTTTGGTTCCTCTCATGGCAACCAAGACATCAACAACCTCTAGGGATCAAACATGTGGCGACCACTACCATCCACTTAGGTCGCATCATCCTCAACTTCGTACATATCTCAGCAGTTAGGATTCCAACCTTCTTGCTTGGTTCCTTCTCTCTCTTTCTCGAGCTAACCCTACAACCAACCTCACCATTAGAGGTCCTCTCTTAATGAAGGATCAACCTCAAAAGCATTCCCTACATGGGTGAAGCCTAGGTTCGAACTTATGTTTGCTCAAGATCATCCATAACCCTTTATGCTCCATCATGATTCCTTATCCAAGGTTTCATCCTACTGTCAGCACTATGACGTGCCCTAGGTGCCAGCTATACCCTACTTGCACAAGCCCATAGGGTTTCTAAAGTCCTTCACTAACATCATCATCTAAGGAGCTATTCTTTACCCTAACATGCACGACCCTTCCCAGGGTTGGGTTGCCAAAGGTGCTAGGTCACCCATGGATCATATGGCACCCCAAAGGCATGTCCTTTCAAACACCTGGTCCAACTCATCTCTCTCTAACCTTCACTTAGGGTTAGGGTTAGCATCATCCTCAGAGGATGTTCCAGGTCTCTACTTGCAATGGAGATCTCTATCTCCAAGACTAACGTATCCTCCTGACAAGAAGGTCTAGCCTCAGGTCTCTTCTGAGGACATGACAACTTATGTCATACGACCTAAGCATGTATCTATTCTTTAGTTTGCGCTTACTCTATTAAGCTTGTGTCCATGACATCTTATTTACATGCCTTTCATTAATTTGATGGAGGATTCCTTAGACCTTGTTAATCTTACCCATACCTTAAGAGGGTGAGGAGAAGAGGGAAAACCCTAATTCTTAAGGTCCTTAACAGAATTTGTGATGAGAAGGGATGAACAAGATGAGAAAGTCCTAAAGGTATCTTATTTCGATTCATACCCTAAGACTTTGACCAGGCAGTCACACAGATCCGGGAGTCCTCGTATTCCGACTAGCGGTGCGGAGGAAAAATATTTCCAGCCCCTGGTCGTGATCCTTTTCTAGACATCTCCATCTTTTGGATAATCCTCTAATAACTCCCTTGGGTTCTATGGAGTTTGTAAAATTTAATAATTATTAATGGTTAAGTGAGGAACCTACGCTCTGATACCAAATGTTACGACCCCACCTCCCGATAACCCCCAATTAAGGGAGACCGAGAGGTCGAAGCCGCACCCATAACTTTCGGATCAAAGGTTTGGCAATTAACCAAGAATAATTATCAAATTTTAACCTACTATACTGAAAAGCTGTAAGAAAATAAATTTTTGCATACCTTTTTAAAAACTTGGATCTCTAAACTTCTATCCACTTAAGGATTCTACTCTAACTAATCCTCCTTGTATTTAACTTCATGTATTTCACAATATGACGATTTACTGTTTGTCCTTTTGGCTTGTACCTAAAACGCCGAAAAACAAAACGTCGGTCAGCCGAAGCTGGTATGTGGGGAAAACAATAATTATGTAAATACGTTAATAATGTAATCATTCAATTAATCATTTAACAATCAAGATTACTTTTTAGATATAACTCCGCGATCCAAGAGTACCCTATCCTCTATGTTGTCCCCATTAAACCCTTCATGATCCACCTATAAGTGAACCAATTTCTAGGGTTGAGTCACATGACACTACTCGTAAGTAGCCCACTCCTTAACTCATGGCAGGCTAATGAGTCTCATGGCACTACACATAGGTAGCCCAGTTTCTAACTCTCGATAACCTAGACCTTGCTCTAGGATTACCCCTTTTTTTCTTAGCCTTTTCATTACAATAGAGGTGGACCCGGATCTAGTCAGTTATATACACACATTTATAGTGATAATCATAGTCACTTTATAGTTGCATGAATTAAATAAACATCCAACAGTTATTTTCAAGCAACCGATTAAAACTTCAGGAATCGCCGAGAAACTAGAGCAATTATTCATAAGTGTAACCACATACCTAATTTGACGAGTCATGCAGATTATTCAATATATACTTCATGTATATATAATCAAGCCAATCAATAGATCCAAGCAAGTAATTCAATCATCACATAATTCCTGAAAAGAATATGTACTCTATTTATTACACACTTTATCAAGAATCTACTTTATTGACTTGGATTCTCTTTCTAGGGTTTCTAATCCGCATTAAGGTTTCATCAATATTCATTAGGGTTTCTTAGATCAATTTCTCAAACTTTATCCCTTTTAGGTTAACAAACCCTAAAATACTCTTTTCCATTTATATGAACCTTAATTGCTTAACTATCCATTTTAATAGTCTTTTATACCCAAATTGACTTAGGATCATCACATCCCTATTTATTCATGGATTTGAACAATTAAACCAATTAAAAGACATATTCATCTAAATTAGGGTTTTCAAGCTCATTAATGCATAATCATGCACTAAACCCTAAATTAAGCCAATTATATAAAAAGATCATATTTTTAGATCCTATTTTCACTTTTATTAACAATAGGTTAATATCAGTTTGAATTATCCAAATAAATTCATTAAGTCCATCTATCATCAAAACTAAGGGTTCTTCCTTAATTAAATCATTAAAGATGATAACTTTATGTACTTTTCACATTTCAAGCATATTTATGCATATAAACTCTAAATTAGACTAATCACGTGCAAAGTTATTCCTTTTTGAACATAATGTACCTTTTTACATTTAACAGATTAACATCAACCCTAAAGATCCATTAAACCCTATTAAACACATTAATCATATCAAAATAGGGTTTCTTAATCTTTAATTCATTAAAGATGACAATTCACACTACTTTTCGAATAGCATACAAAATTAGGATTCAAACATAATTTCTTTGTGTTCCTCTCGTTCTAAGGATAAATTTTCATATATAACTTGTTTTAATCCGAGTTTCCTAGAATTAATTATGATTTTAGCAAAATGTTACTTACTTGGCCAATCAGGTTGTGCCACGTGTGCTCCATGCAACGTTGCCCTTTGTTTGGAAAACATAATCAGATTACGTTATTACCCTCGGGTAAGTTGCTGGCTTTTCAATACCCAGAGGGGTATTTCCATCTAGACGATCCACAGGTCGTCTTCTTCCTTGCAACGACGCAACCAACTGCCCTAATCGCGATTTGCGGAGCTTCCCCTATCCTTCCTGGCTCCCAACGACCACCGGAGGTGGCGCCTATGCCTCCGACTCCCTGCTGCACACCCATGGGTGCCTTGATCACAACCAACCTCGCCGACTACTTGCTCCTCTACCCAATGACGTGCAGCAGCTTTTGCAGACGTGTGATCGCTGCTGCACCTTGGTTAGGGCCTAAGGACGAGGGACGACCTTTCCTCCAGCAACGTGGGGTACGGTGCCCCCAAAGCACACCATCATTAGCACCCAGCTGCTCCTTGGTCGTTCTGTTTCTCCCTATTAGGGTTTATGGACATAAAAGAGGAAGAAGAAGAAGAAAAGAAATGTGGGATTCTTTTGGGCTCGAACCAAAGGGTATCCCCTTTATACAGTGGTGAGTAAAGAAGCCCTAGGTCGGCTATTCACTAATCCAAGAGTCCTTTTCCAAGTAGGAAGTCAATTCCTTCTAAGAGAAGTAACATTCTCTCTCTTCTTTATCCATGATTATTCTCTATTATATGGATATTAAGAATTTGAAATTCCTTCTTTCATTTTCTTTGTACTTGCCCTTTTTATTTATTGGGCACAAATTTCTATTCTCTTTTAATAGAAATTACTTCCTTTTTCATAATGCCACCAAAACCATTAATAAAGTATCATATTATCTTCTATCTTGAAAATTTTTGGTATTTTCTCTTTCTTTCCTCTTTATTGGGACTCCTTGGATCCCAAGATACTCCATTATTTCGAAATTCTTTTTATCGGATACTTATTATCCTTCTAGATGCATCTTTATGCATTATTTCACATTATCTTATTTATTTCTCATTTAAAATAACTCTTTTTGAGGTTTTTCTCTTTTATTTTTGTCATTGGTGTTCCTTTTAATATTAGCAACCTCATGGATACAAAATTTCACCAAGAAATCTCATTTATGCCTCTTTCCACTCATTTTCCACATTTTATCATTATTTTTAATTTCTTTCTTAATAAAGAAATACTTAATTAAAATTTTCTTTTCTTGTTGCTTTCTTTTTGCAACCTTGGACTCCTTGGTACCCAAGGAACCCAAGAGGAACGAAATCCTCTTTGGATTTTCCTTCTAGAGGTTTCTACCTATTTCTTTTCTTTAAAAAAATTCAATTATCCATTTACTAATTGAATTTCCTTATTATTTGGGCCCAATAGCCAATAAATCCCACAACACAATCATCAAGGATATTGTAAACAAAATCCATTTATTTGAAACAAATTATATCATTTTTTGTTCAAATATATTTAATATGAGGAATTACATTTCTCACTAAATGAACCCAAAATTTGGGGTTGTAACAGATGTTGTAATCGGTCTTTTACTATGCCACTTGAATTGTTGAAAGATGAATTATTTCCAAAAGACTCAACTTTGCCCACTTCTTATTATGAAGCAAAGAAGACAATCAAAGATCTTGCTTGCTCATATGACAAGATTGATGCATGCATAAATAATTGTATGTTGTTTTCGAAGGAAGACCACGGTCTTGATAATTGTAAAATTTGCAATACTTCTAGATGGAAACAAGACAAGTGTAGTGGGGTGGAGAAAGTAAAAGTGAATGAAAAAAAATACCAAAATTTTTTTTGCGTTACTTTCCACTCATTCCTCGGCTTCAAATGTTGTTTATGTCTACAAAAACATCTGCACTTATGAGGTGGCATCATGATAATGGTGATAATGGTGATATGCGACATCCGACTGATTAATTGGCATGGAAGAGATTCAATGAATTAAATGAAAATTTTGCTGCTGAGAGCAGAAATGTTAGATTGGGACTAGCTAGTGATGGTTTTCAACCATTCAACAATTCTAGACCATCATATAGCATTTGGACAGTTATTCTTATTCCTTATAATTTGCCTCCTTGGATGATCATGAAGCAACCTAATTTGATTTTGTCTATGCTCATTCCTAGTCCTAGTGGTCCCGATGATGCTATTGATGTTTATTTGCAACCTCTAATAGATGAATTGCTAGAGTTGTGGAACAATGGAATACAGACATTTGATGCAACTATGCGCCAAAATTTTAATCTTCATGCAGCTCTTATGTGGACGATCAATGATTTTCCTGCATATGGGATTTTATCTGGATGGAGCACTATGGTGTATCAACATGTATTGGTGAGATATCAACATGTAAGACCCCTTCTAGTTGTTGCTGATTTGCATTAGTTTGAAATATTAACATGCACCAATTAATTTGCATGTTCTCCTAGTGTATACACAACTGATTTCCCAATATATTTTGTTATTTGGTATCTTATTTCTTTTTCTACTTGATTATAGGTAATGTCTTTGAAAAGATAGTGAGGCGTCAAGGAAGTAACAAATGTAAAAAGGTTGCTAGACTTAAAGAAGGAAGCAAGATAGATATCACATTTTATCAAGGTCGGCCAGTTGGGAAAAACCATAAGGTATGGAGTAGACACTTGGGAAGAATTATTCATGATCGCAACATTTGCCCATTGAAGGTTCATTCATGGAATGATATCACTGAAAGACAAAAGGATCACATGTGGGCAGCAGCTGTGGTGAGTGGGATCAATTCATTTTATATTTATCTAAATTCTTAAATGTTCACAAGATAATAACATCCTTAATGCATATTTTTTTGTATAGGATAAATTTTCTAACAACAACATGGATGATTTTAAAAGCCATACAATAAAACATATGAAAGAGTTATGGGTGAAATGGAGGGCAGCAATGCATCATACCGTCAAAGGGCTAGACATGAAGCACCAATTATTGAAGAAGCCTATGGAAATTCAAGTTGATGGTGATTGGGAATGGCTCGTAAAGGAAGTTTTTCATAGTGAAAAGTTTATGGTAATCTCATGAGTAATCATTTTCACACTGGTACAAGTTACTTGAACTTATGATTGTGATTTCTTAATCATATTTGTTTTATTAATAAAAATGCATGAGTTGAGTAAGAGAAACTCTAAGAATAGAGAAGGATTGGACAAGAAACTACTTCATCGCACGGGCAACATGCCTCTTAGAGAAATTTCATGGCATAAGGTTGTTTAAATATATCTTCAGTACAACCTTCATTCTTCTTATTCACACAACTTATTTTGGTAATGTTATAGGGGGGGAGATGGGAATGCACCTGACTTTGGAACAATATATTTTGAGAGCCACAAGAAAGGTGATACATTAGCTAACATGGAGGTATCCCAATTTCATGTAAGTATACTAACATGCATGGTCATGTCACTATTTGTATATTTACACTACATTAATTACTTTCTCTTATAGGAAAAAATTGTTAGCATCCAACAAGCTGAGCCATCCCTTCATCATGTAGAGGTTGTAGAAAAAGTATATGGAGAACCATGAACAAGAAAATACATATCAGGTTATGGTGGAGGAGTGAAGCCTAGAGATGTAAGAGGACCATACAAAACAAAGAATGCCCTATTGGATGAGCTAAAATCAAAGGAGCAAGCATTGAAAGATAAAGAGGAAGCTTTTAATGTGCAAGAGAAAGCCTTGAAAGAAAGTGAAGTTGAAAAGAGTGCAACACAAAGTCGTTTGAGCAAAGTGGAAAATCTACTAGAGATGATAGTCAAAAATACAAAATTTCAGCAACTTGTGCAATTTGAAGAGGATGTTGATGGTTCAGTTGGTTCTCCATCTATATCCGAAGACTAGTTTAAATTAGGTACGAGGTTAATTTCATTTATGAGATGAATATTAGAAATTGTTATGTAGTTTATGCTATAATTTTATCTTTTTCTTATTCTAATTTGTTCCTCAGAAATGGAAGGAGAAGATTTTGGGTAGCATTGGTATACATATATATATTTGAGGTGGCATTGATATAAATTTTCTAATTTACAATAGTAGGTGATGATGCAAGTGATCCAATGACAAGTCAACTAGAGAATGAGTCCAATGGTTTTGTTTGGATGGAAGAAAAATTAAAACCTTTTTTGGTAGTTACTTTCACCTGATAGTGGAGTACACACATTTTAATGTTACCCATCCAACATCATTATTCCTCTAGAAAATTTTGTAATTATACTTGATTATTTTTGGTGAACTACCAAAACATAGGAAAAATGATATGTATTAACATACAAATCTTCAATAGGTAATTCGGTTGATTCTGATTTTAATTGAGTATGCTGCATTTTAATGTATATAGGATGTTCAGAAGTGACATATCCATATATTCAACATCATTTTCATATCACATCCATATGAGGTAATTGTGATATATAGGTTCCATCTTTTTTTCCAATCATGTATCTAAATCTAATATGTATCTTTCTTTTGGAATAGCCTTTCTTCTTCATGTTGAGCATGAATGTTGCATTACATCCCATGCCATTTTGATTTGAACTTGACTTATAATTGGGAGTGTTTTATTACATGAATATGACATTTTACATTGCTCCATTAATAAGATAGTGTTGTTTAAAGAATTTATCAAAAGGCATCTTACAGACCATACTTGTTTTCTTTTACAGCTTGGGTTATGCTAATTGTTCCAAGTGAATAAGAAGATGAAAGAGTTATCAAGTTTCTTATGCTTTTTTTAGGTTTGTTTCCACCATATTTTCAGATTTTTCCAGCATATTTGTCCAAAAAAATTCAGATTATATTGTTCTCTCTTTTTTCATATTTTTCTTAGTCCAAATCCAAGTAGTACTATTTGATCTATGCTCGAGATGTATTAAAGGATCTTACACTAGCAGAATGATGATCTGTTACAGCCAGTACTATTCATTCATGCAACGTTTATTAATGTTGCTGAATGTGAGGATTCTCTAATGAAATCTGCAATTATTATTGGAAGAAACTAATGAACATTCTTTGTTACGACATACTCGTGGATGAAATTTCACAAGGTTCGTTCTTTCACTTTATTTTGATATCAATATTTCTTTATGTAGATTATGCTCTTTTATTGTCCTCATCTTCATATGTTTTGCTCTAAATTCAGGTTATTCAAATTGATGAGTTCGATTTGCACAATATTGATATCTTGGGAGATATGTACATTCCCACTCTGTTATGATGGTGATTGGTATTCAGATTATATGTTACACTCTATTATGGGATTTAGCTATAAATGGTTTTCTTCTTCCACTTATTCTTCACTACGAGTGTCTCATTGTCTTTGGATCAAGATAAACCAAATATGTGCAATCAAAAGGTAAGCCATTCATATCCGTTGCACATGTTGAAAATGTATTCGTTGCACATCTAAAGTTATATGTTTGTTGTACATTCAGTGATATGTGCCCCTAATATATCATTTTTTTGTAGGTACATAGTTTTATATATGTGATGATGATTTCTATTCATATGATATGTGCACACTCATTATGAAAAGAGCTATATATTATTTTCTTCTCGATTCATTCTTCAGTTAACACACAGTAAATTCTTTGATGAAAGAAAAGAATGTCACATCCATTAAAAGACTGAGTGGAGTCTTGTACTGAAACACTTCTTGGAAACCCCTCCCTATCCCCTAAACTTCTAAACGCATGCTGTTTTGTTTTTCAACGCACAATGTATATGTTGTTTTGGTTTTCGAGTGAGCATATGGAAAATATGCCTCGTTGCACATGCAGAAAATGTGTCTGTTGCACATCCGGAGATATGTGTCCGTTGCACATGCGGAAAATGTACCCATTTACACATACAAAGATATGTGTCTGTTGCACATTCGGCTTTATGTGTTCGACGCACATCCAGAGATATGTGCATTCCATGAATTGTGTTTCTAATACTTAAAATCTCTTTTGTAGGTTTCATTTATGGTGATGGTGATTGGTATTCAGATTATATATTACACTCTATTATGGGATTTAGCTATAAATGGTTTTCTTCTTCTACTTATTCTTCACTACGAGTGTCTCATTGTCTTTGGATCAAGATAAACCAAATATGTGCAATCAAAAGGTAAGTACTCTTTTCTTACTCATTAAAATATACAACTGTGAGTACTCGTTCTTTTTTCCTATCAAAATTGATATAAATTTAGTATTTTAACATTATAACAATCTATGTTGAATACACTTAGCTGCACGTATCAATTATCTACACTATATATTTTTTTATTCACATCTTTAGTTGTTCAGAACATAGTTGTCTAAATCATAAGATATTGGACCTTATAATTAACTAAGTGCATTGAACAATTCTTTTCATCTTCTAATGGTACATGTTCACCATTACTTACACCCTCTCATTGTTCCTCCTAATTGTACATGTTCACCATTACTTACACCAGTGTTGTCATCCTTATGCCTCCTCTTTTCTTGCTTCTCTACATCTCCATCTCCCCTCCTTGTCTCTTGCATATGCATCTTAAGTAACACTTAAATGTATGCCTCTTCTCTTTCTTCCCTCTCAATCTCCAAGGCACCTTATTTTTCATCTTCTCCATCACCACCAACATATTTCCTTACACCCTCTCATTTTCCCTCCTAATGGTACATGTTCACCATTACTTACACCATACTTATCAAGGTGTGCGCCTAGGCCGCCGCCTAAGTGATAAGACATCCCAAGGTTGTGCCTAGTCGAGACAACTTTTTCTATAATGCCAAGATAACTTAGTTTTTTGGGTTTGGTTGTATATTGACGTATTTTAATGTTTAATGTGGATATCCTAATGTTCAAAATCAGCATCGTTGCCTATGTTATGTGCCAAATATCACTTTTAATTGGACCTAATACTCTTTTTGGGTTTAACTGGATCTAATACTCTGTTTGTGACTGGATCTAATACTCTGTTTGTGACTGGATCTAATACTCTTAGTACGGATTTTATTTTTCTTAGTTTGCACCTTGAATTCGGATTGTATTAAGTAGCTATGGTATGAAAGACAGTGATTACATTGCTCAATACTTGTAGTTATGTATGACAATAAATATATATTTATTTTTTGATCACTCTTACATTCTTTACAATAATTCTTTTTTGTGTCCTTGACATTATTGTCAATGGTAATATATTTGAAATGTAATCAGTTATTTTTTCATACAAATATATATATATATATATACACATATATATATATATATGGGGAGATCGACCATAAATATGTAGATAACTACATGTATAACTATACAATGTGTGTATATGAGTGGGGGAAAACCATGACACATGTATATATACATAAACTATTATTTTTAAAGGTCACCTAAGAGATGCCTAGTCGCGCCTAGTCACAAGGCGTTCAACTGGAATGCCATGCCGCCTTCATGCCTTGACAAGTATGACTTACACAAATGACAAAAACTAATGTCTCCAAAATTTTACTAACTTTGATTTTATCATTCCATATATTCTTACTACAATAATTATATAATTAAGGATCTTGATATATGTTGTGAGTTAATTCATACTTTGACTTGTGGATATATTATTATATGTTGATTGTTGGTTGGATTTCATGGAGATTTCCATCATAGATGATTGATTTAGATCAATTTGTGTGTTTATACATAAAGCTTATTGTATGGCAAAATATTCATATATAAATATACATACTTGTATAATAATAAGTTAATTGTTCCCATTGCCGTTTCATGTCCTACATTGTTGAAAATTGTGGTGCCTCTTAGTCTTTCACTAAATCCATGCTCATGTACATGTTCGTGTTTCCTAGGTTAGGATCCAAGTGTGTTGCAAACATGAAAGACAAATTTAGCAATTTGGTATTCTTTTTTGTCATTATAGCTATTTACGACGGAAAAAGAATGTCATTGTTGACCTTTGTGATCAAGCCTGCTAGTCGTTGTTACTAGTATCAACGACAAGATTGGGTGGTCGCAACTAGTATCAACGTCAGACATTTTATATAGTTGTTAAAACTATTAACGACAACTATATAAGTCGTCATGATTTGTAATAGCGACGAATTGAAATTATTCATTGTTATCTTTATTAACGGCGAGACCAATAATGACAACACGCGACAACTTTTTTTTTCATTGTTAATAGTTTTAACGACAAACTTATTCACATTTACGACCAACTTTTTCCGTCGTTATTGTTAACTTTTCCTGTAGTGCACTAAACCTACACTTCCATACTCATTGGTTCGGAGATCAACACGCTTGATATAGGAAATCAAGCCTTGTGCTTCAAGTGGTAATTGTAATTTCTGTTTCCCTTCTTGTTCTTTCTTCACTACTATAGAACCTACCTTTAGTGTCGGTTATTTAAAGCCTTTAGTGTCGGTTTCTAAGCGACACCTATGTGGGCGACACTAAAAGTCCACCCATTAGGCGTCGGTTCCAAAACCGACGCCCAAACTCTTCGCGCGCCACCGAAAGCGCGCCATCAGGGGACTATAGACGTCGGTTATTAGATAAGAAATCGACACCCAAACTCTTCGCGCACCACCGAAAACGCGCCATCATGGGACTATTGGCGTCAGTTTTTAGATAAAAACCGACGCCCAAACCCCTCACGCCACAGAAAGGGCGCCATCTTGGGCACTATCAGTGTCGGTTATAAGTAAAAAACCGACACCATATATGTTTGCCCCACGGCCGTGGTGTTAAGGAAATAGACGTCGGTTTATTGTAGGAAAACCGACACTATAGTATTATGTGTCAGTTATTAGTTAAAACCCGACGCCCAAACCCTTTATCAGTGTCGGTTATAAGTAAAAAACCGACACCATATATCATCGCCCCACGGCCGTGCTGTCCAGCACGGCCGTGGTGTTAAGGACATAGACGTCGGTTTATTGTAGGAAAACCGACACTATATCATTATGTGTCGGTTATTTACAAATAACCGACGCCTATTGGTTTTTTTTTTCTGTCAGACTGCAGACCTACTGTGGCTGGTCGCAGGATGAGAAACATGTTCAATTCAGTTATGAATTGTAGGTTTTACAACATCCATTGATATCAGCCGACAACAGGCCGCAAACCTGTAAAATTAACAATAAAAAAGTAGCACATGCATTTAGCAATGCAACCTGCAGTTCCATTTTATTTTCACACATTTATAAACATTCACACATGCTAGCAATCTGTAGTTCCATTCATTCACATTCACACATGTAGAAACATTCATATAGCAACCAACACTTTCATTCATTTTCACTCAGACACATGTAGAAACATCCAGACATGTAGAAACATTAACACATATATTATAATTCAGAAATTCATTTACAAAGTATCATTGTTTAGTCATTATTCGCTATCAGGATCCCAATTATATTTTAAAGCCCCCACTAATTGTATGGCTGTTGCCCATTCTTCTCTTACTTCATTTAATTCTCTCATTGTATAGGGAGCATTAACATTTGGTAAGTCCTTTCCTGTAATGGGGTCAGCTTTAAACACCTGTAAAGAGAATGATGTATATATATATAATTAATGAGCTATAAATAATATTGATATATTTCGATCATATTATCTAATGAGACTATATAATACCTGAGCAATACATTCGATATCCAGTACGACATGTTTGATAATCATGTGCATATATCGCATGACATAGTATCCACATGCCCATCCATTGTCTTGTGTAGCACACTATAAATTCAAACATACAAAATATTAAAAAATACAACTAATTAAGCATTGTTCACAAAAATAATATATACATATATTGCAGTCGGGAACTTACTTTCACGTTCTTCCAAATTATTGGCTGGTTCTTTTTCGTGGGGACCTTTCCTCCAGCCTTTTTGTACTCCTCAAAACCCCTACATGTTAATGTAACATAGAATATTGCAATTAAATAGTAATGTAATAACATATGTTAACAGATATGAAAAATGAAATATTTCTCACCGAAATATTGCCATTTTCATTATGTGTCCAAATCTTGTATTCAATTTACCCCCCTTAGGATCTAGATAATACACAGTGAACGTCTCGGGGGCAATAACCAATAACTCCCAATGGCTACCCCTAGAGGAAAAAAAGTTAAAAATTAATAACTCAAAATCCATAATAAAATGTAATTTTCTTAAGTCCAAATTATAATAAGCAAAGTAAACTTACTCTACATTGAATGGAGCGATTATCACCATCTTCTTTTTTACAGAAAAATTTGAAAAAGACTCACATCAGTATTGTTGAACTGATGTAGGGTCTTTAGCTACTAGACTAATCAAGGATGGAATCAAAAACCCTACATGTTCGAATCCAAAATCTGCACATATGTTGTCTAAGTAGCTGCAAAATATGTATTAATTACGCATGCATTAATAAATAAGAAACCAGATCACCAGATCATACACAAGGTATATGGATGTATAAAGAATATCTCACCTTATCCATAGCTCTATCACAGATGTATTTAGCCAATCATATCGAAACAACTCCAATATATCTTGTATAAATAGTTTTGTTTCGTATGACTGACCTGTAGAATCTGAATCAGAAGAAACAGTTATAGGGGAGTTTATATCATGTTCCCCTAACCATACTGCCATACCCCTACAGTTAGGACCTAACGGGACAGGTAGGTCCTGTGGAACCCAACTAGGTAATGCAGGAGGTGGAAGTGGAGGCCTAGATGCTGTGGGTGTCTTCTTTTTAACCTGTATATATATATAATTTCAGATCAACTGCCAGCATATACACACACTAACAATTGAATGTAATGTAAATTTACCATACCTTATTAGTAAAGAAGACATCCGCTTTTAGCCACAATATCACTCCGCCTACTGCCTCACCAAGCGTTTCACAATCTGGGTGGGCATATGGCAGTGGAAGATCCATCCACTGGGGGAATATATGTATCGGGCTCATCCGAATCCAACCAGCTGGTACTGGAGACCCGTGACACGTTTCCCCTGGTAGGGATGGGTAAGCCGATGCCTCTGCCACGACATATTCTTTACTTTTTAGACGGCATGGCTTCAACCCCTACAAATATTTGTGTAAAGAATGTTATATACATATATACATATCATCTTTTTTTGAAACGACTACAATTTCATATATACGTATCATCTTGAATTAAAAAACTAGTTACTATGTCATAAAAATACTTACAGTGGATGTGCTAGGTGGTGGTTCTACATGATTACTCCCAACCTCTGCAGTAGGAGTAGGAGTAGAGTCTGCAGTAGGTATTGTCTGGTAAGTGGCAGTCTGAGATGCCTGCCACTTTTTCATTGCTTCTTCGAGTTTCCTATCAAATAGCTTATCAACCTATACATGGATAAAAGAAACGTCAAATTCTAATTATTTAATTCTCTTTTACAGTAACATCTACAAGGAAAAAAATATGTTACCTCTTCTTGTGAAAGTCCCACTTTTGGGACATGTTTGCGCTGGGATGGCCCACAAAAAGCTTTGATGCCCACACCAGCTCCTGCAGCCCTAACACGTCTAGGATGCTCTGGGTTACCCATAGCAACTGTCAATTCATCCTTTGTTCCCTCAGGGATGAACTTTCCTTGTTTCCTCAGCTCGTGCAGCTCCCGCTAATCGCCAAAAAAAAATTTGTACTTAAGTAAACAACACAAATAATCAATATTCGAATGATTGCTGTAAGAGTTGTATTTTACCATTTTTGCAGCCGCCTCGGCAGTTGCGGCCTTATTTATTTCTCCCTTCTTATTTTTCCTCCCAGCTATCCAGACATCATGGCGAGGCAGAGGTGTGCTACCTATGGTAGAGGACTCCTGAGTAGCAGCAGACTGAGCAGCAGTAGCCTCAGCCTGTAGTCTTTGGCGAACGCCTGCATACCCCTTTGGACCCATTGTGTGGTCATGCACATTCAGTGCACGCCTTGATCTTTGTGCCTCACTGAGGGCTTAGTTAGTATGCAAATTAATGATTTGGTTAGTAACACTAAATGTTAATCTTGAATAAGTGAATACAACATATATTAAATAATGAGATTGAGACTGACGCCTAATACCTTGAATTCATCAGTTTGTCTTGAAGTGACAAACGCATCCCATTCTTCTTTGTCCAGGAAGTTCCACTGTTCAGTGGCTGTCTTCTTCCTCTTGTCGGCTTCTTTTATGTATTCTCTGGTGAGATTTGTCCTATAGTTCCTTAGGACTCTCCCACATCATTGCATCACGCATTTACGATGCAGCTTTTCATCCAATTCAAATATACTCTGCAAAATAGAATTTCTATTAACTAGTATCCAAAAATTTAGTAATCTACAAAATAGAATTGCAAATTAATAATAACTCACGCATAAATCCCTCCATATTAAATCTTTCTTCTCCTTAGAAACTTTATGCCAAGAATCTAAGCGACAACCGCAATGGCTACGAGTAACAAACCCAATATATGAAATAAATGAATTGCGATTCACACCACATGCATTTCCTGCATTATCGAAATCCACAACAAGTTTGGGTCCATTGCCCTTTTGCACAATTAACTTCTTCATCATAGTGATGCACCTTCTCTTGTCAACTTTTTGGTGTTGTTGATCAAGTGCCTCAAGTGCTTCAGATGGTACCTATGCATCATCAACCTAAAATTTGACAAAATAATTCACATTTACAAGATATAACTATAAATGGACATATAGATATAAATATATGATATATTTTTAAAACTTACATTCTGAGGCGGCGCATTTATGTCCTCACCCTCATGGTAGTCATCAGCACGGTCATTAGGAGAATGGTCAGCCATCTGCAAATTCACATTCAAATTGTAAAGTTCACATTGTAAAGTAGTAATTCAAAGTGTAAAGCTCACATTGTAAAGTAATTCAAATTGTAAAGTAATTCAAATTGTAAAGCTCACATTGTAAAGTAATTCAAATTGTAAAGTTCACATTGTAAAGTAATTCAAATTCTAAAGCTCACATTGTAAAGTTCACATTCACATTGTAAAGTTCACATTTTATCAATTAACAATCCTTCATTGTGATCTCCTCGCACATACAAGTCATCATTAGCTTCAATATTTGTTGGTGTTGGCAACCCATTCTTATAGGGTTAATAGATTAGAGTTTTTGTATGGTTATAACTTTAGGCCAACAAATACATGTGATGTCATTCTTATATATAATAAATGTGTATCACCTATCCCATTCTTGAACACCTAATCTCACTAGTAAGTGTATAATGTGTATTGGGGTTTTCGAGAAAATTTCGGCAACATTTCCCCGCTGTTCTCCAAGTACATATGTACTTAGAGAACAAACGGGGAAATGCTACCGAAATTTTCTTGAAAACCCAATACACATTATACACTTACATCCTAAGTGAGATTAGGTGTTCAAGAACAGTCCCAAACTGGGGACTATCCAAGATTTACTCCTAATGAGTAAATCTTGGACGGGGTTCTAGGCTAATGAGTACATATCCACTACATGTATTTGCTCACTTACATTGCATCACTCACAATTAGAGCATTATTATATAATAAATCAAGAATTCAATAGTTTCAAACATGCAATAATGCCCAATCATGTTTAAATCAAACAAAATATCCTAAGTCAGATTAGGTGTTCAATAACAGTCCCAATACATGTATATTGTCATTCCAATACCTACAATCCAACTTTCATCACAATTGATGTTAGGGTTTCATCACAATTTTAGGTATCATATAGAGTATGTAGATGTTAGGGTTTCATTATGCAACAGGGATTCATGTAGATGCTAGGGTTTCATCATGCAACTCGGCCAGATGTTAGGGTTTCATCATGCAATAGGGATTTCATCATATAATTGATTTAATCACAAACTCATAATTGATTTCATTTTAGTATATATATATATATATTCTTGTTCTTCCTTCTCCCTCCTTACCAACAGCAACCACGGTCGTGTGGGCTGGCACGACTGTGGCTGTGTTGGCCAACCACACGGCCGTGCTGGGTAGCACGGCCGTGTGGTCGGCCAACACAGCCACGGCTGTGCCAGGCCACACGGTCGTGGTTGCTGTTGGTAAGGAGAGGGAGAAGGAAGAAGAAGAGCAGGAGAAGGAAGAAGAAGAAGAACGGAGGGCCTACCGGAGAAAGAAGAAGGAAGAAGAACGAAGCAGCGTGGAGCCGGACGAGCAGCGGCAGACGTAGCAGCAGCTAGGGCACGGACGGCCGCTGGTGAGCAGGAGCACGGCAGCAGGAGCACGGCCTCCGGTGAGCACGGTCGTCGGTGAGCAGGAGCACGGCCGCCGGTGAGCAGGAGCACGGCAGCGGAGAAGGGAGCACTGTAAATCGCCGGAGCTAGGGAAATCGGGAATGAAATAGGGAAAGGGGAAGAATCGGTCGGGCTGGTCAGCTATTAAGTTGACAATAAGTGTCAGTTATTTAAAAAAACCGACAACTAAACCTACAATGTCAGTTCTTTACAAAAAACCAACACCTATACTACATTATAGTCATCGGTTTTTAAGTAAAAGACAACCGACAACTATTCCTGTTCGCTTTAGTCATCGGTTATTTAGTTATGACCGACGCCATATGTAAAATTTTGGAGCCAATGTTTTCGCTGGAATTTTGGGTTTGGCGGTTGAGTTTAGGTGTCGGTTGTTTATTAATTAACCGACACTTAATAAAAGCGGTACCCATGTCTGTTCGACCTTCGTAGATTGGATGTTGGTTTATGTTATCAACCGACATTGTAGACTTTAGGTGTCAGTTTTTGTATAAAATCGACACCTTGAATAGTGGCTTTATAAGCCATTTCTATAGTAGTGCTTATTGCTTATACTCTCCTTGCTACTCCTAGGGTTGGAGGGTGCAGATTGGAGAGAGTTTTGATCTTCTTGGTGGAGAAGGAGATCTTTGGACTACTTCTAGAAGGTTGTCTCAACGAGAAGCTACTTTAAGAGGAAGGCTACTTCAAAGGGGAGCTTGAAGTTACTTCAAGGAAGGCTGATTCAAAGTTGGTGAGACTACTTCAAGGTGAAGGTTGTCCAAAGGGTGTTGAAAGTGTTGTAATTTTATGTAATATCCTTGTAAGGTAATAAAATTAAATACTTTCAAAATCCCGGTTGGGAAAGCAATCGGGTAGTGGATTGACTGCCTTAGTATTTGCTAAGGATGGAACCACTCTAAACACCTTGTCTCCTTCTTATTATCTCAATTGTGGTTGTTTGAGTTGAATTATTTTAAAATATCCATAAAACCCTATTCACCCCCCCTCTAGTGGTTTTTCAGAGAGGATGAGAGAGAGAGGAATTCATACATGTATAATAATCATGTAGTGGTTAAGCCTCAACACTCACAACATGAATATAATATGTAATTAGGGTATGATCCTTGATACAGAGATCATGAAACCCTAATAGAGAAGGTTGATGAGCCATAACCCTAATTTAGGGCAATGATAGGTGTAACCCTAATATAAGGTAATGGTGTAACCCTAATCTAGGGTGATGATATGAGAAATCCCAATTCATGGTAATATAATGAGAAACCCTAATTTAAGAGGATGTTTCATGAAACCCTAATTTTGGGTAAAGCTACATGAAGCCCTAATTTGGGGAAAATTATAAGGAACCTTAATTCAAGATAATGATGTGTGAAACCCTAATCGAAGGTGATCCTTCTGATGCCATGTAAAACCCTAATGCAGTGATGTGATATGAAACTCTAATCCAGGGTGATGCTTCTGATGCTATATGAAACCCTAACCCTAATATAGGGTGAAGGTATGTGAAATCCTAATATTGGGTTATAGTGCATGAAACCCTAATCTTGGGCAATATGATGATAAACCATATCCCTAATTTTGGGTAATGGGAGGAGTATCCCTAATTGACATGATTTGGGAAACCCTAACCCTAATGAGGGAATAGTGATGCTACCATTACATTGTTTGGTACTGATATGTAATTGCTATAACTGTCATCATGTGTACTAACCATGCAGGTATCATGAGATGATGAGCATAGCCAGGTATGAGCTATGATGTGCCATTTATTTAAAATGTTTTATGGGCCTTGTGAGCCATTATATGCTTTGTTTCCTAGTAAGAGGTAACAAGAGATTAAATGGGCTTTGAGAGCCATGAGAGATGCTTGTGTAGCAAGTATCATATTTACCGTGGTCAAATGACCTGAAGGTATTAGTTACCTAATAAGTGGTAACAAGTGTTCTTTGATGAACTGAGGGTTTGAATACCCATATTTCATAATCATGATGATGAGATGTTAAGTGATGAGAATGCCCATGATGAGATAAGGAATTGAGATCACAATGTGTTACAAAGTTTTGAAAAGCACTTGATAGAAGTGTTACACATTCTTTGTAGCTTTTATCATAATAATTGATGTTTGGAAACGTGTCTGATGCTAAAGGAATATGTAATACACTTAATTAACCAAGTGAAATATTATCATGTAGAGCCCTGACCATAGATCTATCATCGTCAGTAGTTGGTGATGGAGAAACAGGTTTTACTATGGGAATTCCTGGAATGCATATTTTTGAATATGTGGGGGTAATGGGTGAATATATCCTTATGCCTCACAAGAATGATTGCGGGCCATATCCTATGCACAAGAATGGTTATGGACCATATCCCAATAAGAGTATGGATATGGGCCATAACTCCACAGTACCTGGCATTGGCTAAGGGCCATACCCTGAAGAGAGTATATGCTACGAGCTATAACTCCATAGAGAAATTGCCAATATACCCGAGAAAGCTATTTAGCAGAGACACAAGATGTCCTACATGAGATCTCGTACTGACCGAGATAAGGGAGGTTATGGAAATTTGGCTCTTCCTTAACCTATGTATGGTACCAATTTCAATTTCATAATGGTCAGTTGGAGTATGAGCGGTATACCTCATCTCCTCAGGGCTTAAGTATGCTTGTAAATTGTAATCAGCTGTGTAGCATATTTTCTTAAGGTTGAAATACAAGAATCATTGGTTGATGTTACCTTGCATAGCATGTCTTAGATGGATAAATGTTATACATGTTCTTAAATTCCTTATTGGATAAGTGACATGCTACTTTATCAAGTTATAGCTGAAATGATTTGAATAAGAGTATTGATCTAATATGTTTAGACATTGATTTATCTGCTATTGATTATATATGATTCCTCTGCTCAGTTTTATCCTATTAAACTGCAATAATAATGTTTCTGGTGGAGAGTTATATCTCTCGCTGGGACAATTTCAATTGTCTCACCCCCGTGGGATCCAACCTTTTTAGGTAGACACAGAAGAAGAAGCAGAAACCCTATAGCAGGGGAGAAGCAGCAGCAGCAATAGGGACAATAGTGATATTCTAGGTGGAGACACTAGCTGTCATATTTTGTATAGAGAGTCCTATGTGTCATCACTGTACTCTCAGGTCATTGGAGTTAGTAGTTAGAACTTTTAATGAATCGATCTGATATTTTGGCTTGATGCCTCGAGGTTCTTATACTGTCTGTGTATAGTTTTAGCAGAGCAGTTGATGCTTGTAATCCTCGAGAAGGGATGGTATAGGTTATGTACTTATGAACCAGGATGTAAATAAAGTACATTGGTTCGTGATAAAAGAGTTTTCTTGTGTTTGGATCTCTTTGTAAATAGTTTTAATTTTTAGTGATTTTCAATAATCTGTTGTTAATGATCACTTCCGCTTAAGTTAATGACGTTTTGTTTGAATAGTGTATCACAATTGATGGTATCAGAGCTCTAGGTTCACTGCGTCTACAGAGACATAGGATTAAGGTTGTTGAGTCTGTTCTAGTGTCTACCAATTTATCTGATAAGTGTCTTCTACTCATATTGAAGAAGAAGAACTTAAAGATGTCTGGATCACTCGATAAACATGCTGTTGAGAGCAGCATTGTTGCACCAAGAAGAGGTGCAAGGGATCAGGATAGGGAGGAACCAGTACCTGAACATCCCCAGCTTAACCAAGTTGCACTAGAAAACCCAACTTTCCATGATCTGTTTGGGAAGTTCATGGCAACCATGATGCAATGGCAGATAGGATGTCACCACCTGCATCGAGGGCACCATCCCATAATGAAGGATAGGGAGTCAGCAAGACTTTCCAATAACTTCGCCAGGTTGGAGCCACAGATTATGCTGGTATAGCTGACCCAAAAGATGTTGACTTGTGGTTGACTGAGTTGGAGAAGGCCTTTAAAATCCTCAATATCCCTGAAGCAGAGAAGGTGAGGCATGCAGTGTACCTTCTAAAAGGGAGTGCTGGCCACTGGTGGACAATAGAAGAGGGCAAGAGGCCAGGTGTTGAAATCAGATGGGAAGAATTCCGACGATAATTCGTCAGTAGATACTTCCCCAAGACATTTCTAGATGAGAAGATCTCTTAGTTTGAGTGGTTAAGGCAAGGACCTATGAACATTAGCGAGTATGAAGATAAGTTCATGGATCTTTTGCGGTTCTGTCCACATATGGCAACTACTGATGAAGAGAGAATTCAACATTTTGAGAAGGGGTTGAATGCTGAATGGACCACTCCTATGTCTGCCTTAGAGAATAGGGAGAGGTTCACCACCATTGTGGAGTCCGTTAGATGGATAGAAAGGTCGGTGATTGAGAAGCGTCAGACTAAGAGTAGGAAGGTGTATACCTAGTTTCAAGGACATAGGTCTGAGAGTTTTAAGAAACCAAGGTTTTCTGCACCAGCAGCACCACTGAGGTTCAATACCCAGATGCAATGGACGTCAAGTAGGGGTAGGGGCCATAGTTTTCCTCCAAATAGAGCCCCCAGTACATCATCAACATCAGCAATTGGACCTTTTAGACCATATCAAGAGAATAGAACATGTCACCAGTGTAGACAGGTAGGACATCTAGCAAGGGATTATCCAGTTGGGAACACAATGGTAACCCAACCATCGAGGTAGAGTCAACAAGGTCATCAGAGGAAAAGATTTTGAGCGGCGCTAGAGGATGTGGACAAGCATCCCAAGCTGGTTCGTCGGCACCAAACAACTGAGCACAGGGTCAACAACAAGCAACGACGAGATTCTACGTGATGAATCAACCTGAAGCAGTAGTCAACCCTTGAGTTGTGATAGGTCAGATTGAACTATTTCATTCTGATATGTCTTCATTCTGCTTCATATCTATTTTGATTGATCCGGGTGCTACACATTCCTTTGTCACTAGAGAAGTGATCCTTGATTGCAATATGACTGTTAGTCATAGAGCAGATAATCTATTGTTAGAAACCCCTTTGCTGGGATCTGCAGTGCTGCAGGAGGTGTGTTCTCCCTACATTCTTTCCTTTTCTAAACATCACATTCAGGTGGATCTTATACCACTTGAGATGCACGGGTTCGATATAATCCTTGGGATGGACACCCTAGAAAAGTATAAGGTTGTCTTGGATTGTTGCAGATGACAGTGACATATGGATCTTTCAGGGAGATAGAAAGAGTCTTCCAACCTGTCTAGTGTTGGCTATGGTATCTAAGAAGTTGATGTGACAAGAATGCTTTGCATTCTTGGCACATGTGGTAGACACCATAATGGAGAACCCTAATCTTTTTGAAGTTTCGATAGTTAGGGAGTTTGAAGATGTGTTCCCTGAGGAACTTCCAGGTGTTCCTCCACCCTGAGAGATTTATTTTGAGATTAATCTAATCCCAGGCACGCAACCAATAGCACAAACACCGAATAGAATGGCACCTGCTGAGATGGCAGAGATCAAGAAACAACTGTAGGAGTTGCTCGAGAAAGGTTTTATCTGACCGAGTACTTCACCATGGGGTGCTCCGATTCTCTTTGTTAAGAAGGATGGATCTATGTAGTTATGCATTGATTACAGATAGTTGAATAAAGTAATCATAAAGAACAGGTATCCTTTGCCAAGGATCGATGACCTGTTTGATCAGTTGTGTGGTGCAACAATCTTCTCTAAGATAGATCTGAGGTCAGGATATCATCAGTTGCGTATCAAGGAGAGTGACATACCCAAGTCTACCTTTAGGACAAGGTATGGTCACTATGAGTTCATAGTTATGTCATTTGGACTAACTAATGCACCAACTACATTCATGGAACTCATGAATAGAATATTTTGACCTTTTGTTGATCAGTTCATAGTAGTCTTCATAGATGACATTTTGATATACAGTAGAGATGCTCAACAGCATGAGCAGCACCTCCGTCAGGCTTTAACTTTGCTAAGAGAGCATAAGCTATATGCTAAGTTTATCAAATGCGAGTTCTGGTTACCAGAAGTTTCTTTTATAGGACACGTATTATCTGCCTCAGATATCCGTGTTGATCCTAAGAAGGTAGAATCTGTCCTGCAATGGGAACAAACAAAGACACCAACAGAGATACGTAGTTTCCTAAGACTGGCAGGCTATTACAGGAGGCTCATTAATAACTTCAGTTCTATAGCTTTACCCCTAACTAAGTTGACCAGGAAAGAGGTTCCTTTTGTCTGGAATGACAAGTGTCAACATTCTTTCCATTTGTTGAAAAAAAGGTTAACAAGTGCACCTATGCTAGTGTTACCTGAGCAAGGGAAGGGGTACATAGTTTTCTGTGATGCATCTAAGAATGGTCTAGGATGTGTGTTGATGCAGGATAATTAAGTGATTTCTTTTGCCTCTCGATAACATAAGAAACACGAGGAGAATTATCCGACACATGATCTAGAGCTAGCTACTATGGTCCATGCTTTGAAGATCCAGAGACATTATCTCTATGGAGAAACATTCCAGATTTTCACAGACCATAAGAATCTAAAATATATCTTCTCACAACATGAGTTGAACATGAGACAACGTCGCTGGATGGAGTTAATCAAGTACTACAATTGTACAATTTATTATCATCCATGGAAGGCTAATGTAGTGGCTAATGCACTAAGTAGAAAATCATCATCACCAGCCTTAGATAAACCATAGTTGAACTCCTTAGTGTGCTTTAAAAGAGATATGCTTATCTCCTTAAGGAAAAACAATGTATAACTTAAGGTATCGTTGTTATCCGGTCTGTTAGCTGAGATGCAAGTGAAACCTACTCTGAGGCAGCAAATTAAAGAAGCACAACAAGATGATGTTGTGGTTTAGCAGATCAGGTTAGAGTATGGTAGTGAGAAACGGGATGGCTTTCATGAGTCAGAGGATCAGGTAGTCTGTTACCATGGTAGGATGGTAGTACCTGATGCCAATGACTTAAGGAAGTTAGTCTTGGAGGAAGCTCACTCTTCAATGTATGTAATGCATCCAGGGAGCACCAAAATGTATCGTAACTTGAAGGATATGTATTGGTGGCCAAAATTGAAGAAGGATGTAGTTGAGTTTATTATGCGGTGTCCGATGTGTCAGCACGTTAAAGCTGAAAATCAAAAGCCCACAAGAACAATACAACCCTTGCCTATACCACAGTGGAAATGGGATCATGTGACCATGGACTTTGTGGTTGGTTTGCCTAGAACAACCAAAGGTCATGATTACATATGGGTGATAGTTGATAGGTTGACTAAGACAGCACATTTCCTTCCTGTCAAAACAACCTACACTGCTGAGAAGCTTGCACAGATATATATAGATGAGATAGTGCGGTTGCACGGGGTTCCAGCTAGTATTGTTTCTGATAGAGGTCCACAGTTCATGAGTCATTTTTGGGAACGACTACATAAATCTTTGGGTACGTAGTTAAGGTTTAGTACTGCCTTTCACCCATAGATAGATGGACAATCTGAAAGGACCATACAAACCTTGGAGGATTTGCTTAGGTCATGTGTCCTTTAGTTTGTAGGAAGATGGGGTCTACACCTGAGCTTGATAGAATTTGCTTACAATAATAGCTATCAGCACAGTATTGATATGTCACCATATGAGGCATTATATGGTAGACGTTGTAGATCTCCTTTATGTTGGTATGAAACAGGAGAATATCAACTTTTGGGTCTTGAGCTAGTACAACAGACAACTGAGAAGATTAAAGTAATACAACAACAATTAAAGATTGCACATGATAGACAGAAGTCATACGCCGACAAATGATGAAGACCTTTAGAATTCCAAGTTGGAGACAAAGTATATCTCAAGGTCTCACCTTGGAAAGGTGTCCTTAGATTTAGAAAGAAGGGAAAGTTAAATCCTAGATTTATGGGGCCTTATCCAATCATCGAATGGATTGGAAAGGTAGCCTATAAGATAGATTTGCCACCTGAGCTGCATAAGTTGCATCCAGTGTTCCATATCTCCATGCTGAGAAAGTGTTATCCTGACACAAAGTTAGTTTTGCAACCTGTGGAGGTAGAATTAAATGATGATATATCATATGTTGAAGGACATGTGATGATCCTTGATAAAAGAATTAAAAAGATGAAAAAGAAAGACATATGTCTTGTGAAAGTTCTCCGACATCACCATGGCATTGAAGAAGCTACGTGGGAGCTAGAGGAAGAGATGAGGAGGAAGTACCCTTCTCTTTTCTCTTGATGATTTCGGGGACAAAATCCCTGTTAGTGGTGGATAATTTGTAACATCCCTAACCTGGGTTATGCTTTAACCCTAGATGTTTTGTTTAAGAAAGATAATTATATGCTTGCTCTTATCTTTTGAAAAGTAATTAAGGCTCAAGAGGAGCTTATGTTTCAATTTTAGTCCTTTTTGAATAATGTTGAAAACAATGTTTTGCCCATTTTGGACTGAAGTGCAAATTACCCAAGTTGATGGGTTAACTTGCAAATATTACATGGTAAAATGTTCCTCAAGTGTTATAGAATCATAAGAATGAGAATGATGCATAGGTATGGCTTGTGCAAGCCTGGGCACCAAGAAAGAGCTTATTAAGCAATGTTTGTGCATTAAAACCTAGTTTTGGTGTAATGTGCAATTTACCCAAAACCTAGGGTTCAATAAGCAAAATACCACTTCTAGAGAGTCCCTAACGTTTCTTGGTATCAATTAGAGACAATAAAATTAGAGGGGCATCTCATTTGAATCTCTTTGGAGGAGAGAGAATCTTGATATCAAATTAATAAAGATTTAAGCATAATTGAAACCCTAATTCAATTTAATGCAAAAATAATTATATTAATGGAAGTGCCCTTCAACCAAAAATGTGATGGTTGAATTTATATAAGTATGTACGTCCTTGTTCCTTGCAATGGCACCGAAATATCTAAAGTGAGTGGAGAGCCCACTCACATTAGTTAAAGAAAAAGTAATATCCACTCATTTTTGGATATTATTATTATATTGATTAAGGTGCTTAATTTGTTTTCTTTTAATTCATGGATAAAGAAGAGGATTTTGAAGGGAAGGATGATGGCTTCATATGCAAGGAAGTTAGGGGGATAAGTGGCACCTATTTAAGGGATTGAAGAATTTTTATAACACTTTTCTCTCTTGAAATTCCCTTACATACATCCCATTTTCCACCCACATGAAAGACTCTTTTTCAACTCTTCTTTCTTTCCTTGATTTGGCCGAACACAAGGGAGCTTAGGAGAAACAGGAGGACATACCCCAACCTGTAGGTGAGCTCCTTAATCATCTTCAACCTTGATTTCATTGTGGAAATCGAAATTCAATGCTTATTTTCTTCTTTTCTCCATTCAATCTTCAACTTTAGCTATTCTTTTCACTCAAAGACTTGAGGAAGGACCTTGGGGGGTTGAGAAAGCTTCATTCACCATTAAGGATATGAAGCTTGAAGCTTGGATTCAACTTTGAAGGTGGGTTATATAACTTGAACCCTTAAATATTATTATTGGTTTCATTTCTTCATCATATGTTGATTCCTTGTGCTTTCCCGAATTTCCTTTTGATTAATTGATGAAATCACCACAAAGATCACAACAAATTTCGAAGGTTTGTAGGTTGAAGATGATGATGTCATCTTAGCACACACCTCAATAAAGATCATGTGCAAACAATTTCAACTTGATGACCAAACGGTCTCAAGACAGTTTGGGGTCAATTGCTGATGTGGTTGAATGAAGATCCAATGGTTCAAATTGATTTAATTATAATGGATTCAAGAATGGGTGATCCATTGATTACAAACCCTAATCAGATTGATTGGTTGAAACCCTAAATTGATTGAGTTGATTTATATGTTGAATGGCCCAAACGGTCTCAAGACCGTTTGAGGTCAAGTGGGGTCATGGATGGATGGAGATCCAAGGGTTACATTTTGATCTACTCTCAATAGTCCAATTGATGAATGATTCAATGAAGCAAACCCTAATTCATTAGATGAAGGAAACCCTAGATGAACCTTTCAGTTTCCAGGTGGTTTGGACCAAATGATCTTGAGACCGTTTGAGTCCAAACGGTCTTGAGACTATTTAGGATCAAATGGTCTTCAAACCGTTTGAGACCAAACGGTCTCAAAACCGTTTGGTGTTCAATCAGTTTCAATCATGGGTTGTTCATTCGGTCTCAAGGTTATTTTGATCAAATGGTTTCAAGGGTTGAAAGCACCAAATGATTTCAAAACCGTTTAAGAGCAAACGGTCCCAACCCTAGATGCCGAAATGGTTTCAAAAGCGTTTGGAGGTCAAATGATCTCAACCCTAAGGTGGGCAAACTGTTTAAAAATTGTTTGAAGGTCAAGGAGGTCAAAACCATTTGAAGGTTCAAAAGTATCAAAACCATTTGGAGACCTAATAGTCTCAAATCCATGAAAGATCAATTAACCCTATGATTGTTAATGATGATAATTACAATGGTTGTACCTTTAAGGTACTTAAGTGATTAGTACCTTTTGAGTGGTTAACCTTTGATGCTTATGGAAGCAATATCTCAACACACTATGCTAACCCAAAATGTATGTACTTGAATGAAGGGTTGACCTAATCTAATCAAGCTTGAAGTAATCAACATCCTAGAGAGGATGAGAGAGAGGAATTCATACATGTATAATAATCATGTAGTGGTTAAGCCTCAACACTCACAACATGAATATAATATGTAATTAGGGTATGATCCTTGATACAGAGATCATGAAACCCTAATCGAGAAGGTTGATGAGCCATAACCCTAATTTAGGGCAATGCTAGGTGTAACCCAAATCTAGGGTAATGGTGTACCCCTAATCTATGGTAATGATATGAGAAATCCCAATTCAGGGTAATATAATGAAAAACCCTAATTTAAGAGGATGTTTCATGAAACCCTAATTTTGGGTAAAGCTACATGAAACCCTAATTTGGGGAAATTTATAAGGAACCTTAATTCAAGATAATGATGTGTGAAACCCTAATCTAAGGTGATGCTTCTGATTCCATGTGAAACCCTAATGCAATGATGGGATGTGAAACTCTAATCTAGGGTGATGCTTCTGATTCTATATGAAACCCTAACCCTAATATAGGGTGAAGGTATGTGAAATCCTAATATTGGGTTATAGTGCATGAAACCCTAATCTTGGGCAATATGATGATAAACCATATCCCTAATTTTGGGTAATGGGAGGAGTATCCCTAATTGACATGATTTGGGAAACCCTAACCCTAATGAGGGAATAGTGATGCTACCATTACATTGCATGGTACTGATATGTAATTGATATAACTGTCATCATGTGTACTAACCATGCAGGTATCATGAGATGATGAGCATAGCCATGTATGAGCTATGATGTGTTGTTTATTTAAAATGTTTTATGGGCCTTGTGAGCCATTATATGCTTTGTTTCCTAGTAAGAGGTAACAAGAGATTAAATGGGCTTTGAGAGCCATGAGAGATGCTTGTGTAGCAAGTATCATGTTTACTGTGGTCAAATGACCTGAAGGTATTTTTTTTTTGAAGTCGGACACTTTCATTCATATGAAATCAAGGAACAAAGAATACATCATTCTCGGCTGCTTCCCTCCAAAGAACAGGCAAAGTAGCCCGTCTAGAGGTATGCCCGCCAGAAAGAAGAGCATCCTGAGCAATGAGATGAGCCAACGAGTTTTGTGCCCGTTTTACATGAATGAAACTACAAGAAAGGAAAAAAGAAACTACACTACGAATATCCGCAGCCAGCAAACCAAGGTAACCGGAGTGCTTTTCTGTGTTCTTCAAGGCGTTTATCACATTCAGGGAATCCGAACATAGGTAAATATGGTTCTGTGGTGGCACCGTGTCTCTAGCAAGAAGAATTCCTTCTCTAGCAGCCATAGCCTCCGCAATGTCTGACGACCAATCAGCTCTCATGCACCTTTGTGTTGCACCCATGAACACTCCATTCATCCCCCTAATCACACCACCTACCGCACAACGTCCGTCCGACTTCACTGCTGCGTTGACGTGAACGAAGACACAGCCGCTCACCCACCCCTCCACCTGCATTGTCCGCGCAGTAGCTCCACCGGCCTCCTCGTCGGTCCGCTGTCCCCTACTATCGGTCCCTTGCTGTCCGTCCTCCCCTCCCCACTTGTATCGCCGATAATCAGCTACCATTGCTCGGTATGACTGCAGGATAGGCCTCGGAAAAGGGGGCTCGTCTTGGAAGATTTTGTTATTTCGGCACGTCCATATGGTCCACCAAACCACCACGATCTCGTCCTTCTCCTCCTTCGTGCTATTTCTAAGCAGCTCCAAGAGGTCGTCCTGTAAGTTTCGCATGCTTCCAAGGCGTGGCATAGGTTGCAACCAGCTCTCCCTCATCACAACTTCCGCCCCCGAGCAGTAACATAACATGTGTTGGATAGTTTCCTCCTGTTGAGCACAGATTGGGAAAACCCCATCATCCATAACATGTCTGTCTCTAAGCCTGCTACGTGTTGCTAGGCTCCCCGTAGCAATGCGCCATAGGAAATGTGATAGTTTCAGAGGCCACCTCCTTCCCCATATCAATCTCCACAGGTCGTGCGGTACCACCCTATTTCTTTCCCACAAAGCTACTCCTCCCAACTTCCCCAACCAATAAGTCGAACGGACAGTGAAGAAACCCTTTGTATTTGGCCACCAAAAAATTCTGTCCTCCTGCTCAGTAATAGGAAGTGGAATCTCCCTAATCAAAGCAGCCACATGCCTAGGGAAGATATCCAGAAGCTTGTCCACGTTCCATTCTTTTCGTCCCTCCACCATCAACTTGCTAACCGTGCTCACCTCGGCAGCCTCCTCTGACCTGTAACGTGAAAGATCCCCCTCATCTCCATGCAGCCATCTATCCTCCCATATGTCCATGTCCCAACCATTTCCAATACTACGCAAGACTCCATGCAGAAGAAGAGATTTTGCGCCCCATAGACTTCACCACGTGTAGCTTGGAATGAGACCCAGTCGAGCTTTCAGAACATTTCCATTCGGGAAGTACATAGCCTTCAGAACTCTAGCCGCCAATGAGTCTGGTTTGGTGAGCAATCTCCATAGTTTACGTGCCAACAATGCTTGGTTAAATGTCTTCATGTCTCTGAAGCCCATTCCTCCTTCCCTTTTCAGCTTGCACAGCCCCTCCCAACATAACCACGAAATCTTCCTTTCCCCCGCTTTCGCCCCCACCAGAATCTGGCCACCATAGAATTGATCTCCTCAATGATCCCCATTGGTAATTGGAACACACTCATTACGTATGTAGGGATAGCCTGCACCACAGCCTTGATAAGCACCTCCTTTCCCGGTTTGGATAAGAGACGTTCCTTCCATCCTTGTAGTTTGTTTCCCACTCTGCCAATGATATACTCGAACACCTTTTTCTTTGACCTCCCAATAGCAGCCGGTAGACCCAAATAAGATTCTTGCTTGTCCACTTCTTTGACACCCATCAGATCCCGCAACTCATCTTTTTTGCTTCTTGGTATCTTCTTGCTAAATGCAATTTCGGACTTGGTGAGGTTGACCTTTTGACCCGATGCCTGTTCATACTGGCTGATTATTTCAGCTATTTTCAGGCATTCATTCCTTGTCCCTCTAGTAAAAAGAATACTGTCGTCTACAAAAAATAGATGTGAGATCCGGGGGGCCCCTCGGCACACACTCATACCATGAATGGTATTCGTGGATACCGCGAGGTTCAAAAGTGTAGAGAAAGCATCCGCACATAGAATAAAAAGATAGGGAGAGAGAGGGTCACCCTGGCGAAGTCCTCGTGAAGGCTGAAAGGTGTTTGATCTTTCCTCGTTGGCCGTGAACGTGTGAGAGACCAAAGAAACGCAGTCCAACACTCTATCACACCACCGTCTTCCAAACCCAAATTTTTCCATTACTGTCTTCAGAAACTTCCATTCAATTCTGTCATAGGCCTTCATCATATCAAGCTTCAAAGCAATGTGTCCATTCTTTCCTCCCCTCCCTCGTTTCATAGCATGGAAGCACTCATAAGCAATTAAGGCATTGTCCGTGATCAATCTACCCGGTATGAAGGCACTTTGATGTTCAGATATGATACTGTCCATGAAAGGATTGAGACGATTGGAGAGCACCTTTGTAGATATTTTATAAATGACATTACAGAGGCTAATAGGCCGAAAATCAGCCACCACCCTTGGTTTTTTAATCTTTGGGATCAACACTACCAAGGTATCATTGTACTCCTTGCAAGAATAATCACCCTTCCACCACCCCTTAATGTAATTTGAGATATCCTTACCCACTATCTGCCAAAACTTCTGATAAAACATGGGTTTCAAACCATCCGGGCCGGACGCTTTATTAGGATGCATCTGGAAAACTGCTTTCTTCACTTCTTCATCCGAGATATCCTTTTCCAACATATCATCTATAGTATTGCTTACCATGGTTTTTATCCCAGCCACCGCAGCCTCCATATCCACCGGGTTGGAAGATGTGAAAAGGTCCTGATAGAAATCTTCAATGATGCCCAAGATATCTTTATCCTTTGTTTTCCATATTCCATAAGAATCTTTAAGCCCAACAATCGTGTTTTTCTTCAGCCTTTGAGACACTTTATGGTGGAAATATGCAGTATTACTATCGCCTTCCTTCAACTCCTTAATTCGGGCTCTAGCACACCAGAAAGCTTCATTTTCCCTGTGTAATTTTTCCAATTCTCTAGATAGCTCCTCACATCTTTGTAGCACTCTACCATCCGGCCATTTCCTCTGCTCCTCCCCTAGCCTTTTCTCAGTATTTTTGATCTTTTTTATATCTCCAAACTTGAAATCAGCCCATGTAGCCAGGTCTTCGCTAACACCCTTTAATTTATCTTTGAGATCCATACCACTGTATGCCTCCCATGAATTTGTCACCGTAGTTGCACAACTTTCCTCAGACAACCACATAGGTTCAAAGAAAAATATGGATTGTCTCTTCCGCTGTCTTTCTTCCCCTACCAAAGCCGAAAGAATGATAGGTGCATGGTCAGATTGATAGAATGGAAGATGGTGGACCCAACTACCCGAATATTTTCCCCTCCACTCTTCACTCACCAGAAACCTATCCAACCTCTCCTCCACAAGCGTCTCTACCGATAGACCTCGCCTCCAAGTGAACATGTTGCCGGAATACCCCATATCAAGAAGAGTGCAGTCATCTATCACATCCCGAAATGGCTTCATAAATCTGTCTGGTTTCATCGGGCCACCCCTCTTTTCTTCATTGCAGATAATCTCATTCAGATCTCCAAACAGGACCAACGGCTGACCATACCTACCACGGATCTGTCGCATCAAATCCCAAGTCTTGTATTTTTCAGCCTGCGCCGACCAGCCATAGATACCACATGCGTTCCATGCATAACCAATAGAATTGTCCACCACCTTGCACTCCACGTGCCTCGCAGAAAAACCAGTGACCTCCACCTCAACCTCCCGCCACCAGAAACCCAGCCCGCCTGCCCTCCCAGTGCTGGACAGACACATGCCATCAACAAAACCACAACTTCTTTTAATCCTATCTAAAGAAATGTCATCAAGCATAGTTTCCATGATGAAAACTATGTTGGGTCTTTCCCTCTGACATAATTCCCAAAGGGCTTGTACCCCTGCCGGGCGACCCAGACCCTGGCAGTTCCAGCTGAGGATTTTCATTGCTGTTCACGGGGTTGGGTTGGCCCAACACCCGCTACTTGGTGGTTTACACCTAATGCCAACTCATCTGAGATAGATATGCTCTCACTTCCCCTTTTTAATTTTTTTGTTTGATCCACTGCCTGTTGATGTCCATCAGTATTTTGTAGCCACAGAACCTGTTTATCATCTTCCTCCAGTTCCCTTTGCCTTTTTGACGCCCCCAACCTCGTGGTCACTTGCCCCTTTGCCCTGGTCATATGACTATCTGCATTGTGCTCGTGCCCTGGCTTTTTTGTTCCCCTTGATCGGAGCCGCAGCCTCTTTTGCTCTTTTTCTTTCCTCCACTGTTTCTCCATAACCTCTCCTTCCTTCCCTAGAAACATGCACAGGTCGTCGGGCAGGACTACTCTGGTCACCCTCCTCCCTGGACGGACCGGAACCGCTTCCCCAGTTCTCTCCTCTTCCGGTGATGACCATTGTTCGTTACCAGCAGCTTCCCTTACCCCCCGAGCTATCGTCTCAAGTTCCTGTGTCTTATAATTGCCCACCAACTGCTTTCTCTGGACCGAACCCTCCTGTACCTGCGGGTTGCATGCCTTCCTCGCTGAAGACCCCTACACCTCCGAGTCTGCCGCCCCATCCTTCCGCGCCCCCTGCTGAGTATCGGGATTCAACTGCCTCGTCGAACTGAACGTCTGACGAGCCAGAGCTTGATGATTACTTTCCTCTATGTTGTTCACTTTCGATGGCCCCTCAGTCCCCCACGCCTCCCCCTGCTCCTGTGTCACCTCCATCGCAGCCTCCCCTCCTTGATCGTGGACGCCTTCTCCGTTCGTAGATTGTGTATCCGCCGTAGACGCTGCCGTCGTCCGCCTTCCCGACTCCGTGTCAGAGGCCGATGCTTGTGAGCCGCTCCTAGTTTGGAAGAACAACCCCCGCTTTAACCTCGATCGAGACCCACCGAGCAGCTCCTCCTCAACAGGAATTCTCGGGCACCGCGGCGATGCCTTGAGCCAGGATCCCCAGCCCCGCTGGTTTTCCTCTTCATCATCGTACTCACCACAGTCTTTGTCTATATGTCCCATCTTGCCGCAGATGTAGCAGAACGAAGGAAGACGTTCATATTTCAACTTGACCTCTAACGTTGCTCCATCACGCCCCCTTATTCGCTGAAACCTTTTCAATGGCTTGCTCACATCGATTCCCATCCGGACTCTCACTGATGTCTCCCATCCCAGCGCATCACAGTCCAGTTTAATAACTCTTCCTACCTTCTCCGCTATTCTCCTGATCGACGTTTCTGACCGGAACCCTAGCGGCACATTATATAGCCGCACCCATATTTGGCACTCGTTGAACCGAATCCTCCCCGGTTGGTCCGTCGAATCGACCTCCTTTAACAGCAAGATCTTGTTATCAAAGTTCCAGGGACCACCTTCTAACACTTTCTGTTTATCCTTCCAATGGGTGAATTGGATCACAAAGGTTGAAGCATCAATCGACCAGAACATCACGCCACTCGTCAAACCCCAAGCCTACGCTAGGGTTTTCTTCATTGCCCCAAAGTTATAGGTGCGGTCAGTGAAGATACGGCCAATCAGTGCTAGCTCTACATGATCAGGCACTCCCCGATCCTCCTCTTCTTCAATCTCTGCCACAACCTGTTCTTCGTCTGTAATCCTCAGTCTCTCACACTGCTCTGCTAGGAATTCTGCCATCTGGTTCACAAAGCAAGAACCCTCGAGTAGGATCAAACACCCACAGCCGAAACTTGGACCTGCAAGAGTGAAAAAGTTGGGATGAACCCGCTTAGGGGGGTGGCTACCACTGCTACCAAAACCCTAGTCGCCGCGTGCATCACCGCAGACGACAACCAGGGAGCGCAGGGAGAGTTTCATAATGACCTGAAGGTATTAGTTACCTAATAAGTGGTAACAAGTGTTCTTTGATAAACTTAGGGTTTGAATACCCATATTTCATAATCATGATGATGAGATGTTAAGTGATGAGAATGTCCATGATGAGATAAGGAATTGTGATCCCAATGTGTTTCAAAGTTTTGAAAAGCACTTGATAGAAGTGTTACACATTCTTTGTAGCTTTTATCATAATAATTGATGTTTGGAAATGTGTCTAATGCTAAAGGAATATGTAATACACTTAATTAACCAAGTGAAGTCTTATCATGTAGAGCCCTGACCATAGATCCATCATCGTCAGTAGCTGGTGATGGAGAAACAGGTTTTCCTATGGGAATTCCTGGAATGCATATTTTTGAATATGTGGGGGTAATGGACGAATATATCCTTACGCCTCACAGGAATGACTGTGGGCCATATCCTATGCACAGGAATGGTTATGGACCATATCCCAATAAGAGTATGGCTATGGGCCATAACTCCACAATACCAGGCATTGGCTAAGGGCCATATCCTGAAGAGAGTATATGCTACAGGCTATAAATCTATAGCAAAGTTGCTAGTATACCCTGGAAAGCTATTTAGTAGAGACACAAGATGTCCTGCATGAGATCTCATACTGACCGAGATAAGGGAGGTTATGGAAATATGGCTCTTCCTTAACCTATGTATGGTACTGATTTTGATTTCGCAATGGTCGGTTGGAGTATGAGCGGTATACCTCATCTCCTCGGGGCTTAAATATGCTTGTAAAATGTAATCATCTGTGTAGCGTATTGGCTTAGGGTTGAAATACGAGAATCATTGGTTGATGTTACCTTGCATAGCATGTCTTAGATGGATAAGTGTTATACATGTTTTTCAATTCCTTATTGGATAAGTGACATGTTGCTTTATCAAGTTATAGCTGAAATGATTTGAATAGGAGTATTGCTCTAATCTGTTTAGACATTGATTTATCTGCTGTTGATTATATATGATTCATCTACTCAGTTTTATCCTATTAAACTGCAATAATAATGTTTCTGGCGGAGAGTTATAACTCTCGTTGGGACAATTTCAATTGTCTCACCCTCGTGGGATCCAACCTTTTTTAGTAGATGTGGAAGAAGAAGCAGAAACCCTATAACAGGGGAGGAGCAGCAGCAGCAACAACAGGGACATCAGTGATATTCTAGGTGGAGGCACTGGCTGTCATATTTTGTATAGAGAGTCCTATGTGTCATCTCTATACTCTCAGGTCCTCATATTTAGTAGTTAGTACTTTTCATTAATCGATCTGAGATTGTGGCTTGATGCCTCGAGGTTCTTATACTGCATGTGTATAGTTTTAGCAGAGCAGTTGATGCTTGTAATCCTTGAGAAGGGATGGTACAGGTTATGTACTTATGAACCGGGATGTAAATAAAGTACATTGGTTCTTGATAAAAGAGTTTTCCTGTGTTTGGATCTCTTTGTAAACGGTTTTAATTTTGAGTGATTTTCAATAATCCGTTGTTAATGATCGCTTCCACTTAAGTTAATGACATTTTGTTTGAATAGTGTATCACACTCAAGCACTAGCTTTCTCAGATCATCAACATCAGGGACCACCATTCTATTATGATAACAAACTAGTCCATCTTTGGACTCATGGAACCCATCACGCTTTTCACTGCCGAACTCTGATCTGATCAAATGAACTGAAGCATCTGTCTGATGTGCGTCTTTGATCTACTGCCTCAATGTAGGCTTGACTTGCATATGTGCCAACAAACCTACCAACAAAGAAACCTCCATCCACACATTCATCTGTCATAAGGAAACAAACATAGCATGCCTATGGAATTCCAAAGAACTCAACTGTGTTTTCTTCATCGAGTGAGAAGAAGGAGACTTTATGCTAAGCGCATCAGCTACCACGTTCACCTTACCAGGATGATACTCAATGGTCAGTCATAATCATTGATCAGCTCCATCCAGTGATGCTGTCGCATGTTCAGTTCACTCTATAAGAAGATGTACTTCAGATTCTTATGATTTGTAAAGATATGACACACTTCCCCATAAAGATAGTGTCTCCAAATCTTTAATGCATGGACCACTGCTGCCAACTCCAAATCATGTGTCAGGTAGTTCTCCTCATGTTTCTTAAGCTATTGTGAAGCAAAAGAAACCACATGGTCTTCCTGCATCAACACGCAACCTAAGCCTTTCTTGGAAGCATCACAGAAAACAACATAGCCCTTCCCAGGCTCTAGCAGCACCAACACTAGAGAACTAGTCAACTTCTCCTTCAATCTTTGGAAAGCTTGCTGACAACTATCATTCCAGACAAAAGGTACATCCATCCTGGTCATCTTTGTCAATGGCAATGCGATCACAATGAAATCCTTTATAAACCTTTTGTAGTATCCTACTAGACCCAAAAAACTACAGACTTCCATTGGCGTCTTCAATTGCTCCCAATATGCAACTAACTCCACCTTCATAGGGTCCACTCTGACTCCTTCTACAGATATCACATGACCCAAGAAAGTCACTTCCTTCAACCAGAACTCGCATTTATTGAACTTGGCATACAGCTGGTGTTGGCAAAGAAGAGTCAACACTTGTCGAAGATGTTGTTCATGCTCTTGCTTGTCCTGACTATAGATCCAGATGTCATCTATGAAGACTATAACAAATTGATCTAGAAATAGACGGAACACCCTATTCATCAGATCCATGAAAGTAGCAGGTGCATTGGTTAGTCCAAATGGCATAACCACAAACTCAAAGTGACCATACCTCATCCTAAACACTGACTTTTGTATGCCGTCTACCTTAATCCTCAAACTACAGCCTAGATGGCCCTATCACTGCCACTGAAGTTGTACTATGTGCCTTTGACGGTGAAGAACCATATCCTCTTCCCTTACTCGGGGACCACTGCGATGGTGCACTGGAACCTCTTAACCCAGAAGGTGCTAAAAACCTTGGCTTCTTGAAGCCATCAAACCTCTACCTCTGGAATTGAGCAAGCCTTTTCTTAGACATGGTCTCTCTCTTTTCCTTGATTGACCGTTTGATCCTTCAGACAGACTCCACAAATGTGGAAAACCACTCCTGATTCTCCAACGCAGTAGCAGGTGTTGTCAGCTTAACACTCAGACCTTTCTCAAACTGTCTGATCCGCTCATCATCTGTCACCGCCATGTGAGGACAGAACCTCAGTAGGTCCATCAACTTGGCTTCATACTCGGTGATGCTCATCCATCCTTGGCATAGATGCTCAAACGGGTTGATCTTCTTGTCCAGATACGTCTTTGGGAAGTATCTACTGATGAACTCTCACCATAAAACCTCCCAACCGATCACCTCACTGGGTCGCTTCTCCTCCTCGATGGCCCACCAGTGGCTAGCACTAGCTTTCAGAAGGTAGACAACATGCTTGACTTTGTCTGCTTCGGGGATGTCAAGGATCCGGAAGGCCTTCTCAAGACATGTCAGCCACAGATCTGCATCTGCCAGATCAGCCATTCCAGCGTACTCCGAAGCTCCAAATCGGCAAAGCTGCTCAAAGGTCTTCCCAATACCTAATGTTCCAGCATGGGGAGCCTGTACTCTTGGCGGAGGCACTGGTAATCTCTGTACCATGAGATTCATCATAGCCATCAACTGCCCCATAAGCTGTTGGTAGGCAGGGTTTTTGAGAATGTCTGGGTCAAGTTGGGGGACCTCAAGCACCCGATCTTCATGTGCCTGCACTCTAGCTCCATCAAGTAATGCAGCCTCACTGCTCTCAGCAGCATGTTCTTCATGGTTTCTAGACATCTTCAGGCTTTTTCTTCTGTTGAGGGCAGAAGATCATTGTAAGAAAATTTGGGAAACTTACAAGAACATACACAACCTAGTCCTAGATCCCTGTAGACTCAGCGAACCTAGGGCTCTGATACCAAACTAACTGTGACACCCCGCCATCACACAGACAGCAAGGTGACACACACAGAACTTCTGTAAACCACATATTACTGAAAACACAGGTTAATTAAAACCATTTGTGGAAAGACATATAAAAAAGAACTATTACATCCAGATCATGCAACGAAACATGTTATATAAACATTCCAAGCCTGATATATGTCCACAGATGTTCAGAAACCTGTTGTCCTGTCAACATATGAGTTCATCACCTGTTTATATGTACATAACAAGCCACATAAGGCCAACAATAGGACGAACAAGAGTACAATAGCTATACATCGTGAAATGTCGTCAAAACACCTCTGAGGACCTGAGAGTACATGGATGACTCTAGGACTCTACTAAAAAACACTAAAACATGTAGCATGTCCATCTCTTACCTTCTACTGCTCCTCTTCTTGTTGCTCGGCCGCAACCTCACGACCACCACCATGTCTAGCACGATCACCTAAAAAGGTTGTAAACCAGTGGGGTGAGACACACAGTCCCAGCGAGAAACATAACTCCCCGCCGAAACTAAAGCTTAAAGCAGAAAAGTAGATAACTGATATAAGCAGATTATATGAGCAACGTACTAAGAAGAACTTACTATATCATCCATCTTACCAAGATTACGGGAGGCATATAACTTGATTTTCTTTATGGAACATGATTGACAAGATAAGACTTATAAGATCTTATCACAAAACATAAGGAATGTATAAGTAACTGCAAGGTATAACAAGATCAACTACACAAGCAAGGTTTCAACCAATGTTCCATATTTGGATTAAGAAATAAATACTACTCGGCTGAATTACATATTATTATGCCCTGAGGAAGTGAGTCGTACCACTCAGATCTGACCGACGACTGCGAAACCCAAAACTGGTGCCATACAAGGTCAATGGAAGAGACAAACTCCACGACCTCACCACCTCATGGTCAGTGCATGAGAACCAAAGTAGGACCACAATCTCATGATGTAAGTGGCCTCAGCCATAGGGTTAGCTCCGCAAGCTACCCATAACTCTAGCCCACCTTGGTACAGGTCTTGGCGCTAGTAAAACTTGAGCCACGGGCATGTTCACCGTTCTTTGAGCCATGACCGCATTCATGTTCTTTCACATATCTTGATCCATGGCCCTATTCACCATGATCTATATATCCTGAGTCTACAACCGCAGTTGCACTCAAATCCTCCTATTTTCAGCTAGGAGAAACCCCACATATTCAACAATATACGCTCTGGGTTAACCCGTAGGAGAACCCATTTCACCATCACTAGCTACTGACGATGATGGATCTATGGCCAGGGCAAACTACATGATATATTCCACTGTAATTAATTAGTATATTTTAAGTGGATTGTTGAGGCAACCAAGTTATAAAACATGCAAGTAGTGAGTTATATTATTACTATCATCATCACATCGTCCTGGGATCTCAATCCCTTATTATAGAAAACCACTGCCTCTTAAGGCATCATCACCATCTTACATCACCACTTGGGATAAGAATCCCTATATCATCAACAAGAGGATAATACATCACTAGGCACTCAACCTTTATCAGCTCCTCAGACCTATCTTACCGCATTGGTGATACATATATATATCTCATCAATAAGAGTTATCATCATGATACAGTGTCATTCAAACACATGTGCCTCATAGCTCTTACCTAGAAATGAATTCATCTTATAACCTGCATGGTTAGTATAAAAGAGACATCTTTAAAATCACTAGGCATACAGGTCCACTATTTATCATGTCATCAGGTTCTATTATATCAATCACATTACTTATTATCAAAATGTGGGCATCTCTTTATGCTTTCATATACATAAACTATCATCATACTATCTTTATTTGACATTACTTTTAAGCATCCAACAAGTCATTGGTTTACAAACCATTATCCATTTCGCATTATCAACAAAGACGTGACTATAAGATAAAGAACCATAAACTAGGTTTTTCGGGTTAGACCTATCCCTCACCAAATATGGTTTCGGGCAAGGTCATACCCTCACCAAAAGGTAAACGACTAGGGTTTCAAACCTTAAAGCACATGTTACCATGACGGCCAACCAAACTGTACTCTAACGTGCACTAGAGAGCAGTTAGCACAGAGGTGTGTTGTGCATCTAGAACTAGAGGAGTGTGTGTCGTGTACAAGGGACAACCTCCATCGATCAAGGCACTCTATCACCCACAACATCAAACCATATCATCCATGATCATGGTAGCATCATATTGGCCAGGACCAAACTCAAGGCAAGGGGGTATCGAGAAACCTCTCCCCAGAGGGGTTGTGCAGAGCACTAGGTCTAAGGTGTATCGCCCAAGCTCACTACCTAGGTCAAGAGGGCCATATCAGACACCAAGTCAACAACACAACTTGATGTATCATCCAAGAGTTAAACCCTAGACAAAGAGGTGTCGGGAAGCACTACTAAAGAGCATGTCATGCAAAGCATGAATCATAGCTCGACAGGGTCATCATCAACCTCAAGGTCACCATCTTCACAACCCTAAAAGATCAAAGGAATTGGCTCACCTCTCAACAACCAAGAGAGAGGGGTTTTGCACAATCCTTTATCACAAATCGGGCATCAAGATGGATCACCACCACATCTAGGTCAACACTCCACCTAGGCTCACCTATCAAATCCATGGTGAGAGAAGGGTGTTGCTTAAGAATCTAGAGTATAGACTCACCTCTCAACAACCAATAGAGTCGGGTGTTGTTTATAACACTAGGCCTCAAACTCACTTCTCATGACCAAGGAGAGAAAGGGGTATTGCCACCAAAGGAAACCCTCAACTATGGGTTCGGACAACTAGATCCAAAGGTACATCCACATCATATCCAAAAGAGCAAACAAGATCATATATCAACAAGATCAAAGGTATAATTAAGCAAGAAGTATATTCAACAAGTTGCATGGCCGGATCTGATCATATATGAACATATAACAAAAAGGGAAGGTAGTATAGTTAGGGTTAAAAGTTATGTAACCCACCTTAAGCAAGCTCCTCAAGCTCCAAAGATCCAAGCTCTAAGCTTCTAGATCCAAAGCACACCATTTTCGGCCACCAAGGAAGCAAGGTCCACCTAGGGTTCGACCACCAAGCTAGAGGAAGAAGAAGAGATCTCCACCAAGGGGGATCGACCACCAAGCACACCAAAGAAAGGTGTGTCATACACCAAAGAAGAGAAGAGAAACAAAGAGCTAAATGGGATCCTAAGGAAGTGAAAGGGAAGATATATATAGAAAAGGATCAAAGGTAAACCAAGGCAAGGTGTCATCTTACTTAGGGACACTTGTCCAACGTCTTGCCACCTTGCAAACCACATGCAACATGTTATGCCACCACTCATCAAGAGATCGACCACATGTCCAAGGTACAGTGACACAACCAAAGCAAGGAGGTCAAAGTCCGACACTCACACCATCACCTTGGCCTACACACCCATGGGCAACACCCCCATGGTCGACACAAGGTGCTCCTTCCCGATACAAAGTTCATCAAGGCAAGGCAAGGCCCAAACAAGGTGGAACAAAGCCCAACATAGCTCTACAAGGCCCAAGGCAACTCAAGAAACGAGCCCAACCCTTCCTCTCAACTCTAGAGGAAGCAAAGAGAGAGAAGAGCATCTCTCAAGGTGACAAACATGATCATCAACCTTAAACTTTGGTTATTTTGCAAGTAGCACCTCCAACCCTCAACAAAGCAAAAGCAAACCCTAATCACCACTAAAGGTGATTAGTAAGCAAATAAGCACAAGGTTTAGGCAAAGCAAATAAGATAAGCCCAAAATGAAGGTTAGGGTCCTTACAAAGGGTAAGACTAAAAGTTTAAGGCATTGAACTATCAAATTCTCATTATTTGAATCATAACATTGCACTACACGCTTCACCCAAAACAATGGAAATATTGAGGCATCAACTTCTAACCATGAAATGTTAAAAAGGTAAAGCCATTGGTAATTTAGATAAGTAAACACCTTGAATGAATCATCTATGATGTTATTGAGTTATGACCTATATAATTCACCATTTAACCCTAGACATCCTTTGATTAACAATAATAAGGGTTCGGTTAAGAGTAGGGTAAAACCCGCAATCGACTGTTCATTTAAAATAAGCCATCCACTGTCAACAAGTAAGCTCCTTAAGTTGGTCATATAAAGGAAACCATCTAAATCACATTATTAGGACCAACATATTACATTAGCCATCATTCCACTTTATTGGAGGAATAAACATTAGATCTTGACCATTGGGTCAAGTTCATATGTTAAAACCATCAATTATAGTATAGGTCCAACCATTGCATCAAGTGACCCAAGAAACCATTGGTCTAAGGCTTAATTGATTATACAACTATATGATTAACTCACCATAGGTTGTGGAGACCTGATCCACCATCAGTAGTGACCATTTAGTCACCATAGGTTGTTAGATCAACACTATATTCAATAATCAACATCAAATACCAAACTAATATCACCATTGATTGATAGCATCATTAGGGTACTTAGTTGTTAATCACTAGGCTTCTAATTAGTCCAACACATGACCTAAGGGGTGAACATAAGTTGACACCCTTGGTCACCACCATCAATTTTCTTGAAGACAACACCATCGGTTGTTGCAATGGTACCACCATCGAGTCATGTGTTTATAGAAGAAATCAGCTTTAAACCCTAAAATTGACCATTGGTTGATAGGTGCTTAGCACCATAGATTGTAAAACCAACCTGATACAAGTCATATTATACCTTAGGAATAACGTACAAACGATCATAGGTTCATCTAGAAATGAAATCAGAATAGGGAACATTATAAAAATCGAAATCCAAGTCCAGCATAGGTTTTTAGTGCATGGATCATCATTTAAAAGCAAGAACATGAGCTAGCAAGCTTATGGTAAGCAATAAACTTAGACAAGTTATAAAAATTGCCTATAATTAGATGATAAACTCCCAAAAATAAGAAAACATGAGCAACTAGGGTAGGAAATCCAAGCATAAGTTGTGAACTCATCCATCTAGCACCTTTCTTCATCAAATGAGCAAACCCTAAGCATAAGGAGCAAGAAAGGTAGGGTTTTAGAGCTTTAGAGCAATTTATAACATGTAAAAACAAGGTTACAACTTGTAGAAAGGTAGGAGGAAGTATAACAAATAAATAAACATAGGAAAGAAGGGGATTCTTACTCTTTTAGGTCAAGATCACTAGAAGGAAGCTTTTCAAACCCTAAAAGGAAGTCAATTGCAACCCTAGATTCTTTTTCCAAGAAAATCCCCTTTTTCTTCTTCCTTTGACAGAAAATTCACATCTATATAGCGGGAGAACTAGGTTCATATAAGGAGTGAAGTGGTGGAGAGAAAATGGCTCGTTTGGGTGCTTAGGGATAAGTATATGAGACTTTAAGATAAAGAATAAGAAAAGGTTGAAGTTCTAGTATCTTTCCAAGTGTTCATGGCCTTAAACTATTAATAATATATAAACACACATATAAGAAGCTCCCCCACCATCCATATAGACCTTCTTATATTTCCTTTGTCAAATTTCCAAGCCAATCAAATAATTCATTAGTTGATAGCTACTAAAGGTAGCTCATCCATGAAGGTGTAAACCCTAAAATACTCTTGAGAAAACACCTTCAAACCATGGTTTAAATAGGTGCCACATGGCTCAAAAATCTCAATAATAATGAAATAATATCCATGGAACATAATGCATGTGATAAATTGCAAATAAAACCTCACAATTGGGTAAATTGCATAAAAGTCCAAAATGTGCATAAAATTACATAACTTGCTTAAACAGTGTCCAAATTGGATCAAATTTGAAAATTAAGCTTGTCTTATGATTTAAAATCCTATAAAAAGGTTATATTAGTCTTAAGAATTCAATTATGATAATTAAGCTTATATAACTCATTAAGAAAGTTTAGGGGCCTTACAACTATAAACCCCTAACAGGGATTTCAACCCCAAAATCCAAGGTAAACAAAGATGGGTACTTATTTTGTACCTCATACTATTACCTTCACATGGTTACTTTCATATCATGGTGATGTCACATCATTCATACATATATCCTCTTGGGTCAGCACAAAAACCCCCACCTAAGAAGACATTCTCAATATGGAATGTAGAAACTTATTGTGTCATCTATACAACTCTAGTAGTAATGTTCAACTTTAAATTCTATCTATCATCCTAAAATTATATCTATTGTATCAACACATTACTCAAAAGTCATACTTGCTAGCTTTTTACCAAGCATGCCATGTATCCCATACCATTCCTTGAAGCATAAAAAAAGGCGATGTATTCATCCTTTTATTTCTAGATACACTGACACTAGAACACTTGTCAGTTCTTTTTCAGCATCAAAATAAATGTTGACGCTGGCACCTGTCATTCCATACAAGGAAACATCATTCATAGTTCACCTTGTTAGGGGTGAAACAACAACACTATCTTCACCTTACTAGGATTTACACAACCTACTTAGAAGACATGTCATGATCCCATAAAGACATTTAATCAACCCCATCTCACTCTTGTTCAACTTATCACATAGCTATCACTGCTTTGGCAACCCTAAGGTTTTTGAAGAAATATTGATCATATTTTTGACCATATTTGAAATACTTTGACATGTCATCATTCAAAGCTTGATATAACTTGTATGACATGACTGGAACACTCTATTCCTCCTATCCATAAATTCTACTTGTACATTGGTTAGTCTAAAGGACATAACTCTAAACTCATCATGGTCATGTGAATTATGTCATCCAATCTAACTCTTATTCATTGATATTTGATCATAGGTTTATCTTAAAGGAACACGGTATCACATATCTATTGACCAACAAATCATCTATCCTTGATAGTGGTCTTTCCCAGCTATCACTGAACAATACACAACATTACAGAATCACTTTTTTATCTTCCAAACATCATTTATAGGGTCATCATCAACTCTCTCTCTCTAAGGGAGAGGAACACTTGGAATGTTCATTTAATAAACATCTCCAACCTTCACATACTTCCCATACTGTTGATACATATTGGATACTAGGATTCATTACCTTGGTATCCAACTCATGTGCTATAAGGAACTCACACACTACTACAGAAACGGCCTTTGGCGTCGGTCGTTTAACCCCATTTGGCGTCGGTTTCCGACCGACGCCTATGTGGGCGCCGCTAAAGTCGAACGCTTCGGCGTCGGTTTTTTAACCGACGCCTATTTAACCTATAGGCGTCGGTCTTTTAGTAGATAACCGATGCCAAAAGTGTTCGCGCCACAGAAAACGGCGTCATCTAGGGCACTTTCTGCGTCGGTTATTTACTAAAAGACCGACGCCTATATTCCATGTAGCGTCGGTCTTTTAGTAGATAACCGACGCATAAAGTGTCCTAGATGACGCCATTTTTTGTGGCGCGAACACTTTTGGCATCGGTTATATACCAAAAGACCGACGCCTATAGTTTATATAGGCGTCGGTTCGATACGAATATCCGACGCCATTTCTAGGACTGCTTTGGCCACATAAGGCGTCGGTTATCTATAAATAACCGACGCTGTAGGTCTTTGCTGACGGTTTTTTATAAATAACCGACGCCTATTTATATATTTTTTTTCATATCAGTTTGCAGGCCTGCTATGGCTGGTCAGCAGGATGAGAACCTGCAGTTCAGTTTTCTGAACTGCAGGTTTACGACATCCATTGATATCAACCTACAAACAGGCCGCAAACCTGCAAAAGTCACAAGGAAAATTTCACACAAGTACATACATTCAGACATCAATTCAATTCTCACATTCACACATATAGAAACATTCAAATACATGTATTAACATTCAGAAATATTCATTTACAAAGTATCATTCATTATCGCTATCAACATCCCAATTATATCTTACAGTTGCCACTATTTGTATGGCTTTTGCCCATTCTTCTCTTACTTCATTTAATGCTTCCATTGTATATGGAGCATGTATATTTTTTAAGCGTTTACCTATAGTGTGGTCAGTTTTAAACACCTGCAAAGAGAATGATGTATATATATAAGTAATAATATAAAAATAAGATTGATATATTTCATACTAACTAATGAGACTATATATAATACCTCATGTATGCTATCGATGTCCAATGCGGCATGTTTGATAATCATCTGCATAAATCGCATCACATAGTATGCGCATGCCCAACCATTGTCTTGTGTAGCACACTATAAATTGAAACATACAAAATAATACAACTAAGCACAATTCACATCAATGATATATACATTGGAGTCGGGGAGTCGGGAACTTACTTGTACGTTCTCCCAATTTATTGGCTGGTTCTTTTTCCTTGGGACCTTTCCTCCAGCCGTTTTGAATGCATCTAAACCCCTACATGTTAATATAACACAGTAAATTGCATAAGTAAATAGTAATGTAATAAAAGATGTTAACGGATATAAAAATGAAATATTTCTCACCAGAATAATGGCATTCTCATTACGTGTCCAATTTTAGGGTTCAATGTACTCCCCGCAGGATCTAGATAATAAACAGTGAATGTCCCGGGGATAATAACTAGTAACTCCCAATGTCTACCGCTAGAGGTAAGAAGTTAACAATTAATAACTCAAAATGCAAAATAAAAATGGAATTTTCTTAAATCCAAATTATAAATAAAGTAAACTTACTTGACATTGAATGGAGCTATTATTATCGTCTTCTTTTGCTGACCAAAAATTGTAAAAGCATCTATACAGTATTGTTGAACACCATCAGGGTCTTTAGCTACCAGACTAATCAATGATGGAATTAAAAATCCCACATGATCAAATGCAAATTGTTTGCAATGATCTTCGACTAAGTAGCTGAAAAACATATAGGTGTATGCATTAATATATAAGAAACCAGATCACCGGATCTTACACAAGGTATATGGATGTATAAACAAGATCTCACCTTATCCATGTCTCTATCATTGATGTATTCAGCCAATCATACATAAACAGCTCAATAATATCTTGTATAAATAAAGAGCTATCGTATGATTGACCTGCATAATCTGCATCTAAAGAAATAATTATAGGGCAATGTATATTATGTGCCCGTAGCCAACATGCCATTCCCCTACAAGCAGGACCTAACGGGTATGTTAGGTCAGTTGGAACCCAATCGGGTAATGCGGGAATTGGAGGTGGAGGCCTAGGTGCTCCTGGTGTCTTCTTTTTAACCTGTACATATAATTTCAGATCAGTTGACATCATATATACACATTAACAGTCTAAATCAATGTAAATTTATCTTACAATTTCAGTCGTGTAGACGACATCTGCTTTGGGCCACAATATGACCCCGCCTTCTGCCTCACCAAGTGTATCAATATCTGGGTGGGCATATGGAAACACAACTTCCCTCCAATCGGGTAACACATGTATCGGGCTGACACGAACGTAGCCCTGTGGCATTGGAGTCCTGTGAAACATTGCCCCAGGAAGGGACGGGTAAGCCTGCGCCTCTGCAACAACGTAGTCTTGCATTCTTAAGCGGCATGGCTTCAATGCCTACAAATTTACATAAATAATATTATACATATATACATATCATCTTGAAAAGACTAGCTACAATGTCATAAACAATACTTACAGCAGACGTGCTAGGCGATGGGTCTCCAGGATTACTCGCAGTCTGTGCATCAGGAGAAGAGTGGGTCGCCATAGGCGTATTGGAAGCCTGAGATGCCTGCCACCGCAGCAATTCTTCCTTGACCTTCTCAGCAACTACATCGTTGACCTTCTTAGCAACTAAATCCTCAACTCTCTTATTCTCCTATACATGGATAAAAGAAATATTAGCTTCTTATTAATGAATTTCCTTTTGCAGTAACATTCTAAAAAAAGAATAGGTTACCTCTTCTTGAGAAAGTCCCGCTCTGGGTTTGCGCTGGGATGGACCAAAGAATGCTTTGATGCCAACACCAGCGTCGGCACCTCTAACACATCCAGGATGCTCTGGGTTACCCAGAGCAACTGTCAATTCATCCCTTATGCCCTGAGGGATGAACGTGCCTCGTTTCCTCTGCTCGTGCAGCTCCCGCTAATCACCATAAATAGAAATTGGTAAGTTAACACCACAAATAATCAATATTCAAATGATTTCTCTAAGAGTTGTATTTTACCATTTTTGCAGCCGCCTCAGCAGTTACAGGCTTCTTTATTTCACCCTTCTTGTTTTGCCTGCCAGCTATTCAGATATCATGGTGTGGCATGGGTGTGGCAGACTCCTGAGTAGGAGCAGACTCCTGAGCAGACTGTTGAGTAGCCGCAGACTCCGCCTGTAGTCTTTGGCGAACGCTTGCATAGCCTTTTGGACCCATAGTGTGGTCATGCACATTCAGTGCACGCCTTGCTTTTTGTGCGTCACTGAGGGCCTAGTTAGTATGCACATTAATGATTTGGTTAGTAGCACTAAATGTTAATCTTGAATAGGTGAATACAATGTATATTAATTAAATTGGGAGTGACGCCTAATACCTTGAATTCTTCAGATTTTCTTGAAGCAACAAAATTGTCCCATTCTTCTTTGTCCAAGAAGTTCCATTGTTCAAGGGCTGACTTCTTCTTCTTATCACCCTCTTTTATGTATTCTCTGTTCAGATTTGTCCTATAACTCCTAAGCATCTTTCCAGCGCGTTGCATCACATTTTTACGATGCAACTTCTCATCCAATGCAAACAGATTCTGTAAAATAGAAATGTTATTAACTAGTATCCAAAATAGAATTGCAAATAATAGAATTTGTAATCTACAAAATAGAATTGCAAATAATAATAACTCACACATAAATCCTTCCATATCAAGTCTTTTTTCCCTTGAGGAACTTTATGCCAATTATCATACTTAACACCACAATGGCTCCGAGTGGTACACCCAAGATAGTTTACAAAATTATTGCGGTTCACTCCAATTGGATTTCCTCCATTATCAAACTCCACCACCAATTTGGATCCACTACCACTTAGCGCTAATAACTTCTTCAACAGAGTGATGCCCCTTTTCTTGTTAAGTGTTTGGTGCTGCGCATCAAGTTGCTCCAGTGCTTCAGTGGGTACAGGTGCATCATCAACCTAAAATTTGACAAAAATAAACACACTAAATTAGCCCAATATAGAAATATAGGATATATGACATAACTAGAAGATAATGAATTTTATAGAAATACAGGATATGTTTTTAGAACTTACATTAGTATCCTCGCCATGCTCATCATGGACAGCATGCTCATCATGGACTTCATGCTCATCATGGACATCATGCTCATCATGGTCAGCCATCTGAAAATGTCATTTAAAAGGCAAACATTTAGCATTTGTATTAACTAGAAAAAGGCGAACATTTAGCATTTGTATTAACTAGAAAAAGGCAAACATTTAGCATTTGTATTAACTAGAAAAAGGCAAACATTTAGCATTTGTATAAACATACATGTCTCTAAAATTGTGATCTTTTATCAATTAACAATCCTTCATTATGATCTCTGCGCACATATAAGTCATCATTAGCTTCAATATTTTGTGGAGTGGGCAACCCAACTGAGAATGGACTGGAGTCATCATACTTATCATAGTACTCTTCTTCATCTATAGGATCTTCAATGAACTGTCTTTCAACAAAGTCAACAATGAAGTGAAGCTTTTGTCGCTCCATCTATTGTTAGCTTTCAACTTATACAATCTCAACACAGCGCTAAGCTTCGTAAACTTAGCACAGCCTGTGTATAACAGTATCTCAACATCATGCACAATGTTTGTAAAGATAGGAGGTGGATCGGTGTGCTCTACCCTACAACTATCCAGCATCGCATCAACGATGTCTGCTGGAACTGGTTCGTTCACATTTACGTCATCGGAGGCAATTTCTTCTTCCACCCAAGCACTGCTATCGACATCTACTGGTTTCGATTTTGAAATCTCTCCATGCCAGTGCCATTCTGTATAGCCTTGTACAATCCCGTTGCACATGACATGACTTTTGATTTCCTCACCAGTGTTGACTTTCAAGTTGTTACCGCAATGCCTACATGGACAGTAGAACCTATCTGTAGGTTTTTTCCTATGTTCCTCGGCAAATCTAATAAACTGATCAAGACCAGATATAAACTCTGGGGTGCAACGATTACGAATGGACATCCATGATCTATCCATTCTATGATAAGAGAAAACAAGTATATATTAGGAAACAAGTATATATTAGGAAAAGATTAGGCAGCATTTCCCTGCTGTTCTCTAAGTACATATGTACTTAGAGAACAAACGGGGAAATGCCAAAAAACACATTTGATGTCATTCTTATATATAATAAATGTGTACCACCTATCCCATCCTTGAACACCTAATCTCACTAGTAAGTGTATAATGTGTATTTGGTTTTCAAGAAAATTTCGGCAGCATTTCCCTGTTGTTCTCTAAGTACATATGTACTTAGAGAACAAACGGGGAAATGCTACTGAAATTTTCTCGAAAACCCAATACACATTATACACTTACATCCTAAGTGAGATTAGGTGTTCAAGAACAGTCCCAAACCGGGGACTATCCAAGATTTACTCCTAATGAGTAAATCTTGGACGGGTTTCTAGGCCAACAAACACAATAATAGATATCTACAATGAAGCCGGACTCCATACAAACAGTATATAATTTAGTGATTGTTCATTCTAATTTATACCAATGTACAAGTAATATAAAGAACAATGATTGTTCACATTCTAGGCCAACAAACACATGTGATGTCATTCTTATATATAATAAATGTGTACCACCTATCCCATCCTTGAACACCTAATCTCACTAGTAAGTGTATAATGTGTATTGGGTTTTCAAGAAAATTTCGGCAGCATTTCCCCACTGTTCTCTAAGTACATATGTACTTAGAGAACAAACGGGGAAATGCTACCAAAATTTTCTCGAAAACCCAATACACATTATACACTTACATCCTAAGTGAGATTAGGTGTTCAAGAACAGTCCCAAACCGGGGACTATCCAAGATTTACTCCTAATGAGTCAATCTTGGACGGGTTTCTAGGCCAACAAACACAATAATAGATATCTACAATGAAGCCGGACTCCATACAAACAATATATAATTTAGTGATTGTTCATTCTAATTTATACCAATGTACAAGTAATATAAAGAACAATGATTGTTCACATTCTAGGCCAACAAACACATGTGATGTCATTCTTATATATAATAAATGTGTACCACCTATCCCATCCTTGAACACCTAATCTCACTAGTAAGTGTATAATGTGTATTGGGTTTCAAGAAAATTTCGGCAGCATTTCCCCATTGTTCTCTAAGTACATATGTACTTAGAGAACAAACGGGGAAATGCTACCAAAATTTTCTCGAAAACCCAATACACATTATACACTTACATCCTAAGTGAGATTAGGTGTTCAAGAACAGTCCCAAACCTGGGACTATCCAATATTTACTCCTAATGAGTCAATCTTGGACGGGTTTCTAGGCCAACAAACACAATAATAGATATCTACAATGAAGCCGGACTCCATACAAACAGTATATAATTTAGTGATTGTTCATTCTAATTTATACCAATGTACAAGTAATATAAAGAACAATGATTGTTCACATTCTAGGCCAACAAACACATGTGATGTCATTCTTATATATAATAAATGTGTACCACCTATCCCATCCTTGAACACCTAATCTCACTAGTAAGTGTATAATGTGTATTGGGTTTTCAAGAAAATTTCGGCAACATTTCCCCGATGTTCTCTAAGTACATATGTACTTAGAGAACAAACGGGGAAATGCTACCAAAATTTTCTCGAAAACCCAATACACATTATACACTTACATCCTAAGTGAGATTAGGTGTTCAAGAACAGTCCCAAACCGGGGACTATCCAAGATTTACTCCTAATGAGTCAATCTTGGACGGGTTTCTAGGCCAACAACATGGTTAATCCTAATATGTTGGGATCACATAATTATACTGGTAGGATTTTAATAGACATGATAAGTACCTAATCTATAGAGCATTATTAAATAATAAATCAAGAATTTAATAGTTTCAAACAAGCAATAATTCACAATGCAATGTTATAAACTATAGGCAACATGGATAGATGAGACTAGAGTTCATATTAGAATAAAAATTAGCAACTTAGGACAAAGTGTGTTACCTTTCAATCTGTGTAACCTAGGGTTCAGAATATCATGATTTACTTAATGTGATAATCATAAGGACTTTATAATTTGCATGAAATAAATAAACATCCAGCATCTATCACTTATTCAATCTTCAAGAAACCTTGACAAACATAGGAAGTAAATACATGTAATCATAAGTACAACCACGTACCTTGATGGTGATCCATGCAAATCATACATTGATTCACTGAGTATATTATCCAAGCAAATAAGAAAACCAAGCAATTAACTTTTGTTGCATGTATATACATCCTAAAGTGCCACAAATCATATAATAACATTAAACTCTACTCAAGTCCTAATCTAGAGTTTAGGTTTCCTTATTATCTTGTTATCATTAGGGTTATTCTTGAACCCCCAATTCCTAAGTTCATTGATTTAATGACATAAAAAGATCTAGTTCATATTATGTTTAGCCATGATTATAAAACTATCATGTTATGATATTAGGACCACTTAAAGCAGATTAGGCACATTAAGCAAGCAGAGTAGGGAGCCAATTTCGCGCAAGCAGATTAGGCAAGCATATTAGGTCAGCACATAAAGAACCAATTTCACGCCTGGGTAGGTCGGCAGGCACCTGGGCAAGCAGAGTAGGGTGAGGTCAAGCTGGTTGACTACGTGGGCGGCGGCCGGCGAGCTCCAAAACCAGCGGCAGCGACTCCGACGAGCAGGGAGCGTCAGGCGGCGGCAGGCAGGCGTCCAGGCGGCGGCAGGCAGGCAGGCGGCGGTGGCAGGCGGTGGTGGGCAGGCAGGCGGAGGAGAAGGAGAAGCAGCACAGGAGAAGGGGGTGCGGCGGAGAAGGGGGTGCCAGAGTAGCAGTGGCGGCACGGCGGCGCTGTCGTGGAGAGGAAGGAGCAGAGAAAAAGGGAAATCGACAGCGACAGAAGAAAAACGGGCTCGCAATGAAACAGAAGAAAGGGGAAGAGTTGGGCATCGCAGGTTATAAAGTTCCAAAATAGCGTCGGTTGTTTAAAACAACCGACGCCTAAACAGCTTTAGCATCGGTTGTTTGCAACAACCGACGTCCAATTGGACGATATTTTCATGAAAATGTTTGGCGGGAACCACCTTCAGCGTCGGTTATCGGTGTATAACCGACGCTGAAAGTGACACTTTCCGCGCAAATTTTCATCGCACATAGGTGTCGGTTTTCTACATATATAACCGACGCTGACAATGACACTATTTTTTTTTATCAAAATATGGATTTCGCGGGCGACTTTAAGCGTCAGTTTTTTATAAACAACCGACGCTTAATACAAAGCGGTACCCATGTCTGGTTGGTCTTCAAATATAGACATCGGTTTGCTTAAACAACCGACGCCTTATATGTTAGGCGTCGGTTTTCCTTAATAAACGACACCCAGAAAAGTGACATTGAATGCTATTTCTGTAGTAGTGACATCCTTATCTCATCTACTTTTACCAACATAATAAATTTCAAAACATATAAGAGGAGTCTCCCAAATGATTGGAAGGATCAAAAGCAAACTCATCACAAACTTTATGATCTTAAAACCATAGTCCAAGCAACCTTATGCTATAATAAGCTATCCAACCTCATGTTTGCAGTGAATCCACACATACCAAATGGCAATGATCCACTTGAAAGCTATGCCCTAGAAAGGAAAGACACAAAGGGAAACACACTTCCCACATCATAGAAGCATTGTTCAAGGGTCACTAGCAAAAAGGTAACAAATTCCATTTTCATTATGCAGGTTACAACTTCTTATGTATCATTTTAACTTTTTCATTTCTAGTTCCCTGCCATTAGCATAGGAATCATCATGGTTAACATATCTCATTACTCCTTCCTTGATGACTATTTATCCCACTAGTGTATGTTCTCTTATTTTATTATGTTTTTCAACCAATTATCAATAGGTAAATCATCATATTCTTCATTTTCTTCATTAAACAAGGACCATCTACCTTAATTTCTTTCACATGCCAAGCTGATTTCACATTAGCACTTTCTTACACACATAGGTTGGTCTGAGATTAACTCAGGTTCCACCTTATTCCTTTATCATTGTTCCCATTTATCTTCTCATTTTGTACTTGTTGTAGGAGTTCTTTCCATCTTATGTGGATTTCATACCTTGATTCACTTTATAAGCATAAAATTATTTGTATTTTACTTTATTATCTTCTTGAATCACATCTTTAAGAACTCCTCTTTTTCTAATTTTTATTCAGATTTAAATTTGATGGTGTTGTATCTTTCTCTTATAGTTACCAAACATTCAAGTCTTGATAGATTATGATGCAATTCTCATCTTCTTTAAGGTAGGATTGAAATATTCATACCATGATTTATTATTCATTATTCTCTTTGGATTGTCTCAAAATGACTACTTGATTAGAGTAATTATAAAGATAACAATCTAAGAGTTTCATACTTACCATTCTTCAATAATTGAATACCTCGCCAGGGCATCCAAGTAATGAGATTAGGCAGTATGCACCATGTTTTTGTGTCACATTCCTAACTTAGACATCATCCTAGTCTTAAGTCCTAGTGTCCCTGTACACTCAGTGAACCTAAATCTCTGATACCAACTTGTGAGAACCTATTACACTAAACGAGATTACTCAAAACATAAAACACAATCAATCACCAATTAACCACATACCCAAAAATATGGGTAAATCAAAACTGATTTTAACATCAACACCCGCTCAAAAACATTTGCATAAGAGCCCAATATCTTTCTTATATCCATACTATGCCAAGAATTTGATAAAAATTATTCTATCACCTTAGCTACAACATATCTACATAGGAGAACAATATTTGTAAATGCCACACAACAAACATTAACATGCTAACAAAATTATGATTTGTTTGAAACACCATATACAAACTTTTCCTACCCAGACCTGAGAGTACAAGGACGACTCTAGGACACACTAGACATCTAATCAACTTTCTCAAAGATTCATTACTATAGCTCCTTTGTGTTGCCACATGTTTGTTTTTGTCACTTTCGATTACCTAAAAAGAAGTGGTGAGCCACAAGGGTGAGACCCATGTCCTAGAAAGAGATATAACCTCCAACAACGTTTATTGATTACAACATTTTTAATAGTGGATAACTAAGCAGTTGGAGTATTTAATAATCAATTGAACAAATTGAGCAGTTCAAGTATGCTAAATAGATTAAGCAATTAATCTTAGCAACAAGCATGATCATCAATGCATATATAGATAACAAATAAATCCATTTCTTTGGATAGATATCTACTCAAATATCATCAAATTGCATCTAATAACAATCATTATCATTAATCTGACTATCATCATATTCCTTGCTAACAACACAAGCAATCTAGTAGCATAAGCATCCCTGACATCATGAATATGTCTAGTAACATAACATGGCTATCAATATTGGCATCTCAAATAAAGTGAATAGATCTATATCATAAGTCGAACTAACATCATAACACAATTAATTGCATAGGCATGATTAGCGATTTAAGCATTTATAATTACATAGGCATGGCTAGCAATATTAAACATAGCTAACAATATGTGATAACGAATGTCATAATCATAGCCAATAGTAATAATATCTCTATCAACTTAAACATGACTATTTTATGTACACTATTATAACATGAGCATATCCACAACATAAGAATATGTATTATTTCTTATTATACTATAAATGATCTCAATGAAAAGAAAGCAAACAAGGGTTATCATCCAATATGAAGCATTGTGTGTAACCCTACACAGATGTGCTACATGGTTGTTTTACATCTTTTATTATGCCCTAGGGAATTTGAATCATACCATCCAAAGTCAACCGACCCTTATGAAGGGATATTCGGTTCTGTACAAGATTTAGGAGTGTCGGTATCCTAAGATCTCTTCCCCTCGGTTAGTACGAGTAAAAAGGCAGTGACCTATTAGTTAAATCTCCCACCAGGGCGACATATAGTCAAGCTACTAACCACTAGTTTGTCCTTGGTACATGTCATGGAACTAGAAACCAGGGTATATAAAACCCTCTATTCCGAGGTACAACTGTAGTTACAGTTGTCCTCAATCACATCAAATGTATGATGCATGACCATAGCCATCCTCCACAACCTACATTGTGGATGACAAGGATATATCCTCAACTTGCCGCCCCCACATACTCAATAGTATGTGCTCTGCATTTCCCTTAGGAATACTCATTTCACCATCTATTAAGTTCTGACACTGAAGATGGCTCTAAGGTACAGGGCACTACATGATTAGAGTTGCACTTGATTAGTTATGCCAATTGGGTGAAATAAGGTTGCATCAAACAAGTGGACATACAAACCCTAATTCAATTCTAGCAAGCATATAAATATCACAACTTTTAAAAGATATAAAATGTGTGGAACATAATTTCTCATCTCATAATCACATGGTACTATTCACTTGCCATTCATGAGACCACACTAGTCATTATACTATCACAAGATATAAATCATTTTCACAATATCATAGGGTATCAACCCTTATCAACACAAGAGGATTACACCTCATTCAGGGCTCAACCATGCCCAAAAGCCATTAATACCATCATACTATCACATGATATAAATCCTTTTCACAATATCACAAGATATAAACCCTTATCAACACAAGAGGATTACACCTCATTCAGGGCTCAACCATGCCCAAAGGTCATTAAGACCATCATACTATTCCCTGCAAGATCCTCATTATCTTTGCATGCCTTATAACAAGGCTCAACAACATCACTTACCTATAATACACCAGATCAACACAATATTACATTAATGAGCTAGGAGATATTCATAAACAATCATAGAAGGGTTATATTAACATTAATAACATTCATTTATTACATAAACATGCAAGGAATCTAGATATGATTAACTCTCATCATACTCATAATGCATATGTTTAGCATAAGAAAGTATCAACCATGTGTCTATGATAACCACCAATAACACATTATGGTTATGATCATATTAAGGAGGTTATTTCACCATCATGCCATCATATAAGAAGGTTAAACATGAATACTCATCTTTATATATTTTCATTAGAGTTAGGTTCACAAGATAAATTATATTAATGTTACTAATCAACACTCATACCCAAATCCTAACTCATGGCATTCCCATTGGATCATGGATGCATAAGGTGAAGCATCACCATCACATTACATACTATTCTCTAGTATGAACCCACACATAAATCGAGGTGTAACCATTGGGTTATAGCATACTAGGGTTTCAACAATAGTAACAGAGTACCCCATGATTGTATTATCCATTGAAGGACTATTCATACCTAATTACCATTATTTAGTTATATTAAAGCTAGGTATAACAAGCTATACCTCATTAGGGTTACCCATTAATTCATTATGGTGATTATAAATCATAATCATATGAGGGTATCAGTAAGAATACAAGTTTAAGGCATTGAACCATCAAATTGTCATCATTTGAATCATAACATTACACTACACGCTTCACCCAAAACAATGGAAATATTAAGGCATCAACTTCTAACCATGAAATGTTGAAAAGGTAAAGCCATTGGTCATTTACATAAGTAAACACCTTGAATGAATCATATATGATGTTATTGAGTTGTGATCTATAAAAGTCACCATTTCACCCTAGATTAACCCTGGACATCCTTTGATTAACAACATTAAGGGTTCTGTTGAGAGTAGGGTAAAACCCACAATTGACTGTACATTTAAAATAAGCCATCCATTGTCAACAAGTAAGCTCCTTAAGTTGATCATATATAGGAAACAATATAAATCACATTATTAGGACCAACATATTACATTAGCCATCATTCCACCTTATTGGAGGAATAAACATTAGATCTTGACCATTGGGTCAAGTTCATATGTTAAAACCATCAATTACAATATAGGTCTGACCATTGCATCAAGTGACCCAAGAAACCATTGGTATAAGGCTTAATTGATGCTACAAAAATATGATAAACTCACCATAGGTTGTGGAGACCTGATCCACCATCAGTAGTGACCATTAAGTCACCATAGGTTGTTAAATCAACACTATATTCATTAATCAACATCAAATATCAAACTAATATCACCATTTATTGATAGCATCATTATGGTAATTAGTTGTTAATCAATAGGATTCTAATTAGGCTAACACCTAACCTAAGGGGTGAACATAAGTGGACAACCTTGGTCACCACCATCAGTTGTCATGAAGACAACACCATCTGTAACGTCCCTAGATTTTCACCTTCTCAAAACCCCACGGAGATGAGAAGACAAAATCTGAAAATGTTAGGAAATTGTATCAAAGTGTGTTGCAGAAGCAATATGTGCATACATGAACATACAAAATATAATGCATGCACCATAACATTTCTCAACATTCAACATGTAAATTATTACAAGATGAATTATTACAACATGGATTATAATTACATATTGAAGTATAAATGTAATGAAACTGACCTAGGTTATGAGGTAACCATATTTTTTTGGCTTAGTAAGTTGCTTATAACTTTAATATAATCCTCTAAGGTGTTTTTTAATCATGTGACACACTTATGTTCCAAGTTTGGTCCTGATTGGATGTTGTTTGAGCAATGTTCCTTTATTTTGGACCAAAGTGCAATTTACCCAAGTTGAGGGGTTATATTGCAATATGTCACATGTTGAACGTGCCTTATATGTTTTAGAATCATAAGAGAGAGAATGATGAAATGTGTGGCTTGTGGAAAGCCTAAATTCCAAGTTTGAACTTGTTTGAACAAGGTTGGTACCTTGTGCACCAATTTTGGTACAAATTGTAATTTACCCAAAATATAGGGTTGATATACAAATTAACACCTCTAGAGTGTCCCTACTCCCTCCTAGTATCATATAGAGGAGGTAAAAATAAGTATACACCGTGTTTGAATCAATTATGAGTGATGGTAATCTTGGTGATGAAATGACCAAGAAAAGGGTTGAATATGAAAGCTTAACTTGAGTTGTATCAAGTTGAAAAGCTTATATATGAGTGCCTATTGGCCAAGGAGCCATAGGAGGAGTCTCATATCGTATCTTTGACTCTTTTCAAGGGCCATGTCATGCAAATCACCTCAAGGAGGTGAAGTGTATCGGTTTACAACTTCCTTAGAAAAGTTGTATCAGGTTGTGAATAAAATGGTGATTTTGTTGATATATCTTATTCAAAGGGATATGTAATGGACGAATTTTCATCCCTAGATTATCCTCAACTATTTTGCATGTCAAGATAAATTATTATGCATGCATGTACATGTGTCACCCATGCATGGACACGTTGCACCTACTAGCTCAAATTGATGACACCTCATTTTCACACATTTTCATGAACTTCAAGTATATATACCCCTACTTTCACCCCTTAGTGAAAATTTTCGAATCCTACCACCCTATTTCCTTAAGGTATCATGCATAGGGTCCTTGTATCGTGAAGTATTGAAGGGGTATCGTGCATAGGGCTTTGGGTATCGTCCATAGAAAGTTCATATCGACCAAGTAAGGTGGTATCGGCCTAGTAAGGTGATATCGGCCATAGTGAAGTGTTTTGACCTCAAGTGAGAGGGATATAGGCCAAGAGTGATGGAATATTGTGCACAAGTTTTGAGGTATCGTGCAAGGTGCTAAGGAGCAAGAATTACCTCAATACGTAATGCTAAGTGAGGCCATGATCATCTTCAACCTTGGATTGAAGCATGATTTTAGGGTTTTGATCTTCCTTTCTTTTCTTCTTCACCAATTGCTTATCCATGGTGATTCCTTGTATATGAATGAGTTTTGAACTAGCCTTGGACTTTTGATAAGTCATCATGAACCTTAGTAATGTGGAGTTTTGGAGCTTGGAGCTTTGAAGTTGTTCTTAAGGAGGGTTATATAACTTGAACACAACCATGTTATTATTCATCACCTAAATTGCTATACTTAATGAATTACTTTTAATTCCGAAATTTCCTGAAATAGTTGATGAAATTATGAGTTCTAGTAGTTTCTTATACCTGTTTACATGAACTATAATAGTTATAACAAAGGTCTAGAGCTTGAAGATGATGGTATCACCTTATAAAAGTGATATCGGGTGCAAGCACACAAGCAAACACCTCTAACCCGATATGATGATGCACCAACTTCACTAAAACGATATAGATATGATTGTATACCTTCTTGCACGATATGGTGGTCTAGTATACACCTCTTGCACGATATGAGGTCAAGAAAACACCTCAAAAGTGATATCGGGCTCAAGCATACACACACACACCTCTCTACCCGATATGGTGGGAAGTATACACACACACACCTCTCTGCCCGATATGGTGTGAAGCATACATACACACACATCTTTGCCCGATATGGTGTGAAGCACACATACACCTCAAACCCGATATGGAAGCATACATACACCTCAAGGGTGATATGGTAATCACACATACACCTCAAACCTGAGATGCTAAGCATACATACACCTCAAACTCAATATGGTAAGCATAGATACACCTCTAAGTTGGTATGGGCAGCAAGCACACACCTCATACCCAATATGGTGGAAGCACCTCAAAAATCAAATGAAGGAAAACATCTTAAATGCAATATACTTGATGAAGTAATACATGAAGTGTCTTATATCAAGTCATGCATTAAGAGGTATGGAGTTTAATGAATATTGATTAAGAAGGCTAATGTACCTTCAAGCAAATGTTGACCCAACTTAATAAAGTATGAAGTAATCAATATCCTAGTAAGGATAAGAGAAAAACTCACACATTGTTTTGATAATCATTTAATGAAAAATGATGAGAATAAATAAGTATGATTGAATACTTATGATATTAATGTATGCTCCTAGATGTGTGTAGCAATGAATTAGGGTTTGGATTGATAATATGAACTTGAAACCCTATTCGGCTATAAAGGGAAACCCTAACCCTAATAGTTGTTGCCTAGTGATAGGTGACAAGATGTTTAATGGCCTTGTGAGCCATGTGGTTAGTTGTTGCCTAGTGAGGGGTAACAAGTTGTGATCCATGTGGTTAGTTGTTGCCTAGTGAGAGGTGACAACATGTTTAATGGCCTTGTGAGCCATGTGATTAGTTGTTGCCTAGTGAGAGGTAACAAGATGTTTAATGGGCCTTGTGAGCCATGTGGTTAGTTGTTGCCTAGTGAGAGGTGACAAGATGTGTAATAGGCCTTGTGAGTCATGCGAGTAGTTGTTGCTTAGTGAGAGGTAACAAGATGTTTATAAAAGTCTCATGTAAAAAACCAGTTCAGTAGCGGGCGCTGGGGAGGTCCAGGCCTACGAAGAGCCATGAAAACTTTATGTTGGAACGTCCAGGGCTTGGGCAGCCCTGGTACAGTAGACTCTCTTAGGAGGAGGTGTTGGAGAGAGTTTCCCGACTTAGTCTTCATCATGGAGACTATGTGTAGAGGAGGTGATCGGGAGGCAGCGAGGAGAAAGTGTGGTTTCAACTTGGGTTTTGGAGTTGATAGTAGGGGAAGAGCAGGGGGTTTGGGGTTGTGGTGGAAGGGAGATGATGTTATGGTGAAGTCGTACTCAGATCACCATATCTCAGCTGTGGTGGGGATCGAGGGTAGTCCAGATTGTTTCTATTTTGTTGGTATTTATGGATGGGTAGCTACCCATGAGAGGCATCACACTTGGTAGCTGATGGAGGATATTTTGCTCATTCTAGATGGCCTATTGTGCTTGGTGGGGACTTCAACGAGATTCTTGCTCATACTAAAAAGAAAGGTGTACAACCAAGGAACGAATGACAGATGCAAAACTTTAGAGAGGAGATTGACAGATGTCAGCTGACTGATCTAGGATGCATGGGGAATAAATTCACATGGAAGAGAGGACAGCAGGCGAACAATCTGATCTTGGAAAGGCTGGACCATTTCTTGGTGGATAGGAAATGGTACGATATCTTCAACATCAGGAGAGTTAAGAATTTTCCTATTCTCAATTCAGACCATTGACAAATTCTTTTGTGGGCAGAAAAACATGGACAGGGAAATGGATGCTACGAAAAAGGTTTAGATTCGAAAATTTCTGGCTTTCCTCACTGGAGTGCAAGGAGGTGGTTAAACAAGCTTGGGACACCAACATCTCTTTGGGCCTCAAGGGACAGATAAAGTTTTGTGCTGAAAAGCTTGTCGGGTGGGCGGCGGACAAGTTTGGGAACATTAAAAGGAGAATTGTGAAGATGGAAAAGAAGCTTTGTAGTGCTCAGAACCGGCCACCATCTACTGATATGTTACTGGAATGTGAAACACTAGCGAATGAGTTGCAAGAACTTCAGCGCATGGAGGAAATCTATTGGTTAGCCGAAGCTAGAACCAATGAGATGAAAGATGAGGATAGGAATACGAAGTATTTTCATCATAAAGCAAGTCAAAGAATAAGTTGCAACATGATAGTTGGTCTCTTCAAAGAAGATGGAAGTTGGTACACGGAGCTGGACTCTATTGCTGAAATTATCTCCTCATATTTCAATTCTCTCTTCTCTAGTACTAATCCAACTGGAATGTAGGAGTTCCTTGAATGTTTGCCATGGATTATCTCTGAGACATCCAGTTCAGACTTAGAGAAGGTTCCCACAGAGACATAAGTATGGAAAGCACTCAACCAAATGCATCCAAATAAGGCTCCAAATCCGGATGGGATGAAAGCAATTTTTTATCAAAAGTTCTGGGAGGTTATTAAACACAGCTTGATGGGGTTCATTGTTAAGTGGTGGAGAGGGGAGGAAATCCTTGAAGATATCAATGATACTGATATAGTCCTCATTCCAAAAACAAACAGCCCTGTTCGAATAGCTGAGTATCGCCCAATCAGCCTGTGTAATGTTCCTTACAAAATTATCACTAAGGTCCTGGCCAACAGAATTAAACCGTTGATGAATGGGATCATCTCTAAAAACCAAAGTGCCTTCATTGGTGGGAGAATGATTACTGATAATGCTTTAGTTGCCTATGAGATGTTCAATACTATGAAGCATAGGAGGAAAGGAAAGGAAGGATTGATGGCTCTTAAACTGGATATGAGCAAGGCGTATGATAGAGTGGAGTGGATGTTCTTGGAAAAGGTTATGAGGAGAATGGGGCTGTCGGATACATGGAGGAACAAGGTGATGGAGTGTGTGACTAGTGTCTCCCACAAGTTCATCATCAATGGTAGTAGGAGGGGATCTTCAAACCCATCCAAAGGACTTTGCCAAAGTGATCCTATCTCTCCCTACCTCTTTCTTTTTTGCACTGATGCACTCTCCTTTTCTCTATCAAAAGCAGCACAGGTTAAAAAAATCCATGGGATAAGAATTTGCAGACGGGCACCACGTGTTACTCACCTATTTTTCACAGACGATAGCATTGTGTTCACATGGGCTACCTTAGAAGAATGATTCACTTTAGCTGACATTTTCAGCCAATACGAGAGGGCATCCGGGCAGAAAATTAATTATGAGAAGATAGAGGTATCTTTCAATGTGAATGTCACAGAAGAAAGGCGTGAGTTGATTAAGAACCGGCTACAAGTAAGGGAGGTAGACAGGCACGAGAACTATCTTGGACTCCCTACGGCATTTGGGAGGTCTAAGAAAGTTGTTTTTGCTGCTATAAAAGATAGATTGTGGAAAAAATTGTAGGGGTGGAAAGAACAGTTCCTATCCAAGCCAGGCAAGGAGGTGTTGATTAAGGCGGTCATCCAAGCTATCCCTACGTATCTTATGAGAATATTTAAAATCCCAGACGGCCTTATCGATGAGATCCAGGCAATGATGGCAAGGTTTTGGTGGGGGTCCAAGGAAGGGGAGAGGAAGATCCACTAGATGAGTTGGGAAAGGTTGTGTAGGCCCAAAGAAGGCAGAGGGATGGGGTTTAGAGACATGAAGGCTTTCAACCAGGTGTTGCTGGAAAAACAAGGGTGGAGGTTGGCGGTGCATGGGGAGTCTCTCGCTGCCTGAATTTTAAAGGAAAAATAATAAAAGTCCTCGTCTATCTTGCATGTCGAATTCGGGGGAAATCCGAGCTATACATGGAGGAGCATATCGGGAGCTTTGCAGCTAGTAAAGAATGGTTTTATATGGAGGGTGGGGGATGGGAAAGGGATTCATATTTATAGGGACAGGTGGATTCCTCATCTCGGAGGTACAATGCAAAAGTACTTAGTAAACGGCCCGGTGGAGTATAGATGGGTGAGTGATTTGATTAGCAGTGAGACAAAATAGTGGCGTAGGGAGGCGGTGGAGACTTGTTTTCCTAACCACATTTCCAAGATCATCCTCAACATCCCACTGTCCCGTTGGAGTGTAGAGGACATTCTTTATTGGGAGACAGGGAGCAATGGGCTTTTTTCTATTCGTAGTGCATATTCCTTTATTAGAGCAGGCGCTGATTTGGTGGATGGAATTGACGGGGAGATGTGGAAAAAACTATGGAAATAGGGATCGCCACCAAAGTTGAAGCACTTTATTTGGAGAGCACTTAGGAATATACTTCCCACCAAGGCGGAGCTTCAAAGAAAGAAGGTGACACAAGATGATAGTTGCCACCATTGCAGACAGTGGGAGGATACTTCACATGTGTTGCTTCACTGTGACTTGGTGAGGAAGATATGGGCCACGGGTGACTTTGACTGGATGGGAAAACTAAACATACATGATGTGGGAAGCTTTGTGAGCAGCCTTATGGATGAGGAGGATAGCAGGTGCAAGGATGAGGGGGGCTCACTTCTTTGGGTGATGTGGGTAGCTAGAAACAAATTTCTTTTTGAAGATCACCCACCTTTTCTCCCAGGTCTAGCAGCGTGCTTCATAAACCTCATGAAGGAGCATGCAATATACCACATAGCAGTGAGCCGTCCAACTCTACAGGCTTTATCCCCTGGAATAGTCTCTTGGCACCGGCCACCACTGGGCAGTGTGAAAATCAACACAGATGCGTCTTTCACCACATCGGGTGAGAGTGGATGCGCAGCAGCCGTCAGGGATGAGCACAAACAACTTTTGTGGACCTTCCAATTCCGTCTAGAGCAATCGTACTCAGTTCTTAGTGCGGAGGGTATGGTTGTTCTCAATGGCATGCAGCTGGCACTCAGGAAGGGTCTTGTGGACGTGGTGGTGGAGGCAGACTACTTTCTTCTGGTGGAGGTGGTAAAGAAGGGGTATGGTGGACGAGGCTATCAAGACATCATCATCTGGGACATTATTGATCTTTCCCTTAGTTTCCTTTCTTTTAATTTCTATTTTGTTAGAAGGCAAGGCAATAGAGTAGCTCACGCCTTAGCCTCTTCTGCCTCTCTTTTCATTAACCCTCACTGTGTATGGGAGGGTTTTGAGGATCGGATCCTTGTACTTGTTATAGATGACTTGATTACTTAATAAAATGGCAGACACCCTTTATCAAAAAAATAAAAGTCTCATGTAAGAAATGATAATGTTCAAAATAAACTAGGAAATGGAAACTTAGTAACATAATAATAATATAAAATGGATACAAAAATAATAATGAAATCTTAATCATACATGCTTTATGCTTATAGCCAAATAAGGGCTATAGTGTTTTGAATAATCTTAAAGGATATAAGAGGAATACTTGAATTACATAAAGGATGTGAATAAGTATGATGTCTTGGCCAAGGTTTAATACCTAGTAAAGGTGATGTGGTATTCATTGATGATGCACATGATTGGTAATAACCCAATGCCTGGAATAATGTCACAAGATTGGTCATAACCCAATACCTGGAATAATTGCACAGGATTGGTCATAACCCAATACCTAGAATAATTACACAGGATTGGTAACCCAATGCCTGGAATAATGTCACAGGATTGGTCATAACCCAATACCTAGAATAATTGCACATGATTGGTCATAACCCAATACCTGGAATAATTGCATAGGATTGGTAATAACCCAATGCCTGGAATAATGTCACAGGATTGGTAATAGCCCAAAGCCTGGAATAATATCACATGATTGGTCATAACCCAATACCTAGAATAATTGCACATGATTGGTAATAACCCAATACCTAGAATAATTGCACAGGATCGGTGATAACCCAATATTTGGAATAATTGCACAGGATTGGTAATAACCCAATGCCTAGAATAATGTCACATGATTGTCATAGTCCAATGCCTGGAATGTTTGCACATGATTGGCATAGTCTAATGCTTGGAATGTTTGCATAGGATCGGCATAGTCCAATGCCTGGAATGGTTGCACATGATTGGCATAGTCCAATGCCTAGACAGAATATGATGATGTATACTCACATGACTGGTACAATTCAATATCTGGCTAACAGATTGGCTAAGGTCAATAGATATAAATGAGAATGATTCATGAATGATATACCATGATAATGAGTATCACATGATAAGCTTGAGATGTTGATATAGTATGATGGGTAAATGATATACATGTTCTTCCTATTCCTTATAAAGAGAATAGATGATTTACTGCTCTATCATAGATAGTTGCAATGCTTTAAAAGATGAGAATGTTCTAAACTGCTTATCATCTTCTTAGTTTAAGACTATTTAACTTTGATAATAACATTGTTGGTGGAGAATTATATCTTTCGTTGGGACAATTGTCTCACCCCTTGGGATCCACATTTTTTTAGGTGGACGTGCACGAGGGGGGTGGAGACCGTACTACCGAGGGAGAACATCAGTAGCAGGGATAGTAGTGAAAGCTCTGGTTGAGTGTACTGTCTGTCGTGTCTTGTAGATAGAAGTTCTATGTGTCGTCTCTGTACTCTCAGGTCCTTGGATTTAGTACGTGTTGGTTTTATGAATAATCTGAGATTTTGGCTTGTATACCTCAAGGTTTGTTGTTGCTTTATGTATATGTTTTGAGAAAGCAACTGTTATATGTCATCCTCGAGAAGTGATGGCACAGTGTATGTACAATATATGATCAATGTGAATATCAGGTTTTGGTGCTTCCTTAAAGAGTTTTCCTAGAAATGGATCTCTTTGCAAAAAAATATGGTTTTAATTTTAGTGATTTTTGTTAATCCGCTGCTTATGATTATTTCGCATAATTAGTAACGATTTGGCTGTCATTTCAAGTTTTGGTAATAGAGCTTAAGGTTCGCTGAGTCTATAGAGACCCAGGACTAAGGTGTTGAGTTTGTGTTAGTGTCCTCCAGTAAACCCTATAGTGACTTCTGCTTATGCAGAAGAAAGGGTGAAGTTTAAAAATGACTGGAAAACACGAGGAACACATTGCTGAGGGCAATGTTTTTGAACCATGAAAGGGTGTAAGGGATCAGGCAAGAGAAGAATGAGTGCCTAAGAATTCGCATCATGATTCGATCAGGATAGAGAATCCTATGATTATGCTCTTGTTAGGAAGATTAAGACAACAGTGATACATATAGTAGACTGGATACTAGCATTACAACCTAGGTTACCAGTCCTTATTGCAGAAACTTGGGTTTTGAAAGGGTTACTGAATGACATAGTCATGTTGGAACAGTGGAAAATATGAGAAAGATTAACATATCGAAAGAAAATAGACTCTGCCATAAGTATAGGTAGATTGCACATCTGTGATGGTAATGCCCAAGAAGGGGAAACAAGCCGAGAATTAAGGAAATGTCACTATAATTCTAGAGACATTTGCCTAGTTATTCTAAAAATCCAACATTTTTGGTACCACCAGTGCAATAAATGCCTAGTGTACCAGGATAGTAGCCACTAAGTAAAGGCAAAAGTCCTAACTTTCCGCCTGTAAGAACTCCTGACTTAGCTTCTACATCGGTAATAAGACCAATAAGACTATGGTACGAGGACAATACATGTTATAGATATGGACATGTTAAGCATACTAAACTATTTTATTCAAAAAGAAGGGAGGAAATGACCCAACAACTGAGGCAGACTCGGTATGGCTTATGAAAGTTACAGCCCAATAGTGTAAAAAGGCAAAAGCAACAACATAAAACATCTAGACTCTATGACTGAGTCAACCTAAAGTGGTAGATGACCGCGAGGGGTGACAGTCAGATAGAGCTTTTTCAATCTGATATGTCTTCTCTTGATTTTATCTAATAATCATAAGAAGGTAGTTGTTGTTGAGCTTCCTTTAATTAGCTCTATGAGGACATGAGGAAGAGATAAGAGGGATGAGAACCTATATTCGTTCCAATATTCTCTTATATGTATTTTGAAACTTCCCTCTTTATGTAGAAAGGGAAGAGATGTAAAAGAAATACCATAGAAAATTAGAGATATTAAGTAGTAAAACTTAAAGAGATGAAACATAATATAAAACAAATGCATACTACCTAATTTCAGTCCTTGAATGCCCTGGCTAGGTATTCATCTATTGAAAGAAAGGTAAGTATGGAACTCTTAGATTGCTATCTTTCTGATTACTCTGATCAAGTAGTCATTTTGAAACAATCTAAAGAGAATAATGAAGTAGGAGATGCGGCATGGATATTTCTACCACATCCTACTTGATATACAAAGGGATCTGAGTTAATCATAAATCAATTTATAAACAAAAGAAGATGTTTAGTATAATGTATTCCTTAGTCTGAGGACTTAGAGGTAACAGTTACTTGATGAGAGGTAACAATGTTCAGTGATGGAATGAGGGTTTGAAAACTGAGATTTAGTAATTATGATGATGATGTGATGTGTTTTTAGCACATACAATGCACACCAAGGTAAAGAATCCTAGTATCCAAGAACTTTCAATGATATGAGAAAATGGGAACATGACTCCTGATAAGAAGTAATGTTTGGTTACCTAGAAGGGCCAACTTTGAAATTAGTCTAGTTACATATTGTAGTATGGATACCATATGTTAGGGGTTTATGCCCCGCATAAACATAACACCAACAAAGATGTATTAGTTGAAGGAAAAATTGTAGAATTGTTTTGGAAAAGTTGATCAAGCTAAAGATAACTTCCTAGAATATCCCTATCTAGATTTGTTGAGGAAGCTTATACATAACATCTAGAGATACCTATGAGATAGCTCTTCTTTAATAAGTAACCTTCCCTTATGACAAGAGAATGTACAACTAATGAGATACTTGGTACAAGTAGTAAGAAAGTTTAGTGTTGTGTCAACAGATTATATGGCACACCAGATGTATGAAGAGACTTTTAGTCCCAAGTGGGTGATAGAACATAACTCTAGTCTTTCCTTGAAAGTGAAATGCTAAACAGAATGATGAGTATGGAAGACTCCTCAGAATCAAGAATCTTGTCACATAAGTTGTAAGTTGAGAAGGTGGAAAATCAGTAAGGTATGACATCTGAGTTAAATAAGGTATGTATAATGTTTCTCTGACTAAGAAAAGTGTTACCTGACACAGAGTTGACTCTACAGTCAATAATGAAAAGGACAGTGGAGTATGTGTCATATATGATAGATTCCATGATAACCCTGTGTGAAATAACTTTGTGTTGATCAAAGTTCTATGTCATCTCCATGACATTAAGATGTTATGTGGAGACTTGATGATATGATGATTGAATAATATCTGTCTCCCTTTACCTGAGATTTTGGGGACGAAATCCTTGTTAGGGGTTTATAAATTGTAATGACCCTGACCTGGGTTATGAGGTAACCCTATTTGTTTTGTCTAAGTAAGTTGCTTAGAACTTTAATATAATCATGTAAGGTGTTTTGTTATCATGTGACACACTTATGTTCCAAGTTTGGTCCTGATTGAATGATGTTTGAGCAATGTTCCTTTATTTTGGATGAAAGTGCAATTTACCCAAGTTGAGGGGTTATATTGCAATATGTCACATGTTGAACGTGCCTTATATGTCTTAGCATCATAAGAGAGAGAATTATGCAAGGTGGTGGCTTGTGGAAAGCCTAAATTCCAAGTTTGAACTTGTTTGAACAATGCTCGCACCTTGTGCACCAATTTTGGTACAAATCATAATTTACCCAAAATATAGGGTTGATATGCAAATTACCACCTATAGAGTATCCCTACTCACTCTTAGTATCATATAGAGGAGAGATAAAGAAGGAGACACCATGTTTGAATCAATTATGAGTGATGGTAATCTTGGTGATGAAATGACCAAGAAAAGGGTTGAATATGAAAGCTTAACTTGAGTAGTATCAAGTTGAAAAGCTTATATATGAGTGCCTATCGGACAAGGAGCCATAGGAGGAGTCTCATATCATTTTGTTTACTCTTTTAAAGGGCCATGTCATGAAAATAACCTCAAGGAGGTGAAGTGTATCGGTTTACAATTTCCTTAGAAAGTTGTATCGGGTTGTGAATAAAATGGTGATTTTGTTGATATATCTTATTCAAAGGGATATGTAATGGACAAATTTTCATCCCTAGATTATCCTCAACTGTTTTTCATGTCAAGATAAATGATGATGCATGCATTTACACGTGTCACCCATGCATGGACACGTGGCACCTACTAGCTCAAATTGATGACACCTCATTTTCACACATTTTCATGAACTTCAAGTATATATACCCCTACTTTCACCCCTTAGTGAAAAGTTTCGAATCCTACCACCCTCTTTCCTTAAGGTATAGTGCATAGGGTCCTTGTATCTTGCATGAGTGAAGGGGAATCATGCATAGGGATTTGGGTATCATCCATAGCAAGTTCATATCAGCCAAGTAAGGTTGTATCAGCCTAGTAAGGTGATATCGGCCATAGTGAAGTGTTTTGACCTCAACTGAGGGGGATATCGACCAAGAGTGATGGCATATCATGCACAAGTTGTGATGTATCGTGCAAGGTGCTAAGGAGTAAGAAGGATCTCAATACTTAACCTTAAGGTGAGGCCATGATCATCTTCAACCTTGGATTGAATCATGATTTTAGGGTTTTGATCTTCCTTTCTTTTCTTCTTCACCAATTGCTTATCCATGGCGATTCCTTGTATATTATGGAGTTGTGAACGAGCCTTGGACTTTTGATAAGTCATCTTCAACCTTAGGAATGAGGATCTTTGGATCTTGGAGCTTTGAAGTTGTTCTTAAGGCGGGTTATATAACTTGAACTCAACCAAATTATTATTCATCACCTAAATTGCTATACTTAATGAATTACTTTTAATTCCGAAATTTCCTGAAATAGTTGATTGAATTATGAGTTCTAGTAGTTTCTTAGACCTGTCCATGAACTATAACAGTTAGAACGAAGGTATAGAGCATGAAGATGATGGTATCACCTTATAAAAGTAATATCGGGTGCAAGCACACCAGCAAGCACCTCTAATCCGATATGATGATGCACCTACTTCACTAAAACGATATGGATATGATTGTATACCTTATTGCATGATATGGTGGTATAGTATACACCTCTTGCACGATATGAGGTCTAGCAAACACCTCAAAAGTGATATAAGGCTCAAGCATACACACACACCTCTCTGCCTGATATGGTGTGAAGTATACACACACACCTCTCTGCTCAATATGGTGTGAAGCATACATACACACACCTCTTTGCCCGATATGGTGTGAAACACAAATACACCTCTTTGCCCGATATGGTGTGAAGCACACACACACCTCAAAATTGATATGGAAGCACACATACACCTCAAACCCGATATGGAAGCATACATACACCTCAAGGGTGATATGGTAAGCACACATACACCTCAAACCCGAGATGGTAAGCATACATACACCTCAAACTCGATATGGTAAGCACACATACACCTCTAAGGTCATATGGGAAGCAAGCACACACCTCATACCCGATATGGTGGAAGCACCTCAAAACTCAAATGAAGGAAAGCATCTTAAATGCAATATACTTGATGAAGTAACACATGAAGTGTATTATATCAAGTCATACATTAAGAGGTATGGATTTTAATGAATATTGATTAAGTAGGCTAATTTACCTTGAAGGAAAGGTTGAGCCAACTTAATAAAGTATGAAGTAATCAATATCCTAGTAAGGATAAGAGAAAAACTCACACTTTGTGTTGATAATCATTTAATGACAAATGATGAGAATAAATAAGTATGATTGAATACTTATGATATTAATGTATGCTCCTAGATGTGTGGAGCAATGAATTAGGGTTTGGATTGATAATATGAACTTGAAACCCTATTCGGCTATAAAGGGAAACCCTAACCCTAATAGTTGTTGCCTAGTGAGAGGTGACAAGATGTTTAATGGCCTTGTGAGCCATTTGGTTAGTTGTTGCCTAGTGAGGGGTAACAAGATGTTTAATGGGCCTTATGAGACATGTGGTTAGTTTTTGCCTAGTGAGAGGTGACAAGATGTTTAATGGCCTTGTGAGTCATGTGATTAGTTGTTGCCTAGTGAGAGGTAACAAGATGTTTAATGGGCCTTGTGAGCCATGTGGTTAGTTGTTGCCTAGTGAGAGGTGACCAGATGTGTAATGAGCCTTGTGAGTCATGAGAGTAGTTGTTGTCTAGTGAGAGGTAACAAGATGTTTATAAAAGTCTCATGTAAGAAATGATACTGTTCAAAATAAACTAGGAAATGGAAACTTAATAACATAAAAATAATATAAAATGGATAAAATAATAATAATTAAATCTTGATCATACATGCTTTATGCTTATAGAAAAATAAGGGCTATAGTGTAATGAATAAGCTTAAAGGATATATGAGGAATACTTTAATTACATAAAGGATGTGAAGAAGTATGATGGTTGGCCAAGGTTTAATACCTAGTAAAGGTGATGTGGTATTAAGTGATGTTGCACATGATTGGTAATAACCCAATGTCTGGAATAATGTCACAGGATTGGTCATAACCTAATACCTGGAATAATTGCACATGATTGGTCATAACCCAATACCTGGAATAATTGCACATGATTGGTCATAACCCAATACCTGGAATAATTGCACAAGATTCATCATAACCCAATACCTGGAATAATTGTACATGATTGGTAATAAGCCAATGCCTGGAATAATGTCACAGGATTGGTCATAACCCAATACCTGGAATAATTGCATAGGATTGGTAATAACCTAATGCCTAGAATAATGTCACAGGATTGGTCATAACCCGATACTTGGAATAATTTCACATAATTGGTCATAACCCAATACCTGAAATAATTACACAAGATTGGTAATAACTGAATGCCTGGAATAATGTCACAGGATTGGTAATAACCCAATGCCTAGAATAATGTCACAGGATTGGTCATAACCCAATACCTAGAATAATTGCACATGATTGGTAATAACCCAATACCTGGAATAATTGCACAGGCTTGGTCATAACCCAATACCTAGAATAATTTCACAGGATTGGTAATAACCCAATTCCTAGAATATTGTCACAGGATTGGCATAGTCTAATGCCTAGAATGTTTGCATAGGATTAGCATAGTCCAATGCCTGGAATGTTTGTACAGGATTGGCATAGTCCAATGCCTGGAATGGTTGCACAGGATTGGCATAGTCCAATGCCTAGAATGGTTGCACATGATTGGCATAGTCCAATGCCTAGAATGGTTGCACAAGATTGGCATAGTCTAATGCCTAGACAAAATATGATGATGTATACTCACATGACCGGTACAATTCAATATCTGGATAATACATTGGCTAAGGTCAATAGATAGAAATGAGACTGATTCATGAATGACATACCATGATAATGAGTATCACAGGATAAGCTTGAGATGTTGATATAGTATGATGGGTAAATGATATTCATGTTCTTCCTATTCCTTATAAAGAGAATAGATGATTTACTACTCCATCACAGATAGTTGCAATTCTTTAAAAGATGAGAATGATCTAAACTGCTTATCCTCTGCTCAGTTTAATACTATTTAATTGTGATAATAATATTGTTGGCGGAGAGTTATATCTCTCGCTGGGACAATTGTCTCACCCTGTGGGATCCACATTTTTTAGGTGGACGTGCACAAGGGGGGTGGAGACCGTACTACTGAGGGAGAACATCAGCAGTAGGGACAACAGTGATAGCTCAAGTTGAGTGTACTATATGTCATGTCTTGTAGATAGAAGTCCCATGTGTCGTCTCTGTACTCTCAGGTCCTTGGATTTAGTATGTGTTGGTTTTATGAATAATATGAGATTTTGCCTTGTATGCCTCGAGTTTTGTTGTTTCTTTATGTATATGTTTTGAGAAAGCAACTGTTATATGTCATCCTCGAGAAGAGATGGCACAGTGTATGTACAATATATGATCAATGTGAGTATCAGGTTTTGGTTCTTCCTTAAAGAGTTTTCCTGGAAATGGATCTCTTTGAAAAAAAAATGGTTTTAATTTTTAGTGATTTTTGTTAATCTGTTGCTTATGATTATTCCGCATAATTAGTAACGATTTGACCGTTGGTTTGGTGGTTGTCATTTCAATAAAGATACACAATCTGAACATGTATGCTATCTAGGATCTTAGACAATAGGTAAACCTTTACAACTTGCTCACACCTATTCTTTTATCCCATGCTAGCTCTGGACCTAGAAAATACATGAAACAAACGAATCAACATAAAGTTGGTACGTGGTTGAAAGATACTATACTATGCTGGCATATTGAAAATACTTGAAAAATAAGAAAGAAAATGAAATCACTATTTAAGGTGGAAAATCAGGTAAACCCAAGTTATTAATCATATTTCAATGGACATGTATTACTATGGTGGACTTAGCGCAAACATATATTATTGGACCCTATCCCCGTGTACCTTGTACCATTAGGGATCTCCCCGCATAACTTGTACCATTACGGAGGTGCTATCAACATTAATACTTTCCCTCTCTAATAGGGAGATTAATGAACCATAAGTAACTACATTCCATTTTCTTTCCTCAGTGTTCTTATTGTTCAAGGCTGAAATGACAATACATATAGATGTACATCCAACAAGATATTCAAGTACATGCAAGCAATTACTCATAATTATCATCCAGCAAAAACTAGTCTTATACTTATATCCACGTACCCGAGTTCAGAGAATCATAGCTATCCTTGATCATATAAACAAGCTGGTCATCACCTGATTAATAACAAATATTCATCATTAATACAAGGTTCACCATTATTAATGGTATTTAGGTCCAGTTTAGGGTTTGGCCAAATCTATGTTCAAATAGCCTAGAACTTGTGTCTAATATTTTTCTACTGATCAGGAGGTCATTATAGGGGTCTGGTTCAGATTTCATAATTTTCTGATGATAGGTCTATTTTATAAAATTAATATGAGGTTTAAAGCATCTAATTATGTATTTATGAGAAAAGACCTAGTATTGGATAATATTATTCTGATCAGAGTCCAAAAATGAATTTCAATATGGATATCATTTATTATATTTAATGAACCCTAAAAAGGAGCATCATACTCTAAATTAAATATTGTCATTGAAAGTGGTTCAAGGGCTGATATAGGGGGTCCCGTAAGGAAGTAGATATTTTTTTAAGTCCATAGGTATTTTTGGGGTAATAATTGGCCATGGAAGCTATTTTTAATGCCTTTTCTAAGAGCATAGCTATTTATTAAAAAAATGAAATAGTTTACCTTCTAGGCCAATCAGGATCTGCCGCATGTGCTCCTTAGGGTGCAATACTCAACCGGGAAGGACTGAACTGGGTCGGTCTAACCTGGGTTTTTCCAGACCCAACTCTCTCTCTCTCGCTACACTTGCTTGATGCCTGCGGGTATTCCTGTGTTCACTCCGATCAGGGCATCAAGCCATCGTCGTGCAATTTGGGCCTGGTCTGGCTGGGAACTTGATGACCTCCTCTCCGGTGAGGCTCCAAGTTAGGTCCTACCTTGACGTCACTTACTGAAGGACCTTCACATTCTCCAGCACTCTGACACCACAGGGAGAGACCAAGAGATGAATCTCGGTGTCCTTCTGCTTGCACCACCACCGCAAACAGCTCTGGTGAGGGATCATGATAGGATTGACCTTGAACCTACACATAATTGCAGTAGGGTTGCTTCATAACTCCATGCTGACACTAATTCTGGGATGCGGTGCTCTACGACCTGGTTCCCCATAGAAGTCACCGCCAAGGAAGGCCCTACTGGAAGCGGTGAGTCCCAGATCTTATCCTCGCCCCTTGGTTGCTACTGACCCTAGGTTTCCATCGCATAAAGATTTTGAGTCATCAAAGGAGACTCCTCAATCCAGGATCACCACTGAGAAGATGCTGAGTGTTGTTTCTCACAGGGTCCAAGTTCACCTTCTGCTTGGTCGTTAGAGTGAAGGATGGTGGCGCCTGAAGGGGGCTTCTTCCTCAACACCTGACTCAACCTCTCAAGATCTCAAGGAGATTTGCAACCTTGATCAGGTATCAACTTCCTAGACAAACACTCGGGTCACTCACCCGACAGTCTTACATCTCTGGAATCGGCTACTTAACAGCGATGGAGAAAGGGGGAGATGAGGATTTTCATCTCTGAGTATTTTTAGTCTCCTTCCTCAAGTGAAGGGTCCACCAATTAGAAAGTTGCACTGAACATGAGTTCATGATCAACTCAGATGTGAGTCATACTTTTAAATTTATAACTCGAAACCTTCAAGGACCCCCACAACTTTTATTACGAGGTCAAAGTAGATATATGGGGTCAAACATAGGGACGTGGTGACGTTTAAGACACTTAAGATTTCGTTCTTGAGTCAGATAAGCCAAGACAACAGTCGATGAAAGTATGGAGCTAGAACTAGTCTAGCGGGTTGTCACGAATTAAAATAAAATAAAGAAAACAAAACAAAACAGAGTTCACGGGATTCTACTAATCAAGAGAGAAGGAGTTCCTGGCTATGTAATCGCAACCTACGCAGTCTATGCACCCATTCTCGGGCGTAGACAACCCTCGAACACCTAAGCAAGCATCTTAAAACCAAACATCGTATGCATTGTGGTATCTGTTCCTGTGGGGTCATCCCACTCGCTCTCACGTAGCATGACTAAAACCATCAACGATATGCCATCAAACCTCTCTCAAGGATGACAAATCAACACCCCAGAATACTCTAGATTCCCTCTCGGGTTTTAGAGTATTCTAGAATGTTAGGAACAGAGGACTTGGGACCATCCTCCTCTCAAATTCCGATCCAAATTATCAACTCTCATCTATTCCTACAACGATTCTCTCGATACAGGTAGAAATAGCAGTTCAAACTAGAAAGAGATCAACCAAACTAGTAATCATAACTAGAGAGAGAAGATAGAACAAGCAACATATTATATATGGAATAAGACTACTTGCTTAAGAAAAAAGTACATAAACATGCCCAACCCAGACTACATAGCCAAGAAAGAGCTCAACTATCCATGGACAAGCATAGTTGGCACCGAACAAAGATGGATAAACATCATTGTACAGATATAAAGGTGAATAAAAGAAGGAAAGAGGAAGAAGAAGAGATTAAGCCCATAGAGGAGAGGTGGCTCTCGCTCCTTAGCCTTCATATAGGCTAGATCTCATATTTTCAGCCTTCCTCCTTGGTCTTCTGGGCACCTTGGCCTCCTTTCTCTCTAGATCTGCCCCAAACAGCGGCGTGGATGCGTCAGCGGGTGTGGATGACGGATGAACGGTCTAGATCTGGGTTTCCACCACATATCTGGGTGGAAAAGGATAGATGGATGGATGGATGGACCAGGTTCGTGGATCTCTCCATAGATCTGGAGGGCGGAGTGGATGGATGGAAGCCTGCTATAGAGGGCAACATGGATTGAGCACCTCAGTCTTCTCAGACCTCCGTTCTTTCCCGTGGGACTCCGGGTCGAGGTCCCCCTTGGGCTGGACACAAACTGGTAGCCTTTCGGTCTGGACTCGATCCCCCCAGTCTCTCTGGACTCGATGTCTGGATGATGGTAGCCTACCGACATCTGGACTCGATACCCCCCCTTTAGAACGAGGGGGTATGGGTCTATTTATAGACTTCGAGAGGGGGTCCCTGTTTGAGACCCCGGTCCAGGTCTAGGCACATATCGCGGCTTCTTTTGGGTCGCGGTCCTTAGACAACACCTAAATGTGGTGCATGAAGATAGAGAGAGGTCGCGGTCATTGGCCATGCTCAGTCGTGGTGAAGCGTGGTGGAGGTTGTGGATTACGATTTGGCGGGTGAAAAGGATAGGAGGTCACAGTCTAGAGGGGATGATCAATCACAGTTTGGTGGAGGTCGCCTGCGATCAAGCGGAGGAAGTGAGGTTGCGTGGTTTGCTGGTGATTGTGGTCTGACAATGGAGCCCAGGTCACAATGGTGGAGGTTGTGGTCGTAGGTCGAGTGGTTAGCAAAGGTCTTGGTGCCGATGGGCAGTTGGATTGCAGTTGGAGGAAGGCGATGCCATCGCTGGGTATGGTGGTGATTTTGATCGCATTGGGGCGAGAGGAAGGACCGCAGGTCATGGTTCCTAGACACCGCGACTGTGGTGTGAGGGAAGGTCACAATCAGTACTGAGGTGAAGAGGCTGGAGGCACTGTTGTCGCTGAAGAGGTGATCGTAGTGGTGGAGGAGATTGACTGCGGTGAGGTAGGCGATGGAGCGGGGACCTCGAGGGGGTGATGTCGATTGTAGTGTGGAGATACCACGGTCACGGTGTCAACAACTGTGGTCGCGGTGTGGACAACTGCAGTGTCACTGCTTGATGGGGGCAGTAGGGAGGCGATAGTAGAGGGAAGGTGGTCGCAGTTGATGATGGCTTTGTCAGAGGTGGAGAGGATGGAGATGATCACGATCTAGTTGGTGGTGAGAGGAAAGGAAGGACTGGGAACTGTAAGTCATGGTGTGGTGCAGCTGCAGGTGATCACGGCGAAGCTTTGCACTGCATAGGAGACCGCATGTGTGGATTAGTTAGGGAAGGAGACCCGCAGTTGAGATGTATCATGACTAAAGAAAAGAGGTCCGCAAGGTGGATGCATGGGCCGAGAAGATTGGGCCCTTGTGCCCAATCTGACCTACAAAAGGAGAATAATCTCAATTAAATTCAGTATAAATTGATTACCTTTAGTATTATTGTACATTAGAAGATTTAGGAAGTAAAGTGAATAATCAAAGAAAAGTTCAAGTCCCGATATAGTGACTGAGCCCATGATGCATATGCATTTATCATTAGAAGATCTAGTAGATAACACAGTTTAGAAGGGCCTCAGTGAGAGAGAAAACATGTGGAAGGATGTCATCACAAGTTCGGTTCTGGCTTGTCCCAAAAACTGGCTAGATTGGCTACTTTATTGGCTAGTTAGTTATATTATCTAGGTAAATAAGAAAAGAACTAAAACATGAGCAAAAGAGTGCATATTAAGACCAAAGTGAAACAAAACCATAGATGAAATGCATAGATAAAATGTGTATATTTGGGTGTTATCAACTACCCCAAACTTAAAACTTGCTTGTCCTCAAGCAAGACTGTGCTCAAAGAACAAAAAGATAACATTCAAATTAAGCTTGGAAATAGGTGCTAAGGTTAAGAAAAATAGTTTAACGCATCTATTCTCATGATCCATGTCATTTTAGAACAAACCCCCACCAATCAACCACAGTCCTACGAAAGTAAGATCAAAGAGTTTCCAGGCAAGATTAAGCGAATTCATTACAACCTGTCGATACTCATGAGGGTTTGAATCATAATTATTGGACATGAAAGAAATGTCACATTGGTGATCACACAGGTGATGAGCATTGAGCCATCACCATGACTCCATGCATACCAATCGGGAAACAATGCACCTCTCACTTATTCATTTCCTTAAGAAACAAAGCAAAAAGACTCTAATGACTTCTGAGGATCTCGATCTGTGTCAGATTGGTCCATGTAACGAGCAACAGTCCCTGCAGTCTGAGCCAGTTGGCCCAAAGCAGTGAGATGAACTCCTCGTACTGTGCTCGAACCAACCCTGCTACTGATATGATCTCATAAGTCTCCTAGGGTTTCCTAGTGACTCTCTAATGAGCTTCTAGAGTGATACTACCAGGCATGACATACCCGCATTCAAGAGCACAATCATACATCGGTTGGGCACCATCCTCAACTTTCCTAAAAGAGGAAACAAGTGCTCATTTATTCACACTCAGACTTTTATTCTCTGCATTCTATTTTGTAGTCTTGGGTGAGAACTATATAGATATTTTGGGATTTTGTGGGCGGCCAAGCCTCTTTTGCACATTTTTTATATTTTTCAGCTTTTTGACTCAATCTAATGTGAGAAGGAACGTAGTCCATCAAGGAAAACACTTCATATTGATCATAGCTCAAATCCCATCATGATCTGCTTAACACCTGTGTGAAAAGTTGTAATTATGATTCAAGAATCCTTAGAATAGAGGCAAGCTTGTGAATTCACAGCTAGGAGTCTTTAGTCATGTTTTAGCTCATTCCAATGGTCCTTTACCATGGATTTGCCATTCACAACATGGATCAAGGAAATTTAGCTTTAAGCTATGAAAAAGGGACATACCCTTAGATTTATTTCCAAACTCAAGGAAAGAGTCAAAGAGCAAATCAAGCAAAAGGTCAAGCAATTTTTAAGATGAAAACTGTGCATTTAGGCATAAAGTCAAGCATTTATCTATTAGATTCGCACCATATGGCCATGATTACACAGCTAAAAAGCTGAATTTTTTTGAAAATTTAAAAACTAAATGTGGGAAGTAAACATGCATGCTAGAAGGATGAAGAGATAGAAGGCGGCAAAGCCTACCACCCCAAGCTTAAAACTTTGCTCGTCCTCGAGCAAGATCTAAACTTAGAATAGCAGGGTGGGAATGCATGTAAGATAGGGTGGGAAATCTTATTAAAGTCCTAAAATGATGCATGTATGGAAGAATATATAAAAGCAGTTAGAGGAAAGAAAATGTCTAAGAAAGAACATGAAAAACAAAATTTTATTTTAACAAAAGGGGAAAAGAAAGGGGTAAGAGACAAGGGGGTGGCTGCCCAACGATACCAACACTAGGGTCCCAAATCCTAAGTTTTGGGACCATTGTCACCTGTATCTTGTTGATGCGTTCCGCCACATAATAGAAGTAGAATAGGTGGAAATGCGGGCCCTTCTGAGTCTGAAGAAGAAGAATAAAATATGGCGACTCGGTGAAGTCATCTTTGTGCTGGAATTTACTTAAACTACACTGGGATGAATTCTTCGACAAATCATCTTCAAGGTACCTTCCAAGATATGAATCTGAATAGGAAGGCCCTAGGATGTCGACACATGATGAGATGGATGAGAGAGGTTTGATGTCTTCTGGAGGACTCATATCTTCTCTCTCCATCTCTACACTTGAAGTGGGATGCTTAGATAAATCTTCATGTACAGTCTAAGTCATCCAATCATCTTCTAAACAAGAAGTACCCCCAAGAGAATTTGTTTGTGGTTCTACCACCCCAAGCTTATCACCTGGAATGGAGTTAGGGGTATCTTCATGCTCAGTAGCCATGTTGTCTCGAAATGTCCATCCTACCCCCTAGACGTCCACCCAACCTTATAAAGGTATAGGGGTCATTGTCGGCTCGTGTTGTTCCAACTCGTCGTCGGCAGTATACTTGTTGCTGCATGTCGAGCAACTGTTGTCTTCATCAGTATCAGACATATTGTTCCAAACCATGGTTGGCGTACTACTCAAAGCAAAATGACAAGTGTCAATATGAGAGATGTCACCCTAATCTGGTTCAATATCTGACTCAGATTCCTCTAACCAACCTTCCGTTTGTGAGGAAACTTGGCTTTTAGAGTCTTTGTTGTCGCCATCATACACCCATTCATGCTCTTTGCTTGTGTCTTCCATTTGTTGATCAGCTGAATCATCTGGATAGAATGAAGGGTTCCCCCAGGTTGGCGGTTCTTCACAGAAAAATCTTGATGAATCCAGTTTATGGTCTGAATAGGATGATGGGGCATACTCCACTTCAGATCCAATGGATTGGTCTTGATGACTGAAATATTCATGATCTTGTGATGGCATATGTAACTGAATTGCAACTAAATTGATGAGCTCTTGGAGCCTTCTACCCTATTCAACATCTTTATCATGGAGTTGTTGTAATTGAACAGTAATGCTTTCAAGGCCCATCGATTCTGCCATACACATCTGATGGGAATCTGTTGTATCAAACTGATGTTTCTGGACAAATCCTTGTTCAATAGTTTGAAGCATACTTCTACTATGGTCTGCAATCTTTGTTGCTATTTGGAGTTTATGTTCTTACTTATCTAATAGTTCCTAGAGTAGATCGATGTGTTCTTGGAGATGAGGGGCTAAGGAGGTGAGTGCGTGAATAATTTCCCCTACCAACTCCACTGCCTTAATCAGTTTTTGATCCCATGATAGCACGGGAGTCGAGGGCTGAATGGCAGTCTCTGTTGTTGGAATATCGACATATGCTGATGGTGGAGGTAAGTATAACTCGACTAGCTATAGAGAACGACCTTCAATTATTTTCCAACAGTCGGAACTGTAGAAAAACTCGGGAGGATAGGTGGATAAGATCACTTGTCTTACCGAAGTGAGATCCATGGCTGAAAAAGTATAAGAAAAAGAAAAGGGATTCAGTATATATGAACAAATATGTTTAAAACAAAAGAAAAACTTTGCATATATATACGGGCTTAAAAATGACAGAACAAAATCTTTTAGGCATGTAAACATGGAAAACCACATCCCCGACAACAGCGCCAAAAAGTTGATCGGCTCATAAGTGAGTCAGACTTTTAAATTTATAACCTGAAACCTTCAAGGACCCCCGCAACTTTTATTATGGGGTCGAAGTAGATATATGGGGTCGAACACAGGGATGTGGTACCGTTTAAGATGCTTAATATTTTGTTCTTGAGTCAGATAATCCAAGACGATAGTTGATGAAAGTATGGAGCTAGAACTAGTCTAGCGGGTTGTCACGAATTAAAATAAAACAAAGAAAAGAAAAGAAAACAAAACAGAGCGTGCGGGATTCTACTAATCAAGAGATAAGGAGTTCCTGGCTATGTAACTGCAACTTGGGCAGTATATACACCCATTCTCGGGCATAGACAACCCTCGAACATCTAAGCAAGCATCTTAAAACCAAACATCGTACGCATTGTGGTATCTGTTCATGTGGGGTCATCCCACTCGCTCTCGCGTAGCGTGACTAAAACCATCAATGATATTCCATCAAAACTCTCTCGAGGATGACTAATCAACACCCCAGAATACTCTAGATTCCCTCTCGGGTTTTAGAGTATTCTGGAATGTTAGGAACAAAAGACCTGGGACCGTCCTCCTCTCAGATTCCAATCTAAACTATCAACTCTCATCTATTCCTACAACAGATCTCTCGATACAGGCAGAAATAGCAGTTCAAACTAGAAAGAGATCAACCAAACTAGTAATCATAACTAGAGAGAGAAGATAGAACAAGTAACATATTATATATGGAATAAGATTACTTTCTTAAGGCAAAACTACATAAACATGCCCAACCCGGGCTACATAGCCAAGAAAGAGCTCAACTAGCCATGGGCAAGCATAGTTGGAACTAAACAAAGATGGACGAACATCATTGTATAGATACAAAGGTGAACAGAAGAAGGAAAGAGGAAGAAGAAGAGATTAATCCCATAGAGGAGAGGTGGCTCTCACTCCTTAGCTTCCATATAGACTGGATCTCATCTTTTCGGCCTTCCTCCTTGGTCTTTCAGACACCTTGGCCTCCTTTCTCTCTAGATCTGCCCCAAACAGTGGTGTGGAGGTGTCAGCAGGCATGGATGATAGATGAAAGGTTCAGATCTGGGTTTCCACCATGGGTGGAAAAGGATGAATGGATTGATGGACCAAGTTCATGGATCTCTCCACAGATATGGAGCAGAGTGGATAGATGGAAGCCTGCTGTAGAGGGCAACATGGAGTGAGAACCGCGATCTTCTCAGACCTCCGTGCTCTCCCGCGGGACTCTCCGTCAAGGTCCCCCTTGGGCTGGACACAAACTGGAAACCTTTCAGTCTGGACTCGATCCCCCTGGTCTGTCTGGACTTGATGTCTGGATGGCAGTAGCCTTCTGGTGTCTGGACTCGATACCCCCCCTTTAGAATGAAGGGGTATGAGCCTATTTATAGACTTGGAGAGGGGGTCCCTATTTGAGACCTTGGTCTAGGTCTAGGCACATACCACAACTTCTATTGGGTCGTGGTTCTTGGACAACACCTAAACACAATGCATGAAGACAGAGAGAGGTCATGGTCATTGGCCACGCTCAGTCGCGGTGAAGCGTGGTGGAGGTTGTGGATCGCGACCTGGCGGGTGAAGAGGACGGGAGGTCGCGGTCTAGAGAGGATGATCAATTGTGGTTTGGTGGAGGTCGCCTGCGATCAAGCAAAGGAAGTGAGGTTGCATGAGTTGCTGGCGATTGCGGTCTGCCAATGGAGCCCAGGTCGCGATGGTGGAGGTTGTCATTGTAGGTTGAGTGGTTAGAGAAGGTCATGGTGCTGATGGGAAGTTGGATCGCGGTTGGAGTAAGGCAATGCCATCATGGGTCTAGTGGTTATGTTGATCACACTGGGGTGAGAGGAGGGACTGTGGGTCACGGTTCCTGGACACTGCGACTGTGGTGTGAGGGAAGGTCGCAGTCACTGCTGAGTTGAAGAGGCTAGAGGCGTTGCTATCGCTGAAGAGGTGACCGCAGTGGTGGAGGAGATTGACTGTGGTGAGGTAGGCTATGTGTGGGGACCTCGAGGGGGTGTTGTCGATCATGGTGTGGAGATATAATGGTCACGGTGTCAACAACTGTGGTCGTGGTGTTGACGATCATGGTGTCGCAGCTTGACGGGGGCAGCAGGGAGGCGATAGTCGAGGGAAGGTGGTCGCAGTTGATGACGGCTTTGTCGGAGGTGGAGAGGATGGAGACGATCATGATCTATTTGGTGGTGAGAGGAAAGGAAGGACTGGGAACTACAAGTCACAGTGTGGTGTAGCTGCAGGTGATCGTAGCAAAGCTTTGCGCTGCATAGGAGACCGCGGGTGTGGATTAGTTAGGGCAGGAGACCCACGGTTGAGATGTATCTTGACTAAAGAAAAGAGGTCCTCAAGGTAGATGCATGGGCTGAGAAGATTGGGCCCTTGTGCCCAATCTGACCTGCAAAAAGAGAATAATCTCAATTAAATTTAGTATAAATCGATTACCTTTAGTATGATTGTACATTAGAAGATTTAGGAAGTAAATCAAATAATCAGAGCAAAGATCAAGTCCTGAGATGGCGGCTGAGCCCATGATGCATATGCATTTATCATTAGAAGATCTAGTAGATAACACAGTTTAGAAGGGCCTCAGCGAGAGAGAAAACATGTGGAAGGATGTCATCACAAGTTCGGTTCCAGCTTGTCCCAAAAACTGGCTAGATTGGCTACTTTATTGGCTAGTTAGTTATCTTATCTAAGTAAATAAGAATAGAACTAAAACATGAGCAAACGAGTGCATATTAAGACCAAAGTGACATGAAACCATAGATGAAATGCATAGAGAAAATGCCTATATTTGGGTGTGATCATTTCACCAAGGAGATTCCCTTGGTCTGCCTCATTGGATCTAAGGACACCTCAGCTGGTTCTGTTCCTCCACTTCCAGAGGTGATGGACGACCAAGTAACATTAAACCTCATCGAACCAGCTCCACGCAGCCCTCCAAAGGAAATGATTGTGTGATAGGGTAATAAACGAAACTAACTGAAAAGATATTCTCAAATTTGCATATCCTCCAATTATACGTGTATCATTGAATCAAGTATTCAAACCTCAATATCTCTCAAATTTCTACTTGGAAATCCATGAAATTTGAAACATGGGTACTTCATCACATAAATCCTCATATTATCAAGTTTGAACTCAAAATTCCAACAATTCATCTTCTAAGTTGACTCTCAAATAGCCTCATAAATAATTTGTAAATCTCGAATCAAATTGCCTAATTCTCAACAATCAAACATGTCTAAAAATGCCTTTCATGATCCTAACATACCTTACATTTCATCAATTTGGAACCTGGGTTCATTGAGAATATTAAAAGAACCTCTTGGTCTCCTGAAACCCAAGTCGGTGAATGAAAAACTATTCATTGTAATTTAACTCAATTAGATCTAATAATCATTCATTACATCTATGCTTACCCTTTTTAAGTGAAAAGAGTCCATGATTGAATAATCAATTCCTCAATTTGGTATCATCATCTACATGACACTCATGGTCTTAAAACACTATATTGGGTATCATAATCCTAAAATTGGGGTCATCACACCATCGGTTGTTGCAATGGTACCACCATTGAGTCACATGTTTATAGAAGAAATCAACTTTGAACCCTAAAATTGACCATTGGTTGATAGGTTCTTAGCACCATAGGTTGTCAAACCAACCTGATCCAAGTCATATTATACCTTAGGAATAATTTACACATGATCACATGTTCATCTAGAACTAAAATCAGAATAGGGAACATTATAAAAATCGAAATCCAAGTCAAGCATAGCTTTTTAGTGCATGGATCATCATTTAAAAGCAAGAACATGAGCTAGCAAGCTTATGGTAAATAATAAATGTAGTTAAAGTTATAAAACTTGCCTATAATTAGAAGATAAACTCCCAAACAGAAGAAAACATGAGCAAGTAGGGTAGGAAATCCAAGCATAAGCTATGAACTCATCCACCTAGCACCTTTCTTCATCAAATGAGCAAACCCTAAGCATAAAGAGCAAGAAAGATAGGGTTTTAGAGATTTAAATCAATTTCTACCATGGAACAACAAGGTTCCGAGATGTAGAAAGGTAGGAGGAAGGATAACAAAGAAAAAATGGAGGAAACAAGGGGATTCTTTCTCTTTTAGGTCAAGATCACTAGAAGGAAGCTTTTAAAACCCTAAAAGGAAGTCAATTGCAACCCTAGATTCTTTTTCCAAGAAGATCCCCTCTTTCTTCTTCGTTGATAGGAAATTTGCAACAGCACAGAGGGAGAATGTGTTTCATAGAAGGAGGGAAGTGGTGGAGATCAAATGGATCGTTTGGGTGCTTAGGGATAAGTATATGAGACTTTAAGATAAAGTAAAAGAAAAAGTTAAAGTTCTAGTATCTTTCCAAGTGTCCATGGAATTTAACTATTAATAATATACAAGCGCACACACAAGAAGCCCCCCCACCATACATATAGACCTGCTTAGCTTTCCTTTGTCTAATTTCCAAGCCAATCAAATAATTCATTAGTTGATAGCTACTAAAGGTAGCTCATCCATGAAGGGGTAAACCCTAAAATACCCTTGATAAAACACCTTCAAACCAAGGTTTAAATAGGTGACCCATGGATAAAAAAGCTCAATAATGATGAGATAATATACAAGGAACATAATGCAAGTGATAAATTGCAAAGAAAACCTCTCAATTGGGTAAATTGTAGAAAAGTTCAAAATGTGCATAAAATTGCATAACTTGCTTAAATAGTGTCCAAATTGGATCAAATTTGAAACTTAAGCTTGTATTATGATTTCAAAGCATATAACAAGGTTATATTAGCATTATAAGAATTCAATTATGATAATTAAGCTTATTCAACTCCTTAAGCAAGTTTTGGGGCCTTACATTTGCAATATAGCCCTCAATGATACTCCCTTCAGGACGACAACAGTTCCGAACATCACCTTTAAAACCACTCATGTACCGCTCAAAAGGATACATCCAATGCAAGAAAAGTGGACCCAACATATTCAATTCCCTAGTCAAATGGAAAACTAGATGTGCCATGATATCAAAGATTGAAGGGGAGAAGTATTTCTCAAGTTGACACAGGGTAACGACAACTTCTCTTTGCCACTTATCTAGAATCTCAGAATCAATTAATTTTCTACATAGAGTGTTGATGAAGAAGCAAAGCCTAGTGATTGCAAACCTTAAATTCTTAGGAAAGATAGATCTAATAGACACATGCAATATATGTTGTATTAGAGTGTGACAATAATGAGATTTAAGACCTATCAACTTCAGATCCTTCATTGGTTTCCATAACAAAATTGTTACAAAATCTAAAACAAAAAGGAAACAACCATACAAATCCATTCCTAAAGGCCTTCACATCTATGATTCATATCTTAAATAATTTTAAACTACATATGTTTGAAAATAGCATTGTAGTTAGGAGCTAGCGGTTACAAATAGAATGCCATGGAAAAATCCACAAAAGGAAGCAACATCAGAGAATAATGCACTACACCAAAAATAATCACATTTATATTCAACATCGTAAGTGTCATTCCACCTATACTAGATAGCTTACCTTCTAAAGAAGAGGCACATAATTGGGGAATCTTTTCCCATGTACTTGAGCAACAATGCTTCAACAAAGCACATGACCTATCTTCTATTTCTTTACATGGTCATGTCCTTCCACCTCTCTGCCAGTCTGGTAGATCAAGTGCTAGAATAGGGAGGAAAATTGGGGGTTTATCTAAGGATAAGAGGGCAAGAGGGAGAGAATGATCAAATCTAAAAAAGGGGGAAGTGAAGAGGGTGAGATGGAAAGAGCATGATGTGTGGGGGGATATTGGGATGGATGAGGGATAAGGAATTATGAAAAGATATTGCATCCAGTGGAGTAGTTTGGAAGTAGTGGGGTTCCTCCAGTGAATGAGAGAGGACTATAGGAGGAGGTAATACCAACTATGTCAATAGTATGAAGATTAAAGAAGCACAAGGAAAAATTTAAAACTTTGTACATTGTAGTTTTTGGGGAGGGGGAGGAGGAGGGGGAGGGGGTAGAGGTTAGGAAGAACATTTTGTAGCCAAGTAACATATGTAGTTAATTTTGTAGTTAATAGAATCATATATGTTTGTTTATTACACTTATTCAATTTTTAAAGTAAAGTAGTTTTAAATTACAAATATAATATATGTTCTTAGAATAATTGTAGCAAAATCATCCTTTCTATAGTGAATGTGCAAGAAGGTGCTATCAAACTATGGTGATTCTTTGTTAGCAAAGAAGAAAGGTGGTGACCTCCTGCTGGCCACATGTAAAAGAAATGTGGTGGTTCTCTAGTCAGCCACATATAAAGAAAACTATTTGTGTCTTCATATGTTCAAATCAAATCAAAGGAAGGGTGGCATATATCTTTTTCCAAAAAAACAACTTCCGCCAACTACAAGTAAAGAAAATAGAAAAGGAGCATTGTAATGTCTTTATTTTTCATTATAGATTTTTATGTGTTTACCTATTAGTGATGAAAGATTTTTACAAAATCACGGTGGTGATAAAGAAAACCTGGGGTAGATGCATGATTTGATTCTAAATTATGGACAACCTTACATCTAACACACTATTTGTTTGAATTCCTTCTTCCTACCATTCCTGGCTTTATTATCAAACAACTTATTTAACATTTTTATGTTTTAGTTCTTATTTTTATCTAATAAACTTGTAACAGCCCCTCCCCTATTATCCCCAATTAAGGTGGATCAACACAACAAGGTCCATTATCATATTTACAAGATCGAGACTTAGCAATTAACCAAAAAAGAATTTAAAAATTTATTGAAAGGAAAAGTGTTTGATACAATATGAAAGGTAAACTCTCCAACAAGGAGTTACATGATATGTAAAGATATTGTTTGAAACTAGAAATAAAACTATCTAACTAAATCCTTCATGGTAAATTTAAGCATCTTTTCTTTTTAATGCCTTCTTATCATGATATTCATTTTGTAGAATAACAACAGTTTAACCTAAAACGCCGTGAAAAACAATAATGACCAATAACAAGATATATCAGTATGTGGGAAAACAAAATATTCACATTTAAAGGTAACAACATATTCAATCATAGAACCAAATATTGTTACAGAATCAAAATTTGTATTTTTGTGATATAATATTCCCAACCTGCACTTATTCAATGGTTGTATATACTCGCTCTCTGGGGCATTCATTCTATCATGCTCACTGTCTGGGAGCATTAATTATGTACCAAATTGTTGGGGGTAATCTCTATCCCAGAGTATTATAATGATGTACCCACTCACTGGGGGTAATCTCTATCCCCACCCACTCACTAGGGGTGACATTCACATCTTAATCACTCTCTAGGAGTATTTTATTTGTGAACCTACTCTCTGGGATGATTTCTATATTTCCCATGCAAGCATTTATTCAAACATATATCTGGGCTTGAGAGATTTATGATTATAATAAGTGATACTCATATTGGCATTATAGATTGTAGGAAGTAAATAAACAACTACATATTAATTGCAATCTATACTGGAAACCTCAGAAAACCACAACAGTCATTTAAATCGAGTAGTCATAGGAGTAACAACATACCTTTCTCAGATGTAACTTAAAGTCCAAGTAAACAGGTGTGGTTGAGAATAAGAAAGCAATCACCCTGAAATTAATGCATAACACCCAAGTATTATTATTTGGTTCATAAACTCACATTAAGATTGACTTGGGTTCCAAGTTCGAGTTTTGTAGTCAAATTAGGGTTTCATTATGGTTTTGACTTCCCAAACCCTAATTGTCACCTTTAGTGCATTTGTAACTCACAAACCCTAATTTTGATGTCATATGCATTATTAATCTCATATTAAGTCAAAGATGTCCTTATTATCCAAAAAGACAAAACTTTATCCATTATAGTCATTTAAGCATATTATGATCATTATAACCAAGAAATTAGTGTTTCCATGATTTTAATACATTAAAATTGGCACTTTAGGTACTTTTAGAATCCTTGCATTTTTATGATCAACTTTCATATATTATTTCTTATTATCGGATATTCCTATTATTTTATATGATTTATCAAGATTAATTATTTCTGGTCAATAGGAGCTCACCACCTAGGCGATGAATCGGGTCCCGACCTTGCCAACTAGGCTGGGGTGAACCAATGGGCTTACGCCAACTAAGCTCAGTGTGGTTGCGTGGATGTGTGCTAGTCAGAGTGAAAATGTAGAGAAAAGGACATAAAGGTCCTTGTCTATAAAGAATATGAGTCCAGGGTAGACTAGTCTTTTCACTAACTGTCATCTTTTCCTATACTACCTCATGGGTAGAATCCAATGAGTCAATGAGGAGGTTGACTTGAGGATTCTCAGCTCCTGAGCGTCCGACGAGGGTACCAATACCTTTGCCGTGTCCAACCAAATTTGTTGATACCTTCAATTGGTTAAGAAAAGGTTGGAGTGGCAAAGACAATGGAGATGAAACTTGGACGAGATCTAGAAAGGGTCAGAGGTGAAGGATAGAGTTAGGAGGATAATTAAGGGTAGGGAGATGACCCTGAGATTGAGTGACACCTCATGGATTTGTTGGTGTTCTTACTGGGGTTCTATAGCACTCATTTTATAGTTCTGGGGTAGAGGGTTTGTCCATGTTGAATTGGCGGTTTGGGGAAAGCTATTATATCTTACCAAACTTAGTCAAATCAGGGATTTTGCAAGTTTGTAGAGATCTCCAAAACTCATTGCAAAGGTTTCCAAGTGTGCATATGGATCAAGGTGTGAGAAAATTTGAAAAGGAATTATGCCTTTATTGTTCCTGACTTTCCTTTATCATCGAGGGTAGACGATGATTGAGTGTTGTCATATCTCAATCACATAGTTATAAAGTTTCACAAAATATTAGAGGGGTCGGGTGTAGCTTCCTATTCAATTAATACTTATGACATTTAATGTATTTTTATTTTTCCTTTCACTTTAGGAAATCTAGTAAATTCCATATCTCTCTCTCTTGAATCCTTTTAATCCCAAATTCTGAAGGAACATATTAATTACTTTCATGTAGATGTCGGAAACATTGGAGACCAAAATACAAAACTTAAAGAAACTTTTCTTTGTCTCCAAGTCTCCTTTTATTCCATTTATTTAAGGCATCAAATTAACCCTTTTCTCTTCCCAACTTGGCTATATTTCTATTTTGATTACTTTTCTCATTAAAAACAATGTGGAAACGAACCCAATCTATTAGTTTCATTTAACACTATCCTTCTAGAAAATGCCACATAATTCTATATGTAGAATATTATTTATGCATTACTTTTTAGTAATTCATTTATTTGTGAATTTTCTCTCTTTCTTTTTCCCATGTCCATTATTGGATTATTAAAAAATATAAAATCCATGAAAATTATAAGCAAAGGAGAATTTGCAAATTAAATCCACACTTCTAAAAAAAGCACACTTAGTTTCTAATATATCCTCAATATTCAAATATTTGCATTTCAAATATGAAAAACATGTGAAAACCCATTTTGTAACATCATTTCCCTCTTATAAGAATTTTTTCCTTAAAATTCAATTGATCATACAAAAAGATCAGGATGAGACTTTTCCATGTCCGTCTTTAGCTCCCATGTGGCTTAATCCTAACCACGGTGTTGCCAAAGAACCTTTACCATCTATATATTTTTATTCTGGAGCTCTTTCACCTTGCAATCCAATATCCTTGCATGCAAATCAGGGTATGACAACCTTCATTTAGGATCTATAGGTTCGATGTTCAACACATGGGCATGATCCTTCACATAGGGTTCACATTGGATACATGGAACACATCATACATCATATTATACTATGGCGGTAAATCTAAATGATAGGTGTCCTTATCAATATGTACTATAATCTCCAATGGACCCACATATCAGGGACTCAAATTTCCTCTATTTTTAGCTATAGATTAGAGGTGTCATATTTTCAAAAACACATGATCACCTACAATAAAGTGCAAACATGCCCGCTTTGCATAGCATATGACTTTTTCAATCATGCGATCTCTTTAGCCTTTGGTTGATCAAAGTGACTTTGTCAGCATACAACTATAGTTCCTATGATCCAAGAAAGGTCCTCTCGCCAACATCATCCCAATGAAGCAATGACCGACATGGCCTCCCAGATAGAGCATCATATAGAGGCATCCTGATACTTGCTTGATGACTATTATTATATGCAAACCCATCTAAGGTGAGGTATTGCTCCCATGATCCACCCCAATCTATCACACATGCTCTCAACAGATCTTGTAAGGTCTGGATCATCCTTTTAGACTATCCATCAGTCTGGGGATAATAAGATGTGTTGAATTTCAGCCTCATGCTGAGTTCCTCTTGAACTAATTTCCATAAATTTGAAGTGAACTTAGGGTGACAATAAGATATGATTGAACTAGGAACACCATGAAAATGAACTATCTCTCTAATGTAAATCTAAGCTATGTATGACACCTTGGAAGTGACCTTTAGGGAAAGGAATCATGACCTTTTCTTATCTTGGGAAGACCCACCACAAAATCCATGGAAATTTGGTCCCATTTCCATTAAGAATCTAAATCAATTTTAGTAACCCACCGGGTTGTTGGTGTTCATCCTTCACCATCTGGCACATAATACAACTAGCCACATATGAAGCTATGTCTCTCTTCATTTCTAGCCACCAAAAGTATCAATGTAGGTCCTTAAGAATCTTAGTGGTGTCGGTGTGTACAATATACATTGATCCATGAGCCTCTTGCAAGATATGAGTCTTTAAGGATGAATCCTTAGCAACCCAAATACTGATTAGATTTCAAATTCCACCATCCACACCTACCAAAAGGTGTGTTTGAGGCCTTTCCATCAAACCCTTCATCATCTCTAACTCTGGGCTGGTTAACTAGGCTACTACAAGCTTGATGTGGATATTGGCAAGATGAATACTATCTGCCAACAGCCGTGGTGCCCATCAGGCAAAGTCTTCCAGTTTTTCCACTCGTTAACCAGACTAGTTTCACCATTGAGATGTTTTCTATTGAGGACATATGAAACCACATTAGCATTACGTGATGGTAGGCTATTGTGAAGTCAAAATCCTTTAGGTACTCCATCCAACGTCTTTGTCTCAAGTTTAGGTCCTTTTGAGTCAATAGGTACTTCGGTCTCTTATGTTCGGTGAGTATGTCAAAGGTATCCCCATATAGATTATGTCACCAAATATTTAAGGAATAGTCAATAGCTACAAGTTCTTGATCTTGGGTTGGATAATTCAGCTCATTGGACTTGCATTGTTTGTAAGAAAAGGCATTTGCATGCTTGTTTTGGTCTAACTCGCATCCTAAACCCATGTTTAATGTATCTATGAAGATGGTAATACCTTCATTACCTGAATGTATGGTCAAAACAAGGGTGGAGGTAAGCTTTTCCTTCAAATCTTGGAATTGTGCTTCACACAATTTGGACCAAATGAACTTCTCATCCTTCTGGTAAGCTTGGTCAAGGGAAAAGTAATCTTTGAGAAGTCCTTGATGAATCATTAATAGCACCCAACCAATTCTAGGAAGCTGCAAATGTCAAATGTGTTGTTTGGGTTGGCCATTCTTGAACGGCCGCTACCTTGGCAGGGTCTACTGGTGCGATTTTCGATTCATGTTTGATCTTTTGAATTTATAAGGCCTCAAACAAGGTTCACTCAAAATACTAAAATATGCTCCCAAAAGCACACGGGGTCATGTCACAGCATAGGTGAGAGGAAAGCAAAGGGGGTCGATCCAAAGGGAGAGAGGGGGCACTAGAGCTAAGTTAAGGTATATATGTTCCTAAAGTGGAGTGTAGGTTTTAGGGTGTAAAGGTGGTTTTGGTTGATTACGCTAAGATTGCAAGCAATAATGGTCAAGAAGAAAACTAGATTAGCAGAAACCCTATATTATCCTAAACAAATTAACTATAAAGAGCAAGGCAAGGCAAAAGACTAAATAAGGACAAGGAACTACACTATACTAGCAATGCCAATTAACAACTAAGAGACAAGTTAGGCACTAAATCAAGCAAGGTCTAGGTTATCACTAACTTACAAGACTAACACAAACAAGGTCAAAATATCACTAAGTACTCAAGAAAGACCTAGCTATCAAGAACTAAACAATTAACTAAGAAGCAATCAAGAACAGGCAACTAACTAGCATTAACAAGCTAAGTTAACAAGGTGGGTTTTAAGAAATGAGATGGATAGGTGGGCCATTTGGGAATGAAACTATGATATTAGTTGGGGTGTTAACAAAGCATGCAAGTCTTATATCTTCAATCTAGATTTCCAAACCAAACAGCAAGGCCAGTGCTATTTGAATCTACCCTATTCTACTAGTTGGGGAACTAGGGCTAGGTGTAATTCTAATAGGACTTGACAAGTCTAGGCTTCTAGCGTAAGTGGTATTGGGGCAATTGAGAGCCAAGGGTAGGATTGGGTGTAGAGATGAGGATGTTTCACCTCATATTACTCACCATCTAGCCTTTAGGAAACTCTAGACAGTTGCACTAATCACTCTTACACTAGCTATGTAGATCTCACACCTACTTGTAGGAGAAGGGAGTTGTATGTAGGAACAAAGGATGCTCGCTAGGGATCCATTAATTATACCTAGGAGCAATTCCTAAGATAGCTACACACAATCTACTTTCCCCTAGAAGCTAAATGTCTTCAAGCATCATGCAACAAGCAATCCATGTTTAAAAGTACAAATCACAAGCAAGATAATGGGAAATGAGATAGAAGCAAGAGATAACCATCATAAAATGGAAATATGTTCATTACAAGTTATTTTTCCCAAACATGGTATCAAAACAACATTTTAACCCCAATCAACCCACCACTAAGGGCTTAGCTACACATGAATAGACAAAAGAGCAAAGAAAAGAGAAGAAAGAGATAGAAATCCATGGAGCTCATTGTTACGACCCCATTTTTCCTAGCTATGTAATGAAATTATATTTCTCCTTTTAATGATAAATTAAATAAATAATTGTTTTATTTGCTTGAATTGGATGGATTACAATATCTTTGTTTGGTTTCTTAGTGGGCTTTATTGGCTATTGGGTCTAATAACAAGAAAGAGATAAAGAAAATTCAAACAATAAATGAATAAATAAGAAAAGGAGAAAAGATAAAGAAAAAGGAAAGGGAATATCCTCCAAGAGATGATTTCATTCCTTTAGGGTTCCTTGAGGTCCAAGATACCAAGATAATGGCATAAGAAAGAGAAATTACCAATTAAATTGGTAATTAATAAAGGATAACTTGCTTATGAAGGAAATACCCTTTTCCTTTGGAATTTGTGTTTCAAATTTAATACACAAGAAAATGATGCCAAGCTAGAGTTTCCTTTAAAATTTGAATGAAAATGACAAAATGAGGAGAGAGATATATATTTTACAAGTTTCCTTTGAATAACACATAATTTCCTTATTTTAAAAGAAAAGGGAAACAAGGGAGCAATGACAGCCATCAGATCCCCGTATGGTCCAGGGGACTACGGATCCAACAATGGCTATGCATCATCTAGCCCGAGTTACAGAAGGAAAGGGAGAGGGGAAAGAATCCGAGCTTTCCCACATTTTATGCAATAATCTGCGGTGTGGATGAGTCCATCACCTTCAGGAGTATGTTCTGAGTAGAACTAATCCAATTTATGGGTAGTTTCGTCGACTAACACGGAAGTCCCCAAACCATTGGACTCTTACAGTTGATCCTATATATATGGGAGGGCGCTCGAGGGTACCCGCACACCTAAAACCTACCCTCACATCTTCGGAGAGCGACGACAAATTTGTTGGCGAGTTCAATTGGATGATCGACCCTGACCTTCCCCCTCTATGACATGTCGACCTCGCCGGAGAGCCGACGACTTGCTGGCGGTGAAGGAACGAAGCCCGACACCAATTGAAGAGGTGGGTGAGTTTGAGAGAGCCAAGAAAATCTCTTGGTCTGATTAGTTTGATCGCAGACGCACTGACGCCTGAAGTCAACCCCCGAGTTGACTCGACTAGGCTGCTCGCGAGCTAGCCCGAGGTTGAAGAAGACCTAGGGGTAAAAGACCCCTTTTCCCTCCCATCTATGTAAACTAGGTAAGGGCATATTTTCCTTTTGTTTCTTTTCAATCGTGAGTGAGCTGCGTGTTTATGGATCGTTAGATCCAGCGTGGTCCAGCGGACCATCGATCAAACGGCCTACGATTTTCTAAAAATAACAGATAATCCAAGATAATGTTTTTCTTTGCAAAATTCATAGAGATTTCTAGGAAGCTCTGATGACTAAAATTATTATATGAAAATTTCTCAAAAAATATGAGGAACATGATAAAAATAGTTTGAGAACTTGATTTCATTCCTAATTACAAAAGTATGTTAAGTTGATGAAAAGTGCATTAAAATTTGGTTAGAAACCCTAATTGAGATTAATGATTGAATCTATGATGCTTAATGGGTTAATTTGAGTAATAAGAACCTTTTGAATGATATTGGTAGATTCAAATCTGATCTAGATGAGAAATTACATGTTTTAGGGTTTTAAACCAAGAATATATGATAATGTATCTAGAAACCCTAATTTAAGGTAAAAGAAGAGATGATTATGTTTAATTCAAAATATATTGAAATATGTTGATAAATGTTGATCCTAAGCCTGTTAGGAGAGATAGGATATGATGGTTAGGGTTTATGAGGGGTTTTTCTTATTTAGGTTTTGTAGTAATGAAAGTGATTGTAAAACCCTAATTGCAAGTGAAACCCTAAACATAAGTAGAAACCCTAAGGAGCAAGTTAGATTTGATAGATCTTGATAACATGAGTAGCAAAAGGAAATTATATGCTTATTTTAGGATCTTGTTGTGTGCTTTCTTGCTTGCTTGGATTTCCTACTTGCCTGAAATATTTCTATCTCAAATCAGCAGAACATATATGTGGTTATGCTTATGATTAAATTGCTTTACTTTCCCGGCAATTCCCGAAGTTTTATCGATTTCTTAGAATAAATGCCTAATTGTCTTTTATTTCATGCAATTATAAAGTGACTATGAATATCACCATAATTATATGTACATAACTAGCTCAGATCTTGGATCTCCTATGTAGCTCTGATGTTGATGAAATAGATGACCTAGTACATAGTCTACCCACGAGGTATGATCATTAGGTTATCATGAGTCAAGGATTGGAATACCTTTGGGTAGGGCCATGTGACTCCACAACCCTATGTATTGATCTACCTACAAGGTAGTATCATGGGGGTTAGTTGAGATCTACCATATGAGAGGTAGTATCTATGTCCACTATAGGGACAACACAGAGGCTAGGGTATGTAAGGATTGAGTAGTCATGCTTAAAATCTAAAGTTTCTTGTTAAACCGTAATTGCTTACAATATGTTGTTACAATTAAATGCAAGATTATTGTTTCCCCCACATGCCAGTATAATTTTTTATACTGACCGCCATTTTGTTTGTCAGTGTTTTAGTTTATCAAGAAAATGGTTATTCCTTTAAAGTGACATTGATGAAATAAAGCTTAATAAATATTTGGAGGATTATAGATAGATATGTTCCTTCTTGGGTAAATAATTCCACATCCCATATTTTGCAAGGTATGAAAAGAAAAATTGTATTCCATTAGAAGTTTAGTTGCAGTAGAATTTATTAATTATTGTTGATTATTTGCAAAACCACTGATCCTATTTTGGGATAACGCCTCTCACCTCTTGGTCTCCCTTAACTGGGGGTTACCGGAAGGAGGGGTCATTACACTCATGGTGGATCTTACTCCTTCACCTCCTAGTAGTTATAGGACGTGGAACCTCCTCCAAGATGGATGAAAACTATGGAAATATGGGGGATTATGGTAGAAAACCTAGAAAACTAGGGTTCTATGCTAGAAATGGAGTGGAAATGGAAGATGGGAGGTAGGTGAACTGCTTGAATGCAAGAAATGGCTAAGGAGTAGATAGAGTATCTATAGGGTTTCTAACCTTTGTGTTTTGGCCTCCACCTATTTATATATAGGTGGTGGGGAGGCACTAGGGTAAGTGGGGGCAAAATGGGAAAAGCAATTGAGACAATGGGTAGGTTTAGGTGGTCCACCACGGCCGTGGTGAGGCACCACAGTCGTGATGGGGGTTATATGGCACAATCATGGGCTATGAAAATGGTCGAGGTGGAAGGTGGAGGTGAGGTGTAAGTATATGATGGGTGGCCATGACCGTGGAGATTGCCACAGTCATGTTGGGTAGAGGGTACCACAGTCATGTTGGGTAGCACAACCGTGTTGGAGGAGGTAACCATGAGCAAGGTTTCTCTGATGGTCATCTTGTATTCATCTCGCCACAGGTGAGGTGGCCTTTAGGGGCCACAGTCATGCTCATGGCCACAACTATGGTCATTCATGTGTAAATTGGGTTGAGCTACTGTTGGTTTTTGGGATTTTGGTGAATAATTTGCCACGATCGTGTCATGGGACATGGGTGTGTAGGGGCTCCCTGGCCATGACCATTCTGATGAACACAACGTGGTGTCTTTAGTGACCATGACCTTTTTGTGGCCATGGCCCTGGTCATTCATGTATAAACTTGGCGAAGTCTCTATTGCTTTTGGAGATTAATTCACCAGGACTGTGGTGGTTTTCTACGGCCATTTTGGGGAAGTTCAGCTTCTTCATTCAACCTCATTTTGCTTTGGATTTATTCGTGTTCATCCAAAGAGTAATTGGGGAAGAGGTAGGTCCAATCTTGCCGTGCAAGGACCCAAAGGTGTTCTTCTCCTCTCTCCATTGCACCAATGCATGCATAAGTACCTTGAAAAACACACAAAAGGAGGTGTAAGTGCATTTGACATAAAAGTTCACGTTGGAGGAAATAGATTGCAATCTACCAATGCTTAAATGTGATTATAATGCAATAAGACACAGGATGAAGCCCTAAAATAGGGTTGCATCATCTACCAAAATGGTTCCTCTAGATATAATATGCCTGAGGAATAATCCAATCTATCCAAAACTTGCACTTTGAGAATTTACTATAGAACTACTTCTTTCTCAGGATATCAAGGACCTTAGATAGGTTCTCATAGTGTTGTTCTAGGTCATTAAAATGAACCAGGATGTCATCTATGAACACTATGATTAAGGTATCAAGGAAAGGCTGGAACACACTATTCATGAGGTTCATGAACACACTTGGTGCATTGGACAACCCAAAAGGCATAACCAAAAGCTTGTAGTGGCCATAATGAGTTTAAAAGTGATATTTTGAATATACTCATCCTTGACTCACAACTAGTGGTAACTGGATCTCAGGTCAATCTTCAAGAAGATTCGAGCCATTTTGAGCTGGTCAAACATGTCATCTATGCAGGGTAGAGGATACTTATTCTTAATGGTAAATTTATCAGTCTATAGTCTATGCACATACAAAGTGATCCATCCTTCTTGTTTACAAAGAGGACTGATGCTCCCCATGGGGATTTGCTAGGTAGGATGAAGCCCTTGTCTATTAGTTCCTGCATTTGCTTCTTCAACTTAAGCAACTCAGCGGGAGCCATCCTATAGGTGCCCTAGAAATCAAGTATGTCTAGGGAGCTAGATCTATTGAGAAATCCACTTCTCTCTCTAGAGGTATGCTTGGAAAATCCTCCAGGAACACATCAACATAGTCCCTAACTACCACTATTTCCTCTAAGAGTTGCACCTTCTGTTCCAGCTCGGTCATTGTGCCTAGGAATGCTAGGCAACCTTTAGCTAACATTAATTTGTTCTGCCTTCACAGCTGGCACATACAGACTAGTGGTAACATCTTTCATGCCTCTAATGGTAAAGAGTGCATGACCATGTCTCTCTATTCTTATTTTCTTTTCCCTACATTCTATTATTGCATTATAGTTATAAATCTAAGTATTCCTATAATGACATCAAAATCATTCAAATCAAGAAGGATAAAGTCGGTAGCAAGTTCATTGTTCATATATTTAATAGATATGATCAGTGTCTTAAGGAGGGATGAGAAGATATCACAACTAGGGGTAGTGACTTCTAAGGCATATTCTAAGTCCTTGAAGTCCAAACAAAGCACAGTTGCAAGATTTCTTGAGATGAAACTATTAGTAGAACCAGAGTCGAATAAAGCATTTACATTATGACCCATTATATCAAGCATGCCTACATCATATTTATAACAATAAAACTTTGTATTACATGGTAAAGTATATGAAATGGAATTCTAGGTAGGGTTACCTTCTATAATCTAGTTTGCATTGACCTGATCCTCGTCATTGTCAAAGGTGAAGACTTGGGCCTGACGAAGTTCTCTTGGAGTTGGGGCTTCTCCCTGAGGTGTTACAGCTACTAGTTGGGCCGTTACTGGGCTCGATCCTTGTGGGGCAGGGACGGGAAAATTGACTATGAATTTCCCTTCCTGAAAACATCAGAAACACACTCACTTCTCATAGTGACATTTTCCAAGTGCCTCTTCTTGTGGGTGTGACACTCAGGATGGAGATTCACTTGACGATGTTTTCCCTTTCCTCTATTCCTACCCTTGACATTGTTACAACCTTGTCCTTTTTAGTTGTTATTCCTTGGGGTAGAATTACCTTCTGTGAACCCTAGATATCCCTTGGGTAGGTTCTAAGCAAGCATAATGGCCTTCTATGTGTCTAGGGTGAAATTAAGGAACTTAGTGAAGTTTGGGGGTTTACTCGCCATCACATGGGGCTTTATCAGGGGATGCATGCACTCCATAAAATGTTCCAATCGTTGCTCCTCATTCATCATATATCCAAACTGCTCCATGAGGTAGAAATTTTGAGCTTAGTCTGCCATTGTCATGTTATCCTGGTAGAGGAGCATGAACTTCTTTTCCTTCTCTTTCTTGGCAGAGACGGATATGAATCTAGTAGAGAAGATGGGACATAAGTCCATCCAGGCCATCTGTTTTGTAATCAGATCTTGGTCAGTGATGAAATTCTCTCACCATAGCTTTGTGGATCCCTCCAAAAGGTGTACAAAAAGAGAACCTTATTGTTAGGTTCCACCTCCAAAATGTAGAAGCCATTCTCCATACCAAGGAACCAGACATCTGCCTTATCAATTATATCATCCTTGTATTCACCCCATAGCTTCTCTATATTCAAATTCATGAAGTCGAGGATGGTGGCTCTGAGGCGAGGGTGGACAAGTAGGGGTTAACCATTCTTGTCTCTGGAAACATCTTTGAGTGCTAGGGCACTAATGGCCTCAATGAGTTTCTTGGGTTCCTCTAGCCAGAGTGCATCGGGGGTGTGAACTACTACTTGCTCAATTTTTTATCCAGAGAGGAAAGCATGGCTAGGGTCATACTTGGGCTTGGCCTCATCCTCTAACATAGGTTCACCTTTACAGTCATCTTCCGAGTTTGGGATGTCAAAAGGGACATGTGTGGCCTCAGAGCCTCCCTTAACAGAGGCCTCCTTTGGCCTCTTTCACTTCATGGAGGACTCTTCCTCCATAGCCTTCCTCTTCTTCTCTAAGGACCTATTCCTTCTGTGGGAGGGCCTTCCATCGGGGTGGTCCTAGGGTGTCTCGTCAGAGATGGAAGTGGTCTTGACGCGGGCCATGCTATTTCACATAAATTTATTGTTAATCTCAATTTCATATTTAGAGCATTTAAAGCATCTTAGAAATTATGACCATGACATCTTGATTACATGCATTTTATTATTTGGCGGAGGATTCCTTGGTCCCTAATATTCCTAACCCTAATTCTTCATAACCCCAAACTCAGAAGGGTAGAGAAAGCAGTTATGGGTCCTTAGGGTTAGTGAGTGAAGAAGGAGGTAGAGAAGGGATAAAATTAGATGAGAAGAAATCCTAGAGGTATATTATTTCAAGTAAAATCTTTCAACTTTGTCCATGCAGGATGCACGGGTGCTAGAGTCCTCATAAGATGACTAGAGGTGCGGAGGAAAGTTTTGCCAGTCGTGGGTCATGGTCCCTTCTAGACACCATTGTCTTGGGAAAAATGCTCTAATATTTCCCTTAGTCTCTATAGAACTCTAAAAATTTAATAATTATTCAAGGTTAAATGGTAAATAAAACTTTGATACCAAATTAAAAACCCCTCGTCATATTATCCCCAATTAAGGTGGACCAAGAGGGAAAGGGCCATTATCATATTTACTGGAACGAGGTTTGTCCATTAACCCAAAAAAAAATTCATTGAATGAGAAAGAGTTAGATATGATATGAAAGGTAAAATCTCCAATAAGGAGTTACATGATATGGAAAGCTATTGTTTGCAACTGAAAATAAAACTATCTAACGAAATCCTCCATGATAACTTTAAACATCTTTTATTTTTTGTGCCTTCTTCTCATGATGTTCATTTTGCAGAATAACAACAGTTTAACCTAAAACATCATGAAACAAAACAATGATCAATATATCAAGATATATTGGTATTTTGAGGAAACAAAATATTCAAATTTGAAGGTAATCAGATATTCAACCACAAAAGCAATATTGTTACAAAATCAAAATTTTTATTTTTAGGATATAACTTCTCAACTCTTTGGGGGTATTCATTCTATTATGCTCACACTTTGGGAGAATTATAATTATGTACCCACTCTATGAGGTAGTCTCTATCCCATAACATTATAATGATGTACCCACTTGCTGGAGATAATCTTTATCTCCACCCACTCACTGGGGTTGATGTTCACATCATACTCACTCACTAGGAGTATTTTATTGGTCAACCCACTCTCTGGGGTAATTTCTATATTCTCCACACATGCATTTATTCACAGAATTACCTGGGCTTGAGTAAGTTATGATTATGATAAGTGATATTCATATTGGCACTATATATTGCAAGAATTAAATAAAGAACCAACATATTAATTGTAATCTACATGGAAAATCTCAAAAAACTACAAAAGTCGATTAATTCGAGTAGTCATATGCATAACCACATAACTTTCTCAAATGTAACTTAAAGTTCAAGTAAACAAGTGCATTTGAGAATAAGTAAGTAATCATCTTGAAATGAATGCATAACACCCAAGTATTACTATTTTGTTCATAAATTCACATTAATACTGACTTGGGTTCCAAGTTAGAGTTTTGGAGTCAAATTATAGTTCATTAGGGTTTTGGCTTCCCAAACCCTGATTGTCACTTTTAATGTCTTTTTAACTCACAAACCCTAATTTTGATGTTATATGCATTAGTAATCTCAAATTAAGTGAAATACATCCTTTTTAAGACTAAACTTTAGCCATTAAAGTCATTTAGGCATATTATGATCATTATAACTAATACATTAGGGCTTCCATGATTTTAATACATTAAAGTTAGTACTTTAGATACTTTTATAATTCAAAGTAGATCTAGGTCTTGAAATTAATTTTATTGGAATCCATGCAATTTCCTAATCAACTTTCATATATTATTTATCATTATCAGATATTCCTATGATTTTATATGATTTTAGCAAAATAAATTACTTTTAGCCAACAAGGTCTCGCCACCTAGGCGATGAACCCGGGTCCCGACCTTGCCAACAGGATGGGTCAAACCGATTGGCTCATACTATAAAAGCTCGGTGTGGTTGCGTGGATGCACACTAGTCAAAGTGAAAAAGGAGAGAAAAGGATAGAAAGGTCCTCACATGTAAAGAAGAGGAGTCGAGGGTAGAATGATCTTTTTGTTGACTATCATCTTCCTCCTCTACTACTTCACGAGCAGACTCTGTTGAGTCAACAATGAGGTTGACTCGGGGATCCTTGCCTCCTGAGTGACCAATGAGGGTACCAATACCTTCGTAGTGTCCATCTGAATTTTATGATACCTTCAATTGATCAAGAGAAGGTCGAAGTGGCAAAGATGGTGGAGATGAAACTCTAGTGAGGTCTAGAAAGGGCCATATGTTAAGGACATAATTAGGAGGAGAATTGAAGGCTGGGAGATGAGCCTGAGATCGAGTGATGCTCGTGAATGTGCTGGTGTTCTTGTTGGGGGTCTCTAGCCCTCCTCTTATAGGTCTGGGTCAAGGGGTTTGTCTCTGTTGAATTGGTGATTTGGGGAAATATATTATAACTTACCAAAGTCGGTTAAAATGGGGCTTTCCAAGTTTATAGAGATCTCCCAAACTCATTGGAAAGGTTTCCAAGCGTACATATGGATCGCGGTGCGAGAAAATTTGACAAGGAATTATGTCTTTACTATTCCTAACTTTCCTTTCTAATCTAGGGTAGACAATGACTGAGTGTTGTAAGATCTCAAGCACATGGCTATAAAGTCTTGCAAAATATCAAAGGGATCGGGTATAGCTTCCTATTCAGATTAATAGTCATGACATTTACTGTATTTCTAATTTCTCTTTCACTTTAGGAAATCTAGTAAATTCCATATCTCTCTATCCTTAATCCTTTTAATTCCAAATTTTGAAGGAACGTCTTAATTACTTTTATCTAGATGTCAGAGAGATTGGAGACCAAAATAGAAAACTTAGAGATACTTTCTTTGTCTTCAAGTCTCCTTATTATTCCATTTATTTAAGGCATCAAATTAATCCTTTTCTGTTCCCAACTTGGCTATATTTCTTATTTTGATTACTTTTCTTGTTAAAAACAATGTGAAAATGAAATCAATCCATTAGTGTCTTTAACACCAATTTTCTATAAAAATCCACGTAACTCTATATGTAGAATACTATTAATGCATTACAATTTGGTAATTCATTTATTTGTGGATATTCTCTCTTCCTTTCCATGTCCATTATTGGATTGTTAAAAGTAGTAAGATCCATGAAAACCATAGAGAATGAGAATTTACAAATTAAATCCATACTTTTAAAATAAATCACACCAAGTTTCTAATATATCATTAATATTGAAATATTTGCATTTCAAATATGTAAAAATATGTGAAAAATCATGTTGTGACAAGAGTCTTTTTACTTTCTCCTAGATTTTAATGTTCAATAATGGGATAATCCTGTGTGGGAAGGAGAATTGATTCTTTGACTAGGTTTGACTTTTATGTAGTAGATTATTTAGATAGAATCTACATAGCATAAGCATACATTGGCACACATAGAATAATTGTAGCCACAATTTAAATATTCGATATGAGTATCATCAACCAAGTCCAGTCGTATGGATTGGGAAAAAAACATGACACGTTTGAAAAAATTTCAAAGTTATAATTGGTTCAAGTGATTACCTTATCTGTTAGATCAGATTACCATTGTAAGATAGATATGACTCATGATAGAACTATCTGCTGGACTTTTCAATATATGCATGTTTCTGTTAAGTTTATTATACTTAATCTGATGCTGATGCATGTACCTAGCTTGAGTGGGATGTATCCACTCACTGGGGCTCTATATGAGTCTCATGAGGTTGTTTCAAATGTTTTTAGGTATAATGCTATCCAACAGAGAGATCGTGACAAACAAGATATAAATAGCATAATCTAGATAGATTAGAATGCCCATGTACTCTCTCTTTCCCAGGATAGGTTGTAGACTAAGTTTATTAATCAATGTACATGTATTTGATGTAAACTGAACTGCATATGAGAATAAGACTTGATAATGGTTTTAATGATGTTGAATAAGATTTGTGATATCTAAATGTGATGTCCTTGATGTGATATTGATTTATGAATTTGTGAAGAAAGAAAAAGGAAAAATTTATCTGTGTTTTTCATATATTGTCGCCTTTGTCAAGAATTCATTGTTTTATTTCATAATTTTGGTTTAGGTTTTGGGATTATCTCTAATGGTTGGTATATATGTTGATCAAAAGATTGGGTCCCGACAAACGTGGTATCAAAGCCTAGGTTAGATGAGTCTGCATGGACAATAGGATCTAGGACTAAATGATAATGTGAATGTTGAATATGACCTGAATGATGTGCATACTGACTGAATTCAGTATCCAGATACTCTGGTCAAGTATTTGGGTATTGAGCTAAGCTAGTATGGAACTACCGACTATACTTCTTCTGGATGCCCTGACCAAGTATACAGATGAACATAGTTTGGTAGTATAATAAGATGCATAAAAAAGAATGGTGATAAAATGGTGAAAGAGAAAAGGATTTTATAATTCAATAAGGAACCTATGGAAAACATGAAATTTCATATAAGAAAGATGTAATCTTAATGGATTATGAAGACAATCTCTAATGAGTTTGAATTTGAGTATGAAATATGAATTTGTGAGAAAAACATATGAACTAAGTTGCATACTAGATGATTTTCTTCATAAAAGAAATTGATGAGTGCATATGATAATATGTGAATGAGTCATAATCTTATCCATGAGATATAAATTTAAAGTCTGATCACCCCTTTGAGGCTGATCAACGATTTGAATACTGTCCAAACCGCTGAGTTTGTATCTTGACAATTTAATTAGTCACGTGACCACACCTACTGCTCGAACCTCCCTCATACCCCGATACCCCTGATATTACTCGCTAAACCTTGTCTTTCTCCCATCGTTGCAAAGCCCCAACCCCTATCTAGATATGTGGTCAGAGGAGTTCCTCAAGGCCACCATGTTGTCCCCTGAAGCTCAGATGCTACCGCAAGGAGTCTAGATGTCTTCTAAAGTATTGTTGATAATGGAAGAAGTGCATTCAACCACATCCTCTATCACTGATGCCGACACTTGCAACTACTACCATCTACTGTAGTTTCTGCCTATCGTCACCAGGTTAGATTCTCCTCTCCCTCTTCCTCCTCATCTCCCTTTTTCTCTTCCTCTACTCTTCTTCTTTAACAATTTGTCCTCTCCCCCTCTCCTTCTATATACTATCTACTGATAAATGCCTTCCTTCTTCCTCATCTCCTTCTTCCTCTTCTCTCTCATCCTCATTTTCTTCTTCCTCTTCCTCTTCCTCTTCCTCTATTCTTCTTGAATAGTGTGTCCTCTCTGTCTCCCCTTACTAACCTATTGGCTCTGTTCTTCTCTAGATGTAGATGGTTGAACTTGACGACTATTAATTTGCCAAGAAGTGCTCTCTTCAACCTTTGTATCTTGTTGTGCTAAATTGATTTTTTTGTGTGTTGTGAGTTCTTCTCCTCTCCATTGATAGTTGTAAGTGAGGTTTCTATAATTTCTAATCCCACTCCCATTAATTGATCTATTAGATGATTACTTCTATTTATGGATGCATTGTTTAGATGATTGCATATTGTTCACGAATTTAGAATTTGTTTCTTCTTCTTGATTTTGCAGTTGGTTATTACATGTCATAACCAATATAACATGTTTGTTATTTGCATTCATAATTAGTTAATTATTTCAATGTAATAATATATTGTGGTTTCTTGGTAGTTTATATTGCTATGTGCCTAGGTGTGTTTGCATTAATCTTTAAAATTATTTCTATATTTCTCTATTTGCATTTATGATGTATACTGACGTCACTGGTCGAACCAGTCCAACCACTAGTTGAATCAGTTAACTGAGAATCACATGCCTCATTGGTTTCCTCACCATTAGGTTCTGACAACCTTGGTTATAAGTGATGATATATATAAAAGGACCCCCACAACTTTATTACAGGGTCAAACACAGGGATGTGGGGATGTTTAGAATGCTTAAGATCTCACTCTTAAGTTAGATAAGACAATTTGATAGTCGATAAAAATATGGATCTAAAACTAGTCTAGCAGATTGTCACGAAGTAAAACAAAACAAAGTAAAGAAAATAAAACAAAGTCTGTAGGATTTTACTTATCAGAAAGAAGGAGTTCCTGGCTATGTAACCACAAGTTGGACAGTCTATGAATCCGATATCAGGCATAGACAACCCTCGAACACCCCAACAAGCAACCTACATCCAAACATAGTACATATTGTGGTATATGTTTCTATGGGGTCATCCCACTCACTTTTGCGCGGTGTGGCTAAAACCCATCGATGACAAAAAAAACCTCTCTCGAGGATGACAAATCAACACCCTAGAATATTCTAGATATCCTCTCAGGTCTAAAATATTCTAAGATGCTAGGAACAGGTGTGATCTGGGCAAAACTAGGTAGTGGGCCTGACCGTTTTGGGTTGGGCCCGACCATGCCCAGGTCTATGGTTCTACACAGATTACCTTGAACCGTCCTCCTTTCAGATTCCGATCCAAACTACCTTCTCTTATCCATTTCTACAACGAATCTCTTGATATAGGTAGAAATAGAAGTTCAAGCAAGAAAGAGATCAACGAAACTAGCAATCATAACCAGAAAGAGAAGATAGAATTGAAAATTTACTAGATCTGATATAAGACTTCTTTCTTAAGGTAAAAGTACATAAACATGCTTAAAACGGGCTACATAGCCAAGAAGGAGCTCAACTAGCCATAGACAAGCATAGTTGGCACTGAACAAAGATGAATAAACATTATTTGTACAGAAATAAAGGAGAATAATAGAAGAAAGGAGAAGAAGAAGATATTTAGCCCATAGAGGAGAGGTGGCTCTCACTCCTTAGCCTTCGTATAGACTAGATCTCATCATTGGGTCGCCCTCATTGGTTTTCTGGACTACTTGGCCTCCTTTCTCTTTGATTCCACCCCAAACAGCAGCTTGGTGGGTGTATGGAGGTGGAAGATGGTTGAGAATGGTGGGATATGGGTGAATGGTGGTGGAAAATAGTGCAAGATGGAAGCAAACTGGAGGAACGAATGTAGGATGAGCACTTTAGCCTTTTTCAGACCTTAGAACTCTCCCAAGGGGCTCTGGGAACCAGAACATGTCGGAACCAAAACATGGAACCTCCAAAAATTTGGAACCCCTCTCCAAGTCATAGGGGGTGAGTATTTATAGGCGAAGGCAGAAGATGGTCAAGGCCCTGGTCTCGGCCCGATCATGCCAAGTTGGGCACGATCGTGCCGGGGTCGAGGTCAAGGTAGACCCCACTGTCATAGTCGTGTTGCGGTCGAGGTAGACGTACCTCAGTCGTGGTCATGTCGCGGTCGAGGTGGATCCCACAGTCACAGTCGTACCGCGGTCGAGGTGGATCCCACGGTCACGGTTGACTCTGCGGTTGAGGTGGTCAGGCTGCGGTCGAGGTGGTTGTTCCTCGGTCATAGTAGTGGCCTCGACTCGACCGTGCCGAGCCTCAGCCCAGTCGTGTCGAGTGTCGGTCGACACTACGTCTCGACTGTGGTCGTGTCATTGTCTTCTTATCCGCGGTCGCGACATTATGGACCAAACTCACCCCCATCGGGGGGCTATTACTAGTGGTCGATGGGCCCGTGTCGATGAACCTTCTGATTGGCAATGATGTATTCTGATAAAGGACTAGCCATCAAAATTTGGGTCCAAGATATCAAAAGTTTTTTTGGCTAGCTAGTCGGTTAGCGGACCACCGTCTCCTAAGCTGGTGCACATAGTGTGATTCTTAGTCCACTGCGGTCATGACAGATAGAAGTTTAGCTGCTGTAAAAATCATGTGTTGGTGAGAAATCTTGGAGAATAGATGTCTTCTCAGGTTTGGTGCCTATAAGTCCCTAAATTGGCTAGTTGAGTAACTTTATCTATAAAAAGATATAAATCACTAAAAGATAAGTATATAAGGTTATTTTGGACAAATTAAGGCTATAACGACACAAAACTATAAATAAATACTCAACATAAATGCCTGAATTTGGGTGTTATCAACTGGTTCGTCGATTCACCGACCAAACCTGTCGGTTCACTAGTTTAGCAACAATCAGAGGTAATTTCCAGACCAGTGGCCGAACCGTTGGGTCACCGGTTCCCATTTTGACTCATCAAACTGGCTGGTTTGGATTGGTTCTGATAGCTATGCTTATAACCATGGTAATAAAATATTTGCCTTGAGACTCTCAAGGCTTACACCTCTTGATGAGACTATCCTAAATGTGCCTCGAGGCTTATGCCTCAGTGTCCTAAATTAAGACTTACGCCTCATAATGTTTGAGGCCCGTCTCAAAGCACCGAGGCTTAGCTGAGACGCACATTTCAATTTTAGATAATAATGTCTTATGTCGACCACCCAATTGTCTACTTTAAGATTATTACAAACACTTTCTAAAAAATGGATTTTTTTAGTTAATTGTTATTTTTCATTAATGAACATTTGATCATCTTTCTTTGTGTGACACCTTTTTATCTTCATTGTTAAATTTATCTCTGTTTACTACCTTCTTAATCACTATGTGGGATGAATTTCATATGATTGCTAAATAATTTTGGTTCCTTGTTCTGATTAATTGGAATTTGTTCTCTTTAGTTTTTATGTCAATGACATCTTTTATTTGAACAATTGATATCTTGTTATTTTCCCACTTTTTTTATAATGTAGTGGGTTTTTATTCTCTATTGTCATCATTAAGTTTCACAATTAATTTATATTTCAATTGATTGTGCTTGTATATATCTTTTTATGTTGTGTGCATACACACACACACACACATATATAAACACATGTAAAAATTATTTATTTTTGACCTCCTCATAAATATTTTGAGGTTTATACCTCAAACTTCTCAAGTCTTACGCCTCGCCTTGCGGAGACAAAAATGCCTAATTACTTCTCACTGACTTTACAACCTTACTTATAACTTAAGACATCAAACAATTTTCAATATTTAAAAAAAAAATTATAAAAAAAATTTCTTGAGTGGTCTACAAATATTATATTTTGAACATGGTTGTATAGGTAAATAGGCATTTCCTAGAGACGCCCAGGTAGAGGCCTAGGCATATATATATATATATATATATATATATATATATATATATATATATATATATATATATACATACATATATATATATATATATATATATATATATATATATACATACATACATATATATATATATATCTGTGTGTGTGTGTATGTGTTTGTGCATTAATTTAGTAGATACATGTAAATTTTATGAAAAATAAAGTTAAATTAGTAGATGTTTAAATAATATCAAAATCAATACATAAATAAACACAAATTAGTAGATAACAAAATAAAAAATAGTGATAAAATAAATAGAAATAAGTATATGAATTAACATAATTAAGTGTATAAATAAATACAAATCAGTTGATAAATAAAGTTGCACTAGTAGATGATTATATAATTTAAAAAGCAATACATAAATAAACACATATGAGTAGATACTAAATAAAAAATAGTAGACAGATAAATTCATTAGATGAATGAATACAAATTAGTTGTTAAACGAATATAAATTAGTAGATGATTAATTAATTCCTAAAAAATCAATACATAACTAAATACAAATAGTAAATGAATAAATATAATAAATACAAATTAATTGACAAATAAAGTTAAATCAATTGATAAATAAAGTTAATTCAATTGATAAATAAAGTTAAATTAGTAGATGATTAAATAATATCAGAATCAATACATAAATAAACACAAATCAGTAGATAACTAAATAAAAAATAGTAGATAAATAAATACAATTAAGTAGATGAATAAATACAATTAAGTGGATAAATAAATACATATCAGTTGATAAATAAAGTTACATCAGTAGATGTTATATAATTCAAAGTAGTATACAAATATATTCAAATGAGTAGATAACCAAATAAAATATAGTTGACGGATAAATTGAGTATATGGATAAATACAAATATGTGGATGAATAAATACGAATCAATTGATAAACTAATATAAATCAGTATAGGCATAATTAACTCCTAAATTAGTACATAAATAAATAAAAATAGTAGATGAATAAATACAATAAATACAAATCAGTTGATAAATAAAGTTAAATTAGTTTATAAATAAAGTTAAATCAGTAGATAATTAAATTATATCAAAATCAGTACATAAACAAACATAAATTTGTAGATAACTAAATAAAAATACAAAAAAGTCATGCAGCAACCTAGGCGTGCCTAGGCGTCGCCCAAGTATCTGCCCAGTCTTCCTAGAGGCCTACCTAGGCTGGGTGTCTGGGATCTGGACCCTAGGTGAATGCCTGGGCCACCTAGGCGCACTAGGCGCCTCCTGGGCAAGCGCCCGTACAACACAAATTTTGAATGAATTTTATACAAGTATAATCTAAAAGGCATACATCAAATTTTCCACTTTTTTGTAGTATATTGTAGTTTACACGTGAACTATAAATTAGGTAAATACAAGTTAATGTACTAAGTTACAACAACGTGTTAGATATACATATACACACATTTGGTGCTTCACCTATTTAGAAATCCTTGTTTCGCCACTGGTTATAGGAAATCTTAAAACGTAATGTAGAATTGCAATAGGTAGCATCATTGTCAAAATGTTGACCCTAATAGGAATATCACATGCAGTGTGTGGTCTTGATGATCATGTTTTTATAACTCCTACCAGAAAGGGTGATAGATGGCCTTTGCCCATGGTTTCATGCTGAAATCATGATCTAAAGCCAAAATATTTCTGAGCTAAATAAACCAATTAAAAATGTATATAGATTTAAATAACCAATCTATATTGAAATCATTGGTTGCTAATGGAACCCTATTTCAAGTAGCTCAAACTTCTAGATCAAAACATTATTTTTTTAGAGTTACTTTTTCTAAGCTTTGTCTTTTTATTTTTTGTTGATAGTAAATTAGCACATGCACGTATAACATAGATACATGATGATACTTTCTTTGGTTTCTTATCATTTTTTATGTATAGGGTAGGGTGGTTTGCTTGGACATAATGTTATTTAATCAATTCTCCAAATAGTTTAACTAGTAATGGAACATCATCATAAGTACATTTTGTTGGGAATCAAGTGTATTAGAAAAACTCAAAAGAAGATCCAAACTGATAAAACCACACAAAAATGCTTGTATAACTTGGGATGCGTCACTCTACCCCAAGTATCATGATTCCATTGATCTCCTTTTTTATCTAATTTATTTAGGCTCCTTTTAGGATGTAGAATGGCCATATTTTTTCTTCTCCTTTTCCTTTTATTTAGGTGCCTCAATATGAATGAAACTCCCATAACAATGCATCCCCTTATAATCAGATACAAGGAAATAATTTCCTGCTAAATCCATGAAACCCATCAACCTCTATGATGAATGCTCAATTCTGAACATTTGTAGAATTCAAAACTAGAATAGGGTACAACAAAAATAGGTAAACTCCACACTCTATCTCAATTAATGCTTAGCTAATCATCTGCTATTGTGAATGTGCTCACATACAAGAAGATGATTATTTATATAAAATTAATCTTAGAGAGAGAGGGAGAGAGAGAGAGAGTTGCAAGCAGAGCATGCGAATCCTCAGTATGGAGTGGAGGAGTGAGAGAGAGAGAGTGTTGGGGTATAGCTAAGAAGTCAATAAAGGAAGGGAAGCGAGAGAGAGAACCAATAACATTAATTAACCTAGCCATTGTCATCACATACATATACACAACCTTTCCTCTTGCTTTATTATTTATAGTCTACTTCTATAAAACTTAAATCATAGGTTTTTGTGCTTGATTGGCAACACCAAGTCACCAACTCACTGACAGCAGTAGACATGCACCTGGTTTTTTTCCATATAAATAAAGTCGGTTACATGGCAAGGTGAGGTTGAAGTTTTCCTAGAACCTTAATTCACACATAATGTGTGAAATATGTTGTATGATTTAACTACATTAGTTTAGTTGATGTTGGGCTATTTAATCTTGCAGTTTTAGAGAATATGGTATAAATATACCTTCTGTATACATCTAATTTTAATGCAACAATTTTCTATATTAGGATGTCAAAATGAACTAGCTTATGATTTCTCCATGAATTATTTGAAGTTTATGATTGTACTATGCGACATCAATGACACCCATATTTACTTAAATTATTTGTTTATAATAGCATATTTATTATATTTGATGATCTAGTTTTTAGATAGAGATCTTTAATATAGTCTATTATCCATGTTGTTAATACGTGCTATTAGAATTAACAGTTGTCCAAACTTGACCACGAGCAGAGTACATTAAATACTACTATCAAAACTTAACCCTTCAGACCTTGGAACTCCAAGTTCAGATTTTTGCCCTGGAAATGTATAGTCAGGACTTATGCAAAACTCTCCTTATCAGTACGAAAAAGGAAGGGGTGGGCTTTACATATAATTTCCCCTATCTTGAAATCATAGGTTCCCAAGAAACCCCCACAAGTCATGTCCTGAGGTGGTGACCAAGGGAAAAAATCTGCACCTGTAGTTCCAAGGTCTGGAGGGTCGAGTTTTGATAGCATTTTTTCATGTGTTCTGATCTTGATCAAGTTTCGACAACTTTTAATGCTAATAGCACAGATTAACCACATGGGGAATATATTATATTAAAGATATCTAGCTAGGATTAGATCATCAAATATAGTAAACTGAATGGTTGTTGCGTACTCCTCATATAAATAGGACCAGCAAATCTAGTTGGGCAATACATAGGACAGCAAAATAAGGGCATATAGCAATTCTCAAATGAATACAAGTTTAGTTGTATGCGTGGATTTCATTGGTACAATCTGGGACTACGAAATCTCCTAGATGATGAAGTGCGCTTGGATTTTTTTTTCCTTGATCTCTTACTCATTATAGCTCATGTTTTATGTATTATTCTAATTATAGTTTACAACTGACGAGAGACTATACAGGAATACCAATAATGTCATGTCCACCAGTTACTCGAGTGCTTACTTATCATTAATGAGCGTGTATATGAGTGTGTCGTAAATTCAGTGCGCTCCAAAAATCATTGACAAACATATATTATTATTAGCTATGAAGTACATATGTACATGAATGATAACACAAGCCTTCATTATAATCAGACGTTGTTTTGTAGAAATCTTAATTCTAATTCTCTTTGGAAGGAATGTGAGAGGAACAAAGTGGTGTAATTTTAGTGCACTGTTGTATTACATATTGACAGGTGTTATAAGAAGTACTGCCACCAAAATGCAGGCCGTAGTGGCAAACTTCGAGGCCACAAATAGGGAGGCGAAGACAAAGTTCCCGGCGATGGCATCCAATGTAATGTCGAGGCACTGCTGGTGCCTGAGGGACGGCGTCATGGGGTAAATCAAGGCCATAAGGAAGGTGGTTGAGGACAATAGCTATATGGCCAGCCACAACACTAGGGATGACCAAAGGAGAGACGCCAAGGCTTAAGGTACTGGACCAGCATGTACGCCAACAGAAGGCATTCCAGCAAGGTGGTGGGATGATGCAGCATCAGCCTTGAAGACCACAGAGAGGGCTGTCTGAATGTTGTGTCCGTACTTCGTCTTGGCCCTTTGAACACTTCCTACACCTGTAAGTTGATTGATGAGTTTAATGTCGACTATTCTTCTTACATTAATCGTTAGAGTTTATGAATGAAATAATCTATCTCTAAATATAGGGGTCGACTTTTGCATTACCCAATGATGTTATGACCAAACAGTGGTTGTTCACTTCCGATTGCGGTGTTATACTATATTAGTCATACAAAGTCATATATTGTGATAAAATTAAGTAGAATCCATGGGCATCGACACCGCAGAAATTGATGTTTTTTTATCATATTATAAAGCTATCTCAACTACTTGGAACTTTCTATAAGCACCATGCATGTTTTTTTGAAAAAAATCTTGCCATGGTGTGTCGAGTAGCCATTTGTATCATGACAATTCCAATTTATTTTGGTCCTATGCTTTGAATTTCACTGGTTAGGAGTTTTGTTCTAATTCAGTGTTGGTGTTTTTACTTCCCCTAGAGATTTGTGGTCTTCCTTTTGTCCATTCACTTCCTATTATGACCAGGAAGAACAAAAAACTAATATTCACAAAATTTATCAAGAAAATATAAGTTGGTTTGTATAAAGTTTCTGTTGGTAACACGTCAAAATCAAAATTTTAAGATTGAACCCCCAATACTAAACCTTCAATTTTCTGGTAGCACAAGGCCATATTGGCGATGACCACAAGAGAGAAATATGCACTAAAACAGATTTAAGTATTGGAAAGAAATCTAATCCTTTCATATAATATAGAGAGACGAAAAATACTGTAATGCTCGTATGTTGAAGCAGGCCACACGTGTGAATAATTCTGTTTCCAAGAATAGAAATGCATTTCTTGTTGTTCTGTCTCAGTCGTCCCGTGGGGGATATATATAATTCTGCTTCTTTAGATACTAGTTTTAAGATTTTGAAATCTGCTTCACGTCACCATTTGCTCAAATTAGACATGTGTGAACATCAAGCGTCTGTGGAGATGCTTGATGGATTTTTGACCGAGTGTCTTTTTTTCTGACAGGTTTTTAGTGTTGATTTCCTGCTGCAGCTTCTTTAATTTTCTAATGAACCTTGGGTTCTTTCAGAGCTTACAAGGAAACAGAGCTTAGCTGGACTAAAATTTTGGTCTATTTTTCACGCTAAAAATGCTCTAGACAATCGTGGAGCTGTTTTTTTGTTGTTGTTTCTTCTGAAGATACGCTGGAAAGTGGTGAAGCATGATCTTCGGCTCATGTTTGCAAGATTGATGCAATCTTAGAAGATTGGGGATTTTTTAATTGTCTTTTAGTGGTTATCCAGTAGTAAGGCCTACATGTCAATCAACAGTTATACAGATACTGACTTCGTATGAATTATTGAGTTTTAGTTGAATAAATATGTTGATTCGAGCATTTTGTGACTCAATTTGATCAGTGGTGACTAGTTTGGCAACATCCTGTGTGGTACACAGAATAACCACCTATCTCTATTACCATCCATTATGTAAAGAAGAAAGCAATAAATTATGTGCTGTAACATCCCAACATTTGATGGTTTAAACCGTAACACATTAGTACCGTGATTTAGCCCTATCCATTCTCTTGGGTGACCGGTATGCCCCTCCTAAGTGGAATTGGCGATCAGGTTTTAGGTGATGCCTTTTAGGGGAAGGGCCCTCCAAAAGTGAAGGTTCTCAACGTCACAAATTATCTCTGCATTACAATCAAATCCCACTCCAACTCCAAATGGGTTAAATGCTGTAGTGGTGATAATTCACACAATTGCTATCAATGACCCAAGGTAAAGACATATTTGTCGTTTGAAATTGTTGTACTCGATGATGCGAAAATTGCATAGACTGCTATCTGACCGGAAAAATACAGCAAGAGTGGGCTCATAACTCATAAAACTGCAACTGCCTAGTGCCTACTACGAGAAGATTTTTCTAGTTAAGTCGGCTTCCACATGTACACAGTACAAACATAGTTTCCTCAAAGAAAGAGAACGGTGACTTCACAAAACGAAGCGGTCGTCGCGCGCAATCCGGAGAAAGGATCCTAGGGGGATAAACAAAAACCGTCCCCAGCAGAGAGCAGCAAGGCCAGGACCCCTCGTTCCGGCTCGTGGCCCAGTTGACGGATTACCGCTGCTGCTGCTTCAGATTGGCCGCGTGCCGACGGTGTTCACGCGGGCCGGAGAAGAGAGACGCGAGGGAGTGGGCGAGGCCGACTGCGATCGCCGCCTTCACGCTCCCGCGGCGCGGGATCACTCTCCCCGCCGATGAGGACGTTCGCGTCCAGGAGGAGGCGCCGGGGTTCGTTGCACAACGGGGGTACACCTGCTGCGGCCGTCCGTGTGCCATGCGATTGAATCGGCCGATGAATCTTCTCTTGCGCTACGAGGTCTGCAGTAGGTTCGCTGGAGGGATGTGCAGTAGATTCGCTGGAGGGATGGGGCTACCTTTTTTTCCGGCCAAGAAGTAGAGGGGTGGTGAGCTTTAACGATGGTGCTACCTTAAGAAGTGGCTTCAGTTGGCCGACAGAGAAGGAGTATTGAGAGGTTGGTCAGGTTAACGAGGATCCAGGGATGGGCTTTATAGTCGACCTGTTCATGAATCGGAGGGTCCCAGGAGTGGCTAGTGGGGACAAAGAATTTGACGCAACCTTGACCGGCCACCCGTGACTCGTCAGTGGCTGCCGGCTGCCATATCAATCACGTGGGAAATCGAGAAATTGAAAAATGAAATAATCATTCTTAATCAATCCTTATCCTATTCGATCGATCAGCTTTCGTCATTTTGCACCACTGGATTCTCGCACCATTAGGTACGATATCGGTATCGGATATGCAAATTTAACCCCCACAATTATACTGAAAACCGGCCTGAGTTTAGGTACCCAAATTATTGATTATTGTTGACTGAACTTGGTTTCTTTTGTTTGTCCTAATCATTATTAGAGTTTTTAACTTCCGATGTGGGCAAGCTTGTAATGCAGCAACGATGGACGGTGTTACCAAATAGTCTCCTATTCAATTCCTGCTAGATCGCATTATTATAAGACTTTTTTAATGTGTGTGTGTACCACCGATAAATATATAACACTTGAAGGATACTTGTGATTTCTTGTTTGCCGTTCATTTGATATGCTACGTGTAGCACTATAACATATAAAGATAAGTTCATAAAATAGGACATCTCATATCATTTCTCATCTCGCAATACGTATGCATAGCACAAATTGTGTGAATCGTATGCATAAGCATTGAGAGCTCCTTCTCTCTAGCATGATAAAACCTCTCTCTAGCACTCTCTATCCTTTCACTCTCTGCCTACCGTTGATTCCTCCCTCGGTGCTCACTGATTTAGGGCTTTACTGGACTCATGAGATTAGACACACTGGAACAATATAGTGGAAACATCTAAGATTTAGCTATAGCTTACATTCCGTTGGCGACTTTAAGAGTCCTAGAGATATACAGTGGAGGCTTGGCATTGTAGGAGAAACTTTTCCATAACTACTTCTTTTGCATACCATTAGAGAAACACATTTTCTAATATATTTGGCGTAAACATGTTTCGAGTGATATACAGGTGCCTTCACAAGCCTTCCCCTCTGAGAACTTTTTGGTGAACACAAAATCATATTCTCCTTATCGTCCCTGTATTGAAATTAGACTTATTACTTATCATAACTCTAAGGAAAGGCACAACTGGGGATGGTCGATAGCTCAAGTGGTGGGGCTTGATAGCACCTCAATGAAAGGTCTTGGGTTCGGCTCTTAGCATCGGTCGTGGTGCAACTGATTGGGCATGCCGTGGTGTCCCCCCAATGACACGGCTGGACCCAAAATTTACTCTTGGCTGAGTGGGTCCAAACTAGTTGAAGAGTTTCATGGCTCGAACACATCAACATTTATGATATCTAGGATCAATCACCTTTGGTCAGTCTGGGACGAGACACGATAATTGTTGAGCTTGGTCTACTCCAAGGGTGGATCATTGAACTCATCATTGGAACATTTCTCCGTCAGTACCATTCATGTTCATCTACTAGATGACCGACCTAGGCATAGGTATGCATTTGCTACAAAAAAATAGGGCTGGAAAAACAAGACTCGAACCTAACATTTTTAAGCGGGTTAGGGTCTAGGGTCGGGTTTGAATTTGGACTTTTGACCTGATTGACCCGAAATTCACAATAAAATATTCAAATAAACAACAAAGATCAAAATTTAAGACTCCCCAGTGACCTATTGAATTACTAATCCAACACTCATGAAGTTTATTTTTACAATTTACATAGTTTTGTATTGGTTTGTATAATTTATTATGCTAATTATTTTACGAATTTGTATTTAAAACTCTTCAAAAAAATTACAATAAGCTTTATATCTGTTTTTAAATACATTGTAAGATTGATTACATTGAAATTTGTTGATTAGACTTGGGGATTATCAATGCTTAGACAAATCATAGATTTTTTTTAAATTACTCTCTTTGTACTTGGATTTACGGTTCAGACCCGATAAACCTGAAAACATTTGCGGGCCGGATTAGGGTCAAGGTTATCGACCCAAAAATCCATATTTTGCAAGTTTAGCATATAATTAAAAAATACTGACCCAAAATGATCCCAAATAAAACATTGTCAACCCAAACCCGACTGCCCTCCCTACAAATAATACGACAATATTGGAGGAAAATACTTTTCATATGTCTGAATTATTTACAGGCACCATTGCACTTACAAAATGGATTAGTGTCACTAACAAGAAAAAGGTGTGTCAAGTGTTTCTACAAATGCTGACATTGCAATCAATTAGGATAACAAACACTTCAATATTCATTATCTGAATTTTGCTACACTTGTCACAATTTTAGACATTTCTCAAATAAGCGAGCACTTCTTCTCTCCTACTACACCTATACAGACTTTGCATATCCGACCTATCTACCTTTATCCACTCATGACACTGGATTGTCTCACCATATTGGACCAACAAACCGATTTTATCATAAGTGCCACCATGCAAAGGCACATTCCCCCCTGTGTTTTCCAACAGATCAGTGTATAAGACACAAACCTTTTTGGGTAAGCCTTTCTTCATCCTTTCTCCCCATCTAGACAGATCTATAGCAATACCATCCACCAATCAAGGGTTTATACCCATGTGAACTCCCCATTTTCCCTCTCCACACAGATCACCTTTGAATGCTCCCCACCCCTTTCTATCATGTCTATGTCCCCCACCAAATACTTCTTTCATGCGCCTATACTAGTGCTCACATACACCTCTCTTTTTCATCCCCAAACCATACCGAGCTACTCCCTCACCAAACATGGTGTCTAATCCAGATCTTTATAAATTTTTGGTTGTCATAGACCTCCTTATTAACTCCATGAGACTTCTCAAAGGCTTAAATGACCATAGTATTTTGGTTACAATCCAAAACAATCTAGACAACCATCAACTTCTCACGATTATTATTACCAAAGCTATTGTTCTTCTCCTCCCAAGTTGCACCATTCTCAAGCCAAAGATCCTCTTATCTGATCAACTTTTATGTTGCCTTCCTCATGGAACAAAACATGACCACCTCATTGGAGTTACTATTAACCTATATGTGGGGATACTTTTGTTCAGGCTCACATCACCAAATGGTACTCAGATACTGGAGCAGAGATGGCATGCTCAGGTTGGCTATCCATTTAAAACCTTCTACCACATGTATTGGATATAGATGTCTTTAGGAAGATTGCCTCGGTTGTAGGTTCTACCTTACAATACACCAGTCTCGAGACCCTTTATCCTACAAAATGTATTAAGTTGTTCTATGTATTCTCAGTCACTAAAGACATCAGACTCCTAGCTCCATTAAGATCTGAAATGAAGAGACTATTCATACAATCAATCTTATATGTGAAAATCCACATACACACACTCCATCTTCCTTGAACTTGTTGACCATCCCACTTCATATCTAAACTTGAAAGACATGAAGAAACCACCCAACCTAGAACACCATTATAAAGTACATGTTCAGATCAGAGGGGATCATCAACAACCTCCATTTCATCCTAAACGTGGATATGAGAAACAACTGGACTCTAATAGATACAATCACATTGAACACCAAAACAAGAGCCAACTGTGTGACACTTTACCAAATCAATCGTCCTAGACCCACACTAAAAAAACTTTTCAATTCTATCTGATCTCTCCAATACACAAATAAGTACCAAAATCATACCGTCCCAACATCATATATGTGGCATACAACTCACAAAAACATAATTAACTAATGCAGAAGCATTCACTAAGCAGCGGATTACCGAAAATCACTAAAAATTAAAACCTTTTTACCAAGAGGTCCATCAAATGAAAACTTTCTCACATAGAACAAAAGTAACACATTTACATTCTGGTTTAAAGGTACATGACTTGCATCATGTCTTTCTAAAAATTACAAGCATCAACTGCTCTTGTTGAACTAAACACAAGCAGTGTAAAATCTCGAGGCACTAAGACAAAATCTCGAAAGCACTAACTACTACTCCGAGAACCTGAGAGTACAAAGACGACACATAGGACTCTATTTACATCTATACAAGGCATAACAGCCAGTGTCTCCACCTGAGACCTCACTACTGTCCCTACTGCTGCTGCTGTCCTTCACCTATTGAAGGATTCCTACCTCCTTGTCCGCATCCACCTAAAAATATGGTTCCCACGGGGGTGAGACAATTATAAATTGCCCCAGCGATAGATATAACTCTCTGCCAGAAACAATATTATTGCAGCTTAAGAAGATAAATATAAATAGAGAAATCATATTTGTTTGACAGCAGTTAATTCAATGTCTAACCAATTAGAACATTATTATTATTAAAATCATTGCAGCTATAACTTCATAGAGCAATATTTCACTTATCTATTAAGGAATATGAAGAACATGTATAACATTTATTCACTACAAAATCATTTCCACAACATTAACTCTCTTCAGGCTTAGATCATATATCTAATGCCTGGCATTATCATTGTGGGGTCATGGCCTATAGCCATACTCTTTAAACAAAGTATTGGGATCTTAATCCCTCAACTCATCAAGTACATTTCGCCTTCTTAACAAGTTCATCATCATGATTATAGAATCTGGGTAATTGAACTCTTTTCTCATCATAGAACACTTGTTACCACTTATTAGGTAACTTCATACCTTCAGGTCATCTGACCAAGGACATTATAATTCTTGCTACACAAAGGATTGCACATAGTTCACAAAGCTCATATCACCTCTTATTACCCCTTAATAGGAAACAAGGCATGGCTTATAAAACTCATAAACAAGATCAATAATTAAAACATCATATGACACACAGGGCTCATAAATTTTTAGATTACTTCTCACTAGGCAATAAAAACATATGAAGGCTTATAAAGCCTATAAAACATTCTCAAAATACAGAGCATCATAGCCCATAACTGGCTATACTCCTCATCTCATCATTCCTGCATGATTAGTATTCATTATAACAATTATAATGCTTTCATATCAGCACCATACAACACTAAGTAATACCACTATTCCCTCTTTAGGGTTCATGGTTTCTCTTTTATATCAGTACCCTCCATTAGGGTTTTCCCATAAATAACCACTTAGGTTCTTAAGATCATATTATTAATGATCAGCCCTATTTCATTGCTTCTCACATCTAGAAGCCAATATTGATAACATAAGTATTCAATCATACTTATTTATTCTCATCAATCATCATTGAATGTATTATCAACACCAAGTATGAGTTTCTCTCTCATCTTAATCAGAATATGATTAATCATAGTTTATAGGTTTGGATTAACCTTTTCATAGGGCATGTTAGCCTACATTCAACAAGGTCCATAACATCTTGATACCATCTCAATATAACAATGACATGACACATCTCATATGTCACTCATCCAATTATATTGGACTTAAACACATCAAGTATATTAATATTGGGGTGTTGGATGTGATATCTATCATATCTTGATGTATCACTTCCCTCAACACCTTTATCTTACATAAGTTCATCCACTTATCTTGTATTAGGGTATTTCCCATCCTAATACTTTATATACCATATCATCACATTCATCATGCAATGTATTGGTCATTAGACACTCACTTAGAATATACAATCATTGCCAATAATATGGACTCATCCTTGAGTTAGGAACTATTGATATAATGATATCCATTATCAACCTCTCTAGGTGTTACATTTGTCACAACATTAATCACTATTCCATTATTAGGAATAGGATTCTCCATATTTATAATTTGAGGTTCACATAGCATCTTCTATATATCATATAGATTTCACATAGTATTTCTCTCCATTAGAGTTTAATATAACATCCTTCTATATCAGGGTTTCACCTAGTATTATGTGAAATAAGGATTTCACAACACATCACCCATTGATAGGGCTTCATATAGGATTAGTAACACTACCCTTTATTAGGGTTTCATGCACCTTTACCTCCTTTTAGGGATTAAGGTTCACCATTTACATCCAAGTAGGGTTTCACATACCTCATTACCCAAATTAGGGTTAGGATGTACAATTCCCATTATGTTAGGGTTTCTCACATCGTGACACTAAGTTAGGGTTACATCATCACCCTAGATTATGGTTTCACAAGATTTGCCCTAAATTTGGGTTTCACATAGCATTGCCCTAAATTAGGGTCAAGGTACATCAATCTTTTCAATGTGGATTTCATGATCTCATATTATGGATCAAACCCTGATTACACCTTTATTCATAATGAGAGGATTAGGGCTTATTAAGTAAGCAATCATCTCTCCCATCCTCTCCCTCTCTCATCCTCTTTAGGATGTTAAATACTCCAAGATTGATCTAGGTTAACTCTTCACTTGAGTACACATAGATAGGGTTGATCTTCATAATCACCATTGATCTACATCAGTATTAACCAAGTAGCTAATTGACCTTTGAACATATAAGGTGTACAAATGGTTTAACCAATTTGAACCTCAAAGGTTTTGGTCACTTAGACCTAAAAAGGTCTTGGTCACTTAGGCCTCAAATGGTCTTGACCAATTAAGTTCAAACGGTTTGAAAACCGTTTAGCAAAGTTGGTTCTTGAAACCGTTTAGATAACACATCTTGAAACCGAATTAGCTTGAGTCTCCAAATGGTTTGAGACCGTTTGGACTCAAATGGTATTGAGACCGTTTGGTCCAAACCCTCTCAAAACCGAATGGACCAAAAAGGGACTTCAAAACTTAATCGATTCATGGTTCCAATCCATGAACCAACTATCAATTGGACCACTAAAGTATTCATCAATTGAACCACTGAATCACCATTCAATTAGACCTTCAAATTAGGGTTTTGAACCCAATTGAACTAGGGTTGATAATCAAGAAACCATCACTTAGGGTTTTGAAACTGAGGACCATCAATGGTTGACATTGTGGAGCCAATTCAATTGAAATCAGTGAACCATCATCATTACATGATATGACCTGACCTCAAACGGTCTTGAATGACCCCCAAACGGTCTTGGGATCATTTGTATGATCTCCAAATGGTCTTGAGATCGTTTTCCCATCTCATCATCAAAATCCATGACATCCAATTAGGGTTTGGATCATTGGATTGATTATCAAATCAGCAATTGATTGCACTTCAATTTAGTATCTTTGGATCTTCAAATACCCAACCATACTCAACCCTAGACCTCAAAATGGTCTTTGTTGACCTCAAAACGGTCTTGATACCATTTGGGAGATTCCCAAATAGTTTTTAAACTGTTTGGGTCAATCAACCCAAAACCTCAACTCAATCAATGACAAAATCAGCACTTAGTCGATTAGGGTTTCTATTTGAAAGATTGTCCATATGTTGAACTAATCAATTGGAGACATTGGATCATCATCCAACACATACTAGGGTTCAGACCTCAAATGGTCAACCCTCCCAAACGGTCAACACCCTCATGCAGTTTGGGACTCAAATCACCAAACGGTTTTGAAACTGTTTGGTCTCCAAACGGTTTGGTCAAACCGTTTGGACCAACAATCTGAAACTATTTGCCTTGTATATTTGGAGAGGTGTGTGCTTATGATGATGCCATCATCATCAAGCACCAAAATCACAAAATCTACTGTGATTTCCATGGTGATTGCACCAATCAACCAAATCAATTATCATGAATGAAGAAAAGATCATTATTTGATAAGGAATTGATTGCAATAACAAAGTTAAGGGTTCAAGTTATAAAACCCACCTCCAATTGAACTCCAAAGCTCCAATATCACGTCAACAATGGTGGATGAAACTTTTGCAACTCCCTCTAGGCTCGTCCTCAAGCTTTTGGTTGAAAATATTGGCTAGGGTTGAAGATGGAGTGAAGAAATGAAGAAATCAATGATTTATTTTTTATTTCCACCATGGAATCAAGGTGAAAAGAGGTCAAGAAGCTTACCAACAGGTTGGGGGTCGTCCTCCTGATCCTCCCAAGCTCCTTGGTCAGTTTCCAAGCAAAGAGAAGAAGTTGGGTCGAAAAAGCCTTTGTTTTGGCTTATAAAGGGTACTTTTATAAGAAATTCCATGAGAGAGAAAATGCCTTATAAAAATTCATTTAATCCCAAAAATAGTGCCGCCTCTTCCTCCTCAACTCCTTGGATTCGAGGTTATCTTGTTTGCCTCTTATTCCTCTCAATTATCCATGATTTAAAGGAAAGCAAATTAAGCCCCTTAAATCATATTATAATAATATCCATAAGTGAGTGGATATTTCTTTTTCTTATAATAATGTGAGTGAGTTATCCACTTCCCTTGGATATTTTTGTGGCCTAGAAAAGGCACAAAGGTGTTCATACTTGGGCAAATTCAACCATATCGTTTTTAGTTGAAGTCCCTTCAATTATTTTATTTATTTTCGCAAAGAAGACTATTACTACTTGGGACAGAAAGCACAGAAAACAAAGGAGGGAGCAGAAAGATAGATTGTTCATAAATATAAACAAGTTACAAGGGATGCAGGAGAGCAGGTACGACCCATGGAATAACAAACTTCTTTTAACTATGCAGGAAGAAATAGCGAAGATCCTTAAATAGGAGGAAGAGGATTGGAGAAGGAAGAGCCACATTTCTTGGCTGAAACATGGGGATGACAACACAAGATTCTATCAAGCATACGTCAAACAGAGGAAGAGAAGCAACTTTATTGAAGCTCTAAAAGACAACAATAACATATGGACCACGACGGAGGAGGAGGTTAAAGCTTTAGTTCAAAATCACTTTAGAAACATTTTCACTGCCCCTGCGGCGATGAGGCCAACGAATTGCAGGTGTATTCCGGGGTACTTCTGATGGCTAACTGAGAGTGAGAAGCTGATGATGGCTGCTGAACCAACAGAAGAAGAGGTTCTACAAGTGCTCAAGAAAACTGACCCCAACAAAGCGGCAGGTTCAGACGGAGTCACAGGGAATTTTATGAGGAGATACTGGAAGATTATCGGTAATTATGTCATGTTGACAATTACCAAGGCGCTCAAGGGGGTGGCTCTACCGAATGAGATTTATAACTCAACCATCATCTTGATACCAAAAGTTCATCACCCAGAGAGGTGTGATCAACTAAGGCCCATATCGCTGAACAATCTATGCCTGAAGATTTGCTCCAAGGTCGTGGTGGAACGACTAAAACGTTGTATGCCGGATTGGATTTCACAAGAACAATCGAGCTTTGTACCTGGACGATGAATTACCGATAACATTGTTGTTGTTCAGGAGGTCATCCATAGAATGAGGAGGAACAAGGGGGCTAGTACTATGGCTGTGAAAGTGGACCTCTCAAAAGCCTACGACATGATGTCAAGGGACTTCGTGGAAGACACACTGAATCACACAGATATACCTGAGAATCTTAAAGGTTTCATAATGAATACAATCAAATCCGGAAGAACTTCTATAGTATGGAAGAATACCACTCTACCGGAGTTTAAGGCGACAAGAGGGTTAAGGCAAGGAGACCCATTGTCTCCCTACTTATTCATGCTCTGCATAGATAGATTAAGCCAGATGATCCGTGAAAGAGTGAGGAAGAATGTTTGGCAACCAGTGAAATTATCCACGAAGGGGCCTGCACTAGCACATTTGTGCTTCGTGGATGATATCATATTGTTTGTGAAAGCATCAATGGCTAACAGAAAAACCATTATAGAATGCTTTAGTGATTTCAGCGTTGCTTCAGGCCAAAAGATATCGGTTGAGAAAACGAGAATACACTTCTCTAGAGGTGTGCAGAACAGAGTGCGTCAAGCCATCTGTAGATTTAGCGGATTCATAGAGACTTCCGAATTGGGGAAATACCTCGGGGTGCCACTGTTACATAAGCGGGTTAACAAGGAAACCTATGGAGAAGTGATCACCAATGTGAACAATAAGGTGGCATCTTGGTCGGCCAACTGCCTATCACTGGCAGGTCGGGTTTGTCTAGCGAAGGCGACACTTACGGTGATGCCTACTTACTTGATGCAAACGACAGTAGTGCCGGCAGGTTTATGTGACCAGATCGATGGCACTATCAGGAAATTTATTTGGGGGGGGGAGGAAGGAAGGAAAGACCCCTATCTCTAGTAGCCTGGAGGAAGGTTATCAGCAGCAGAGTCAATGGAGGCCTAGGTGTCAAGACCATGAGAGACTGGAACAAGGTTCTAATGGCGAAGAACTCCTGGGATGTGGCTACGCACAGACCAACGATATGGTGTCGTTTATGAGCAGTAGATATGAAGCTTACAAGGAAGGAAATAAGCCGAATTTATCCAGATTAGCGAGGGCCACCTTGGAAGGCAAAGACTTTATCAACCAAAACTCGCATATACAGTTGGTGACGGGGAGGGACACAAATTTTTGGGATGATATTTGGGTGAGGAACCGAGGGCGGCTGCGAAATACAACCACCAAGGCCATACCTGATGAACTCCAGGACCTATAGGTGAGGAGTGTTGTGCTCGACAATGATGGATGGGATGTGAACTTTTTGAAGGAGTGGCTTCCAATGAACTATGTAAAGGATATTCTACGTATTAAGCCACCTAAGAAGTAGGATGGGAATGATAGTAGAGTCTGGAATCACACTAACACAGGAAAATTTACGACAAGCTCAACTTACAAATCCTGTCGGCAGGAAGTAGATCTTGAGGTTCAGGGAGAATGGAGGACGATTTGGGACGCCCACACCTCAGCTCGGGTGAAGATGTTTATGTGGACTTTGTCACACAATGCGTTTCTGACAAATAAAAGGAGGAAGGAGAGGCAGATGGCGGAGGATAACAGGTGCAACATCTGTAAGATACAGGAGGAAGATAGCCTTCACGCTATTAGAGATTGCAACCATGCCACTGAATGCTGGAAGAACATTCTGGGGAACGGGATGCCTCTGAACTTCTTCACTGAACCGAACCTGCATGCATGGATACGAGGAAACCTGAGGAACAAGAAGATTCAAGATAGATTCATGTACGACTACTGGCATATTTGGAAGAACAGAAATGGACAGGTTATGGAGAACAGTCAGCCCAACCAAGTACAAACGACAAGGAGTGTAAATCTTGTGTTACGACTGAATAAACTGGCCTAGGAGAGAGGGGAGGACAAACAAGTTAAATCTCAACATGAGCAATGGGAGCTGCCAAAGGAAGGATGGACCAAAATTAATGTGGATGCGGCGTTCCGGAAGTAAGGAAGCAGCTGTGCCCTTATCGTGAGGGATTGCAGAGGGAGGTGGTTGATAGGGAAAGGAACCAAAGTCACTGCCAAGGATGCTCTAGAAGCGGAAGTGAAAGCTATCATGATTGCGATGGAGGAGGTAGAGAAGATAGGGTGGGATAAGGTGATCGTGGAATCGGACTGCAAGCTTGTTGTCCAACTGCTCCAAGGAGAACAGGCTGAAGCGCCACGGTTCACAGAAGCTCAGGCGGTCTGCAAGAGGATGTTGAGGTCAAATTGGGTGCTTGGCCATGTGAGGAGAGACCGTAACCAGCTGGCTAATGAGCTAGCCAGCTACCATCAAAAACAAAACCTAGGAGGGAGTTATTACACCTGCCCACCTGAATGCATGTATGACTGGTTGCTTAGAGATTGTAATGGCAGTAGTACTGCCAAGTTTAATTCAGTTCATGACCTAATATGTAGTAATAATTTTGATTCGCTCGTAAGAGGAGGACGAGATGAATAAAAACACCTCCTGACTTATCCCAAAAAAAAAAGAATTAGGGTTTCACTTAGGATTAAATCTTGATTATTTTAATATCAAGATTCTCTCTCCTCTAACTTAATTAAAATGAGGCGCCCCTCTCATTTTATTTGCTCTACATGATGCCAAGAAACATTAGGGACCTTATTGAAGTGCTAATTTGCATATTAAACCCTAGGTTTTGGGTAAATTGCACATTACACCAAAATTGGGTTTTAATGCACAAACATTGCTTTATCAGCTCTTTCTTGGTACTCAGGCTACCACAAGACATACCTCTGCATCATCTTCACTCTCATGATGCTTCAACACATGAGGAACATATTGTCATGCACAATTTGCAATTTAACCCCTCAACTTGGGTAATTTGCACTTTAGTCCAAATCAAGTAAAACATTATTTCAACATTATTCAAAAAGGACTAAAATTGAAATATAAGTTCCTATTGACCCTAATTACTTTTCACAAGATAGGATTAAGCATATAATTATCTTTCTTAATCAAAACACCTAGGGTTAAAGCATAACCCAGGTCAGGGATGTTACAAGTTATAAACCCCTAACAAGGATTTCGTCCCCGAAATCCCAGGAAAAAGGAGGGACAGATTTATTCATTTATCATACCCTCAAATATCCACATAATATCTTAATATCATGGAGATATCATGGATCTATAATCCACACAAAGTTCCTTTCATTAATTCAACCTTATCAATGTTTATGTTTATGCAGAGCATAAACCCCTAACAAATGATGTCCATATTATTTGAAAGGAGGAAGCATAAAAGAACATACTCCTATCATCACCCAAGAGTGTCTATCGAAAGAGAAACATATATATATATATAACAGAGATAATCCACTCAGCAATCCTTTATTTGTTTGATAAAGTTCGCTTAGCACTTTAATTGGAAAAGTTCACTGAGAAAATTCACTGAGAAATTTATATGGGAAAATTCACTAAGAAAGTTTCACTGAGAAATTTCATTGAGAAAGTTTCACTAAGCAATTTCACTGAGAAAGTTTCACTAAGAAATTTCACTGAGAAAGTTTCACTAAGAAATTTCACTGAGAAAGTTTCACTGAGTAATTTCACTGCGAAAGTTTCACTAAGCAATTTCACTGAGAAAGTTTCACTAAGCAATTTCACTGAGAAAGTTTCACTAAGCAATTTCACTGAGCAATTTCTCTGAGAAAGTTTCACTAAGCAATTTCACTGAGAAAGTTTCACTGAGCATTTTCACTGAGCAATTTCACAGAGAAAGATTCACTAAGCAATTTCACTGAGAAAGTTTCACTGAGCAATTTCACTGAGAAAGTTTCACTGAGCAATTTCACTGAGAAAGGTTCACTAAGAAATTTCACTGAGAAAGTTTCACTGAGCAATTTCACTGAGAAAGTTTCACTGAGCAATTTCACTGAGAAAGTTTCACTAAGAAATTTCATTGAGAAAGTTTCACTAAGCAATTTCACTGAGAAATTTGTTTGGGAAAGTTCACTTAGCTCTTCCTATTTAATTTCATTATACTCTCTAGATTGTTTCAAAACTATTACTTGATCAGAGTAATCAGAAAGATAACAATCTAAGAGTTCCATACTTGCCTTATCTACAATAATCATATACCTGGCCAGGGTATACAAGTACTAAGATTAGGTAGTATGCACTTTATTTGCTATCATATTCCTCACTTTTCATATCATTATACACACATGATTTTTCATTCTTGAATTTTCTTCAGGCATCACCTCTATATCTCATCTTTTAACACACAGATAAGGGAGATTATAAAGCATTTTAAGGAACACTGAGTAAGATGTAAGTTCTCATCTCCCTTGTGTCCTTATAGGACTAGTCAAAGGAAGCTAAAAAACAACTACTTTCTTATTTTTAACACATAGAATCATGATATAAAATATCAAAATGAAACTATTTCATCTGACCTATCTGGGACGTCTGTCCATGTCCTCTATTGTTACTAGAAAATTGCCTCCTTTGTGATCCTTGCTGACTCTGTCCCTGAGGTTGAGTCATCATTGAATTTTTGTCTGGACAATCCTTTTCCAGATGTCTCGGTTGCCTACATTGGTAACAGATCCTAGGCGTAAAATAGGGTCTGTGAGATCCAGTTACCGATGTTGATGCTATGTCGGAGGCTCTACTTGGAACATTACTACGATCCCTACCCCTACTTGACATCCATTGTGTCTGGGTATGGAATCTCGATGATGCTGCCGATGTAGAAAATCTCAGCTTCTTAAAACTTTCAGACCTTTATCCTTGAGACTGAGTGTATACCTTCTTACCACTGGTCTGTCGTTTCTCGATTTCAGACCTTTCTATCCTCCTTACCGACTCCACAAAAGTGAAAAACCTCTCCCTATTCTCTATAGCAGACATAGGAGTGGTTAGTTCAACGTTCAACCCCTTCTAAAAAACTGAATTCTTTCCTCATCAATAACTGCCATATGCAGACAAAACCGCAACAGCTCCATGAACTTAGCTTCATACTCGCTAACGTTCATCTGTCCTTGTTTGATCCTCTAAAATTGAGAGATCTTCTCATCTAGATATGTTTTAGGGAAGTATCTACTGATGAACTCTCGTCGAAAGGCCTCCCATCCAATTTCCTCACCTGGTCTCTTATCTTCCTCTATCATCCACCAATGACCAACACTCCCTTTTAGGAGGTACACAACATGTCTTACCTTTTCAGCTTCAGGAATATCAAGGATCCTGAAAGCTTTTTCCAGCTCTGTCAACCACAAATCAGCATCTGCTGGATCAGATGTACCAGCATAATATATGGCTCCAACCTGATGAAGTCTCTCAAAAGTCTTGCCGGCTCCATAACCCTCATGATGGGTTGGTGCCCTAGGTGCAGGTGGTGGCATCCTATCTTCCATATGCATCATGGCTGTCAAGAATTTCTCAAATAGAGCATGGAGGGCTGGATTTTCTATCACAGCTGGGTCAATCTGGGGCTGTTCAGGTACATGCCCTTCCCTATTCTAGTCTCTTGCACCTCCTCCTGGTGCAGCAACGCTGCTCTTAGCAGCATGTTCTTCATGTGGTCCATACATCTTCAAGTTCTTCTTCTCCTATGTGAGCAGAAGATACTATCTGATAAACTGGAAGACACTTAGAACAGACTCAACAACCTTAGTCCTATGTCTCTATAGACTTAGTGAACCTAGAGCTCTGATACCACTTAATTGTGGCATACAACTCACAAAAACATAATTAACTAATGCGGAAGCATTCACTAAGTAGAGAATTACCAAAAATCACTAAAAATTAAAACCTTTTTACCAAGAGGTCCATCAAATGAAAACTTTCTCACATAGAACAAAAGTAACCCATTTACATTTTGGTTTAAAGGTACATGACTTGCATCATCTCTTTTTGAAAATTACAAGCATCAACTGCTTTTGTTGAACTAAACACAAGCAGTGTAAAATCTTGAGGCACTAAGCCAAAATCTCGAAAGCACTAACTACTACTCTGAGGACCTGAGAGTACAGAGACAACACATAGGACTCTATTTACATCTATACAAGGCATAACAACTAGTGTCTCCACCTGAGACTTCACTGCTGTCCCTGCTGCTGATGTTGCTGTCCTTCACCTATTGAAGGATTCCTGCCTCCTTGTCCACGTCCACCTAAAAATGTGGTTCCCACGGGGGTGAGACAATTATAAATTGCCCCAGTGAGAGATATAACTCTCCATCAGAAACATTATTATTGCACCTTAAGAAGATAAATATGAACAGAGGAATCATATTTGTTTGACAACAGTTAATTCAATGTCTAACATATTAGAACATTATTATTATTAAAAGCATTGCAGCTATAACTTGATAGAGCAATATTTCACTTATCCATTAAGGAATATGAAGAACATGTATAAAATTTATTCACTACAGAATCATTTCCACAACATTAACTCTCTTCAGGCTTAGATCATATATCTAATGCCTGGCATTGTCATTGTGGGGTCATGGCCTGTAGCCATACTCTTTAAACAAAGTATTGGGATCTTAATCCCTCAACTCATCAAGTACATTTCCCCTTCTTAACAAGTTCATCATCATGATTATAGAATTTGGGTAATTGAACCCTTATCTCATCATAGAACACTTGTTACCACTTATTAGGTAACTTCATACCTTCAGGTCATCTGACCAAGGACATTATAATTCTTGCTACACAAAGGATTGCACATAGTTCACAAAGCTCATATCACCTCCTATTACCCCTTAATAGGAAACAAGGCATATTATGGCTTATAAAACTCATAAACAAGCTCAATAATGAAAACATCATATGACACACAAGGCTCATAAAATTTTAGATTACTTCTCACTAGGCAATAAAAACATATGAAGGCTTATAAAGCCTATAAAACATTCTCAAAATACAGAGCATCATAGCCCATACCTGGATATACTCCTCATCTCATCATTCCTGTATGATTAGTATTCATGATAACAATTATAATGCTTTCATATCAGCACCATACAACACTAAGTAATACCACTATTCCCTCTTTAGGGTTCATGGTTTCTCTTTTATATCAGTACCCTCCATTAGGGTTTTCCCATAAATAACCACTTAGGTTCTTAAGATCATATTATTAATGATCAACCCTATTTCATTGCTTCTCACAGCTAGAAGCCAATATTGATAACATAAGTATTCAATCATACTTATTTATTCTCATCAATCATCATTGAATTTATTATCAACACCAAGTATGAGTTTCTCACTCATCTTAATCAGAATATGATTACATCATAGTTTATAGGTTTGGATTATCCTTTTCATAGGGAATGTTAGCCTACATTCAATAAGGTCCATAACATCTTGATACCATCTCAATATAACAATGACATGACACATTTCATATGTCACTCATCCAATTATATTGGACTTAAACACATCAAGTATATCAGTATTGGGGTGTTGGATGTGATATCTATCATATCTTGATGTATCACTTCCCTCAACACCTTTATCTTACATGAGTTCATCCACTTAGCTTGTATTAGGGTATTTCCCATCCTAATACTTTATATACCGGATCATCACATTAATCATGCAATGTATTGGTCATTAGACACTCACTTAGAATATACAACCATTGTCAATAATATGGACTCATCCTTGAATTAGGAACTATTGATATAAGGATATCCATTATCAACCTCTCTAGGTGCTACATTTGTCAAAACATTAATCACTATTCCATTATTAGGAATAGGATTCTCCATATTTATAATTTGAGGTTCACATAGCATCTTCTATATATCATATAGATTTCACATAGTATTGCTCTCCATCAGAGTTTATTATAACATCCTTCTATATCAGGGTTTCACCTAGTATTATGTGAAATAAGGATTTCACAACACATCACCCATTGATAGGGCTTCATATAGGATTAGTAACACTACCCTTTATTAGGGTTTCATGCACCTTTACCCCCTTTTAGGGATTAAGGTTCACCATTTACATCCAAGTAGGGTTCCACATACCTCATTACCCAAATTAGGGTTAGGATGTACAATTCCCATTATATTAGGGTTTCCCACATTGTGACACTAAGTTAGGGTTACATCATCACCCTAGATTATGGTTTCACAAGCTTTTCCCTAAATTAGGGTTTCACATAGCCTTTCCCTAAATTAGGGTCAAGGTACATCAATCTTTTCAATGAGGATTTCATGATATCATATTATGGATCAAACCATGATTACACCTTTATTCATAATGAGAGGATTAGGGCTTATTAAGTAAGAAATCATCTCTACCATCCTCTCCCTCTGTCATCCTCTTTAGGATGTTAAATACTCCAAGATTGATCTAGGTTATCTCTTCACTTGAGTACACATAAATAGGGTTAATCTTCATAATCACCATTGATCTACATCATTATTAACCAAGTAGCTAATTTACCTTTGAACATATAAGGTGTACAAATGGTTTAACCAATTTGAACCTCAAAGGTTTTGGTCACTTAGAACTCAAATGGTCTTGGTCACTTAGGCCTCAAACGGTCTTGACCAATTAAGTTCAAACGGTTTGAAAACCGTTTAGCAAAGTTGGTTCTTGAAACCGTTTAGATAACACATCTTGAAACCGAATTAGCTTGACTCTCCAAATGGTTTGAGACCGTTTGGTCTCAAATGGTCTTGAGACCGTTTGGACTCAAAGGGTCTTAAGACCATTTGGTCCAAACCCTCTCAAAAATGAATGGACCAAAAAGGGACTTCAACACTTAATCGATTCATGGTTCCAATCCATGAACCAACTATCAATTGGACCACTAAAGTATTCATCAATTGAACCACTGAATAACCATTTAATTAGACCTTCAAATTAGGGTTTTGAACCCAATTGAACTAGGGTTGATAATCAAGAAACCATCACTTAGGGTTTTGAAACTGAGGAACCATCAATGGTTGACATTGTGGAACCAATTCAATTGAAATCAGTGAACCATCATCATTACATGATATGACCTGACCTCAAACGGTCTTGAATGACCCCCAAATGGTCTTGGGATCGTTTGGATGATCTCCAAACGGTCTTGAGACCGTTTGCCCATCTCATCATCAAAATCCATGACATCCAATTAGGGTTTGGATCATTGGATTGATTATTAAATCTGCAATTGATTGCACTTCAATTTAATATCTTTGGATCTTCAAATACCCAACAATACTCAACCCTAGACCTCCAAACGGTCTTGGTTGACCTCCAAACAGTCTTGTGACCGTTTGGGAGATTCCCAAACGGTTTCAATCAACCCAAAACCTTAACTCAATCAATTGCAAAATCATCACTTAGTCGATTAGGGTTTTTATTTGAAAGATTGTCCATATGTTGAACTAATCAATTGGATCCATTGGATTATTATCCAAAACATACTAGGTTTCAGACCTCAAATGGTCAACCCTCCCAAACGGTCAACACCCTCATGCGGTTTGGGACTCAAATCACCAAACGGTTTTGAAACGGTTTGGTCTCCAAATGGTTTGGTCAAACCGTTTGGACCAACAAGTTGAAACTATTTGCCTTGGATATTTGGAGAGGTGTGTGATTATGATGATGTCATCATCATCAAGATCCAAACTCACAAAATCTTTTGTGATTTCCATGGTGATTGCACCTATCAACCAAATCAATTATCATGAATGAAGAAAAGATCATTATTTGATAAGGAATTGATTGCAATAACAAAGTTAAGGGTTCAAGTTATAAAACCCGCCTCCAATTGAGATCCAAAGCTCCAAGATCACGTCAACATTGGTGGATGCAACTTTTGCAACTCGCCCTAGGCTCGTCCTCAAGCTTTTGGTTGAAAAGATTGGCTAGGGTTGAAGATGGAGTGAAGAAATGAAGAAATCAATAATTTATTTTCGATTTCCACCATGGAATCAAGGAGAAAAGAGGTCAAGAAGCTTACCAACAGGTTGGGGGTCGTCCTCCTGATCCTACCAAGCTCCTTGGTCAGTTTCCAAGCAAAGAGAAGAAGTTGGGTCGAAAAAGCCTTTGTTTTGGCTTGTAAAGGGTACGTTTATAAGAAATTCCATGAGAGAGAAAATGCCTTATATAAATTCATTTAATTCCAAAAATAGTGCCGCCTCTTCCTCCTCAACTCCTTGGATCCGAGGCTATCTTGTTTGCCTATTATTCCTCTCAATTATCCATGATTTAAAGGAAAGCAAATTAAGCACCTTAAATCATATTATAATAATATCCGTAAATGAGTGGATATTTCTTTTTCCTATAATAATGTGAGTGAGTTATCCACTTCCCTTGGATATTTTCGTGGCCTAGAAAAGGAACAAAGGTTTTCATACTTGAGCAAATTCAACCATATCATTTTTGGTTGAAGGCCCTTCAATTATTTTATTTATTTTTGCACTAAATTGAATTAGGGTTTCACTTAGGATTAAATCATGATTATTTTAATATCAAGATTCTCTCTCCTCCAACTTAATTCAAATGAGGCGCCCCTCTCATTTTCTTTGCTCTAAATGATGCCAAGAAACATTAGGGACCTTATTGAAGTGGTAATTTGCATATTGAACCCTAGGTTTTGGGTAAATTGCACATTACACCAAAACTAGGTTTTAATGTACACACATTGCTTTATCAGCTCTTTCTTGGTACTCAGGCTACCACAAGCCATACATTTGCATCATATTCACTCTTATGATGCTTCAAAACATGAGGAACATATTGTCATGCACAATTTGCAATTTAACCCCTCAACTTGGGTAATTTGCACTTTAGTCCAACTCAAGTAAAACATTATTTCAACATTATTTAAAAAGGAGTAAAATTGAAATATAAGTTCCTTTTGAGCCCTAATTACTTTTCACAAGATAGGATTAAGCATATAATTATCTTTCTTAATCAAAACACATAGGGTTAAAGCATAACCCAGGTCAGGGATGTTACAATATATATCACCACAGAGCAAAGAAGTTTGAGATAAGGTTGAGATACTCAAATTGAGATAATTAAGGAACTCAATAAAAACAAACACAGTTCACACAGTCTAGACCAAAGAAAGAAGATAGAAAACACTATTCAGACAAAAAATAACTCATAGAACACACTAGATGGACAAAAAGGAGAAACTTCTTCATAGATGATGAAATAGGTATGCCACACACACCCATCAAATATGATTTTGAAGCTCCATTATTAGATTTGGATCAAATACAAAATATGCATCTTGGGAAAATTCCACATACTTTGTTTCATTCATCAACCATTTTGCATCCAATATGACTCAATATTGGACACAAATATAGCACTCAAAAAACTTGAAAGGAATCTTGTTGCAACAATCATAGACCCAATAAGCATGCGATGGACCATATTGCGTATTTATCCCTCACATAGCTTGTTACGCTGCTCAACTTGTTTGTGGTACACATTGTTGTGTTTTACCATTGTTTTATGTATGATTATTGCTAAGTAGAATGTTTGTGGTGCATCTCATGCAAATAGACATAGACATATTAGAAATTTTATCAAAATATATAAATTGATTTTATCACTATACAAGAAACTAAGACACAACTCACCTCTTTTTCATTACACATGATATGAGGAAATTACATATAGAAATGTGTACAAACACATTCTATTGGACTAAGTAGGGGTGAACATTGGATGGGACCCACATTATTTTAGGCATATCTTTCACCACATAGACTCTTATAGTATCAACATCTATTTCAAAAACTAACATGATGACCTCATTTGGTATTTCAATAGACTATATGGTGATTTGTGTTACAACAAAGATAAATTCTTAGTCGAATTACATCACCTAGCTAAGTCATATGCCACACTTCCTTGGCTGATTGGAGGATATTTCAATCTCACTAGAAATTCTTATGAAAGTCATACACCAAACCCCACTCACCCTTACATATGTTATTGAGATGATAGACGATTTGACAATTTTTTACAAGAACACCTTCTCATCCACCTCTTGTCCACTAATGCTAACTTCACTTTAAATTGTGGTCAAACATGGGATAGGCTAGAATGCTTCTTTTGTTCATAGTAATGGGACCCCATGTACCCCTCTGTCGGGTTCTAGCACATCACAGACCCATTCCATATCACTTCCCTTTAATTGTCAACACATTGATTACCTCACGGGTACCAAAATCTTTCCATTTTGAGAAATTTTGGACCAAACATCCATCTTTCTCTAACTTCATCCAAAATTTTTGTGTCATTGGAACAAAGCAAACTTTGGAAATATATCCAACAAGCTTACAAAGATCCAAGATTAACTTTTCTCTCTATATATAAACCCCTTAACAAACCCATCATATGTACATATGCTTAGAGATGATTGAGGACATTTAGACTCCACAAATGCTTTGATGTAGAAATAATGTGCCATGATTAAATGGGTTCAAGAAGAAGAAAGAAACACAAATTGTTCCACTATATTTTCAATCACCATAAGCTTGATTATCTCATCCACAACCTTCTAATATATGGGGCACACACAACTAATAAAGTTCTCACTATTATGACATTCAATTCTTTCTACCAGAAGCTTTTCAACCATGGTATGAAGCTAGCTCTCCAATCTCATGCCCTTTATTGGAACATCTTATGCCCAAACAAAATCAAAGTGAAACAAATCTTATAGAACCTTTCACAAACTTAGAGATCAAGCTTGCTATGACATTATTTAGAGATGAGAAATCCCCCAAGTCCTGATGGTATTAGTAAATAATTTGTTCAACACCTTTGTGACAACATCAAACCATCATTCCATTAGATTTTTAATTACATACTCAAACATGACAAGATTTCACCTCAGGTTAGACGCCTCATTAAGACCAACATAGATTGGATAAATAAAAGTAGAACAACCAACCATTGTCAACCATTTTAGACCTATTAGTCTATTCAAAAAATTACATAAGATCACAACCAAAACTCTCAATTCATGTATGAAACCTACCCTAATGAATATTAATAGTTTGCAACAATGCTCATTCCTTCAATATAGGAGTATTCAAGATGCTTACATTAAGGTTACATAAAACCATTCATACCTACAAGACCAAAAATGAGCCCTTACTTACCTTGAAACTTAATTTCAAGAAAGTTTTTGACAACATTAACTAGAGATTTCTTATGAGTTGTTTATTAGTTATGGCTTCCGAACCAGATGAAAAACTAGATCATATCATATATAATTCCATTCCATTTCTCCACTCTTATGAATGCTTCACCATGTGGTTACTTTTCCAACTCCAACATATTAGACAAGATGACCCACTATGACCTTACCTATTCATCATTATCACCTCCATTCCAGTACAAATTACCTCTATTCCCTCTAGGGTTACCTAAACGAGAGACCAATAGTAGGAATAGAAGAAATCATCCTATATGTAGATAACACCACCATTTTCCTTAAACATGAGGATTCAAATTGTCAACATCATCCAAATCCTTGACATATTATCTCCTCTTTCGAGTTTTAAGATGAATCTTTACAAATTTTCCATCATCAATGCATGCATGAGTAATGATAAGCTAAACTAATAGAGACACTTATTCAAATGCCAAAAGATACCTCCCCATCAAGTACCTAGGGTTAAATCTTTCACCAAATACTCTACCTACAACTTGCTGGAACTAGAGTATTATAAATATGGAAAGAAAACATAGTCTATGGGAAACACAAACCCTCAATCTTGCTAGATGACTCACATTTCTTAACACATTTCTTTCCCCTATTACCACCTTCTACCTTATCTTCATCCCTTGTAACACCCCAATTTTTACACACGTTCACATGAGTAGAAACATCAATTTCTAACTCATAATATTGTTGGGGTGCCACAATTCTTAAATATCATGCATAAGAAATAATTGAAAGCTTAACCAACACATGATTACATTTCATTTATCACTCTAAAAGTTTACATAAAAATTAATCTAATATAAAACTTAAGATGTATTTTGAATATCTATACATGAATAAACTAGCTTTAATGTAAAAATGAATGTTGAGGTGCATAATGGCACCCCACCATGACACTCTATAGGATTATATCATTTCTTTCATGGAAGTATTTGGCTCTATATCTGCTCCTGCTCCTCCTACAGACATCTTGTCCCCAACCATGCATTGGAAAGACAAATATCAATAAGTGACTTGAGTATTATGATATATGAAATACTAGAACAAGAAAAGACTATATACTACTCTTAAACATTATTCATGAAATTTAACATAAAAATTGAAAAAGGTTTGGATATAAACATGTGATCTTTATTTAGGCTTAGTTCTTATCTTTTTACGTAACTTATACTGGAGACATGTACTCTGGTACCTAGATCTCGTGAACTACAAACTGGTGCCTAAGTCATTTTATCTGAGTCAGACAACACTAAGGGCTTGGGCCTCATGACGTGCACTAAGGGCTTGGATCATGTCTCTTGAGTTGACCTGCACTAAGGCCTGGGTCTAATTCCATGATTTTGTGGACCTTAAATCTTATCTTAACTTGAATCTTATTGCATGAATAGGTTGTTATCTTGAAATCTTAGCTTTGCATCTTAATGAATTATGATATAATAAATCTTAGAATGACTCTTGAATCATAAATTTACTGAGAAACTCATAGACATATCATTAATTTGAAATTGCAAACCATTAAAGCATATAAAACATGATATCTTACTTGACAATAAGGAATATGCAAAGATTCTAAGAGAGATAAATACAAAATACTCTTGGGCATGGACCACTTACCTATTTAATTTAAAATAACACTCTTAAGATCCTTGACCTTATCTCTTAATCAACCTGTGATAATCACCCACACTTTCCTAATTAGATTTCCAAACCCTAATTACCTTACATATGATACCTCATGACACCAACTCAAAATTGGTCCTAAAACCTAGAACAAAAGATATATATCAAAAAATTGATCAAGATTTGTATATGGCTCATAATCATATGAGGTTTGTATCATTATCTATAATTTTTATAAAATTAGACTGATATTGGCCAATCAAAGTCGAGAATAAGCTTTTCTAGAAATCAAAAAATAAAAAAAAATCAATGGGGAAGATCGATTCACCATTGTATAAACATTTAGACGATAAACATGTGATAGGATGAAGTGGGTCATTTCCTTGGGTAGAAACATGAGCATCTTAATATCAAATGAAGTTTTGAATAACCAAAAGGTCCATGGAGGTGTGACATTCATGAGGATAGACAAAGATGTAAATTGGAAAAATGATAATAGGTGTGTTCATATGCTTCTTAGAGATGAGCAAAAAGCAGAGCATCCAAAGCAAGAATTTGATACTGGAAATCAAGGATGTTGGGCATTGGTAGAGACTCTCATCACTTTCACCTTGCTATTCTGATCTTAGTGACCCTAACTTGGCTCCTAAGATAGTTGGCGACGTTGGGGATTCCTCTCCCGTGGCTAGAAGGAGGTCAAGATCCAAAGGAGTAGACATCTGAGGAGAAAATAGCAAGAAAGGGATCATGCAATTCCTTCTTGAGGTCAAAATGAAACTGAAGCAACTATTTTTGAAAACCAAAAGCAATTGAAGCTTTAAAAATGGCTTTGCAATGACATGGAAATAGAATAGGAGCTCAAAAATTAGAAACCATGTATTTATTATAAATCCAACTAAATTGAGGGCATACATAGCTTGTGGATAATATAATGAACATAGTTGAGTGGTTCTTGTTGTGTAACAGAGGCCGAGAGGCCTGAATTAACATTAGTCTCTACTGGCATAAAGTTAGATTTTTGGGTGGAGCTTACAAGTGAAAGGGTTGACATAACATTGTGCAGAAAAGGAAGGGGTCGTGGTAGTGATGCTTACTTGGAATGTAATTTGATAATGGTGGTCTAAGATCCTTGGATGAGATCACCATCTTTGAGGAGGAAGATCCACTCCATAGTGTTGGCTCAAGAATCAAAACTCAACTAAGATTGACGGTATAGGAGGTTTCCCTAGAGACTGAAGAAGCTATGTGGATCAGTTTCCATCACTTTAATGGTCTAATCCTTTCTCTACAACTTGTGACATCAAAGGGGGAGGAGAAACTATCTATGTGTTTTTACTGGTATGGGATGTATATTTGAAACTAGGGCTCATGGAGATCAGAACCATCTCATGAAGGTGTTGGTGGAAAGAAACTGGGAGATTGTGGATTGGAGAGATATAGGGGGGGCGTTGAAGGGTAGCAACAGACTATATCCTCCTCAATGTGGAAAATGTACAAGGTAGGAGGTAGAGTCCCTGTCCTTGGATCTTCATCTCACGGTCAACAACGAACCCCATATAGTGTGAGAAACTCACCAATGCGTGACTACATAGACTTAGCTATATATTGTAAACTTAGGTATTGCCATGTTAGTTGATTCTATAAATTGATATCTAGGCCAAAATACATGTAATTATCCTCCTTTTCTTCCTTGCATCAACTAATGTAGCTAGGGTCATCCTATTTTCATGAAACTTGGCACGCTTTCTTAATCAAACATGAGTAATATGAAAAACAAGTCAATTCTCACATTTGAGATAGGGAAAATATGTATTACATGATTTATTGTTTTAGGATAATTAATGCATATTCACAAGGTGTTACACTACCAAATTTATGGGGGTGTATCTAATATATCATAGAGTACTCAAATACCATAAAAGGAGCACAATATGGATGCAAGTTGGTCAATTCTATTTAAACCCTCATTATTTTCCATTGCACATTTAGAAACAAGTTGTATAATTATTAAAGAAAGATGGGATAAAATCCTCAATCATCACGTGCTTCCCTTATTCAAGAGTTTTACACCATTACAAGAAATTAAGTTGATGTCATAACATTATTGGTCATGTTTATTCCACACGGAAATTCTAGGGATTTTACAATTCTATCCACATTAAGGAAATTTTGTCCTTAATATTTGGATGCACTAACATGGTGCTACCCACCTTAGGTGTTCACATATATGTACACTAACACCCTAATATTGTCATCAAGACTCATAATTATATAATAAAAATTTCATATATGTCTGGAACATGGATGACTATACTTTGTCTTAATGATAAAAAAAGACTATACTTTGTCTAACATTATTAGCAATAGTAACACATATATACATTACTAAAAACATATCTTCACCATTTACCATGAAATGTTCACATACCTTTATCACTAGAATAATATTATTTCTCATTGAGTCAATTAAGGTGAGTTTTCCATGTAGCCTTGCACCAAATTTCCCATTGCTCCCAAGAGCTCATTACACCCAAGTTCTCGTGGCTCCAAAGAGCTCATTTACCTCAGATAATCACCTAATTAACATAACAAAATTAGAATTAATCTTGTTAACTTTGCTAACTCTCATAACTTAGTCATCAATGTTTTAACATATCTAACATTGGCATATATATGGCTTTTTCACTAAATATTGTATTCAGTTTAGGTGGCTATCTATTTTAGGTCTTGTGTATCACCAATCTTTGTGACATCCTCAGATATGTATTGATCATGCACATACCCAACAACGTCATACCTCATTATGAAACTCCTCAACTACTCAATAGTGAACATGTCCCATACCACATGCACTACTAGTGAGCAGAGAAGGCACATAATGAGTCTTGTGCTCATTACATACCCTCCACATCTCTCAATTGGTTGGCCAACACCATTGAGAAAAGAGAGGATATGTAACTAGCTAGGATATAGTTAATACATAGAATGTGAACTAGATAAACATTTATTCGTAATGAACATATTCAAGCATACATATCCTCTAGAGTTATATTCCTTGCTAATGTTTCTTCCTTTAACCATTCCTCATAAAATAAGGATGTCTACTCTAACCTATTGACTTTATTTATTAAATCTAGGATTCATAAGGTGATATGTGGATAGCAGACCAAAAAAGACATCTAACCAATTGAGAATCACAAGAGTGCCTGGTGGCCAATTATCCTTTTTCTCTAATACCAAGTTGTAACACCCCAATTTTTACACACGTTCACATGAGACAAAGCATCAATTCCTAACTCATAATATTGTCAGGGTATCACAATTCATGAATAGAATGCATAAGAAATAACTGAAAGCTTAACAAACATAGGATTACATTTCATTTGTCACTCTCAAACTTTACATAACAAGGAAGCTTATTACAAACTAAAGACGTATTTTGAAAATATATACATGAATAAACAAGCTTTAATTCATAAATGAATATTGATGTGGATAATGGCACATATCCAGGACACTCCATAGGACTATATTGTATCCTTTCATGGAAGTATCTAGCTCTATATCTACTCCTACTGCTCCAACGAACATCTCGTCCCTAGCCAATCAATTAATGAAATATGATATAATAAATCTTAGCCTAATCTCTTGAATCATAAAATTTACTTTGAAACTTATAGACATATCTCTCACTTAAAATTGCAAAGCATAAAAGAATATGAAACATGAATATCTTACTTGACAATAAGGAATATGCAAAGATGCTAAGAAATCTATATACAAAATACTCATGGGCATGGAACACTTACCTATTTCAGTAGGAACAATGCTCCTAAGATCCCCGATCGTATCTCTTAATCAACATGTGATAATCACCCAAGGTTTCCTAATTAGGTTTCTAAACCCTAATTACATTAAATCTAATGCTTCATGAAGACCAACTCAAAACATATCCTAAAACTTAGATTATAAGCTCGATATAAAAAAACGATCAACATCCATATATGGGTCATAATCATCTGAGGTCTATATCATTTTCTATATTTTTATAAAATTAGACTCAAATTGGCCAATTAAATTCGAGTTGAAGTTTTTCTGGAAACCTAAAAATTAAAAGAAATTTCAACTAGGGAAGACATGTTTTCCATTGTGTAAACATTTGGACTATAAATGCATGACAGAGTAAAGAAGATCATTTTCCTGGGTAGAAACATTAGCAACTTAGTATTAAATGAAGTTGCGAATAACCAAAAGGTCCATGTAGGTGTGACATTCATGGGGATAGATAAAGGAGTAAATTGTCAAAATGGTAGTCAATGTGTTCATATGCTTCTTGGAGTTGAAAAGAAAGAAGAGCATCCAAAACAATAATTTGATACTGGAAATCAAGGAACCTAGGCTTTAGTAGAGACTCACATCACTTTCCCCTTGGTATTCTAGTCTCAGTGACCCCTGGCATCGGTCCTGAGGTAGCTGGCAAGGTTGGGGATTCCTCCCCCATGGCTAGAAGTAGGTCGAGATCCAAATGAGTAAATAAAAGAGGAAAAATAGCAAGAAATGAATTCTACAATTCCTTGTCGAGGTCAAAATGAACCTGAAGCAACTATTTTCAAAAACTAAAAGCAATTGAAGCTTTAAAAATGGCTTTGTGATGACATGGAATAAAATAGGAGCTTGACAATTGGAAACCATGGATTTATCATGAATCCAACTAAAATGAGGGCATACATAGCTTGTGGATGATCTACCAAACATAGTTGACCAATTTTCATGGTCTGAAAGACTGGAGGCCCAACCTGACATTAGACTCTAATGTCATAAAGCTGGGTTTTTGGGTGAAGCTTATAAGTGAAAGGGATGACATAACAGTGTGCAGAAAAGGAAGAAGTCATGGTAATGAAGCTTTATTGGAATGTAATTTGATAATGGCGGTATGATCTCCTTGGATGAGATACCACCATCGAGGAGGAAGATCCACTCTGTAGTGTTGGCTCAGGGATAAAAACTTGACTATAATTCATGGCAGAGGAGGTTCCCTAGAGACCAAAAAAGCTCTGTGGATCAACATGCACCGTTTTGATGGTCTAATTCTTGCTTTGCATCTCATGTCGTCAGAGGGGGAGGAGAAACTATTTGGGCATTTTCACTAGGATGAGATGTAGATATGAAACTAGGACTCGAGGATATCATAACCATCTCTTAGAGGTGTTGGTGGGGTGACACTAGGAAATTTTGGACTAGAGAGAGATAGGGGGCCAACGGGTAGCAGCTGACTGTATCCTCCTCAATGTGGAAAATGTGCAAGGTAGGACACAAAGTCCTTGTCCTCAGATCTTCATCTCACAGTCAACAGTGAACCCCATATAGTGCGAGAAACTCACTAATGTGTGATAAGATAGACTTATATATATTGTGAAGTTAGGTATTGTTATGTCCATTGATTGTATAAATGGATATCTAGGTCAAAATACATGTAAATATCCCTCTTTTCTTCCTTGCATCTACTAACGTAGCTAGAGTCATCCTATTTACATGAAACTTGACATGCTTACTAAATTGAACATGAGAAATTCGAAAATCAACTCAATTCACACATTTTAGATATGGGAACATGTATTACATGATTTATTCTTTTATAGTAATAAATTCATATTCACAAGGTTCTAAACTACCAAATTTGTGGATTTTTATCTAATGTATCATAAAGTACTCAAATACCAAAAAAAGAACACAATATGGATATAGTCGAGTCAATTTCTATTTAAATCCTCATTTTTTGCCATTTCACATTTAGAGATAATGTGTGTACAATTATTAAAGTAAGATGTGATAAAAGCCTCAATCATCACATATTTCACTTATTCAAGGTTTTTACATCATTGTAAGAAATTAAATTTGTGACATAGCATTATTAGTCATGTTTATTCCACATTGAAATTCTAGGTATGTTACATCCCTTTACCACCTAAGATCCCAAAACATAAATATAAAATCACAAGGAGATTTCTTTGGCAGAGAAAAAACTGGACATCAAAAAACACATCTAGTAGGTTGGGAACACATCTATAAGTATAAAAAATATGGTGGTTGGGATGTCATAAATAAAAAACTACATGTGACATGATCCTTACCCACTAAGCATAGTTAGGGCCATCCAAGGAGGGATTGGATTAAGCACCTCTTATAATCACTTATTGAATATCAGATATAATTCTTTTTTCTTTAATATATGGAGACATCGTTTAACAAGATTTTAACATCTTGTTTTATAAACAACATCAAAAGATACAATAGAGTTTGAATTTTACATAAAAGTAAGACTTTATTCTCGATTATACATCAACTACAACTGATTACAAATTGCTCTCTTTTCTCAATCACTCATTCCCAGGATCCATTTGAAGTATAAGAAATTGACCAGATAAACTAACTACTCTTCATAACACCTCTGCTCTACTCTTGATAAAAGATCCTCTTTTGTGGAGCTAGTCCTTTACTGGAAAAATGTTTCATTAGGTTGATGAGATACTGCTCACTATGTAGAAAATCAAAATGAACCATGATAATTTAGATGTAAGTAATTAATAGAACTTAAGTGTGAAGGCATGTAAGCATGGGAGCTTTAAAACTATGAATCAACCAACATGATAGTTGATATGATATTGACTATACTAAAAGGATAAACTAAATCCATAAACATGATTTTTAGTCTATATAGTATGCCACTAGACCCAGACGAGGTGAACCACAACATGTGAAACCATCACATCAAGCTACAATCTCACTGTATAGGACTTAGAAGCATGCCCATCTTCCTAACTCTTAAATGTCAATACCATGTATGCAGCTGACATTGCCAAATCTGACTCTCACTGGATAATGAGAATGATTGGACACTTGGAATCCTCTTCTAAACATGGGTACTCAGGTGGAGAGTCAGAGTACTTTGGCTTGTTGTGCATCAGTGGTCTTGCCAAAGATGACAACTAATCAACACAACTCTACATTATTGGACCTACCAAAGATGTCCACTAAACAGTAACACATGTACCACTGGATTTGTACCTAGTACCACAAAACTATAAGGAGACTTCCCTCATTGTCTTAGACCCCACACCCTAATGGTGCACTCCATCTTACCTCAATCTAGACAAGGTAACTATAGTCAGGAAGGACGTTTCCTCCCCACAGTGCATGCCTCCTATGAGGATTCTACATCGTCTAGGACATCTATCGTCTAATGATATTTAATTTATATATATCACATCTTTATTGTTGCTAATAATTATCCTATCTTTGTCATTTGAGAATTTAGCATGAAACAAAAAATTCAAATGACAGAATAGTAAATTCCATTATTCTCATAAATATAACTCAATCCTTTAGATCTAGAATAGGGAAAAAATGGCTTCTCTGGTGCCTCATAATCCACCTTCTAATTTATCATATTTCACACCATAATTGAACATATATCATCATGACACGAAGTACACTGAATTATGCATTTCTTCTTTTAAAATCTACAAAGCATTTACAATAATTTCACAAAAACAATTTTTGAATAAGAACTAATACAAACATAATATGATTTTTAATTTATTTGATGTAAATCAAGGTTAAAAGGTTATTTTCTACTCACTTACATGTGTTCTAGCTTGTTGATGTCATCCTTGACCTAGCTAGACTTGAAATCTATCTCTTGCTAGTGTGATCCAAGCTTTAGACCTCAAGAACTCACCCAAACAACCTTTCAGTAGGTTTACCGGCCTAGAAGAAGATATGTTGGAGGTACAAGATGAAGAGTGACGGTTAATAAAAACTTATGGTTGATGAATTAGGGAGTTTTGAGCAAGGAAACATGAAGAGAAGGAGGGATCAACGATCAATAACTACTTACAAAGTCAAATCTATAATGAAAGCTTTGATTTCTACTTTTCTTCATGTTCTTCCCCAAAAATCACTCTAAAAGTCACCTTCCAATTTGTCCTTTCTGTGGTTCAAGGATTTTGTTATCTAGATTGAAATAAGAACCCAAGAAAACTAATTTTGTCGAATTTTGATAAGTATAGAAAAATTTATGGATGATTTTGTGATTGGATAATCTGGGGCGGCTGTGCTAGTCAACCCATCGTTTTGCACCATCAAAATCCCACCATCAGAAGGCCCACCTTTGGAACCCCGCATTTGGAAGGCCCACCAATCCTTCTTATTAGTCAATGGTAAATATGGATGAAAACTAAAAGTAACATACCTTCATCATTTTAACTCTATTTTTGTTCATCTTTTTGGGTTGGATTTGTAATTAAATTCTCTACATTTATACAACAAAATTTGATTCAATTATTAATTGAATATGTATTTATTTATGTCTTTCTTGAATATATATAAAGTTGCTTCACATATATGTGTGGGTTATAACTATATCAACTTGGATTTGAACCTTTATATATTCACAACATATTTTTTATTTAGCTTATCAAAGAACAAGTTTAATTTAAACTAAAATAAATAAGTTATTTCTTGATGTAAGGTGTTAAAAGGGTAAAATAAAGGTTTAATTTACATCAAAATTATCTGAAATCCTCAACTACCAATAAAGCATGATATAGGTTGTAACAATATCCCCCTCTAACAAAAAAATTGTCAAAATTCCTAGAAGAAGAAATGATACTTGTTGCACATCTTTGACTCTAACTCCCATGTCGCTTCTTCTGCACCATGGTTTCTCAAAAGGACTTCTGGCAAGGGCATCTCCCTCATTTTAAGCTTCTTAATCCTACGATCTAGAATTTTTATATGCCTTCAACATAGGAGATATTTTCTCTTATTTGCACTGGTTCTGAGTCTATGCTATTTTCCATACCTCGATGAGACTTCTTCAACATGGATACATGAAACACATCATGTAAGTTGTCTAGCTCAGGAGGCAACTCAAATTTGTATGCTACTGGTACAATTCTTTGAATGATTAAATAGGGACCCATGTATCTTGGAGTTAGTTTACCTCACATTACAAACCTTAGTACACCTTTTCATAGTGAGATCTTCAAGTAAATCTCAACTGCAACCTCAAACTGAAGCGGTCTAAGACATTTCTCTACATAACTTTTTTGTCTATCATGTGCAAGTTTCAACTATTGTCTGATCACATATATCTTTTCTATTGTCTCTTCCACCCAACTTTGGACCTAGAATTTTCCTTTCTCCCACTTCATACCAGTAGACAAGTGATCTACATTTTCTTCCATGTAGATCTTCACAAGGGGCTATGTCTAAATTATAATGGTAACTATTATAATCATAAAACTCCATAAGACTAAGGTGATCATCCCAACTACCACTATACTACAAAAGACATACTCTCAACCTATCCTCTAGAATTTGAATGGTTTATTTTGACTATCCATCCATCTAAGGGTGAAATGTTATGCTAAAATTCAATCTTGTTCCCAAAGAATGATGTAATTGGTTCCATAATCTAGATGTGAATTTGGGATCTTTTTCAAACATTATAGAAATTGGTACCCCATGCAGTCTGACTATCTCATCTATATAGGATTTGGATAACTTTGGTGTATCCCATGTTGCCTTAATAGGTAGAAAGTAAGGAAAATTAGTTAGTCTATCTACTATTACCCATACAAAATCAATTCCATGTAGTTCACTAGGTGATCCAACCACAAAATCCATATTAATATGCTCTAACTTCCATTCAACAATAGGAAGTGATGTAGAGTTCCCTCCAACTTTTGATGTTCAACCTTGACATGTTGACACACCCCACACTTGTGTTGCATCTATCTTCATCCCTGGACACCAATGAAATTATTTAAGATTCTTGTAAATCATTGTATAACCTGGATGCATTGCATATATAGTAGAGTGTGCTTTCTCAAGAATATGTTTCCTTAATTTTGGATCACCCAACACACATATTCTATCTTGTTGATACAATATATCTTCACCTGAATATCTAAATTCTACTCTCTTCCCTTGTGTTGCATCTATCTTCATCCCTGGACACCAATAAAATTATTTAAGATTCTTGTAATTCATTGTATAACCTGGATTCATTGCATATATAGTAGAGTGTGCTTTCTCAAGAATATGTTTCCTTAATTTTAGATCACCCAACACACATATTCTATCTTGTTGATACAATATCTCTTCACCTGAATATCTAAATTCTACTCTCTTCCCTTCTATAATATCATGCATGATCTATTCCAATTCACTGTCACTTTGTTGAAGATCCTTTTCTTGATCATAGAATGTTGGTATAATATACATCAATGCAATCAACCTACCTTGGTCTAACACACTCAAATCTAAATTGATCCCTCTCACTTTGACCAATATGTCTCTTTTTACACATGCCATAAAAAAATTTCTATAGATGATGTTGACTTCCTACTTAGAGCATCTGCTACAACATTCTAGGGTGATAATCAATGGTAATACTATAATCCTTTATAAGCTCTAACCACATGCACTGCCTTAGACATAGATCCTTTTGTGTGAAAATGTGCTATAGACTTTTATGGTCAGTAAAGACCTGACATGACTCACCATAGAGATAATGACACCATGTCTTTAAGGCATGTACTACTACTTCCAAATAAAGATCATGTGTGGAATAGTTCTCTTCATTCTTCTTAAGCTCTGTAGAAGTGTAAGATATGGATTTTCCTTCTTGCATAAGAACACATCCTAATCCTCTTATGGATGCATCATAGAACACCACATATCATTTATCTCTGGTAAAATCAAAACTAGTGTCATGGTTAACTTCTTCATTAATGTTTTTAAACTTTTCACACAAGTTTCAAACCAAATGAAAGGCACATCCTTCCTTATCAAATGTGTAAGAGGTTCTCCTAAAACATTGAAGTTCCTTACGAACTTCCTATAATATTTGGCCAACCCAAGAAAACTTTTGATCTTAGTTGGGGTTGCAGGTTGCTCTCACTAAAGAACATATACTACCTTCCCATGGTCTACACTGAATCCTTCTCCTGATATGACATGCCCAAGAAAATAAACTTTAGCCAACCAGAACTCACATTTAGTAGATTTTCATAAGGATGATGTTGCCTCAACAACTACATGACTATCCTTAGATGTTGGTCATGATTTTCTACATCTCTAGAATAAAAAGTATATTGTCTATGAAAGTCAATATTAATTCATTTGATATAATTAATGTTGACTACAGTGTTAATCATTAAGTCAATTACCTAAGATGATTAACCTAGCTAAGATGCACTACCATGAAATAATCTAGATACAATCTGAAAAACCATATACATCATGTCCATAAAAGCTACAGGGGCATTTGTCACTCCAAAAGACATAAATACAAACTAATAATATCCATATCTTGTTTTGAAGGCCGGTTTAGGAACATATGATGCCTTTATCCTCAACTAATGATAACCTAACCTGAGATCTATCTTTGAAAAGATTGTTGCTCCATTCAAATGATAAAATCGATCATCACTCCTTGGATAGGGATATTTATTCTTAGTTGTTTTTTTATTTAATCATCGATTGTCTATACACAACGGTAAAGTTCCATCCTTTTCTTCACAAGTAGTACTGGGCTCCCCACGATGATGTACTAGGTTGAATAAAATCCTTATCTAGTAACTCATATAAATGAGTTTTTAATTCCTTCAACTCTATAGGTATCACTCCATAGGCAGGTAATGCTATTGGGTGACTACTTGATGATACTGTATCTCAAAGTCAACATCCCTCTGAGGAGGAAAAATTGGTAACTTATTAAGAAAGACATCTAGAAACTCACATACAACTAGAACATATCTTTTCTCTGTTGGAGCATCTACCACATGTTCTATAAAATTCCTCACACCCTTTTCTCATCATCCTATTAGCTACAACAGTTGATACTATACATATAGGTAAAACTTTCCAATGTCCAACAAAGAGAGATGAAAATCCACCTTGCCGAAAGATAGCTTCTCTCTTCCACCAATCCAATTGGACATGATATGTCTCAAGGAAATCCATACCCAAAATTGTTTGAAAAGAATTTATATCTAAGGGTTTCAGATTAATTGCTACAACGTATCCACTAAAACTCAACAAACATCTAGGACATACTTCTATCAAAACTGATGATTGGCCTAATGGTACTCTTAATAACAACCCATAAGATAAATATTGAGTTCAAAGATTTAATCACTAACTAATGACATCTGTAAAGAAGTGAGATCACCTCTCTACTAAAATATGGTAAACAAAACACCAATGAATAGCAATGAAATTTAAAAATTTGACCATATTCAATTTAATAAAGAGTACATCAAAATTTTCCCAATAAGGGTGTGCATGCTTTATACAAATAAAGGATCTAAGGTAGAGGGAAACTAAACTACATTAATATGTGTCCAACAATATAACTTAACAAATAAGTCCATGAGGGAAGGATGAACTCCTTATCCTAGTCTTAGGTTGGTTTACCATGCTCCTGTTGCACACTCTAATCCAAAACCTGGGTAATTAGATCACCCAACACGAGGAGAATAAAGTATGTGTCAAATTAAATTATAAGGACTTATAACATTTTTAAATATGGCAAAGTAAAAATTTAATAAGCTAAGATATTTCAAGAGTATGAGGCAAGTAAATAGTTAAGAATTCTGCCAAGTCAAATAGTAATAAAGTTGCATGCATATTTTAATATGACTACATTAAACTAATATAGGGCTGAGGCACCTACCTAACCTCAACCTCTAGGTGAGGGATAATTAACACATTACCAAGCACCCGAATGTATATAAAATGGGGAGAATTATCACATTCCCATGGGAGAATTCACACATGCCCACTATGGGTGGTTGTACTCATGTACACTACATTAGTTAATTAGTCATTTACATCATCATGCTAAAATAATTTAATGGTAGATTTAAGAAATTGAAAACTGTGTATGTGGGGTCCAAGTCCCTAGAATTATTGAAGTGAAATAAACAAGAAATGTAGAAACTAGTGTATAGCCTCATGCCTCATTGGGAAATTAGGGTGGATAAAATATTCCCAACTCAGGGTTTAGAATGCACATACCTCACTTGAGATTCCTAGAGAAGACCTTTCACCAATTAAGTTGTATCCAAAACCTCTTTTAACCTAATTACAAATTTATACACATGGATTAGGGTTTATAAAGCATACTATGTGAGAAACCCTAATTTAGGACTTTCTATGAAAACCATCAATTTAAGACTCAAAACTTGGACCACTCAATTACTTGGATTCTCTTGACTAAGAAAACATATTTATTTCTTAAATTTAGAGTTAAAATGAATTAATTACATATTTTAAGGATTTTTATATGATTAAAATGGTGTTTATAATAAACATCAAAATAGTGATGTAAATAAATGTTAAAAACCATAAAATCAGATTCTATAATTTTTTTTCCAACGACTATTTATTTGTATTTTTGTGATAATGTATCGATTTACTACAAATTTTATAAAACTGACCAATGATAAATTTAGGAAAAGCCACGTGTGTTCACTAAATGGAACTAGGCCCGCTCTGATCTGGGCCAATCAGCACCTACAGTTAGCAAAATGGGCCCCAGTGGATCCGTGATCAATGAAAAATAATGAGTGAAATACTTATAATGCCCTTGTTCACTTAATCGCTCGATTGAAAACACATGGACACCAAAGTCATTCCATGACATGGTTTGTTCCCTTTCATGCCATGACGAGGCACATGAACTGGAGCTCAAATATCTAATGTTGTTATGCGTATGCCTGCAAGATGCAAACCCATGACTACCTAAACTAAAATTAAGAACATCTTTGCGAGGTTGAGATGAGTTGAATGAACCGTGACTCATCAACTATAGTGGCCTGATCAACCCACCAATGTCGCCGGAAGGTAGCTGCCTCAAGGCTCGACACCAAATTCCATCGTAACCATCATTTCTAAACAAACTAGAAACATCACTGACTGTACGAGGTCACCACAAAGATGACAGGAAACAATGGTGGTAAAGAAGGAAGTCAGAATCGGAAAATGCAGGGAAAATGCCATGAAAGCTCAAAATTGGGTAAACTAATTTTACCTATCCTGAGATCAAATTGAGTGGTCAGGGAGCTCCTTGAGAGTGAGTTGGGATGTCCTGGAAACTATTTCTTGATCTTGAGTCATCAGAGGGCCATAAGGGTGAGCTTTGACAAGGAGCAACAACTGGTCTATATGATCCAACCATTGGGATCATCGTTGTACCATCCCCGGATTTTGATTTCTCCAAACCCTATTGGGAATGAGATGTCAGAATCCGAAAACATCATCCAATCATATCAGAGAGCGATGTGGAAGCATAATATGCATACATGAACATACAACCATAACATACTCAACATTCAACATGCATATTTATGCAATAAGAATTATTACAAAATGATTTACAATTACATATTGAATGAAAATTCTATAAGTCTGAACATGTATGCTAACAGGATCTTAGACAATAGGTACAACCTGTTCAACTTGCTCACATCCTGTACTTTTCTCCCATGCTATCTCTGAACCTAAAACATACGTGAAACAACAAATCAACACACAAGGTGTTGTATACATGGGCAGAAAGATACATATATTTATGGCTTTCATAATTTTGAAAAAGATTTGCAGAAGGAAAGAAAATCGTAGAAAACACTTCTTTATTAAGCGAAATACGTCAATTTAAGTCATTTTCTTAGATGAATTGCATTACCAAGGTGGACTAGTACCAAAACATAAATATTGGGTCCATCCCCGTGTACCAAGTACTCTAGGGAAACTCCCCGTACACCGTGTGCTCTAGGGAGGTGTACTAGCCAACATTAATCCATTCCCTCGTAAGGGGGATAATGAACACCTTAAATAACTACAAAGTATCTACTTATCATTAATGTTTACAAGTGATAAAACATCAAGTACTATATAGTGCTACAACATCCAATATTTGCAAATAGAAGAGAGCATACATACATATCATGATTGCAAGAAAGAAAACCATAGTCATATACTTAAATAAAAACCCACGTACCTGAGTTCAGAGATTTCTAATCATTCTTGTTCATCTAGATATGCAGTCATCACCTGATTAATAACAAAATTACATACATGCATTAAATTCTCATCATTAATCCTAACTAGAAGCATTTTAGGGTTTTGGCCAATATAGGTTCCGAGTTGCTTATAAGTTCATTAAATGATCTTATGCTAATATAGAGGTCATCATGAAGGTGTGGTTCAAGTTTCAAGTCATTATGACGTTCCATGCACTTTCTATGATCATATCAAGGTTGAAGGCATTGACATGCATTCTAGGGTCAAAAGACTCACAATAGAGAATCTGATACCAAGAATCAACAAGGAAGAAGAGTCAAGCATAAGGGATGGTTTTAAATTAGCAAGAAAAGAACATAGGAAACACATTCAAAGTAGGGTGATGTCCACTAGGGTCTAGACATCAAACTACCAACATGAAGCACTGGCATTCACTCATACATGTAGTTATCATAATAGCACACTTATGTAATCGAGAGTACATTAATGTTATAAGGTTTCCCAAAGGTTCCAGGAGCATAAAATATTGATTTCATGATTGGCTAAGCATTTAGAGTCATTAGGAAGCAAGGTTAGGATTATAAGAGCAATGTACATCATTATAGCCCAATATGGTCACATATGTACAAAAATGGGTCATTTATGAGAAAATAGGGATAATAAGACCTTCAATAGGGATACAAGGACATGAGAGTTACTGATTTTATATTTAGGTGGGTATATATGCATCAAAGTTCCAAAATTCATCATAACATTACATTAAATATGTTAAGAAGATCAAAAGGTAGCATTTTTGAGAAAACAGAGAACAAACGAAGGAATTAGGGTCTTCCATTATGTCCAAGTTGTAGATCTTTTCGAGACGATCAAAATGTATATAGGTTTACCCTATTTGGCCAAGGGAAATGGTAGTTATCATTTTTTTAAGATCAACATTTAAAACTATAGCTGAGGGAGTTATTACCATTGCTGTTATTTATGCCTTGAGGTTGGCCGTCAATCCTGGATATGATGACTAGGGCTGACCCGCACCTTCATGCTATGCAGCAGTCTGCGATTTGGGCCATCCCTCTCTGTGCGCGGTGGTCGGTGACTCCCAGCATCCACGGATCGCTGGTTGGCTCTTCAAAAGCGGTTGCGCGCGACTCTAGGTTGTTTGTACCCACCTCCAACCGCGAGCGTCCAGTCAAGCATCGTTCTCCACCACCCGCCGACCTCCCTTATGGGATTCCCCTATTTCAGTGCCCAAAACAGGGGGCCGAACAAAGAGCATCCCGGTGATCTCCCAACAGTGTCGGCTGCATCTGAGGACATGGCAAAGGGGGAGGAAGGGTCCTTGGATCCCGACGGAGGCCATGGTGGCCCTCCCTTGACGTGCGGAGGTGACCTGTTGCTGGGCGGTCCCAGCCCTAGCGCCGCCGAGGCTCCAGCCTGTAGGAGGTCAAAGCACCACTTCCAACAAAGAAGGCAGCGTGCCAGGTTGCTTCGGTGGGTGAGGGAAGCGGTGGATGGGACGTTCACTTTCCTCTTGACTGAGGTTGGGCTCATGGAGGTAGGGTTGAACTGCCCCCTTATCTCTACGGCTGGCTGCTTCTTGCCGCAAAGGAGGAAGAATGAGATCAAGGTTGGTCTCCCTGTACTATGGGTCTCCGATGTCAAAGTGAAGGGTACCTCCGTTCGAGTTTGAGTAGGTCTTGGGTTTACTAACAAGATTTCCTTAGCCTACCCCCACCTTCATCAGATCACATGGGCACCCCAATCGTTCTGTTCCTCCCTTTACGGGGGTTAGGGATGACCGATTCCCTCAGTGCCTCACTGTAAAAGGCAGCGTGACATTAATATGTCACATATCTAAAGACCAAAGTCTGATCAAGAAAAAAATATCATCAATGTCCCCAATTTCAAATAATTCTATCTCTTTGTAGAAATCTCCAAAAATTCTGAAATTTTAGACATAGGCTCACAAAATCCTAATCTATCTTCTATTGAAGTTTGAGACTCAAAGACTATTATCTATCCATGCCAATAATTTTTATTTAACTAACCTCATAAATAAGTGTATTAACCTTAAATACAAGTTGATTCATCATCAACTCTATCTCTAATCATGCTTTTTGGGTGAAATTATTATTATCTGAATAACAAGATCCTCCAGTTGAGTTCAACCATATACAAGCATCCTTGGTCATAAATTTCTACATTTGATATCAAAATCCTAAAATCTAGGTCATCACATTCACCCCACCTTATAAGGAATTTCGTCCTCGAAATTTAACTATGCTCATCCTTAAGAGGCTATTTAGGAGTTCAACTTCACATACATCATCATTGCTTAGGTTCTAAGACCACCATAGTTGCATGCACTCTAAGTTGTCAGCTTAGGGTCTAGAGATTCTTGGGGGTGTCCACCCCGCCTTATATATATGTGGAAGCATCACTTAACCATAACATGACATTATGATATCTTAGGGTTACATCACCACTAAGGGTACATGTTTGTTCATACTTTTAATGTCCAAGAGGAATTCATTTATATGACATGGTATTTAGATCATTCAAATCTAACATCATTAATATGTTTTACAGTGATTTTAGGATTAGAGGAGATTTATCTTCATCCTTGATATTAGGATTTTTCTACATAAGAAGGGCTTACGTTACATGCTTGACCATTAGGGTTTCATCCTATGGTGTGATATTCATAAACAAGTTAGAAGCATACATTGAGAAGGATCAAAGTTACGAACTATATTTCTGATCACATATCCCATGATCCAAAAATATCTTTATATCACGTTCACGAGTTCAACTTTTTATGTCTTCCATGTATTATGTGAAGGAAAAAAAAAGAATATACTAAGTTTATCCCATGATCTCATCATCATATCTTTCATGTTTCATATGAAGGGGAAGAGAATATTTTAAAGTCAAACTTATCTTGATTTCAATCTTGGGTGCTACTTGTATGATATAGGGGGAAATATAGAATAGGTCAAGCTTATACGAGTGACTCCTCATATATAAATCATCTATATAGCTCAAGTGAGGTTTCTATCATCATATATTAAGAAAGAGAAGGAGAAGGGAGAACATGTATTTTGAGTACCTCTTGCACAAAGCATCATACTCTCATAACTAGAGTTCATATATTACCTCACTTGCAACTAATGATGAGATTCACAAAATATGTCACTCCAGCTAGGACCTAACTCAACCAAAGGATTGACTTTATCATATGGGTCATCTACCCATACTTTTATTTTACCCAAGTCTCACATATAGATTTGAATCATGCATAAGGACTCAACTCAACACTCAAGAGTAATCTAGTGTAGGACACATTTTTTTTTATCACATATCTCATATATTGGAGGCTAGGTCCTATGACCTTCTCCCTGCGGGTCTTACTCTCTCTAGAGTTCACAACATATCTCATCCTACCACTAGACATCCTCCTTGTATAAGAGCTTGAGGATTATGCACACTCATCTCTATCTTAACTTAGCTTATCTTAAGTAGGAAAAGGGAATGTACTTTCATCATCAAGATTTTGCTTAAATTCTCCAAAATTGGATTCTTTATAAGGAAACTTATACTATCAGAGATCAAACTTAGATAAGATTGCACATGCTTATTTCAACTATCACTCTATCATCCACTCCATGTATCACATATCTTGATAAGGATCTAGACATCTAATCTAGACTACTCTCTCTTCTAGACTGATGTCACTCCCTTTCACTTAGGTTACATGAACACTAACTACTCTCCAGTGTGAGGGACACATTTTTATATTTACATATATATAATAAAATATTATATAGTTTTCTCCGAGAAAGAAGACGTCAGAGGAAATTGTCGAGGCTCGAGCCGATTGGAAAACAAAACCAAATCAGCAAAATCGAGTGTCCCACACATAGTAGATAGTCTAGTGTCATGTCACCTAGTGAAATGGTGAGAACGAGATGTATACTAGTGTAGCTACCCAATACATATGAGCTCTATATGCAAAGGGTTTCAGACACTTGTCTAAACCTAGTTCTCAAACATCTAGGTTCTAACCTAGAGGCTAGGTCAAACATTATTCCTATAGAACAACTTACTAAGTTTCTAGGGTTTAAAGTGAAAGGTGAAATTATGTTTAATGTTTCATGGTGAGCAATTTTCAGGCGTATCTATTGTTCATGCTCTGATACCAAATGTAACGTCCCCGGATTTTGATTTCTCCAAACCCTATTGGGAATGAGATGTCAAAATCCGAAAACATCATCCAATCATATCAGAGAGCGATGCGGAAGCATAATACGCATACATGAACATACAACCATAACATACTCAACATTCAACATGCATATTTATGCAATAAGAATTATTACAAAATGATTTACAATTACATATTGAATGAAAATTCTACAAGTCTGAACATGTATGCTAACAGGATCTTAGACAATAGGTACAACCTGTTCAACTTGCTCACATCCGGTACTTTTCTCCCATGCTATCTCTGAATCTAAAACATACGTGAAACAACAAATCAACACACAAGGTGTTGTGTGCATGGGCAGAAAGATACATATATTTATGGCTTTTGTAATTTTGAAAAAGATTTGCAGAAGGAAAGAAAATCATAGAAAACACTTCTTTATTAAGCGAAATACGTCAATTTAAGTCATTTTCCTAGATGAATTGCATTACCAAGGTGGACTAGTACCAAAACATAAATATTGGGCCCATCCCCGTGTACCAAGTACTCTAGGGAAACTCCCCATACACTGTGTGCTCTAGGGAGGTGTACTAGCCAACATTAATCCATTCCCTCGTAAGGGGGATAATGAACACCTTAAATAACTACAAATCATCTACTTATCATTTATGTTTACAAGTAATAAAACATCGAGTACTATATAGTGCTACTACATCCAATATTTGCAAATAGAAGAGAGCATACACACATATCATGATTGCAAGCAAGAAAACCATAGTCATATACTTAAATAAAAACCCACGTACCTGAGTTCAGAGATTTCTAATCATTCTTGTTCATCTAGATATGCAGTCATCACCTGATTAATAACAAAATTACATACATGCATTAAATTCTCATCATTAATCCTAACTAGAAGCATTTTAGGGTTTTGGCCAATATAGGTTCCGAGTTGCTTATAAGTTCATTAAATGATCTTATACTAATCTAGAGGTCATCATGAAGGTGTGGTTCAAGTTTCAAGTCATTATGACGTTCCATGCACTTTCTATGATCATATTAAGGTTGAAGGCATTGACATGCATTCTAGGGTCAAAAGACTCACAATAGAGAATCTGATACCAAGAATCAACAAGGAAGAAGAGTCAAGCATAAGGGATGGTTTTAAATTAGCAAGAAAAGAACATAGGAAACACATTCAAAGTAGGGTGATGTCCACTAGGGTCTAGACATCAAACTACCAACATGAAGCACTGGCATTCACTCATACATGTAGTTATCATAATAGCACACTTATGTAATCGAGAGTACATTAATGTTATAAGGTTTCCCAAAGGTTCCAGGAGCATAAAATATTGATTTCATGATTGGCTAAGCATTTAGAGTCATTAGGAAGCAAGGTTAGGATTATAAGAGCAATGTACATCATTATAGCCCAATATGGTCACATATGTACAAAAATGGGTCATTTATGAGAAAATAGGGATAATAAGACCTTCAATAGGGATACAAGGACATGAGAGTTACTGATTTTATATTTAGGTGGGTATATATGCATCAAAGTTCCAAAATTCATCATAACATTACATTAAATATGTTAAGAAGATCAAAAGGTAGCATTTTTGAGAAAACAGAGAACAAACGAAGGAATTAGGGTCTTCCATTATGTCCAAGTTGTAGATCTTTTCGAGACGATCAAAATGGTATATAGGTTTACCCTATTTGGCCAAGGGAAATGGTAGTTATCATTTTTTTAAGATCAACATTTAAAACTATAGCTGAGGGAGTTATTACCATTGCTGTTATTTATGCCTTGAGGTTGGCCGTCAATCCTGGATATGATGACTAGGGCTGACCCGCACCTTCACGCTATGCAGCAGTCTGCGATTTGGGCCATCCCTCTCTGTGCGCGGTGGTCGGTGACTCCCAGCATCCACGGATCGCTGGTTGGCTCTTCAAAAGCGGTTGCGCGCGAATCTAGGTTGTTTGTACCCACCTCCAACCGCGAGCGTCCAGTCAAGCATCGTTCTCCACCACCCGCCGACCTCCCTTATGGGATTCCCCTGTTTCAGCGCCCAAAACACGGGGCCGAATAGAGAGCATCCCGGTGATCTCCCAACGGTGTCGGCTGCATCTGAGGACATGGCAAAGGGGGAGGAAGGGTCCTTGGATCCCGACGGAGGCCATGGTGGCCCTCCCTTGACGTGCGGAGGTGACCTGTTGCTGGGCGGTCCCAGCCCTAGCACCGCCGAGGCTCCAGCCTGTAGGAGGTCAAAGCACCACTTCCAAAAAAGAAGGTAGCGTGCCAGGTTGCTTCGGTGGGTGAGGACAACGGTGGATGGGGCGTTCGCTTTCCTCTTGACTGAGGTTGGGCTCATGGAGGTAGGGTTGAACTGCCCCCTAGTCTCTACTACTGGCTGCTGCTTTCCGCAAAGGAGGAAGAAGGAGATCAAGGTTGGTCTCCCTGTACTATGGGTCTCCGATGTCAAAGTGAAGGGTACCTCCGTTCGAGTTTGAGTAGGTCTTGGGTTTACTAACAAGATTTCCTTAGCCGACCCCCACCTTCATCGGATCACATGGGCACCCCAATCGTTATGTTCCTCCCTTTACGGGGGTTAGGGATGACCGATTCCCTCAGTTCCTCGCTACAAAAGGCAGCGTGACATTAATATGTCACATATCTAAAGACCAAAGTCTGATTAAGAAAAAAAATATCATCAATGTCCCCAATTTCAAATAATTCTATCTCTTTGTAGAAATCTCCAAAAATTCTAAAATTTTAGACATAGGCTCACAAAATCCTAATCTATCTTCTATTGAAATTTGAGACTCAAAGACTATTATCTATCCATGCCAATAATTTTTATTTAACTAACCTCATAAATAAGTGTATTAACCTTAAATACAAGTTGATTCATCATCAACTCTATCTCTAATCATGCTTTTTGGGTGAAATTATTCTTATCTGAATAATAAGATCCTCCAGTTGAATTCAACCATATACAAGCATCCTTGGTCATAAATTTCTAGATTTGATATCAAAATCCTAAAATCAAGGTCATCACAATCGCAGAGCAAATGGAACAAGTGGAACTGAAGAAGAGGTGTCTTGGATGCTCATCGACGCTCCAATTGAACCAAAGGTGGAGGAGGAGCTAGTGCTAGTGTAGTGTTTGTCAGTGATGGAGTGCGAGCAGGTCTGGGATATTGAGGGCGCTGGAGAGAAATACAACTAAGGAGAAGGGATGGGTGAAGGCTAATGATGCCTCATAGTTCTTTAAATAAGGGGAGGATGGTCTTGGTCGTGGTCGGTCAGTTGTGGTGGAGCGGGGGTTCGAGCCCTAAAGGGGTGTTTCCTTATCAATGCGAGAGACTAGGAAAGCGATGTCTCATTTGAAATGTCTAAGAAAGATGAAAACTTTAGAGCAAGCATTTCAAAAAATAGAGGTATATAGAGGGAGAAAGAGGCCAGCGAAGGAAAACGCCCATCCTGTGAAACCGTCGGGGGGTTGAAGGCGAAGTTGGAAGAATAGGATCTTCTCTAAGATCTTAGACGATCAACTATGGGCCATAGGATGGAGCACATGAGAGGCGAGAAGAAATTTGTAACGTGTGACATTTAATAAAACCGGAACCATTGGTTACATTGGCGCATTAATGAAATCAAATTAAACTATATTCAAACTATATACAAATCTTTTTTAATTCATTTGAAGGGTCCAACATTGACTAAATGACCCCAAATTTAGATCGTAGACTAAATTTATGGCCTAGAATAATGTTGTTTAATTAGATTTTCATTTTTCACAAGCTTTATCCCTTAATCACCATATTGGCCATTCATGCATATATTAATGTATTAAAAGGGTGAATTAGTATGAAAAGGTTTTCTAATTAAATCTTTGGATGAATATTCAAGATAGGAAACATTACTTTCAAGATCCATGTCTCACCACAATATTCTCTTTTTTATGCTTTATTGCCACATAGGAGAGAGAAAAGAAAAGAGGATTATTCTCTCATTAACTAACTCAATTCCACATTATTACTCATTTCATGTCCCAAAAAGCCATAAGAACTCCAAATTAGTATAGTCTACTAATTATCTCTAATTAATGGTCATTTTTCATTACTAGACGCTAATTAACACACTAGTTGAGATATTTTTGCAAAAACCCATTCATTGTAATGAATGTGGGTCAAATATAATTCTGTAAAGAAGTGAAACCAATCACCTCTCTACTAAATATGGTAAAAAAAACACCAATGAATATAAACATAATTTAAAACTTTGACTATATTCAATTTAATAAAAATGTACATCAAAATTGTGATGTTCGTCTCGCGAAAACAAGATTAACTAATGCGGAAGCAATCGTTACCAGCGCATTTACTGAAAATCACTAAAAATTAAAACCATTTGCAAAGAGATCCATTCATAGGAAAACTCTTTCATTTAGAACCAAAGTAAAACTTTACATCCTGGTTCATATATACATCTCATGTACTATTGCTTCTCGAGGAATACAAACATCAACTACTCTGTCTTAACTATACACATGTAGTATAAAACCCTCGAGGCTTAAAGCCAAAATCTGAGATCGAATCTTCAAAACATTACTCCTAGGACCCGAGAGTACAGAGACGACTCATAGGACTATCTATATACAACTTGACAGCTCATATCCCCACCTGGGATTTACTGCTATCCCTGCTACTACTGCTGCTGCTCTTTCTCTGTAATAGGTTCCTTGCCTTTTCATCGGCTGTTACCTAAAAATGTTGATCCCACGGGGGTGAGACAATATGTAAATTGCCCCAGCGAGAGATATAACTCTCCGCCGAAAACATTGTTATTGCAGTTTAATGGAAATAAACTGAACATTGGAATCATATGTAATCAACAACAGATAATTCAATATCTATGCAGTTTAGAGCAACATTCTTATACATGTATATCAATTATAACTTGATAAAGAAGTATGCCACTATTCAATAAAGAATTGAATAATAGAGATAACATTTATGCATCTAGAACATGCTAAGCAGGATAACATCAACCGATGATTCTCGTATTTCAAACTTATGCAAATACGCTACTCGGCTGATTATGTTTTACAAACATAAATTAAGCTCTGAAGAGATGAGGTATACCGCTCATACTCCAACCGACCACTGCTAGGAGTCAAAATCGGTACCATATAAAGTCATTGGAAGAGCCGACTTCCATGACCTCTCACGTCCCGGTCAATACGGGACCACATGCAGGACATCTCGTGTCTCTGCTAAATAGCTTTCCAGGGTATACTGGCAACTTCACTACAGAGTTACAGCCGCAACTGTACTCTCGTCGGTAGTCGAGAGATTTCATGTTTATCTCCGTCGACCCGACATAATTTGGGGGAATAGTGAAACATCCAACCCAACGTCAGAAGATTCCTGATACATCCATCCTGACAACGTGAGTAATTGAGAGGTTTGTTATTAACCTTTCCTCAATTCCCTCACACAGACGTAAGGATATTTTCTCCTATTTACCCCTATATATTAAAAAAAATACGAATTCCAGGAGATCCCTTAGGAAAACCTGTTTCACCATCACCTGCTTCTGACGATGATGGATCTATGGTCAGAGCACTACATGAATAAATTTCACTTGGATAATTAAATACATTATCATATTCTTTTAGCATCAATCAAGTTCTCAATCATAAATTATTATGACAATTGCTATAAAGAAACATGTACTGATTTCCACAAGTATTTCACAATCTTAAAAAGGCATTGGGATCTCAGTCCCTCATTTCAATACTGGGAATTCTCCTCCTTTCATAATCATCACCATAATCATATGGCCCTGGGTATTTAAACCCTTAGCTCAACATTGAGCATTATTACCATTTTCTCAGGTAACTATCACCTTTAGGTCATCTGACCAAGTTAAATTAGATACTTATTACACAAGCATCCATCATGGCACTTGAGACCCATTAACTCTCTTGCCACCTCTTACCAGGCACAAGGTATATTATGGCACACAAGGCCCAATAAACAAAGTCAAATTAATAATACATCATAGCTCATACCTGGCTATGCCCATCATCTCATGAAACCTGCATGGTTAGCATATATGATAGCAGTACATCAATTATCTATCAATACTATGCAAAACAAAGGTATCATTATTTCAAGGGTATCACCCTTATTCCTTTACCAGGATTAGGGTTTCTATCACATATCATTACCCTTCATTAGGGTTAGGGTTTTCCATTATTAACCATTTAGGTTTTCAAGACCATATTATCAATGATCAAACCCTAGTTCATTGCTCCGCACAGCTAGGAGCCAACATTTATACCATAAGTATTCAATCATACTTATTTATTCTCATCATTTATCATTAAATGATTATCAACACAAGGTATGAGTTTCTCTCTCATCCTTAAGTTGGGAATCAACAAAACAACCATGATAGGTCACTTTAAAATCAACACTAAGTCAAGCATAGAGCACCACGACCATGCAACCAGGAACGGTCGTGCAAAGAAAGTCACCACGGTCGTGCTACCTTGCACGGTCGTGCAAAGTGAATCCACCACGGTCGTGCTACCTTGCACGGTCGTGCAAAGGGAAGATACCACGGCCGTGCTACCTTACACGGCCGTGCTACAGGAGATCACTACATGATTCATATTTATATATGAATTATAATCTTTCATCCTTTCAACTTTATTAGGTCACATCAACCCTTCAATCAAGTACATACAACTATGATTAACATAGTGTATCAAGTCATTGACCCTATAAGCAATTAGGAATTCATCCCTTAACTGGCACTAAGCCCTTAGGTACTATTAGGGTTTCAACCTTTGTAACTTCTTTGATTATCATTACTAATCATCATTGGATCAATGGATCATTCATCATCTTAATTCTCAAGAGATTCAATCACATTGAACCTCCATTACATAAGGAATCCAATTGAATTAGGGTTTTCAATGTTGATTCCTTCAATCATTGAATTCATGGAACCAATCATCAATTGGACCTATACTCATACTTCAATTGAGTTTAATAGGTCAACCTTCAACTGATTTGACCCTCAATTGACCCTCAATTGATCATCAATTAGGGTTTGATTCAATTGAAATAGGGTTTGGAATCAATGATCCATCAACACTAATCAATGTAGGATTAATTACTTTGAAACCATTGAACCATCATTAAAATTGAACATGACCTGACCCCAAACGGTCTTGAGGTCATTTGGATGACCTCCAAATGGTCTTGAGACCGTTTGACCATGTCTACATCATAATCCAAGTCAACCAATTAAAGTTTGGATCATTGGATTGATCACTAAATCAGCATTTGATTGCAAATCAACTTGGTACCTTTAGACCTTCAAACACCTAACCATACTCAACCCTAGACCTCCAAACGGTCTTGGGTGACCATAAAACGGTTTTGAAACCGTTTGTATGAGCTCCAAATGGTTTTGAAACCGTTTGGCTCATCCAACCTTTGGATCCTAGTGAAATTCCATCAAGGTTTGGTCTATTGAGTTGATCAACAAATCAGCACTTAATTGCAAAGTGATTTGGTACATTTGGACCTTCAATTGGTCAACTATACTTCAACCCAGACCTCCAAACGGTCTTGGGTGACCCCCAAACGGTTTTGAAACCGTTTGGATGATTCCCAAATAGTTTTGAAACCGTTTGGGCCAATCAACCCAAAACATCATCTCAATCACTTGCAAAATCAGCATTTAACCAACTAGGGTTCATGCCACATCTTTGGATCTTCAAACACATATCCATACTTGACCCTAGACCTCCAAACGGTCTTGGGTGACCCTTGGGTGATCCCCAAACGGTTTTGAAACCGTTTGGGCTAATCAACCCAAAATCTCAAATCAACTCATTGAAATTTCAGCACTAATTTCAATTAGGGTTTGCCTAATTGATTAGCCTTCAACTCAAGATTCCTTGGGAGTTAAACCATAAAAATTTGGTGAGTCATTAACCAACATAATTAAGAAAAGTAATTGCAAACGGTCAACGCTTGGTCAACTCACTCAAACGGTTTTGAAACCGTTTTCCCAAAAAGTTAAATTAATCAAGCTGAAAAATCAGCACTTAATCCAATTAGGTTTGCCTAATTGATTAGCCTTCAACTCACGATTCTTTGGGAGTTAACCCATCAAAATTTTTGAGCCATTAACCAACATAATTAGGAACAGGATTCCCAAATGGTAAACCCTTGGTCAACTCCACCAAACGGTTTTGAAACCGTTTGCTCCCAAACGGTTTGCAAACCGTTTGGTCTCAAACGGTTTGATGAAACCGCATGAGCAACCTATGCAAACCGTTTGACCCACTAATTTTCTTGGGAAATGTGTCAATATGATGTCATCATCATGTTACTTCATACATCCAAGAACAGCAACCTTTTTTCATGGAATTTGTAGCAATACATCAAAGAGTTCAAAATTGAAGCAAATAACCAACAAATCATAGAGAACTTGATGCAATATCAATGATTAAGGGTTAAAGTTATAAAACCCGCCTCAAATCTGATCCCAAGCTCCAATCTTCACGGCTCCAATGGTGGTTGAAGCTCTAGAAACCTCCCTAGGTCTTTTATCAACCTTTTGGAGTGAAAGAATCGGCTAGGGTTGAAGATGGAGTGAAGAAATGAAGGAATTACACATTGTTTTATGATTTTCACCATGAAATCATGAAGAACAAAGATCAAAGGCTTACCAACAGGTTGGGGACGTGATTCATGCTGTCCTTAGCCTTATTGGTCGGTTTTGCAAGCAAGGGGAAGAAAGGAAATCCGAAAAAGTCCTTAGGTGGGTTGGAAAAGGCTCTTTTATAAGGAAATTGATGAAAGAGAAATTGTTTTATTAAAATCAATTAATTCCAAAAATGGTGCCACCTCTTCCTCCTTGGTTTTATTGCATGCAAAGGAAACTCAAAGCCACCGAACTCCCTTCTATTATCCCTGGATTAAGGGAAAAGAAAATAAGCACCTCAATCCATTATAATATCAATATGTCTTTTTGATTGGGAATTCTTTTCCTTATAATAAGGTGAGTGGAATTTCACCTACTTAGGATATTTTCTTTGCCTTTACAAGGAATAGGAACGTCCATAATTATTAAAACTCAACCAATATCATTTTGGTTGAAAGGCTTCCCAATTAATATATTCATTTTTGCCCTAAATCAAATTAGGGTTTCAATTAGGCATTAATCTTGATTATTTTAATATCAAGATTCTCTCTCCTCCACCTTAATTCAAATGAGGCACCCCTCTCAATTTATTTGCTCCACATGATGACAAGAAACATTAGGGACCTTATTGAAGTGGTAATTTACACATTGAACCCTAGGTTTTGCTTAAATTGCACATTACACCAAAACTAGGTTTTCATGCACAAACATTGCTTTATCAGCTCTTTCTTGGGATTCAGGCTATCACAAGCCATACCTCTGCATCATCTTCATTACCATGATGCTTTAACATATGAGGAATATATTATCTTGCACATTTTGCAAATATACCCCTCAACTTGGGTAATTTGCACTTTAGTCCAAAATAAACAAAATATTGATTTCAACAATATTCAAATAGGACTAAAATGTAATATAAATTCCTCTTGAGCCTTAATTATTTTTCACAAAATAAAATTAAGGATCTAATGAACTTTGCTTAAGCAAGCCCCCCAGGGTTAAGGCATAGCCCAGGTCATGGATGTTACAAATTATCCACCCCTTACAAGGATTTCGTCCCCGAAATTACTTAAGAGAAAAGAGAAGGATATTTCTTTCTCATCTCTTCCTCTAGCTCCCACATAGATTTTTAATTCTTCAATAAAGAACCAACACATGTTCTTCAACATAAGATATGTCATCATTAAGCTCAACCTCCATAGGTTGCAACACTGACTCAGTGTCAAAATGACACTTCCTCAGCATAGAGATATGGAACATTGGGTGCAATCTATGCAACTCAGGGGGCAACTCTAGCTTATAGGCTACCTTTCCAATCCTCTCAATGATTGGGTAAGGCTCCATAAATCTAGGATCTAACTTTCCCTTCTTTCCAAATCTCAGAAAAGGAAAGATTGCAAGAAAAACACACTTCTGCAATACATCAGATCCCAACAAGGGTGTTTTAAGCAGCAAACTGTCTACTCTATGACTGACAATCAAGTTGCAGTCATAAATCACTTCTCGAGTGATAAAAGAGTGTGTAACACCCAGATCAATTAAAATAGATATGAAGCAGGATGAAGACAAATCAGAATAAAATAACTCCATCTGACCTGTCACAACCCGAGGGTTGATTACTGCTTCAGGCTGACTCATGCATAGAATCTAGCTGTTGCTTACTTTTGTTCCTGTGCCTGATTGTTGGGTTCTGTTGAACCGGCTTGTGATGTTGGTCCACGTCCTCTTGCACCACTACTAGAAAACTACCTCCTCTGTGAGCCCTGCTGACTCTGTCTCTGTGGTTGAATTACAGTCCTGGCTTGCTCAGGACAATTTTTCACCACATGTCCCACTACTCCACATTTATAACAGGTCACATTCCCGTGCTGTGGTCTGGGTGGTCCTATTACTGACATCGATGCAGCATTTTGAGCTCTCATCTGTGGTAAACCATGATCTCTACCCTTACTTGACGTCCACTGTGTCTGGGTATTGAACCTTGGTGGTGGTGCTGGTGCAAAATACTTTGGTTTCTTGAAACCTTCAGACTTTTGACCTTGAAAATGGGGGTACTCTCTCTTACCCTTAGTCTGTCTTTTCTCAATCACAGACTTCTCTATTCGTCTTACCGACTCTACAAAGGTAGAGAACCTCTCTCGGTTCAATAAAGCAGTATGTCACTATTCAATAAAGATTTGAATAATAGAGATAACATTTATGCATCTAGAACATGCTAAGAAGGATAACATCAACCAGTGATTCTCGTATTTCAAACTTATGCAAATACGCTACTCGACTGATTATGTTTTACAAACATAAATTAAGCTCTGAAGAGATGAGGTATACCACTCATACTCGAACCGACCACTGCTAGGAGTCGAAATCAGTACCATATAAAGTCATTGGAAGAGCCGGCTTCCATGACCTCTCACATCCTGGTCAGTGCGGGACCACATGCAGGACATCTCGTGTCTCTGCTAAATAGCTTTCCAGGGTATACTGGCAACTTCACTACAGAGTTACAGCCGCAACTGTACTCTCGTCGGCAGTCGAGAGATTTCATGTTTATCTCCGTTGACCCGACATAATTTGGGGGAATAGTGAAACATCCAACCCAACGTCAGAAGATTCGTGATACATCCATCCTGACAATGTGAGTAATTGAGAGGTTTGTTATTAACCTTTCCTCAATTCCCTCACACAGACATAAGGATATTTTTACCTATTTACCCCCGTATATTAAAAAATATACGAATTCTAGGAGATCCCTTAGGAAACCTGTTTCACCATCACCTGCTTCTGACGATGATGGATCGATGGTCAGAGCACTACATGAATAGATTTCACTTGGATAATTAAGTACATTATCATATTCTTTTAGCATCAATCAAGTTCTCAATCATAACTTATTATGACAATTGCTATAAAGAAACATGTACTAATTTCCACAAGTATTTCACAATCTTAAAAAGGCATTGGGATCTCAGTCCCTCATTTCAATACTGGGAATTCTCCTCCTTTCATACTCATCACCATAATCATATGGGCCTGGGTATTTAAACCCTTAGCTCAACAATGAGCATTATTACCATTTTCCCAAGTAACTATCACCTTTAGGTCATCTGACCAAGGTAAATCAGATACTTATTACACAAGCATCCATCATGGCACTTGAGGCCCATTAACTCTCTTTCCACCTCTTACCAGGCACAAGGTATATTATGGCACACAAGGCCCAATAAACAAATTCAAATTAATAATACATCATAGCTCATACCTGGCTATGCCCATCATCTCATGAAACCTGCATGGTTACCATATATGATAGTAGTACATCAATTATCTATCAACACTATGCAAAACAAAGGTATCATTATTTCAAGGGTATCACCCTTATTCCTTTACCAGGATTAGGGTTTCTATCACATATCATTACCCTTCATTAGGGTTAGGGTTTTCCATTATTAACCAGTTAGGTTTTCAAGATCATATTATCAATGATCAAACCCTAGTTCATTGCTCCGCACATCTAGGAGCCAACATTTATACCATAAGTATTCAATCATACTTATTTATTCTCATCATTTATCATTAAATGATTATCAACACAAGGTATGAGTTTCTCTCTCATCCTTAAGTTGGGAATCAACAAAACGACCATGATAGGTCACTTTAAAATCAACTCTAAGTCAAGCATAGAGCACCACGGCCATGCAACCAGGAACAGTCATGCAAAGAAAGTCACCACGGCCGTGCTACCTTGCACGGTCGTGCAAAGTGAATCCACCACGGCCGTGCTACCTTGCACGGTCGTGCAAAGGGAAGATACCACGGTCGTGCTACCTTACACGGTCGTGCTACAGGAGATCACTACATGATTCATATTTATATATGAATTATAATCTTTCATCCTTTCAACTTTATTAGGTCACATCAACCCTTCAATCAAGTACATACAACTATGATTAACATAGTGTATCAAGTCATTGACCCTATAAGCAATTATGAATTCATCCCTTAATTGGCACTAATCCTTTAGGTACTATTAGGGTTTCAACCTTTGTAACTTCTTTGATTATCATTACTAATCATCAATGGATCAATGGATCATTCATCATCTTAATTCTCAAGAGATTCAATCACATTGAACCTCCATTACATAAGGAATCCAATTGAATTAGGGTTTTCAATGTTGATTCCTTCAATCATTGAATTCATGGAACCAATCATCAATTGGACCTATACTCATACTTAAATTGAGTTTAATATGTCAACCTTCAACTGATTTGACCCTCAATTGACCCTCAATTGATCATCAATTAGGGTTTGATTCAATTGAAATAGGGTTTGGAATGAATGATCCATCAACACTAATCAATGTAGGATTAGTTACTTTGAAACCATTGAACCATCATTCAAATTGAACATGACCTGACCCCAAACGGTCTTGAGGTCGTTTGTATGACCTACAAATGGTCTTGAGGCCGTTTGACCATGTCCACATCATAATCCAAGTCAACCAATTAAAGTTTGGATCATTGGATTGATCACCAAATCAGCATTTGATTGCAACTCAACTTGGTACCTTTAGACCTTCAAAAAACCTAACCATACTCAACCCTAGACCTCCAAATGGTCTTGGGTGACCATCAAACGGTGTTGAAACCATTTGGATGAGCTCCAAACGGTTTTGAAACCATTTGGCTCATCCAACCTTTGGATTCTAGTGAAATTCCATCAAGGTTTGGTCTATTGAGTTGATCAACAAATCAACACTTAATTGTAAAGTGATTTGGTACCTTTGAACCTTAAATTGGTCAACTATACTTCACCCCATACCTCCAAACGGTCTTGGGTGACCCCCAAATGGTTTTGAAACCGTTTGGATGATTCCCAAACGGTTTTGAAACCGTTTGGGCCAATCAACCCAAAACATCATCTCAATCACTTGCAAAATCAGCAATTAACCAACTAGGGTTCATGCCACATCTTTGGATCTTCAAACACATATCCATACTTGACCCTAGACCTCAAAACGGTCTTGAGTGACCCTTGGGTGATCCCCAAATGGTTTTGAAACCGTTTGGGCTAATCAACCCAAAATTCAAATCAACTCATTGAAATTTCAGCACTAATTTCAATTAGGGTTTGCCTAATTGATTAGCCTTCAAATCACGATTCCTTGGGAGTTAATCCATAAAATTTAGTGAGTCATTAAACAACATAATTAAGAACAGGAAACTCAAACGGTCAATGCTTGGTCAACTCACTCAAACGGTTTTGAAACCGTTTGCCCAAAACGTTAAATTAATCAAGCTGAAAAATCAGCACTTAATCTAATTAGGTTTGCCTAATTGATTAGCCTTCATCTCAGGATTCATTGGGAGTTAACCCATCAAATTTTGTGAGTCATTAACCAACATAATTAGGAACAGGATTCCCAAACGGTCAACCCTTGGTCAACTCCACCAAACGGTTTTGAAACCGTTTTCTCCCAAATGGTTTGCAGACCGTTTGGTCTCAAACGGTTTGATGAAACCACATGAGCAACCTATGCAAACCGTTTGAACCAATAATTTTCTTGGGAGATGTGCCAAGATGATGTCATCATCATATTCCTTCATACATCCAAGAACAGCAACGTTTTTCATGGAATTTGCAGCAATACATCAAAGAGTTCAAAATTGAAGAAAATAACCAACAAATCATAGAGAACTTGATGCAATATCAATGATTAAGGGTTAAAGTTATAAAATCCGCCTCAAATCTGATCCCAAGCTCCAAGCTTCATGGATCCAATGGTGGTTGAACCTCTAGAAACCTCCCTAGGTCGTTTCTCAACCTTTTGGAGTGAAAGAATCGGCTAGGGTTGAAGATGGAGTGAAGAAATGAAGGAATTACACATTGTTTTATGATTTTCACCATGAAATCATGAAGAACAAAGATCAAAGGCTTACCAACAGGTTGGGGACGTGCTCCCTGCTGTCCTTAGCCTTATTGGTCGGTTTTGCAAGCAAGTGGAAGAAAGGAAATCCGAAAAAGGCCTTAGATGGGTTGGAAAAGGCTCTTTTATAAGGAAATTGATGAAAGAGAAATTGTTTTATTAAAATCAATTAATTCCAAAAATGGTGCCACCTCTTCCTCCTTGGTTTTCTTGCATGCAAAGGAAACTCAAAGCCACCGAACTCCCTTCCATTATCCATGGATTAAGGGAAAATAAAATAAGCACCTCAATCCATTATAATATCAATATGTCTTTTTGAGTGGGAATTCTTTTCCTTATAATAAGGTGAGTGGAATTTCACCTACTTAGGATATTTTCGTTGGCTTTACAAGGCATAGGAACGTCCATCCTTATTCAAACTCAACCAATATCATTTTGGTTGAAAGGCTTCCCAATTAATATATTCATTTTTGCCCTAAATCAAATTAGGGTTTCAATTAGTCATTAATCTTGATTATTTTAATATCAAGATTCTCTTTCCTCCAACTTAATTCAAATGAGGCGCCCCTCTCAATTTATTTGTGCCACATGATGGCAAGAAACATTAGGGACCTTATTGAAGTGGTAATTTACACATTGCACCCTAGGTTTTGGGTAAATTGCACATTACACCAAAACTAGGTTTTCATGCACAAACATTGCTTTATCAGCTCTTTCTTGGGATTCAGGCTATCACAAGCCATACCTCTGCATAATCTTCATTCCCATGATGCTTTAACATATGAGGAACATATTATATTGCACAATTTGCAAATAGACCCCTCAACTTGGGTAATTTTCACTTTAGTCCAAAATAGACAAAATATTGATTTCAAAAATATTCAAATAGGACTAAAATGTAATATAAATTCCTCTTGAGCCTTAATTATTTTTCACAAAATAAAATTAAGGATCTAATGAAATTTGCTTAAGCAAAACCCCCAGGGTTAAGGCATAACCCAGGTCAGGGATGTTACAAATTATCCACCCCTTACAAGGATTTCGTCCCTGAAATTGCTTAAGAGAAAAGAGAAGGATATTTCTTTCTCATCTCTTCCTCTAGCTCCCACATAGATTTTCAATTCTTCAATCAAGAACCAACACATGTTCTTCAACATAATATATGTCATCATTAAGCTCAACCTCCATAGGTTGCAACACTGACTCAGTGTCAAAATGACACTTCCTCAGCATAGAGATATGGAACACTGGGTGCAATCTATGCAACTCAGGGGGCAACTCTAGATTATAGGCTACCTTTCCAATCCTCTCAATGATTGGGTAAGGCTCCATAAATCTAGGAGCTAACTTGCCCTTCTTTCCAAATCTCAGAAAAGGAAAGATTGCAAGAAAAACACACTTCTGCAATACAGCAGATCCCAATAAGGGTGTTTTAAGAAGCAAACTGTCTACTCTATGACTGACAATCAAGTTGCAGTCATAAATCACTTCTCGAGTGATAAAAGAGTGTGTAACACCCAGATAAATTAAAACAGATATGAAGCAGGATGAAGACAAATCAGAATAAAATAACTCCATCTGACCTGTCACAACCCGAGGGTTGATTACTGCTTCAGGCTGACTCATGCCATAGAATCTAGCTGTTGCTTGCTGTTGTTCCTGTGCCTGATTGTTGGGTGCTATTGAACCATCTTGTGACGCTGGTCCACGTCCTCTTGCACCACTACTAGAAAACTTCCTCCTCTGTGAGCCCTGCTGACTCTATCTCTGTGGTTGAATTACAGTCCTGGCTTGCTCAGGACAATTTTTCAACACATGTCCCACTACTCCACATTTATAACAGGTCACATTCCCGTGTTGTGGTCTGGGTGGTCCTGTTACTCATATTGATGCAACATTTTGAGCTCTCATCTGTGGTAAACCATGATCTCTACCCTTACTTGACGTCCACTTTGTCTGGGTATTGAACCTTGGTGGTGGTGCTGGTGCAAAATACTTTGGTTTCTTGACACCTTCGGACTTTTGTCCTTGAAAATGGGGGTACTCTCTCTTACCCTTGGTCCGTCTTTTCTCAATCACAGACTTCTCTATTCATCTTACCGACTCTACAAAGGTAGCGAACCTCTCTCGGTTCTCCAGAGCAGACACCGGAGTGGTCAATTCAGCATTCAACCCTTTCTCAAAACGCCAAATCCTCTCCTCATCTGTAGATGCCATGTGCGGACAAAACCGCAATAACTCCATGAACTTAGCCTCATACTCGCTAATGTTCATTAAACCTTGCCTAATCCTCTCAAATTGAGAGATCTTCTCATCTAGATAAGTTTTTGGAAAGTATCTAGCGACAAATTCCCGTCGGAATTCACCCCACCCGACCTCAACTCCAGGTCTCTTGGCTTCTTCAATGGTCCACCAGTGCCCGACACTCCCTTTTAACAGATAAACAACATGTCTCACCTTGTCATCTTCAGGAATCATAAGGATTCTGAAGGCTTTCTCTAGCTCTGTCAGCCACAAGTCCGCATCTACTGGATCAGCTATACCAGCATATTCTGTGGCTCCTACCCTTCTAAGACGTTCAAATGTCTTGCCAGCTCCATGTATTTCATCATGGACTGGTGCTCTTGGTGCAGGTATTGGCATTCTATCTGTCATATGGGTCATAGCTGCCATGAACTGCCCAAACATCGCCTAGAAGGCTGGGTTCCCCATATCAGCTGGGTTGAACTGGGGCTGTTCAGGTATAGGTTCCTCCCTGTCCTAACCTCTTGCATCATTTCCCGGTGTAGCAACACTGCTCTCAGAAACGTGTTCTTCGTGTGATCCAGACATCCTTAGTTCCTCTTCTCCTATATGAGCAGAAGGTACTATTAGATAAACTAGAAAACACTTAGAACAAACTCAACTACCTTAATCCTATGTCTCTGTAGACTCAATGAACCTAGCACTCTGATACCACTAAATTGTGACGTCCGTCTCGCAAAAACAAGATTAACTAATGCGTAAGCGATCGTTAGTAGCAGATTTACTGAAAATCACTAAAAATTAAAACCATTTGCAAAGAGATCCATTCACAGGAAAACTTTTTCATTCATAACCAAAGTAAAACTTTACATCCTGGTTCATATATACATCTCATGTACTATTGCTTCTCGAGGAATACAAACATCAACTACTCTGTCTTAACTATACACAGGTATTATAAAACCCTCGAGTCTTAAAGCCAAAATCTCAGATCAAATCTTCAAAACATTACTCCTAGGACCCGAGAGTACAGAGACGACTCATAGGACTATCTATATACAACTTGACAGCTCATATCCCCACCTGGGATTTACTACTGTCCCTGCTACTACTGCTGCTGCTCTTTCTCTGTAATAGGTTCCTTGCCTTTTCGTCGGCAGTTACCTAAAAATGTTGATCCCACGGGGGTGAGACAATATGTAAATTGCCCCAACGAGAGATATAACTCTCTGCCGAAAACATTGTTATTGCAGTTTAATGGAAATAAACTGAACATTAGAATCATATGTAATCAACAACAGATAATTCAATGTCTATGCAGTTTAGAGCAACATTCTTATGCATATATATCAATTATAACTTGATAAAGCAGTATGTCACTATTCAATAAATAATTGAATAATAGAGATAACATTTATGCATCTAGAACATGCTAAGCATGATAACATCAACCGGTGATTCTCGTATTTCAAACTTATGCAAATACGCTACTCGGCTGATTATGTTTTACAAACATAACTTAAGCTCTGAAGAGATGAGGTATACCGCTCATACTCCAACCGACCACTGCTAGGATTCGAAATTGGTACCATATAAAGTCATTGGAAGAGCCGACTTCCATGACCTCTCATGTCCCGGTCAGTGTGGAACCACATGCAGGACATCTCGTGTCTCTGCTAAATAGCTTTCCAGGGTATACTGGCAACTTCACTACAGAGTTACATCCGCAACTGTACTCTCATCGGCAGTCGAGCGATTTCATGTTTATCTCCGTCGACCCGACATGATTTGGGGGAATAGTGAAACATCCAACCCAACGTCAGAAGATTCGTGATACATCCATCCTGACAACGTGAGTAATTGAGAGGTTTGTTATTAACCTTTCCTCAATTCCCTCACACGGACGTAAGGATATTTTCGCCTATTTACCCCAGTATATTCAAAAATATACGAATTCTAGGAGATCCCTTAGGAAAACCTATTTCACCATCACCTGCTTCTGACGATGATGGATCTATGGTCAGAGAACTACATGAATAGATTTCACTTGGATAATTAAGTACATTATCATATTCTTTTAGCATCAATCAAGTTCTCAATCATAACTTATTATGACAATTGCTATAAAGAAACATGTACTGATTTCCACAAGTATTTCACAATCTTAAAAAGGCATTGGGATCTCAGTCCCTCATTTCAATACTGTGAATTCTCCTCCTTTCATACTCATCACCATAATCATATGGCCCTGGGTATTTAAACCCTTAGCTCAACACTGCGCATTATTACCATTTTCTCAAGTAACTATCACCTTTAGGTCATCTGACCAAGGTAAATCAGATACTTATTGCACAAGCATCCATCATGGCACTTGAGGCCCATTAACTCTCTTGCCACCTCTTACCAGGCACAAGGTATATTATGGCACACAAGGCCCAATAAACAAATTCAAATTAATAATACATCATAGCTCATACCTGGCTATGCCCATCATCTCATGAAACCAGCATGGTTAGCATATATGATAGAAGTACATCAATTATCTATCAACACTATGCAAAACAAAGGTATCATTATTTCAAGGGTATCACCCTTATTCCTTTACCAGGATTAGGGTTTCTATCACATATCATTACCCTTCATTAGGGTTAGGGTTTTCCATTATTAACCATTTAGGTTTTCAAGATCATATTATCAATGATCAAACCCTAGTTCATTTCTCTGCACATCTAGGAGCCAACATTTATACCATAAGTATTCAATCATACTTATTTATTCTCATCATTTATCATTAAATGATTATCAACACAAGGTATGCGTTTTTCTCTCATCCTTAAGTTTGGAATCAACAAAACGACCATGATAGGTCACTTTCAAATCAACTCTAAGTCAAGCATAGAGCACCACGGCCGTGCAACCAGGAACAGTCGTGCAAAGAAAGTCACCACGGTTGTGCTACCTTGCACGGTCGTGCAAAGTGAATCCACCATGGTCGTGCTACCTTGCACGATCATGCAAAGGGAAGATACCACGGCTGTGCTACCTTACACGGTCGTGCTACAGGAGATCACTACATGATTCATATTTATATATGAATTCTAATCTTTCATCCTTTCAACTTTATTAGGTCACATCAACCCTTCAATCAAGTACATACAACTATGATTAACATAGTGTATCAAGTCATTGAACCTATAAGCAATTAGGAATTCATCCCTTAATCGGCACTAATCCCTTAGGTACTATTAGGGTTTCAACCTTTGTACCTTATTTGATTATCATTACTAATCATCATTGGATCAATGGATCATTCATCATCTTAATTCTCAAGAGATTCAATCACATTGAACCTCCATTACATAAGGAATCCAATTGAATTAGGGGTTTCAATGTTGATTCCTTCAATCATTGAATTCATGGAACCAATCATCAATTGGACCTATAATCATACTTCAATTGAGTTTAATAGGTCAACTTTCAATTGATTTGACCCTCAATTGATCATCAATTAGGGTTTGATTCAATTGAAATAGGGTTTGGAATCAATGATCCATCAACACTAATCAATGTAGGATTAGTTACTTTGAAACCATTGAACCATCATTCAAATTGAACATGACCTGACCCCAAACGGTCTTGAGGTCGTTTGGATGACCTCCAAATGTTCTTGATACCGTTTGACCATGTCCACATCATAATCCAAGTCAACCAATTAAAGTTTGGATCATTGGATTGATCACTAAATCAACATTTGATTGCAAATCAACTTGGTACCTTTAGACCTTCAAACACCTAACCATACTCAACCCTAGACCTCCAAATGGTCTTGGGTGACCATCAAACGGTTTTGAAACCGTTTGGATGAGCTCCAAATGGTTTTGAAACCGGTTGGCACATCCAACCTTTGGATTCTAGTGAAATTCCATCAAGGTTTGTTCTATTGAGTTGATCAACAAATCAGCACTTAATTGCAAAGTGATTTGGTACCTTTGTACCTTAAATTGGTCAACTATACTTCACCCCAGACCTCCAAACGGTCTTCAAACCATTTGGATGATTCCCAAATGGTTTTGAAACCGTTTGGGCCAATCAACCCAAAACATCATCTCAATCACTTGCAAAATCAGCATTTAACCAACTAGGGTTCATGCCACATCTTTGGATCTTCAAAAACATATCCATACTTGACCCTAGACCTCCAAACGGTCTTGGGTGACCCTTGGGTGATCCCCAAATGGTTTTGAAACCGTTTGGACTAATCAACCCAAAATCTCAAATCAACTCATTGAAATTTCAGCACTAATTTCAATTAGGGTTTGCCTAATTAATTAGCCTTCAACTCACGATTCCTTGGGAGTTAATCCATCAAATTTGTTGAGTCATTAACCAACATAATTAAGAACAGGAATATCAAACGGTCAACACTTAGTCATCTCACTCAAACGGTTTTGAAACTGTTTTCCCAAAAAGTTAAATTAATCAAGCTGAAAAATCAGCACTTAATCCAATTAGGTTTGCCTAATTGATTAGCCTTCAACTCACGATTCCTTGGGAGTTAACCCATCAAATTTTGTGAGTCATTAACCAACATAATTAGGAACAGGATTCCCAAACATTCAACCCTTGGTCTACTCCACCAAACGGTTTTGAAACCGTTTTCTCCCAAACGGTTTGCAAACCATTTGGTCTCAAACGGTTTGATGAAACCACATGAGAAACCTATGCAAACTGTTTGACCCAATAATTTTCTTGGGAAATGTGTCAAGATGATGTCATCATCATCTTACTTCGTACATCCAAGAACAGAAACCGTTTTTCATGGCATTTGCAGCAATACATCAAAGAGTTCAAAATTGAAGAAAATAACCAACAAATCATAGAGAACTTGATGCAATATCAATGATTAAGGGTTAAAGTTATAAAAACCACCTCAAATATGATCCCAAGCTCCAAGCTTCACGGCTCCAATGGTGGTTGAAGCTCTAGCAACCTCCCTAGGTCGTTTCTCAACCTTTTGGAGTGAAAGAATCGGCTAGGGTTGAAGATGGAGTGAAGAAATGAAGGAATTACACATTGTTTTATGATTTTCACCATGAAATCATGAAGAACAAAGATCAAAGGCTTAACAACAGGTTGGGGACGTGATCCCTGCTGTCCTTATCCTTCTTGGTCGGTTTTGCAAGAAAGGGGAAGAAATGAAATCCGAAAAAGTCCTTAGGTGGGTTGGAAAAGGCTCTTTTATAAGGAAATTGATGAAAGAGAAATTGTTTTATTAAAATCAATTAATTCCAAAAATGGTGCCACCTCTTCCTCCTTGGTTTTCTTGCATGCAAAGGCAATTCAAAGCCACCTAACTCCCTTCCATTATCCCTAGATTAAGGGACAAGAAAATACGCACCTCAATCCATTATAATATCAATATGTCTTTTTGAGTGGGAATTCTTTTCCTTATAATAAGGTGAGTGGAATTTCACCTACTTAGGATATTTTCGTTGCATTTACAAGGAATAGGAACGTCCATCCTTATTCAAACTCAACCAATATCATTTTGTTTGAAAGGCTTCCCCATTAATATATTCATTTTTTCCCTAAATCAAATTAGGGTTTCAATTAGGCATTAATCTTGATTATTTTAATATCAAGATTCTCTCTCCTCCAACTTAATTCAAATGAGGCGCCCCTCTCAATTTATTTGCTCCAATTGATGACAAGAAACATTAGGGACCTTATTGAAGTGGTAATTTACACATTGCACCCTATGTTTTGGGTAAATTGCACATTACACCAAAACTAGGTTTTCATGCACAAACATTGCTTTATCAGCTCTTTGTTGGGATTCAGGCTATCACAAGCCATACCTCTGCATCATCTTCATTCCCATGATGCTTTAACATATGAGGAACATATTATCTTGAACAATTTGCAAATAGACCCCTCAACTTGGGTAATTTGCACTTTAGTCCAAAATAGACAAAATATTGATTTCAACAATATTCAAAAAGGACTAAAATGTAATATAAATTCCTCCTGAGCCTTAATTATTTTTCACAAAATAAAATTAAGGATCTAATGAACTTTGCTTAAGCAAACCCCCCAGGGTTAAGGCATAACCCAGGTCAGAGATGTTACAAAAATTTTCCCAATAAGGGTGTACATGATTTATACAAATAAAGGATCTAAGGTAGAGGGAAACTAAACTACATCAATATGTCTCCAACAAAATAACTTAACAAGTAAGTCCATGACGGAAGGATGAACACCTTCTCCTAGTCTTAGGCTGGTTCACCATGCTCCTGTTGTACACTGTAATCCTATACCTGGGTGTTTGGAATCACCCAATAAGAGAAGAATAAAGTATGTGTCAATTAAAGGAATGAGGACATTTAATAGTTTAAAATATGGAAAAGTAAAGATTTACTAATCTAAGAGATTTCAAAAGTATGAGGCATATTAATAATTAAGAATTCTACCAAGTCAAATAGTAATAAAGTTGTATGCATGATTTAATATGATTGCATTAAACTAATATAGGGATGAGGCACCTACCTAACCTCAACCAAAAAAATAGGTGAGGGAGAGTGGTCACATTCCCAAACACCTACATATATATATAAAAGTGGGGAGAGTGGTCACATTCCCCAGCGCTCATGCCCAAACTATGAGTGGTTGCACACATGTACACTACATTGGTTAATTAGTCATTTTCATAATCATGCTAGAAGAATTTATATGGCAGATTTCAGTACTTGAAAACTTTGCAAGTCGGGTCCAAGATCCTAGAATTACTGAAGTAAACCTACTATACAAGAAATGGTGAAACTAGTACATTCCCCAGGGCTCATGCCTCATTGGGAAATTAGGTTTGGATAAAAATGTCCAACTTAGGGTTTAGAATGTGCATACCTGATTTTCACACATAAAGGTTAACTTGAATAGTATACTTTGGTCCACAAAGTCAACTTTTCATCCTAGAAAAACATTATGTATGTTAGCCAAGTCAAAGTGAACATATTCATTCCTATTATATTTTTATATTATTCTTTCCCTATTCTCGATCATCTAATGTCATGTTAGGGTTTATGATTTTAATCTTTGTTGAGAGAATATGTGATGCTTTATATATCTATCTTAGTTCTAATTACCCATCTTTAGTCACATAAGTCTATGTAACTCATATATATGTGTTTAGTAATATGTATTCTTCCATTATTAGTTGAGCCATGACATTCAAGATTACGATAAGCCAACATGCTCATCTTACATCCATCGTTTGATATGTAGTAATACATGGATACATGTATAAACTAATAGGATGTATACAAGTAAGTCAATATGATATAATAATGTGAACACATTTTTTAAAACAATTCCTTAGTTATAGATCTACTATACGGATCATAAATTAAGATTTAGATATCATCTTTAACCACACTCTTACATACATGATCTATTATGACTATTTCCTATATATGGTTCAGTATATCAACATTATGATCATACTCATATGTATAATTGTATTTATATATATATACCTAGGGTTAACTTGATTATAAGGTGTCCACATTACCATGATTATCTAAGCCACTATTGTTCGATTATTTCCATTTACCAAGTCAACTAAATTCACAATAGAGTCTATTATATGTGAACTGACCTGCAGATCGACGATTCAACAGATTGGAGTTTCATGTTGTATGGACTCCATGGATTTGCTCAGATTTGGACCTACTGATGGTGAGGTCTGAAGAGGCCATTGGGGTTTTGGGTCCTTGCTAAAGTTGTGGTGGGGTCAACTCTAGGTTTGGTGTCACGAGGAGGGGTGCAACACCTTGTCAGTCATGTTACCCACGTTGCAGAGGAGAAGGAGTTGAAGTCTTTGCAAGAGAGGAGTCAATGGCATTGTTGTCAGGGTCAGGCAAGGGTGTTGTGTTGTCCTTCAAAGATGGGTTGATTGCTGGCGGGGAGGAAGGTATGTGTTGCAGATATCAACAAGGTGGAAGTCGTCATGGCCGATGCAAGTGATTCGGTGTTGTTGATGCTGCCAAGGCTGCTCTAGATGTGCAGACATCATGCAGGTGATGGTGGCTAACGTTGGGGGGTAGATGGGAAATGACCTATTGCAGGTCTACTGCACATCACTGGGTGTTGCTGGAAGGCAACATCAAAATCAGGTCTGCAACGTTGTGCCCATGGGGATCCATGGTGAAGAAGACGAGGGGATACACTATTGGCGGTGGATCTGGAGGTGAAGATGGATTAGCGGGGCATCCTTGATGACGAGGGGACAACTAGGTTGCAGTTAGGTCAGTGGTAGCAGGTTCATGGTTGCATCTAGTCACGGTGGGTGTTTTTATGTAGAGGAACAACTGCATACTCGGGTGGAGGAAGACAGGGATGTTGGTGGCTAGGGCTTGGGGTGTTGAGGAGAAAAGGAAGGAGGGCACAAAATATATGGAAGGGAGGTAGAGGAAGAAGATGAGGGATAGGGGTATAGGTGACCCGTTGCGGCCTCCGTTACCTGACTTCAAGGTCACATAATTGAAGAGGGAGGAAGTAACACAGGGCATTACATTGAGGGGAGACGCTCGCAATGAATCAATGAGTAATGACCGCCTGTTTTAAGGTTGCAACCCATGAGAAGGCGCACAGGCGTCATGGTCAGGCATCACAAGTTTTGTGGAAACACATCTTGTGTTTAGGGAAACAAACGTAGACCAACAAAAGGATGGTAATGCCCATCATTACATCCATATAATGAGTTACATATATTTAATATGGTCAATTTTTCTATTAAATCTACTTCTTTTAACACTCTTGCTTCCTAATTTAACTAGGGGAGTAACACAACGAGGCGTTATAGGTTTAGGAAAGTTCTTAATTGCTTAGTCAAATACCACTTTTAAAACCTAAGGTAAATTATATTGGAAAACAATTGATATCTGATGGTCTAACAATTTAAAGGACAGACCAATTAGGAGTCAAGTATGTTTCCTTTTTAATCTAATTATGAAAAGCATTTAACTAATTTAACGACCAACTCACAAGGCAGACTAACTAAAATACAAGGAGTTCGAAGTTAACATTTTTTTTTCATATTCTAAAAATATTTGTTGTTATTTTGCTTTCTTGTAGTTATTTGTGGCATTTATTTTCATATTTAATATATTTTATTTAATCACATACTCATACGATATTTTTGAGAGTCAAACCTATAATTTTAGTTGATTAATTCTGACTATTTTCATTTATAATTTACTTTTAGACCCCTTTATACTTTATTGACATTTAGGAGGAGAGAGAAAGAAAAGGGTTATTTCTTTCAATAACTAACTCAAAACCACATTATTTATCATTTCTTGTCCCAAAAGTCATAAAACTCTAAATTAATATAATCTACTATTATTTCTCATAAATGGTCATTTTTCATTATTAGACTCTAAATAACACACTAGTTGAGATATTTGTGCAAAAACCCATTCATTGAAATGAATGTGGGTCAAATATAATTCACATCATTAAGTATTGCTCAATTTCAACATTGAGGACAAATAGGATAGAAAAGATAGAAAAATTTAGGGAATTAGGAAACAATGATATGAAGGAAATAAAATCTTTAAAATGGGTTAAATTGCAATTAAATCCAAGATTTAGTATGTTACAAATTTACATCATTAAGTATTTCTCAATTTCAACATTGAGGATAAAGAGGATAGAAAAGAAGGAATTTAGGAAATAGGCCAAAAGAATAAGAAGGAAATGAAAGCTTGAAGATGGGTTAAATTACAAATAAATCCAAGATTCAGTATGTTACAACATCTGTATAAAAGAATGTGTTGTACTAGGATATATCAAGAATATAACTAAAATGTTGTTAAAGAGAAGTATCTCACCTATCAAAACTCTGGACGACTACACCTTCTTCATTGAGAAGAATCATCCTATAGCTTTCCCTCTGCCATGTTGTCCTCTTTGCACACTATTGATACCATCTTCTCCCCCTCTAGAGCCTGAGGCTACTAAATACTTTCCCCTCTAAGTAGAGCCTGTCTCTACAAAGTTTGAACTATAATTGTGAACCTTCATCTGAAATATATTGAAACTTTGTTCAATCCCTTTCTAAGTGTCCCATCAATTCAAGTGATAACACATTTGAGTATTGGATCCCCAACACTGACTAGAGTGCATTGTACCACAATTTTTACACATGGTTTCATGCCATCTTTGTGGGCCTATCACTTACATTGATGATCCTAAAGACCTAGATGAAGGTGCCTACCTAGGTGTTAGATTCCATCTACTAGAACTAAACCTTCATCCACTCTGTGAAGAACTAGATCATTGTCTTCCAAAACAACCAAGTCCTCATTTAACCTTCTAAAAGAAATCACCACATGCTCTGTATCCACCACTACTTTGTCCTCCTCTACTGAAGTCTCCAGATCTTTGTCCACCTTTAGACTTCTTATCAACATTAACTAACTCTTCTATACGTCTTGTAGCCTCCACAAATTCTCCAAATTTTTCTCCATGTCTACTCCCAATAGAGGATATGGTATGTCTAATCTTAGATCTTAGACCTCCTTGGAATCTCCTACAATTCTATATATCACTCGGTACAAGCTGAGGACAAAGTTTAGCTAACCTTGTGAAATATGCCTCACATTCTTCAATTGACATATTGTCCTATCTAATATTCTCCAACTGTCTGATCTTATCACTTAAGTAGCTAGGGGGAATATACTTAAGGTGAAACTCATCTACAAATTCCCTCCATGTCACCACTATATTCCTCCTCTTATCTTCCACTCCATGTCACCATAACTCATTGATGGATCTTCCACTTGCGTGGAATTGCTTGCACCACTAAAAATCCTAAAGATAGTAGGTCTTCAGGTTTAGCCTTGCTTATAATAGATTGAGAACTCCACCCACGTACGCTAGGATATGTGGAAGTCTTATCATAGTATAGTTAAGGGTCCAATCCACAGGACAACGGTCTTGTTGGGAGCAACAAGATGGAAAATGTTAGAATTTCACTTAACCTCTTGACAGTTGGTATCTAGATCAAAAAGTTGGATTGGTTGTTTTTAGACTAAGTGCGAGTAAAATAAAGCAAGAAAGTAAACTTAAGGTTGTTAACAATAGTAAGAAACCACTAGGATGCGATCGGCTTTCACCACCACTACGCATGGATCAAAACATGTAGCATAAAAACATAACATGCAAAAAGAGTCTAAATAGTATCTTTGTAGGTTTAGCTTCCTTTTAGAGAACTAACTACGAGAAGTGTGGGAATGTTGCAATGCCTGCCATCCCTGAACGAATGGTCACTTACTTTACATCATTCTCTTCACAAAGTGTGTTCCTCGACTTATCAAGGTTGTACTTTCATACGTCAACTGATTCCATTTGATAGTATGAAAGTACAACAATGGAAGTGAGTTTACTCCACTTCTTGAAAAACACTCCTAGATACTGAAACAGATGCATGGTGGATACATGCATCAAGAACCAACATTCAATCGAGATTCAAATCTAATAGTACAAACGTAGACAATTCATACTAAAATATAAAAGATAACACAAGTTGATGATCAAGCAACAAGCATTCATTAAACGATTGATGTCGAACTGAAAAGAAAGTATATCTCTATTGCAAACTATGGATTACATTGCATGAAATGAAAACATGGGTAGTGGGGCTACTCCCCGCACTCTAGTGAACGAGACTACTCACTCATAGCAAGGACAAAGAAGGAGGCGAGAAGAGAGAGAGAGACAGAACGTCATCCCCACAAAAAGAGGAAGGTCAACCCCTTAGAGAAAGAGAGAGACAGACGATCTTCAAACTTCACAGGTTGCTCAATGATGAGGTCTTCTCTTCCCACCTTCTTTGGCAATGAGAGAGAAAGTAGCTTCTGGATGGAGTGTGGATCTCAGACTGGCAGCCTTGGGGCGGAGGATGAAGGATGAAACAGTTCTGGAGTGGCAGAGTCAGCCTTTAGACGTCTGAGACTTTATGATTTGGGAGGACCCCTCGGATCTTATTTATAGACTTTAAGTGAAGTCCAAACGGTTTGGGCAATTTTACTTTGAAACTGTTTGGACCCTAAAACCATTTGGACTCTGAGACCATTAGGACTGTGAGACCGTTTGGGCTCTAAAACTGTTTGGGCTCTAAAACCGTTTGGACTCTGAAACCGTTTGGACTCTGAAACCGTTTGGATTCTGAGACCGTTTGACTCCATGCAGTCTCAGGACCGATTGGCTTCATGTAGTCTTGAGACCGTGTGACTCCATGCGGTCTCGGGACCGGTTGGCTTCATGCAGTCTTGACACTGTGTGACTCCATGCGGTCTTGAGACCGTGTGACTCCATGCGGTCTCAGGACCGGTTGGCTTCATGTGGTCTTGAGACCGTGTGACTCCATCCGATCTCGGGACCGGTTGGCTTCATGCGGTCTTGAGACCATGTGACTCCATGCGATCTCAGGACCGGTTGGCTTCATGCAGTCTTGAGACCGTGTGAAGATTTTATGATTTTTTTGTGTCTTTTTCTGTAAGTAAAAAGGAGAAAAGTTAATCTAATAGTATATTTGCAATAAGAAAGGAAAGTTAAGGATTCTGTCTAATTTATCTGAGAAAGAGTGTGGAAAACTGAGGAAAAATACTAAGATAGCATCACAAAATTGGAGGTTATCACCCCCCCCCCAACTTAGAGTCTAGCTTGTCCTCAAGTTAGATAGAGCTGAGGCATGTAATGGCGAGGCAATTTTTATTTAGTTAAGATTTCCATATTCTTGCTCCAATTCTAAACCAGAGGTCTCCTAAAGTTGTATCGGGGCCTTTTCTTGCCTTAACTCTTTCAGGTATTGAGAGTTGCTTAGATCTCGGGTTTCTTCCATCTCTCGTAGCCCACATTGGGACCACTTTTTATTCTGTGCATGTCGTTGACTCTAATCAGTTTTATACTTATCTAAAAGTCCTACCAGAAGCTAGAGTGGGTATGAGGGTTGGATAAAGGCTCGGTGTGTAACTCCCCCTTTAAGTGGGGGAGGGTTTGTCTATGCTTTTAGGATCTCACTACCGGGCGTGATACATGCTTTTTTGAGGGCAGCTGAATGTACCGGCTGGGCGAGTCCTTTGTCAGCCTTTCATATATTTGGATAGCTTAGGGTTTCACTACCGGGCACGACACATCTGCCTTTGTGAGGGAAGCTAAATGTACCGGCCAGGCGAGACCTTTATTGGCCCTTCATATAGATCCTTATTCATGGCACAACTCTCATAGTTTTATTCGACACTCTGGCTTTTATTCATAAACTCACAAGATTAGGATTTGGATTTTTAGGGAATTTTATTGGGTGGCCAAGCCTCTTTTATTTGAAGAGAAGAAAGTTGTTCTTAGAATTTCTCGACATGCACTTATTTGGTTTCTACTTAGTGGTCCACTTGCAAGGCTTCTTGATTTGGATGTCACCTGATGTCCCTCCCTTCCTTGAGAGTGTTTGGTGTATTTTAGCCCTGATGTTGACCTGTGGAGAGTCAGATGTAGAATTGAAGCAAAAACATGAAAATCGAGTATGAAGATAATGTATTAATTCGCCATTATATATCTATGTGCTATTTTTGTTGTTACTTTTGAGGACTACTGGATTCTAAAGTTAGCTGGGGGTGACTTTTTCCAAGAGGGATGTTATTCTTATGGATAAGATTATTATTGAAAACAAAAACTAAGTGTGTGGATTTTTTTTGTGTAGAATTGAAAGAGAAGATAGGGAGGGAAAGATTTAAAAATTATACCTCGCCATTGTCCAGTGTACTCCCCCCCTAACTATATCACTCACTTTGTCCTCAGAGTGTTAAAGTGATAGGTTGAGAAGTACAAGGACAAGGGCGTCAGGCTTCTGTTAGTCCTGCATTAGCTCCATGTACACGGAGAAGATTAGCGGCGAATGTTCCTCGTAACGCGTGGTAATCCACATCTATCATGACCTCTACTGGTCTTCCAAGGGCCATAACGGTGTACATCCAGTAGATGACGTGGAAACCATAGTCGTTCGACTCACAGAGCCACTGTGGGCATTTGTGGCTGAAGGCGGGACGATGAAAGTGTTCTTTATCGTATGCCCGTGTGTGCTTGCTGAGAAGGTCATGTAGTTGGTCAGCACACTCCTTCGCCACCTCTTCTGTAGGCGTTCTTGGTGTTGTAGTGTATTGTTGTTGATCTGGATTGTATTGGCTATCAGAACTGTTGTATATGATTGTTGTTCCGTTATGAAGATTTGTTGCCAACAACATCCAATGTTCTGAATGAAGGAAAGGAAGCATGATAAACTTCGGAGTCGTATGTTGTAGGAAGGAAATGAGTGCCTCAGTTGTTCCAAAGTTCTTTAGCTTTAGGAGATCGTCCTTCATATATGTGGATGCCATATAGGTTGTAGGGTGATTCTGTCTGAGAAGAAATTGATAGGCGGCCATCAAACTCACTGATAGAGACCCTTTGATCTGTATAGTTTCTCGTATCGCATCTACCATGACCAGAATATCGCCGGCTAAAAAAATGAGGTCATCTTTCTCGGCGTAAAGCCTTGACATGATGAGGTGAAGTTCATTGTCAGAAAGGCTGTTGCAGGTGCTGAGGTCAAAGTTGGGGAAAGTAGGTGTAATTGCAGATAGGGGTCCATTTGTGAAGGTGATCTATTGATGGTAGCCCCAGTTAGCAACTCGGTAACCCCTTTATCATCTGCCAGGTCAAACGAGTAAGGATCCCATTGTTTCTTCTCAGGAACCTTGGTGGGTTGTTGTTTCTCCAACTCCGCTATTGTTTGCCGGAATGGTCGTTTTAGAGGACGTTGTATGGCCGAAAAGAGGTAGCGAGGAACGTCATTGGGTGCCATAGTTGGGTCCTTGAAGAAACTTCTATCACAAATTAGCTCCATGGCGTAACGACCCTACAGAAAATGAAAATCCTCTGTGGCCAGTTCTGTGAAAGGGATTTGCTGATTGAGCGCTTGAATATGACATATAATGTAGAAAGTGCAATCCTGAGATCCCTCTTGAGTTTAGGCATGGGGGTTGATGATTTGGAACCATGGTTGGCTCCAACCATTGCGGAGGGATGGGCAAGCAGCCCAAATCAATTTCAGGAGCCAAAAAGGGATGCATCTGGCCTCCCCGACTTCTGTTCCAGTGAAATTAATTATTCCAGCTCTTAGCTCAGTGGTGCAAAAATTGTACACCTTGGCGTATCGATCCACGGTGTCCATGATCAATAACAGCCAGTGACCTGAGACTTGAAAGGGTAGGGTGATATAACGTGCCTTTCTGGCAATCCCCCTCTGCAACCGCTCGATAGATTTGTTTTGTAAGTCTTTATATAAAAGACTCATGGCCAAAGCAGGTGAAGCATTAAGTACTGGTTGATGTCTTTTGGAGCTTCTGTAGATTTCAATAGAATTGGCAAGGAGGACATGGAAGATTGCCATCTTCACCACTGATTTTGGTCGAAGGATGGTGCAAAAATCTTCACGGGTCAACTTGCGCTGAGTCTTTGTATTATGGTATATAACATTGCCCCTGTCTTTGACATCATCTACAATAGTGTTTAAGATAAAGATATCTTGAGCATCTAAGGTAGAGAAGGCCTCCAAGTCTAAATTGTGCATTTTATGAGGTAGAGGTGGCGGCGGGGGAAGCTCTTGTGAAGGGATAGAAGAAGTCTGCTCCAGACTGTCTATGTAGTGCTGCAGATCTTCGTCTTTGTCTGAGTCAGAAGCTGATTCCAGATCTTCGTCTGTATCTAAACTGACTCTTTCTAAATCTTCCTGTTCTGGGGGAAAGGGTGAAGGTTGCTCTGGGATGGAGTGCTATGGAAGCTCTGCTTGTGGTCGACTCGTGCTGGTTTCAAATAGACATTGTTGGAATTCAGCAAAAGCTGCTTCTTTGGAAGTTTCCCCCAGAGATCCCATTGTAGAATAGTCAAGAAATTGATCCCCGTATGACATGTTAACGTTTTCATTGTGAGGAGGGTATTTGGGATCTTTATCGCTTTCTTTGCTATCTTTCTGTTGTTTCAGTGCAGCTCCTCAGCTGGGCCCCTCCCTAGCACTGTCCGGGTCGTCAGGTTTATCATCTGAGGAGGTGCTATTATTGGAGTCAGCCGAGGAATCAAAATCCTCATCGTCATTTTCTTCTTCATCATCATCTTCGTCTGCCTCCTTATCTGTTGTCTTCTTTGGTGGAGGCTTCTTGCACTGCCGGTGGAGTGCTTGTAGCTCGTCGAAAGCTACTTGTGTATGCTCATGTGTTTCAAGCAAAGCGTCGTGGGATTCTTTAAGATCTGAAAATCGAGCCTCGGAGGAGAGGAGTCGTACAGAGATGTTTGTCACTTGAGTTCGCAGTAGGTTGATTTCATTGTTGGATGACTCCTCTTGCTGGTTATTTAGCTGTGTGAGGGTGGTGCTGATGTCATCCAAGTGTGTGCTTAAAGTAGTTTGTTGCTGCTTAAGCTCGCGTAGAGTTTCTGGTAATGGTTGATTTTGCGCAGAAATCATGTCGACTTTCTTGACCAAATCATCTTGCTGGCCTTTCACTTCAAGCACCAACTGTGGTAATTGTTGCAGGCGGTCGTCGAGGCGATCGACTTTCATGGTCGCTACTTTCTGCTGTTGGTGAATGCTTGAGATGATGCCTGGCAAGGCGAGGTTTTAAACGTCAATCTTGGCGACCTGTGTAGTTAAACCCTGCACACAAGAAAAAATAGATTGTAATATGTTAGAAGGGTCGGTGAGGACGTTTCGAATAGCGTCAAATTGACGTCTAAATTCCTCACTGACGTTTGTGAAATGGACCCCAGATGTGGATGGGTGGTGCGGCTGGGGTCGGGGTGGAAAGGTGGTAGTGCCTTGTCGAAGAGACACTATTGATGGTCCTGCGAACTGCGTAGTAACCTTTGATGGAGTCACCAGCGGTGTCGGGGTGGTGGTGGATGAAGAAAATGGTAATTGTCCGGGTGAGAATTGTGGGAGAGAAAATGTTGAGGAGGAATGGGTGGAGATGGGGGTGGAGTAGGTGAAGCCGGGTGATTGAGTGGAAAATGGGATGCCCGGGGAGAAAAAGGGTGGCGCGGAAGATGTGGGTGGAGGAATTGTTGTTGGGATTGTTGTGGAGAAAGGTGGGAGGGTGGTAGATGGTGGGATAGAAATGGATGGTAAAGTGGTGGGGTGGTAGTGGTGAGGTCATCATGTAGGCTCATGATGAATGAGTCTAATGATGAAGTATTGATAGGTTCCTCCGGATGAGGGCATTCTGTCTCCGGATGTAGTTTTGATGTCGGCGTCCCTGACAGCTGTGGTGGTTGTAAACGTACCTTAGATGGTCATTTTACTGGTCTTTTTGGTACCCCGGGTGCCGGGGCGGTAATACTAAGCTCTATCTGGCCCGCTTTGGTCTTCTTCTCTTGTACTTTGACTGAAGCCAGGATTTTGGTAAGCTCTTCGTTAGTGAAGAGGAGTTTTTCTTTGTCATAATCTGCAAGCTCCGGAAGAGGTAGCAGAGTTCTCGAAGATCGTACTGTAGGGCAGAATGTGTAGTGTAATTTCACATCCTTATCCTTGATAATGTAGGAGTTCTTCAAGGTTTGCTCGTTAGTAAGGATGTCACCCTTGATCTGCGTGCATCGAGGAAGTATTCTATCCATCTTGAAATATTTGATGATGGAAGTTATGTGCTCGCCCATGTAGATTTCTTTCCCTATGGCGTAGGCTGAAAATTTTTGTATCATGTGCCATCCAATGTTGACCGACATTCCATGCAGAATGGACCATAGAAGAAAAAGGTCAGCGGTGATAACATTTCCTCCTTCCGTTATGGGGAAGAGCACACCAGTTAGAATTTTGTGAAGCGTGTGCACTAACCTAGAATGGATATTGGAGGCTTTGCAGGTCTTTGCCTCGTAAGTTGGGATCCCTGTTAGGGTTTTCCAGAAGTTGTGTCTATTGAATTTGGACTTCTTGGTGCTAACAACTTTGGCCTTTTTGAGTTGCTCTGGGTTGTCTATGAAAATTTTGTTCAATAAATTTTTTTTATGACAACTTTGTTACCAAAAAGGTTGGTGACTAGCCTGCGGTCACCTCCATCCCTTGCTCTGTCCATAATGTCCACAACTTCTTTGGTGAGATGTGTAAAGAATTCCATTGTAGGCTCGACGTATGAGGTCTCGGGGACAAAGCATAATCTTGAGAGATTTGCATTATCGAGCATGGTGAGGATTCAGTCATATATCCCCATCTTCATTAGTATGCTTGAGCAAACATACATTGTTGGTTTTAGTATTTTGTCGATGGATGGGAGGGTGTGGATGTAAAGGTTTTCTGGTGGTGGTGTTGTAATGGTGATGGCGGGGAAAACGGGAGTAGTGGTGGGAGTGGTAGCGGGGGTGGTAGTGGCGGTTTTTGGGACGTACTCTATTAGGGTTTGTTCCCTAGCAGTAGTGGGACGGACCTACTTCCTTACCCATTTCTTTGAGGGTTGTTCGGTCATAGTTTCCTGGACCTTTCGTTTCCCTTTGGACCTTTCAGCTGGGGATTCTTCGGCGGAGTTTTGCTTGTATTCAGAGCCTTCATCACTGGAAGAGAACCGGTGTAGCGGGCTGCGCGGGAGCGGGAGCAGGGGAGATGAAATAGTTCTTGCAAGGGTTTTAGAAAGCTCGAGAGTTGAAAGAAAGAAGAATGAGAGGGGGTAGGGTTATATTTATAGGATTTGGGGGTTGACCCTACAAATTCCCGAGGTCAAACAGTTTCGAGACCGTTTGGCTCCAAACGGTTTTAAGACAGTTTGGTTCCAACCGGTTTCAAGACCGTTTGGTTCCAAATGGTTTTAGGACCGTTTGGCTCCAAACGGTTTCAGGACCGTTTGGCTCCAAACGGTTTTAGGACCGTTTGAGACGGTTTAGGTTTTTATTTTTATATTTTTATGTTTGTTTTGGTTGTTTATGTGAATTTTTATATTTTCAGATTAAAGATGGTAAATCTAAATTAAACAAAGGAAATAGAAAACAAAGATAAACGGTGATACTCAGATCTTGGGTTGCCTCCCAAGTAGCGCCTGAGTTTTACATCGCTGGCTCGATGAAGTATTGATTTTGTTATGGTGATATTGTGGGGTCACTGATCTCAACAGTCTGTCTTGGAATTTTGTCTGCTGGAGTATAGTATGTTTTCAATATATGGCCATTGACGGTCCTTTCTCCTCCATTGTCATCAACGATTATGATGGTTCCAGTCGGGTATATGTGTTTGATAGTAAAAGGCCTGTACCACTTTGTACGAAGTTTCCCGGGGAGCATTTTGAGTCTGGAGTTGAAACGAAGGACTTTGTCTCCAATGGCTATGTCTTTTCTTTGTAGATGGCTATCATGCGACATCTTGGTTTGTTCTTTGTAAATCCTGGAACTTTGGTATGCGGTCATTCTGAGCTCCTCTAGTTCCTACAACTACAATTGTCTGTTTTCTCCAGTGCTTTTAAAATCGAAGTTTAGTTGTTTAATAGCCCACCAAGCCTTATGTTCCAATTCCACTGGAAGATGATATGATTTCCTGTATACCAAATGGAACGGGGTTGTTCCAATTGGTGTTTTATAAGTTGTTCGGTAAGCCCAAAGGGCGTCGGGAAGCTTGGTGGACCAGTCGGTACGGTGTCTATTGACAATTTTCTCTAGGATTGTCTTTAGTTGTCTATTCAAAACTTCAGCCTGACCACTAGTTTGTGGATGGTAAGGCATGGCAACTTTATGGTTGACTACGTATTTCTTAAAGAGGGCTTCAAAGCTTCGCTCCAGAAAATGGGTCCCTCCATCAGATATGACAGTTCGGGGTACTCTGAATATGGGAAAAATGATATCTTTAAACATCTTAATGACTGGTTTGGAATCACTGAAAAATGTGGGTATAGATTCTACCCATATCGAAACATAATCCACTACAGCCAATATGTAGGAAAATCCATATGAAGAGGGAAAGGGACCCATGTAGTCTATCCCCCACACATCGAAAAGTTCGATCTCTTGCCACATAGTGAGGGGCATTTCATTCCTTTTTGTTATACCGCCAGAAAGTTGACATTTATTGCATGATTTTACGAAGTCATGGGAATCTCTTGCTATTGTTGGCCAAAAGAAACATGATTGCAAAACTTTCATAGAGGTCTTTTTCGAGCTCATGTGCCCCCCAGTGGGGCCGGAATGGCAATGTTCTAAGACAAGAGTAATATCTTCTTCAGGTAGGTAGTGACGGAAAAGTCCGTCTGCGCATAGGCGAAAGATATAAGGTTTGTCCCAGTAGTATTGCTTAACATAGTGCAGAAATTTCTTTTTGTCGTGGTAAGTGGCGGAAGGGTGGATGATTCCTGTAGCCAGATAATTTACTATGTCGGCATACCAGGGAAATCCGGTGGTGATTTGCATTAGCTGGTCATCAGAGAGGGAGTCTCGGATAGGTACTTTATCATCATCCTTGACTTCAATACGGCTGAGATGATCAACGACGATGTTTTCCACTCCACTTTTATCTTTGATTTCCAAATCAAATTCCTGAAGCATCAATACCCAACGTATAAGTTTGGGTTTTGCGTCTTGCTTCTGAATTAGATATCGTATGGCGGAGTGGTCAGTGTAGACTATGACCTTTGATCCAATTAGGTAGGAGCGGAATTTCTCGAATGCATAGATGGCAACTAAGAACTCCTTTTCTATAGTGGTGTAGTTCTTTTGCGCTTCATCGAGAGTCTTAGACGCATAGTATATTACATAAGGCTTTTTGTCAATTCTCTATCCTAACACCGCTCCTATAACATAGTCGCTGGCATCACACATTATTTCAAATGGTTGCGACCAGTCGGGTGCTCTTAGGATAGGAACAGAGACTAGAGCGTTCTTTAAAGTTATGAAGCTTTGTAGACATTCTTGGTCAAAATTGAACTCGACGTCCTTGGTCAATAATTGGGTCATGGGTTTGGCTACTTTTGAGAAATCTTTAATGAGTCTTTGATAAAACCCAGCATGACACAAGAAAGCTCGTACTCCTTTTACGTCTTTTGGCAGTGATAGTTTCGAGATGACATCAATTTTTGCCTTGTCTACCTCAATCCCTCTGTCACTCACTCTATGTCCGAGGACGACACCTTCAGTTACCATAAAATGGCATTTTCCCAATTTAAGATGAGGTTCATTTCCTCACCTCTTTGTAAGACTTGTGCAAGTTTGAGTAGATAGTTGTCAAAGGAATCTCCGTAAACTGAAAAATCATCCATGAAAACTTCCATTATGGACTCGGTTAGCCCTGCAAAAATAGCCGACATGCATCTTTGGAAGGTGGCAGGGGCATTGCACAGCCCAAATGGCATTCTTCTGAGGCGTATATCCCGAAGGGGCAAGTAAAAGTTGTTTTTTCTTGGTCTTCTGAATGTATAGGGATTTGGTAGAATCCAGAATAACCATCGAGATAACAGAAGAACTTTTGATGGGCTAGGCGTTCGACGACTTCATCAAGAAAGGGAAGCGGGTAGTGATCCTTTCGTGTTGCTTTATTTAGTTTCCTATAGTCGATACACATTCTCCACCATGTGGCAGTCCTTGTGGGTACTAGCTCATTTTTATCATTTAACACGACAGTGGTCCCTCCCTTTTTGGGGACCACTTGGACAGGGCTGACCCATTGGGAATCTGAAATTGGGTAGATAATACCAACTTTCAGCAGTTTGAGGACCTCAAGATGAACCACTTCTTTAAGATTGGGATTCAGCTTTCTCTGGTGCTCTCTTGAAGGCTTAAATTCTTCTACCATGGACAGTCTATGCATGCATAAGGCTGGGTTTACACCTGTCATGTCAGTTATTTTGTACCCAATGGCTTTCTTATGTTTCTTCAATTCAACGAGAAGCCTTTCTTCCTGGTCTTTCCTTAGAGTGGAACTGATGATTACTGGACATAATTTCTCTTCGTCCAAGAAGATGTGCTTAAGTCCCGTTGGTAGGGCTTTCATCTCGGGAGCCTTGGGTGCTTCTGTTGTTTCTAAAATAGTGACAAATTTGAGCTCCTCAAAAGTGGCTGCTGGTGCTTCTTCAACTTTCTCTAAGTGTTGCAGGCATTGTTGAACTAATTCGTTGGCTGAGAATTTGACTTCTAGATTTATTAGGACATTTTATAACTCATCATATGGTTCAGATATTTCCAATTGGGACATTTGATGTATTGCATCTAAGAGAAAGACTTCCTCTTGAATGTTGGGGCCTTTCATGCTGTTAAGGACCCAGAACTGAATTGCTTCTTTTCCCAGACTTAGAATGATTGTGCCAGCTTCAACATCGATAAGCACCCTAGCTGTGGCAAGGAAGGGTCTGCCAAATATTATTGGGTATCTGAGATCTTCCTTGATATCTATGATGACAAAATCACATGGGACATAAGAATCCTTGCCTATCCTGACTGGAATGTCTTCAATAATTCCTAGAGGTGCAGTGATAGTGGAATCAGCTAACTGAATTGTCATCGTTGTGGGTAGTAAATCAGTAAAGCCTAATCTTTTACACATGGAGTAGGGCATAATAGATATGCTAGCCCCTAGGTCAGCTAATCCCTTTTTGCTTGAAGCATTTCCAATACAACATTGAATACCGAAAGAACCAGGGTCCTTTTTCTTAGGCATATTATTAAGAATGATATCGGAGGTGGTCTGAGCCAGTTTGACCGTCTCTTATTCTTCAGTAATGTATTTCCTGGATAGCAAAGTTTTCAGGTATTTAGCCCAAGCTAGTACTTCAGAGAGAGCATTGAGGAGCGGGATATCGATGTAAAGTTTCTTCATCGCCTCCTTGAATTTTTGGAACCTAGTGTCCATTTTAGTCTCTCTCAATCTTCCTGGATATGGTATCCTAGGTTTATACTGTGGAATTTCTGGCTCTTTGGAAGCTTGTTCTTTTTATTTACCTTTTGCGGTCTCTGCAGTTTTCTCAATTCCTCGATTCGGGCTTGCATTCGAAGTAAAGACAGATGCATCATCTTCATCATGAGTGATTCTCATAATTTCATGAAGGACACGACCAGATCTTGTAGTGACGACATTCAATTGCTCTGGTCTATTTTGGTCATGTCTAGGGTTTGACTCTGGTTGGCCAGCAAAAGTGCCTGCTAGTGGCTTCAGTTGGGCAACAATTTGTGCTAGTTGAGCCTCCACAACCTTCTGCTGAGCTTGCTGATTGGCAAGCATGGTTTGTTGTGACTGTAACATCTGCCTGATCATAATCATCTCATCCGTTGGTTGGGAAGGGGTATTTTTCTGAGTGAGTTGTTGTTGTCCTTGATGTGGTTGTTGCGTAGGTGGCGTTAACTGAGGTTGTTGTGGTTGCTGCAGCTGAGGGTGTAGTTGTGAGTGTAGAGGAGGATGGGTGTATTGATAGTAGGCAGAAGGATTTCTAGGGTAGTTAGATCTTTGGAAATTATTTCTGAGGTTCCCTTGATGTTGGTTAAAGTTACTTTGAAATCCATGTGGCAAACTATTGCAGGATCCGCCTTGTGTTTGATGTTGCGGGTTAGCAGTCCCCGCATGATTCCCATATTGAAAACTGGGGTGGTTTGTTTGTTGATTTGGATTATAGTAAACATGACCCGGTATGGAATGAATGGAGTTGACTTGTTCGGGCATCTGATCTTCAGGGTGTTCGATGATTGGCTCGTACTGCTGTTGTGGTTGTTGCATATCCATCATCACATTGTAAAGTAGGCCACATGACAGTGCAGGGTGATCAGATGTGTGACAGGCTTCACAAGTTCCTGTAGCAGCTTTAACTTGTTGGACTTGGGGGTTTTTCTTCTTATCATATTCTTCAAATGAAGTTTCAAGTGCTTGCTGTTTGTGAGCTATAGTCTTTAAAGCTTTAGAAATAGCCTTCATCTCCATTGATTCCTCATCTTTATAAACTTTGAGGACTCCTTTACCAGATGATCGTCCCCAATTGGATTGGTTCTCAGCTCCAAGTGTAACGATTTTCCAAGCATCCTCGTAGTTCTTTCTCATAAAATTTCCTCCCGATGAGGAATCCAGAAATTGCTTGATATCATCACTCACCCCCCTATAGAATGTTTCTATTAATTGATTTTGGGAGATGTCGTGAATAGATTGCCACCTATAAGCTCCTTGAATCTTTCCCATGCTTCTGCGAGTGATTCTCCAAGAAGTTGGGAGAAGTGGTTGATCTGCCCCCTAATTTCGTAGGTTAATGAAGGAGGGAAAAACTTTTCCAGGAACTTTTCCTCCAAGGGAGCCCATGTGGTGATGATTGGTTCCCTATCAAGTGAGTTGTACCAACTCAAAGTCCTTCCGGATAGAGTGAAGTGGAAAATATGTATTATTATTGCATCAAAGGCAACTCCGGCTTGTGGGACGAGTCGACAAAGTGCCTTGAATCTCTTCAAGTGATCCATGCAGTCATCTCCAGAACCACCAGAGAAGGAGATGCCTTGCATGATTTGAATCCATTGTGTCCGAATTTCGAAGTTGGGTATGTTGATGATTGGTGGCCGAACTAGATGATTATCTTCATAGTTCTTGGGGACGACATAGTCCCTCAATTGCTTGTTTCTTAGCTCTAGCTAGGCAGCTTGGTTAGCTGCTTCGCTTTCAGCTCGGATGCGGGCCTGTTCTTCAGCTCAGATTTCCGCTTGGATCTGAGCACGAGTGTCAGCAATGAGTTGTGCTCTCTGAGCATCTATGGCTGCGTTGACCCTTTCCATTACTAACGCAGCTTGGCGTTGATCTTCAGCCATTTGTCTGGCTCTTTGGAGGTTAAGTCTGATGTGGCGGTGGAAGCTTCTCTCTACCTTAGAGTCATACTCTGGATTAGGGGAGAATCTGAGATTATGCGATGGTTGCATACACATCTTCTTCCTGAGTAGAGGAAGAAACACACCTTTTAGATGATGCAAGAGATATGATGAATTCAAGAAGATATAGATTAATATTTAAAGGAAAGTGTAAAACCATAACCAACTAGCAAGATGAAATTAAAACGTTCCGTTGTCCCCGGCAACGGTGCCAATTGTTGATGGAGCTTCCACTTGTGGGGAATTGCTTGCACCACTAAAATTCCTAAAGATAGTAGGTCTTCAGGTTTAGCCTTGCTTATACTATATTGAGAACTCCACCCACGTACGCTAGGATACGTGGAAGTCTCATCGTAGTATAGTTAAGGGTCGAATCCACAATACAACGGTCTTGTTGGGAGCAACAAGATGGAAAACGTTAGAATTGCACTTAACCGCTTGACAGTTGGTATCTAGATTGAAAAGTTGGATTGGTTGTTTTTAGACTAAGTGTGAGTATAATAAAGCAAGAAAGTAAACTTAAGGTTGTTAACAATAGTAAGAAACCACTAGGATGTGATCGGCTTTCACCACCACTACGCATGGATCAAAACATGCAGCATAAAAACATAACCTGCAAAAAGAGTCTAAACAGTTAGTATCTTTGTAGGTTTAGCTTCCTTTCGGAGAACTAACTACGAGAAGTGTGGGAATGTTGCAATGCCAGCCATCCCCGAACGAATGGTCACTTACTTTACATCATTCCCTTTGCAAAGTGTGTTCCTCGACTTATCAAGGTTGTACTTTGATACGTCAACTGATTCCATTTCATAGTATGAAAGTACAACGATGGAAGTGAGTCTACTCCACTTCTTGAAAAACACTCCTAGATATCGAAACAGATGCATGGTGGATACATGCATCAAGAACCAACATTCAATCAAGATTCAAATCTAATAGTACAAACGTAGACAATTCATACTAAAAGATAAAAGATAACACAAGTTGGTGATCAAGCAACAATCATTCATTAAACAATTGATGTCGAACTGAAAAGAAAGTATATCTCTATTATAAACCATGGATTACATTGCATGAAATGAAAACATGGGTAGCGGGGCTACTCCCCGCACCCTAGTGAACGAGACTACTCGCTCATAGCAAGGACAAAGAAGGAGGTGAGAAGAGAGAGAGAGAACGTCATCCCCACAAATGAAAGAGGAAGGTCAACCCCTTAGAGAAAGAGAGAGATGATCTTCAAACTTCACAGGTTGCTCGATGATGAGGTCTTCTCTTCCCACCTTCTTTGGCGATGAGAGAGAAAGCAACTTCTGGATGGAGTTTGGATCTCAGACTGGCAGCCTTGGGGCGAAGGATGAAGGATGAAACAGTTCTGGATTGGCAGAGGCAGCCTTTGGACGTCTGAGACTTGATGATTTGGGAGGATCCCTCAGGTCTTATTTATAGGCTTTAAGTGAAGTCCAAACGGTTTGGGTAATTTTACTTTGAAACCGTTTGGACCCTGAAACCGTTTGGACTCTGAGACCGTTTGGACTCTGAGACCGTTTGGGCTTTGAAACCATTTGGGCTCTAAAACCGTCTGGACTCTGAAACCATTTGGACTCTGAAACGATTTGGATTCTGAGACCGTTGGACTCCATGCGGTCTCGGGACCGGTTGGCTTCATGCAGTCTTGAGACTGTGTGACTCCATGCGGTCTCGGGACCGGTTGGCTTCATGCGGTCTTGAGACCGTGTGACTCCATGTGGTCTTGAGCCCGTGTGACTCCATGCGGTCTCGGGACCGGTTGGCTTCATGCGGTCTTGAGACCGTGTGACTCCATGCGGTCTCAGGACCGGTTGGCTTCATGCGGTCTTGAGACTGTGTGACTCCATGCGGTCTCGGGACCAGTTGGCTTCATGCAGGCTTGAGACCGTGTGACTCCATGCGGTCTCGGGACCAGTTGGCTTCATGCGGTCTAGAGACCGTGTGAAGCTTTTGTGATTTTTCTGTGTCTTTTCTGTAAGTAAAAAGGAGAAAAGTTAATCTAATAGTATATTTACAATAAGAAAGGAAAGTTAAGGATTCTGTCTAATTTATCTGAGAAAGAGTGTGGAAAACTGAGGAAAAATACTAAGATAGCATCACAAAATTGGAGGTTATCACTCATTATCTCCTTTGAGTAGATAGACAACATGATTGATCTACTTATTCTCTAGTAACTCCATTAGGAGAAAAACCTTTTCCAGCTATCAGAACCACACATTTGACATACTTGGATATTTTGTTCAAGAAAATTTAGTCCCACCAAGAATTTTCACCATCTCATAGGATCTCATTAAATCCTTATGGGAATATGAATACCTTCGGTACATCTTAAAATTTTCTTTTGTCTCTAAAAAATATGATACATCCTCGTTGCCTCATCCCTATCTTGTCCTCCTTGAGTCATTGCTCGAGGATAAGGGATATAGTGGCTCTCAACTTTCTCCTCACCAAGACCATATCCTCTTCCTACCATATGCATATCTAGAATAGAACACATTTGTTAGCAAATTGCAATTCAAAGAGGAAAACGTCCTAATCAAATTACTCTCTTATCACCCCTGTCCCAAATCTAAACTCAATTTAGTTTCAACCTAGGCCTTGTACCAAAAAGTAAATGTGACCCAAACCCACTAACTAGGGTTAAGGACCTCCATGCTGGGATTAACTAATCATCCTCTTATAATCACTTACTGAATATCAGCTATAATTTCTTTTCTTTTCTTTAATTTATAGAGACGTCATTTAACAAGTAAAACATCTTGTTGTAACACAACATAAAATGATAAAACAAAGTTTGACTTTTACATAAGTAAGAGTTTATACTTTAGTGTACATCAACTACAAGTGATTACAAACTGTTCTCTTTTCTCACTCACTCATTCCCAGGATCGAAAGGAAGGATAAAAGACCGACTACCTAAACTAACTACTTCTTCATAAGACCTATTCTCTATGCTTGATTAAAGTTGGATTCTACCTCTTCTGGTGGAGCTAGTCCTTTACCTCAAAAGTATTTTAATAGTTCGATGAGCTACTCACTAAGTATGTAGAATAATCAACAAGTAACCATGATATTTTAGATGTCTATAACTAATAGAACTTAAATGTGAAGGCATGTAATCATGGCATCTTTAAAACTATAAATTAATCAACATGCAAGTTTATCTGATATTCAATGCAGTAAAAGGACAAATCAAATTCATTCACATGTTTTAATCCATTTAATATGCCACTAAACCAAATGAGGTGTACCACAACATGTGAAAGCATCACATCAAGTGTTAGGCCCCTAAACTTGCTTAATGATTTTAATAAGCTTAATTATCATAATTGAATTCTTATAAACCTAATCTAACCTTGTTATATGATTTGAAATCATAAGACAAGCTTATGTTTCAAATTTGGTCCAATTTGGACACTGTTTGAGCAACTTATGCAATTTTATGCACATTTTGAAATTTTCTACAATTTGCCCAATTGAGAGGTTTTATTTGTAATTTATCACTTGCATTATGTTCCTTGCATATTCTCTCATCATCCTTGATATTTTTGAGCCATGGGGCTCCCATTTAAACCTTGGTTTGATGGTGTTTTCTCCAAGGGTATTTTAGGGTTTACCCCTTCATGGATGAGCTACCTTTAGTAGCTATCAACTAATGAGTTATTTGTTTTATTAGAAATTCAAGAAACGAGAAATAAGCATGTCTCTATGGACAGTGGGAGAGCTTCTTGTGTGTGTTCTTGTATATTATTAATGGTTTACGGCCATGGACACTTGGAAAGATACTAGAACTTCAACTTTTTCTTTTTCTTTATCTTAAAGTTTCATATACTTATCCCTAAGAACCAAAATGAGCCATTTTCTCTCCACCATTTCCCTCCTTCTATAAAACCCATCCTCCCTCTATGATTCTACGAATTTCTTGTCCAAGGAATAATAAAGAGGGGAGCTTCTTGGAAAAAGAATCTAGGGTTGCAATTGACTGCCTTTTTAGGTTTAAAAAGCTTCCTTCTAGTGATCTTGACCTAAAAGAGTAAGAATCCCCTTCTTTCATCAGTTTATTTCTTTTTTATCCTTCCTCCTACATTTCTCCAGGTCGAAACCTAGCTGTTCCATGGTAGAAATTGCTCTAAAGCTCTAAAACCCTACATTTCTTGCTCCTTATGCTTAGGGTTTACTCATTTGATGAAGAGAGGTGCTAGATGGATGAGTTCACATCTTATGATTGGATTTTCTACCCTACCTGCTCATGTTTTCTTATGTTTGGGAGTTTATCTTCTCATTAGAGGCAAGTTTTATAACTTGTTCCACATATATTGCTTACCATAAGCTTTCTAGATCATGTTCTTGCTTGAAAATGATGATCCATTCACTAAAAAGTTATGCTTGACTTAGATTTTGATTTTTATAATATTCTGTATTCTGATTTCAGTTCAAGATGAACCTGTGATCATGTGTACATTATTAATAAGGTATAATATGACTTGTATCAGGTTGGTTTGACAACCTATGGTGCTAAGCACCTAGCATCCAATGGTCAATTTTAGGATTTTAAGCTGATTTCTTCTATAAACCCATGACCCGATGATGGTACCATTGCAACAACCCTATGGTGTTTTCTTCCAGACAATTGACGGTGGTAACCAAGGGTGTCAACTGAAGTTCACCCCTTAGGTCATGTTTTGGCCTAATTAGAAGCCTAGTGATTAACAACTAAGTACCCTAATGATGCTATCAATCAATGGTGATATTAGTTTGATATGTGATGCTGATTAATGAATATAGTGTTGATATAACAACCTATGGTGACATAATAGTCACTAATGATGGTAGATCAGGTCTCCAAAACCTATGGTGAGCTAATCATATAGTTGTAGCATCAATTAAGCCTTATACCAATGGTTTCTTTGGTCACTTGATGCAATGGTCGGGCCTATTCTGTAATTGATGGTTTTAACATATGAACGTGACCCAATGGTCAAGATCTAATGTTTATTCCTCCAATAAAGTGGAATGATAGATAATGTAATATGTTGGCCCTAATAATGCGATTTAGATGGTTTCCTTTATATGATCAACTTAAGGAGCTTACTTGTTGACAATGGATGGCTTGTTTTAAATGAACAGTCGATTGTGGGTTTTACCCTACTCTCAACATAACCTATATTGTTGTTAACCAAAGGATGTATAGGGTTAAATGGTGAGTTTGATAGATCACAACTCAATAACATTATATATAATTCATTCAAGGTGTTTACTTATGTAAACAACCAATGGTCTTACCTTTTAAACATCCAATGGTTCTGGGTGACATTGTGGTATGGTGATATGGGTTAAATGATGATGGAACAAATGGATGGTTACAATTAATAAGGTATTCTTACCTATTCACTCATATGAATAGAAGGGATGATAACCATATTGTGTTAAAATGTAACCCTAATGAGATATAGCTTGTTATACCCAGCTTTCACATAATTAAATAATGGTAATTGGGTATGAATAGTCCTTGAATGACTAATACAATCATGGAGTACTCTGTTACTGTTGTTGAAACCCTAGTATGCTATAAAACGATGGTCACTCATGATTTATGTGTGGGTTCATACTTGAAAATGGGATGGAATGTGATGGTGATGCTTCATCTTATGCATCCATGATCCAATGGGGATGGTGTGAGTTAGGGTTTGGGTTTGAGTGCTGATTAGTAACATTAATATAATTTATATTGTGAACCTAACTCTAATGCAAATAGATAAAGATGAGTATTCATGTTTAACATTCTTATATGATGGAATGATGGTGGAATAACCTCCTTAATATGATCATAACCTTGATATGTTAATTGGTGGTTATCATAGCCACACGGTTGATACTTTCTTATGCTAAACATGCACATTATGAATATGATGAGGGTTAATCATGTCTAGATTCCTTGCATGTTGATGTAATAAAGGAATGTTCTTAATGTTAATATAACCCTGCTATGATTGTTTATGAATATCTCCTAACTCATTATTCCAATAATGTGATGATCTGGTGTATTATATGTAAGTGATGTTGTTGAGCCTTGTTATAAGGCATGCAAAGATAATAATGATCTTGTAGGGAATATTATGATGGTCTTAATGACCTTTGGGTATGGTTGAGCCATGAATGAGGTGTAATCCACTTGTGCTAATAAGGGTTTATACCCTGTGATATTGTGAAAAGGATTTATATCTTGTAATAGTATGATGACTAGTGTGGTCTCATGAATGGAAAGTGAATAGTACCATGTGATGATGAGATGAAAAATTATATTCCACACATTTTGTATCTTTTAAAAGCTGTGATATTTATATGCTTGCTAGAAGTGAATTAGGGTTTGTATGACCACTTGTTTGATGCAGCCTTAATTCACCCAATTGGCATAACTAATCAAGTGAAACTCTAAACATGTAGTACCCTGTGCCATAGATCCATCTGAGTGTTAGAACTTGCTAGATGGTGAAACGCGTATTCCTAAGGGAAACTCGGAGCACATACTGATGAGTATGCAGGGTGCTTGTCATCCTGAATTCAAGTGTTTAGGGAGGATGAATGCGGTCATACCTAGCCCTTAGATTGAGAACGGCTGCGGTCATGTCTCGGTGATTATATATGTGAAGAGATTAGAGGACAACTACGGTTGTACCTCAGAAGGTAGGGTATGCGTACCCACCTCCTTTTACTAGTGTCATGACCTATACTAAGGATGGACTAGGTTGTTAGCAGCTTGACCTTATGTATTGTTGTGGCGGACCTTGACTGACCGGTCAAGAGAAGATCTGAGGAGTCCAACTCTTCCTAGATCTTGTATGGCACTGATTTCAACTTAGCAGTGGTAAGTTGGATTTTGAGTGGTATCCTTAATTTCCTTAGGGCATAATAAAATATGTAATATACTCGTGTAGCATATCTGTTTAGGGTTATACACAACACTTCATATTGGATGATAACCCTTGTTTGCTTTTTTTTCACTGAGAGCATGTATAGTATAATAAGAGATAATAAATATGCTTATGTTGTAGTTATGCTCATGTTGTAAACATGCTTATGTTGTCAAATATACTAACACTGATGGTTAAGATGATGCTGCTAGCTATGTTTAATATTGCTAGCCATGCCTATGTAATTAGAAATGCTTAAACTGCTAATCATGCTTATGCAGTTAATTGTGCTATGATGTTAGTTCTATATATATATATATATAGATATATATATATGTATGTATATATATATATATTCCCTTTATTTGAGATGCCAATATTGATAGCCATGTTATGTTACTAGACATATTCACGATGTCAGGGTTGCCTATGCTACTAGATTGCTTGTATTGTTAGCTAGGAATATGATGATAGTCATATTAATGATAATGATTGTTATTAGATGCAATTTGATGATATTTGAGTTGATATTTATCCAAAGAAATGGATTTATTTGTTATCTATATATGCATTGATGATCATACTTGTTGTTAAGATTAATTACTTGATCTGTTTAGCATACTTGAACTGTTCAATCTATTCAATCGATTAGTAAATACTCCAACTGCTTTGTTATCTACTATTTAAAATGTTGTAATCAATAAGCGTTGTTGGAGGTTATATCTCTTGCTAGGACATGGGTCTCACCCTTGTGGTTCGCCACATATTTTTAGGTAACCAGAAGTGACGAAAACAAACATGTGGCAGCAAAGAGGAGCTATATTAATGTATCTTTAAGAAAGTTGATTAGATGTCTAGTGTGTCCTAGAGTCGTCCATGTACTCTCAGGTATGGGCTAGAAAAGTTTGTATATGGTGTTTCAAACGAATCGAAATTTTGTTAGCATGTTAATGTTTGTTGTGTGGAATATACAAATATTGTTCTCCTATGTATATATGTTGTGGCTAAGACGATAGAACAATTTGTATCAAATTCTTGGCATAGTATGGATATAAGAAAGATGTTGGGCTCTTATGCAAATGTTTCTGAGATGGTGTTGACGTTGAAATCGGTTTTAATTTACCCATATTTTTGGGTATGTGATTAATTAGTGATCAATTGTGCTTTATGTTTTGAGTAATCTCATTTAGTGTAATATGTTCTCACAAGTTGGTATCAGAGCTTTAGGTTCACTGAGTCTATAGGGACACTAGGACTTAAGACTAGGATGATGTCTAAGTTAGGAACGTGCCACAAAAACATGGTGCATACTTTCTAATCTCAGTACTTGGATGCCCTGGCCAGGTATTCAATTATTGAAGAAAAGTTAAGTATGGAACTCTTAGATTGTTATCTTTCTGATTACTTTGATCAAGTAGTCATTTTGAGACAATCTAAAGATCATAACGAATAAGAAATCATGGTGTGAATATCTCAATCCTACCTTAAAGAAGATGAGAATTGCATCATTATCGATCAAAACTTGAATGTTTGGTAACTATAAGAGATAGATACAACACCACAAAATCAAAATTGAATACAAATAAGGAAAAGAGGAGTTCTTGAATATGTGATTCAATAAGATAATAAAGTAAAAGATAGATAAGTCTATGCTTATAAAGTGATTCAAGGTATGAAATCCACATAAGATGGAGAGAACTCCAATGATAAGTATAAAAAATGAAGATAAATGAGAAAAATGACAAAGGAATAAGGTGGAACCTGAGTTAATCTTAGACCAACCTATGTGTGTAATAAAGTGTTAATGTAAAATAATCATGGAATTTGAAAGAAATTAAGGAAGGTGATCCATGTTTAATGAAGAAAATGTGGAATATGATGATTTACTTGTTGATAAGTAGTTGAAAAATATAATATATAAGAGAACATACCCAAGTGTGATAAATAGTCATCAAGGAAGGAGTAATGAGATATGTTAATCATGATGATTCCTATGACAATGGCAAGGAATCCAAAATGAAAAGGGTAAAATGATACATAAGAAGATGTAACTTGCATAATGAAAATAGAATTAGTTACCTTTTTACTAGTGACCCTTGAACAATGTTGCGATGATGTGGGAAGTGTGTTTACCTTTGTGTCTTTCCTTTATAGGTCACAACTCTCAAGTGGATCATTGCCACTTGGTACGTGTGGATTCGCTGCAAACATGAGGGTGGATAGCTTATTATAGCATAAGGTTGCTTGGACTATGGTTCCAAGATCATAAAGTTTGTGATGAGTTTTCTTTTGAGCCTTCCAATAATTTGGGAGACTCCTCTTATATGTTTTGAAATTCATTATGTTGGTAAAAGTAGATGAGATAAGGATGTGAGTTCCTTATAGCACATGAGGTGGATACCATGGTAATGAATCCTAGTATCCAAGATGTTTCAACAATATGGGAAGTATGTGAAGGTTGGAGATGTTTACTAAATGAACATATCAAGTATTCCTCCCCCTTAAAGAGAGGGAGAGAGAGTTTATGATGACCCTCTAAATGTTATTTGGAAGGAAAAACAAAAGTGATTCTATAATGTTGTGTATGGTTCAGTGATAGCTGGGCAAGACCACTATCAAGGATAGATGGTTTGTTGGTCAATAGATATGTGATATTATGTTCCTTTAAGATAAACCTATGATCAAATATCAATGCATAAGAGTTATATTGTATGACATAATTCACATGACCATGATGGGTTTAGAGTTATGTCCTTTAGACTAACCAATGTACAAATATAATTTATGAATAGGAGGAACAGAGTGTTCCAGTCATGTCATACAATTTATATCAAGCTTTAAATGATGGCATGTCAAAGTATTTAAAATATGGTAAAAAATATGATCAATATTTATTCAAAAACATTAGGGTTTCCGAAGCAGCAATAGCTATGAGACAAGTTGAACAAGAGTGAGATGGGGTTGATTAAGTGTCTTTATGGGATCATGATATGTCTTCTAAGTAGGTTGTGTAAATCCTAGTAAGGTGAAGATAGTTTTGTTGTTTCACCCCTAACAAGTTTGACTAGGAATGTTGTTTCCTTGTATGGAATGAAAGGTTCCAGCGTCAGCATTGTTTTTGATGCTGAAAAAAAACTAACATGTGTTTTAATGTTAGTGTATATAAAAAAAGGAAGGATACATCATTTTTTTTATGTTTCAAGGAATGGTATGGGACACATGCCATGATTGGTAAAATGCTAGAAAGTATGACTTTTAAGTAATGTTTTGATACAATAGATATAATTTTAGAATGATAGCTAGAATTTAAAGTTGAACATTACTACTAGAGTTGTATATATGACACAACAAGTTTCTACATTCCATATTGAGAATGTCTTCTTAGGTGGGAGTTTTTGTGCTGACCCAAGATGAGATATGTATGAATCATGTGACATCACCATGATATACAAGTAACCATGTGAAGGTAATAGGATGAGGTGCAAAGTAAGTACCCATCTTTGTTTACCTTGCATTTTGGGGGCAAAATCCTTGTTAGGGGTTTATAGTTCTAAGGCCCCTAAGCTTGCTTAATGAGTTGAATGAGATTAATTATCATAATTGAATTCTTATAACCCTACTATAACCTTGTGATACTCTTTTAAATCATAATACAAGCTTAAGTTTCAAATTTGGTCCAATTTGGACACTGTTTGAGTAAGTTATGCAATTTTATACACTAATTAGACTTTTCTACAATTTACCCAATTGAGAGGTTTTATTTGCAATTTATCACTTGGACTATGTTTCTGGGATATTATCTTATAATCCTTGAGCTTTTTGAGCAATGGGGCACCCATTTAAACCTTGGTTTGAAGGTGTTTTCTCCAAGGGTATTTTAGGGTTTACCTCTTCATGGATGAGCTACCTTTAGTAGCTATCAGCTAATGAGTTATTTGTTTTTCTTGGAAATTCAAGAAACGTGGGATAAGCATATATATATATATATATATATATATATATATATATATATATATATATATATATATATATATATATATATATATATATATGGTGGGGGATCTGATTGTGTGTGTGCTTGTATATTCTTAATGGTTTAAGGCCATGGACACTTGGAAAGATACTAGAACTTTAACTTTTTCTTTTTCTTTATCTTAAAGTTTCATATACTTATCCCTAAGAACAAAAACGAGCCATTTTCTCTCCAAAACTTCCCTCCTTCAAACAAACTTATCCTCCCTCTGTGTTTCTGTGAATTTCCTACCCAAGGAAGAAGAAAGAGGGGAGCTTCTTGGAAAAAGAATCTAGGGTTGCAATTAACTTTCTTTTTGGGTTTAAAAAGCTTCCTTCTAGTAGTCTTGACCTAAAAGAGTAAGAATCCCCTTCTTTCATCCATTTATTTATTTGTTATCCTTACTCCTACCTTTATCTAGGTTGGAACCTTGCTGTTTCATGGTAGAAATTGCTCTAAAGATCTAAAACCCTACCTTTCTTGCTCCTTATGCTTAGGGTTTGCTCATTTGATGAAGAGATGTGCTAGATGGACGAGTTCACAACTTATGATTGGATTTTATACCCTACCTTCTCATGTTTTCATATGTGTGGGAGTTTATATTCTCATTAGAGGCAAGTTTTATAACTTTCTCCACGTTTATTGCTTACCACAAGCTTTCTAGATCATGTTCTTGCTTGAAAATGATGATCCATGCACTAAAAAGCTATGCTTGACTTAGATTTTGATTTTTATAATATTTCACGTTCTGATTTCAGTTCTAGATGAACCTATGATTATGTGTACATTATTCCTAAAGTATAATATGACTTGGATCATGTAGGTTTGACAACCTATGGTGCTAAGAACCTATCAACCAATGGTCAATTTTAGGGTTTTAAGCTGATTTCTTAAATAAACCCATGACCCGATGATGGTACCATTGCAACAACCCTATGGTGTTGTCTTCCTGACAATTTATGGTGGTAACCAAGGGTGTCAACTAAAGTTCACCCCTTAGGTCATGTTTTTTCCTAATTAGAAGCCTAGTGATTAACAACTAAGTACCCTAATGATGCTATGAATCAATGGTGATATTAGTTTGATATTTGATGTTGATTAATGAATATAGTGCTAATATAACAACCTATGGTGACTTAATAGTCACTAATGATGGTGGATCAGGTCTCCAAAATCTATGGTGAGTTAATCATATCGTTGTAGCATCAATTAATCCTTATACCAATGGTTTCTTGGGTCACTTGATTCAATGGTCGGACCTATACTGTAATTGATGGTTTTAACATATGAACTTGGCCCAATGGTCAAAATCTAATGTTTATTCCTCCAATAAAGTGGAATGATGGCTAATGTAATATGTTGGTCCTAATAAAGTGATTTATATGGTTTTCTTTATATGATCAACTTAAGGAGCTTACTTGTTGACAATGGATGGCTTGTTTTAAATGAACAGTCGATTGTGGGTTTTACCCTACTCTCAATAGAACCCTTATTGTTGTTAACCAAAGGATGTATAGGGTTAAATGGTGACTTTGATAGATCAGAACTCAATAACATCATATATGATTCATTCAAGGTGTTTACTTATGTAAACAACCAATGGTCTTACCTCTTAAACATCTAATCGTTCTGGGTGACATTGTGGTATGGTGATATGGGTTGAATGATGACAGAACAAATGGAGGGTTACCTTTAATAAGGTAGTCTTACCTATTCACTCATATGAATAGTAGGGATGATAACAATATTGTGTTGATATGTAACCCTAATGAGGTATATCTTGTTATACCTAGCTTTGATATAATTAAATGATGGTAATTGGGTATGAATAGTCCTTGAATGACTAATACAATCATGGAGTACTCTGTTACTGTTGTTGAAACCCTAGTATGCTATAACTCTATAGTTACACCTTGATTTATGTGTGGGTTTGTACTTGAGAATGGTATGGAATGTGATGGTGATGCTTCACCTTATGCATCCATGATCCAATGGGGATGCCGTGAGTTAGGGTTTGGGTATGAGTGTTGATTAGTAACATTAAAATAATTTATCTTGTAAACCTAACTCTAATGCAAATAGATAAAGATGAGTATTCATGTTTAACATTCTTCTATGATGGAATGATGGTGCAATGACCTCATTAATATAATCATAACCTTGATATGTTAATTGGTGGTTATCATGGCCACATGGTTGATACTTTCTTATGCTAAACATGTGCATTATGAATATGATGAGGGTTAATCATATCTAGATTCCTTGCATGTTGATGTAATAAAGGAATGTTCTTAATGCTAATATAACCCTGTTATGATTGTTTATGAATATCTCCTAGCTCATTAATGCAATATTGTGTTGATCTGGTGTATTATATGTAAGTGATGTTGTTGAGCCTTGATATAAGGCATGCAAAGATAATGATGATCTTATAGGGAATAGTATGATGGTCTTAATGACCTTTGGGAATGGTTGAGCCCTAAATGAGGTGTAATCCTCTTATGTTGATAAGGGTTGATACCCTATGATATTGTGAAAATGATTTATATCTTGTGATAGTATGATGACTAGTGTGGTCTCATGAATGGAAAGTGAATAGTACCATGTGATGATGAGATGAAAAATTATGTTCCACACATTTTATATCTTTTAAAAGTTGTGATATTTATATGCTTGCTAGAAGTGAATTAGGGTTTGTATGTCCACTTGTTTGATGCAGTCTTAATTCACCCAATTGGCATAACTAATCAAGTGAAACTCTAATCATGTAGTGCCCTATGCCATAGATCCATCTGAGTGTCCGAACTTGCCAGATGGTGAAACAAGTATTCCTAAGGGAAACTCAGAGCGCATACTAATGAGTATGCGGGGTGCTTGTCATCCTGAATTCAAGTGTTTAGGGAGGATGACCGCGGTCATACCTAGCCCTTAGTTTGAGAATGGTTGCGGTCATGTCTCGATGATTATGTATGTGATGAGATTGGAGGACAACTGCGATTGTACCTCAGATGGTAGGGTAATAGTACCCACCTACTTTCACTAGTGTCATGACCAGTACCAAGGATGGACTAGCCTGTTAGCATCTTGACCTTATGTGTCGTTGTGGAAGACCCGTACTGACCGGGGGGCAGAGAAGATCGTAGGAGTCTGACTCTTCCTAGACCTTGTATGGCACTGATTTTGACTTAGCAGTGGTCAGTTGGATTTTGAGTGGTATCCTCAATTTTCTCAAGGCATAATAAAAGATGAAAGATAGTCGTGTAGCATATCTGTGTAGGGTTATACACAACACTTCATATTGGATGATAACCCTTGTTTAATTTCTTTTCACTAAGATCATGTATAGTACAATAAGAGATAATAGATATGCTTATACTATAGTTATGCTCATGTTGTAAACATGCTTATGTTGTCAAATATACTGACACTGATGGTTAAGATGTTGCTGCTAGCTATGTTTAATATTGCTAGCCATGCCTTTGTAATTAGAAATGCTTAAACTGTTAATCATACTTATGCAGTTAATTGTGTTATGATGTTAGTTCAACATATGATATATATATTTGTTCCCTTTATTTGAGATGCCAATATTTATAGCCATGTTATGTTACTAGACATATTCATGATGTCAGGGTTGCTTATGCTACTAGATTGCTTGTGCTATTAGCAAGGAATATGATGATAGTCAGATTAATTATAATGATTGTTATTAGATGCAATTTGATGATATTTGAGTAGATATTTATCCAAAGAAATGGATTTATTTGTTATCTATATATGCATTGATGATCATACTTGTTGCTAAGATTAATTGCTTAATTTGTTTAGCATACTTGAACTGTTCAATATGTTCAATTGATTATTAAATACTCCAACTGCTTAGTTATCTACTATTTAAAATGTTGTAATCAATAAGTGTTGTTGGAGGTTATATCTCTTACTGGGACATGAGTCTCACCCTTGTGGTTCGCCACATTTTTTAGGTAATCAGAAGTGATGAAAACAAACATGCGGCAGCAAAGAGGAGCTATATTAATGAATCTTTAAGAAAGTTGATTAGATGTCTAGTGTGTCCTAGAGTTGTCCCTGTACTCTCAGGTCCAAGCAGGAAAAGTTGGTATATGGTGTTTTAAACAAATCGAAATTTTGTTTGCATGTTAATGTTTGTTGTGTGGCATATATAAATATTGTTCTCCTATGTATATATGTTGTGGCTAAGACGATAGAACAATTTGTATCAAATTCTTGGTACAGTATGAATATAAGAAGATGTTGGGCTCTTATGCAAATGTTTTTGAGCTGGTGCTGACGTTGAAATCAGTTTTAATTTACCCATATTTTGGGTATGTGATTAATTAGTGATCGATTGTGCTTTATGTTTTGAGTAATCTCATTTAGTGTAACGGGTTCTCACAACATCCTAAAATCTCACTATACATGACTTAGAACCATGCCTGGGTTCCTAAGTCCTTAACCTCAATACCCATCTGCAGTTGACATCACTATGTCTGGCTCTTGGTAAATAATGGGAGTGTCCACAAATCTAGACTCCTCTAAACCTAGATACTAAGATGGAAAGTCAAAGAACTCTGGCTTGTTGTTTCTTAATGGACCTACTGAAGATGACCATTTATCAACTCAAGTCTACATCAATGGACCTCCTGAAGATGTCTACTAACTAGTAATAGAGGCACCACCGACATCCCCGGTTGGTACTACAAAACTATAAGGAGTCTCCCCTCATTTTCTTAGACCCTCTCTCTCTACCAGTGTGCTCTGACTTTCCACTGTTTGGACAAAAGACCTCTAGTTAGGAAGCATGTTTCCTCCCCATAGCATAGGACTCCTGTGAGGATTCTACAATATCTAGGGCATCTATCATTTAATAAGATTTAAATTATATAACATATTTATTGCTGCTAATAATTACCTTATCTTTGTTGTTTGGGAATTTAGCATGAAACACAAAATTCATATGAAAAAACAAAAAATTCCACTATTCTCATAAATTATAACTCGATCCTTTAGATATGGAATAGGACACCAACATGGCTTCTCTGGTGCCTTTAAATCCACCTTCTCATTTATCATATGACATAGCAATTTGCAGGACAACTGAACATAACTAAATGATATATTTCTTTTGTTGAAATTTACTAAGCATATACAACAATTTCACTACAACAATTTCTAAAAAATTAATACAAAAAATATTATTCTAGTTTATTTGTTGTCAATCTAGGTTAAAAGGTGATTTTTTATTCACTTGTGTGTGTTCTTTATTGTTGATCTCACCCTTGACCTAACTAGACTCAAAATCTAATTCATCATGGTCTAATCCAATCTTCAGACCTCAATAACTCGCCCAAACAACCTTTCAATAGGTTTATCGACCTAGAAGAAGATTTTATAGAAGTATAAAATGAAGAACAAAGGTTAATAGAAACCTTTTTTTATGAATCAGGGAGTTGTGATCAAGAAAACACAAAGAAAAGTAAGGATCAACGATCATGAACTGCTTACCAAGTTGAATCTATAATAAAATCTTCTATTTTTGTTATTCTTTGTGTTATTTTCCAAAATCATCCTACATGTCACCTTCCAGTTGATCCTTTCTATGGTTTAATTATTTGTTTTTGTAGAGGATTGAAAATCAAATTCAAAGACACTAATTTCATTGAATTCTGATAAGTATAGCAAAGTCATGGCCGATTTCATAATTGGTTGTTCTGGGCGACTACGCTGGCCAACCCATCGGTTTGCACCATCAGAATACTGCCATCGGAAGGTCCGCCTACGGAAGCCTACCATCAGAAGGCCCACTTTTAGAAGGCCACCATCGTAAGGGCCACCATCGCAAGGCCCACTACAGGTTTGTCAAGTGATGGTATATCTGGGTGAAAACTAAAAGTAGCATAACTTTCTCATTTTAACTTTGTTTTGATTCATTATTTTATGCTAGATTTTTAATTGAATTCTCTATATTTCTAAAGTAAAAATTTGATTAAATTACTAATTGACTATTTCTTTATTAATGAATTCCTTAAATGTCTATAATGTTCCTCCACATACATGTGTGGGCTATTTCTATATCAACTAGAGTTTAAACCTTGATGTATTCATAATGTATATTTTATTTAACTTATAAAAAATAAGTTTAAGTTAAATCAAAATAGATAAAAAAAATTAATGATGCAAAATATTAATAAGGTAAAATAAAGGTCTAATTAACACCAGAAATATCTTAAATTCTCAAATTACCAGTAAAGCACAATATGGGTTGTAAAAACATGCCCTCAGACTGATCTGTAATATCAAAGAAAAATTATACAATCAAAAACATATCATTTGCAGTGAACATATCTCTGTGAAATACTCTTTATGACATAACCCTTGGCAAAACATCTTTAGAAACAAACTCTCTCCACCTTGAAAAAATATATATGAAACTCTAGATATCATTAAATAAAGTATCAACGTCCTTCCCTTTTCTTCTCATTGCATATCTTTTTAGTTTGACCCATGGATGAAAGGTCGAAATGTCATTAATACTAGATTTTTTTTGGATATCCTCAAAAGTGTTGTTACAATATCTACGAAACAAACTTTGGTCCTCCTTAACTCACATAGAAGGAACACCTTAGATTTCCAACTGCATCTTTATCTATAAATGAAATTGAGGATATTAATCATATTCTCGAGAATGATATTTGGCATAAAGTGATGTGTAAATGGGGAAATACATATACACCTAAATTCACATCCAATTTCTTATAGTTGGACATTCAAATTTATATTGAAAAACCAGTCATCCACCAAATTCATCGTCCTCAATTGGCTTATAGGGAATAATAAAATTGTTAATGTCCGTACGGTGCAAATAGGGTTTTCTATGAACCTACCATGTGTATTGTATAGAGAGGAAGTTAGAAATAATGAAAACATCTTTTTCTGATGCAAACTTTCTGGACAGATTTGGCTAAACTTTATCCACATCCCTCATATCACAAATGACTTCAAAAGGGATACTATCCACTTGACCACTAAACATGTATCAATATCTCCTCACATCACATGTGCGATTTTTTTTCAACAACTATAATGTGGGCGATATGGAACGAAAGAAATTGTATGATTTTTTGGGAACAAAACTCACAATTTTTCTTTTATCAACGATTATATCAGAGACACTTATAATAACCTTTTTTTTATACAGTTGATTCATGTATTGAAGACATTATCAGAGAAGCAAAATCCATACACACTTATTGAGTTTTAGAGATGTGATGTTATATCGAAATAGCAACTCCGTAGAAAATATTTTGAATAAACAACATCAATAGTTAGATTGAGATTATCTCGATGCAGACTTGTGCTTTTCAACCACCATATCTAGATACCCGAGGCTTGTTGTAGGGGTGTCTCTCCCTATTAGACTCTTTTTTTTTTCTCATTTCCCGCATTGATGTGTTACTAATTATCTCTGATAATTTTAATAATACACAATATGTTTTCCATTTTTTAACTGTTTTTGCGGTTGTGATTTCGGTACTTGTCTATCCAAATAAATACTTTATTAAAAAAACCGAGTGGTACTTTGGGCTAGCATAGTGTCATGTCGCAAGGTAAATAATATATTCAAATAGTCATAAAAATTGTGCGGGTCATAGAAGGTTAAACAGGTTCGAACCTGAACTTCAATCATGTCCGTCGGCGTCTAGATTATTTCTAAAGGTATATAAGAAATATGTGTATCAGGTCTGATCCTAGACAACCCAGATAGCAAACAGAAAGTAAATATTATCCAAACATATATGCAAATTAAAAATACTGAGATAAGGCTAGCCAAATTTACTAGTGTCCTATATAATTTTTAACCAAATATTGGTATCATGATTTTTGGAACTGAGTTTACTTCGTCGCCGACCTCACCAGAATAAAAATATACATTGAAAAAGGCAGGCTACTATGTAAGTTATTTGGGCAGGATATAGGTTGAATTTAGTTGGTCATGACACAACTATAATTAACATTGACCTACCCTTGTTTGTATGCTAAATAGCCTATTCCCACGTTTATTGAAGCAAACACAGTTTTTCTTGTTTACGATAGTTTTAAAATGGAATGGATACCCATTAGTGAAAGTAAGGAAGTGGTCCCACACACCCCAGTTGGAGGTTGTAATAGTGGCATTGTAGCAACCTGAAGAGCTTGAAGAGCGAACCACTTCTATCACTGTGTCACTTCTTTCAGTATTCTATCACCGTGGCAATACTTCTGAACTCGCACTAAATATAGGTACAGTCGCACCCAAAGAGTCGCTAGTGCTTATGCCCTCTTCTCTCAAAAGTCGTCCAACTCGATCCCAAACCGATGGCATGTGATTGTGTTAGTATCCATGTGGCCTATATTATTGCTTATAACAATCAGCTGAGCGGGATTTACTAATCAGACACTTTTATCTTTTCTACTCGCTTTCTGAAAAGCAAGAATAGAATATTGCCCGTTCCACTTTTAAATTTTGGTTTATTATTAATTCATTCTTGTGCGTGGTTGGGAGACGTATGACGCGTAGCAAGCACCACCGCGAGCGATCCAATACGACGACATCCCATGATGGAAAGCTAGGAACTGGCGATGGTTATATGAAGAAAGAAAACAAGATCGGCTGTTAAAAGATACGCACATGATTCACCACAATAGTGGCTGTTCATTCTTAATTTGGTGAAAATATATTAAGTTGAGATAGAAAGCAAATCGACAAAAACTGCGTTTCCGATTCTTTTTGAATGATAATAGTAAATGACAGTGATAGAAAGCTGCATGGCAATATAACCGAGATTTGATGTCCTAATTATCAGTAGCATCAGCATTTGATATACGTAATAGAGTCTCCCAATACATAAAGAAACGCCTCCATGTTTTGTGCATACAAAAAAAAAATTCAAAACAGATCAGAGTTGACATTAATAATTATATAGGTGGGAAATAATAAAGAACCAGCAGCAGGTACTATAAATCCACTAAACAAAGGAAAAATCATTTAATTTAGGGTTAGCCATTATGTATGACCCATGAAGGGGTTGGCACCCTTGTCAGATCAAAATGAGTGTGTTAACTATTAGGAATACATAAATTTAGATATGGCTCTTGAAAGGTTCTATCAAGGAAAAATGTGATGAATTGGGACCAAAATTATGACACTCAAAAGAATTTCTTGTAAATGAAGCCACTGCCATACTGATTATAAATGGTTAAATAAGAATAGACACAACAATAACAACATTTCTTTTCTGCCATACAAAAATGCCTATTAAGAGCCAAAGTCATTCCTGTATGGCTCTTTTCCAACAATATTTTTAGCACCAAAAATACCATTTATAAAGTTGTCATCATTAGATTTGCAGTGTCTTCAAAATGCCTAAAAATGATGTAGAGCCAACATTATATGCATGTCATAATTAATATGACATGCATTGTACAGGTGCCTGAAAATTGCATGATCGGGGTTACACAAATTCCATGAAACAACATGACTGTCATTACACTGACATCATCAGGAAATGACATGATCAATGATATATGGTTGTTAAGAATTAACAGGATAACCATAACATAATAATCATATTGTTGGTATAGAAAATTAACTATCTTTATTTTGTATTATTTTTTCATTAGTAATGTCTTTCATCCAACACTATTAATAATATCACAAGGATCATGTAGTATGAGCTCAGATTAAAAGATCCTTACGACAAAAACATTATAATATGGAAAAATATTTAGTACATCTTGTATTTGTTTGCATATGTATCATATCATGCAAAAAGGAGATACATATAACCCATTAACAACAATTTTGATCACCACTAGTGAGTATGATTCAACAACATTAATCACCTCTTGTGAGTCTTGATTTAACCATCAACCATTCATAGTTCCTACTACATTCTAGGAACAAGCTCCAGGTAACTGCCAAAGCATCAATTTTGTTTGAGATAAGATCACATGTATACTTCGTCAATGTGTGAAGATCATTTTTCTATTCTCATTTATGAGCATTGCCACAATTTGAGTTTTCTCAATTGGTCTCCACAATGCATGCGTTCAAATTGTTATGTGTATATGGATGTTTTTCCTACCTTTTCTTCCTGCTTACATTCCTTGTGGCCCTCCTTGAGATGTTATAGGTGGGCTATATAATGTTGACACATGCATCATTATTATTTTGCCATGTATTTTGTTATTAGGGACTTAAGTGCAATTATCTAATCACATTTACTTAGATTTTATTTTATTTATTTTATTTTAATTTTATATTTTTTAGGAGCTTTTTACAGTTGCCTCAGGTCTAGGGTTTCATGTCATTTAATATAAATACTAGTCGACTTGTCCCAGACAGTTGAATATGAATTATAATATAAATTTGTCATTTTCTTCTTGATCTTCTTCCTCGATGTGTGCCACATCACCATATCTACTATCGTAAAATCCACACCAAGGAAAACAATGTTATATGGCATTTTGAACAAAGCCACTTGCATGGTGCATGCCAGCATGATGACATTCCATCCAGGCATTAACGGAACACAATCTAACTCACTACACTACGAACGAAAGAGATTTATGGTTGTAACTTTAGTAGTTGCTAATCAGTTTTAGATTTGTATTTGTGGTGTGTGTGGTTTAATGATGTAGTCATTTCTATTTTGGCCAGCATGTCTACAACTTCATTACCTTGATATCATATCATTTGTTGACTAGTTGTGAGGAATCAACCCAAAATACTTTGAATATGGAAGTTAGTGCATTGTCTAGCCAACCATTGGGTCGACTATACTTTGATATGCCTATAGTTGTGTGAATGATGCTCTTTTATGTCATTATATTTGTGGAAATAAAGAAACCATGCAATAATCTTTGTTCTTATAAGATCTATTTCTGGTAATATGCCCCTACCAAAGATTTTCATTTAGAAGTTAAATACAACCACATTATAAAATAATCTATCCAATAGTTAGAACCATCTAAAAATACTTGCATCAAAAATGATATTGTCTAGATGTTGCAATTGCAGATATATGCGCACGTGATATCTAAGTTGAAATAAGGCAAATAGATGTTTTGAAATTCATTACTCAAAATTTAGCAATGCCCTTACATTAAAGGTCTTATGTGTTCATCATCATAGATGTTCTTTTTTATGATTATGAAAATAGGATGTGCAACACATTTTTACTAATAAATGTATATGAGGTCGAGGAAGTCACGAGACTGAATTAATTCAATTAAAGTAGTAAAATAATTAAAGAAAAAGTTGGGCGACATTGGTATAGAATTTTTTTCCCATGTAGTGTCTATTTGTATTGAATGTGCAGCTTGACATTGTACAAGAATGATCATGATCAATGAGTTTTTCATAGAAACAAGACACCAAAAGCTTCATTCTAGTTAGTCAAACCAGAAAATATAATGCCAATATCCCCTAAATCAAGAAAATGTTGAAGAATCACTTTTAAAAATATATAAAATAATAGTTGCTCGGTTTATTGCACTTAACCAAACAATTAGAGAGATAGATGCATAAAATATATAATATTGGGGCTCGATTTATCTCAAATGGTGGTTATTGTAGAAAAGAAAATAATTGTAGGGATTGACAGAAAAAATAAATAAGTAAGAAACTCATCAAATACTCAAAGCTTGCAGCAACAATGCTTGCCTTAATATATTGATAAAATAGAGAAAAATCAACCCTAATACTCCCAACAATTAGGTAATGGTCATACAATTAAATGTTGTTGAAATATGTCTCCAAGTCAAATGATCATGATGGTTAAACAATTGCAACTGAGCAAATTTCAAATACACTATCTGCAAGTTTCTATTGCTGAACATATTTAAACATTCATAAATCAAATTCACAAATAACACTTGTTTTTCTCAACATGTCATATAAATATGAAAACAAGATTGACCTAAACTAAATAGGATTGAATCTAGACTACTCATAATATATTTCTATATCTCATAAATTTTCTAGAAAGTCTTAGAAATAAGGATAAAAAAATCAACAAACCAGGTGATATCTATAGCAAGGTGACCCAAAATATCTGTGTACCTTGACATTATCTAGCAAAGTCTTCAACATTCTGACTCCAATGGTAACAAGAAACTCCAAAATTATGGGAGGGCCACTTGGGTTCCATCTTCCTCATTTCCTCATTGCAAGAGATACAATGTCAAAAACTTGCATAAACATTGTGGCAATTCTTGAAGGTTTTATGTTATAAAGGGTGGTGTTTTTCTTCAAAGAAATACAGTTCAAAGCAGTGTTATCCCTAAGAATCACTAAATATAATTTTCCCATGTGATATTGTGGGATGGGTACAAGTCATAACTGCCTCCAAATTTTGATACCCCTAGAAATCAAAATAATGGCTACTCAGACTAAAATGGTAACGTCTTCATTAAAGTTCCTTAAGAAAACCTACATTACAAAAAAAACTCCAAGGTCAGAATCATGAGAAGTGAAAATACAACATTAATATGTAAGAAAAACATTTTTTTTCATCAACATGTCTATATGACTACATATCTCTTCTTTTGCATATGCAGATGAAATGTGATTCAAAGCAAACTATATTTTGATTCTCCCTAGAATGTGGCAGAAATTCACTTAAGGTTTGTAGGCTTTCCAAGATATATTTGAGTTCCTACAACTAAATGAGGAAGATGGAAATGCTAACAACAATATGGAGGAAGAGGTTGCCTCTTTAAACATCTATCAAACGACCAACAGTAACTTAGGCTAGATCATCGCTCAATTTAGTGTACATATTAACTTATTTTTCATTTAGGAATTAACAAAATTTTTAAGGTTACTCTAGAATTAGTAATTGCATTCAAAAGACCACCACATGTCACCTCATGTTGTATTACTTAGAATACAAACTTGTACTAGTTACTCATCAAGATCACCCACACACCTATGTGCTATTTAGAGATCAATTTGTGTTTATTGCACATACACCTTACATTGTATGTTATCCCATTAGTCGAAATATTTTATAGATTACTATGCTAAATCAAAGTAGCAATCAAAATAATAATGGGGAATTGTATCCATACAAATGAAGTACATTACCTCATAAGATGAATTGCAATATTGAATCGTAGTCCTTAGCATCAACTATATATCAACAGTAATATAGGAGTCACTAGAATACTCAAAATTTTTCACACATTGATTGATTTTCCTGAGATCCAACAATTTCCATTAAACAATGTGGAGGAGCTCCTTAACAGATCAACTTACACATGAATAGTAAGTTTCCTATTTTCATATATCCCTTCCTAAAATTTGATGGTTATACTCTTTCACTATAAGTTATATAGAATGTTAGCCCGTCTTTAGCCCATTATAAATAGCTAATATTTTGAGAAACTACTACATTATATACATATGTCCCAACTAATAGGAAGATCATAAGATCTAGAGAAAAAGGTACATACCTTAGAAGGGATATGATTGTTTAAATCATAGCTAGTTGCTTCTATTGCAAATGAAGGATGCCATGCCCTCCCACCGATTTGACTTTGTTCCTATACCCATGGAATAATCCTTTACTGACCTTTAAGGAGACTAAAAAGATAAGTAGAAGTAGATAGACAAATTTAAAAAGTTCAAGTAAGTAACTACCCCTTTCTATTGTTTCATGTTCGAGGCAACTATTGTAGGATCACTTGCACATGAAACAACCAAAACGTTTGGTTCTTACACTCCTGTGTAGGTGGGAAGAGGGTGAAAGAAAGAGTAGTGAATTGAATGATTAGACTATTGGGATGTGAATATGAGGTGCATAACAGGTTAAAAGAAGACCATAATTGGAACTAGATAAGTCCCTAAAGACAACCATATAAGGTCTTATTATAGTTTCAACTTTTAAAAATGTGTTAAATAGAAGCTTCATAAGGAAATTGTTAAAAAGTACCCTGGCCAAATGAGAACCTGTTTTTAGCACGACTATTATACATACACACACACAAATATATATATATATATATATATATATATATATATATATATATCAATTTCTATGCACAAACTTGGTTTAGGTAAAGTGAGGGAATGCACGAAGGGATCCTAGGTATGATCTTGTTATTTAGTCTAGAAATGTTAATACTTCATCAATAAAAAGTTGTGGTGTGCCTATCTAATAGGATCCTAGGTTTCAAGCTTTCTCTATATGATCATAATCAAAGCTTAAAGGGTTCTCTTTAGTTTCTCAAATCTATATATCTATTTTTCTTTCCTGGCATGAAAGTAATTAAAAGAAACATTTAGAAACAATCATACCATAATGGTAATGTATATAATAAAACTACCATATTAAGATTTATAGTTAGTGGAAGCTGTTGCATTACCTGGACTATCATATCACACCAATTGTCGATGTTGCAACATAAAAAACTCACTTATCTTATACTGAATTGAGAACTATGAGCCTCCAAAGAGTTTCTTGTAATAATTATGATTGATCTCAACTTACCCGAACTGAAATAGGATCTAAAGTTTGTTCATTGAATTCATGTACTCTAAGTTAAAAAGAATATCAATGTTTCAGTAGATAGTTACAAATAGTTAAATGTTTCTCTTTAAGATTGTCAATTTAAAGTAGTGTTATCCTTATCTATTGGTTCATAGGTCAAAAACATTAACTACATGATCATAATTGTAATATGTTATGCAATAATTTCAATTCAACCAAGAAGTTGCACTTCCCTAGAAATCTTTCTTTTAAGACCTATAACATGAATTGATTCAAAATTTCACAAGCTTGGAATCCCTTTTAGTAACCAGTTGAGCAGTATTCCCTTTTAGCAAGCTACCCAGATTATATATAATTAATTTAACAAAAATACCATTTTAGTTAATACATACCTACTTCTTTCTATGTGAATTAAACTTGGTATTTTTGAAGGAAAACTTAAACTTCTACCTCTTATCTGAAGGAGCAACATACAATTTATCCTCTTTGGTTTATAAGAATGCACCCGGGATTTTCGTATCCAATTTTATCATTTCAAGACCAACAAAATGAAATTTGTAGGTGTTGCAACGAATGATATTAACAAAATGCATAAACTTATTCAAAAACTAATAAGTTGTCCAACATATTCGGTTAAAAATTCAATTCCATTATTTGGATCTAGTGTAACGAAACCCCTTATTATGTGTATTTCTTCTTTGAAATAGAAACCTCTTTTATCTCTTGAAAAAAAGCCATCCATTCAAAATACTTCTCTATAAAGAAATATTATTCAATTGTTCTTGTATCTCTAATTGAATCAGTTTAAGCGTGAGGGTAACTGATATAATATAGTTTTGGTTAGTTTACTATAGTTTCAGGTATTCATTAACATAGTGATTTTCTTATCCATTGAAGCATGGGACCTAACTGATATATATATTTTTTGGAACTTATATAGACTTTTGTTATCGAATAAGGTCAAGAATGTCATTTCAATATCCAAGGTGTAGAAAACAAGAAAAAAGAAGATAGGGGTTGCTTGGAAACCTTTGGTAGAACCTCTTGTGTTTAGGATAATGGTATGGACAAGTGAATAATAAAATAATGCATATGCACATCCCATGTACTTTAAAATGTAGCATGTACTTTTATCATCTATTTTTCAATATGATCTACATGTCAAATAATATCATGACTGGCTTGAAATAGGCTAAGGAAAACTAGAAATAGTTTTCTCTATGTAGTTATTATTTGAAAAGACACTATTTAAATCATGCATGATAGAGTCAATGCCCATATAATATTCATTTTAAAGGATGAAAATTTACATGTTGTCTCTCCTAGTGTTAACAAAGTGAAAACAGATCCCCTCTGGTTTTTAGAAACCAACCTCACTCTTGGTCAACCAGTAAAAAGGAAAAAAGTTTCTTTACTTCATTTGATGCATAAACTCGAGTTTGCTAGAATAATATTGTATATTCTTCTTCACATATCATCCTAGGTCTGATCTTAATATGAGAAAGTTAGAGCATCACTGGTCTAATGCTAATACAATGGAAAGTATAGAGTGAGTTAATCACAGAGGTATATTTTAGAAGAATGGCCTTCATTTTTGTTTTAAATATTTATGAGGTCAATAAAGAGGTCATTTGTTGGTATGGTATGCCCAAAGAGCCAATCATATGATGATTGCGAAGGTATATTACATATAAGGATTATATTTAATAATAATAAATGCGAGCTTCCAATTCATTATGGTTTCACTCAGTTATGAGATAATGAGGAAACATTGTGAACGTCTAAAGAATGACAATACTCAATGACATATGTCTTAAAGTACGTGACTTGAACAGTGAGAGCATATGGATGTTAAGAGTATATACATCCTTGATATGTACCTAGTCGGTTGTTACTGTGTAAGGTTTATAGAAAACAATAACACTTAAGACTGAAGTGTGGGTTGGTTGATGATAGAATCTCATTGGTCATGATATGTGATATCAAACTAAGCACACAGATACTTGTTAGAGAACAGTGTATCAGACAGACCCACATTGAGAGTGACACATGGAAATCATACTTGGTGGTCATAGTCATCTCTCATAGTGAAGGTGGTGATATGGTTCTTAGACCTAAAGTCACTACACTCATCACATGTTGTTCGGTATACTTTGACATCATCAAATGTAACCTTGAATAAGGATTGCCATAAAGGTGATGATTGGGTAGCGGTGACACATGGGGAATGACTGTCAGTGATGCAGATGGGATTTTCCCCTCCTATTAGAGTTTGATATCCTAGCCACTTGATAAGTGAGACTGAGAAATGCATGTGCATGCACATCTAAATCAATATATGATATTGAGGTCACATATATCTCAGACAGTCTGCTCTAGTTCAAGGAACATGGATTGAACATTGAGAGGATGATGACTCCATGACTCGAGTTCATTCTGGATATTAGAGACAAAGGAATTATATAATCACTGCAACACCTTACATAGATTAGTGGTTGAAGTTATTCTACAACTTTTCATTGCTCGGTATCACTGATGTGTGACTAGGAATCTCTCTTTGCTTGTGATGTCATAAACTAGTTATGGACATTCACCGCCAACGTGATATGGGACCTATAGGGTCACATACATAGGAACTCATCTAGAAGAGGAGTTTAATCATGAATGATAATTGGATTGATTACTAAAGTGTTTAGGTATTCAAATCAAGCAAAAAATTAGTTGATTGATCTCCCAACTGACCAGTTCAAGTGTTGAGATGATCATTTGGATTGTTAGGTTGATTAGCAATTGAATTGACTAAGTTTTGCATGAATCAAGGCTCCAACCGATCGGCTCACAGGGTGAACCAATTGTCTCATGTTGGGTGAGATGACCGGTTCACCTGGTAAACCGACTAACACGGTCATGCCAACCAAAGGTTTGGTGACTTTCCCAAATTTGTGAGAAAAAAGTTCATCATTTCACCTTCTGAATTCGATTGGTGTAAGAAATTAATGTTTAGAATTAATTGGAAATGAATTTCCAATTCATATGAGATTTTGAAACATGGTGGAATGACCGGTTCGGGCTACGAACCTATCAACTCACATGTGAACTTACTGCTTTGGTTGGTTCGACACTCATAGGTTGTGAAAATTAATGATCTTCCGGTCCCTTCCACTCTCACATAGACTGGGAACCCAAACCCTAACCCCTCCTATAAATAGAGGGGTACTGGAGGCTTCTCAGAACACAACTCAGTTTCCTCATAAAATTGTTGTCCTCTCTGGTTGTGGTAACCAATAGAGACCCCGAGAAAGTCCTACCCACTAAAGGGAAGGAAAGTAAGGGAGAAATAATTATGAAAGAGAAAGTTGACTAGTACACCAAGGGAAGGGACAAATCCTTCATGTTGGTTATACTAGAATAATAGGAGTTCAAGTTGGTCTGTGTGGACTTTTATAGAGGCAAGGTGGCATTTGATCACCTCTAGGAGAGCAAGATCATCCTATAATATGTGGTGAGACTAGGAGCTACTGCGGGTGCTTTTCGAGTCTGTCGTCTATTATGAAGATCAGGAGTTGCATAAACACCAGCTAAGAGCAACTAGGAGTTGTTGTAGATAAGTCCCAGTGCAACTAGGAGTACATGACTACTGCTATGAATTAAAGTCATTGGACTTTCTCTATGACCAGGCATGAACTCATTACACCATCCTTCCCATTACATAGTTGTTGACACGATCTTGCTGCTATGAGGAATATGGATAGTTAAATTTTTTATTTTTGTTACTACTCTGATCTGGTATTTCCCAACATTGGTATCTAAGCCACGTCAATTTACTATGTTTTGGGATAATTGATCTAATCATATTTTAGATTTTGATCATTTATTTATTGCATACAATGTGAATATTTAAACTGATTCATATGTGTATCTGATCAAACACCACATGTAATCCCAAACTAATATATACATGCTTATATATGATGTGATATGATATGATATGATATGTATACAATTTAGATGTGTCACCCCAAAAGAGGTTTTGATGGTGGATGTGTAGTGTGGTTATGGCCAATAACCCAAATATCTGTGTGGGGTTGGATGGTTTGGTTTCATTCCTATTTTATCTCAGTTTGCATACCGAGCCTCACCTTCTTCTTCCCAATGTAAATATATTATTATTTCCTACATTTGATCCCCTCAAATATAACTCGAGGTTTCTCATTACAATGTAATGTGTTCAATAAGCATTAGGATATTTTATTTTTTAGCAATGACGAAGATGACGATCAGCTTCAGGTGAGTCGAACATTTCAAGAGATGAGTCAGCCATCTGGAGGACCAAGGAGGGTAGACTGCAAATAAGAAGTAACTGGTTGGTGATCCCAACTGACCGTCTGGAGGTGTCCAAACATCAGGTGGACTGGAGGCCAACCGATCATTTCAAGAGATCAATTGACCGTCCAAGAGGTGAGATGACCAGTTCAAGGGTTGAAAAAATCAACCCAAATTGGTTAGAACATATCTAAACTAACAACAAGTACATGTATATCATGTAATGTTGACCTAGGTGGTAGTAATTCCTTGTGGCTCCAAGAAATTATAGTATATTTGTACATAACCATCACTTTTTATTTTATACTGCATGTTTACATTGTGGGATATAACATGTATATGATACATACTACTATGTGGTGATTGGATATGTATATGAACTTAGATATATATGATATACATAAAACCCCTCAATCAAGTATATTAAGTGTAAGATGCTTTCCATTAGTGGCACACATGAAAAACTTGATCGACCAAGTGTAGGTTACGCCCAAGCATGGTGCGTTGTTCATCTCGTGGAAGTGTGATGGTAGTAATGTAGGTTCCATAGGCAGAACTACAATGCTTGTAGTGTTAATTTTGAGAATCTTGAATGTGTAAGCTGGATCCAGAATAACTTGATGATCAAACATGAGTTTGGAGTGACCACTTGGAAACTGTGGCAAGGGAGAAATTCCCAAGCGGGGTGTATTATTATCGTGTCAACTTTTGGGTTGGGCTTAATTGTGTGTTCTTATTGGGATTAAGCATTGATAACACCAAAATTCAGGCATTTATAGTATTTATTTATAGTTTTGTGTCATTACAATCTTAATATGCCCAAAATAACCATAGATCCTTATCTTTTATTAATTTATATCTTTTTATAGATAAAGTTGCTCAACTAGCCAATTTTGGGACTTGTAGGCATCAAACCTGAAAAGACATATATTTTCCAAGATTTCACCCTAACACATGGTTTTTGCAGCAGCTAGACTTTGATCCATCACGACCGTGGTGGACTAAGAATCACACTATGTGCACTAGCTTAGGAGATAGTGGTCCCTCTAATCGACTAGCGGGCCCAAGAAACTTTTGCTATCTTGGACCCTATTTTTGATGGCCATTCCTTTATCAGAATGCATCCTCGCCAATTAGAAGGTTCATCAATGTGGGTCCATCGATCACCAGTAATAGCCCCCCCCGAGGGTGGGTTTGGTCTAGATGATGTCGCAAACGCAAAGGACGTCACGACCATGGCCAAGAAGACAATGCCACGACCACAAACAAGATGTTGTGTCGATTGACACTCAACACGACCGGGCTCACCTCGGTACGGTCGGGCTAGAGCCAAGGCCTTGACCGCGACCGTGATACATCAGTATCGACCGTGACATCTCTACACGACCGTGACCATGGGGCCTGCCTCGACCAAAGCATCTTTCTCAATCACGGCACGACCGCGACTACGACATGACTACGAACGCAGGACCCACCCTCGATCGAAGCATCAGTCTCGACTGTGGGATCTGCGTCAACCATGACCCTCGACATGACCATACCCAGCCTGGCATGGTCGGGCTGAGACTAGCTCCGCGACTGAGTTAGGTGTCACGACCGTCTTCTGCCTTCACCTATAAATACCCACCCCTCGCGACCTGGATAGGGGTTCCAGATTTTTGGAGGCTTCGAGATTAGGAGCTCTCAAATTTCTTAGTTCGTAGAGCCCCGTGGAGATTTCCAAAGTCCAAAAAGATTGAAGTGCTCATCCTACGTCTGTTCCTCCAGTTTGCTTCCATCTACTACCACCACCATTCACCTATATCCTACCATTCCCAACCCTCTTCCACCTCCATACACCCATCAAGTAGTTGTTTGGGGCAGAATCAAAGAGAAAGGAGGCCAAAGAGTCCAGGAGATCAAGGAGGGTGACCCAAAGATGAGATCTATCCTATACAGAGGCTAAGAAGTGAGAGACACCTCTCCTCTATGGGCTAAATCTCTTCTTCTTCTCCTTTCTTCTACTGTTCTCCTTTTTCCTTTTACAAATGATGTTCTTATATCTTTGTTTGGTGCCAACTATGCTTGTCCATGGCTAGTTGAGATCCTTCTTGGCTATGTAGCCCATTTTGGGCATATTTATGTACTTTTACCTTAAGCAAATAGTTTTATATCAGATCTAGTATGTTTTCTATTCTATCTTCCCTTTCTGGTTATGATTTCTAGTTTGGTTGATCTCTTTCTTACTTGAACTTCTATTTCTACCTATATTGAGAGATTTGTTGTAGAAATAGACAAGAGAATGTAGTTTGGATCGTAATCTGAAAGGAGGACAGTTCAAGGTGATCTGTACAAAACCGTAGACCAGGGTACGGCTGGGCCCAGCCTGGCACGGTCGGACCCATTACCTAGTTTTGCCTAGATCACACTTTTTCCTAGCACCTCAGAATATGCTAGACCTGAGAGGGTATCTAGAATATTCTAGGGTGTTGATTTGTCATTCTCGAGAGAGGTTTCATGTCATTGATGGGTTTTAGTCATGCTTTGTGAAAGTGAGTGGGATGACCCCACAGGGATAGACACTACACTATGTACTATGTTTGGATGTAGATTTCTTGCTAGGGTGTTTTCAGGGTTGTCTATGCCCGAGAATGGGTGCATAGACTGCCCAACTTGTGGTTACATAGCCAGGAACTCCTTCTCTCTGATTAGTAGAACCCTACATACTCTGTATTATTTTATTTTCTTTGTTTGATTTTATTTCGTGACAAACTACTAGACTAGTTCTAGCTCCATACTTTTATCGACTATCAGATTGGCTTATCTGACTTAAGAGAGAGGTCTTAAGCATCCTAAATGTCCCCAAGTCCCTATGTTCGACCCCGTATATATACTTTGACCCCGTAATAAAGTTGCGGGGGTCCTTGAAGGTTTCAGGTTATAAATTTAAAGTCTGACCTTCCTCTGGAGACCGATCAAGCACCAGAAGCATACATATAATAATTGCAAGGAGTTGCACATATTATGTATCCAAGAATTGCATATGATGCAATTGGCAAATATTGCCTACCTTAATGATTAATTATGGATGTTAGTGTTGACCAGGTAATAGTTGAATTATTTTGGATCTTGTCTCATTAGAAGATTGTTCATTGCAATCTTTAGAATTGATAATTGAGGGTTGTCAATTTGATCAAAATAATGAGAATGATTGGTAATTGAATACATAATTAACATCGTCAAATTTTAATCAAAACTAATAAAAAATTGAAATTTTGACAAAATTACAAATTCTTGTGTAGAACCAAATGGCAACGAACAACAAACACTTTTATTTTGTGATCGATCCTTTAGAAGGAAAAGCTAAATGGGAAAAACTTCCATGACTAGTTCAGGATGTTGAGAATTATTCTCACACAAGAGAGCAAGCTATATGTCTTGGATACGCCAGAGGCAGATGAACCCCTTCCCAATGTGCCAAGGACTGACATGGATGCTCACAAGAAGCATAATGAAGATGTCATGGATGTCAAGTGTCTGATGCTATGCACCATGTACTATGAGTTGCAGAGGTAGTATGAGAACATGGATGTGATAGAGATGGTCACGCATCTCAAGAACATGTTCCAAGATCAAGCAAGACAAGAGAGATATGATGTCTCTAAGGCATTGTTCAAGTACAACGTGACAGAAGGAGATTAAGATAGTCCTCATGTAATCAAGCTCAATGGGTATGTGGAGAACATGGCTAGACTGGGATTCCCCTTGGGTCAAGAGTTGGCCAATGATGTGATTCTACAATTCCTACCAGAGTCATATCGTCAGTTTGTCATGTACCACAAAATGAATGACTTTGAAAAGCCATTGACAGAGTTGTTGAGCATGTTGAGAACAACTAAGTCTCAAACAAAGAAAGACAAGCCCAAGTCAGTGATGATGATCAACAAGACTAAGGGGAAGTCTAATGGCAAAGGAAAAGCTGAGAAGAGTTCTAAAGCTGGCCAGAATCCCAAGTCTTTAGATCTCTAGGAAAAGGGAGGAGTAAGGAAAAGAGTCAATTGTCACCATTGTCACCAGTCAGGACATTGGAAAAGAAATCTCCCCCTCTAATTAGAGGAATTAAAGAAGAAGAAGGAAGGGGCACTGACGTGGTTTTTACTTCACTAACAAATTAACCTAGGGCTGAAATCCCTAGATTTTTACCAAAACCTTATGCAATAGTACCACCTACAAGCTGACATGTCTTTTTGTAGTATAGTTAAGGCTTGAATCCCAAGGGATAATATTTTTAAGAATCTTTCCAGTTGAATATAGATCAACTAAGACTAATATCTAGAATAAAGAGTTGGTTTGAGTTTAGTTAAACTAATTGCAAGGAAAGTAAAAGAGTAGGATTAAAACTAAGTTTAGATTAATGATGGGAATCAGTGGGGTGGAATCAAGTTTCACCATTACTACATGTAAAACACATCCAAAACACATCCAAGCAAGATACAACTATCCAAATGGAGTAATCAAAGACCATCCATTTGAAAATAGATATTGTGTAATAATATCTTTGAGCTCGATGTCTCGTTACTCACATATCACACACTTACTACTCTGGAGACATCCCTTCAGATGTTCTCATCCGGTCATCAACCATGTTAATCTATATTCAAATCCTAAGTATTGAAGTTCTCATGATAAAGGAATATAATAGATCATGCAAGGTAGGTGATCAATCTATAAAGCATGCATTAAATGATTAACAATGAAATGGAAAGTTTTATATAATCCATGGAATGTTATAAGATGAACATGTAATCACAGGCAATGGGGCTAGTCCCCGCAACCCAGCAAAATGCACTACTCGCTCCTCATGATGAAAATAAAGAAAATAAGGGAGAGGGAAGATTCCTCCATGGTCATGGTGAAGAAGATGGTCAAGACTCAATGGAGAAATAGTTTTCTACCAGGATGATGGGCCAGATATGGAGGAGGAGTGGAAGATACACCAATGTCAAGAGGGGATGATCTTCTCCTTCCTTCTTCCTTCTCTTTTCATGCTCTCTCCTGTAGGAGATGGAGTGCTAGGTGGCTGATGTAGATCTAAACCCAACCACCTTCTTGGCTAGAGAATGGATCTTAGCGGAGTGGAGGCGGAGGCATAGCAAGGACACTATCGAGGTGTCATAGGTTGATGGAGATCATCTTCCTTGAGTGGGCACAGATTGTCAGCTTATCGACGCAATGGAGCGGAAGAGATCCCTCAAATGAAGCGGGGGTTGTCTTTTTATAGGCTCAGATCTGGAGAGCACCGACTTAGCTATCTCAATCGATACTATTGTCTCAATCGTGACCTTACAATGATGTCTCCACCGCTACAGTTTTTGGCCTTGCATCGGTCATAGCATCTTTTGGGTCATGGTTGAGACATATTTTGGTGTTTCAATCATGACACCCTTTGTTGCTGTCACAACACTTTAGGTGTCACGGTCGTGATGACGTTGCAGTCGTGACGATGGTGATGATGTTGTAGTCATGATGATGGTGATGATGTATCGATCAAAACACTTTGGCATCACGGGCAAGACACTTGTTGGGGTTGCAACTACTGTTGCGGTCATGACTCTCATCACCGTCGTGATGCTCATCGTGGTCGCGACGATGGTCAGTAATGCATTGGTCACCAACTTAATGGAATAAACCAACCCTGGGGGGGCTAATACTATGGACCGATGGGCCTATGTTGGTGAATCCTTGGACTAATGATGATGCTTTCTAATGAAGGAACTGGCCATTGAAAATATGGTATAAATTATCAAAAGTTTCTTGGGCTACCTTATCCTAAGTTGGTGCACTTAGGGCAATGCTTTATCCTACCATGGAAACTAGTGGATTTGATCAGAGCCCTAAATAATCATATGAAATTGAGGAAAATTATGTAAGAGCATATTCAGGGGGTATATGAGCGATGTGAATGCAAAACTAGGCCAATAGTGGCGACTGGAACTATGATGAATATACATTCATCAAAACACCCCAAACTTACATGTTGCTCATCCTCGAGTAACACAAAATCTGAAGAAGTCATCAATGAAATACTTTCAACCTTTGTGGTTGCCTCATCTTCACATCATGTCAGTTTCTTGTTGTTGGGTATTGCTGATCATCTCAACTTCTTGGGATCACTAAACACATCTTACAACATCTTCATTCCCATGTTTGTTTCCCAAAAACACTTTCTCCATCACCAGGCATGACCAAGAGCTTCATATGAGTCTAGAGATACCCACAAAACAACAAGTGTGCATCTGATCTGACAATGGCATTTTTCATGAGAGTGGAAAAAATGAGGCATTCATTATGCCTGTAGGTGGAAAAGGAAGTGAAGGCGGGTATGGAAGAAAGTAGAAAATCTCTCCTCTATTCGACTCGAGATTTTATTATATGGTTGCAATTACATTGATTACATTTTTGTATGCAAATCTCTCCTATATTTGACTCAATGTTGCATTTTTCTTATGTGCACATTGGCATCTTTTTTTTCTTCTTTTCATTTTTGTGGTACGCCCCTATTATATAGATGGGTATGGAAGAAGCAGATAAAGACATGGGTGGTGTGCCACCCCAGACTTAGGATTTGGCACTATTTTTATGGCCCTTTTTTATGGATGGAGGGGTATGAAGATGGTATAAGAAGTGTAGAAGAGAGTTCAGATCATAATGCAACTTGATTTACAATTTAATGCATCAAGTTGTTCTCCTTATCATACTATGCTCCAATAATGACTCTATGGGGATTCGGTGGAGATTCCATGCTATTATTCCACTAATTAGTTAGGAAGCACAATGTGTTTGATCCCTCTCAATTTGAAAGATACTTGCCATCTTTACTAAAGGATCATGATGTTAGGATTCATAAGCTTCACATGGAGATTTCTAACTATTGGCTAGTTTCAGAAATTGTCCTTCTTGAGGCTTTTCTTCAAATAAGGAGGGTATAGTGATGCAAAATTGCATGGAAAAATAAACTAGTTCTCTAGGTAATGGCTTTGATTGAGAAAAAAGGTGTCAAAACTCATCAAGTTTCTATGCAAAACTACTTTGAAAATTTTGATTAAAATTTCTTCAAAATTGCAATGATGGAATCTTAAGTATGAAAGAGATAGGTGTGGGTGGAAGGTACAATACATACCACCCACCCTCCACCCTAAACTTAGAAATTTACTCATCCCAAGAAAACACTAAATCTGAGATGGAGGGGACAAACTGTGCTGGTTGGACCACTAGAAGTGATTGTGTTCCTTTTTTAGCAATGTGTCCTCCATCTGAAATCTCAAAACTAAAAGAAAAGTACCAGAACTTAAGATATCATCTTACGATGTGTTATCTACTAAGTGCAAAATTTTCTAATTCAAAATTGAAAGTAAAAGCTAAGGTAAGGATAGGGTTGCCTCCAGACAAGCGCCTTTGTTTTATGTCGTTGGCTCGACATGCTTCTTTCAATTTTCTGGTAGATATATTGGTTTGAAAATATTCAATGATGCTTCTATGATCGTTTCATCTGTGGTGAACTATCTCTTCAAGCATTGGCCATTTGCCACAAACTCACCTAACTTTTGAGTCCATAAAATGAAGACACCGTGTGGGTAGATGCTCTTGACAGTGTATGGTCTAGACCAGCGAGAACGGAGTTTCCCTAGGAACAATCTTAGTCTTTAGTTAAACAGTAGAACTTGGTCTCCCACTTGTATGTCTTTCCTTTTCAGGTGACCATCATGCCATAGTTTTGTGCGTTCTTTGTAGATTCTTACATTCTCCTAAGTTGTCATCCTGAGCTTCTCCAGCTCTTGAATTTGCAATATCCTGACTTGCTTTTTTATATTGAAATTCAGTTTTTTGATTGCCCACCAAGCTTTATGTTTGAGTTCTACATGCAAGTGAAGTGATTTCCCATAGATTAACCTAAAGGGTGTTTTTCCAAGAGGAGTCTTAAAAGAAGTTCTTTAGGCCAACATGGCATCATTGATTTTTCCTGACCATTACTTTAGGTTGCGGCCTACTATCTTTTCCAGGATGACTTTGAGTTGTTAGTTTGATACCTCTACTTGTCCACTCATTTGCGAATAGTATGGGGAAGCTACCTTGTGCGTTACGCCATATTTCCTCAGTAGGGCCTTGAAACTTCTTTAAAAAAAATGAGAACCTCCATCAAATATCACAGTGCATGGAATTCCAAAATGGGGAAAAATAATATCTCAGGTTAGGGTTCCCAGTCTATATGGAATTGTATGGGAGTGGAAGGGACTGGAATATCATGAATTTTTACAACCTACAATAGCCGAAACAGTCGTCTGGTACACCCAGACACTCGTCTAGCATTCCAGACGGTCATCTCGCACTGCCAAATGACCATTTGACAATTTTCCAATTGGATACGAATTTGGCAATTTTAATTCCAATTAATATCACATATTCATTTTGTGTACCCCTAGTAAAGTACAATCAAAACTATTTGGAAGACATCCTGAACCTTCGTTCGGCCCAACCAAACCGTCTCACCCAAGCGAGACGCCCGTCTCTCTTATCCAGATTCCCGTCTAGTGAGTCGAGATGAGTTGGTCGGTTCAATCATATTGAACTGGTCAGTTCAAAGGTGAAACTATAACAATTCAAACTTTGATTAGTCTGACCATCCAAACGGTCATCTCAACACTTGAGATGCCCGTCTAGAATGCCCAAACAGCTGTTTCACCCAGTGAGATGATTGTTTGACACACCAGTCAGTGAATTAGTCAATCTGTTGCGTGAATTGAATACCTAAACACTTCAGTAATCAATCCAATTGTCATTCAAGATCAAACTCCTCTTCTAGATGAGTTCCTATGTGTGTAACCCTATAGGTCCCATGTCACATTGGTAGTGAATGTCCATAATTGTCTTGTGATATTACAAGCAAAGAGTGGTGCCTAATCAACCATCAATGCTACCCAAATAAATAGAAAGTTGGAGAACAACTTCAACCTACAATGTGTGTAAGGTGTTGTCGTGATTGTATAATTCCTTTGTCACCGATATCCAGGATGAACTCGAGGCATGGATGGTCACCCTATCAATGTTCAATCCATGTTCCTTGAACCCAGAGCAGAGTATCTGAGATAATGTGACATCAATATCATATATTGATTCACATGTGCATGCACATGCATTTCTTAGGATCTCTTATCAAGTGGCCAGGATATCGTACTCCAGTAGGAGGGACAAATCTCATATCTATCACTCACACTCTATCCCCAATGTGTCAAAGTTATCCAATCATCACCGTTATAACAACCCATGTTTTAAAACTATGTTTGATGATGTCAAAGCGTACCCAAAAACATGTGACGAGTGCAGTGACTTTAGGTCTAAGAATCACAATCACCACCTTCACTATGAGAGATGATTATGACTTACCATATGATAGTTTCCATGTGCCACTCTCAAGGTGGGTCTGGATGATATATTATTCCCTAACATGTATTTTTGTGCTTGGTTTGATATTTCCATATCATGAAAAATGACATTTAGTCATCAACCAACTCACACTCTGATCTTATGTGTTATTGTTGTCTATCAACCTTCCCCAATAACAACTAATCAGGGACATAATGAGAATATGTGTATGTGCTCTTAATATATGTATGATCTCATCCAGAAGAGTAGTACCTTGAATACATACGTTATTGAGTAATATTATTCTCTAGACATTCACTTTGTCTCCTCATTATCTCATAAGTGAGTGAAATAGATGAATTGGATGCTTGCCTTTATTAGTATTAATCAAATACTTTAAGGTATATTCCATGTCAATTATCATATGATTGGATCTATGGGCATACCTTACCAACAAAATCCCACTTGCA